>OV816025.1:74898701-76336201 GCA_929113105.1 Agrypnus murinus
GTTTATTATCAACATGTTTTGCTAGAAAATCTACAAAATCACTGGTTGCACTTTGAGTGTTACTACCTACCAAGTTACTTCCTACTTGAAAATCATAGTGAAATGGATCAATACTAATAAATTTATATAACAAATTTGATAAACATTTATTAATTATGACTTCAACCAATTTAGAAAATATGCTAATGACTCTGATCATTTGAAGGTATCGAAGTACGAGACTGGTTTGATAAGTAAGCTAAACAAACGAGGAGGAAAAAACAATTTATCTGATTAAAATGTTTTTATTTTTCAACGTAGTCCCCATTTAGCTCGACACACTTGGTCCATCGATGTTCCAGAGCGCTTATGACATTTTTATAACAGTCTTTGTCGAGCTCTGCAAAATAGCGATTTACAGCGTCGATAACTTCATTGTCTGCTGAAGATTTTCTTCCGCCAGCCATTGTTTAAATTTGGACATAGGTGAAACTCAGATGGGACTAGATCTGGCGAGTAAGGTGAATGTGAACAATTCGAATCCCAACTTGTGAATTTTTGCCATCGCAATCATGATCCTGATGGAACAACACTTTTTCTTTGTCAAATGATACATCAAATGATTTATTTACTCGGATACAGGCCATTAAAGCAGTTGTTTAATAAATAACAAAATAAAAATTTCATTCCTCTGACGGATTAGAAAATGTAGTAAGTACCTTTTAATGCAAATTGTAGGAAATAGTAACGTTGGTAGTAGTAACGTAGTAGTAGTAGTTGGTAACGGATATCGTTACAAGCTGAGCGATACTGTTTGGCCGAGACGGTACGTCGAGGTCAAACAATATCGCAAAGCATGTATGCTATTTTATTCACAATCATTATACTTAAATAATCAAAATAAACAATAATTATAATTTTAAAATAAATTTTCTGTAAACTGTCAATAAATTCCAATCGGCCATCTATTGACCAAAAGAAATTGTATATATGCTCTCGGTATTCTAAGATTGAAAATTAATTAATTCCATCGTATTTATTAAATATAAAATACGGAAACATAAAAATAAAACCAATATTGAATAAAAAAGATATTTTTAGCGTTAAATACGTTTATAAAACCTAAATTTACATCGAATTTGTTTTAAATTATTTACAAATAATAGTTGGCCAAGACTTTACTGGCCAGTTTCACAGACATTTAATAGTTATTTACGTGCTAAGCTTTATACATTAAGCGTTACGGGTGAGCTGGAAAGTTTGTGGGGCGAGCGACGAATGAGCGAGCCTCCATAATTCAGTGAGCCCAGTAAAGATTAATTGCAAAGCGTGTCGGGTACAAAGTTTTATTTCCACCTGCACCAGTGTCTTTTTATAAATTGTATATTTTTTATAGAAAGACATTTTGTAATCAAAGGCAGTAGCACAATTTATAGCTAGGCGTTTTCATGGTGTTATGGTTAAGCAACAAAGTAGTTTCCATGGCTTTTTGTTGATCAGCATAGTAAAATTTTACATGTATCTTTTAGGCGCCTGCAAAGTTTTACAAGGCTGTAGTTGTAACTACTCAGTTACTTAGTTACCATAAATGCCTGTAAAGTGTCATTTACATAGAAAGTGGAAATAAAGAAAGTTGTTAACCACTTTGCTGTAGTACATTTGGCGTACTATTTATGTTGTAAAACTACATAGTACCGATAGACACAATTATAGTACGGTTGGCAACGCTGCTATGAATTTAACATCATAAAAAAAATATAGAAGAAAATGTCATTTATGTGACAGATCCTAAATAGAAAGTAAATAAATGATAATTAAATAATAAATTCGAGTATTAACTGGCAATATCATAGGCATTGCATGATGTATTGTGTGCCTTCTTGAAAAAAATAAATTAACTAAAACATTGTTTTATATACTTTAATAATTAAAATGAAGAACGTCATATCTTAAAATCAGTAACACTTTATTTTAACCTAACAAAAAAATATTTTCTAACTTCAATTATGTCTAAATATTTGCTAAGGGCAAAATTCAATAACACTATTTAACAAATTTTAGTTTATTCCATATTGATGACGTTATTTACTTCTCATTAAATGCTTTCAACCAGGGATTTGGGCAGAATAGGAACCAGAACTTTAAAAATCGCAAGAACCAGTATTTTGTGACGTACCAGAATCGGAACCTGAACCCTTTAAAGCAAGTACCGGAATCGTTATATTTTTGTTACCCTGTACCGAAACCGAAACAATGTATTGAAATTACATTTAAGTCGAAGTCCCTGGTTAACTATAAGCAGAGCTTAGGTTCTATATCATTAGGTTTAAAGTGCAGATTTTTCTAAAGGATTAGTTGGTACAATTGCACCATACCACTTTCCAGAACCAAGCAAAATAGTGCCATTATAAACCATTTTAAATTCCAGCATGTATCTTCCTCTTGGAGCGTAAGGAGGCAATCTCGATTCATTCAGATACGCGTTAGCCACATAGTAGAAACCCTAGAATGTAAAATTCAATTTTATAGTTACCTTTAAATACTTACTTTGAATATATGTCATGAAGCCCCATATGATTTAAAATATTTATTTACACTAAAGGAAAAACGGCTAAAAATATTAGAAGCGATTAGTCCAGTAACCAATCATTATTAAATAATGAAGCCATGCATTTACAGAAATTATGCATGTATTATGTAATTGTTACCTACCTTTCTTACGGGACACAGAGTGAAATTGGTGTCATAATGTGATAGGCCAGTTCCAAATGTGTCGTACTTGAGCGAATCACAACCATTTCCAGAATAGTATACAGGAAAATCTCGATACTCATTACTGGAAAATTTGTATGCTTTTGCGATGTTCTGAAGATGAAGGACTTAGATCATTCAATGTATAAAAAACATATTATAGCAAAATTTTACCTTTATATTGTTTCCCAATATATCTTGTAATATGTGGATGCTAAGATTAAGTTTCTTTTCTTTTCTAGTACAAAAAAAAATTTTATACTGGAAGTCCCTCAAGTAACTTTCATTATAGTAATCAAGTGCCACCCTTTCATGTACTAGTCTATAATCAGTTTGATGAAACTAAAACAATTATAACAAAAGTGTCGATTGCACACTTTTTCGAATGCTTTAACATTTTGCATTTTTAGCGTTTAGTAATTTTTGTGTATGAAACTGAACGTTTCTCATTGCATATACATTTAGAACTTTCTCATAATGTGGTTTGTGAGCAAGTAAGGTTTGGGTAGTGATTCGCTTGGAATCCTTACTAGTCCAGTCAATAGAAATGTGAAGAGTGTATTTTCGTGTTAACAGCTATTTTATTGTACAAACCTTTTCAGAATAGTGGGTAGAGCAATATATGTAGTTGCGTACTAAATCGTAATGACAGCAGAAAAGTTATTAACAACTTAAGACGCCATCAACCGTTTTTGAGGTGTTTTTCTTCCGTAGCTCATCAGGATGACTTACTACGAAAAAAAGTTCAGTATATGATTTGTTTATGATAATAATAGCTACAAAATGACAACGGTTCGATTGTTATAACTGAAATAATTAAGTTGCAAAATCGAAGAAACTGCCAAAATCGCGTATGTTATTTAAGTTGCCATAAAAATTTAAATAGTCAACCAATATTAATGAAACCTACGTTAAATATAGTTTAAATTATGTACAATAAGCACTTAGAACTCGTATGCCAGGTATGCAAAACTTTTTGTTTAACAAGGTTTTATAGATCTACTGCGCCTAAAACTTTAGAAGTTTGCAAAAGCTGTTTGAAGCTTTGCATACTATTGCAAATGTGCATGTATATAGCTTAAATCATTAGCAATCGAACGCAATTTGTAAAATTCGATTGCATTTATTTTTGCAGTTTTTGTGACGTTTTACATCTCTTCATAGTTTTGCTACGTTTATAAATAATTAGTTTTTCGGTTCGTATACGTGGTGATTTATGAGATATTGCATACCTAGCATACGGGTTTTGAGTGCTTATTGTACCTAATTTAAAGTATACTTAACGTAAGTTTCATCAATATTGGTGGATTATTTAAATTTTTATGGCAACTTAAAAAACATACGCGATTTTGGCAGTTTCTTCAATTTTGCAACTTAATTTTTTCAGTTATAACAATCGAGTCGGTGCCATCTTGTACCTATTTTTATTATAAATAAATTATATACTGAATATTTTTTCGTAGGAAATCATCCTGATGAGCTACGGAAGAAGAACCCCTCGAAAACGATTGATGGCGTCTTAAATTGTTAATAACTTTTCTGCTGTCACTACGATTTAGTACGCAACTACATATATTGCTCTACCCACTATTCTGAATAGGTTTGTACAATAAAATAGCTGTTAACACGAATGAACCAAAAACAGATACTTTTGGTTTCCTGCCGACTGGACTATACATAAATATCACAAACTGTCTTATCGCAGAATTTTACTGATTTTAACCCGTTTTCCTATTTTAAAAAGGTGTAACGGTCTATTTTATTCGACCAGGTATATTAATAATTATTCTTTTTTTTATAATTATTCTGGTATACTCCATACAAATTTTGGCATGTGTAACGGAAATTCGCTAAAGTTACGATTGGTATTTAACAAAAGGGCTAGTATTTCTTCTCTCGTAGCATACGATGCGCATAACTACTCTCGATTCATTACTTTACGAAATTACCGGTTATTTATCTTTAATCTAAATTATCGCAAAAGTTTGAACGTAAAATAAATGAGATCTATCAATTCTATAATATATTTAAAATTATAAAAAACCGCTCAGAATAAGAAAGGATTTTAAAAAACGAGAGCAATTTATAATTTGGTCCACAGTGTATAAAGCAAGTAACATCAGTAACTTACTAATAGAACACCATCTAAAGCAACTACGAAACACAACTTTCCAAAAAAGTTCATTTTATTTTTAACTTCATTCACGTACACTTATTGCAAAATAAAAATGAGCTACACGAAATAACTTCATCAACTTTGTAAAAAACTTTGTTTTTTAATCTTGTGACATTATGTCATTTGGTTGACTAAACCATATAATTATATATCATTATTTGTAATCTGGCCTTTGAAACTTATCTTTATATCCATTAATGATATAGTTGTTGTTTGTTTAAATAAACTATCCAAAAATGAATAGAGAATTTTTTCTTTTTTGTATTTTTTTGAAATTCTAGTTTTAAATTTGTAATGAAATGTATTACAAATATACGTACATACACTTATTCAAGATTTCGACTAAATTTTTCATACGTAGGATCTTTTATTAACAAGAAATGTTACAAAGTAAAAAATGCAATATTAATTAAAAAATGAAACTGTGAAAATTAAACATTAAAATTAAATTTTAATATCGAGTATAGTAACCCCGGGCATCTCTTATGGCTGTACACCTTTGAGGCATGCTCATTATGCAATTGTTTATGTGATCCTGTGACACTCTTGCCCAGCACCTAGGTAAAATTTCCCTGAGGTGCTGTATGTTCACAGGAGGTGGATTGTGCCTATCAAGCTGTTCCTGAAGTCTATCCCAAATATGCTCTATTGGATTTAGATCAGGAGAATATGGTGGTAAAGCCAAATGATTAATACCAAGGTCATCAATGGCTCGCATTACAATTTGTGCTCGATGTGGCCGCGCATTATCATCAATAAATACCATATTTTCCCCCACAGCTTCTCGAAAATCAACCACGTATTGCTGAATAATGTCATCTCGGTATATCTGACCGGTGACATTTTTATCAAAGAGGTGAAGGTTAGTGCGGCCATTAAACGTAATACCTGCCCAAACCATAATACCACCACCCCCAAACGAGACTAGATCTTTTGTGTATTAAGGCCTGTAGCGGTCACCTCGTGTTCTTCAGACTCTTATTCTGCGACTATCACTAAATAAACAGAATCTGGATTCATCAGTGTATAATCCATGTTGCCACTGAAAGTTATCTTCTAGTCGTTGATTAACCCAAGTTATTCTGGCCATTCTATTGACAACCGTTAACTTTGGACGCCTGATGGGCCTACGATTAAACAACCCCACTTCTCTCAAACGATTTCTTACAGTTTGGTCAGAAACCCCTGTTCCAGTGGCATTCTGTAACTCTCTTTGTAAGGATGGAGCACTGATAAATGGATTTCGTCTAGCTTGAATTCGCAAATAACGGTCTTCCGTCTAGTTGGTTTTTCGTTTTGAGCCACTACCTGGCCTTCTTCTTGCAGACCCCAACTGACGGAACCTGGTTAAAGCTCTGCTGACAACACTTGGAGACACATTAAAACTAGCAGCAATTTCTGCACCAGAATGGCCATTTCGATGCAATATCGGAAACAAATCAAGAGTTTCTTTATTCAAATGATGCCTTGGCATTACGAAAAACGCTATGAGTTGACAGAATATGTCAAAAATGATTCAACTGAATAAAATTTTATTATCGCGACAATAACAATAAATAATAGCAAAAAACACCTTTTGATTTTAATCAATAATAAGATGATTTTTACCAAGCATGTTGTCTCAAGTGCTTGTAACATTTTAAATTTACCTTATATTTACGAATACGTGGGAAGATTAGCGCAATTATTTTGGTTTCGCCAAAATTCGTGGAATTCCCTATTCATTTTTGGATAGTTTATTTCCATAGTACTGTAGCGATGGTGTAACATTAATGTAGTGTTAGGGCTACTTATATATATATATATATATATATATATATATATATATATATATATATATATATATATATATACATATATATATATATATATATATATATATATATATATATATATCTATAAAGGCCTACCATGCGTCCGGGCCAAAAGCGTAGCGCCCAGCGTCCTGCGTATATAAGTGTATATAAATGATGGTATCAGTCAGCGTCTTTTGCAAACTATAGGTTTATTCAGCGTCTGTTTATTTTATGCAAGCTATAGGTTTATACAGCGTCCATTTATTTTTTCAGTATTGGCCAGCCTGCTTGAATTCCTTTGCCTGTCTGCGGTGTCGAGTTACTCTCTGCATTTCTGAGTAAAGATTGCGTCATTTAAACTGGCAAAAATAATTCTATTTTATTAACGCTATGTAATAAATACTTTTAGTTTCGTTTCTGTATGTGCATGAATTTTATTGAAAAGGCTTTCAGATTTAAAATACTATATGCATAAAAACATCATAAAACTCGAAATATTATTGGATTTATATGAAATTTTCTACAGAGGGGTTTTTCAGGTCGCTGATTTCAAATCTGATGTCAATGTTTGCAAATTTTAAAGGACGGATGAAATATGGCGGCCATAATAATTAAAATTTGATTTATTTGCATAAAACTTAACATCTGACCAACCATTAAAACGGTTTTACTTGCTATTAAAAATGATGGATAATCTGTAAGATTGCCTTACATTTATTCGTTTCCAAAACACGTTTGAAATCTTTAGACGTAATTCAAAGCTTTATTGATTTAGCTTACGGTTCAATTGTACCCAAAAAACGTGTTGCTGTTTATTTCATAAATAATATAACGATGGATAACTTTGGTTTCAAATTAATATTTTACGAATGTTAAATGCTTGTTTACCATACTTTTTTTGGAAAACGATGTTTATTAATTAAATTATTTCACGTTTTACGTGAAAAATTAAATTTTAGAGAAACTGTATATTCAAAGTTAACCAAAAAATATCACTTAAGTTTCATAGTATTTGAACTATTTTCCCAAAATTTTAAGAAAATCGTATGTCTAAGAACTAAATTATTACCTGTTTTTTGCCAAACAAAAAACAGGTTGTTTGGCAAGAAACAGTTTTTTTGTCAATAGTTTAGTCCCTAGACATACGATTTTCTTAAAATTTAAGTGTTTTTTGGTTAACTTTGAATGCACATTAAAATAACCAATTAATTTAGGCGTTTGTTGTCAAAATGCCTTGCTCTAACGAAATACGTCTCGAAAATTTTTCCATCCAAAATCCCTCGTGCTACGCACACGGAATTTTGTTGAGAAGATTTACTCCACGTAATTTCCAAGCAAAACATTCCGACAGAAAACGTCAAAATTTAATTGGCTATTTTAATGCACTTGGGATATTACTGTTGATTATGAACGAATATCTCAAAAATAAAAAAACGTTGTATCTGAGAATTTTTTTTTAAATTCTCAAAATTAATAAATTTTATTTATTGAATGTATTTGTTTATGTGCTTTATTTTTTTTTTTATTTTCATTAATATAATTATTGAATTTATAAAATGGGTTCTATACGTATGAATTCAAATAACGCCTTTATTAACGTTTAAATAAAAGTAACATTTAAACAAACTTTGTTGAAATAACAGGAAACTATTATATATGAATGATCAATGCATAAACTCGTTTATTTCGCCAAAACAATAAGGTAAGACCTTTTTTACTAGACTTGATAAATCTTTTATTAGAGTTTAATTCTTAAGTTTTAATAGCTTATTAAAATCATTTTAGATTTTATTTACTTTTAGAATTTCTCTTATGAATGATGAAAAACACTTTACAAGTAAGCTTCTTTTATAAAACAATTAAATTGTGAGCGAGCACTTTCCTGGTAAGCAAATTTTTATAACCCTTTGTAAATTATTTAACTCAATAATAGGGATTCTATTTTTATTATTAGACGTACCAAGACCTATTAATGCTCCATATTCGATTTGAAAAGATGTTTTCTGAACTGGTAAAAACCTTTTTATAATAATTACTACAGTTCCAACACTATTATTTTTTCATGACGTTGCAGTATTGAAATCTATTTTCAGGAATGGACACCAAGATTAATAAATACCCTTATATAGACCATCTACTTTTAGAGCTGTAACAACGAATCATGATTTAATTTATTTTATTTTAAATCTTTTGTTCGATAATGATTTTTGATTTAAAATCATTTTAGGAAGTATCTTTGATTTTCTATCAAAAAAAGATCAGATTTAAATATTTCAAAATCATTTTACATCATTCTTAAGGATTTAGATATTTTCAAAAATTTAACTACATTGTTTTGTAGTTTTATTTTAAAATACTTACCTAAGGTATCAATAAGAACGTGTTATTTCCTAAATTTTAGTGAATTTTTAATTTTCTTTACACATTGTATCTTAATAATACATCTTCTTAATAATTAGAAGAAAGCATATTTTTGAAATTTATTCTTATTGTTGGTAAATTAATTTAATAATAGATCATTTGTGAATTAATAATTAGTTTGGTTTTCTTTGCCGTTTTGCTTACGTTTTGTCCTGCCAACTATGCTTATATAGAGGGAATTGTTTACACTTTAGCTATAATAATAGAAGTTTATGTACAGTCTTAAACATTAAGGTGATACATGATATATCCACATCAACAAAAATCTCTTATTATATTTTCAATTTAAATAATACACGCGATAAAAATAATATGAAATATGTTTCCGTTGAGATATCATATTTCTCAACGACAAAACAACAGCGCCAACAAGATTTACCTTGAACAATTGAATATATGAATCATTCAAAAAGAAAATATTAAATTAACGTTGTATAATTAACTAATAAGGCATACCTACATTGATTGTTTATTATATTTTACAACTTTGATTTGCAATTTTCGCAGTCATCAAATCATAAGTTACTCTAAAATTTGTAAACTGATCTTTCATTTTATTACAATTTGTACAACACTAAAAACACTTTTTGCGAAGTGTAGCATTTTAGTTTTCATATGTATATTTTGTTCTTAATAGCATGTACTTTGATATAAAAAAAAATCAAATTAAAAAAGATGTTGCTCAAGGTTAAATATGAGTTACTGTTAGTGGCGTGGGATTTTACGGTATTTTAGTAAAAAGTCCTTAATAATAAATTATTTCATTTTTATAATATGTCAGGTATTTAACCATTTTAATCAGAGAAGCTAATGGGAATTTCTTGGGATTCTAATATTACAAAATTTAGATTATTTTTACAGATTATATCAATTTGTTTGTTATCGTTCCAGATCTCTATAAGAAATATTTTTTACTTTTAAGTTTGTTTTGCTTAATTATTATTATGTCCGCAATCCCTATTGAGGAAGGTAGTTATCAAATAGAAATGACAGAGCATGATTTGAAATTCAATGAAATCTCACTATTGATATTTGGTAAAATATCAAGTAAATAACTATCCGATTTCGGCCCAAACTTCGTAATGAAAATTTGTTCGACTACCATCCCTTTATCTGCCACTTAACGGTTAACTTTTATATCTGGGTCACCTTTATATATAGTTACTATATATAATGTCGATATTCAATACCTAAATATTAAAGAAGAAAAATGTTTTTAGCAAACCTTGTGTTCTTTTCCCCTAAGAGCGACATTCGAAAGGAACCAATTATAACTTACGTTTCCCTCTTCCACCTTGGTCAAATAACCAGCTGAATGTTTTAGCGAAACCAAAGACTGAATACATTTATGCTCATATACGTATGTCTACTTTAAATAATACAGAACTGGAAAAGCCTAGACTTGACAACAGTTTGAAAAGGCTTAACTGAAATTGTACTAGTTACTCTGAAGGTAACTTAACTGAAGTCTTTACTTTTAAAAAGTCTTATGAACCTTTAAAAGTCTAAATGCCTTCAAACTGTCTCAAGATCCAAGAAATCTTTAGTAGGTAATTTAGACGGGGGAGGATTGACTTTTTAACATTTTTTGATTTGTCAGTTTACGAGTATTCTAAACCACATAACTATATTAAATTTCAAGTTTATATGTCATTTAGAAGTTTACCAACCACCAATGGAGATGGGAGAGTTGACATAATTATAAAAAACATAACATAACAAACACAATAGGTGATCTTAATATGCCCAATTTTATGAATGTTAGTTTGCACGGTGAAATTGAAAGAGAATTTTATAATTTTATGAATTTGCACTATTTAATTCAGATTAACCAAACATTAAATTGTAATGACCGTATCCTTGACCTTATTCTTGTAAATTCGAATGCTCAATGTTGTCGGTGTCCTGTCCCTATTATCAACGAAGATCCCTATCATCCTTCCGTAATATGCACATTGGAGTATATTAAGCATAATAATATTTCTACACAGTCTAATGCACACAGATATAATTTCAAAAAAGCCAATTTTTTGGAATTATACCGTAACTTGTTATTAATAGATTGGCGACCACTCTATGAATGTAGTAACGTTGATGATGCTGTTGAATTATTTTATAGATTTATATATAGCGTGTTTGATGAAACAGTACCATTATGTAAACTTTCAAATTCAAAGTTTCCACCGTGGTTCTCACGTGACATCATATCCGACATTAAACATAAGGGAAGGATTCGCAAAAAAATGAAAAGTAGGAACAACTCTGCAATTATTCAATCACTACACACTGAATTCACTTACTTACGTAAAAAAATCAAAGACTCCATCAAGATTGCTTATGAAAATTACCTAGTTCAAACTGAAAATGCAATAATACAAGATCCGAAAGAATTTTGGTCTCATTAACTTCTGTAAAAAAAGATCTGCAAAAAACAATTTTCAAAAATTCAACAAAACTCGCTGACAACTAAATATTCAGATAGCAGTTTATAAATACAATTCAATAAGATTTAACATCTCGCTTTGCTTTATTCGCCGCTTAAATTTTGGCTGACATACTTCTAACTTGGGGATTACAATTATCTAAATTGGATAATGCCCTACTTGCTGATAATTTCAAATTCAATAACACTAAAGATCCGAACTGCTTGAGGATCATTCAACAACTTTGAAACTATGATTTTCAAACCATTTTTGGTCGTTTTTGATGTGTGGTAAGAAGCACCATCTTGTTGAAAGATTAAATCGCGGTCAAGATCGATTTTTAACGATTGGTAACAAGTTAGCTTTAAGAATTTTCTGATACTTTTCAACATTAACTGTGCCGTCTATGGATTGAAATCATTCTAACCCTCCAGCTGACATATAGCTCTAAACTATTGCACCTTGAGGAAACCTAACCGTACGTTTTAAGCAGTACTTATGGAATGCTTCATGTTTAGCTCCGATCAGTCTTTTGCGAGAGTAACCAACGAAAACACCAGACTTTGACTAGTCGCTGAATATGACCTTATACCAGTCATTCTCTGGAACATTGTCTAGGATAACTACATATTTAGTCCATGTCACTCGTCGTTGTTCTTGTTTCTCGGTTAGAAGTTTTACTTTGACTAAATACAAAAACCGTTTATGTTACAAAGATAGTTAAGGAATACTCAATGCATCAAAGTTTAAAGATAACTAACTACCTTATTAAAGAATGGAGAGTCTATCTGAAAACAAATAAACTGTTTGGATTTTTGGCAATTGTTGCGACAGAAAGGTAAAGACAGGATTAAGTGTGCCCAAATAGCTGCAGGACATGATCTGGACTAGCAGAAATACATAGAACAAAATTAAATAGCTTATCGGTATCTCCAACGTAAATGAATGCTTCTTCACGGCTTGCTCCAAAATGATACGTCTGGATTTCTTCAGCTAGTTTGCAAGGATAATTTTCAGAGAAGACTATATGGAGTAACCCTTCACTCTTACTAAGACTCTTTTTCAGTGTGTTGTAAGCAGCATTTTTATTTCTAATGTTAAATTTATATTTATTTTTAAAGTTTTCATTTCTTCTTGAACCTCTCCCTGCAACTCTTGAACTTCTGCTGAACCATACCTAAGACTGATAATGGAGGGCAAGATTGAGGGTAGAAGAGAACTGGCAGGAGACAAGGCTCATGGTTGAGAAATGTGAGAGACTGCACTGGCCTAAACTCACAGTTATTACTAAGAATAGCAAAAGATAGTGAACGATTTGCCGAAGTTGTTGCTAACCTTCTATAAGAAGACAGCACCTTAAGAAAAAGAAGATGTAAAAAAGGCCGCAAAGTTAGAAAATGTAACAGTTTTATCGACCTTACTGAATATTTCTGAATTTGTTTTTACTCATGCAGTTCTATACAATATCGACTCCTTTGCCTTCTTCAACATACCAATACAAATTAGCTTGGGGCAACGTATGATAGCCTAATAAAAACAGGATGCCAATAAAACTGAAAAGTTTTTCCCTTGTAAATATAAAATCGTGTGTATTATTTATCATGAGCCTACTTTACAAAAAATCGCAATACTATATCTTGAACTTCATCATCAAAAAGTTTTAGAAAAATATCCAGCGGTGATTGACCTGCCAAATGATTTTTTAGCTGTTCAATTTTTTGTGTTCTCTTCGTCGGGCAAGTTCAGATACAAAAAGAAACCTCTCTGTACTTGGGTTTCTGGTTATTTGTTTTGAGCAAACTTGAGAATGTGAAAAGAAGAAGAAAGCATTTAAGTAGAAAAAAACTGAAAACAATACAGTTATGAAAACACCTGAAGAAAAACTAATGCCCATCTCTGAATAAAAAAAACTGCACGGAAACGTTTTGTTGGACTTGGACCTGGAAAAGGAAAAAGCAATGATAAATAAGCAATCCTACTCTAGTTTTGCACGACTCGCTGGTGAAACCTTGGAGAGTTGCTGGAGGTCAAAAAACCAACGGAAAAGATTTTTAAGTGCTTTGTTGATGTCCATTGATATTCGTCACTACCGTCTTTATAGTTTAGCAAATAAAACAATTGTCCTTGCACACAAAACAAAAATATCCTACAGTACATTCTCTCGATGCCATCCCTATGTTATTACCGTCTATATTATGTATGCAAACCTAATGAAATAAACAGAGCTACCTGTTTGTACAAGCAACGCGCAAACATAAGCTTCAAACCACAAAAACTAAAACCACTAAAACTTGTAGATAATGACAATTCATATGAACTCCTGTAACATGTAGTAAGGCTTCCGCATTGCATATGTATGGCAGGTCTCTGAAATGTCAAAATAAAATGAAGAAAAGGTTCAATTTAATGTTAAGATTGCAGCTAAAATCAATGTTACTAAACCTGTCCGAGAGTTGCAGGGAGAGGTTCAAGAAGAAATGAAAACTTTAAAAATAAATATAAATTTAACATTAAAAATAAAAATGCTGCTTAGAACACACTGAAAAACAGTCTTAGTAAGAATGAAGGGTTACTACATATAGACTTCTCTGAAAATTATGCTTGCAAACTAGCTGAAGAAATCCAGACTTATAATTTTGGAGCAAGTCGTCAGGAAGCAACATTGTACGCAGGAGTCACTTACGTTGGAGATACCGATAAGCTATTTAATTTTGTTTTATGTATTTCTGCTAGTCCTAAGACCTTGAACTGCTTCTCTAGTTGCAATGCCTAAGCGAAAACCAAATTGTTCTTCTCCTACATATTGTTCGCATTTTGTGTGTACTAGTTGATGCATGTTCTTAGCATTATCTACAGTACATGGCTCATCAGGCTAATCAATCGGTACTGTAAGCACTGTTTTACTCCGCTCTTTTTAGGTATCGGAATAAAAATAGGTTGGGTCCAGTCGTGTGGTACGATTCCTGTATAGTATATTCTATTTAAGAAAGATGTTAAGATGTTGAGGCTTTCATCGTCTAATACGTTTACGCATCTCAGTATAGATGTTATCTTCACCTGGGACTCTACGTGTTTTGATAGTTTTATTGCGTGTTTCACTTCTGCTATAATAATTTTCAATGGCTAATCTTCATGATCTATTTCTCTTGATTCCGGTTACATTCTGATATCATCAAAAAGCTCTTGTATATAGCTTGTCAAAATCTCTTCTATCTCGTCTGGGTCTATTGTTTTTTTGTTACTATATGTGACTAAGATATCGTGTTGATAGGTTTTATTTCCAGTTATTTCTTTTATCTTCTTTTTTGTGTGTTAAAGAAATCATGCTTTCTTGGCAGCTCTTCGAGCACTTGACAACGTTTCTCCATCCAGGTCTCCTTTGCCTCTCTTATAAGCCTTGTAATCTTTTTATGGATTTCTTTATATTTATTATAGTCTTTATGTTTGTACTTCCTTGTTTCGTTCATCAATAAAAGGATTTCTTCCGTCATCCATTTCTGTTTTGCTCTCTGCTCTTGGTTTTCCAATTCATTTTCTTGTACTTCATGTTTACATTTTTAATAGACTGCCAAAAGTTTTCCATTGTTTCTGTTTCCAATTATACAGTTTCCCTAAACTTACCATTCAAAACTCGTGTTATTTCCTCTTTTATTTGTGGTTCCCCCAGTTTCTCAAAGTTAGGTCTTGTTTTATTTCTCTTCCGGATTTTCTTCAATTTAATCTCACGTTTTTCAGCTACGGGGTTCTGATCAGATCTTACGTCTGATCCAGGATAAGTTCTTACACTTTTAATTCCGTTTCTATATCGTGTATCAATCAGTATGTAATCTATTTGATTTTTTATGATATTTCCTTCATTGTTTCCTGGTCCTAAGTACACTTCTAAGTGTACAATCGCCTTTCTGGAAGTTGGAACCAGGTGTTTGCTACCATTAAGTTTTCTTCATTACAGAACTGTACCAGATATCCCCCCTATCGTGTCGTTTGCAAATACCATGGTCTCCAACAATATATTGAACTCTTCCTTTACCTATCTTTCCGTTGAAGTCACCCATGATTATATTCACTTCATTCTTTTTAGTAAATCTTAGTAGGTGATTTTTACATAATGAATGAAAAACTCATGCAGTATGGAGTATTCTCGTGCAACTTATATTATTAGATGAACAGATAATTCCATATTTTGGACGGCACTCGCAACAAAATGCTTCTAAAAGTAAAACCGGTGAGATTCGGTTTCAAATTATGGTATATCTGTTCAGATGAAGGGTACTTATACAAGTTATCCTCCAAATAATAAAAAATCAAGACTTGGGTTGGGAGGTGACTTTGTTTTTTATCTACTATCTATTGTAGAGAATAACCATAATCATAATATTTTCCTAGACAACTTCTTTTCTTCATATAAATTATTCGACAAGACACTATGGTGTTGGACCATTGAAAACTGCAAAAAATTATGACGCAAAGGAAGAGAAAAAAACTACTGTACTGCTCAAAAGCTACTGTACTATCAAAACAAAAGGAAATAGTGACGTTAACGAAGAAAATAAAGTAAAAACCTTCCCAAGGATCTTGTATGGTTTCTCTATTTCTTAGAAAATCAAATGTAACTGAACTAAAGGGTTCATTGTGATGCAATGAAGAAGTACATCATATGCTCAAAGTAATTCAGTGTGTCTAAAAAAATCCCAACCTATTGCTTGGTCTTGGAGGGATTCATCCAGTGTTGTAATGTATCTAGATACAAGTATCTAGATACAGTATCTAGATACGTTTATGGTACCTAGATACATATCTAGATACTTTTAAAATTTTGTAGCTGTATTTGGATCTAGATACATTTTCTGTAGTATCTGAGTATCTGTATTGTGCAGATACTATTTTCATAATTTAATGATTTTATAATACAAAAATTGTCATAAATGATGTGTAGAATCTTAAATTTGAAATAAACCGCCGAACATAATAAAACTAATTTTTAATTTGGAATTGCTTTGAAATCATGAAATCAAATATGTCACCTCGTTAAACAATTGAGTCACTACATCTAGTCAGCCAGGTCAACTTGGCGTATCAGAGTTTCGCTATCGACGCCATATTGAGATAAAAGAAGTGTAAAATATAGTAATTCATTAATTAAAATCGCATCTTACGTATTTGGCATATTACAATTTGTGGCTGTCAAAATGAAAACTATGTAGAAAAGTCTTTTAAACTAAACATGGATTTAATTAAATTCAATGGGGATAATAATAATTAACAATTTCGGGCTTTTCTCGCCACAAAGTGGGGTTGTTTGCGCTACTCTGATCCGCCAGTATGGTCTGGCTAACTAGATGTAGAAACTCTATAAACAATGGATATTGTTACAGAATTACGATATTACCGATTGTGTGAGGAAGAAGCATTCTTGTCCGTCCAGGGCAGTGTTACCAACTGTACCATAATTATGGTACTTGTACCATAATTTACTGATTGTACCAATCAACAACAATTAGATAAAAGTGTACCCTAATTTCAGATATGAAGAGAATTCATTCTTTATTACATGTAATAGTTGTAGTAATGTTTATTTTACTGGACTTGTAGATAAGTTCTAGGTACGACAAGCCACTGGTGAGTCTTTGAGTACAGTAAAGGCACTATACGGATTTTGTTACACACTCCTATTTTTTCTGTCACAACAGTCAATTTGAGAACTTTCAAAGTAAGAACTATCTTAATGTAGTGCGTTTGAAAATATGTTGAAGAGCAAATAATTATAATATATTCCGTTACACCAAGGGTAACTAAAAGCAACCAGATTTAGCGACTTTTGGGTGTAATAGTACTACGAACTAATAGCAAATTGTTATAGTGTGAATCGTACCAACACATACTTTGAAGCTAGGTTATCAGAAAATACCTAAGCTATGCTGGTTTCTGTTAAAGTGGTAAAACATTTTCTAGGTTTTCAAACAATGAAGACTATTGGAGTTTATTCAAGTTATTACTATTCTGCACAACACCAAAACTGAAGATAGAAAATCTACACAAATGTCATGTTTGGAATGCTTTAATGAAGTGGAATGGTTTGAATGCATGCTGTACTTATCTTTAGATACTGGTATTTGCTTAACCATTTTTTTAAGGATTAAAAAATTAAGGATTTTTTTAAATGGAACGATTAGATTTGAAGTATGGAAATCGATAGCAAGTGGGATTCTGAATAAAAAAAGTATTAAGCTACTATAGGCTTAAAGTGAATGATAATGAAATAATAAAGTGAATGGATTCTAATACTGTTTTCGTAAACAAGAAGCCGAAATCTACGAAGTTCTTTTAATTCCATTACTATAACCAAAAGCTCGTCCGAATGATTGAGTGTAGAACTAGAGGTCGAAATATACAAAGCTCTTTTAATTCCATTGCTATAGCCAAAAGCTTGTCCGAATGATTGAGTGTAGACTGTTAAATAGGCCAGAACCCGTTAAGTGACTAAGTGTTTACTATTTTTCCCACATTTAAACATTTGAAGTGGTGACTCGTACTACCTTTGAACTCTGAATTTTGCAAAATCTAAAAAGTATCTTCTACATTATTAATCATAAAATATGTAACTTCTTATGTTTGTGCATGATAACCATGAAAATGAAGCGCAACAAAAATCGTGCTATTTTTTCACATTTAGAAATTCTAAGGGTTCGCTGCTACCCCCTTATATCCTGAATTTCGCAAAATCGGTGAAGCATGTGCGTTTTTATGTTCTTTCACGCAACCCATTCAACAATGAAACGCAAATAAACTGCTTTACTATTTTCTCCACATTTTCAAATTCTAAGGGATGGCTGGCTACCCCCTTAGACTCTTAATGTCGCAAAATCCGTAAAGTATGTAACTTTTTATGTTCTTTCACGTCACCCATTCAAATATAACCGCAACTAAGATTATTTACTATTTTTCCCGTATTTCAAAATTCTAAGGGTTGGTTGCTACCCCCTTAGACCCTGAAATTCGCAAAATCTATAAAATAGGTGACTTTTTATGTTCTTTCACGGCACCCGTTCGAAAATGAAACGCAACAAAGATTGTTTACTATTTTTCCCGTGTTTAGAAATTCTAAGAGGTGGCTGCTACCCAAAACAGAACAAAATTTTGAAAATATAAATATGGGTTTTTGTAACGTTTTTTAATTTTTCGCTAGACGAGAATCCGAAACTCTGTAAATATACCAAATTTCAAGTTTGTATGTACTCTAGAAATTCGGAAGTTATAAAGATTATTTAATTTCATTACTTAAATACATAAAGTGAAGTCCCGTTTTACAACCCCTAAAGGGGTAGCGGAGGGTTAACATAATAACAATTTTTTATATTTTTCTTTACGAGAACTCTAAACCCTATAACTAAACCAAATTCCAAGTTTGTATATCATCTAGAAATTTTACAACCCCTAAAGCGGGTGCGGGGGTTGACTTAATAATTTTTTTAATTTTTCTGTACGAGAGTCCTAAATCTTATCACTATACCAATTTCAAGTTTGTATGTCATCTAGAATTTCTACAACCCCCAAATAAAGTGCGGGGGTTGACTTAATAAAAATTTTTTATATTTTTCTTTACGAGAGTCCTAAATTCTATCGCTATACCAAATTTCAAGTTTGTATGTCATCTAGAAGTTTTACAACCCCCAAATGGAATACGGGGGTTGGTTTAATTTTTTTTTTAATTTTTCTTTAGGAGAGTCCTAAATTCTATCGCTATACCAAATTTTAAGTTTGTATGTCATCTAGAATTTCTACAACCCCCAAATAAAGTGCGGGGGTTGACTTAATAAAAATTTTTTATATTTTTCTATACGAGAGTCTTAAACCCTATCACTATACCAAATTTCAAGTTTGTGTGTCATCTAGAAGTTTTACAACCCCCAAATGGAATACGGGGGTTGATTTAATATTTTTTTTAATTTTTCTTTAGGAGAGTCCTAAATTCTATCGCTATACCAAATTTTAAGTTTGTATGTCATCTAGAATTTCTACAACCAACAAATAAAGTGCGGGGGTTGACTTAATAAAAAAATTTTATATTTTTCTTTACGAGAGTCTTAAACCCTATCACTATACCAAATTTCAAGTTGTGTGTCATCTAGAAGTTTTACAACCCCCAAATGGAATACGGGGGTTGGTTTAATATTTTTTTAAATTTTTCTTTAGGAGAGTCCTAAATTCTATCGCTATACCAAATTTCAAGTTTGTATGTCATCTAGAAGTTTTACAACCCCCAAATGGAATACGGGGGTTGGTTTAACATTTTTTTAAAATTTTTCTTTAGGAGAGTCCTAAATTCTATCGCTATACCAAATTTCAAGTTTTTATGTCATCTAGAATTTTACAACCCCCGAATAAAGTGCGGGGGTTGACTTAATAAAATTTTTTTATATTTTTTATTACGAGAGTCTTAAACCCTATCACTATACCAAATTTCAAGTTTGTGTGTCATCTAGAAGTTTTGCAACCCCCAAATGGAATACGGGGGTTGATTTAATATTTTTTTTAATTTTTCTTTAGGAGAGTCCTAAATTCTATCGCTATACTAAATTTCAAGTTTGTATGTCATCTAGAAGTTTTACAACCCCCAAATGGAATACGGGGGTTGGTTTAATTTTTTTTTAATTTTTCTTTAGGAGAGTCCTAAATTCTATCGCTATACCAAATTTTAAGTTTGTATGTCATCTAGAATTTCTACAACCAACAAATAAAGTGCGGGGGTTGACTTAATAAAAATTTTTTATATTTTTTATTACGAGAGTCTTAAACCCTATCACTATACCAAATTTCAAGTATGTATGTCATCTAGAAGTTTTACAACCCCCAAATGGAATACGGGGGTTGGTTTAATATTTTTTTTAATTTTTCTTTAGGAGAGTCCTAAATTCTATCGCTATACCAAATTTTAAGTTTGTATGTCATCTAGAATTTCTACAACCCCCAAATAAAGTGCGGGGGTTGACTTAATAAAAATTTTTTATATTTTTCTTTACGAGAGTCTTAAACCCTATCACTATACCAAATTTCAAGTTTGTGTGTCATCTAGAAGTTTTACAACCCCCAAATGGAATACGGGGGTTGATTTAATATTTTTTTAATTTTTCTTTAGGAGAGTCCTAAATTCTATCGCTATACTAAATTTCAAGTTTGTATGTCATCTAGAAGTTTTACAACTCCCAAATGGAATACGTGGGTTGGTTTAATTTTTTTTAAATTTTTCTTTAGGAGAGTCCTAGATTCTATCGCTATACCAAATTTTAAGTTTGTATGTCATCTAGAATTTCTACAACCAACAAATAAAGTGCGGGGGTTGACTTAATAAAAATTTTTTATATTTTTCTTTACGAGAGTCTTAAACCCTATCACTATACCAAATTTCAAGTTTGTGTGTCATCTAGAAGTTTTACAACCCCCAAATGGAATACGGGGGTTGGTTTAATATTTTTTTTAATTTTTCTTTAGGAGAGTCCTAAATTCTATCGCTATACCAAATTTCAAGTTTGTATGTCATCTAGAAGTTTTACAACCCCCAAATGGAATACGGGGGTTGGTTTAATTTTTTTTTAAATTTTTCTTTAGGAGAGTCCTAAATTCTATCGCTATACCAAATTTTAAGTTTGTATGTCATCTAGAATTTCTACAACCCCCAAATAAAGTGCGGGGGTTGACTTAATAAAAATTTTTTATATTTTTCTTTACGAGAGTCTTAAACCCTATCACTATACCAAATTTCAAGTTTGTGTGTCATCTAGAAGTTTTACAACCCCCAAATGGAATACGGGGGTTGGTTTAATATTTTTTTAAAATTTTTCTTTAGGAGAGTCCTAAATTCTATCGCTGTACCAAATTTCAAGTTTGTATGTCATCTAGAATTTCTACAACCCCCAAATAAAGTGCGGGGGTTGACTTAATAAAAAATTTTTATATTTTTCTTTACGAGAGTCTTAAACCCTATCACTATACCAAATTTCAAGTTTGTGTGTCATCTAGAAGTTTTACAACCCCCAAATGGAATACGGGGGTTGGTTTAATATTTTTTTAAAATTTTTCTTTAGGAGAGTCCTAAATTCTATCGCTATACCAAATTTCAAGTTTGTATGTCATCTAGAAGTTTTACAACCCCCAAATGGAATACGGGGGTTGGTTTAACATTTTTTTAAAATTTTTCTTTAGGAGAGTCCTAAATTCTATCGCTATACCAAATTTCAAGTTTTTATGTCATCTAGAATTTTACAACCCCCGAATAAAGTGCGGGGGTTGAGTTAATAAAATTTTTTTATATTTTTTATTACGAGAGTCTTAAACCCTATCACTATACCAAATTTCAAGTATGTATGTCATCTAGAAGTTTTACAACCCCCAAATGGAATACGGGGGTTGGTTTAATATTTTTTTTAATTTTTCTTTAGGAGAGTCCTAAATTCTATCGCTATACCAAATTTTAAGTTTGTATGTCATCTAGAATTTCTACAACCCCCAAATAAAGTGCGGGGGTTGACTTAATAAAAAAATTTTATATTTTTCTTTACGAGAGTCTTAAACCCTATCACTATACCAAATTTCAAGTTGTGTGTCATCTAGAAGTTTTACAACCCCCAAATGGAATACGGGGGTTGGTTTAATATTTTTTAAATTTTTCTTTAGGAGAGTCCTAAATTCTATCGCTATACCAAATTTCAAGTTTGTATGTCATCTAGAAGTTTTACAACCCCCAAATGGAATACGGGGGTTGGTTTAACATTTTTTTTAAATTTTTCTTTAGGAGAGTCCTAAATTCTATCGCTATACCAAATTTCAAGTTTGTATGTCATCTAGAATTTCTACAACCCCCAAATAAAGTGCGGGGGTTGACTTAATAAAAAAAATTTATATTTTTCTTTACGAGAGTCTTAAACCCTATCACTATACCAAATTTCAAGTTGTGTGTCATCTAGAAGTTTTACAACCCCCAAATGGAATACGGGGGTTGGTTTAATATTTTTTTTAATTTTTCTTTAGGAGAGTCCTAAATTCTATCGCTATACCAAATTTCAAGTTTGTATGTCATCTAGAAGTTTTACAACCCCCAAATGGAATACGGGGGTTGGTTTAATATTTTTTAAATTTTTCTTTAGGAGAGTCCTAAATTCTATCGCTATACCAAATTTCAAGTTTGTATGTCATCTAGAAGTTTTACAACCCCCAAATGGAATACGGGGGTTGGTTTAACATTTTTTTTAAATTTTTCTTTAGGAGAGTCCTAAATTCTATCGCTATACCAAATTTCAAATTTTTATGTCATCTAGAATTTTACAACCCCCGAATAAAGTGCGGGGGTTGACTTAATAAAATTTTTTTATTACGAGAGTCTTAAACCCTATCACTATACCAAATTTCAAGTATGTATGTCATCTAGAAGTTTTACAACCCCCAAATGGAATACGGGGGTTGATTTAATAATTTTTTTTATATTTTTCTTTATAAGAATCTTAAATCCTATAATTATACCAAATTTCAAGTTTCTAAGTCATCTAGAAGTTTTAGAACCCTGAAAAGGGGGTGCGAGGGTTGACATAAAAATATTTTTTTATTTTTCTCTGTACAAGAATCCCAATTCCTATAATTGTGCCAAATCTCAGGTTTGTATTTCATCTAGAAGTTTTACAACCTCCGAACGGGGTGCAGGGGTTGACATCTTAATATTTTTTTTTATTTTTCTTTATAAGAATCTTAAATCCTATAATTACACCAAATTTCAAATTTCTAAGTCATCTAGAAGTTTTACAACCCCTAAAAGGAGGTGCGAGGGTTGACATAAATATATATTTTTATTTTCCTCCTTACAAGAATCCCAATTCCTATAATTGTGCCAAATCTAAAGTCTATGTCATCTAACAAATTAGAAATTATAAAGGTTATTTAATTTCAATATTTTAATGCATAAGAAGTCCCGCTTGAAATGATGTCACTGTCTGTCTCACAAACATATGAGTTTTAAGAATTTTTAAATATAATATGGGATAAGATAGTATTTTAAACAGCCAGATTTATTATTAGCTAACAGCATCAGTGATTGATTAAATACTAAATGATAATATAATAATGGTTAACGTTTGTTTCACTTAAATCAATAATATTAAATATATAATAATAATAATAATTATTATAATCTTAAGTAGCTTTTACAAAATATAATATGTAAGAAAATTTTTGTCACCTTAAATGACGCAATCTTTACTCAGAAATACAATGCATAAAGTGAAGTCCCGTTGAAATGACGTCACTGTCTAGACACGAAGCCATCAGTGTTACCAACACAATTCTTGTTAAATATGCGGACGCAGGGTAAACCTATGCCATAAATTTGTATACAAATGTATACAAATCCCGCGCTATTAGCGCTGCGTGTGGCAAACGCTCGAACTACGATTTTATACACGAATCAGGAATGGGTGTCAAACTGCGCACAGCTAATTTTTACATTTTCGTCATCTAGACACTTTAAGCTTCATGTGGTGCAATTTTGAGGCACAAGTCACCCTGCGTCCGTATATCCGGACTCCGAGTGACTTCGGACGCTGCTTGAACCTAAGATTTTACATGGGGGGACGCTTGGTGGTGCCCTATAGATATATATATATATATATATATATATATATATATATATATATATATATATATATATATATAGGTTTAATCGACGTTGTCGGACCCGCTATATGGTAGGGTCGTTAGTAGACCCGCATTTTTTGATTTTTAAAATATGTATATTTTACATAATATTGATCTATTTCTGATAAGCAATATTTAAGATCCTCGAGGGGTAAAAATATATGAAAAAAAAATATTGGTGATATTTGACAGTCGTTCTTGAACCCTATACATATTACAGTGTTTACAGACCCATTTGTATAATTTTAAGCAAGCCTACCTACCAAACCCAGCAACGTTGCCGAATGTATCAGAGATAAAATTACGATTGACGTAATGATTTCGGGATGCTAAGCACATAAGTGATCTTTATTTTTGTTGATTTGTTCGTAAATTCCATAAATAACCTTAAACGCAGAAAAATTAACGTTTTCCGTAAAACGATGTAACTCTGAAAATTATTATTAACATGAGAAAATAGCATTGAGCCTCTTTTGTTCTAAAATACATAAGGTTTATGCAAATAATTGTTTTTTAATAATTTGTTTTTAAATCATTTATTTTAACATGATTATTTTTGTTTACAAGAATACAATTAAAAGTTTCGAAGACACGTCATGTATATGTGTTTTGAAAAAATAAATGTTATAGCCAAATCTTTTGACCTCCTGAACATTTTACTGTTATGTTTTTAGCACAAATGAACAGTTTCTAAGATATGTATATTTTAATGCCACGGTAACAGTTCAGTCAAATTAGTAAAAATAGAGGGGAATTGAAGTAGATCCTTGGATTTTTGATAGGCCTTCTTTGTGATATGTTAAATAACCCCTTAAAAGTTACTACTCAAAAGTGGTGAACCAGAGAAGTTGATGAGGGTAAGCCATGCTCCCAGATGATTTTTACTGTTTTTTCAGAAACTATTAGGTTTATCAAAATGGAGCCAGTTAGGTAAAATAGGATTTTATTTAACTTTCATACCAAAAAGCTAAGAAAACTTTGTGCATGTTGTCTTGTTTCTGTGTAATCGAAAAACGATCATATGTCACACGGACAAATAATTTGTATCGGTACATATTATACGAGAAGCTTCGAGCATAACTTTGTGTGATTTGATGTTCATCATGAAATAGCTATGGAAATCTCGTTGAGCATCGAATGCGATCCTGGTTCAGTCTTCTTCTATCTCAGCATCTCCAGCAAAATCTACGAGGCGATATTATCATTATTATTGGGGCTAGTCATATGGTAATTCTCGTATTGGCAAGATACATTTTAGGGGTATACCCTGTACTAATCAATCTTTTTAGTGAACCTAAAACGTAAAGGGTACTTCAGGGTTTTTGGATCTCTCTTACTTCGTTCTTTAAATTGATATTCGTATCGAGTAATTTTTTTCTTGAATGGTTTTTGTTTTGGAATTCTAAGTTCACGACTTAATTCCACGCCTGCTTTAAAATGTAGCTAGATATTTAACATTAAATGGGACTTCACCCATTTTACATGTAGGATATCTCGAGCAGACTCACGGTAGTGGCTATAGCTACCTCCGTAGTGACGTTTGTTGTTGTATTGAAAACTCAATATCTTCGAGCCGAAACTACAAATGTGTGGTTGGCTACTTTCTGTGAAACCTTGTGTTATACATTGTTTCTAGTTTGTTGCTTACATTTTATTTCTTCTATCTGCTATGCCGTACTGATGAGCACTAATAAGTGCGAAACACGTGTATACGGCTGCAACTAACTTCCTCTTATAAATCTATTGCGCGAATTCCCATCTATAGCTCAGTTGGTAGAGATACCACCTAGACAGTGGAGGGTCCTGGGTTCGAATCCCAGCAGAGTCGATAAATTTTTCTATATGAATTTGCATTCAAAATATTATTTAATGTAAAATCATTATCCAACTTGATAAAAATTAACTCTATCTAAAAATATATATATCTAAAAATATATATATATATATATATATATATATATATATATATATATATATATATATATATATATATATATATATATATATATTATATATATATATATATATATATATATATATATATATATATATATATATATATATTGGTTTAATCGACGTTGTCGGACCCGCTATATGGTGGGGTCGTTAGTAGACCCGCATTTTTTGATTTTTAAAATGTGTATATTTTACATAATATTGATCTATTTCTGATAAGCAATATTTAAGATCCTCGAGGGGTAAAAATATATGAAAAAAAAATATTGGTAATATTTGACAGTCGTTCTTGAACCCGATACATATTACAGTGTTTACAGACCCATTTGTATAATTTTAAGCAAGCCTACCTACCCTACCGAACCCAGCAACGTTGCCGAATGTATCAGAGATAAAATTACGATTGACGTAATGATTTCGGGATGCTAAGCACATAAGTGATCTTTATTTTTGTTGATTTGTTCGTAAATTCCATAAATAACCTTAAACGCAGAAAAATTAACGTTTTCCGTAAAACTCTGAGGTAACTCTGAAAATTATTATTAACATGAGAAAATAGCATTGAGCCTCTTTTGTTCTAAAATACATAAGGTTTATGCAAATAATTGTTTTTTAATAATTTGTTTTTAAATCATTTATTTTAACATGATTAGTTTTGTTTACAAGAATACAATTAAAAGTTTCGAAGACACGTCATGTATATGTGTTTTGAAAAAATAAATGTTATAGCCAAATCTTTTGACCTCCTGCATTTTACTGTTATGTTTCTAGCACAAATAAACAGTTTCTAAGATATGTATATTTTAATACCACGGTAACAGTTCAGTCAAATTAGTAAAAATAGAGGGGAATTGAGGTAGATCCTTGGATTTTTGATAGGCCTTCTTTGTGATATGTTAAATAACCCCTTAAAAGTTACTACTCAAAAGTGGTGAACCAGAGAAGCTGATGAGGGTAAGCCATGCCCCCAGATGATTTTTACTGTTTTTTCAGAAACTATTAGGTTTATCAAAATGGAGCCAGTTAGGTTAAATAGGATTTTATTTAATTTTCATACCAAATAGCTATGAAAACTTTGTGCATGTTGTCTTGTTTCTGTGTAATCGAAAAACGATCATATGTCACACAGACAAATAATTTGTATCGGTACATATACGAGAAGCTTCGAGCATAACTTTGTGTGATTTGATGTTCATCATGAAATAGCTATGGAAATCTCGTTGAGCATCGAACGCGATCCTGGTTCAGTCTTCTTCTATCTCAGCATCTCGAGCAAAATCTACGTGGCGATATTATCATTATTATTGGGGCTAGTCATATGGTAATTCTCGTATTGGCAAGATACATTTTAGGGGTATACCCTGTACTAATCAATCTTTTTAGTGAGCCTAAAACGTACAGGGTACTTCAGGGTTTTTGGATCTCTCTTACTTCGTTCTTTATATTCATATTCGTATCGAGTAATTTTTTTCTTGAATGGTTTTTGTTTTGGAATTCTAAGTTCACGAATTCCACACCTGCTTTAAAATGTAGCTAGATATTTAACATTAAATGGGACTTCACCTATTTTACATATAGGATATCTTGAGCAGACGATGCCAATTCCTGAGGGTCAATGCCTTTGATCAAAATAGGCCATAAAGCACAACATATCTATGTTCAAAAATGAAATGTTACAAAGCTATAGACCTTCAAAATAAAAAAGTCAAAAATGCAATTTGGATAAAATTTTGTGTTCAAGGACAGTTGTTATTAGAACATACATTAGTGTTATTTTGTGCTTGTGGTAGCTGTAGCGTACCCGCTACCGCTAGATGCGGAGTTCTGTGGTAGTGATATGTTTAATGTATACTTGACCCAAGTCGAATAGTGACAAGTCAATTTATAAAATGCAGAAAGAAAATAAAGGTAAAACGTCATACAGTATGACGTACAAACGAAGTAAGAAAGATTTCAAAACAAGGTGAAATGCCCTATACATTTTAGTTTCTATAAAATAATTGTCCAGTACAGGGTATTCTCCTAAAGATATTCTTTTTACTGCAAAATTATCATAATACTACAACCAACAATAACAACAACATCGCTTCATGAATTTTGCAGAAGTGATGCTAAGGTTGCACTGCGAACTCAACATTTTTTTTCTTAGCTAAGTACTTGATGACGAATACAAGATCGCAATAAGTTATGTTCTAAAGTTGCTCCGGCAAATGTATTGGTACAAATTGTTGGTCTACATACAGGGTGTTTTACTCAACTTTCGTATAAATTGCATGTGTGATAGTATTCATCAATAGGAACTAAAAACTCTTTTTGTTTTTACGCAAATCGACAAAAATTTGCTAAAAATGTCAACTTTTGGGAACTGCTGGAAATTATAGTCAAAACAAACTGCGACATCACCTAGCAGCAGCTGCGTCAATGTATCAGATAGGCACATCCAGCTCCAAGTGTGATTCTTAGACCAGTGACCTGCTACCCACTTTTCAAAAACCATTCTTTTTTCGGTTATTATGAAAGATAAACATTAATGATTTTCAGCTTTTTTGTTGCATTTTATGTGTACTACCACCTATTAAGAGGATACGAATCTTCAGTGAAACATCCTGTATGATATATATTCATGCGCCAATTAAATAAGATTTATTTTATCTAACCCACTTAACAACCAGTCCATAAACCTAACAGTTTTTGAAAATAAAACGACAAAATACATCTGGGGGCGTGGTTTAATATTGATATTTTACAAAGTTTATCTACTCGTAAACATGAACAAATCAAGCATAAACTCATTTTCAAGTTTAGCTGACCAAAATACACTACATTTGATTAGTTTAACCTAGATTAAAAAAATAGCCGTTTCTATTTTTACTGTGCGTTTGTACAGTTACAAGAAAATTATGGAATGTTCGATCCCTACTTCCTGTTTAATGAATTTGAAGGTACAAAACAGTATACACTATATGGTGGTTAAGTGCCTTTAACAGAAACGTCGAAAGGTAACGAAGAAGAGAAGAAGTTTTTTCAAACCTTGCTCAATTCCGTTATATTGCACTTGTACTAAGTTAAAGATCAATTTTTATTGTATTCTGAAATAGCTATTTGTGAATTGGAATATGTATTATATTCTTAGTGACGAATTGTACACCAGAGATTTTCTGATACATTTGAAATATATGTAGTTCTAAATATACCAGGCGCAAATCATATTAGTCCACCCTGTTTCCTTTTTGTTAAAGAACGTCCCACAGAATTTATTCCGTTTATCTTTTGTTCTATGAGGTGGCCGTTTCTTGTTGCAATAGTGAAGTGCTGCTACTGCATCTACCCCATACCAATGTTCATGAAATTCAATTGGGGGTTGCAACATACACTGCCCCTCCGAACCTTTCGAGTGCCCTGTTTCCATTAAAAGTTCCATTAAGTAATCTTACAAATTACAGACGAGAAAGTTTTCCTTCAGTGTTTTAGCAAAAAAGTCACAAATGATGCTCAACTTAGTTCGCCCATTTTAATTTTTGATAAAGAACACCTCACGATTTTTACCCTAAATGGTCTACGCCGTTGTTATTTATTGGTGGTATATAGTACATATCGTTGCCGTTAATACATATGAACTTAATTCTTTGAAATGTTGTAACTAGCAATGTTGCTAGTTGCGATTTCAAAGAATTCATCATGCCATCTGTAACAAAGTTTCTATAAGCATTTAAACCGCGCTCCTGGAAAATTGCTAGAAAATAGTTCCGCTAGTATGCATTAACGTCGACGCTATGTATGAATGAGTACTGTGATCCATTGATAAATATGTATGTGTGAGTGTAGTATCCAATGCAACGAATATAAACAAGGAGTCAGAAAATAATTCAGAAAACAAATAGTTCAAGCATTCATTCTCTCATCTTAACAGTAAAAGAATAAAGCATTCATTAACCACAAACAGTCTTTCAAACAAACAAACACAGAAGATATTACATGTGGTGACCGCCGACTTTAATTGAACACGCAACAATCTGTCAAGAAACTTACCCTTGCATGCATACCATTCAAGATACCAGGATCCTATTTATGAAGCAGATGTCGAGAAATCCATTAGCATAATTCCAGTAGAGGATCAATACTCTCTCAGCACCACCACTACCAGTACATGGAGCAGTTCCATCGCTGAAGTCATAATCTATCTGAAGTCACGGTTGTATAAAGTTTTTTTCTGTTCTAAATTTTTCTGCCATCAAAGTAGACTACTACAGCATTTAAAGAAAGTATTTCAGCGCCTATATCATTACGGTTTACTATCAAATTAAAAAAAAACAATCTTTGAAGCCAAAGAACTAACTTGTCTCGACCACACAGTGAAGAGTGATGGAGTTACGCCGCAAATTTCAACAGCAGAAGCTATTCATAACTTTCCAATCCTTAGAATGCAACAAGAATTATGCCATTTCGTTGGCATGAACTGTCGATTTAAACCTGAGCTAAACCTATTTATTCCAGAAAAAGTTTCAGAACCCTACAAGAAACCCACACAACAGTGTGTCGTAAAACGTATAATTACAAATCGGTTGTTGTGAACTTCAATAAACGGTCGTACCAAAAATTCGTTACTTCGTGTGGTCGGGAATCCTGTGATACAGGGAATACATAGCAGATAAACTCGGATGCAGCCCATTACAAATCCTTCTTATGTTTTTTTGTGACGTTTATTTATAGAACGTTCGCAATTACTTTTTGTTACCTTTTAGACATATTCGTGTACATACATTTACTATTTTCCTTTTATGTTGCATATACGATTATGATCCAACCAACAACCTACAACAAATACAAGTCCAACAGAATCCTCACACGTTCTTCTTAGGTTAAGTTTTGTAGTTTTTAGTTATTTACATTTTGCAACGAGCCCTAAAATTAAGAATCTGCTGTCTTAATTTTAACCGTTTTCAATTATCTCATTCAATTCTCATGTTATTCTTATTAGCTCATTTCTATTGGTTAAGTTCTTATCATTGTAACGAACATTAACATTAAGAGCCCTGTACTAACTTTAATTAATTGTAAAACCAGCCAAAGAAAAAAACGCGGTTTTTACGTATCTATCAAATTGCTGTACAATTACAATCGCATCTTATGCGTACATTCACTAGTTCTTTCCAATCCTGTCCTCAAGCAAACTGATGGAGACTTTTTCTGCTGGAAAAATTCTAAAAAACAAGGGAGCAATAAATGTGATGATCACCGTTGCCTTGGATACTTTGTAGTATCTAAGGAAACGAATGTAAACGAGGGATCAGAAAATAATGCAGAAACCAAATAGTTCAAGCATTCATTTTCTCATCTTAACAGTAAAAGAATAAAGCTTTAATTAATCACAAAGAATCCTTCAAACAAACATACAAAGAAGATATTACAGTACTTTTATACTAAAAAATTTCATCAAGTTCTTGAAATTTATCGTTTGATTACTACGGAAAATGAAATATGTACTTTTCCACCTTATTTGGAAACCATTCACTTTCCCCAGAAATTAACTTTTCCGTATTATGTTGCGTTGTCTCACTTGTTCGAAAATCCTGTTAACCTTACTCTAAACATTTATATACAAAATGAATTCAGTTATAAAGTCCTACTTAAAGATACCATTGATATGAACACATGAATTGTAGGTATTAATATATGCTTTCAATCATACAAATATAACTTTATAAATTTATATCACTCTCCAAACTCTAGTGATGCTCAATTTCTAATGAAACTTGAAAATTTGTTTGATGTATATGCTAGTAGATCAGAGACCTTACTAATTATCGGAGACTTTAATATTGACCTATTAAAGGATTCATATTATGAAAATAGGCTGAGAACTTTAATTAAAAATAATGGACTACATCAGATTATCGACCAACCTACAAGAATCACTAAGGACAGTGCTACCCTCATAGATCTTCTTGTATCTAATGAAAAAACCATTGATGCCCAGGTACACCATGTTCCAAAAATAACCCATCACCCAATAACTGTAAATGCAAAAGTGAAAGAAAAATATGAAGAATATACAATACAACACAGAGACATGAGCAACTTCAATGAAATGCAATTTCAATTAGATCTAATGGATCAACCATGGAATCCGGACTGTACAAACACCAATCAACTAGCAGAAACATTAGTTAAAACCATAATGGACACACTAAACAGGCATGCTTTAACTGTTAAAATAACCATTAAATGTCAATGGAGTTGTAAGCGTTGGTGGACCCCAGAAATAGCCTTGGAAATTGAAGAAATGGACAGATTATATAAAAGAGCAATCTTTACACAAGAAGAAAGTGATATGAATAGGTATAGACAACAAAGAAATGGAATTGTTAGTTTGATCAGGAACCACAAGAGAAATTATTATCAAGAAAAAATAGATGATATAAAAATAACTCAACAGAAATGTGTAAAACAGTTAAAGAATTAATTAAAGGAGGCCATAACAGACAAAAAAAGGAAGGTATTATTTTTGACAATGAGTTAGAAAAAAAGGAAATTCAAATTGCAGAAAAATTCAATATTTACTTTATTAACAGCATAGAACAAATTATTACATTAACAAATTTAACCCAAATTGAAACTGATTTAAGCCACATTAATGTGCATCAATGCAAGTTTGAGAAATTTTTACCAATAGGGTTTTTGGAGTTAAAAAAAGTATAAACAATTTACCTAATAAGAATAGTAGTGTCGATGGTATTACCGTAAAGATTAGCTTTCAATGTAATAGGACAGAGATTTTTGCATCTAATTCAAATGAGTCTAGAAAGTGTATCCTTCCCAGAAACCTTGAAGACATCCCATATTATCCCCATTGAGAAGATAATCAACACTAACAAATGTGAAGAATACAGACCGATCAACATGGTGCCATCTTATGAAAAATTATTAGAGACCGTCGTAAATATCGAGTTTCGTGACTACATTGAAGTGAACAAACTGTTAACACCTTTTCAATCAGGGTTTCGGAAAAATAATTCATGTGAAAGTGCAATACAATCAGTTCTTTTGAAATGGAAAAATGCTATTTACAAGAAGAAGATGATAGGTGTAGTTTTTCTAGACTTTAGACGTGCTTCTGAGACTATTAATAGAGATCTATTATTATTGAAATTAAAAACATATGGGTGTGGCCCAATAGTTATAAAATGGTTTAGTGGATATCTCAAAAACAGATTTCAAAAAACTAGATACTTTAATACTACATCTTCACCTAAAAAAACTACCTTTGGCGTTCCACAAGGAACTGTATTAGGCCCTGATTTATTTGTACTATACATAAATGATATTGTTAATGTAATTAAAAAATGTAACATTCAATTATTTGCAGATGACACTTTAATATATTTTATAGGAGATGATATTGAAAAAGTATTAAATATCATCAATGATGAATTAGTAAATGTATATAACTGGTTAGGTAAAAATAGTCTTTCTTTAAATGTAAATAAAACAAAATTCATGATAATAAAAAATAAGTTTAACGAAATTGATACATCTAGTCATGTGGGAATACAAATTAATAGTCAAAAAATAGAACAAGTTTATGAGTGGAAGTACTTAGGCGTAATAATAGATTGTCACTTAACATTTTCTAGTCATTCAAACTATGTTATCAGTAAAGTTGCAAAAATAGTAAATTTCATGGGTAGAATAAGCCAAAATCTTAGCAAGTGGTCTAAATTATTACTATATAAAACAATAATACTTCCCCATTTTAATTATTGTGCTAGTATACTTTACCTCCTAAATAATACTGAAATTAACAATCTTCAAAAAAAACATAATTGTGCGTTAAGAATAATATTAAAATGTAGTAGGTATACTAGCATAAGAGGAATGTTGCAAGTTACATCTTTGTTAAGTGTTAAGGAAAATATATTTTATAATACGATGATAATAATATTTAAAACAAAAAACCGAATATATCCAGAGCACATTTTAAATGAATTTACTATTCGTAGAAGATGTTCATGATCATAATACTAGAAGTATAAATAATTTTTATGTTCATACAGTAACAACAAATATAGGACAAAATAATCTGTTTCATAAAGGTTTAGTTGAATATAATTCACTTCCAGCTAATGTAAAAAACTGTACATCTTTAACATTATCTAAGAAACAGTGTAAAAAATATGTAATAAATTATATTAATATTTAAGAAATTATAATGTATTATATGGAATTTATCTAGTTATATGCTATAAATATAGTATATTATTAATAAATATTAAAACCTTCAATTTTACAAAGCCAGAGAATATTTACAAATGTGAAAGCACTCGCATACGAGATGATGTAATTCTTACGTCACTTTTCTCCATCAAATATTAAATGCGAGCTATTATAACCAAACGTATATAAAACAAAGCTTAACATATGCGTCATGGCAATGTTGTCAGATCCAGGGCTTAGGAAGTCTGTAGAACATAGCGGGTTTGATAGCGTCTTGTATAAAAATATACGATATACACTTGAGAAAGGCGCGACGCCCCCTATAGTTCATTGTGATGAACTACGGTTGTATAAAACTTTTTACAGACCCTACTTTTCCAAACCCAAATTGTATATTTTTTTATTGCAGTTTTAGGTAAACCTTATCCTGTAGACATCGAAAACATAGGAGAACGTTGCCAGACCCAAGCCCGGGTCTGAGAGCGTCGAAAATGGTCCGACAAGTCGGTAGAATATAGCGAAACGGGTATGTATAAGCGGTTAAACAAATATATATATATATATATATATATATATATATATATATATATATATATATATATATATATATATACGTGCTTATCTATCTTTTTCGACTCCGACAGGCTATAAGGCGCCCGCGACTCCGGCCTTAAATATACAGATACGGACATACCACTTATCGTTATTGCTTTATACAGCTTTGTTGATGATGAGCACGTGGAGACGGGAATTTTTTTTTGTAAATTCTTTATACTTAGAGTGAACAAATTACCGTACCATTTCGCCTCTGAATCTTTAGCATGCGCTTTTAACTCTTATTTGTATATTTTATATATGACAACCAGTTGCGTTCGTCTCCAGCGGCGTTGCTATTATTTCGGAGTCGAAAATGTATTATTTGTATCTCTTATATATTAATAACCATTTTACCAAAGCACGCACGGTTCTTCTGTCCTTGTTGTTGAACAGGTTCGCTGAGTACCTCTGTTATAAATAGAATTATTTGCATTGTTGTCTATAAGTCGTGTGCTTACTAATGATAATATTTAATTTAATAGAGATATGCCATATTTTATGACGGTTGAATATATTTGTATCGTTGGCGTGTAATATATCATTTTACCACGTACTTTCACGTATTTAGAGTTAAAAGAATTGGTTAAAAGACTTAATTTAATTTAAAAGGTTGAGTTTTTGTTAGAAGTTAACTTTGTATTTATTCAGTAAGAGAAGTACACTTATTTATTCTTCAAAAATGACTACCTTAAGCCTAAAGGTCTAATTTTCCAATAATTTAAAAGATCTAATTAAGCAAGTGCAGCATACAAGGTGTAGAATCGCTTCACGCACCATACAGTTTTATATGCATTTTATTTCAAACCCTAATACTATCTCCCCTAATTATTTTACAGTAAAAATATTCTGGAGTGTTATAAAGAAAAGAAATATATATGAATCGAATGATACCTTTGGTTACTGCAAGAATAGCTAAGCCTTGGAAACATTGGAACGATCAGAAATCAATTATACCTTGAAAATATTAGAATGATAGAGGAAATATTTGCTTTATAGTTAAGATTATTTTGACAATCCATCTCGAAAATTTTTAACCAATCAAATTACAAAATTTTTCAAATTAGGACCAATGAAATTAGTTTATAGTGAAAAAACCAGTAGTGGTTTTTTCTCAGTGAAAAGATATATGTCAAAATGAAATGTCAAATTTACTCGATCGATTGTCAAGACGAATTCAACTCGTGTTCTAATTTTTTCTTGCAAGATTTGTCATTTAAGACATTCGTAGCTTTGCTTTTAGTTGCAAAAGATACTCATTTCTGAAATGACAAATTTTGTCGGAAAAAATTAGACCACTTGTTAAATTATATATGAAAAATCGACTTCGTTCGTATTTTGCAGTATTTTTGGATGTAAGATAGGACAAAATGTAACTCATATCGGAGAAAGTGCAAATTATTTAACCTTTGTTATAATAATTATATTATTATCATATTTGTTGTTAGGAGATTGTGAAGCCAAGTAACGCAATTTCCTTTTATAAGAAACTTATTAGGACATCTTATCCGGACCTTACAAAGACTGAGGTTGTCTCTTTGGGGCCTTCGTGGGCGCCTCATCGGGCTTTCTTAAGTTATTCAATTGTAAAATTACCTCAGATTGCCCATTTTGAAACTTCATAACGATCTTAAGTGGTTCCCCTATGTAGTTTAATCCAGAAAAAAACTGTAGCTGTCCCGATCGGGTCTTCATGAGGTCTTAATCAGGCTACCCTAAGTAACTTATCCTTTTGTCATTAAAGTTAACGTTTTTCTTATAACAGAAAATTGTACGTATTGCTAGGCAAAACTTCTTATCCTACTAATTGAGAGATACTTTTAGACCTAGTAGAAAAAAATAGTATGTATTTTTCGGATTTAAAGTGGCTTTGTTTGTCTCGCAATTTCTGCGGTTGCTTACGGTTACTACCCTGTACTACGAGCGATAAATAATTCCGCCAGCTTAATAATCTGTCATTTTATCGTGTGAACAACTCCGGTATAGGGCAAGTACAAATATTTTACCTAATGGGGCCCGATTCCTACAAGCAATCTAGAATGACTTTAGGAGAGTTGGATTTTCCTAGCAGCGATGTGCAAACGCGTTTTTCAAATCGACTATGTTTTTCAATTACCTTAATTGCCATTATAATCCACTCTCTAAAGCAGGATTAGAAGGTAAAGTGTTGAAGATTTTTAAAAGTAAATCAATGTTGTCGGTACGCGATACTGCGAAAAAAACAGAAACATCAATAGGAATGATTCAAAAACCTAAAAGGAACGAAAAACAATCATCAAAACAATCTGTAGCTGTAAGAAAACAGACAAGAAAACTGTACAACATCTTAACAAGGAAAAACCAGTGCGTTATAATGAACGATAAGACTTACTGCAAATTTGATTATAAAACTTTGCCAATGCTCGAATTTACACTACTGAGAAAATGAGTGACACTACTGAGTCCGGACTCGATGACACACGCGTTTTGAAAACTGATTTGTATGTAGATTTCCCTGCTGAATCCGAATCCGGAGGGCGCCCGTTGATTTGGAATGGCCTTGACCCTTAAAATGTCATTTTTACAAAAAACTAAAAATTTGAAAAATTAAAAATGCGCTTCTTTATTGTTTGCATCGTCATAACTTCGTCCTGGAAGGAACTAGAAGGTTAATTTTTATTTCGAAAAATCCTCCCAGAGTTGTAGATTGCAACGTATTATTAAAATTCAGTTTTGAGAAAAAAGAATCTGAGAAAATTACTATTTTGTTATACTATGTCATATTTGTGCATTAAATTTTTCACCAATTGAAAAACTTTTTTATTACAAGAGATAGAGGCCTATATATCGAGACTATAATTAAAAAAAAAAGCCCAAAAAAGTTTTTGGTGAAAAAATTATATCGCTGTCTGTAATACAGACGAAACTATTGCAATTACAATATCTTGTACGCGGGCGACTAGTGATATATAAATCTTATTATTTGATCGTATGACATTTGTCTTCGCATAGACAAGATATTCTACACTGTAAATCTTTCTAAAAACATCTGCATGCTCTTGTTCATATACTTGATTTGCATTTGCAAAATGTCTGCATTTTAAGAAAATCTGGTTGAGATACTAAAGACGTAATAGGTGCATCCATCTGCATCCATAGCCCATCCAAATTCTAATATTTCGGGGAAATTAGCATTAACATTCACAGCAGTCTTATAAATAGATGTTTGATAATATGCCCTTTGAATGTGGTATAAAAAGCATCTTCTGAGGGAGGCAAATAACGGTAAATATAAGTAAAATTGGTTATGAATGTTATGATGTTTATAAAAACGCAGATCAACATTCTTACCAAATGTCGGTTTTACAAGACGGGATGAAATGAGCACGAACTTCATCTAGTGAACCAGTGAACTCTAAACTTTTGTATAAAGCCTTAAAGAATAGCCGACATGTCGAAAACATTTCGCCCCCATCTTCCAAACAGTATTTTCCACTAATAGGTTCTCCAAGCCAGTTTTACCATATTTTTCATTATAAATTTCAGGGCAGTTCTTTTTCCTTTTCGAAAAGGATAGCTGACAGTCATTGCCAGAGAGGCAGTAAGCCGCTAAAAGAATGCAAGCAAGATCTTTTGGATCGTCCCGAATCTTGGCTGCCAGTTCTTCAATGTGGGGCTGACACGGAACAAAGCCTTCTTTGCGATGTAACCATATGGGAATTAACAAAGCTACTGAATAATACCTTGATAGTAGGAAAACATCAGTATCATTGGAATAAATCAGAACCATTCTATTTTCTCTTTAAAAAAACTGAAGCAATGCAAACATTCTGGTGTCTGCTTCCTCATGTTCTGTAAAACGCTGATTTTTCAAAATATCCACTTCATTATTTGAGCATACCATTGCTTTATCTTCTACATGCATGCCAGAGAGAACTATTTTTTCTCTTGTATTTTGCAAACTATGAAATTAAGCAAGCTACTCTTATTAAGTTAATTATTTATCAATAAATGATTTCCATTGTGCTATTGTTACCGTATCACTGACCTCGTAAATATTTTCAGTAAATCTGGATCATCGTTTCCGTTCCGCACCCTTAGCACTTTCAGGAAAATCGTACCTGTCCCCCACAAGAATAACATAGGTGCAATTAGAAGGCTTCATTTGAAAAATCGAGTTAAAATATTTCTTAAATAATTCACTGAATGTGATACAACCATAGTTTTGAAACCGTTGTACAAAACACATCATATCAATGACGTAGATAGTATTGAAATTATCCCGCGGAAAAGAGTTGCATTCTGAGATATTAAAAAAAATGTTTTATTTTGTTTACTAAATTGATATTTTATAGTTTACTAACTTATACTAAAATGTATCTTTCATTTCACACCAAATTCTCCAACTGGTTTTTTATGCTATAAAAATAAGCAATTTTAAAAATTATTTTTTAATAAGTTATAATAAGTTTTAAAAGATATTTTTATCTTTAAAAATAAAACTGTTGCATTTTAAAAAAACTTTTACTATTATCTTCTTGTTCTGAGATAATCATATTATTATACTTTAATATTTAATATACTATGCTTGCTAGCATGATATACTATTTTTGAAATAAACATTTTATTGAAAGTGAAGGTTTTACTGAACAATAAAAATTAAACTGAACGTATTAGAATACAAATAACAAAATAATTGTTAATTTTAACTGAAAGTACAGTATTGATTGTATATAAATGTGTTATTGGTATCTAATTAACATTTTTAAAATGTGTTTCTTCTTTTGATTTCTACATCCTTCTTGTTGGACACCTTATTACAATAAGTCTGAATAAGGTTTTTAAAATGTTTTGGCTAACATCTCTTCTCTTCTTATGTCCACTTTGCTTTTTTGCAAACTGCTTGCGAACATTTTGAGGTAGCTTTTGGGGAAAGTATTATTACTAACTATTATTACCTTATTTTGACATTTTTAAAGGAAGATTTTTTAATTAATTTATAAATAGTAAAGCTGACATTGGTTTAAAAAGTTTGACTTTAATACAAGTTGATATCAATACTTCTTGATTATTAGAAACATCTACTATTTATAAACTGTGTAAAAATTTAATAAAGAAAAAACGTATTGGAATATATTTCCTTCTTATTTAGTATAAATTGATAGAATAATAAATTTTTAACACTACATTTCGTTGGGGTTCACAGGCTCTATTGTAAATAAATTTTAAACCTATCCAGAGAAATTGTACAATGGTCATAAATCTTTACTTTAAGTACCTATAAATACGTATAGGGTAGGCATTTTAAGGGGGTAGCAACTACTACCTGATTTTATAACAGCAGAGTTTTTGTCAGCTACTGTAAAAAGTTGAAAATCGTTTTATTGAGTATTAAAAACAATATATGACTTAAACAAAACTATCTTCAAGTTTAAAGGGTAAACGTATTTGCAAATAGCTTAAACACTGAGACAAGGGCAACCACAATAATTATAATACTATATTGTAGTATTTTGTAAGTTTTTTGTACTGAATCTTTATGATATATAATAATAAAACGTCTTAATAACGTAAAGAAAAAGAGTTTTATGTTTAACATAAAACTCTTCTGCTTTGCATTAATATTCTTTGAACACTTTGGAAGTTCATTAGAACCTACTTAATATTATAAGACAAACTTAAATTTAATTACTGAATGTACGTAACATAATAAGAAAACTACACTTCCATTTGCATTTGGTAAACATTTTTTAAATAACTAAAACATAAAACAACACATATGTACTTAATAAAGTTCTGTGAAAAAAGACTGTTGAATTTTGTTTGAGCAAAAGACATCATTCTCGGACTATCTTGGCCTTTGTTAGTAAAATCGTCATTACTACGTAGTTTTTAAATAATCACGAACGTTCAGAAGATGGAAAGTTGTTTGTTTTATGTAATGGTAATGCCAAAGTAAAAAATTAAAACCAAAATTTTCAAAAATAATTTCAGATTCGTAATCTGCGACTCGAAAAACTACCAGTGTGAACCTCTGAGAATGACAGTTATTAAATAAAATTATACATAGTTCATGTTTGGCATAAATTTATCTTGCAATATCATTAATTTGTTTGTCTATTTTTTTTATTTAAAACTTCGTCTTCTATCGCATAAATCTTTAATTTATTCTTAAGGCAGTACAGATCATGCAATCAATTAACGGCGCGTTAATCGCGCGTTAGGTAAAACACTCAATCTAAACAAGCAAGCGCTTAACGCAGCATCGTCGCGCCGTCAGTATCATGATTCACAAATTATATTAGTCAGCGTTACCGTTTTAGTACATTTGTACAAATTCAGTACAATTTTGCTATTGTAGTACTAGTACATAAGTACATTCTCGGACCAATCAACCACAATTTAAACAGTATGTTTTCTAGATCTTTATACATTTGACGATTGTTTAGTGCATATCAATAATAAACCTATATGAGGGACCTAGAAGCCAAGTGGTACAAGTGACGTTTTTTGTCAAATAGAGTTATGTATTGAAGTAAAATACATACCTACCTATGTACCAAGGGAAATTCACAGTAACTGGACAGATGTTGAGATATAGTAGGTAAAAGTTTGACTATTTAGAAAATCGCTTATAATAATTGGAATCTTGCATCCTTTGTGCTCCAAAAGTGTGCTTTTGAGTTAGTCGTGTGAACCATAATGCATGTTAACGCTTTTAAGATTGTGTTATTGCATTATTTGTATATCACGAGCAACAAAGGAGTTTGTAGTGTTTTGAATGTTTAAGATTTTTTACTTGTTTTAGTTGCAATCTGATCATTTTGCGAGTGCGAATAAAAAACAATTGCAACAAAAATGACATTCATGACAAAGAACAACAATGTGGCCAGAACTTTGGTCTTATTAAAGCAACAAAAAAAAAGGTTATTTAGAGATATCTACATTCCACAATCTTGGTCTAACGTCGTACGAGGAGAAACCAAAATTACGTTGCACCCAATACTATTTACCGAAGTGTTATATGATGGCACAATGGGTAAGAACCATCACTATATAGTTTGTTGCCTACATGTTTTAAATATATTAAAGAATATCAAACAGTCCCAGTGCGTAGTCTGAACTTAACAGACATTCAAAATGCTGTGGAGACTTAAAACTCCAAGTACGCAAACCGCGAAACCACCAATTTCATTAATCTATATCTTGCGTTGCATTCGAAGTGAACTCTTCAATAAGCACGATTTAATCAGGAATCGTGGAAGTTGATGGCCTGCCTCTGCCTACTGCAACGGTCAGATTGGTATGCCCTTCTTCCAATTGCTTGCACAACTTTCTAATTGCCTATCGCGACATGACATCATTTCCATGCACAGCTGACACTCTATGATGGATTTCTTAGATTCAAAAAGATTTTAGAAGGTTTAAGTGGGAAGAGTTTCAAGCTATCAGGCCATTTTGAATGCCCGTTATGTTCAAACTAATGTTCAAATGTTTAACACTCAGTTAACAGGTAAACAACAAACTATGTTATGATAGTTCTAAGCGCCGTTGTGCCGCTTCTATAAAGCTCGAGTAAATAGTGCAACTTAAATTTTGATACCGCTTTGTAGCTAAAAATAGCCAAAAGTTCACTGTGGTTATAATGAATGATGAGGATTTTATTAGCTTAGATGTCCTTAAACTGTTTTCCAAAAACATGGTCACTGGAATCAGATCTATGCAGTGAGTGGTTGAATTTTAGAATGGAGCATCCTTTCACATCATCCGAAAATACATAGAAAAGTATTTTAAGTAAATATACTATTATTTAGATATGAAATAAAATATTTTGCACTTGTACCCTGGTTTTTTATTGACTAAGCAGACATGTTTGGAATACAAGGGGTACAAATGCAAACACATGCTAAGAAAATACTGATAGAAGACATTAACAATGAATAAAATGATCTCATATTTTAGAGAGAAGTACAAAACAGTATAAGCAAAGGTAAAATATAATAACAAACTAATTAAATAACATACTTTAATTACAAGAATTATCAAAATTTAGCTCTGATTATCTAACATGTTACATTGCACTTATACCCCTTGGCTTCTAGTCCCCCTCATATAAAATTAGGTATAAAACTTATCACTATTCAGCATATTCTGTTTATCAAGTCCGTGTTTATGTCTGCTATAAGTGCTGAGTTCGAGGACACCTGCTGAAAGTATGCCGTTAAACAAAACGGACCTTTAAATTTATACATATAAGATATTTCGAGATATAGTTCTGTTAGAAACGAATTTTCAGATTATAATAATGTAAATTTGTTTCGTTTATATTCTAATGGAAGAAAATCATATATGTTTAATATTTTATTAAATAATATAATGTCACGCCTACAATTTTTTTGTATTTTTAAATAATTAACAAAGGATGACATTCCTTACTGTATAAGGTATGTGCGATGTGGTAAGTAGCTAGAATCATTTCAGAACTACATTTCTAACAACAAAGTGGTTGAAAACAATTAAAGTTTATTCTTTAAACCCATTTCTTTGCTTTTGCTTTCTCACAATATATGTACAAGTCCACAGAATGAGAACGAGTTTTTGTAAAAAAACCTTTTTTTATTTCTCGACGTTACATGACCTAAATAACACGACAGACATCCCTGGAGGAAAAAAATCCTGTTGTTTTTGTCTTTGTCTGTACACCTGTTAAGTTTTGAAATTATTGCAAATATCAATGTCAAATTTGAACCAAAACTATTTGGTCTGAAAATACAAATCCAGCTCGTAAATGACCAAAATATAAACAGCGTAGCGTCAGGGTTTTTTAAGGCGTTTACAGCATTAAAAAGTCTGTTGCAATTTAATTTTAAAAACGACAATCAAATTTAACCGAAAAATTACATCAACCATTACCATTACATCAATCATTATCGTTGAAATACATATATTAAAAATAAAAACAAACAAACATGGACGAAGTTCCAAAAGGTTTTAAATCTAGATAGATAAACACATTCTCGTTTCAAACACATAAAGTATACCAGGGTTCAATCTTTCAAAGAAATATTGATCATTTATTTGTTAATATTCCCTGAGTTATCTGTTTTGGGATGGTATTTTGAAATCTACGCCAAACAAAAAGTTACATATTGAAAGACTGTGTAAAGTTTTTGAAATTTTAGGAAAAAATAGGTATCGATAAAAGCATAATTCACGGGGAATCGAGAAAAAAGGCGATTCTGGAAGTGCCACTACTCAGTAATGTTACCTAACTCAAGTTGTTTTCCGCTATAATAAATCATTATCATCTATTTATTCCGAATGTACGAAATACTACATACATGAGCATTAGCTTATACCCATAAGTACTATTAAAATTTATTGGATGAAATTAAGGCTAATCTTTGAAACTTGGCAAACAGGGTGGATATTTGCTTAATCTTTAAAGATTAGACTATCTAAGTGACCCTCGCCAACTTCAATACACTTTTTACGTCTGGATATAAAATTATTCATTACCCAGTGGAGTGAACCTTCATTTATTGCAGCGACATCTCTATTGTAAATTTTTCTGAAATTGAAATTCTGGAAACAACATTTATTATGTTATATTTGTATTGTATTAGAAAAAGATACGTACTAGAAAAGATGAGATTTTGAAAGACATATAACCTCTTTCCAAAAAAAGATGAGGTATCGGCGAATGCAGCTTCTGGGAAGCTCGATCAAACAATACAAATCCTAGGTCAAAGATTCAATATTGCAATAAAGTATGGTAGCATTTACTACAAAAAAGGTTTGTCATTAGCAACTTAAAGATTTATATTAAATTACAATCAAATACCTACTAAAAGGTTTGTAAAAATATTCTTATAAACTGGTACAACTTTTTGACAATTCCATAAATCAACCAATAGCGTGAATATTACAAAAATCTCAAACGAAAATTGGCTGTAAAGATTAGAAGACCTCAAGACAGGGATTTTTAAAAAGAAAATGTAACTAAAAACTCCGACAAACTCAACAAATTTGCCATTTGTAAGACTAGTAGGGAGCAAAGACAAAACATCGTAAAGAAATTGAAAATTTAAACTATAAAAGATTTATAACACCATTAACCCGCAGTAATAATAAAATATCTAGAATTCACAAGTGATACTTCAGGGTAGACTGTTTCAAGTTTGTTGTACTCTCATCAGCTGGAGCTAATCATCTGTGAAACCTAAGCACATCATCCTGGCTTATTTACAAACCAATGACTAACATTAGCACCAAATGGTACCCGATGCGACACCTATAAATAAAAAGCCAACCGCACCATGCAGTAAAATTACAGTCTCTTTTGGTTGTGAAAAAGACGATAACCGAAAGTTTCTAAGGTGTTCATTCTGTTGTATGAACATCTCATCAGTTTAAAAATTTCAACTTATCTAAACTCAATAGTAAAGAAATTAGTTATCTTTCAAATTTGTGCAGATTTCTTTCTCTCCACACACAATATGAAAAAATATTCTTGTAGCCTGCTAAATGTATCGACAATAGAAATATATTTATAGTCATACGCTGAATGATGATGTCAAACGAATGCGTTTTCAAAACAGAATAGATTTTACATTGCATGCCCCCACGAATTGGCAAAATGATAGAATCAGATAAACAGTCGAGGTTTAAAAAGTAACGTCGCCTCACTACACTAGTACAGACAATGTTCCAGATTTTCCTTTAAAATGTGGTATATGCTTTGTTTCGACTGCATCCAGATAAATCTGGGTGAACGGTCAAGCAGTCGTTTGAGATGTCGGACTTCATTCCTAGTATCCGAGACTAGCCCGAAGACAGAGGGAGGGCAGTTGTTAGAGGTGTCGGGAAGCACTAGGATTCGAGACTAGCTTGAGGGCAGACCACACGGCGTTCACCCTTAGAACTGGTCGTTGTCTACCCCATCCCAGGCTTGTCTGGGTAACGGATGACGAGATCAGAATCAAATGTGTGGTAGAGTTATGCCGAGGTGTTGCGTTTACGTTTCACCGGAGTGTTTCTCGACGATGAACCTAAAAGTTGCAGGGGGAGCTCTGTTAACAAGGGGGTCCGGTGTGGGTGGATTGAATCTTACCTGACGTTAGGCTCTTTTAAGGAGCTAAGTATCCCGCTGTCTTCTACCCTTTGGGTGGACGGGAGACCACACGACGTTCACCCCTAGAACTGGCTGTCTTCTACCCCAACCCGCTGACGGGCAACGGATGAAGCAGTCAGGATAAAAGTGTGTGGTAGAGAAATTCGTGAGAATTCTCGACGGTAACTCTGACCGATCAGGGGGAGCCCTGGTAGAGGAGACCGGTGTGGGCGGATTCGAATCTCGCCTAGGGAGGAGGTCATTTATGGTCACCAATGGAACCCGCTGTTTGGCCGAGGTCATTCATGGTCACCAAGGAACCCGCTGCATGACCTAGGTCATGTAAGGTCTCCAAAGGAACCCGCTGTTTGACTGAGGTCATTTATGGTCACCAAAGGAACCCGCTGTTTGACTGAAGCTCTAGTGCGGTGACTAGAAGTGAGGTTTATCCCGACCTTTGGGCAGATGGGAAACTGCAAGCCGCCAGGTAAATGCGCTTAGGAGCTATCCCGGCCACTCTTTGATCCGGATTGCAACCGGGTACGGTGATTGGGAGAAGCTCTGAAAGCCATTACACTTAAGGATAGTTGAAGCGAATACATAGCCTCTCACTATTAAGACAACTTCACCAATTTCGGGTACGCACCGGGAGTCTATAACGTGTAGACTTAAAAGAAGCTCTGTCGAGGGCCCACCAAGCCTAAATTTGGTAGATCGGGGTGGCAAAACCGCTTAAAAACCAAGTCCTGCCACATTTGAGGTTGGATTCGATCGGGCAGTGGTCCCACATGATAACAGCGTCATGTTGGGGAATAGTCCTATTGCTGGACGAGGTGCTTCGCCCCGCTCTTTCGCAACCGGGGGAGGTGCCGGCGGGTGAGCAGCGTGTCTTTTCAACTGCTCGGTCACTATGCGCGTCTTAGCTAGTAGAGGGTGGATAGGCAACCTCGCTCCTACCAGTGAGCAATCTGGTAGCAATTGCACGACTGCCGGTTATGCAACTTGCGCGCTGATTGGGCGTATCCCAATCACTTCCTCATGGAAGGAACGTGGGGGTTGAGCAAAGGCAGGTACCCCACGTAAAAATAACTATAGTATTCTATGTCTTCTACCCTTTGGGTGAACGGGAGACCACACGACGTTCACCCCTAGAACTGGCTGTCTTCTACCCTATCTCTATCAAGGGCAATGGACGAAGCTGTCAGATAAAGTGTGTGGTAGAGAAATTCGTTAGAATTCTCGACGGTTACTCATACCGATCAGGGGGAGCCCTGGTAGATGAGACCGGTGTGGGCGGATTCGAATCTCGCCTAAGGGAGGAGGTCATTTATGGTCACCAAGGAACCCGCTGCTTGGCCGAGGGCAATCATGGTCACCAAGTAACCCGCTGCATGACCTAGGTCATGTAAGGTCACCAAAGGAACCCGCTGTTGCCCGAGATCATTTATGGTCACCAAAGGAACCCGCTGTTTGACGGAATCTCTAGTGCGGTGACTAGAAGTGAGGTTTATCCCATGTGCTGGGAAACTGCAAGCCGCCAGGTAAATGCGCTTAGGAGCTGTCCTGGCCACCCTTTGATCCGGACTGCAGCTGGGTACGGTGATTGGGAGAAGCTCTGAAAGCCATTACACTTAAGGATAGTTGAAGCGAATATATAGCCTCTCACTATTAAGACAACTTCACCAATATCGGGTACGCACCGGGAGTCTATAACGTGTAGACTTTAAAGAAGCTCTGTCGAGGGCCCACCAAGCCTAAAATTGGTAGATCGGGGTGGCAAAACCGCTTAAAAACCAAGTCCTGCCACATTTGAGGTTGGATTCGATCGGGCAGTGGTCCCACTTTGCAAGAGGGCATAGCTGGGGAATAGTCCTATGCTGGACGAGGTACTTCGGTGCCGGCGGGTGAGCAGCGTATCTTTTCAACTGCTCGGTCACTATGCGCGTCTTAGCTAGTAGAGGGTGGATAGGCAACCTCTCTCCTACCAGTGAGTTAATCTGGTAGCAATTGCACGACTGCCGGTTATGCAACTTGCGCGCTGATTGGGCGTATCCCAATCACTTCCTCATGGAAGGAACGTGGGGGTATGTTAACACGGGGACCCCACGTAAAACAATCTTGGCTTCTATGTCTTCTACCCTATCCTTGCTTCCTTGGAAACTGGGTAATGGATGAAGCTGTCAGGTCAAGTGTGTGGTAGAGAAATTCGTGAGAATTCTCGACGGTTACTCATACCGATCAGGGGGAGCCCTGGTATATGATACCGGTGTGGGCGGATTCGAATCTCGCCTTGGATAAGGTCATTTATGGTCACCAATGGAACCCGCTGTTTGACCGAGGTCATTTATGGTCTCCAACAGAACCCGCTGTTTGACCGAGGTCATTTATGGTCACCAAAGGAACCCGCTGTTTGACTGAATCCTAAGTGAGGAGAATCGAAGTAAGGTTTATCCCAGGGCAGATGAAAAACTGCATGCCGCCAGGTAAATGTGCTTAGGAGCTATCCCGACCACCCTATGATCCGGACTGCAGCCGGGTACAGCGGTTGGGAGAAGCTCTGAAAGCCATTACACTTAAGGAGAGTTGAAGCGAATACATAGCCTCTCACAATCAAGACAACTTCACCTTAACGGGTAGACACTGGGAGTCTATAACGTGTAGACTTAAACGAAGCTCTGTCGAGAGCCCACCAAGCCTATAATTTGGTAGATCGGGGTGGCAAAACCATTAAAAAACCAAGTCCCGCCACAATTGAGGTTGGATTCGATCGGGCAGTGGCCCCAAGCCCTGTCTCGGTGAGGAGCTTATGAAGGTATGAAAGAGGACTGGAGGGCTCTCTCTATTCAACTGAGTTAAGTTGGGGGGATTGTCCTATTGCTGGACGAGGTACTTAGCCCCGTATGAAATAGGACGGGAGGGTGCCGGCGGGTGAGCACGTGTTAAATCAATCGCTCCGGTACTAGCCTGGATAGCTAGTAGAGGGTGGATAGGCAACCTCGCTCCGACCAGTGAGCTGACTGGGAGCAATTGCTATGCAATTGCGCGCTGATTGGGCGTATCCCAATCACTTCCTTCTGGAAGGAACGTGGGGGTATGTTGATACGGGTACCCCACGTAAAACAAATTATAATAATCTGTCTGGCCTAGACGTTGGCCAGGTGGGTGGACGGGAGACCACACGACGTTTACCCTTAGAACTGGCTGTCTTCTACCCTATCCTGCTGACGGGAAACGGATGAAGCTGTTAGAATAAAGCGTGTGGTAGAGAAATTCGTGAGAATTCTCGACGGTAACTCTGACCGATCAGGGGGAGCCCTGGTAGAGGAGACCGGTGTGGGCGGATTCGAATCTCGCCTAGGGAGGAGGTCATTTATGGTCACCAATGGAACCCGCTGTTTGGCCGAGGTCATTCATGGTCACCAAGGAACCCGCTGCATGACCTAGGTCATGTAAGGTCTCCAAAGGAACCCGCTGTTTGACTGAGGTCATTTATGGTCACCAAAGGAACCCGCTGTTTGACTGAATCTCTAGTGCGGTGACTAGAAGTGAGGTTTATCCCGACCTTTGGGCAGATGGGAAACTGCAAGCCGCCAGGTAAATGCGCTTAGGAGCTATCCCGGCCACTCTTTGATCCGGATTGCAACCGGGCAAAGGATGACATTCCTTACTGTATAAGGTATGTGCGATGTGGTAAGTAGCTAGAATCATTTCAGAACTACATTTCTAACAACAAAGTGGTTGAAAACAATTAAAGTTTATTCTTTAAACCCATTTCTTTGCTTTTGCTTTCTCACAATATATGTACAAGTCCACAGAATGAGAACGAGTTTTTGTAAAAAATACCTTTTTTTATTTCTCGACGTTACATGACCTAAATAACACGACAGACATCCCTGGAGGAAAAAAATCCTGTTGTTTTTGTCTTTGTCTGTACACCTGTTAAGTTTTGAAATTATTGCAAATATCAATGTCAAATTTGAACCAAAACTATTTGGTCTGAAAATACAAATCCAGCTCATAAATGACCAAAATATAAACAGCGTAGCGTCAGGGTTTTTTAAGGCGTTTACAGCATTAAAAAGTCTGTTGCAATTTAATTTTAAAAACGACAATCAAATTTAACCGAAAAATTACATCAACCATTACCATTACATCAATCATTATCGTTGAAATACATATATTAAAAATAAAAACAAACAAACATGGACGAAGTTCCAAAAGGTTTTAAATCTAGATAGATAAACACATTCTCGTTTCAAACACATAAAGTATACCAGGGTTCAATCTTTCAAAGAAATATTGATCATTTATTTGTTAATATTCCCTGAGTTATCTGTTTTGGGATGGTATTTTGAAATCTACGCCAAACAAAAAGTTACATATTGAAAGACTGTGTAAAGTTTTTGAAATTTTAGGAAAAAATAGGTATCGATAAAAGCATAATTCACGGGGAATCGAGAAAAAAGGCGATTCTGGAAGTGCCACTACTCAGTAATGTTACCTAACTCAAGTTGTTTTCCGCTATAATAAATCATTATCATCTATTTATTCCGAATGTACGAAATACTACATACATGAGCATTAGCTTATACCCATAAGTACTATTAAAATTTATTGGATGAAATTAAGGCTAATCTTTGAAACTTGGCAAACAGGGTGGATATTTGCTTAATCTTTAAAGATTAGACCATCTAAGTGACCCTCGCCAACTTCAATACACTTTTTACGTCTGGATATAAAATTATTCATTACCCAGTGGAGTGAACCTTCATTTATTGCAGCGACATCTCTATTGTAAATTTTTCTGAAATTGAAATTCTGGAAACAACATTTATTATGTTATATTTGTATTGTATTAGAAAAAGATACGTACTAGAAAAGATGAGATTTTGAAAGACATATAACCTCTTTGCAAAAAAAGATGAGGTATCGGCGAATGCAGCTTCTGGGAAGCTCGATCAAACAATACAAATCCTAGGTCAAAGATTCAATATTGCAATAAAGTATGGTAGCATTTACTACAAAAAAGGTTTGTCATTAGCAACTTAAAGATTTATATTAAATTACAATCAAATACCTACTAAAAGGTTTGTAAAAATACTCTTATAAACTGGTACAACTTTTTGACAATTCCATAAATCAACCAATAGCGTGAATATTATAAAAATCTCAAACGAAAATTGGCTGTAAAGATTAGAAGACCTCAAGACAGGGATTTTTAAAAAGAAAATGTAACTAAAAACTCCGACAAACTCAACAAATTTGCCATTTGTAAGACTAGTAGGGAGCAAAGACAAAACATCGTAAAGAAATTGAAAATTTAAACTATAAAAGATTTATAACACCATTAACCCGCAGTAATAATAAAATATCTAGAATTCACAAGTGATACTTCAGGGTAGACTGTTTCAAGTTTGTTGTACTCTCATCAGCTGGAGCTAATCATCTGTGAAACCTAAGCACATCATCATGGCTTATTTACAAACCAATGACTAACATTAGCACCAAATGGTACCCGATGCGACACCTATAAATAAAAAGCCAACCGCACCATGCAGTAAAATTACAGTCTCTTTTGGTTGTGAAAAAGACGATAACCGAAAGTTTCTAAGGTGTTCATTCTGTTGTATGAACATCTCATCAGTTTAAAAATTTCAACTTATCTAAACTCAATAGTAAAGAAATTAGTTATCTTTCAAATTTGTGCAGATTTCTTTCTCTCCACACACAATATGAAAAAATATTCTTGTAGCCTGCTAAATGTATCGACAATAGAAATATATTTATAGTCATACGCTGAATGATGATGTCAAACGAATGCGTTTTCAAAACAGAATAGATTTTACATTGCATGCCCCCACGAATTGGCAAAATGATAGAATCAGATAAACAGTCGAGGTTTAAAAAGTAACGTCGCCTCACTACACTAGTACAGACAATGTTCCAGATTTTCCTTTAAAATGTGGTATATGCTTTGTTTCGACTGCATCCAGATAAATCTGGGTGAACGGTCAAGCAGTCGTTTGAGATGTCGGACTTCATTCCTAGTATCCGAGACTAGCCCGAAGACAGAGGGAGGGCAGTTGTTAGAGGTGTCGGGAAGCACTAGGATTCGAGACTAGCTTGAGGGCAGACCACACGGCGTTCACCCTTAGAACTGGTCGTTGTCTACCCCATCCCAGGCTTGTCTGGGTAACGGATGACGAGATCAGAATCAAATGTGTGGTAGAGTTATGCCGAGGTGTTGCGTTTACGTTTCACCGGAGTGTTTCTCGACGATGAACCTAAAAGTTGCAGGGGGAGCTCTGTTAACAAGGGGGTCCGGTGTGGGTGGATTGAATCTTACCTGACGTTAGGCTCTTTTAAGGAGCTAAGTATCCCGCTGTCTTCTACCCTTTGGGTGGACGGGAGACCACACGACGTTCACCCCTAGAACTGGCTGTCTTCTACCCCAACCCGCTGACGGGCAACGGATGAAGCAGTCAGGATAAAAGTGTGTGGTAGAGAAATTCGTGAGAATTCTCGACGGTAACTCTGACCGATCAGGGGGAGCCCTGGTAGAGGAGACCGGTGTGGGCGGATTCGAATCTCGCCTAGGGAGGAGGTCATTTATGGTCACCAATGGAACCCGCTGTTTGGCCGAGGTCATTCATGGTCACCAAGGAACCCGCTGCATGACCTAGGTCATGTAAGGTCTCCAAAGGAACCCGCTGTTTGACTGAGGTCATTTATGGTCACCAAAGGAACCCGCTGTTTGACTGAATCTCTATTGCGGTGACTAGAAGTGAGGTTTATCCCGACCTTTGGGCAGATGGGAAACTGCAAGCCGCCAGGTAAATGCGCTTAGGAGCTATCCCGGCCACTCTTTGATCCGGATTGCAACCGGGTACGGTGATTGGGAGAAGCTCTGAAAGCCATTACACTTAAGGATAGTTGAAGCGAATACATAGCCTCTCACTATTAAGACAACTTCACCAATTTCGGGTACGCACCGGGAGTCTATAACGTGTAGACTTAAAAGAAGCTCTGTCGAGGGCCCACCAAGCCTAAATTTGGTAGATCGGGGTGGCAAAACCGCTTAAAAACCAAGTCCTGCCACATTTGAGGTTGGATTCGATCGGGCAGTAGTCCCACATGATAACAGCGTCATGTTGGGGAATAGTCCTATTGCTGGACGAGGTGCTTCGCCCCGCTCTTTCGCAACCGGGGGAGGTGCCGGCGGGTGAGCAGCGTGTCTTTTCAACTGCTCGGTCACTATGCGCGTCTTAGCTAGTAGAGGGTGGATAGGCAACCTCGCTCCTACCAGTGAGCAATCTGGTAGCAATTGCACGACTGCCGGTTATGCAACTTGCGCGCTGATTGGGCGTATCCCAATCACTTCCTCATGGAAGGAACGTGGGGGTTGAGCAAAGGCAGGTACCCCACGTAAAAATAACTATAGTATTCTATGTCTTCTACCCTTTGGGTGAACGGGAGACCACACGACGTTCACCCCTAGAACTGGCTGTCTTCTACCCTATCTCTATCAAGGGCAATGGACGAAGCTGTCAGATAAAGTGTGTGGTAGAGAAATTCGTTAGAATTCTCGACGGTTACTCATACCGATCAGGGGGAGCCCTGGTAGATGAGACCGGTGTGGGCGGATTCGAATCTCGCCTAAGGGAGGAGGTCATTTATGGTCACCAAGGAACCCGCTGCTTGGCCGAGGGCAATCATGGTCACCAAGTAACCCGCTGCATGACCTAGGTCATGTAAGGTCACCAAAGGAACCCGCTGTTGCCCGAGGTCATTTATGGTCACCAAAGGAACCCGCTGTTTGACGGAATCTCTAGTGCGGTGACTAGAAGTGAGGTTTATCCCATGTGCTGGGAAACTGCAAGCCGCCAGGTAAATGCGCTTAGGAGCTGTCCTGGCCACCCTTTGATCCGGACTGCAGCTGGGTACGGTGATTGGGAGAAGCTCTGAAAGCCATTACACTTAAGGATAGTTGAAGCGAATATATAGCCTCTCACTATTAAGACAACTTCACCAATATCGGGTACGCACCGGGAGTCTATAACGTGTAGACTTTAAAGAAGCTCTGTCGAGGGCCCACCAAGCCTAAAATTGGTAGATCGGGGTGGCAAAACCGCTTAAAAACCAAGTCCTGCCACATTTGAGGTTGGATTCGATCGGGCAGTGGTCCCACTTTGCAAGAGGGCATAGCTGGGGAATAGTCCTATGCTGGACGAGGTACTTCGGTGCCGGCGGGTGAGCAGCGTGTCTTTTCAACTGCTCGGTCACTATGCGCGTCTTAGCTAGTAGAGGGTGGATAGGCAACCTCTCTCCTACCAGTGAGTTAATCTGGTAGCAATTGCACGACTGCCGGTTATGCAACTTGCGCGCTGATTGGGCGTATCCCAATCACTTCCTCATGGAAGGAACGTGGGGGTATGTTAACACGGGGACCCCACGTAAAACAATCTTGGCTTCTATGTCTTCTACCCTATCCTTGCTTCCTTGGAAACTGGGTAATGGATGAAGCTGTCAGGTCAAGTGTGTGGTAGAGAAATTCGTGAGAATTCTCGACGGTTACTCATACCGATCAGGGGGAGCCCTGGTATATGATACCGGTGTGGGCGGATTCGAATCTCGCCTTGGATAAGGTCATTTATGGTCACCAATGGAACCCGCTGTTTGACCGAGGTCATTTATGGTCTCCAACAGAACCCGCTGTTTGACCGAGGTCATTTATGGTCACCAAAGGAACCCGCTGTTTGACTGAATCCTAAGTGAGGAGAATCGAAGTAAGGTTTATCCCAGGGCAGATGAGAAACTGCATGCCGCCAGGTAAATGTGCTTAGGAGCTATCCCGACCACCCTATGATCCGGACTGCAGCCGGGTACAGCGGTTGGGAGAAGCTCTGAAAGCCATTACACTTAAGGAGAGTTGAATCGAATACATAGCCTCTCACAATCAAGACAACTTCACCTTAACGGGTACACACTGGGAGTCTATAACGTGTAGACTTAAACGAAGCTCTGTCGAGAGCCCACCAAGCCTATAATTTGGTAGATCGGGGTGGCAAAACCATTAAAAAACCAAGTCCCGCCACAATTGAGGTTGGATTCGATCGGGCAGTGGCCCCAAGCCCTGTCTCGGTGAGGAGCTTATGAAGGTATGAAAGAGGACTGGAGGGCTCTCTCTATTCAACTGAGTTAAGTTGGGGGGATTGTCCTATTGCTGGACGAGGTACTTAGCCCCGTATGAAATAGGACGGGAGGGTGCCGGCGGGTGAGCACGTGTTAAATCAATCGCTCCGGTACTAGCCTGGATAGCTAGTAGAGGGTGGATAGGCAACCTCGCTCCGACCAGTGAGCTGACTGGGAGCAATTGCTATGCAATTGCGCGCTGATTGGGCGTATCCCAATCACTTCCTTCTGGAAGGAACGTGGGGGTATGTTGATACGGGTACCCCACGTAAAACAAATTATAATAATCTGTCTGGCCTAGACGTTGGCCAGGTGGGTGGACGGGAGACCACACGACGTTTACCCTTAGAACTGGCTGTCTTCTACCCTATCCTGCTGACGGGAAACGGATGAAGCTGTTAGAATAAAGCGTGTGGTAGAGAAATTCGTGAGAATTCTCGACGGTAACTCTGACCGATCAGGGGGAGCCCTGGTAGATGAGACCGGTGTGGGCGGATTCGAATCTCGCCTAAGGGACAAGGTCATTTATGGTCACCAATGGAACCCACTGTTTGACCGAGGTTATTTATGGTCACCAAGGACCCCGCTGCATGACCGAGGTCATGTATGGTCACCAAAGGCACCCGCTGTTTGACGGAATCTCTAGTGCGGTGACTAGAAGTGAGGTTATCCCGCTTTTGGGCAATGGGAAACTGTAAGCCGCCAGGTAAATGTGCTTAGGAGCTATCCTGACCACCCTATGATCCGGACTGCAGCCGGGTACAGTGATTGGGAGAAGCTCTGAAAGCCATTACACTTACGCATAGTTGAAGCGAATACATAGCCTCTCACTATCAAGACAACTTCACCAAATTCGGGTACGCACCGGGAGTCTATAACGTGTAGACTTAAAAGAAGCTCTGTCGAGGGCTCACCAAACCTAAAATTGGTAGATCGGGGTGGCAAAACCGCTTAAAAACTAAGTCCTGTCACATTTGAGGTTGGATTCGATCGGGCAGTGGTCCCTCTTGATAACAGCGTCAAGTTGGGGAATAGTCCTATTGCTGGACAAGGTACTTCACCCCGCATGAAAGAGGACGGGAGTGTGCTGGCGGGTGAGTAGCGTGTTAAGTCAACTGCTCGGTCACTATGCGCGACTTAGCTAGTAGAGGGTGGATAGGCAACCTCGCTCCTACCAGTTAGTCAATCTGGTAGCAATTGCACGACTGCCGGTTATGCAACTTGCGCGCTGATTGGGCGTATCCCAATCACATCCTTCTGGAAGGAACGTGGAGGTAAGTGCACACAGGTACCCCACGTAAAACAACCTTGACATTTCATGTCTGGCCTAGACGAATGGAGAAGATTCAAGTGAGGTTTATCTCGGTTAGGGAGTTCGCTCGCTAACCCATGAGAAACTGAAAATGAGAAATCGTCTAGAGACCTACACTTAAAGGATGCTAATGCGAAGATACATAGCCTCTCACGTTCAAGACAACTTCACCTTAACGGGCACACACCGGGGTGCTACTTTGATGGGCCCTATAAAGTAGCCTCGAAACAAAGCTCTATCGGGGGCATACCAGGCCTATAACTGGGAGATCGGGGTGGCAAACCCATTTAAAAACCAAGTCATGCCACACTTGAGGTTGGATTCGATCGGGCAGTGGCCCCAACTCTGGCTCGGTTGTACTGAACTGACTTAAGTTGGGAGAATAGTCCTATTGCTGGACTAGGTACTTAGCCCCGTATGAAAGGGGACGGGAAGATGCCGGCGCATGAGCACGTATATGTTAATCGCTCCGGTACTGGCCTGGTTAGCTAATAGAGGGTGGATAGGCAACCTCGCTCTGACCAGCGAGTAACTGGGAGCAATTGCTGATTGAGCGTATCTCAATTGCTTCCTCCTTTGGAAGGAACGTGGGGGGTATGTTGATATGGGAACCCCACGTAAAACACATGCAAATTTTTACATCCAGATAAATCTTATTTTAGTTTTTGGATGGCAATTCATCGCATCGTCTTTACAAACTCAAATTATCTCAAAATTATTTTACTAGAACATTATCATAATTTTATTTCAGCCCAACATTGTATTAGAATTGCTATTAATTAAATGTGTATTGTAATTATGTAGACTTTTAAAATTATGCTTCAGCGTTAAATTTTAAATTGCATTGACGGTATAGGAAGCTCTAGATCTACAAAAAAGAGGTAATTTACTAATGTCTCAAAAGTTTTGGAACAATGTTTAGGACTTTGTAATTTATTTTTAACAGGTTGTTATCGGAAACGAAACAAGCTTGTTGTTACGTCATTTCAGTTTTGGGGTTTAAATTTGTCATTAAATTTTATAACTGTGATTTTATAAGATAGAAGTTTTATCTATAATCTTGTTGGACGGATGCCCAAGCCTCAAACTATACTACTCTCTGCGAATTAATATATTACGAAGAACCTGTGGTAAACAGAATGATGAATAGAGCCAAAGGCAGGATTAAGAATGATGAGACATTTTTTACTCTTGGTAATTCCTGAATAAAAGGAAATTAAGGTTTCTTTGATAACATCTGATAACATCAATGAACTACCAGATAATGTAAACTATAAGGCAAAAGCTATTCCGGATAAAATGTTGGTGTGGTGTGCGATATCCGAAGCAGGGATTTCTGGGCCGATGTCGGACAAGAAAGAAGAGAAACGGTAGCTACCACATACCTGGCGATTAGCGATTATAAGGTTGTGGGGAAAAGTCTGCAAAATTTGGTTGCAACTCTAATTTGCTTGCATTCATCTAGAATGCTATGATACTTTCTGGGTTTTTTTATTTAAAGTGTAGTTTACTTAGCTAGTAGAATTAATTTCTAATGCATAAATAATCAAGAATTTAAACAAGAATTAACTCGAACATAAAATTGACAAAATTTATACTTGGCATGGAATTTTGAAAAACTTTTCTGCTGTAAACATGCAGCTTCTGGAAAGCTTGCTCAAACAATACAAATCCTCGGTCAAAGATTCAGTATTGCAATAAAGCATGGTAGGATTTACAACAAGAAAGGTTTGTCATTAGCAACTCCAAAATATATACCAAATTACAATCAAATACCTACTAAAAGGTTTGTAAAAATACTCTTATAAACAGGTACAACTTTTTTACAATTCCAGAAATCAACCAATAGCATGAATACTGTAAACGAGAAATTGGCAGTAAAGATTAGGAGACCACAAGACAGGGATTGTTAAAAAAAAAAGTAACTAAAAACTCCGGCAAACTCCAAATTTGCCATTTGTAAATCTAGTGAATCAGCAAAGACAAAACATCGTATAAGAATTAACAATTTAAAATATAAAAGATTTACTAAGACTATTTAAGTCTATTAACCCAGAAACATAATGAAATGTGTGGAATTCACAAGTGATACTCTAGGACAGACTGTTTTGAGTTTGTTGCACTCTCATCAGCTGGAACTAATCACTTGTGAAACCCACACACAGCATCCTGGCTTATATACAAGCTAATGACTAATATTAGTACCAAATGCTAACCGATGCGACACCTATAAAATTACGGTCTCTATAGGTTGTCAAAGAGAAGATAACCGAAAGTTTCTAAGGTGCTGATTCTGTTGTATGAACATCTCGTCATCTGTTTAAAAATGCAGCTTATCTAAATTCAATAGTAAAGGAATTATTCATATTTCAAATTTGTGCAGATTCTTTTTCCCCACACACTTAGAAAAAATATTCTTGTACCCTACTAGATGCAACGACGATAGAAATATATTTCTAGTCGTATCTGTAGCGAATGTACATGTTTGCTAAGGTTTGTCACTAGCAACTCCAAAATATATACCAAATTACAATCAAATACCTACTACAAGGTTTGTTACTCTTATAAACCGGTACAACTTTTTGACAATTCCATAAATCAACCAATAGCATGAATATTGTAAACAAGAAATTCGCTGTACAGATAAGGAGACTACAAGACAGGGATTGTTAAAAAGAAAAAGTAGGGGAGAGTCTGGAACATTGACCATGCAGGAACAGTGGCCACCTTCCCGCCATTTTCTTATTTATTAGGTGCTTTTTCAGTTTTAGAATGCAATGGTGTAGAAGTAAAAATAGTATTTGTTATCTAATGGTAACAGATTCTATAAAAAAGGGTTAATTTTGATTGTTGTTGGTGTTATTAAAAAAGGTGGCCAATGTTCCAGACTCTCCCGGCTCCTGACTCTAACTAAAAACTCCGAAAAACTCCAAAATTGCCATTTATAAATCTAGTGAATCAGCAAAGACAAAACATCGTATAGGAATTGACAATTTAAAATATAAAAGATTTACTAAGACTATTTAAGACGATTAACCCAGAGTAAAAATGAAATGTGTGGAATTCACAAGTGATACTCTAGGACAGACTGTTTTGAGTTTGTTGCATTCTCATCAGCTGGAGCTAATCACCTGTGAACCCCACACACAGATTCCTGGCTTATATACAAGCTAATGACTAACATTAGTACCAAATGCTAACCGATGCGACACCTATAAAATTACGGTCTTTATAGGTTGCCAAAGAGAAGATAACCGAAAGTTTTTAAGGTGCTGATTCTGTTGTATGAACATCTAGTTATCTGTTTAAAAATCGCAGCTTATCTAAACTCAATAGTAAAGGAATTATTCATATTTCAAATTTGTGCAGATTTATTTCTCCCCAGACACTTAGAAAAAATATTCTTGTACCCTACTAGATGCAACGACGATAGAAATACATTTATAGTCATATCTGTAGCGAATGTACATGTTCAATGATGTCAAACAAATGCGTTTTCAAAACGAAATAGATTTTATAGTGCATGCTCCCACAAGTTGCAAAATAGCATAATCGGACAAACAGTCGAGGTTTAAAAAGTAACATCTCCTTACTACGCTTGTACAAACACCGAGTCAGGTTTTCTTTAAAAATTGTGGTATATGCTTTGTTTCCTGAAATGAACTGGTTTCTTGTAAATCTACAAGACAAGATTCAACAATGAAACTTTCATTAGACATTTACAACTTTTTCCGGAATGTGAACGACTGCACCTAGATAAATATTATTATAGTTTTTGGATAGCAATACATCGCATCGTTCTCGACAAGCTTAAAGGTTCTCATAATTAATTTACTAAAACGTTGTCCTAATTTTATTTCAGCCAAACATTGGCCTTCAAATTCGCCAGACCTTAATTCTTTTGATTACTAAGTTAAAGCTTTACAGAGAAAAGTGAGCAGTATCCTGAAACCGTTTAAAAATAGGGAAGAATTGAAAGGGAGAGATTTAGATTTTCAAGAAACTATTCCGTGAGCTATTGTGCAGTGGAAAGCACGATTGAGAATGATCATAACTGAAAATAGGGAAAATAGTGTCATTTTATTGGTGAAACTAGTATATATAAACTCTAATACAATATATCGTATTAGAAGTGCTATTAATTAAATATGTATTGTAATTATGTAGACTTTTAAAATTATACTTTAACGAACGCGCAGCTATTTTGAGGTTGGTAACAATCGTCATTGAACTCCAAAGTATGAAGCGTTTTATCTAGGCCATCCGGTATATTTTTAAAAATTTCAAATTCTATCGATGGTATAGGAAGATATAGATCTACCAAAAAAGAAGTACTTAACGAATGTCTCAAGTTTTGACACAATCTTTAGGTCTTTGGAATTTATTATTAGCAAGTTATTATTGGAAACGAAACAAGCTTGTTGTTACGTCATTCTAATATCTTCTCAATTTTGGGATATAAATTTGTCATTATGTTTTATTAGATAGAAATTTTCAAGAGTTTCTTCAATCTTGTTGATCGGTTCCAAAACCTCAAATTGTACTATTCTTTACGAATTAGTTTATTAAGTTTTTAAGTAGTAGTTTCAACAACTCTTGTATTATTCAAACAATTATTTAAAAAAGTTAATAAAACTATACGTTGTTTTCTTGTAAATTGGAAAATCGCCAAAAAGTTTTATTTTGTTTTTTGATAATTTTAATATTTGTCAAAAATACCTACACCATTCAATATTATTAGAAAATATGCTCTGCAATTGTTGCCTTCCTACTCCTTTAAAGCATTTTTAATGATTTCAAAATAATCAGTAACGGGGGTGTATCAAAAAATGTTAAAAAAGGAATTTTTCATGTCGGGATATTTCTTCAAGCCCGGTTTGTGAACGTAAAATGTCATTAGGAATATTTTTTCTTAATAAGATTTTTCTATATTTTAACAAATAAGGTAATCTCGATTTAAACACCTATTGTCACTTGTAAACTTTGACATGGCGTATTTCAAGTATTTTTGGAAGCAGAAGTGATTGAACAACAAAGTTTTTTCCTTTAAACAAAGAATATTAAAATGTTTTCCCATATGGATCGAACTTTACGGCACACACTGTATAGTTGACCACCTGCAAAATCTGCCGTTTCTCTTCATAATAATCAATTTTCTTAATTTGTAAGAGAATCCTTTAAAATAAGATATTTTGTTAATTTTGTTTGCTGTAAAAATTTGTGTATCCTATTATTGTTTATAAAAATATCATATTTGATAAAAACATTTGCTTCGTATTGTATATTTCTTTATACAGAGATTTGCCGAAAAACATTGATTTTAATGTTTGAGTATCTTAAAAACGAATGTTTTCCTGAATCGTTGTGTAGAAACGTTACTGTTCATAACTCTCAATAAATCAATAATTTTATAAAATCACTAAGCATTAGCTGTTGTTAAATTGGGTCCACTTCACGAATTTTGTCCCAAATCTAAGATTTATGCATTAAAAATAAATTCTTATTACTGTAATAAGTCCTAATTTCGTAATAATTTGCAAGAATTTTAAATAAGAGTACAGTTTTAATAAAATATAATCATTCTTTCCATTTAAAAAGATGTAATTATATTTACTAAGAAATACAGACAGAAACGTGATACCTTAGATAAGGAAATGACGCGTTTTTAAACGGGCTTCAGCAAAACAAATCACGAATATAAACTAAAAATATGCTAGGCAGTGTTGCCGCGAATTCGGAGGCAAAAACATCCTTTGAATGCTTTTATACAAGCGGAGGTAAACACAACCGCGTGGCGTATACATGTATATCTCGCAGCGACTCTGCGGCAATCGCTGGAACTAAAATGTATATAAGTATACGTAAATAGGTCCCGTTTGACTCCGGCTGAAAATAGGTGGAAAATGATCCTGGAGGTGTCCTGATGCCGAATTACATGGTTAGCGCGTTCGACTCCGATACCGACGAGTTGCCTCCGGATTTTGAGTCCGACTCGTACGCTGTATATAGCGTTCGGAGGTGTATAAGTACTAAAAGCATATATATATATATATATATATATATATATATATATATATATATATATATATATATATATATATATATATATATATATATATATATATATATATATATATATATATATATATATATATATATATATATATATATATATATATATATATATATATATATATATATATATATATATATATATATATATATATATATATATATATATATATATATATATATATATATATATATATATATATATATATATATATATATATATATATATATATAAGTTTAAAAACATATAAGTTTAAACCATTTCTTGGGTATAAGCAGCAATTAAAATAATAATCAAAATAATGATTATAATAATATTTGAGAGGTACAGAATTTCAAACAAAACACCCCTAGACAATTGTTTCGCCCTTTCTTTGGGCTCCTCAGTAGGGGAGGCTTTGTCTGAAACCCTGTACCTCTCAAATCCGTCGCTTGTTTATATGTAAATACCGGATTTACATTAATAGCAACATTTAATACTGGAGACATCTATAAGATGCCATCCAAACTTCCATTTAACCCGGAAGTTAAATGGAACCCCTTTGGGCTCCCCTACTGAGGAGCCCAAAGAAAGGGCGAAACAATTGTCTAGGGGTGTTTCGTTTGAAATTCTGTACCTCTCAAATATTATTATAATCATTATTTTGATTATTATTTTAATTGCTGCTTATACCCAAGAAATGGTTTAAACTTATATGTTTTTAAACTTATATGTTTTACAGCAAAAGAAAACTGTTGTTTTATTTTTAATAAAACGCAAATATTTTATATCTACTTCCGGGTTAAATGGAAGTTTGGATGGCATCTTATAGATGTCTCCAGTATTAAATGTTGCTATTAATGTAAATCCGGTATTTACATATAAACAAGCGACGGATTTGAGAGGTACAGGGTTTCAGACAAAGCCTCCCCTACTGAGGAGCCCAAAGAAAGGGCGAAACAATTGTCTAGGGGTGTTTTGTTTGAAATTCTGTACCTCTCAAATATTATTATAATCATTATTTTGATTATTATTTTAATTGCTGCTTATACCCAAGAAATGGTTTAAACTTATATGTTTTACAGCAAAAGAAAACTGTTGTTTTATTTTTAATAAAACGCAAATATTTTATATATATATATATATATATATATATATATATATATATATATATATATATATATATATATATATATATATATATATATATATATATATATATATATATATATATATATGTATGGCGATCGACGAGTTCCGGGACACCAAAAAATTCTTATGTACACCAGGTTTATTAAACCATATATAATGTAAGCTTTTCGGAACTCTTTAAATTTTTTAAAAATACAGAGCCGTTTTGATTTTAGGGATATATCGATGAGTTCCGGGACTCTTCTTATTTTTGCATTTGAACTCCATTACATAGGTATAACATTTATATACACCTAGTTTAAATACATATTTAAACAATTCTTTTTAAAAATCTTGAATTTACAAACAATACCAAGCCCTTTGGGTTTTTGTTATATATCGATGAGTTCCAGGACTTTTCTTATTTTTACATTTCAAATTCATTACATAGGTATTCACACCTATATATAATTATGTAGTTTATATGCCATATGTAAACAATGCTTTCTAAAAAAACCTTGAATTTTCTAATAATACCAAGCCGTTTTGGTTTTTGTTATATATCGATGAGTTCCAGGACATTTCTTATTTTTACATTTCAAATTCATTACATAGGTATTAACACCTACATATATATAATTATGTAGTTTATATGCCATATGTAAACAATGCTTTCTAAAAAAAACCTTGAATTTTCTAATAATACCAAGCCGTTTTGGTTTTTGTTATATATCGATGAGTTTCAGGACATTTCTTATTTTTACATTTCAAATTCATTACATAGGTATTAACACCTACATATATAATTATGTAGTTTATATGCCATATGTAAACAATGCTTTCTAAAAAAACCTTGAATTTTCTAATAATACCAAGCCGTTTTGGTTTTTGTTATATATCGATGAGTTCCAGGACATTTCTTATTTTTACATTTCAAATTCATTACATAGGTATTAACACCTACATATATATAATTATGTAGTTTATATGCCATATGTAAACAATGCTTTCTAAAAAAAACCTTGAATTTTCTAATAATACCAAGCCGTTTTGGTTTTTGTTATATATCGATGAGTTCCAGGACTTTTCTTATTTTTACATTTCAAATTCATTACATAGGTATTCACACCTATATATATTATAATTATGTAGTTTATATGTCATATGTAAACAATGCTTTCTAAAAAAACCTTGAATTTTCTAATAATACCAAGCCGTTTTGGTTTTTGTTATATATCGATGAGTTCCAGGACTTTTCTAATTTTTACATTTCATATTCATTACATAGGTATTCACACCTATATATTATAATTATGTAGTTTATATGTCATATGTAAACAATGCTTTCTAAAAAAACCTTGAATTTTCTAATAATACCAAGCCGTTTTGGTTTTTGTTATATATCGATGAGTTCCAGGACTTTTCTTATTTTTACATTTGAACTTCATTACATAGGCGTTAACAGCTATATACATTTAGTTTATATGCCATATGTAAACGATGCTTTCTAAAAATTCTTGAATTTTTGAATTGTATCAAGCCGTTTTGGTTTTTGTTATATATCCATGAGTCCCAGGACTTTTCTTATTTTTACATTTTAATTTCAATACGTAGGTATTAACACCTATATACACTTAGCTTATATGCCATATGTAAACAATATGACCTCTAAGAATTCTTGCATTTTCAAATACCAAGCCGTTTTGATTTTAGTTGTACAGTGTATTTTTTGTAAGCGATAATACAGGACATCCAATGGAGTTTTATCATTCTCCTCCTAAGTTTATATCGTTGCAAATGTAAGTAGAAATTTCGGTATTAAAGAAAAAAAATTCATTTATTGCCAAAAACACATGTAACAATCAGAAAAGTTTTTTAAAAAGCTTGTTAATTGATTATAAGCTTAATTGATTGTTGTAAAGCTTGTAATTAAAAGGAATTAGTGGAGTGGTTAACATTTCAGACTCGTAATCAGAAATTGCGGGTTCGGAGTTCACCCTTTTTTTAATTGTATTACTTACTAATTGTTGTGTATTATTTTTAGAACTTGAATTTAAATCATTTTTATTACAATTATTATTGGTCTTATTCCATTTTTTCATCTGCTTTTTTCATAGTTAAGTTTGTACAAATAATAACGGTAAGGTTTTACCGTTAGATTTTGTGTAGCAAAAATATCCAATAATAAAAAAATAATAACAATTGTAATAATAATTAAAAGAGTTCGAAGATAATAAACAACATTAAGTAATCAAGTAAGGATCATCGATACACAAGCTCTAATTTGTATTGAAATTACGATATTAATTAACTTGCTTATTGGTACTTTTCCACCCCTTATATGTATTATACAATTTGTAAGACAGGAATGATTGAACCAATGATTTTGACCAATAAGGCCTATCCAGAGGCGCATTGGTGTGGTATCCTTATACGAAGCTAATTAAAGCACAACTTGAAGTTTCGATCTTTAAAAGAATTGCTAAAAAATTGCTATGGCAACCGAAAGGATTGCCAAAAAAATGCTATCGCAACCAGGCTATATGGAAATGGTTTTGCGTGAGGCTCATCGTGATTTTAAACAAACATATGGTGAGCACGTGTCAAATTTATATTGCAAAGTCGCAAAACCCAAAACTTAAACGTTTCTTTAGTCAAATATTCTCGTATGGTATTTTTTTAGTGCTTGTACTACTATGAAACTTTAAGTATATGTTAGAAATTAATTAAGATAAACCATGAAAGGTTACCGAAAAGAGCATTCGTTCTATAAAGTAACAAAACTTTAAAAGTTCAGGTAAAATATATGTATGTACATGTACGTAATTATTTTACAATAAAGATATTCCGGAGTACTGTAAATAAAATGATTAAGGTTCGAATTATGCCCTTGCTTACGGATTGACTTTGATTGTAGCTGGGAAAACTAACGAAGAATTATCCAACCGGAGTGATTCTTGTGCACAGCAATCATTGCAAGAATGCTTGCTTTAAAACTTTAATTGCCAAAGAATTTTACAATAGGTATATCTCCCGTAAACTGTTATAAATGCAAAATGTCTGCGTAGCATCCATCTTATTGTAAATTTGGTCTGGTATACAACAGAAACAATAGCAACTCAATTAAAAAAGGCGTAACCAAGGGCATCATTCGATTCCTAATTCTTTTCTTTACAGTACTGGAATATCTTCACTGTAAAATAACTATTTAGGGTAGATAATATTAAGGTTTGAAAAATGCACGTAAAACTGTATTGTGCGTGAACCAATTCTACATAATGCATAAATAAATTATATTAATTGTTATTTATTTAATTAAAATGCTACAAAATGCGTCTAAACGAATTGTTTGTAATAAGTACAGCAAAAATGTTAAAAATCTTCCATTTATCTATATAATAAACCCTCCTTTACCTGGAAACCTTTTTCTTACTCTTATACTTTTACAATACGAGAGATGCTCTGTTAATAGTTAGTAGCTGGCCATGGAAGCTCAATTGGCTAGAAACAATTGCAACAATTGAATGTCGCAGTAGTTGACATTCGTTACCCATAATTGTCAAACGTTCCAATTTCCTTGTGAAACGTAGTTAATTTTGTAAGATAAGTAGTGCATTTTTAATTCAGTTAAGATGAGCATTCCGCGAACTGCCTTTAGAGCTATGATTTTCTACGACTATAAAAGACAGTTAGGATACCAGCAAAGCCATGAAAATTTGATAGCAGCTTTTGGCGATGCTGCCCCTTCATTATCCGCTGTTAGTCATTGGTTCCGCGAATTTCGACAAGGGCGAGAGCTGCTACAAGACGAAGCAAGGCCTGGAAGACCTGCGGAAGCTGCCTGTTCAGAAAATGTTGATCGAGTGGCAAGCTTGATTCAATTCAATCGAAATATCACTTATAGGGAGATTCAGGAGGAAGTGAAGATTGGAACCTTGGCGGTGAATACCATTTTGCATAAACATCTTGGGTAAGAAAGCTAGCAAGCCGTTGGATACCGCATTTGCTCTCAGAAAGTCAAAAACAGGCTCCAGTAGACTGGTGTAAATTTATGTTGCAAAAATTTGACGGAGTAGATTCCAAGCAAGGCATACATTGTAACTGGTGACGAATCTTGGGTATACAGTTACGACCCTGAAACTAAACAGCAGTCTAGTGTTTGGGTATTCGAAGATGAAGACTTGCCCACAAAAATAATTCGTAGCAGAAGCGTCAATAAGAAAATGATTGCTGTTTTTTCCGCTGAAGTGGTCCTGTTGCTGTTATTCCACTTGAAGATCGCAGAACTGTTAATTCTGAATGGTACTGCGAAGTGGCTTTACCACAGATGTTTGCAAAATTACAGACAGGTCGCCAAAGGACCGGTTTGCGTAACATCTTAGTCCATCATGACAACGCATCCTCCCACACTGCTGCCAGAATATTGGATTTTTTGACGGATACTGGAGTTCAATGGGTAACTCATCCTCCGTATAGCCCAGATATGGCGCCGTGCGACTTTCTTTTGTTTCCAACTGTTAAAAAAATGATGCGAGATAAAAGATTTTTTAGCGCAGATGCAGCCGTTACAGAATTTCAAAGAATTTTTGAGGACCTTTCAGAAAATGAATTTTCCGAATGTTTTAAAAAGTGGTGTCAAAGAATGCACAAGTGTATTAGTCTGAATGGAGATTATTTTGAAAAACAATAAAGACTTTTTGTTAAAAGATGCAACGGTCTTTTTATAACTAACAATTTTCAGCGCAACCCTCGTAAGATCATAAAACTTGCCGGAGGCTGTAAATGATTTTAGTATCAACAGAAAGTTTGTTTGCAAACCAGTATTTCTCATTTCTCATAGTTGCTATGTTTTAATTTTTGATTTTATATAGTCAAAAACAGAGGGCAATACTTGTCGACCACTTCTTTTGCTGTTCTTTACTATAGGAAGAGGTTTTATTCATATATTTACAAATATACAATACCAATACAATTGCAATCTGGACAGTGAAGAAAACTAGGAAGCCTCTAATGTTGATTTAATTGTAATGTTGTAATGTTGTATTAACGTACATTTCCAGAACATTTTATATATGGTATCAACAGTTATTCAACTGTTACACATTCCATTAAATGTGTTTTTATTCATATACAATACACTTGAAGCTAGATAGCGAAATGAACTTATGAAGTTTCACCTTCTAATTTTGGTTTAGTTGTGTAACATATTGGATCTTTGTTAAAATATGTATACAACTAGTTTTTATCATCATTTATGCATTGTACTTTTTAGTAATTAATAAAAATTCCAATAATACAGCAGTTTTCAATTTAAGTATGGAGGTTGTTTAGTCCCATGACCTTTCTTACTTTTTATTTCAATCCTATTACATAACACCTATTAGTAGAGTCAATTTTTGCATTAAGTTCTTATTTTTTACTATCTAAAGATAGAGACTGGAAATTTTTTGTAATGCCTTCAGTACTGGACCAATATAAAATGTTATATGTTTAAAATGGGGGCCCGCCTCCTCGGGGGGTTGAAACCCCCATTTTGTACCCCTAATTTAATAACGTAACCAAATTGGGCGAAATTTATGTTGGGAGGGTTCTTGGGGTCACTGATTATGAATCCAATAAGAAAATTGAAAAATTCAAAATAGCGAATCCAAAATGGCGGTCCTAAAATAACGGTCTTTGAGATTGAGAATGCGATTTCTATTGATTTTAGAGAAAAGTTCAAAAAGTCAAAAAGTGCTTAAAATGTGATTTTGCAAAGGAATACACTATCTTGGTTACCTTATTATGTAACCCCTTTGCTCTGCCCTAGTAGTAGAGTCAATTTTTGTATTAAGCTCTTATTTTTTACTATCTAAAGATAGAGACTTGAAATCTTTTGTAATGCCTTCAGTACTGGACCAATATAAAATGTAATATGTTTAAGATGGGGCACGCCCCCTCGGGGGGTTGAAACCCCCATTTTACACTCCCAATGTAATAACTCGGGAAGTTTTCCATCAACTTGAGCGAAATTCATGTTGGGCGGGCGGGTTTTTGGGGTTCCTGATTATGAATGTAATGAGAGAATTAAGAAATACAAAATGGCGGTCTTTGAGATTGAAAATGCGATTTACGCCGTTTCTATTGATTTTAGAGAAAGATTCAGAGAGTCAAAAAGTGTCTAGAATGTGATCTTGCATAGAAATACACTATTTTGATTACCTTATTATGTAACCCCCTTCACTCTCCCCTAGTGGGCTTCTCAGTAGGGGAGAGTGAAGGGGTTACATAATAAGGTAATCGGAATTATGTATTCCTATGCAGAATAACATTCTAAATATTTTCTGCCTTTTTGCATCTTTCTCTAAAATCAATAGAAACGGCGTAAATCGCATTTTTATTCTCAAAGATAGCCATCTTGGGTCAGCCATTATGTATTTCTCAATTTTCTCATTGAATTCATAATCAGAAACCCCTAAAACCTTCCCAACATGAATTTTGCTCAAGTTGATGGAAAACTTCCCGTGTTGGGGAGTGTGGAGTAAATTGGGAGTGTACAATAGGGATTTCAACCCCCGAGGTGCGTGCCCCCATTTTAAACATATTACATTTTATATTAGTCCACTACTAAAGGCATTAGAAAAGATTTCAAGTCTCTATCTTTAGATAGCAAAAAATAAGAACTTAGGCATGCTTTTTGCAAAAATTGACTCTACTATATATATATATATATATATATATATATATATATATATATATATATATATATATATATATATATATATATATATATATATATATATATATATACACCTAGTTTATATACCATATGTAAACAATCTAATAAATCTTGAATTTTCTAATAATATCAAGCCGTTTTGGTTTTAGTTATACGCTGTGTTTTTTGTAAGCGATAATACAGGAAATCCAATGGAGTTTTATCACTCTCCTTCTAAATTTGTACACTTGTAAATGTAAATAAAAATTTCGGTATTAACCGAAAGAAGAATTTATTTTACATCCAAACATGAAGAAAAAATCATAAACTGTTTAGAAAAATACTTAAAAAGCATGTTGGTTTTAATGGCTTCCGTAATAAATATGATAAAATAATCATAAAAAGAAATTAGTGTAACGGTTAACGTATCAGACTCGTAATCTTTCTTTGTATTACTTACTAATTGTTATTTATTATATTTACAACTGAATTTTAATCATTATTATTACAATTTTCATTTTTTAGTTTCATATCCTTTTTCATCGTCTTTTCTTATAGTTGAAATTGTACAAAAACTAACGGTAAACTCTTATATCAAAAATATCTAATAATAAGAAAAACTAACAACAATTGTGATAATAACTAAAATCAAGTTCGTAAGATAATAAACAACAATTAAGTAATTCAATTAAAAAAATTGCATACGAGAGTGGGCTTCGAACGCGCGATTTTTGATTGAGCGTTTGATACCCTGACCGTTATACCAATTCGGTACACAACTTCAAAGCCTTTTAATTTATCTTATTATAGAAAAAATATTAGAAAATATGTATTATCTATTTTTGAAATATTTCCTGCGAATCGGGATAAAACAATATCCATGTTAATTAACTGGATTAACACATTCCATTAAATGCGTTTTATTTATAAACAATTGCTATTTCAACAGTAAAAACATGATTATCAAGGTTCATCTAGTTTTTGTTTTAGTTGTATAACGTAGATTCTAGGACATTTTAAATATGGCATCAATAATTATTTAACTATTGCACATTTCATTAAGTGTTTATTCATGTATAATACACTTGCAATCTCGACAGTGAAACAAAATTATGAAGCACCTTCTAATTTTTGTTTTGCTATTAAACGTATAGATTTCCAGGACATTTTATATACTTATGCTAACAGAAGTTATTCAATTGTTACACATTACATTAAATGTGTTTTTATTCATATACAATTGCAATCTGCACCGTGAAAAAAGATTAGGAAGACTTTAATGTTGGTTTAGTTGTATAACGTAATTATTGCTTATTTTACAGGGTATATAATAGTATATAATAGTAAATTTGATGCTTTCATAGGAAAGCATCAAATTTACCATTTTCAAACTTATCAAAAAAATTTTTATGAAACATTACCTAATTATTAATGGGATAAATAATTCATTTATAATTCAATAATAATCATAATCTGTATTAAGTAAATATACGCACTTTTTATTAGTATTTTCGTAGTTAAATAGATACCGAAAAAATAGAGAAAAATTTCTATATCTTTATTTTTTGGTAATACACATCAAGTTATTCCTTATTAAAAGTATTAAAACCACATCTAATGGAATGTATAACAGTTGAATAACTTTTGGTACCATATATAAAATGTTCTGAAAATGTACAAAGGTATATTTGTAAGGTCATTTATAACCAAAATTTCATAAAAATTTACTTATTATTACTAATTATGTTAAAAATTATTATCTCCGATAGCTCAGCGGTAGAGCATCTGCCCGGATAGCAGAAAGCCCGGGTTCGAATCCTGGTCAGAGATAATAATTTTTCATAATTCAAATTATGTCTTCATTAATATACATTAATCTTGGTGCTAAAACACGATATTTCTAAATCATTAAACTATTAATATTATATGCCTTATGGTAATAATTCAAAAATCTAATTTAGCTGTGATTGTGGGTTAAATTGTCGCTAATCAGCGATAGCCTACTTTAACATAGCAAAATATAATTAGTACTCTCTTATGTGTTTACATATTATTATAACTTATATGAAGAATTATTACTTCACCAGTAATCGATCTCCGATAGCTCAGCGGTAGAGCATCTGCCCGGATAGCAGAAAGCCCGGGTTCGAATCTTGGTCAGAGATAATAATTTTTCATAATTCAAATTATGTCTTCATTAATATACATTAATCTTGGTGCTAAAACACGATATTTCTAAATCATTAAACTATATATATATATATATATATATATATATATATATATATATATATATATATATATATATATATATATATATATATATATATTGATGCCTGTTAAGCTGTCACCTCCGTCATACAGAGGAGACGGCCTGACTTCCGGGTATTCCCGTGAATATATTGCTAAAAATTTGTTATATTTGTGATGAGGGGAACCTTTAGAATCCGAATCTCAAGAAAGGGGAAATTATTTCCCTTGTTTTATTTTGTCATATATAGAGTATACAGAAGATACGAACCGACCTCCAAAATGTATATATAAGAAGATACTTATAGTTCGCTGTTACCTCCAGCAGCGCTGCCAAGTGTTCGGAGGTCAGAAGATACCACCGTTATGTGCAGTTATATATACAGAGCGTTGACTCCACATTCCATAGATGCACATTTCATAAAAAGGTTCTCTTGTGGGTCTCCAGATGTTGAAATCGGGTGGTTTAAATTGCTCGCCGAGGGCATTTTAGTGGCCAGATAACAAAAGAAAACAAGCGAGCATTCTCGATTTACTTATTTTTTATTTTTTGAGTTATAGTAAATTGTCGTTTTTGTATTTCTTATGAATTGTTATTAAAGATATTAAAAAGCCGTTTCGACATTATTACAGCTTTATGAGTAGCACTGACTAGTTGAATGAGGCTTTTCTAATTATAATCATTGATTTCTGGTTTACTTCATAAAGTTGTATTTTTTAAACGAAAACTTTAGTAATTTGATTAGAAATACTTAGATCGGTGATATATTAGAAAGAAATTTCTTTCTATAATGAACTGAAAATATAACAAAACCAGAAAAAGGGAATTCTTTTGTTATTGTCAATAAAAGTCAATAAGAACGCAACCAGTACCAATATTGCGTATAATTAGTATAGCACATTTTTGAAATTTAGGTGTATTAGACATAAATCAGTTATGTAACGTAGTATTTGTATAAATATGATATTCTATAAAGTTTCTTTTAATCTCGGGAATAACCGTTAAATTGAATATGCTTTTATCCAGATTCCATTTCGATTGGAATAAAGGCAGATACTCTTTTAATTTTTACTAAACTCGATAAGAGTTTAATATAAACAAATTAAATATTGTGTTTTTTACAACAAATGCTTGTTGTTTCCGAAGTCACTCACGTATCATGTAGGACCATTGAATTTCCCGTGATTTGATTAACAAAAAGAGTTACCAACTTTATTAACATTAAAACAAATCGAAACACAACAAATTAATCAACATTTTTATAGAATTTTTGCTTAAGACATTTTTTCCAGCATTACTTGATCTAACGAAATACAGAATACGTATGTTACACTGTTATACATGTACCTACCTCTTGTAAATTTGTTTTAACTTATGTTTTAAATAAAGCACTTACTAACGACAAAACATGTACGTTTTATAGAACGTGTACTTTAAGTCCACATTAAAGACAGGTTTAACTTAATGTAGTCTTTTTTGATAACATTGTATAAAGCATAGATAAATAGTAGGTATATTGCGTTATCAGAATTAAAAGTGGCAGTTTATTTGACGCTTAATTATGTTAGCAATCGCGGCTCTCCATTTAAAACAAAATACCACTATAAGCTTTTGTTTGAAACAATGTTTATCAACCTTGGCACAACCTTAAAATCCGAAAATGGCCCACTGCTAGACTAAAGTAGGGATGATAATTTGATACCAAGCTTGGTCTCAGACATGGAAAGATCAGAGTTACCCAATATTGGATGTTATTGGCTAAAACCTATACGTTATGCAATGTTTTGGACAATAAATGACACCGATATTGCAATAAAACTAAAGTTAGTCTTGGACCGATCTTGAATGTTAATGTAGTACCAAGGCTGGTAATTGAGAAACAAAGCAACTATTACACAATTCTTTTCCTTTAATGAATGCTAGTGCAAACAAGCAACGAAGTCTACCATTACTGTTTCGCCGTAACTGAATGCAAAGTCAATTTTTGTGTTGGATATAAAATGTTCATTAACAAAATAAATACGAAGAAATCGAAAATTCGTATAAATGATTAATGTCTTAGACTCTCAACACATATTGAGACCGTACAAACCTAACACTTTCATAGTGTACGTCTTCTTGTGCAAATATATATGTACAGTCGGTAAGTCAATATAGTTTACACTTTAGTCTTGCCAGTGTAAGTTTAAGTTCATAAAAATTCAGTAGGTTAGCAACCACTAATCCATCTTTACAATAAACCACATTTACAGAAATTTAGCAAAATATAATATGAATATTGACCCAACCTTAGCCGAAGGGTAAGAAACCAAGAATTTGAATTTTGAAGATTGCTAAAACTGGAGTTAGTTTAGCGAACCTAAAATTCAAAGTTGGCTAAGGTTTTGGGTGATAAGTATGTAACCGGCAGTTGATATGTAGAGATTGACTAAGACTAGCTAAAGCAAATTAGCGAAATAGTATCTGATATTTGACTTCAGTATATTCTATGGGTAACTGGCATTGACCTAACGGGTGAAAATTGGCTTAAGCTTGGGCAAGTCGTAAGGAACCCTGATTCGGTTTCTGAACATTGGCTCCGACTTGTACAACGTTTAGTGAACCGAAAATTAGTATCAGGTTGTTGATTAACCCTCGAGTGACAATTAAACAACCGAGACTCAGAATCTGAAAATTGCTTGAAACGTGAGTGAGAATCGGTGCGTCCAACACACCGCTGGAAATATAGCGCTGCAGCAGCTTTCACAGCCGTCTTAGATTTAACAATCACTCAAGCAATAATATTGTTTGAAGTACATCATCATTTTATACATATACATACAAAACGCTTAAAAATAAATACATATTAAACATGAGTTAGAGAACCAAGATTCGATATCTGAAAATTCGCCTACACTTGGATCAATGACGAGAAAATGACATTTGACTGTCCAGTATTCAGCCACGCTGGGGTTTATTCAAAGACCTTTGTTTTAATTTTTTTTCTTCTAATAAAAAATTGTTGGTATTGCTAGACTAAACTTCTAATCATAGTGAGGAGGTACTTTTACCCTAGTGGAAAAAAATAGTATGTATTATTTGGATTTAAAGTGACTTTGTTTGTTGCTATTTACGAGCGATAAATAACTCCGCCTAAATAATAGATAAATAATAATCTTATCATGTGAACAACTCCGCTATAGGGTAAATACAAGTACTTTACTTCATTGGGCTCGATTCCTATAAGGAATCTAGAATGACTTTAGGAGAGCTCACGCATCCTAGCTGCGATGTGCAAACGGGTTTTCCAAATCAACTACGTATGTGGATTGTTTGACAATTACTTTAATTGTCATCATAATGCATCAATCCTAAATCCAAATATAAAATGCAGGGAGACAGGATTGGGCGATGAAGATTTTTCACCTATCTCTGCAAATGAGACTTGATTCCAACTCTTCTTATTTCATTATGTCGAGCTGTTAACAAGTGTCTAGTCCTCATACTAAGGTCTTCCTTGATCAGTGGCGACATAGATCTGGAGCTCATGTCCATTTCCTTCGCCAACAAACGAATAGGATAGGATGTTAGTACAGGATCTTTCTACGAATAGAATGTTATAAAAAGAAACATTTTTGATTTATAGTTATTTATGTTATAAATCCGGCAATGAAACTTTACAGAACGAGTTTGATCTCTGACGGAAGACAGAAGTCGCGTCTGAAATCTTGAAACGATAACTAAGGAGAATCATTTACAAGACCTATAACGTTTTTTTTTTCATGTGTTGCAATTTTTTCTCTTTGAACGAAAGTTCATTCATCCCCTGCTTTATAATAATCTAGTCATACTATATAGTAGAGTAAATTTTTGCAAAACACATGCCTAAGTTCTTATTTTTTTACTATCTAAAGATAGAGACTTGAGATCTTTTGTAATGACTTCAGTACTGAACCAACATAAAATGTAATATGTTTAAAATGGGAGTTTTAACCCTCGGGGGGTTGAAACCACCATTTTACACTCCCAATTTAATAACTCGGGAAGTTTTCCATTAACTTGAGTGAAATTCATGTTGGGGGTTTTTGGTGTTCCTGATTATGAGTCCAATGAGAAAATTAAGAAATACAAAATGGCGAACTCAAAATGGCGGTATTTGAGATTGAAAATGCGATTTACGCCCATGTTTCTATTGATTTTAGAGAAAAATCCAGAGTCAAAAAGTGTTTAGAATATAATCTTGCATAGGAATACACTATTTTGGTTACCTTATTATGTAACCCCCTTCAATCAACCGTAGTGGTCTTCTCAGTAGGGGAGAGTAAAGGGGTTACACAATAAGGTAACCGGAATTATGTATTCCTATGCAGAATCACATTCTAAACACTTTCTGGCTTTTTTCATTTTTCTCTAAAATCAATAGAACCGGCGTAAATCGCATTTTCAATCTAAAATACCGCTATCTTGTGTCCGCCATTTTGAATATTGTGATTTTCTTATTTGATTCATAATCAGCGACCTCACAGCTCCCTCCAACATAGTTTTTGCTCAACTTGGTTGAAAACTTCCCGAGTTATTAAATTGGGAGTTTAAAATGGGGATTTCAACCCCCCGAGGGGGCGTGTCCCTATTATAAACATATTACATTTGATATTGGTCTAGTACTGAAGGCATTACAAAAGATTTCAAGTCTCTATCTTTAGATAGTAAAAAATAAGAACTTAATGCAGAAATTGACTCTACTACTAGGGCAGAGCGAAGGGGTTACATAATAAGGTAACCAAAATAGCGTAGTCCTTTGCAAAATCACATTATAAACACTTTTTGATTCTTTGAATTTCTCTCTAGAATCAATAGAAATGGCGTAAATCGCATTCTCAATATCAAAGGCCGTTATTTTAGGGCCGCCATTTTGGGTCTGCTATTTGAATTTTTTAATTTTCTCATTGGATTCATAATCAGCGACCCCAAGAACACTCCCAACATAAACTTTGCTCAATTTGGTTGCGTTATTAAATCAGGGGTACAAAATGGAGATCTCAGCCACCAGGGGAGGCGTACCCCCATATTAAACATATTACATTTTATATTGGTCCAGTACTAAAGGCATTAGAAAAGATTTCAAGTCTCTATCTTTAGATAGTAAAAAATAAGAACTTAATGCAAAAATTGACTATACTAATAATAAAAATGCGACACTTTATGTTAAACTGACGTTTGTTTAAGCCTTTCAGTACCGTAAAGCTTTATGTCAAGATTATGACGTAAGGTTTTATTTTCCACTACATATGGAATTTAATAGAAAATATGTTTTAGTCGTAATTATGTAAAAATATAAACAGTTAATATTTTTTACAAAATGAGTATTTCAGACTTATTCTTTCCTTCATCAAATGTAAACATAGTTAGAATGTCAATGAAAACTTTATTAACCGGGTAATTTGGTGAAATTTGCAAACTACATACCAAATGTTACATTATTTTGCTTAGTAAAATTATTTTTCTTTGAAAATTTATTAATTGCAATACTAAAAATATTGAAGATTTTAAAGATTTTAAATCTTTCTTTGTGGATGAGAGAATGAATATATCATATGTCATATGACAATTCCTAAAATAATAATTAAATAATAATAATCCAATAAATCCGAAATGATCATTTTGTAAAAAGATGAATTTTTTATTTATACATAATTACGACTAAAACTTATTTCCTATTTAATTTTTTTCATATCTCAAAGAAAGTCGTTTTCAATTCAAAACTTTTTAAATGAAATAGAAATTATTATTTTATTGTTCTTAAGTATCATTAACTATTTAAAAATGACGTACAATTCAAGAGATCCCTTAAATTTTCTGAGTAGCTTACAAATATTTATTTAAATGCTGCTACTATACCCAAAAAGTGTCTGTAAAAATTCAGGTAGCGTGAAATGTCCGAAACTATGCCAGGGGTACTGGTTTCGATGGAATTCTATATACCTGAGTGGTTTAGGTCTTGTACACAACGTTGCCAATGTGCGGAGCCTGCAACGTACCGTACATGATACAAAAAACAACATATACAGGCGGAGGTGACATCGTATTGGCAATTATACAACTAAGAGCGACGGCAACGCCAGCGATCTACAGCTGAACTAAAAATTAAATTTGTGAGTATAAGTATGACGTTATCACCTCCAGACAAAAATTTGAATTTAGGCTTCTAACACCATCTATATGCTTATACAGTCGAAAAAAGGGCAAAACGTTGTCACCTCCGAAAACGGAGGTCACAACGTTATATATGAAGTGACAACGTACGCTGGGTATCTACTTTGGAGGTGACAAGGTACCCTTTATCAATATATATATATATATATATATATATATATATATATATATATATATATATATAGATGCCTGTTAAGCTGTCACCTCCGTCATACAGAGGAGACGGCCTGACTTCCGGGTATTCCCGTGGATATATTGCTAAAAATTTGTTATATTTGTGATGAGGGGAACCTCAGAATCCGAATCTCAAGAAAGGGGAAATTATTTCCCTTGTTTTATTTTGTCATATATAGAGTATACAGAAGATACGAACCGACCTCCAAAATTTATATATAAGAAGATACTTATAGTTCGCTGTTACCTCCAGCAGCGCTGCCAAGTGTTCGGAGGTCAGAAGATACCACCGTTATGTGCAGTTATATATACAGAGCGTTGACTCCACATTCCATAGATGCACATTTCATAAAAAGGTTCTCTTGTGGGTCTCCAGATGTTGAGATCGGGTGGTTTAAATTGCTCGCCGAGGGCATTTTAGTGGCCAGATAACAAAAGAAAACAAGCGAGCATTCTCGATTTACTTATTTTTTATTTTTTGAGTTATAGGAAATTGTCGTTTTGGTATTTCTTATGAATTGTTATTAAAGATATTAAAAAGCCGTTTCGACACTATTAAAGCGTCTTTATGAGTAGCACTGACTAGTTGAATAAGGCTTTTCTAATTATAATCATTGATTTCTGGTTTACTTCATAAAGTTGTATTTTTTAAATGAAAACTTTAGTAATTTGATTAGAAATACTTAGATCGGTGATATATTAGAAAGAAATTTCTTTCTATAATGAATTGAAAATATAACAAAACCAGAAAAAGGGAATTCTTTTGTTATTGTCAATAAAAGTCAATAAGAACGCAACCAGTACCAATATTGCGTATAATTAGTGTAGCACATTTTTGAAATTTATATGTATTAGACATAAATCAGTTATGTAACGTAGTATTTGTATAAATATGATATTCTACAAAGTTTCTTTTAATCTCGGGAATAACGGTTAAATTGAATATGCTTTTATCCAGATTCCATTTCGATTGAAATAAAGGCAGATACTCTTTTAATTTTTACTAAACTCGATAAGAGTTTAATATAAACAAATTAAATATTGTGTTTTTTACAACAAATGCTTGTTGTTTCCGAAGTCACGCACGTATCATGTAGAACCATTGAATTTCCCGTGATTTGATTAACAAAAAGAGTTACCAACTTTATTAAGATTAAAACAAATCGAAACACAACAAATTAATCAACATTTTTATAGAATTTTTGCTTAAGACATTTTTTCCAGCATTTGTTGATCTAACGAAATACAGAATACGTATGTTACACTGTTATACATGTACCTACCTCTTGTAAATTTATGTTTTAACTTATGTTTTAAATAAAGCACTTACTAACGACAAAACATGTACGTTTTATGGAACGTGTACTTTAAGTCCACATTAAAGACAGGTTTAACTTAATGTAGTCTTTTTTGATAACATTGTATAAACCATAGATAAATAGTAGGTATATTGCGTTATCAGAATTAAAAGTGGCAGTTTATTTGACACTTAATTATGTTAGCAATCGCGGCTCTCCATTTAAAACAAAATACCACTATAAGCTTTTGTTTGAAACAATGTTTATCAACCTTGGCACAACCTTAATATCCGAAAATGGCCCACTGCTAGACTAAAGTAGGGATGATAATTTGATACCAAGCTTGGTCTCAGACATGGAAAGATCAGAGTTACCCAATATTGGTTGTTATTGGCTAAAACCAATACGTTATGCAATGTTTTGGACAATAAATGACACCGATATCGCAATAAAACTAAAGTTAGTCTTGGACCGATCTTGAATGTTAATGTAGTACCAAGGCTGGTAATTGAGAAACAAAGCAACTATTACACAATCCTTTTCCTTTAATGAATGCTAGTGCAAACAAGCAACGAAGTCTACCATTACTGTTTCGCCGTAACTGAATGCAAAGTCGATTTTTGTGTTGGATATAAAATGTTCATTAACAAAATAAATACGAAGAAATCGAAAATTCGTATAAATGATTAATGTCTTAGACTCTCAACACATATTGAGACCGTACAAACCTAACACTTTCATAGTGTACGTCTTCTTGTGCAAATACATATGTACAGTCGGTAAGTCAATATAGTTTACACTTTAGTCTTGCCAGTGTAAGTTTAAGTTCATAAAAATTCAGTAGGTTAGCAACCACTAATCCATCTTTACAATAAACCACATTTACAGAAATTTAGCAAAATATAATATGAATATTGACCCAACCTTAGCCGAAGGGTAAGAAACCAAGATTTTGAATTTTGAAGATTGCTAAAACTGGAGTTAGTTTAGCGAACCTAAGATTCAAAGTTGGCTAAGGTTTTGGGTGATAAGTATGTAACCGGCACTTGATATGTAGAGATTGACTAAAGGTAAGTACTCACAGCAGCGGATCCACAGGCGGATGTCATACGATTGGTCGGTTTGAGTCAAATCGACTCAATCCGACCAATCGTATGACATCCGCCTGCGGATCCGCTGCTGTGAGTACTTAGCTTTACACTAGCTAAAGCAAATTAGCGAAATAGTATCTGATATTTGACTTAAGTATATTCTATGGGTAACTGGCATTGACCTAACGGGTGAAAATTGGCTGAAGCTTGGGCAAGTTGTAAGGAACCCTGAAACGGTTTCTGAACATTGGCTTCGACTTGTACAACGTTTAGTGAACCGAAAATTAGTATCAGGTTGTTGATTAACCCTCGAGTGACAATTAAACAACCGAGACTCAGAATCTGAAAATTGCTTGAAACGTGGGTGAAAATCGGTGCGTCCAACACACCGCTGGAAATATAGCGCTGCAGCAGTTTTCACAGCCGTCTTAGATTTAACAATCACCCAAGCAATAATATTGTTTGAAGTACATCATCATTTTATACATATAAAACGCTTAAAAATAAATACATATTAAACATGAGTTAGAGAACCAAAATTCGATATCTGAAAATTCGCCTACACTTGGATCAATGTCGAGAAAACGACATTTGACTGTCCAGTATTCAGCCACGCTGGGGTTTATTCAAAGACCTTTGTTTTAATTTTTTTTCTTCTAATAAAAAATTGTTGGTATTGCTAGACTAAACTTCTCATCATAGAGAGGAGGCACTTTTACCCTAGTGGAAAAAAATAGTATGTTTTATTTGGATTTAAAGTGACTTTGTTTGTTGCTATTTACGAGCGATAAATAACTCCGCCTAAATAATAAATAAATAATAATCTTATCATGTGAACAACTCCGCTATAGGGTAAATACAAGTATTTTACTTAATTGGGCTCGATTCCTATAAGAAATCTAAATAGAATGACTTTAGGAGAGTTCACGCATCCTAGCTGCGATGTGCAAACGGGTTTTCCAAATCAACTATGTGGATTGTTTGACAATTACTTTAATTGTAATCATAATGCATCAATCCTAAATCCAAATATAAAATGCAGGGAAACAAGATTGGGCGATGAAAATTTTTCACCTATCTCTGCAAATGAGACTTGTCCCCAACTCTTCTTATTTCATTATGTCGAGCTGTTAACAAGTGTCCAGTCCTCATACTAAGGTCTTCCTTGATCAGTGGCGACATAGATCTGGAGCTCATGTCCATTTCCTTCGCCAACAAACGAATAGGATAGGATGTTAGTATAGGATTTTTTTTACGAATAGAATGTTATAAAAAGAAACATTTTTGATTTATAGTTATTTATGTTATAAATCCGGCAATGAAACTTTACAGAACGAGTTTGATCTCTGAAGGAAGACAGAAGTCGCGTCTGAAATCTTGAAACGATAACTAAGGAGAATCATTTACAGGACCTATAACGTTTTTTTTTCATGTGTTGCAATTTTTTCTCTTTGAACGAAAGTTCATTCACCCCCTGCTTTATAATAATCTAGTCATTCTATATAGTAGAGTAAATTTTTGCAAAAAACATGCCTAAGTTCTTATTTTTTACTATCTAAAGATAGAGACTTGAAATCTTCTGTAATGCCTTCAGTACTGGACCAGTATAAAATGTACTATGTTTAAAATGGGGGCACGCCCCCCCCTAGTGGTTGAGACCCCCATTTTGTACCCTTAATTTAATAACGCAAACAAATTGAGCGAAATTTATGTTGGGAGGGTTCTTGGAGTCACTGATTATGAATCCAATGAGAAAATTGAAAAATTCAAAATGGCGGTCCTAAAATAACGGCCTTTGAGATTCAGAATGCGATTTACGCCGTTTCTATTGATTTTAGAGAAAAATTCATGTGATTTTGCAAAGGAATACACTATTTCGATTACCTTATTATGTAACCTCTTTGCTCTGCCCTAGTAGTAAAGTCAATTTTTGCATAAGTTCCTATTTTTTACTATCTAAAGATAGAGACTTGAGATCTTTTCTAATGCCTTCAGTACTGAACCAATATAAAATGTAATATGTTTAAAATGGCGGTTTTACCCCTCGGGGGGTTGAAACCCCCATTTTACACTCCCAATTTAATAACTCGGGAAGTTTTCCATTAACTTGAGTGAAATTCATGTTGGGGGGGTTTTGGTGTTCCTGATTATGAGTTCAATGAGAAAATTAAGAAATACAAAATGGCGAACTCAAAATGGCGGTATTTGAGATTGAAAATGCGATTTACGCCCGTTTCTATTGATTTTAGAGAAAAATCCAAAGAGTCAAAAAGTGTTTAGAATGTAATCTTGCATAGGAATACACTATCTTGGTTACCTTATTATGTAACCCCCTTCAATCAACCCTAGTGGGCTTCTCAGAAGGGGAGAGTGAAGGGGTTACATAATAAGGCAACCGGAATTATGTATTCCTATGCAGAATCACATTCTAAACACTTTCTGGCTTTTCTCATTTTTCTCTAAAATCAATAGGACCGGCGTAAATCGCATTTTCAATCTAAAATACCGCCATTTTGTGTCCGCCATTTTGAATTTTGTGATTTTCTTATTTGATTCATAATCAACGACCTCACAGCACCCTCCAACATAGTTTTTGCTCAACTTGGTTGAAAACTTCCCGAGTTGTTAAATTGGGAGTTTAAAATGGGGATTTCAACCCCCCGAGGGGGCGTGTCCCTATCTTAAACATATTACATTTGATATTGGTCTAGTACTGAAGGCATTACAAAAGATTTCAAGTCTCTATCTTTAGATAGTAAAAAATAAGAACTTAATGCAGAAATTGACTCTACTACTAGGGCAGAGCGAAGGGGTTACATAATAAGGTAACCAAAATAGCGTAGTCCTTTGCAAAATCACATTATAAACACTTTTTGATTCTTTGAATTTCTCTCTAGAATCAATAGAAATGGCGTAAATCGCATTCTCAATATAAAAGGCCGTTATTTTATAGCCGCCATTTTGGGTCTGCTATTTGAATTTTTTAATTTTCTCATTGGATTCATAATCAGCGACCCCAAGAACACTCCCAACACAACTTTGCTCAATTTGGTTGCGTTATTAAACCAGGGGTACAAAATGGGGGTCTCAACCACCAGGGGGGCGTGTCCCCATATTAAACATATTAAATTTTATATTGGTCCAGTACTAAAGGCATTAGAAAAGATTTCAAGTCTCTATCTTTAGATAGTAAAAAATAAGAACTTAATGCAAAAATTGACTATACTAATAATAAAAATACGACACATTATGTTAAACTGACGTTTGTTTAAGCCTTTCAGTACGTAAAGCTTCATCTGTCAAGATTATGACGTAAGGTTTTATTTTCCGCTACAATATGGAATTTAATAGAAAATATGTTTTAGTCGTAATTATGTAAAAATATAAACAGTTAATATTTTTTATTTCATTTCGTATTTCAAACAATTCTTTATATACCACAATTAGTAATATAAAGTATATCTTGATCTCCGTTGTCAATGATACCGGAGTTCAAGACGTTCTTGATCTCCGTTGTTGTTGGCAACGTAAATAATTTGATGTTGCATTATAGCCACATGCATGCTGCTTTTTATCTCCTTAGTTACGCGTATGATGACACAGACAAGGCAACTTGCTTCTTTATACAATAAATTCGGATGGATTTTAAAAGGGAGAAATTAGGATTGAAATACGAAATAAAATAAAACAACTTATGCAATACGGAGATCAAGCTTCTTTAAATCCTCGATGTTATAACGCCTCGGCTGGCGCCTCGGCGTTAAACATCTTCTTGGATTTAAAATATCGCTTGATCTCCTAATTACATAATATATATTACAAAATGAGTATTTCAGACTTATTCTTTCCTTCATCAAATGTAAACATAGTTAGAATGTCAATGAAAACTTTATTAACCGGGTAATTTGGTGAAATTTGCAAACTACATACCAAATGTTACATTATTTTGCTTAGTAAAATTATTTTTCTTTGAAAATTATATTAATTATTATATTAATTGTAATACTAAAAATATTGAAGATTTTAAAGATTTTAAATCTTTCTTTGTGGATGCGAGAATAAATATATCATATGTCATATGACAATTCCTAAAATAATAATCAAATAATAATAATCCAGTAAATCCGAAATGATCATTTTGTAAAAAGATGAATTTTTTATTTATACATAATTACGACTAAAACGTATTTCCTATTTAATTTTTTTCATATCTCAAATAAAGTCGTTTTCAATTCAAAACTTTTTAAATAAAATAGAAATTATTATTTTATTGTTCTTAAGTATCATTAACTATTTAAAAATGACGTACAATTCAAGAGATCCCTTAAATTTTCTGAGTAGTTTACAAATATTTATTTAAATGCTGCTACTATACCCAAAAAGTGTCTGCAAAAATTCAGGTAGCGTGAAATGGCCGAAACTACGCCAGGGGTACTGGTTTCGATGGAATTCTATATACCTGAGTGGTTTAGGTCTTGTACACAACGTTGCCAATGTGTGGAGCCTGCAACGTACCGTACATGATACAAAAAACAACATATACAGGCGGAGGTGACATCGTATTGGCAATTATACAACTAACAGCGACGGCAACGCCAGCGATCTACAGCTGAACTAAAAATTAATTTTGTGAGTATAAGTATGACGTTATCACCTCCAGACAAAAATTTGAATTTAGGCTTCTAACACCATCTATATGCTTATACAGTCGAAAATAGGGCAAAACGTTGTGACCTCCGAAAACGGAGGTCACAACGTTATATATGAGGTGACAACGTATGCTGGGTATCTACTTTGGAGGTGACAAGGTACCCTTTATCAATATATATATATATATATATATATATATATATATATATATATATATATATATATATATATATATATATATATATATATATATATATATATATATATATATATATATATATATATATATATATATATATATATATATATATATATATATATATATATATATATATATATATATATATATATATATATATGTTACATTTTAAATTTCCGCGGATATTATATGATACTTCACTACTCTTCCGGGTTTCACTCCGCGTATTCACTATTCGGCTCCTAGAGGAACCAGACAATGGTTGACGACGTTTCGGCAAGATCACATTTGCCATCTTCAGGTCACTTCTAACTTCCTTCTGCTTCGCGTGGTTACACGATGTAGTCAGTCTACATCGTGTAACCACGCGAAGCAGAAGGAAGTTAGAAGTGACCTGAAGATGGCAAGTGTGATCTTGCCGAAACGTCGTCAACCATTGTCTGGTTCCTCTAGGAGCCGAATAGTGAATACGCGGAGTGAAACCCGGAAGAGTAGTGAAGTAATATATATATATATATATATATATATATATATATATATATATATATATATTGATAAAGGGTACCATGTCACCTCCAAAGTAGATACCCAGCGTACGTTGTCACCTCATATATAACGTTGTGACCTCCGTTTTCGGAGGTGACAACGTTTTGCCTTTTTTTCGACTGTATAAGCATATAGATGGTGTTAGAAGCCTAAATTCAAATTTTTGTCTGGAGGTGATAACGTCATACTTATACTCACAAATTTAATTTTTAGTTCAGCTGTAGATCGCTGGCGTTGCCGTCGCTCTTAGTTGTATAATTGCCAATACGATGTCACCTCCGCCTGTATATGTAGTTTTTTGTATCACGTACGGTACGTTACAGGCTCCACAGTTTGGCAACGTTGTGTACTAGACCTTAACCATTCAGGTATATAGAACTCCATCGAAACTCATACATCTGGCGTGGTTTCGACCATTTTACGCTACCTAAATTTACACGTACTTTTTTGGGATTAGTAGCTGCCTTTAAACTAATATTTTTAAAGTACTCAGGAGATTTAAGGGATCGCTTGAATTGTACGTCATTTTTAAATAGTTGTATGTTCGAAAAACGTGATCGGATAAAAGGTGCAAATATATAAGAAAAGACATTGATGATGGTTTAATAAATGGTAAAAAAATAAACTAATAATTTCTATTCCATGTAAAAGGTTTTGAATTTAAACGAGTTCCTTTGAGATATGAAGAGATTAATATAGGAAATATTTTGTAGACGTAATTATGTAAAAATAAAAAGTGTTATCTTTTTTCAAAAATAATCATTTCGGATTTATTGGATTATTATTTTTGGAATTATCATATGATACATTCAATCTTGCATTTACAAAAAAAGATTTATGTTTAAACATTTTTACAGTATTCTAATTCATAAATTTTTAAAGAAAAAAAAGGTATTATACAAAATGATGTAGCATTTGATATGTGGTGTGGAAATTCACTTGTGTTTACCACATCCCATTAATGAAGTTTTAATTTACATTATAAGTATGTAGTATGTATACAACTGACGAAGGAAAGAATAAAAGCGAAATGATCATTTTGTAAAAAAGTATTAACTCTTTTTATATTTACATAATTACGATTAAAACATATTTCCTCTTAAATCCAGAAAATAAAACTACGTCATAAGCCTGACAGAAACTTTACGGTACTGAAAGGCTTCAACAATCGCAAATTTGACATAAGGTGACGCTTTTTTTATTATAAAACGACTAAATTATTATTTTATTATTAAGCAGGTGATGAATAAACATGAAACTCTGAAACCATGACTTAAACTTGGCACAGAGTTTCTTTTTAAGAAATCCTGTTGATAAAAAGTTTGTTAGCGAAAGAAATAGATATGAGCTCCAGATCTATGTCGCGACTGATCAGGGAAGACCTTGGTATGAGGGCTTGCCGTAGAAGTACTGGACACTTGTTAACAGCTCGACTTAAGGAAATAAGAAAAATCGGAACCAAGTCTCATTGGCAGAAGTACACGAAAAATCTTCATCGCTGAATCTTGTTTACGGATGAGATAATTTTTACCATTGAAGAAAAATCTAATCGTCAAAAGGACAAGTATATGCTAAAAGCTCTAAAGAAGCTGCTGCTGCAGTTGGCAATTTTCTGCGTGGTCATCATCCAGCAAGTTTGATGGTTTGGTGGGGAGTAAGTTGGCATGGTGTGACAAAACTTTATTTTTGCAAGCAAGGTGTTAAAACCACTGCCAAAGTGAATCGAACAGAAACTCTTGAGAAGGTGGTTTTGCCGCTTAGATCAGACTTTCATTTTAAAACCAACACTGGATTCTCCAGCAAGACGCAGCCCACACAGCAGGAAGTTCACAATTGTGGCTTGCAGAGAATGTGCCTAAGTTTATTAAGAATGAAGATTGGCCTTCTGAAAGCCTAAATTTAAATCCTTTGGATTATAATCTTTGGGTTGAATTAAAGGCAATGGTTTGCAGAAAACGACATGCATCAATGGAATCCTGGCAACGCAGTTTGTCCAAAGCGGTTTAGAACTTTCCTATAGAAAAAGTGCGTGCTGCTATAGATGAATGGCCAGATAGATTTTGAATTGTAAATTTTATGATTTATAGTAGTAACTTCTTCTCCTGTAGCCATCCATATCTTGTGCTTTAAAAAATTCTAAATTGTCTAGTAACAGTGTTCATTGACACGTCCACTAATCACTTATTCTATATCGACAATTTATGGATGGTAATGGAACGATCTACACAGTACAACGTAAGGACTGTATCGAAAAGAAAGTTGACACCTTCAGAATACCTTTTATAATTATCCAATACTTTTAACAATTTTATAATAAAACAACGCTTTAATGTCTAGAAAATTTAATAATTTACAGAAACATAAAAAGTTATTATTATTTTGCCCGTTTTCTCACTTTCTTTTTTAGGTTACGTATAAAGTTTTGAATGACTTCGTTTGTGATTGCTTTGGTGGCCTTATTCAATTTTTTTAAATCTTCTAGGCTAGTTGCAGCTTCAACGTTTATCTGAAGATGTCGTTTAATAATAGTCCAATATCTTCAATAGAACGTGCTTCAGGGTAGTTTGGGGGATTATGCTCTTTCTCGTCAAAATTGATTTTATGCTGTTTATACCATTCCTTAGTGGCATGCAGCTAGATCCGGCCAAAATAAAGTAGCCGCTGTATGCTTTTTAATCATTGGCACCAGTCTTTCTGGAAACATACTTTTCGATATAAATTGACATTCAAATTTTCTTGAGTAAATAAGGGGCTAGATTTCATGCCGCATTTGCATATAGCTTGCCATACTAAGACCTTTCTCCCATATTTTCCCACAAAAATCGAATTGTCCTTTTTGCTCACATAAGCATTTTCTCAGTAGTGTAAATTCGAGCATTGGCAAAGTTTTATAATCAAATTTGCAGTAAGTCTTGTCGTCCATTATAAAGCACTGGGTTTTCCTTGTTAAGATGTACAGTTTTCTTACAGCTACAGATTGTTTTTCGTTCCTTTTAGGTTTTTGAATCATTCCTATTGATGTTTCTGCTTTTTTGCAGTATCGAGTACTGACAACATTGACTTACTTTTAAATATCTTCAACACTAGAGAGTGGATTATGATGGCAATTAAGGTAATTGAAAAACATTGTCGATTTGAAAAACCCGTTTGCACATTGCAGCTAGGAAAAAGCAACTCTCCTAAAGTCATACTAGATTGCTTATAGGAATCGGGCCCAATTAGGTAAAATATTTGTACTTGCCGTGTACCAGAGTTGTTCACACGATAAAATGACAGAATATTAAGCGGGCTGAATTATTTATCGCTCGTAGTACACCGTGGTAACCGTAAGCAACCGCAGAGATTGCGAGACAAACAAAGCCACTTTAAATCCGAAAAATACATACTATTTTTTTCTACTAGGTCTAAAAGTACCTCTCAATTAGTAGGAAGCTTTGCCTAGCAATACGTACAATTTTCTATTAAAAGAAAAACGTCAACTTTAATGACAAATGGTAATGTTGAAACAAAGATCTTTAAATAAGGCCCAGCGTGGCTGAATACTGGACAGTCGTTTTCTCACGACATTGATCCAAGTCTAGTCTTTCAAATATCGAATCTTGGTTCTCTAATTTCTACTCAAGCGTAAATTGACGTTTACTTCATCCTTGGTAGTGTAATGTCTGGCGTGCCGGACTTTCACCCAAGTGGCCCGAGATCGACTCCCGGTGCCGGCAGATCTCGTTATGGTTTTCTGTAGTTTTCCTGAGCTGTGACAGAAATGCGGGATTTGCACTGTTCCATCTGTAAGTCGGCTGCAGTCGCACGTAGGGCCTACGTAATAATGATAATCGCACCCTCCCTCCCGCACCAGCTTATAGCTTCTGGGGCCTGGTTTCCAGGTTATGGGTTGTAATAATAATAATTATTATTATTATTACTTACCAGTACTCGGTTCTCTCATTTCACCCAAGTTTCAAGCAATTTTTATTTCTCGAGTCTCGGCTGTTTGATTATTGTCGCTCAAGGGTTAACCAACACCCTGGTATTAATTCTCGGCTCACTAAACTTTGTCCAAGTCCGAGCCAATGTTTAGAAACCTAATCTAGGTTCCTTACGATTTGCTTTCACGAAAATAATTATTAGACTTGAAAGATTAAGTATTATTTTCGTGAAAAGTTATCACATTTAGTCCTCCATAATTCAAAAAATACTAATTTTGAACTGCTGAACTTAGAAAAAAATATGCTTTTCATTTCAAGAAATAAGGGGTTCCATTTAAAAAAAGTCGATGACGTCATAGGCCCCATAGTAGTAAACTAAAAAATTAAAATTGACGACCATAACATCCACAAGAAACAAATAAAATTCACGTGTCCGAGGTTTTATTTCAAACAGTGGTAATACAAAAAATATAAATTTTATTCCTTACTTTATTTACACACTGTATATGCACAAGGAAACCTCTAATAAAACCATAAAAGTGTTAAGTTCGTATGGTCGCAATATGTGTTAATTTTTTTCCTGCTGACTTTGATCTGACACTTGATTTTAACTAAAATTGGTACGCTAATGCCAAATATAAATTCCGTTTTTCCCTATCAAGTCAGGTTTTTTTTCTACGGCGTTTCTTGTTTGTCGAATCCAAAATTCTTGAAAATCGTTAACAAAATGCAGCAAATTCTTAATTCTTTACGGAATTCTTAGACATTCCAAATACATTTAGTCATTAGCATAATATACACTTGTACCTCATAATATTTAAGTACTTAATTAGATAATTAAGTAATAAGCAATTGTAAAGTAATCAAGTCTACTAAGCTAGTCCTCATCGTCAACATATTAGGGTTTAATGAGATTTTATTAGAAAGTATTGATCACTTAGAACTATTTAAAAGTAAGCAAGGGTGATAAGAAGATGCTAGTTACATGTTAGTTGTTAGTGAAGAAACTACATCATGTCTACTACTCGAAGATGTGTAAATAGTGCCGATTCTTTCTGCTACATTTGTGGCAGCTTCACCGTTCCCAGTCAAAGGACAAGTATTAGTGGTATTTGGCTTATTTTGATGTAAAACTTGCTGATAAAGACAAGTCATGGGCTCCACATAAAGTGTGTAAATCAAGTATGGAAAATTTGCGGCAGTGGAGCAAAGGAAAACGTCAGAAATTAGCTTTTGGCGTTCCAATGATATGGCGTGAACCGAAAAACCCGTAGATGATTGTTACTTTTGTTTAACTCAGACCTCCGGTTATAATACCAAGAATAAGAATAAAATTGTATATCCGAATATTGACTCCGCGATTCGACCAGTACCTCATTCCGATGAAATACCTGTGCCAGTTTATAAAGAGCTTCCTTCACTTGAGCACTCGGATGCTGAATACATGTCAGATGTTATTGAAGAGCAAGATGATTCAGATGTAGATTCTGCCAATGAAGATATAGTTTCTAATTATGGACCACAATTTAATTCTGCTTTACTCAAGCAGAATTAAATGATTTAGTAAGGGATTTGGGCTTACCAAAGAAATCATCGGAACTGCTAGCTTCAAGACTAAATGAAAAGAACTTACTCAAGCAAGGTACGAAGATAACTTTTTATCGTAAAAGGGAAAGTGATCTTGTGCAATATTTTAAACAAGAGTGTGAATTTGTTTATTGTAACAATGTGCCAGATTTGCTAACTCAAATGGGCGTTGTACAATATGACCCAATTAAGTGGCGTTTATTTATCGACAGTTCCAACAGAAGCCTCAAGTGTGTCCTACTACACAACGGGAATGTTTTCAGTTCAATTCCTATTGGATATTCCGTTCAATTAAAGGAAACATATGACGACATTGATAAGGTGATAGATTTACTAAAATATACAGACCATAACTGGGTCATCTGTGTGGATCTCAAAATGGTAAACTTTTTACTTGGTTTACAAAGAGGATATACAAAATTTTCTTGCTTTTTGTGCCTCTGGGATAGTCGAGATAGAAGCCAACACTGGATTCAGAAACATTGGCCTCCTAGAACATCCTTAGTTGTTGGAGAGAAGAATATTATAAGTCAACCTTTAGTCGATAGAGAAAAAGTAATTTTTCCACCTCCTCACATCAAACTGGGTCTTATGAAGCAATATGTTAAAGCACTAGATTTGCGAAGTGACTGTTTCCAGTACATATGTGAAAAGTTTTCACGACTAAGTTACGAAAAAATCAAAGCTGGGGTATTTGATGGACCTCAAATTAGAACTTTAATGGGAGATCCAAATTTAATCAACTCTATGAACGAAGCAGAAAAAGAACCCTGGACTTCATTCACGATGGTCGCGAACAATTTTCTTGGAAACAAAAAAGCATCCAATTATAAAGAGCTAGTGCAAGCAATGCTTGAAAAATTTCACCGCCTAGGTTGTAACATGAGCATAAAGCTTCATTTCCTTCATAGCCATCTTGATAGGTTTCCCGAAAATTTAGGTGCTGTAAGCGATGAGCAAGGCGAGAGATTTCATCAACATTTAAAAACCAAGGAAGATGAGATTCTCATATGATGGCCGACTACTGTTGGAGTGTTCAAAGGGACTGCCAAACCAAAATGCACAAGTCTCATATACAAGTCAGCAAAAAATGTGTTGGCCAGTGTTATTTATACGAATTAGAAGTATTCGATTCCTTCATATTTTGTGTATGACAATTTAATACCCACATAAAGACAAATCTTAACTAAACGAACTGCAAACAGTTCGTTTAGTTAAGGTGAAACAATAATGGTTGGCTTCTTTGCTTGTTAGCACTAGCATTCATTAGAGGAAGACATTTGGACATCAGTTATTTTATTTCTCAATTGCCAGCCTTGATACTATATTAACAATCAAGATTGGTTCAAGACTCAACCTACAGTTTTATTGTGATATTGGTGCCATTTATTGGGCCAAAACATTGATTAACAACAATCAATATTGGTCAACACCGATCCATCCATGACTAGGTACCACGTTTGATACCAAATTATCATTCCGATTTTAGCGTAGAAGTGGGCCATTTCGGATTTTAGTGTTGTATCAGGGTTAATAAACATTGTCTCAAGCAGGAGTTAACCCAATTGCTCGTCAAATAAACTGTAATTTCTAATTCTGATAACACAATATACTAAATAATATTTTTGCTTTACACAATGTTATCAAATAAAGACGACTTTACGCTAAACCTGATTTTAATGCGGATATTGCATAATAAAAAGTATATGTTTTGTCTTTAGAGTTCACTTGCATATTATATGGTATTTTATATCACTATTTCTTAGTTTTAACTGAGTTTAGTGAATTTTATTATTTATTATACTGGCTGTTTTTGTACAGGAAAATTAGCAAATAATTAACAGATATATTATAATAAATATGAAGTGAAGTGCTTAATTTAAAACATAAGTTAATAACATAAATTTATAGCCAATGGAAGATTGCTAGTTTCGGAAAAAATAAGAGCAAGTACAAGAACAAGATAAAAAAGGCAACTTTCTTTGTTAATTGAATCACGAGAAATCCAATAGTACCTACATGGTAAGTGTGTGACTTCGGCAACTTAACGAATATTTGTTGTAAAAAACACATTATTTCATTTGTCTATATTACACTCCTATCGTGAGTTTAGTAAAAATCAAAAGTATATCTAACTTTTTCAATCGAAATAGAAACTGGATAAAAGCATATTCAAATTAAACTCTTATTTCCAAGATTAAAAGAAACTATAAGATTATAAGAAACTCAATATCATATTTATACAAATATTACGTTATACATAACTACTGGACGTCTAATAAAACTAAATTTCAAAATATGTACTATACTATCGTAACTATACACAACATTGGTAGGCTGCTTTGTTATTGACTTTTAATGACAGTAGCAAATACATCTTTACAGATTTAAATATTAGTTTTACAGGTTTTGCAAAAAGTTTTTGCGTGAGCCGGAATTGTAAATACTTTTATATTAATCCCGTTATATTTAAAGAATAATTTAGTAACAGATGACAGAAGTACAGTTTATTGTTACTTGATAATCGAAACAAAATGTGATATACTGAGCATTATCCCGGTTTTAAATTATTTTTACTTAATCGCACTTCTACTTACAGGAATTGATAATTAGTTCTTCAACAATATTATATTTAAAGGATTTAATAAGTTCCCTTTGTTCTTGGTTTTGTTATAGTTTCAATTCATTATAGAAAGAAACTTCTTTCTAATATATCACAGATATAAGTATTTCTAATCAGACTACTAAAGTTTTCATTTAAAAAATACAATTTTATGATGTAAACGAGAAATCAATGACTATAATTAGAAAAGCCATATTCAACTAGTTAGTGCTACTCATAAAGGCGCTTTAATAATGTCTTTTTAATAAAGGCTTTTTAATAATAAGTCTTTAATATAATAATTTATAAGAAAATCATTTTTTAAGTAAGAAATACAAAAACGCCAATTTACTATAACTCAAAAAATAAAAAATAAGTAAACCTAGAATTCCCGCTTGTTTTCTTTTGTTATTTCGCTACTAAAATGCCTTCGGCGAGCAATTTAGACCACCCGATTTCAACATCTGGAGACCCACAAGAGACCCTTTTTATGAAATGTGCATCTATGGAATGTGGAGTCAACGCTCTGTATATATAACTATGCATAACCCTAGTATGTTCTGACTTCCAACGACTTGGCAGCGCTGCTGGAGGTAACAGCGAACTATAAGTATCTTCTTATATATACATTTTGGAGGTCGGTTCGTATCTTCTGTAAACTCTATATATGACAAAATATAACAAGGGAAACAATTTCCCCTTTCTTGAGATTCGGATTTTAGAGGTTCCCCTCATCACAAATATAACAAATTTTTAGCAATATATCTACGGGAATACCCGGAAGTCAGGTCGTTTCCTCTGTATGACGGAGGTGACAGCGTAACAGGCATCAATATATATATATATATATATATATATATATATATATATATATATATATATATATATATATATATATATATATATATATATATATATATATATATACACATTAGGCGGCATTACCAAGCCTAAAACAGAGTGTTCTCCTATCTATACGAAGCCCGGCACCAACTTACGCAGCCCGGTTCTGGGCTTCGTAAATTTTATGTGTATAATAGTGTTTTCTTGATTAAGCATCATCAGGAGATGCGGAATCTCGATTTTCGAAATGGCGGGTAAAGACCGTCATATATCTCAAAATACACACGTTTAGTTCAAGGGAAATAAATATAGGGGGCCAACGATCGGTGCTGTATATATACTGTAGACATCAAACTGACCTTACGCGCGATGCAAATTACACGCATTATACGAGTCCCAGCGATCTGGCAATGGGGCTTGAAAGTCAAGTGTTTGGATTATTGATTTTTCTATAACTTTACACATTTTTATACCATAAGAGTGGTTAACGTATGTAGGGGACTGGTTCCCGCGCAAATTCGTTTCCTGCATATTTGTACATTTGCACACATTTAATATTGATTTTTGTAACAAACTTGTATTTTCTTTAAAATTATTTCCTAAGTTTCCGTTTCTTCATGAAAATGTTTAATTTATTATTATATTAATTTGGTAGTTTGTATAGCTATTTATTATAAAAACAAAACCCACACTATAGTATTTGTAGTTGCAGATAGGGAATTTTTAAAATTTCTAATTATACATTTTCTATTTTCGTTGATTTTTTGGTGATATTAGGTACATATTTTATTTCTTGAACAATATCTCTCATAAAATAGGGTGATGTAGGCTTTTTGTAAGAATTCTACAATAATTAGTTATAATTAGCTACGTAGATTTTTCGCTGTAATTAACTTTTTAAATAATAAAGTGAAGATTGAAATGTTTTTATTTGAAAAAAATACCTGATAATTTATGAAAATTGGTAAATGGGTAATTATGAAATAAAATTGAAGAAACTACACGCAATTTGTTTCAAAGATTGATTACAAAATAATGGGTCATGTGAATAAAATGTAAGGTTTTTACTATTAATAAAAGATAACAGTTATGATTTTTAATTATTAAGAATAAAATAGATGTATGTATAGTAAAATAAAAGCTTTTGCCACATCTTATTCGCATTAATTACATTTTAGATTTCAGATCATGTTCTACATGCGTGATTAAATGAATATTAAGTTACCTAGGAAATCGCCTTTTGCGCACCGATTTTGATGATTTTTTAAATTGTAGGTAAGTCTAAATGTTAGATTTGTCCGCTAATGCCCTGTTTAATTGTTGTTAACAAATTTTTATTTTTTCCATAAGGGGCTAATTAATAATTAAATATTTTTTATTATAATTGAATAAAGTTGGCTACTTATAGGTTTTTAGGGTCGTAGATTACGAATCCGTGGTCCAAATTGGTTCAAAGTGCAAAATGGTGGCTATAAAATGGCCGCCGGTGTCAAAGCTTAATATTTGAAATTTCGTATGAAAAATCGTACCAGGGAGTTTTTAAAGTAGCAAATTGTGCTGTTAAGCTAAAAACTGACCCAGATGCAAAATGCTTGTCACAAAATGGCCACCGAAACTAAATATGAATAAAATTCAAAATGTTTAAACTCTACCACAAGTTTGTTTAAGATGGATTAATATAGTAGTTACAATTTTAAGATTGTTGCAATTATTATTTAGTTAAAAGTCAAATTGATGGAATGGAATTCCATAATTTAACCAGATTCCGTTTAAGTCTGAAACTTTAGTTATCGTCAGATTTAAATAAAGAATATTGTATTATTATTTACTTGTGTTTCTTGTGTAAAGCACTGTTAGTTTCTTCATCTACTTCTGGCAACGTAAAAAAAGAATGTGCTCTTTAATTTTTGAAAACTGATTAGTAAGCTTTTTTTTGGAAGACTAAATTCTTTTTTACGTGCTCTTACTAGTTGCGACACTTTATCAGCGTTTTTCGGCAAAGGGAAAAATAAATTTTTCTCTTTGCCCCTAAAAAAAAACTTTTTGAATGCAAAACTGTTTCTTCTTATTATTATTTTGAAAAGCATTCTTCATCAGAGAAATTTTCATCTAAATCTTCTTTTTCATTAATGTTTCCTACGTTTGGATATTTCCAAAGATTTGAAGATTTCAGTTTTGTTTTCGACTATGCTTCAAAATTGGCTATAAGTGGATTCGAAGATGCCAAACATAAGTTGAGAATTTTCTCATTAGTTTCTTATCTGGAAGATTTGCATGGATGACCTGTTCTAAATTAACTAATCAGCTTTATTTATTTCTTCTAAATAGCTTGAAATCTTTTTTCTCGCTTCTTCGCTAACTGTTCATCTGTATCTTTTTGATGGACCAGCATTTTATGCCTCGAAGGTTAGTTAGAATACCATAAACATTTTCTGCAGTTTCCTTGGTTGAATGGTCTTGAGCTTTTCAACATTTATTTCATATCAACATGCAACTGTTTGCATAATATCAAATCTATTAATAAATTATCTCTGTCTTAATTTCTGTAATTTCTGCAGAAGTCGCAAGCGCTTTGATAAAGCACCTGGCAGTATTACTGTCGTTGGTACTATGTCTCTCAATAGCAGTAGAATTGACATTAAATAATGTCATGTTTTATGTTATTATTTATAATAATAATTACCCAATAAAACATGTTATTTAAATAATTAATTTATTAACGTGTTCGATTTACTAATGTCAAACTAGTACAATGTTTGTTTATCTATCTGTAACTAGATCCCTGTATTACATCTCTCTTTTACTAATAAAATATGTTAATATCAGTGGATTGATTATCAATAGATTAATTTTAAGGTGTTTATTTCATTTACAATAATACAAAATTACATTGTGACATTTCTTAATGGAAACTTCTTTGACATACAATTTGTATATTTTTGTTGCTATGTCAACACATTTCCTGTCAAGTTTACCAACATAAAAACATAATATTTGAGAATATTTAACACCCTCCCTCAAACTTGACAGAATTAACTTAATCGTAACATTTTAACTAGATTAACAAATTTCACATGACATAACGATTTGGTAAAAATATCTGCTAACTGATCACGTGTATTAATATAGATTACCTTTACAATACCTTTAACTATCAAATCTAATACAAAATTAAACTTAACATCAATATGTTTACATCTTTTGTTATTTTCAAAATTTTGAAGAAGTTTAATAGTACTTTGATTATCTTCAAACAAAGTAAATGGTAATGTATAATTAATCTGTAAATCATCTAGCAAATTCTTCAAATATAAGAGTTCACAACTAGCCATACATACAGCTACAAATTCCGATTCAGTACTGGACAAAGCCACAACTGATTGTTTCTTTGAACTCCAAGATACAAGATTATCAAACAACTTAAAACAGTATCCACTAATAGATTTTCGATCAGTTGTTTCATTTGCCCAATCTGCATCAGCATACCCAATTAAATTTTTATCAGATGAATGGAAAGTTAATTTTAACTCTATTGTAAACTTTAAATATTTCAATACTCTTAATAAATGCTTAAAATGTACATCTGTTGCACAATCTTGAAATCTGCCAAAATAACTTACACAATAGCAGATATCTGGTCTTGTGCCCATCATATACATCAGTGAACCTAAAAGTTCTTTATAAGGTAGTTTTGTTTTTAAATTTTCGTCGCAGTTTTTTTCCAGAATTAAATTATTTTCAATAGGTGTTTTAAAACTCTTACAATCTTCTACATTAAATCTTTTTACTAAATTCTTAATTGCTGATACTTGATCGATAGTTATAGTTTTGTGTTTAGAATCCCTACTAATTTTTATTCCTAAGAAATTGTTAACATGGTCTAACTTTTTCATTTTAAAAGTTTCACACAATTTTAATCTTACATAGTCTGCAAAATCTTTATTATTAAATGCTAACAAAATATCTTCCACATATAACAGTAAATAGCATTGTATATTCTGTTTAAGAAAAGTGAACAAACAGTAATAAGATTTTGACCGTTTGAAATTCAAACTTAACATAAAATTATTAAATCTTTCGTTCCACACTTTAGGAGCTTGTTTTAAACCATAGATAGCTTTATTTAATAAGCATACTTTGTTTTTATCATTTTCATTAATCTCTAAACCCTCGGGAATCTTCATATGAACTTTTTCTTTTATAACACCATTTAAGAAAGCATTTTTAACATCTAATTGTTCCAAATGTAAATTCTGATTCATACAAATTGATAATAAAATTCTTAATGTTGACAACCTTGCCACTGGTGCATGAATTTGAGAAAAATCACTAACATCCTGTTCGAAACCTCTAGCAACCAATCTTGCTTTATAAATTAATTTCCCTTCTTCGTTCTCTTTTACTCTAAATACCCATCTATTGCTTATGATTTCTTCATCACACGGTTTATCGACTAATTCCCATGTCTGATTATCTTGTAAAGCATCTAACTCATCTTCAATAGCTTTTTCCCAGTGACCCCATTTTAAGCTTCTCTTTGCTTCTGCATATGACTTAGGAACATCACAAAAGTTACTTAATAATGCTAGACAACCAAAATCAACTTCATAATCCTGAAGATGTAAGGGTAACTTTCTATTTCGTGTTGGTCTTGCTTCATCACTTTTAATTTCAGGTATTTCAACTTCTGAATCTACTTTTTCTTCTTGAACTTCATTTTCCTCATCATTTTCACTTTCATACAGTTCATTTTCTTTTTGATTACTTTTCACCATACAGAAATTATCTTCATAAAAAATTACGTTTCTACTGTGAATAATCTTATTTTCCTCTTCATTTAGTAGCCTATTACACCTGTTTCGCATAATGGTAACCGTTATTTTGTAACCTTTGTAGACGATTATTCAAGGTTCGTAATGGTATATGTAATACAATCTAAAGATAAAGTTTTTCAATGTTTCAAACATTATGAAACCAAGGTAACAGCATTATTCTGTGGTAGAAAAGTATCAAAAGTCAGATGTGATAACGGGAGGGAATATTGCTCAAAACTATTTACTGATTTTTGTACAGATAAAGGCATTCAAATTTCGTATACTCCACCATATACTCCTCAATTAAACGGTGTTGCAGAAATGATGAATCAAACTTTAATGGATAAAGCAAGAGCAATGATGCAAGCCGGTATGAGTAAAATTTATTGGGAAGAAGCAGTTCTCACTGCTGCTTATATAACAAATCGAACACAGTCTGTTTTAATTAAAAATAAAACCCGTTATGAATTATGGTTAAAAAGAAAGCCAAATGTGGCCAATATGCGTATTTTTGGTTGTATAGCTTATGCACGAATACCTGATTCACTTAGAACAAAATTAGACGATAAAGGAGTAAAATGTAGATTTATAGGATATGCAGAAAATGGTTATAGGTTACTAAATGAAGAAAAAAATAAGATTATTCACAGTAGAAACGTAATTTTTGATGAAGATAATTCTGTCAAGTTTGAGGGAGGGTGTTAAATATTCTCAAATATTATGTTTTTATGTTGGTAAACTTGACAGGAAATGTGTTGACATAGCAACAAAAATAAACAAATATAATGTCAAAGAAGTTTCCATTAAGAAATGTCACAATGTAATTTTGTATTATTGTAAATGAAATAAACACCTTAAAATTAATCTATTGATAATCAATCCACTGATATTAACGCAGTGGAAGCGTGCTGGGCCCATAACCAATGTTAATATCAGTGGATTGATTATCAATAGATTAATTTTAAGGTGTTTATTTCATTTACAATAATACAAAATTACATTGTGACATTTCTTAATGGAAACTTCTTTGACATACAATTTGTATATTTTTGTTGCTATGTCAACACATTTCCTGTCAAGTTTACCAACATAAAAACATAATATTTGAGAATATTTAACAAAATAAATAAATTACACATCATTCATTTAACAAATAACATATATCAATCACAACACATCAACTAATTCTGCAGTTATAAATTCAGTCTGTTTGGTTTCTTAATTACTCTACCATATCTTGATATAAGTATATTGTTGTTGAAGAAATTGATCATTCGTTGCTTGTGCTTTTGGTTCTTGATTTGACACACTACTGTCAACTGCTTAACATCATCGCCATGATTTATTTATTGTAGCTCTGGGTGATTTCGTTTGATGAACCATGAATTTCTTCGATATTGTGTACCATCTGGTGTTTGTACAATAGGGTGGTCCAACAAAAAAGCAAAGTCGGAAATCCTATGCTCTCACCCCCTAGGATTATTGTATATCGAAAAAAGAAGTACCCCTATTTTTTATTTTGAAATCGAACGATGTTTAGGGGTGCCTCAAAGCCCTTAAAGTTTCCCATGTATTTTATATGAGAAAAAAAACACGTTTTCGTAGATTTGGCATAGAATCCTAGAAACTCAATATTTTTCAACCGGACTACTGTGTTTCTCTTCAGAAATGTTTAGAGAATGACATCCAATAATTTATTTGTTAAATTTTTTATATTAACTATTTTTTACAGACCCGCAAAAAACCCCATAAATGAAAGAAACAGAAAAATCGTTAAAAAATATTTATTACTATTTTTTAATATAAAATATTTTGATAAATAAATTATTGGATGTCATTTTCTGAACATTTCTGAAGAGAAACAGAGTAGTCCCATTGAAAAATATTGATTTTCTAAAATTCTGTACCAAACCTATGAAAGAGTTTTTTTTTCCCATATAAAATACATTGGAACATTTAAGGGCTTTGAGGCACCCCTAAACATCGTCCGATTTCAAAATAAAAAATAGGGGTACTTTTTTTTTCGATATACAATAATCCTAGGGGTTGAGAACATAAGATTTCCGACTTTGCTTTTTTTGTTGGACCACCCTATTGTACAATCCACGAGCTTGGTTCTTCTGCCTTCTTTACAACTGTTGCAGGAGTCCATTCCTTGTGTCTCTTTCTAATTAATACTTTTTCATCATTTTAAAATTCTGGTAAATTTGCTTTTGCTCTATCTGCACATTTCTTCTCTTTTAGTTTAATATTTTTCAACTTTTCAGAAACATTTTTAACTGTTTCAGGTAATAATAACTTTGTATTAATGGGAATGAACGTTTTAGTTCTTCGACCCATTAATCTTTGCATTGGAGAACCTAGGGTGTCTCTTGGTGTGTTTCTGTGATGTAAAAGGGCTAACTGGATATCTGAACCTTCTTCTATACATTTATCTAGTATCGATCTTGCTTCTTGTACATATCGCTCTGCTAAACCATTCGGTCTGGGAAACTGTGGACTGGAAACTCTATGTTCAAACCTCCATCTTCTAGCAAATTCTTTAAATTCTTCAGATACATATTGTTTTCCTCCATCTGTACGAAGAATATCAGGTATTCCAAATGTAGCAAACCAACATCTAAATGCTCGAGTTATTGACCTGCTGGTTAAGCTTGATAATTGCACGAAGTCAAAATAACCTGAATAGCTATCTGCCATTAGCAAGTATTCCTTGTCCTTCAAATGATAAATATCAGAAGCGAATATTTGCCATGGCCGTTCTGGATACTCTTGAAGTAAAATTTTTTCTTTAGGATTCTCTTTTTGTTCCTGCGTACCAATCTTGTAGTTTTGCACCAATTTAATAATGTCTACAGACATTCTTGGCCAAAATACGCAAAATCTCTGGCCAATCAGAGAGTACCAGTGATACCTTTGTGACTAAAGTGACAACATTTGAGAACAACTTCTTGTAGTCTCGGAGGTATCATTATTTTATCATTTTTGAATATGATATCTTCATAAGTTGCTAGTTCGTGCCTGTAAGACCAGTATTTTCTTAGAGAAGCCGGAACTTCGCTTATTCTGTCGGGCCATCCTACAAGTATTTGCTGTTTTAATTCCACCAATTCTATATCTGTATTTGTCTCTTGTTTTAACTGCTGCAATCTCGTTTTACTCATTGGTATTATTACACATGTCTCAAATGAGTTTTCATCCTCGTCATCATGAACATTTTTTGCGCAGTCTCTGCTCAGTATATCAGCTATGTACAACATCGTTCCTTTTTTGTACACAATTGTGGGATATGGCAGTATTTCAAATAGGATTCTCTGTAGTCTGGGAGGCGCTTCAGTCAATGGCTTCCTGAATATGGTTTCTAACGGCTTATGATCTGATTCTACTATCAGATTTTTGTTTCCCCATATATAAACAGGAAATTTCTTGCAAGCCAGTAATATGGCCAATGCTTCTTTTTCAATTTGACTATAATTGATCTGCGTTTTAGTTAAAGATTTGGAGTAATAAACTATTGGGTGACCATTCTGAATATATGCCCCACCATATGCAGTACTAGTAGCATCTACAGATAATAAAATAGGTAAATTTGGGTTAAAATTACCAAGTACTGGAGGGTTTTTTAATATTTCTTTTAATTTACAGAATGCTTCTTTTTGTTCATTCTCCCATCTCCATTCATCATCTTTTTCTAACGGCACTCTAAGTGGAGCTAATAATTCTGATAAGTTCTTAAAAGAACTTAGATAAATAAGTAATTAATCCAAGAAAGCGTTGAAGTTCCTTGACGTAACTATCTGAGAACGATAGTTCGGAAACATATGTCTAGCTAGTTTACCCGTAACGGAACCAGACTTAATGCGCAATCACAAATCACAGAGACATGAGGGCACTAGACCAGTCCAATTCTGAACGAGAGTCACAGATGCCTCGCCTGACATTTTTTGTATCGTTAGGTGAAGTTGGGGCACGCTACTTATTATGCAATAGTAGTCAAACACGATGCAAAGCTAAAAACTAATAGCAAAATTTACGCACCAAGCGCCAAAGCAAAAAAGCTGTAGAATTAAGAAACGCCAAAATTGTCAACCCTGTTTATGTGGTGTATGCATGCTATTCTTCTATTGGAGTTTTGCATTCGTAAGGTAAAAAGCAATTCCTGAGAAACCCGGTTTGAGTTAAATTTATGAGGCAGGTATGGGTTGGCTGCATGGCGTACGAATGAAATTCGAAACAACATTTGACCTGATTGGAAACAACCAACATCAGGTTCGTAATCTTCATACCAAAAAGTTCTAGAAAAGCTATATGAAAATCTGAAAATTTCTTCTGTTCGTACCGTGTTATTTTTTATCATTTGTTTTATATTTTGCCAGTGTAAAATATGTATTACATCAGGATCCTTATGTTGTTCAAAAAAATTTAATGACACGCCTATGGCTTCAGCAGTTTGTCCATAAAGTACTTTCTTCATGTTTAAATCATCATCACCATCACTTAGAACTTCTTGATCTACTTGAGAGGTGTCGCGTGGAATTTCCCCTTCCTCCATTATTGCATCTCCTGTCAGTACTTGGTAACCTTGTTTTTTACGATCACAATGTTTTTAAGCTTCAATGTCGGACTCTTCTATCTATTTCATATCCTCGCTCTGATTTGCCAAACTACCAATACCTTTAGAACAAATCACGTCTTCAGTAACATCTTCGCCTTTAACTTCTTTTCCATTATTCATAATTGTAAAAAACGTTTTCTCGGTTGTCAGTTGTTTAACATTGATCCATGCAATAGCGAAAGCAAAAATTGCATCTTTGATATTAGAGAACTTTCAAAATAGCATCATATCAAATGTTTCCAAGAAATTAATCGAAACGGTACGTCTGTAAAATCTCTTAGGTGTTTCTTATATATTCTTGGTCCGTTGGTTGAGTGATAGCAGTTACATTAGGTGAAAGAAATAGAACAAAGTTGTTCTCATCTGCAGATCTTAACACTGTCTCATTTGAATGCGAAGGCTGGCTGTTTTACACGAGAGAATTCCTTAAAAAAGCTGTCCGAACTGTAGGATTAATGCTTACTAAATAGTAGTAGTTTAGAAATAACAATGGAATAATGTTAGTAACCTGCATGTAAACAAGTTGGAAAATAAGTAATATCGGCCAGTAACCGGGTAATTTATTTCTGCAATCTTCTACAGAATTGATTTTCTTGTTGGAAAATGTTCGTAGGTGTCCCCTGAATGTAACGTCTAGTTGGCGGGACGGGAGAGATGAACGTTAGCAGCCATCTTGGAAAACACGTTTTATCAAATATCTCGTGACTGTGCATCGTGCCACAAAAATAGTAAAAAAATCGTTTTCGTAGATAATAACATTTTCTACAACTTTTATTTGAAACTTTTTTCTGTATAGTGCATAAGTTTATATTTATAGCGCGCCAAACTTTTTTCAATATGGTTATTGCTAAATATATAGTTAACGGTTGATGATAAATTTGTAGAACACAAAATTTCCGATAAAATTTATTTGAAGTTTTTTTCTATAAAATTGATACTTTAAGACTTATAACGCTGTAAATGCCGAGTTTACGCACAATAGCCACGAAATTATACACTACATATTAAATCATGCGCCTCTCAATGCGTCCATTAACTCTCTTCGCTAAAAATGCTTCGCAAATTTGGCGAGTAACACCAAACTAAACCTCTCACTTCTACCTCCAACCCAAGATACGGCACGTTACCATTCTTTTAGAACCTACCACCAGGTTCAAACTTGGCTTGGATTTTACCATGATCCTGAAGAATGGGATTGGAAGCGGACTACAAATGGACTTCAACCAATTCGAACTACTATGGCTCCAGCACCCTCAAGTTTGCTGAAAATAATATCTTGCAAATGCACAACAAATTGCGGGGCTGCCTGTGTATGCCGAAAAGCTGGCTTAAAATGTTCCATTATTTGTTCGAATTGTGGTGGATGCACATGTGCCAGATACATTGGAAACCATCGAAGACGAAGTCGATGAAAATGAAATTTTCGATTCACCTCCTACGGATATATCGGTGGCAGAAAACAAGGATGTGGAAGACGATGAGTGACTTCCTTCATCATCGAAACAGATGAGACTTATGACGTAAAATAACTTGCCACTTTTTGTATTAATAAATGTTTTAATCCGTTTTTTATTTCAAAAAATTAATTTGCATTCTTTGAACTCTGTTATCCTTTTCTCCACCTTTCCCTTCTCATGATTATTATTATCATCATGATTATTATTATTTTTTATGATGTACGTGATGTACGTGACAAACTATTATATCTTGCTACATTGACAGTTTTTTATGATAATACGTTCTACCCATGCAATTTAAGAAAGATGTATAAATTATGAGTACTTCTTGGCACTATTTATAAGATTAATACATTACATTCACTACACACTACACAGTACTGTCATTTTTCTGAACACTTCGCCGTTTTATGTGTTATGAAATGTTTACCGTGTACTATGACCAACATTACCACTGATAATTCACGCGGTGCAATAGTTTACCAAGCTATAGCTCTTAAAGTATCAATTTTATAGAAAAAAGACTTCAAATAAATTCTATAAGAAATTTTGTGTTCTACAAATTTGGTTATTACCATTTTTAATGTATCATCAACCGTTAACTATATATTTAGCAATAACCATGTTGGAGAAAGTTTGGCGCGCTTTAAATATAAAGCTATGCACTATACAGAAAAAAGTTTGTAATAAAAGTTGTAGAAAATGTTATTGTCTACGAAAACATTTCATTGCATTATGAACCTACTTTTTTGCTCTTGCTCTTGGACTAATAATTTAAAAGTCATATCATAATTCTTTATGAAGTATTAAATAGCAACTTAGAGGTACACTGCCGCCCATTTGAAACTACACGATAGACCCGATTTACCTCGGTTATGTTTTCTATAACTTACTTTAAGCTGATAAATTATTTTAAACAAGTATTTGAAAATAATAATAATAAACCTTTCATTCCGCTGAAGCTGTTATAAACACAGCCCATGGAATCCTGACTTACACGATGTCATTTTGGAATATTACATATAAAGAGTCGTGCACTTTCAAATGGGCGGCACTGTACATGGTTAGTGAATAACATAACACGAACTGGGCACCTATCTGTCAGTCTTCCCTTAGTTCCTCTGTCAGTTTGTGGATTTGTTTAGGTCGTTCTTTTTGGGGAAACGGATTTACAAGATGAAACCTTTACTGATTGAAAGCTCATATCATAATAAATTAATCTAAATCCGAAAGTCATCAAAACTTGGAACGGACAAAAAGGCAATACTGTCAAAAATTTAGACTATTCCACCGTCTCATGTAACGGGATTTTGCTTCAAAAGCTGACAAAATGTCGAAAGAATTAAACGGCTAAACTAGCGGTCTCTAATAGGTATCTCAGACATGTATTCACATGTTTTCAGCTCAGTAAGGTTTGCAAAACACCCAGTTCATTCATTTTTTCTTAAAATGTTTGCCAGTGAATCACAGTTACTTGTTTATTGTTTGATACACAGATTCACGATTTTTTCCCACATGGTTTACAGTTTTAAAAACAAAGAAAATATGAAGCAATGTGCTTTTTCAAAGCGCTTGCGACTTCTGCAGAAATTACAGAAATTAAGTCAGAGATAATTTATTAATAGATTTGATATTATGCAAACAGTTGTATGTGGATATGAAATAAATGTTGAAAAGTTCAAGACCATTCAACCATAAAAGCTGCAGAAAATGTTTTAGTAAAATGTACCTACGGTACTCTAACTAACCTTCGAGGCATGCTGGTCCATCAAAAAGATACAGATGAACGGCTAGCGAAGAAGCGAGAAAAAAGATTTCAAGCTATTTAGAAGAAATAAATAAAGTTGATTAGTTAATTTAGAAGAGGTCATCCATGCAAATCTTCCAGAGAAGAAACTAATGAGAAAATTCTCAACTTATTTTTGGCATCTTCGAATCCACTTATAGCCAATTTTTAAGCATAGTCGAAAACAAAACTCAAATCTTCAAATCTTTTAAAGTTTTGGAAATGTCCAAACGTAGGAAACATTAATGAAAAAGAAGTTTAGATGAAAACTTCTCTGATGAAGAATGCTTTTCAAAATAACAAGAAGAAGAAACAGAACGCAATGACTCTGAAGATGATATTATACAATATGGGATTTGTCAAATAAAATAAAATTAAATCAATTTCTTTTATTTGTATTTTCATGCAATTTCTAATAAAAAAGTTCCATTTTATTTATTTTCTATATATCTTATCTTGTCTTCAGTAACCCTAACTATTTCTAAAAATTATAAAAACACCTATAAAATTTTGCATTCAAAAGTTTTGAAAAATTTATTTTCCCCTTTGCCGAAAAACGCTGTTGAAGTGTCGCAACCAGTAAGAGCATGTAAAAAAGAATTTATTCTTCCCAAAAAAAAGCTTACTAATCAGTTTTCAAAATGTAAAGAGCACATTCTTTTTCTACGTTGCCAGAAGTAGCTGAAAAAACTAACAATGCTTTACATGAAACACAAGTAAATAATAATTAACACAATATCCTTTATTTAAATCTGACGATAAATTAAAGTTTCAGACTTAAACGGAATCTGGTTAAATTATGGAGTATTAATTTATTTTAACACTATTCATACGGAATAACTCCATTCTATCAATTTGAATTTTAAATAAATAGTAATTGCAACAATCTTAAAATTGTGTTAACTACTATATTAATCCATCTTAAACAAACATACAGTAGAGATTAAACATTTTGAATTTTAATCATATTTAGTTTCGGTGGCCATTTTGTGACAAGCATTTTACATCTGGGTCATTTTTTAGCTTAACAGCACAATTTGCTACTTTAAAAACCCCTTGGTACGATTTTTCATTCAAAATTTCATATATTAAAGTTTTGACACCGGCGGCCATTTTGAATTTTAGACCAATTTGGACCCCGGATTCGTAATCTACGACCCTAAAAACTTATAAGTACCCAACTTTATTCAATTATAATAAAAATTTGATGAAATGATTTAATTATTAATTAACCCCCTATGGAAAAAATAATAATTTGTTAATAACAATTAAACAGGGCATTAGCGGACAAATCGAACATTTAGACTTTGAAATATATTCGATTACCTACTATTTTAAAAAAATCATCAAAATCGGTGCAAAAGGCGAATTCCGAGGTAACTTAATATTCAGTTAATTATGCATGTAGAACATGATCTGAAATCTAAAATTCCATCTTCTTTTCATAAAGTTCGTTGTATATAATTGTCTGTGTTACTATGCCGCGAGAAAGCTAAAATAAAATCGATAATAACCAGATGTAAGACCTTGACTCAGGCTGTTGGCGAGAACAAAAGTTCCGCTAGGATACTCCCAACTCGGCATTACCATCACATATGAACGAAAGCATTCGGGAAGTCTCGGTGACTAACCGTGGTTTGTCCGACATTCACAGCCGGCGAGACAAATTACACGATCAATAATCTTACGTTTTGCTGGTAACAGTAGCGGCAACCCTGCGTGGCTTGGTATAATGCGTGAAATATCTATTTTTATACAAACAGGACTGCTACAGTACCAATAATATATGCGGTCTCGTAAAAGCTGTACAGTATATATTCATTTGTATGTAAAAATAACTTACCCCTCGCAGGTTGCGCTTAATAATATGAAATTATCGGTTCGATTAAGGTAGAATATACAGCTGAAACTCTACAGGAAAGCCCGGGCTTCTGAGTGCCTGCGTAACATAGCGGGCTTGGTATGGATAGTTGGGCGTGTATATATATATATATATATATATATATATATATATATATATAACGGGTGTTCATTTAAATTCGTAATCTAGCAACCTTTGGATTATTGCCTGTCTCTATCTGCGACGTATTATATCTGTCGCTCTGTCTTCTTTCGTTAAAATTCCAAAGGTTGCTAGATTACGAATTTAAATGAACATGCGTTATATATATATATATATATATATATATATATATATATATATATATATATATATATATATATATATATATATATATATATATATTTTCTGTTTTATAATGGTAACAACGGATATTACCATATTTAAACGCAAAAATAGCTAAATTCTTAACTGTTAGTGTTAAATTGTATACTGAGCTAATAGAAGCGTATAAAAGTGCAAAGGTTTACTTCATCCGAGTTATTTGCTACATTTTCTTGTGATACCATGTTTGTTTTACGTTTCTTGTGATGTTTTACGTATGTTTTTCTATGTATAATATCTTGGTTTATGTAGTATGTTTTCCGTAGAGCAACTATTTTAACCATATAGCGATATAGCACAGTTTAGACTAATTTGTTGTACAATTTCCCATATACCGTTTAAATTCTTTACGGAGAAACACAACAAAAAATAGAAAGTAGAATAGCACTATTAATATTATCAGCTGTTATCGGAAAATTTACTGTGCACTGTGCGCTTGGTATCAAATATATGGCCAATCAAGTATATGGAATTTATGTGATTTTAATAACGCAAATATCTTAGAAAACTACAAAACGGACAAAAACAGATTAAGCAACGTCTTTTGTAACATTATTAAACTACAAAGAGAAAATTTTTAAACAGTATAAGTTTGTTGACCAACAAATTATTTCGAAATTTTTGTAATTTTAGTATGATGTTTAATGTTTTTGTTATTTATTTTATTGTTTTTTATTTGTACAGATTGTTTTATAATTAATATCATATTACCAATTTGTTAATTTGATACATACTATATTACGTTTATGTGTGTCTTATAAGGCTTTGTTTTTACAAGTTATATAATAAGTTTTTTTAATAGGTTTGCGTAATTGTGCAATCGGGGAATTGTTTTTTTTTTTAATGAAAATAAGAATTATATTGTTCGAAGAACTACCTATAGAAATTTAAGTAAACAATTTTTATTTTTATTAAAAAAAATGTAAACTACAGTTTCATTTTAAATTTTATGAGTTAAAAGGCTATACTGATGAGGAGATAACATTGTATCGTTTTATGACAGATAATAAAAAATATATTTTTTCTAGGACCACTATTAGGCCAGTAAAATAGAATCCGTTGGTGGAAATAGATGTTGGAAAGCGGGAGATCGTTTCGATCGCTTCACTTGAGGTCAAATATAAGTATCCTAGGTTTGCAAGGTCCCTCGACTCGAGCTTACCTGAGGGCATCGAAAGAACCACCAAATCTTCGGACCTTTTTTAGTTTTTCGCTTATAACTCCAAAGCGGTGCTTTCCAACGAAAACTTTACTATTACAAGAATTAAAGAGCATTAAATTCTGCGGCGGATAAGTATGCAACACTTCAAAATAGGTCCAGTGGTATGGTCGAAATCGACGGTCGAGGAACAACAATTTTACAAATTTTCGTTTTTGCGTCAGACCGGACGCCCAGAGGCTTTCCGTATAAAAAAACCCGTTGGACTCATTTTAATTGTTAATATAAGTCGAGAAATATCTAACCTTTGATATTATACAGGTTGCCGGATTAAATTAATGGCTATTTTTCATCATTCCCCATCATAGCAATTAGGATCAATCCATATGAAGTAATGCAGTACTGGTCGCTCGATCATTTCGAAAAAAGATAATTTTTTGTGTGTTATCACCCCTAAGTATTGGTAGATCAAAACCACTGTCATTTTATTTTTATTCCATTTGATTGAAATATGGCAGCCATATTTGTTTCGTGGTGCACGACGTTGCTTGCAGTTTCTTGATGTAAACGTAACTCTTGATATCTCAAGAACGGTTGATCCTAGAGACCTGCGGTAAAAATGATTGTATTGCTCACATGTCGGACTACATTTTTTAATTATAAGTATAATTCTTGTAGGACACTTACTTATGGGTGTGATTTAATCCCGAAGATTAAAGTTTTTACAAACATTTCCGCTTTTATGGGGGCATATTTCATATATCCAGATAAAAATTAAGTCTTAGGGCGAATTTTCTATTTAAACGTACACGGTTAGAGGTAGTCTATGTATAAAATATTTTAAATCTGAAATTTTACTATTTTGGTATTTATAGGCTTTGAAGTTCTCGTTATGATACGTCATATCAATATTATGTTTATGATCAAAAAATGTAGTCCAACATGTGAGTAATACAATCATTTTTACCGCAGATCTCTAGGATCAACCGTTCTTCAGATATCAAGAGTTACGTTTACATCCAAAAACTGCAAGCAACGTCGTGCACCACGAAACAAATATGGCTGCCATATTTCAATCAAATGGAATAAAAATAAAATAACAGCGGTTTTGATCTACTAATACTTAGATATGATAACACAAAAAAAGTTTTTTTTTCGAAATGATCGAGCGATCGGTACTGCAGCACTTCATATGGATTGATCCCAATTGCTTTGATGGGGGATGACAAAGAAATGGCCACTAGTATAATCCGGCAACCTCTACAATATCAAAGCTTAGGTATTTCTCAACTTATATTAACAATCAGAATGAGTCCAACGGGTTTTTTTATACGGAAAGCTTCTGGGCATCCGGTCTGACGAAAAATCGAAAATTTGTAAAATTGTCGTTCCTCGACCGTCGATTTCGACCATACCACTGGACCGAATTTAAAGTGTTGGATACTCATCCGACGCAGAATTTAATGCTCTTTAATTTTTGTAATAGTGAGGTTTTCGTTGGAAAGCACCGCTTTGGAGTTATAAGCGAAAAACTAAAAAAGGTCCGAAGATTTCGTGGTTCTTTTGATGCCCTCAGGTAAGCTCGAGTCGAGGGACCGTGCAAACCTAGGATACTTATATTTGACCTCAAGCGAAGCGATCGAAACGATCTCCCGCTTTCCAACATTTATTTCCACCAACGGTCCAAAATGGGTCTAATTTTACTGGCCTTTATAGAAAATTAGACATTTCGCACAGTCTGGTAACCATGAATATGACTCATTATTCACAATCTCCAAACTGAATGGAAGTGACCGTGGGAAATGATATCGCACGATCAGTAATTCTAGATGTCAGCACAAGCAATATTATATTATTAATTATTTGAAATATAAGTTATAAATTTTAGATAAAGGTTAATTTATTTTGACAATTAATGTTTTACATTAAATTATATTTTGAATGCAAATCCATCTAGAAAAAGTATGACTCCGGCGGGGAATCGAACCATTAACCTATAAGGCGACTTACCATAATTTAGTTATTATTACTATATAAAGTTACCATAATATTGTTATTAAATTAACGTAAAATTTATTAATTTTTTTTACATTATTATATAATTGTTAATATAATATTATTCTTTATCATTGTTAAATTACAATGAAAACAATTAAAGCTTTTATAATTTGCTACATAATTCACAAGTGCAATCGCATGGGTACACTGAATGCTCTCTTTCTTTGTCACCCACAATACCTGCGGTTCCAGAATGTGTTTACATTATGCAAAGGGGTTAATAACCTTGACAATCGAATTGTGACTGTTATAATTTTTATTAAAAAAGATTGCTTTTGAAAACGAGTACATGCGTATGATTGTTTAGCTGCATTAAAAATTAGATTGACCGAAATTATACACATTGTAAACGTATTAGTACTATTGTCTTGAAAAATTTAATATTTACTTTTATTTTCGAAATTCTAGATTTATCATGAGTGAATCTGATGATGGGAAAATGGTGTGTACATGTAAGGCTTTACTGTCTGCTGAAGGATCATTTAGTCCTTTTCTACAGCTAACTTATAGCCTATTACCTTTTAACTATACAATAGGCCGTAGTATTCTATTTCTACGTAAATGTACATAACTTGTTTCTGAACTTTAGGGAGTTCCTTCCCGCCTTTTAGACATGCCGAGGTATGAATTTCCCATAGACTGGATTTACCCCTTCCAGCCGGGATGAACCTCACTTCAATTCTCCTCCTTAAAATTCAGTCAAACAACGGGTGAGCTTATCACCAATAAGAGACCTTGTCCCAGGCGAGAATCAAATCCACCAACATCGCTCCTCATGTTGCCAGAGCTCCCTCTACTCGGTGATGAATAACCGTCGAGAATTCGTTAACCGTACTTTCTCTACCACACATTTGATCTGACTGCATCATCCATTGCCCTGTCATGTTTCCATGCCCCGATTCCAGGTTCCAGCAATAGGGTAGATGACAGCCAGTTTTATGGACGAACGCTGTGTGGTCTGCACCGCTCACCCAAAAGGTGTGTACATTTGTACACCTCCAAACACCGTGGAAACTGCTCACATTACATCTCTTAATTTATTGCCAGAGATTTCACGTAAAATATATAAAAGCCAGTATAAATTCTAGGTATACATATTTTTCTTAGCTCTTGATGTTTTATTAGTTTTCTTGTGGTCGTACATAAAGTATAGTGTGTAACACGTGCAAACCGCCAATTTCACACTGGTGTGATTGCGGCATTCGACTGCATCTAATACCGTAATTTCTTTACACTAGTGAGAAATTGGCACTTTTTGCACTTGTAACACAATATACTATTGAGTTTGGTTAGTTTGTGTTGTAAAGCTAGTAAAATTCTAAATTTTTGCCCCATTCCCGTTTAATTGAATTTCATACACCAATTTGTATCACTGTATTGGATATTTTGTTCCATATATTTTTTAATTGGTTTAAATTACAGAAACTTGGCTGCTTTTCCTAGCGTGCCGTTTAATAATTTCCTAACATGTTTTAGTTGGTCGCACTTCTCGGTATTGTAATTGATTGGCAACCAGAACAAATGTAATTCAAGATATTGATTGCGATGTACGTATGTAGTTATTTAGTATTTGTGATATTTGTGACAACTCTTGTGAAAAATAGAGATAATTTTTTCACAAGAACAAATTGCTTGGAACACAAGAACCTTTTGTTGGTTGGTTACAGACCCGTGCTTGGTGAATTGCGTCAAGATTTTTTTAAATATTGAAAATAAAATAAAACCGGCTGACATCACCAGGGCGGCTGAGAGCCAGGTCAAGCCCTGGTACAGAATCCAAGAATGCTTTACGTGGAGCACCTGTATTAGATGTATTCCCCACGTTCCTACCAGAAGGAAGTAATTGAGATACGCTCAATGAGCGTGCATAACCATGTTAGTACCGGAGCGATTAACTTAATACGTGCTTACCCGCCGTCCCCCGTCCTCTTTCAGACGGGATTAAGTGTCTCGTCCACCATTAGGACTATTCCCTAACCTAGGTTCAGTATAGCGGAACCCTCCAGTCCTCTTTCATGCCTTCAGAGTTCCTTCACTAAGCCTTGTTGTGGCAACAACTTCAGATGTGGCGGGACTTGGTTTTTAAACGGTTTTGCCACCTCGAGCTCCCAGTTATAGGCTCTTTCGTTTTTATTTCTTTTTGTTTTTATACGTCTACATATTACGCCTTTGTTTAATATTTTGCTTTGTTAGTTTTACCTTTTTAGCTATTTTCTTGTTTTCTTTGTAGACATTAAGAATTCCTGTTTTAGAGACGTTACAAACTTTTCATCAATCTTAGGATTAACAAGATTTTCTTTAGGTTTTTGGGTTTTCCAAACTTCCTAATCACTGTGTGACACCGTTTGCGTATACATTAATACATGCATAAGTGTTTGTAGAAAAAAATTAAGATCAAGCTCTACGCTTTTTTCTTGATCATATTGCAATTGCAAAGGTCCAATTAGTCTAAAATTGGAAACATATATAAAAATCACATAAAAGTCTGAACTGGTACTTTGGTACGTCAGTATTTTAAGAGCATAACATGCGACTATATTTTAAATGAATTACCTTACTGTATTTCTTATTCTATTTCTCAAATAACATCTGCAGTAAAGAATAAATTTCTCTTTTTTTTTTTGTTTATTGTTTCCAGCCTTATTTTGTGGAACTCCATAATCATGAAATAAATAAAGATTATTAAAAGTTTCACAGTTTTATTAAAATATACAGAGAAGGGCACTCGAGCACAACACAAACACAAACAGCTGCCCAACTATGTCACTATAATATATAAGCGACGTTATTATTTTGATGTTATATGGACGATTGTAAATTTTAACCACACGGCAAATGCACAACTAAAAGAAAAATTTGGACAGTTACCTATACCTATGTTTATAGACTATGTGGAATTATGTACTTGATGCGGTTTAATTAAATCTAGTTGTGTGTTAAATTTTTAATAAATCTAATAACGAAGTTTTGTTTTTAAGAGCGCTGTAGCTCAGCTGATCAAAGTATGGAAAGCCACCAATACACCCCTCACCATCCACAAACTCAATAATTAAGAAAAGACGTTTGCTGTATTATGGCATCTTTCTTCCTCTTTAAATTATCGAGTGCTGAAGACGCGTAACGTTTAAATTTCTTTGTTCGGATGCAAGGCCGTCAATGTTACAGCGGCAATAGCGCAAACACGTGACTGCAATCTGCATCTTATATCGTTATATCCTTCGATAAACTTCAGTAACACTTGAAACTTGTTGGTGTTATGCTAATTATTTTATTAGTGGATGTCGTATTGCGGATTTGAGATTTTAACCAATTTTTAATACGAGTATACATAAATGTACTTTAGGACATTAGGTGGCAGCATTCTCCTTATTGAATTAAAATGCTAGGTAATAGTTCTTCCAGGTTACCATAAAATATTGAAAAAATAGAAAAAGCAAAACAGACAAATTATAAAAAGAACCTTTTAATACATACTACTTTATTTAAGTTGTAATAAGCACCTAACAAAAAGTATTGTAAAATATCTTTTTTTGCATATTGATGACGAAATCTCATTTTCTTAATCATAGTTTTAAACATAAAGTAAAACTTTTTTGCATATTGATTATGAAAGTTTTTTTAACGAAAAATCCTAATGAAAGTAGCACCTTTTTTAATTATGTTTGTAAAAACAAACTTCAATCTCCTTGGAGATTATTGTCAAAGAATAATATGTTTTCCTGATTTTTAAATTTTGCATAAATCCTTTTAAGACAAATTTTTCAGCTTACAATACCTATGCAAAAAAGTGTCGTGTACAGCACGTTATGAAAGTCTCTTTTTCTTTAAACTATGACTTTCATAATTAGGTGCACTGTTATAACTATTTAAATGAATATTATTTTATTTTACATCTTTATCTCGTTGGAATTCGCTGTAGGTGACTATAGTGACTATCAAGGACTACTATATATGTACTTTATTTGGTTACTTTTAGTTAAATACAAGGTTATATAGTAGACAAGTTTTTTGAAATCAATCGTAAACAAAAGATTTATAATTATCATTTGACAGTTGTAAATTCTAAAGCTTTTTAACCAAATTTCGCGTTACAATCAATCTAATCATCATATCAATCTGCAAGAAAGTTACAGCACATATTATGAAAAATTTGTTTCACTCGTTTAAACTAAAACAAAAAATATGTTCGTACAAAAGCCATAATGAGCTTGTCAGTCGAAATATTATTGTTTCTATTCACAGTGATTCTATGTTGATTGACCAATCAACAATTATTATTATTTATATTTACTAATCCTGAAACTGCATTTTGAGTACTATTGCCACTAACTGGTATCATAATGATCTAGAACAGCAATGCTAATATGATGCTATGTTTTAACCTTTTTTCTAATAAAGAAAAATAACCATATGAGCCTTGCTGTCCGATATAGATAGTTATGAAACCAATAGTACATACAGTGTGTCCCCAAATGCGGTTCTCAGGAGGAAAACTTTTATTATTAATTTTATGACAAAAAGACATTCTTTATAAAAGTTTTTGCTTGATTTAAAACTACTTAAAAGTATAACAAAATTTTAATATTAGGTACTTAGAATAAAGTAGAAAATAAAAAAATGCATTATTTCTTAAAGAAAAGACAACTAAGTTCAATATTCTTCAAAAAATAAAATCTCGTTGCTTGAATAAATCGTATGTAAAATGAAATAAGGTAATATTTCTCAATATTATTAATATTGCTATTTGATTGTTACTGCATTGATTCAAGCAAGACATCATGATAAAAAATATAGTAAATACAGAATTACATTGGTCGTTTTTTTCCTTAGAAAAAATGCATTTTCTTAAATTTTTTATTTTATTATAAGTAATATAAAAATTCCGTTATACTTTTTAGTAATCTTGAATCAAGCAAAAATTTTCATAGAGAATGACTTTGTTATAAAATTAATAATAAAAAAGTTTTTCCTCTTGTGTACCGCACCTGGGGACACTATGTGTGTGTGGTTGGTACAAATGCGGGTAAACTATTGTGTTGTATCATGTATTCCATTCTCAAAATGAACTTGGTAGAGGTAGTTTGCTTCGCGATTTTAGCTTTAGACACCGAGAAAATCAAAACAGAAGATATTGGGTTCATCCAATAACCTGCCAACGCTTACTGGAGGGTCAGTTTCAACTCTACGAGGAGTTGAGAGTTTTTTGGGATTCCATAGAATGAGCATCACAAGTTTTGACGAAGTATTAAACATTACTGGATCTTCTATAAGCAATAAATAAATACATTTTTGATCCAGTCACATTGTTCCACAATGTTCGCAGAGATTTTCAAGCACAGTAATAATGAGTGTCCAAGCGAAGTTCCTTGCCTATGTAATCATCTAGTGCGCACACGAGATATTCAAATCCAGGTGTGTGTCGGCCAACAGTTCAGTCGTATTCTGGTTTCTGACAAGATTCAACAGGAAAGTTGAGTAAATGTGTGCATCTTCGTATGTTGCAACTATCTCACTCGGTCGACTAAACTGTTCTAAACTGAAAAACTGAAACAAACTGTAAACTGAAAAAAAGATCATAGTGCACGCTAGCCCTAATTATTATGGATATGATTGTATTGATAAACGTATATTACTTATATGGTAATTAATCTTCGATTAGGATTAACCGAAGCTAGTGCAAATGGCCATAAATATTCGGCATTAGAGTTTTTGTGTTGATAACACTAAAAGACTTTAATCTTAAAAGCGACATTTCTTATTTCTTGACATTCTTTAATAATACTTTTATAATTTTGTACACAACTTCTGTCACACATTTTATGCTAAAATAAAGTATTTGTATTGTAAACCTTACTACATATGCTTTACAAACTGGAATGGACTTTCAACAGGTAATGCGACTCAGTGACTGAGTGGTAATTCAAAATTACTGTCCAACTATATGACATCCTGCAGTTCTTTTCAAAATACATTGCAATATTCGAATCTCGTCGCTTCTCTCTTGTCTTCATCGCTTCACCTACATGTTAGTTATTATTAAATATTACCAACTGTCTTATAAAAAAGGTCTTGGCAAGACGCTACCACATATTCCTGAGACCAAAATAGGACGATTTAACTAAACTTACCTCTATCCAAAAGTGCTTCGTAAAAGCGCTATTGAACGTCAAAGATCTTCAAAAAATTGAATGATAAACATTGGGTCATCCACATGTAAAGAAGCTCAGATTTTTTAACGGTTTGGTCAATATTTTTCAAAATTTTTCTACAGATGGATATTCTAATTTCTAACATTTTTTTGTCTGTTGTTGGATTTTGCTATCTGCCATAGTTTAGGCAAGAAAGATTAATTTGGTTTGCATGCCATGCACTGCAGCCATAATGTATCTAATTTAAAGTGTGTTGGCGTTCAAGAAAAGTTAATAAAACAATAACTATCTTACTTGGTAAATCTAATGCAAACACACAGAAAATCTTCAGAGTGGCTACCATTTACATGCATACAAAAATTAATACGACATAAAGAATTAAACTATACTCTTTCATCATTTCGGCATCGTCTTTTAGTCGTTTAGTGTGTCGTATTTTGAATTCGTCTCCACAATTCCTCTTCTGTATTTACAGGTCTGGAGAATACCATGGGTTTTAAAGCTCCCCATAAAAAATAATCCATAGACATCATATCAGGAGAGCGAGGTGGCCAGTTTACGAGAACATGATTTCACTTACCGATCCATCTATTCGGATATAGTTGATTTAGATGGTTACGGATAATAAATGTGAAATGAAGGCGTGCCCCACCATGCATGAAAACATATCTCGGCAAAGTTTTAACTAACTATAATGTATGGCAGCAGTGAATAGCAAGCAAATCAAATTAATTATTTTTGCCTAAACTATGGTACACAGCAAGATGGAACAACAGACAAAAAATGTTGGAAATTAGAATATCTCTATCTGTAGAAAAAGTTTAAAAAATATTGACCAAACCGTTAAAAAAAACTTGAGCTCCTTTACATGTAGATCATCTTACGTAACACCCACTATTAAAAAAATGTTGTCAAAAAACTAGTTTTTCAGTACATACTCTCATCTTGCGCAAAAGCAATATTTTGTTATTTAGAAAAATATAAATTTTTTCAAGATCTTTGACATTCGATAGCGCATTAACGAAGCACTTTTGGATAGAGTTTGGTTAAATCGTCTTAGTTTGGTCTCAGGAATATGTCTTAGCATTTGTACAGACCTTTTAGAGACACCCTATATAAAAGTAAGTCTCAAGAGAAACACTTCAACTTCTCAAAAAATCTTCATGTTATGTTCTACCAGAATAGAAGAACATAAACTAATATATTAGCATAGCAAAATCATAGATTCCATATAATCAGTATATAAGGGAAATTAATATGTTTATGCACAGATACATTATAATTAGCCTAATATTGCTAGACTCATCTAAACATAGCCGTCTCTTTATGGCCCAAGGGCATCTTTATGGTCCGACGGTCAATAAAGAAACGTCAATTAAATGTCAGAGCTGTTTGTTGTAGAACTTGATTGGTTCTTAATATAATTTGTAAACTTATCACCAATGAAAATAAGCTGAAATTAAGTATTTTAGATAGTAACTATAGTAACGTACTTCGTATATAAGCACATAAGTATACGTACAGCGGCTTGATGTAACCTACGTACTCATTTAATTATATTTTTTACACAATAATAGATTTGAGATAAAAACAATCTGTGCATAAAATAGTGTATGCATTTCGGGCATAACTTGCTTTTATGGCCCTACAGCCTTTTCCTAGCCCTCGGCTGACGCCTCGGGCTAGAAATAACGCTTCTGGCCATAAAAGATTCTTTATGCCCTTAATACATAAATAACTATTATGCACAGATACATTATAATTAGCCTAATATTGCTAGACTCATCTAAACATAACCGTCTCTTTATGGCCCAAGGTCATCTTTATGGTCCGACGGTCAATAAAGAAACGTCAATTAAATGTCAGAGCTGTTTGTTGTAGAACTTGATTGGTTCTTAATATAATTTGTAAACTTATCACCAATGAAAATAAACTGAAATTAAAAATTTTGGAATAGTAACTATAGTAACGTACTTCGTATAAGCACATAAGTATACGCACAGCGGTTTGATGTACCTACGTACTGATTTAATTATATTTTTTACACAACAATAGATTTGAGATAAAAACCTAATCTGTGCATAAAACAGAGTAGGTATAGCGGGCATAACTTGCTTTTATGACCCTACAGCCTTTTCCTAGCCCTCGGCTAAAGGTAAGTACTCACAGCAGCGGATGTCATACGATTGGTCAGTTTGAGTCAAATCGTCTCAAACCGACCAATCGTATGACATCCGCCTGCGGATCCGCTGCTGTGGGTACTTACCTTAACGCCTCGGGCTAGAAATAACGCTTCTGGCCATAAAAGCTTCTTTATGCCCTTAATACATAAATAACTACTAATTGCTAATCGTTTTATGGACATTTTTTTAGATTTAAAACTTGTAAAATAATACCTCCTTGCAGTAAAATGTTTTGGTCAAAAATACTTAAAAATATCGAAAATAAAAATCGAGAATTTATTTTAGAAAAGTATTAGATATTCTGCCACATAGACAACATTTTTTAAAAGATTTTGTTGAAAACCGCATGTTTCTATCTCAATTTATAACCATGTTATAGGTAAATTGCTTATACGATGGGCACCAGGAATAGAAAAATTATAGTTTTTAAATAAACTAATACTCATTGCACCTTGTGGGTAGTGGCTTATAATTTATCGCTTTATTAAATCTTCGAAAGTGTCCATCGTTTTCTTTTAATGGAGTTGAATGTTAATAAATAGGGTTGAATAAAAGCTTTTAACTTCTCCGCGAAATAATTTAAAACATAATAAATTAAAGTTGACTGCAAAAATATGTATTATTAGGAAGAAGAAACATTTTTTTAAACAATCCATATTTAAATATATAAAGAAAATTAAAACTACTACATGATCAGGAAATAGAATAATCTGATATCTTGTATTTCTTTCTCTTTTTAAAGTTTTTTCTCATGATTTTTATAATTAAAGAAAATTCATGAGAAGTGCAAGTCTTCTACAACTTGCTAATAACAAAACATAGACTGTTCAAAAAATGTTTCTTGTTCCTAATAAATATTTTGGTTTTAAAATGTTTTGGGAATGACTTCATCTTAAGTAAGCCGAAACTGCAGTCAACTCTAAAATTTATTGTTTTAAATATATTTCGTGGAGACGAGACTAAATACTTTTATTCAACCCTATTAATTTACTCTCGCTTTACGTTTAATAAATGTTTTCATTTGCTGTTAATAGTAGTTAATTCGTATATTATGCTCAAGTACCGAGATCGTAAAATTATGGCTAAAAAGGAGTTCTTTGCGTCTAAATTAAAAAAGATTATGATTGCAAGTAAAAGCAGGAACAAAATACTTAGGTGTTTTTAAATAAAATCTTGAAACTGCAGTTATTGTTTGATATTACATTTATATAACTGTTATGAATTAACTAATGAAAGGTGATGCAACTAACCACATTTAAATTATCGCTTAAGCTGCCAACGCCAAATCTTCATTTCCAGTGTTGCCACATGAAATTAACCCGAGTTTAGTTTCGAAATATAACAGGATGGCGCCACTTTATTGAGCGCTTAAGAAATTTATGGGAATTACTTATTATTTAATTGTTAAGAGGTTTCTGATCAAAATTTTCCGCTCGAAAATTATAAAATGAATACCTTCATGTGGCAAAATGTCATAAAGTCAAAAATATTTAAAAATAAGCAAAATAAAAATCAAAAATTTAATAAAAATTTTCTTTAGATATTTTGCCACATAAAGAAAATTTTTTAAAACATTTTGTTAAAAATCGCATCTTTCTATCTCAATTTTTAACGATGTGATAGGTAATTTGCTGATACGCCGCGTAGAGAGCGCTCTTAATACCATTTATTTACACTACTATTACAAATTTGTTCAGTTTAATATATTGTACACATTTGTTTTAACAAAAAGAAAAAGTTAGTAGCACATACGTCATCACATTTTTATATCTCTTTTATTTTGCCCCTTTCCCTTTAGGAGATTTAGTTTTTGACTTGCCATTTTAGAAAAAAAATGTATTATTAAATTACGCTTTTTTATAAATTTCGGCGGTCTTTGAGATTAAATTTTATTCCCATTTGAAATGATTTAAAAATAAAGTAGGGAGGCGGTTATAAACGATGTAAGATATGTATGTGTGATACACTTTCGAAGATTCCTTCTTATTGTGTTTCGAAACGCCTTCTAGGTTCCAAACCACATTAACTCAAATGACTTAGGAAACCTTTCTATTTGTCAAAATCACTTTCCTTATATTGCAGCAGTAATCAATTTATGTAATAATGATGTTATATATGATGCAAATTAACTACAAAATATTATTATCTTTGACATTTTATATCAATTGCGAGAAAAATTCTCAAATCCATACACACGCAGTGAAATTTAACACACAACGTCTTTTTTATTTTAATTATGCAATCAATATGTATGAAAAAATAGTTTGTCATGGAGTTATTTAACAAATTGAAATTGTTATGGCCTCCCACAGGTTCGAGGGTATCGCTTTTACCCTACGCCTATAATCACAATTTCTATAATCTTATCAGTAGAATATTTATTAATATATAACAAGCAATTACAATGAAAATATTAAACTTTCCCAGAGTTAGTTAGTTTCCCAATGCAACAACCTAAAATCTCACAAACGTAACAAGGCCCCGCGATTGGGCGCCAGTGCAACAACACAAAATCTGTCTCACGTTGGACAGGCAGTGACACAAAGGTTTTTCTACACGAGAACACAACTATAAAATTATCATACTTACATTATCATATATGCTCAAAATCATTGCCACAGCTTGAGATTTAAACTCTCTCTTACAAATTTGAAATGTTCAGGTCGCAGGTATTGGTTCTGCAGTTGTCTTATTTTGTGAAAAGGAGTAGATAAGGGCTTAGAACACAAATAAAAACACTAAAAGGGCGCCATCTGATTATGAAGCTTAATATTGATGTTTAATTAAGCCTGATTTGATATTAAATTCATTAATCAGAAAATGAATTAAATATAATAGGTTTTTTAATAAAAATTTAGAAATGTTTAGAAAATTTTAAAGTAAAATTTGAACAAAACTTTCATAATTATATGGTTCCGTTTAGATCATTGATATAAACTAAAAGCATATTTATTAAATAATAAAAGTAGGAAATAATGCAGACACAAGTATAAAAGTAGTCAAACACATAAGCAGTATGAATTTATTAAACTTAAAACTAAGCATTTAGTAAATAATCGTCTATTTCATTAAAATTTATAGACGTAAGGCAGTTCCAAAGATAATATGAATATTTGTCTAGAATAAAAACTATTAGAATTTTAATAAATATTAATTGCCCCAAAAGTTCAACAAGATCAAAAAAATATCTAGATTTATTAGCCATGAAATATTTCAACATAATATTAGACTCAAGAATTTATTTAAACCAGAAATCTTTTGAAAAGTTTGACGAACAAATATCCATCAATTTAGACTAAAATAAATCTAATTAAATATTTCGAAGATTTATAAATTTAATTTTCACTACTAATAATGAACTAAAATTAAATACTACTGAGATCTCTCTTCTAGTAAAGAACAACAAAATTTACTTATTTAAAATAGTCCAACCTCAAAATAATAAAGATAAACAATTGTTAAAGTACAATACCTTAAACCTTGGTTTGTTTGCTGTACAAAGCAAATCATACTGGTCAATCAGAAATTGGAAAAGGCCTTTCTTGTAAAGAACCGTAGTTATTTCTCGATGATTTGATGGTATTAAATTGCAGTTTGATGGTAGCAGGTCCAAAGTTTTACTTTATAACAATAGTCAATCATCCATACAATTTGCAGCACCAATGTTCGTTAAACACAGTTTAAACAATCTTATTTAGTTAATGTTTATTGTTAGAATTTATTCTCGAGGAGTAATTGTAATCTCCTTTATTTAAAACTCGACGGATTAAACCAAATAACTGTCTGTCATTATCGCCAGATAAAATGACAATCCACAATTTAAATTAATACTCAATTTACGTAATTTTTAATAACAAATACACTTTCTTCTTTAACGCAGACTAACAACATAATTGTTTTTAATGGTTTATTACACATAAACCAACTATAAATGTTTATTGACGAGACGATTTTAGTCAATCTTCTCAAACGAAAACTCTCAAAATTCAATTAACTTCAAAAGTTCGCTTGTACCGCAAATCGCAACTAAACTGTACGGGAACTGTACACAAAAGATTGCATTAATACTGCATAATTAACACTGAATTATAACACAATAAGCCCGACCCCAAAGTCGACTGACTAATCTCAAAGATGGACCGCAAGTTTTTTAATATCGACCCTCATAGCGCGATCTGACCGAGGTGGTCTAGCTTGAAGCGCAAACCGGAAGCAAGTCTTCACGCTAACCTGTCGAGGCGCGAAGGAAGCCAGCCTCTGTGACCCTGATCACCCGCAAAAACATGCGTCTTATTTGGCCGTAAGGAAGTTTTTTAACTAACCGTCTGCAGAGATTTCGACCTAAAGGAATGAAAAGTAGTACTGAAAGAATATGCGCGCAAACTGGTACAAAATAACACCCATCTGGTGTCTAGCCGAAATCGCTACGCGACAACCTGACTTAAAATTTAAAACGCATATGACAAACAAAGAAAAATTTGTTTTTGAGTCCTGCATTCTCGGAATATTAACAGGAATGTTTTTATGAAATTGATGATCAAGTACTTCCCATAATTTGCTGTATCAAGATCTCTCACGATGTAATTGATATTTCACCAGAATATAAGTAAACAAAATACTAAAAAAAAACATCATTTTTATGACGCTACGTTCTTTAATTATATCAAATATAAAACAATCCTTTCTTAAGATGTTTTCATAGGAAATATTTGCATGACGAAATTCTATTTCGAATAAAGCGCAGTCTTACAGGACCGGACTTTAGATTTTTAATAAATATAAATGTAAAATTTTACGTACTGAATGCCGGTGGAAAATGTACCGTTACACCAAGAGAATAAAATTTTGAGAGAGTAACTAACTATATCTGTTAGTTTTACTACATAGTGCGACTTGCTTATATGGATTTAGGCGTTTTGATGAAATTCGTCGTAGTTCACTAAATCTTAAATAATTAATATTTGTCAAACCTACATAAATGTAGCACAGCCAAAGTCAATTATAGATTGGCAGAAGTAATATATTGAATAACACTTAGAAATAGGAGTGCTGATAATAATAAAGCTTTATTACCCAACAGTACATTTTATTTACAGAACAATATTGCTAACAGTACTTGAGATTGATACACTCATCGTAAGTATTACAGAGAAAAAAAAAAATAATAAAACGAAAGAAAAACGCAACCTGCTGAAATCAGTAGCCTTATGTAAGTAGCTAGAATGAAAACTAAACAGCTGTTATTAATATTGCACACTTTACAAGTATTGTTAAAGTTTTGTATTATATAAGATATTGTAAGATTCAATACTTAATTTGTCTTATAATAAAGTTACCCCAACAATTAATACAGTAGGAATATTAAAGTTAACTAGAGAAACCCCGTCAAAATATGACGGTCAAAAGGCTAATTTATTGAAGGATTTCCTTATATACAACGTTCGTTGTGTGATTACAATTCTTCGGGTTTCCAAAAGTGATTATATTTAATAATAATATATTTTTCAAATAAACGCAATCAAACAAAAACAGTTGAAAATACTAAGCTTGCCAATCTCAGGCGAACTTTTGAACGCGTCATTTATCACACACCCCCGACTTATACCCCCACCAACCCCGACTTGCCCTACCCCCGTCTTACTCCTTTTTCCGGCTTACCACCCCCACTTATCTCTTCCTCAGACTTACCTCTCCTCTTCCGGCTTACCCTCCCTCCGACTTATCTCTCAATCTAAACATTCGTACATTCAATCTGATTGTCGAAGAGCTTGCATAAAAAGGTTAACGAAACAATGTCCATTGTCTAAGTTTTAAATTAGTGACACTTTCAAATGAAAGTTTTTGATAATTATTATAAAATGACTTCCAAACCAATGACACATATTTAAGTCGAGGGTGCAAATGAGAAAAATAAAACATTTTTAAAGTGTCCGTGTTACTAAATGATTTACAATTTTTTTACAATAAATTCATACAATTTAATAGTCTCAGATATTTTCAAATCATAGTAATCGTGATCATAGTAATTTAATTTGCTGTGGAACCATACACCAAGATCCTTAATTGATTTATCACAAGAAAGATTGATGTTTCTTATCATGTTCATCAACAATATTTTCCGCAGTGTAAGTGACAATACCTTTGTTACATTTAAATGAAAATTGTTTAGTAAACACTATTTGTTGACAAGGTTAAGCTGAAGCTTATTTCATATAGATCTATGTAAAATAAATTACTACAAAATAGATCATTTATAAAAATTAAAAGGAAAAGGGAAAAGGCTCAAGGTTCGATACTTGTGGAATCTCCGAAGACGCGACATACGTATTTATCTAAACTGTAGTCAATGTAGTTTTTAAGTTCAATAGTTTATTACAAATTTGGCAATACACTATTTCATAATAATATATATTTCTTTATCTGATCCTTATAGTGGGATCGTACGGTACAATCATATTTAATTAAACAGGACGAATTGTACCTTAAATAAAGAGAGACGAAACAAAACTATCAAAGTAATTAAAGATTAGTGATTAAATATATCAAAGAAAAGATGAAATCGTGGGAGACAAGAGAAAGTGTAAATCCACATCATAGAAACAAAGTACGGAATAAAAGCATATTTATTATGAAACAAAAATTTATATATTTTTTAGGATAAGTCCAAATTAAGACACGTAAATTTCGTGTGGTTATAGAAAATCCTCATTCATGGAACAGTCAAAGTACTATGGACCGCACGATGGGCCTGCATAATATTAAAAATAATCGCCCTTCCCTCCCACACAAGCTTCATAGCTTCTGGGGCCTGGTATCCAGGTTATGGATAGTAATCTCGACATGTCATTTCTGTGATGTGATTTAAAAATAAATATAGCAGCGGTACAATCAGAAAATGTTCTAGACGTTAAAGATGTTAGAAACTTGTAGGAGTAGCGGAACAAACAATCAAATTCTCAAAAAACTTGGGAGCGACGTATTAGTCCTTTATGTATATAATTACTGCCATTATCTTTCTATCTTAAAAGTAATAGGCATTGGAAAGTGTAAAACGGCTGCATAGGCAGTGCACTTACCGATCAGGAGTATATTAACGACCAAGGATCTACATTAACATACAAAACTAATGATAGTCTATAGTACAGTGCATCCATCGATTTTAACCTTCGTTAGTGAACCGTGAGAACTAACAAATATATATCAAAAGGTCAACTGCAGGTGGCTGAATGGTATAGGTTGAGGTCGCGGGTGTTAAAAGGCCACGTCGTGGGAGCAATGATTACAGGAGAAACATACACATAGTTATTCATTGTCATGTTTTGATGTGTCATACCACTTGTATCAACAATTATCATAACTTAAACAAAGATATAAAAAACCTTACAGAAGGTAATTGAAGAAGCCTGTGTTGAAGCAGAACGTGGAGTATGTAGACACTTCTATAAGTAGTAGATATGATTGCTGCAAAGAAATCATGCTGCAACACGCATGCATAACTAGATACTACTTTTATTGCTAAATAAAAAAGTATGAAATTTTTTATTTTAAAATTTTTTACTAACTAAAATGTTTTGGATACGCTCAGTGCTGTCATTTACTATAAGGTTAGTATTTACAGCTGTAGTATATTCTACAGCACTCGCTATATCATATACCATGTATCAGGGGAGTTAAAATAATTTTTACATCTACTTTGGCAGTAAAACACAAGCAAAGTAGAAGTATTAGAGAAAGTGCGTAACTACCATAATTAACTAGAGCTTGTTCAGTCCACTTCCTTTTCGTAGTAACTTGGGTGAAGCTCGCTTTCTGGATGGACTTCATTTTGAGAAGTTTAGTAGGGTGAGGCTTTCGAAATGTTCGAAGGGGATTTGAAGGATTCCACGTGTTGAAATAACACCGGACGTAAAAAATAACCTTGGTGCTTTAATGTAGGACATACACGGTCTTCCCCGACGACGTCGGGGACAAGGTCGAGATAATGAGGTAATGTTTACATTTACTGTAATTTATAGCTGGACTGAATATAATAAAATTATATAATAAATAATAATAATAATTATATAATAAAAGTATCGTATTTCTTTAAAACATCAAAATGAAAGAAAGCAGTATTGAGCATACATAATACAATGCGTACTGAATCTCTTTCTTTAAAGTATTTCGAAATAGCTTATGCAATTAACAAAACTTTTCATAAGTGGAATAATAGTGATATCCATCGGTAGAATTACAAATCAACTCTTTTGTTTTTTATTTATTTCATTCTTAATTTAGTTTAAAAATGGATATAATTAACCCACGATTTAGGATTCTGAGTTCTGGTGGGCAAATGATGTACAATAATTTCCTATAAAGGACTTTCCGTAAAAGAACACTGGTAAAAATCTGCTGATTTTGGTATAGGAGAGGTCAATGGACAAATTATTATATAGGTATCAAATATCATTTTTTTCGTTGTTCATCAAGAATTCTAGTTAAATAAATATTTTGTTGCATTTGTAGAGACCGTTTAATAAATTCAACCGAATTTGATGTAAACTGATTCTTAATTTTACAAATCATGTTTACAATATGGGTCATAACCTGATAACCTTGAAAGATAATTACAATCTGTACTACTAATAATTGTCACCTGAACACTTGATGCCATATATTTTCTTGTATAATAGGAAATATAAGTACTGAGATTTTATACTTTTTGAAAGATTAATTTTATTTATGTACAATATTTTATAAATGTTGAAACTACAGTAGGTATTATTTAGCCAACTTAAATGTTCAACAGTTTTTCATTCGGTGAATCAGTTTATATCAAATTCGGTTCAATTTAGTAAACGGACGTATTTAATAGATGTGACAAAACATTTATTTTACCAGAATCAGCATTATGATTCATGTGAATAAAATGTAGCAAATGCTTTTACTATTATTAATAAAAGATGACAGATATGATAAAAATCAGCAGATTTTTACCATTGTTCTTTGGAAAGTGATAATCTTCCTTTTGGTTTCGGAAAATTGTACATCGTTTGCACACTGGAACTCGGAATCCTAAATCCTGCGTTAATTAATTATATTCATTTTTGAACTAAATTAACAATGAAATAAAAAAAAACTAAAGTTTTCGTTTTATAATAAAAGATTGATTTGTAATTCCACCGATGGGTGACGTCAAGGTTATTACGTTTATGAAGACTTTTGTTAATTGCATAAGCTATTTCGAAATACGTCTAAATAAAGAAAGAGATTCAGTACACATTTTATTATGAATGATTATTATCAATAATGCTTTTTTTCATTTTGATGTTTTAAAGAAATACGATACTCATAATTTTATTATATTCAGTCCAGCTATAAATTACAGTAAATGTAATCATTACCTCATTATTTCTACCTTGTCACCGACGTCGTCGGGGAAGACCGTGTATGCCCTACATAAGCGACTTAAATATCATATTACATTGAAATATTATAAAGCAGATTAATGTAGTATGTTTTACAATAAAGAGAAATATAACGACTTCTAAAAATAGAAAACCTATATAGCCTATGCCATGTATATTGCATAAAGGAAAGAAAATACATAAATACAATTAGTCTTACAATAAGTATAGTGATATGAGAGTATATATGGAACAACAAACAACAAAAACATTACAAACGACTAATGACATAACTACGCTGATTTTTATATGAATTTATTGTTAACTACCATTGAATGTAATATTTGTATTAATGAATTTGAATAAGTTGTTGAATAACAAGAACTGTGTCGAATTGAAATTACATTTAAATTTGTGGATTTTCTTAATTTCTGCTTCTAGTGGGTTAAGTGACAGAGTAACGCGCTGTATTTTCCGAAGCACTTCACCTCCTAATACGTCTCAATTTTAATTTACGTACGTTGTTGTATTTATTGTTATATTGTTTCTGAGTAATTTAGCGCATTGTATTTCTGTCGTAAAATAAATTTTGTTTATTGCAAGTAAAATATTGTTACTTTATTATTTATTTATTCAGCTAAAATAATATTTGCACAAGCGTAATTTATATATTGATAGCTAATTGGTAGTACCTTTAACATGAATACAAAAAGCTTTTTAATGACTCATTGCTAGTAAGATTAACTTTATAATAAAACAAAAAATGTATTTTTTGCAGACTTATCAGTTCTTATAACAATCAAAGGTAGACGGATACTTTAAAATGATAATTAAAAATGCTAACTTACAAAAAAACTATATATGTATTTGTATACATATATTAAATCATTAATATGAATATTAAAAATAATAATATATTATATTACATTACATTTTAAAATATATTATTATAACAAGTACTTAAGCCACATGAAAATTAATTATCAAAGCATTCACCCATACCGGTTAATTAAAGCTAGTAAAAGTAAAATTTCCCAGAAACAATCATCAAAGACGAAGTGCCAATTACAAACAGAAACCACTTGAAAAATCTTAGGGTCCGTCATGTACAAACCCTAGATACAGGAATAACAAAACGAGTGAAAAACATGAAAATTCAATAGCTCTGCGGAAGACGGTACTGCAGCCAAGCAAGAATGTGAAATCTCATTGCGGTAAAAATTCAAAAGTTGAGGGGTTACTATGGCTCGTTATGACCAGACTAGCGTACACCGCCGGTTCCTCGAACCTAAAATTAAATTCACTTAATTAATATAATAATAATTTGGGTACGAACCTTGAGATTATTTTTATAGTAAAAGAAAGCTGCTTTTATGTCAGGTTTCTTCATTGCTTAAACTAACAATTTGCACCGCGTAATAACGCTAGCTATCAAGACTACTGGGGACCACTCTGTAAGATATACAGGGTGGCCCAGACCACCAGTACACCCCTTTTAAAATGCGGGAGATCAAAAATTTTTAACAAGACGATGGGTGGTCTTACTAATGTCGATGTGCTCTATCGAGTGACGCCAAAAAGGTATCCCCCTAACCCCCCCCTTGTAGGGGGTAAGGGAGGCAACTTTAAAACTTCAAATGGGAATTCCTAATTTTTATTGCATATTTAGATTCTACTCCTCAAAATATGAATAATTTATTTAAAACATTTTTTATCTTCGCAACAGGTGGCGCTGTAATCGTAAAAACCGATTTTTTGCATTTGGAAAATTGACACCTAAATAGACTTGCGAAGAAAAGAATTATAGCAAGTTATTATCTGTTAAAATTAAATATTAAATTAGTACGATTTAAATATTATTTTGCCATATGCAGAGCAGATTACAATTTAGAATGTTTTATCGATCATTTTTATTAGTTAAAAAAGTAAACATTAATTACATATGCTTAAAATAAATATTCAGATAAAGATTAAAAAGATTAAGCAATGTCTAAATAAGTAGACGTTAAGATTCAAAAACGATCTAAAAATTCCAGAAAAAAAGTTGTCACGTACAGCGCAAGAAAAAAAAATCTGTTTGTCTAAAACACCTTAGGGAGAGAATTTCCGCTTTTTATCGTAACGGAAAATTTTTTCTCATGAAAGTACACATTAGCAAAGCTTCTTCATCACTATTATAAAAAAATATGAAAAACTGTTATTTGTAATTGTAAATATGCCTGTAAATGCCAAAGTGAGACGCCAGAAAATGCAAAAAATCGGTTTTTTGCGAAATGTTTTAAATAAATTATTCATATTTTGATGAGTAGAATCTAAATATGCAATAAAACCTAGGGATTCCCGTTTGAATTTTTAAAGTTGCCCGCTTTCCCCCTACAAGGGGGGTCAGGGGGTTTCCTGTTTGGCGCCATTCGAAAGAGCACATCGACGTTAGTAAGATCATCGCATTTTAAAAGTGGTGTACGGGTGGTCTGGACCACCCTGTATATAAAGGATATATAAACCCCGCACAAGCTCATTATATTATATATGGATGTTGAATTTAGGCGCATGTAAATGTTGAATAGCGATGGCGCTATCGCGCACCCTTGTCACACCTTTAATAATTTTAACTACTTTGCGCTGGCTTCTCAAGTTTATTGTAACTTTCTGTTTCATATAAACGTTTTTTTGTAAATTTTCTAATTCTGCATTTTATACCTTCTCTGTGCATGTTCTTAAACAATGTACCACTTTGCTTTGTCGAAAATCTTTGTACCTATTTTTCATTTTTCTTACTCTCTTTTCAATTATTTACTAGCCTTAGTTTCTCCTGAATCCAAGCTCCTGATCCTCTGTAAGTTGACCTATTATAAGTTCTATTATTTTGTATACGATTTTTGTTAATACTTTCGATGCATGTGCATTTCCTTTGGATCGATATTAATAGAATGTTAGTAATAGTAATTGTTAGTAACCGTCATCATACGATTGCTCGAAGTATTATTTCTACCTGTCTGGAATTTTCTTCTGTTCCACTTCTTTTTCCTGTTTGTCCTTCACTACTTTGATATTTTTATATTTTTTCTAAGGTTTTAAAAACGGGTTTCACTGTTTTATAGATCTTGTCTATTTTCTACCCTTTTGCACCACTTTTTTTTTGTATGTACTAACTATGAATTTACATTTAACGGTTCTTCATTAATTCCGTTCCTTAGTTTTCTACAACGCTGTTCTCACTCATCTGTTTCCATGTTTTTTTCTTTTTTTATTAACTATAGTATTTCGTTTTTATTTAACAGTTTCCTTGTTTTATTTTTTTTAAATCAAATACTTAATTCTGCTGTTATCGTAACACTTTGTTAAATATTTCCCCATGGTTGTTTGACGTTGTTCTGTTGTATCTCTTTACCTGCAATCTCTTGGGTGGTTTGTCATACCATGCCTTAATTTTTCTAGTTTCCATGCCTTTGTATGCTTCGTCTCCAGAATCTACACATTTAAATTCGCATATCGTAATGACATGACGTGTTATTACTACCTGCGTTGGCATCTGGATGGCTTCTGTTGTCCATTTGAACTTCTATCCGCAAGCATTATCGATGTCTATCTTCTACGTACCGTTCTGTGATATTCAAAAAGTGATTGGCAATTACTAGATTGTGTCTGATGAATGACTGATTGTGAGCAAAATCTAACTCGTTCTGTCAACTCTTCCGTTCTTTATAAACCTTATTTGTGAACTATTTTTAAATTCGGGTTTTCCTTCTATTATGACGTTTTAATTTCCAGTATTTATACATACCTTATTACTTTTGCGATATAATCAAATATACAGGGTGTTTCAATAATAACGAACAATAACGAAGAGAGTTAAAGAACGTCAGAGGTATAATCTAAAACTAAAGCAAAGAAATTTCACATAAAAAAATTAATTTGTAAAAAATTTGTTAGTTTTAATTGTCTAGTCTTAAGTCTTGTCTAGTTTTAAAGTCTTTCATCATTGGGATACCCAAAACAATTGTAAAAGGATATGTATTAACTTGCAGAGTTGGCAAGAAATTCTGAGAACGTCTGAATTAAAAACTCGAATATTGATCAAGGTCAAATCACTTATAAGCAATGACATATCACCGTAATAAGCGTTTTTGTTATCCATAAACTGAAACTATCATCTAACTAATCAAACTAATTATTTTTATTATCAAGAGCTGATTAGAAGGTGTTTTGTGTATTAATTAAAATGGATCAATGGTAAAAAAATCATCTTATTTAGTAAGTCGTCCTTTAATTTAATACTAATTTATTTAATTTTTACAATTTTTATAAAAAATAAAACTAATTTACCTTATTTTAACAACCTTTATAAAAAAACGGTCAAAATGTCCCAAATTAGACGACAAACAAGCTTCTAAACGTCTTCCGAAGTTATTCGTGATTCCAGGAAGAGTGACAATTTAAATTAAAATTTGCTTGTCCAAGATTTCAAAGAAGTGACCATTTAGTGCCATTATTTGTGGTTTGTTAAATAAACAACAAACATTCAACCTGATGCCGTAATTATGATGAAAATGTTTTGTTTTTAAAGTTTGATTTGTCTTCTGCTTATTCTCGAATATTATTAAAGATTGTAAAAATGTATTCGTGTTGTGTATCCAACCATTCAAGTGATCGATTTGATGGACGCGAGATTTTCTCCGCTAAAGCGAATTATACCAAACCAACTTCCTATCACATCTCACATTCAACCATCCTCTAATGAAAGCCCGCCATTTTGTTATGCCTAACGCGCCATTGTCAATGCTCTCGACTAGCGCGACTTTACGATAAAGAGAGGGAAACCAGCGACAACCAAAACTAACGGAGAAGCTTGGTTTTAAACAGTGACCTTAAAACAATCAATGGGTTGTGAATTTCAACGTTATACTCGTAAGAAACATTTAGATGTAACAGTTTTTTAAACTATTTCTTATAAAGAATTCTTTTTATGTTTTTAAAAATAAATTCAACGCCTCCCACACAAATAAAAATTCCCTTTGAGTAATTTAATTAACTTACCTTATTATTAGGAAATCAAGTGTTCTCTTTCAAAATAAGATGATTTTCTATTAAAGCTGTTATTACACCTTGAATTTATTTTAAAATAAACAAACTGCAACATAAACAAAATGGACATGTGCTTTATTTACGAATTTGTTTAACATCGACCATCTGATACAGATTATATTGCGGGATAACCAAAATCGTGCTTTATTGACAATTTATTTCAAGTTCAACAAACTACAATCCTCAGCATTATTAAGGAGAATATTGAGCAGAATATGCAGCACTGGACTCAAAATTTAAGCATTAAATAAATAACTTAAGGAAAGTAAATATTTTAGAAAAGAAAGTTACAGGAAAACTTTTCTCTACCCATCATCAACTATCTCGTATTGATGTATTGTTCGTTATATTTGAGACACACTGTATAATAATAGCGAGTTCTGATGTCCGATGTACGATGTCCGCCGGAAAATATCTCGAAAACTAGAAGACTTAAAATAAGCTGAAATTCTACAGAAAGGTGGGCCTTAGCCCAAAGGGGTGCATGAGTATATTTTTAATCCTAAGCAAGGGGAGCACAGGGGGAGACATTTCTTAAAAAATCATTACAGCTATATATCTCTTGAATGGCGTAAGCTACAAGCTTGAAATCTTTACAGATTATCCTTGAAGTAATTCTAAAGGTAAAAATACATAAATTACCAGCGTTTCATTCAGGGGCGGAGTAAGACAATATTCCATGGGGAGAAGAGTTTTCCGAAAAAAATAATTATTAGAGAAAGCTTCATTGTAAGTAATCCGTAAGAGATACATATATACCATCTGGACTTTTTTGTAGAACTTTGTGAGACCTACAATTAGTTCTCTTGCAGTTTGCTTTTATCTGTTACCGTTTTCGCAGCGTAAGGCATTTTGTGTTTGTTTTGCCAATTTTTCTGATTATTTCTTTTATATTTTGCTCAATATTTGTCTCTCAAAAGATCCTTTGAACAATCTTTAACATCAGCTTTTACACAATTAATCGTAATTATTTGAGTGCACCTACGCAACTAGATACATAACCGTTGATTTTTTCAACGGGAGTTATGCTAGTATAATAATAATAATCAATAAATAAATAATAAATAAATATTGCTTGTGAAAAAACAACAATTAGTAAATGTTGCCGTCAGTCAAACAGAATAAAGAGCTTGTATATAAATAATTGCCTGTATATTTTCAGTTTTCTTTACTTTTCACCATCACGCACAAATTCAACTTACGCCTTTTCTTGTAGGTTTTTAAATTGAGACAGAAACTTGTTTAAGTGTCTAAGGTGTAGGAATTAGGCTGCAACTAAATATATTTTACGATCATCCTAATAGAAAAGCTTGTGACAGGTTGATCTCGTTATCTGGTTTTAAAACTAAAATATTATTTTGAAAACAAATTATATAATCAAAAAGTATATTATGCAACGAGCACGTTATTATTTAATAATAATAAATAAAAAATTTAAAAGTGAGTTGCATACACTATTTCTTCTTCAACCATAACTGATTTATTACTCCTAAGTAGACTTCTAAAGCTGCTTTAAGTTGTAACCTCAAACTATGAACTAGGTGACGATCAGAGGGTATTACTACCCAACTAATAGATTTTCTTATCTCATTATTATGAAAATTTGCGAATTTAATTATCACTAAGATGATAATTATTCTGATTTCTAAGAAATTCTGTCTTTCTCAGATATAGTGCTATTCAATTTTTTTGCTCACACATGAAAATTTAAACTACTAAGCGAAGTTTTACCAACAATGTAGATCCATAATATTGTTTTCTTTATTAGTACATTTGACTAAATTTCATGCCGAGCTGCTTTCTCTTGGGACAATATGTTTAGGTCATGTAAATCTTTTATCAAGATAAATTTTCAGATATTACATCTCCTGTTTAGGGTATTTTAATGTTAATTAGGGTTATTCCTGCAATGTATCTCTTCTCATCGTAAATTAACATGTCAAATTTAGTAATGTAATATTATAGTCCAGTGAATGAACTGATTTCACCCTACAAAAGGTTGTGTAGTTCTAAATTTTTGATATGTTGTATAAGTCGGCCGGGTAGTCAAAAATCCAAATTTTCTCACTTCCTCCCGCTCTGCTTCCACTGATATCTTGAAAAACCGTCTAAAATCACCATTCCAGTAGAAAGACGCAAGGTAAATAAAAGAAGGAAGTACAGTTTTTTTAATTTTTTTCTAATAATTTCACGAGACTTTACTGACGTTTATCAATACAAAATTAAGTTCATTTTAAATTTATAAAGATTACTAGTGAAACCTAGTCAAAACATGACGGTCAAAAGGCTAATCTATTAAAGAATTTCCTTATATACAACGTACTTTGTGTGATTACAACCCTTCGGGTTTCCAATGGTGATTATTTAATAGTAAGATTTATTAAATTAACGCACTCGAACAAACACAGTTGCAAATAACGCAAATAACCTAAGAACGCGTTATTTAACAAACACCCCCTTTCCCCTCGAACACCAATCGCGACTTATCTTATCTTCCTCTTTTAGTTAGTCTCGTCTTACTGCTTTTTCCGTCTTTCCCCTGCGACTTATTTTTTCCTCAGACTTACCTCCCCTCTCCCGGCTTACCACCCCGACTTATCACCCACAGACAGGCAGAAATATCGAATGTTGTAAAATTGCTCCACAGGAAATACTGTGAAACTCGACTGAGAACTGTTGGTGGCATAGTAAGCAGCTATAGGGAAGATGTTTAGTATCAAAACGTAACAAAACAATTGGCCTTGGAAATATTGAAATGCATCGACTACAAATATTGCTTAAAAACTTAAATTACTAAAAAAAATCACAAAACTAAACCTCCACAGATAAAAGAACTAAAGAAAAGAACGGGTTTAAAAATATAAAAGTTAAACAAAAATAAAAAGTAAGTATCGTTGTTTAATCTACAGAGTTAAATATTTAATATAAAAGAGAATAAAGCAAATCGGTCTTGTAGAACTCGTAGACAAAGTGGACAAAATAATTGACCTTTAATAATTAAAAATTGTCCCAGTCATAACTTTTGTAATAATTTGCAAACGTATCTAACGATGATTTGTTTTGCCCAAACAATATGAAACAGCTATATAAAATAATCAATTGTCATCATCTAATATTTGAACAATTTGTTTGCTTTCCATGGTTTCAACTAATACGGGTTTGTCTATGCAATCTAATAACAAATCAACCGTTAACCGCAAGTGGTCGATGCAGCAAACTTTTATATTCGTGGTGCTGCAAGTGAATGTCCGATCCGTGCGTCTCAAACTAAACATTTTAGATTTATTTAAATTAAAAATATAAATATTACAAAAAACATAACATTTTAAACTAAAAAAATATATAAAAATAAGGTAGTGTTGACTAATCTACGCAGCGAAAACTTTAATATAAAAAAAGAATCAAGTAAATTGGCCCAGTAGAACTCTCAAACGAACTGGAACAAAAATATGCCTTGTGTTTTAAATATATAGATTCTGTCTGAAATCAAAGGGAATGCTTTTAAAATTAGAAATAATCAACCACAGAGATTTGCTGCACTAAACAAATTTAAAATTTTGCAAAGTACACAATTTTAGCCTTTTTTGGGAGCTTCACAGCTCCGTTGCTATTCATCGTACAAAAAACCTCCACATACCAAAATTGCAGGAAACTATGTCCTCTTTTTTGCGCTAAAATGCACCAGAACGAAGTTATAGACCAAAAATCTGAAAAAGTAACAATTTCCGGTGTTTTTTTCAAGATTGCGGAGAGTGAGGGAGTGAGAAAACTTGGATTTTTCACTAAACCACCAACCTATACAACATATCAAAAATTTAGAACTACCCGAGGTTTTGTAGGGTAACCCCCCCTTTCCCGGCCACTGTTCATTTGAACTATTAGCCACATTTGTTTGAAAATATTCGTTTTCTACTCGAAAAACATTTAGGCCAATTACCATTACTAAAACCCATGAAATTTAGTAACTAGTTGTGCAGACCACACAGAATACTTTCTCAAATACGAGAAAATAAAATACAGTAGAAACTTCCTAATGTGACCACCTTTGGGACTGACCCAAAATGGTCAAATTAAGCAGGTGGTCATTTCTGTGAAGTGTGAATTCTTTATACAATACAATTTGCCCAAAACAGTCCACACTCTTCAGTATTAAGAATATCCTCCAATTTAAAGCTCTTTGCAAATTCTGTAAAACGAATACGAAAATCACTTACTGTTGCGGGATCAATTTCATTTGTATCACCAACTAAACTTCTCTGGGCAATGTTTCGTTTCTTAAATGATTCGAACCAACCCGACGATGCATTAAAATTCAGCAAATTTGACTGCTAAGCAAATTTTAATGCTACTTCTTGTAACATTGGTCCAGAAAGTTTTACATTTACACTGCACATTTTTTAAAATCAATTTAAAGTTAATCGATTAACCACTTCTATTAAACATCTTTTTCTAAAGGAGTCTAAAGCATCTTCTCCATAACGTTGTTGATATTCTAATTTTTCCTTTTTATAATATTGTATACTGTTGTTTTGCTAATACCAATATGTTCTGCTGTTTTTCTTTCACTGTGGTTTTCTAAAAAATCTAGCACATTTTGTTTTTCTTGCAAATTTAGTTCTTTGTAAACTTTTTTTGAAGTTACCTTGATCGCACAAAAATGGTTTCAATCAACAAATGAAACATGATTGATTTTATAAGACAAGTTTAAAACTATCCGAGGGTTACTAATGTGAAAGTTTGCAGGTAATGAATTTCTCAGAAGCAGAAATAGAGTCTTAAAATTTGGAAATACCTGAACCCAACTGGTCACTATTAAGGGATTATGATGCATTGTTAGAAATTCTTTGAATGCAATTTACATATACATGCCGACTTAAGCTTTTAGAAGATTAGTTATAACTGTTATAAGTAATTCCTTGGCTACTGGTCGTGACGGTACGTTTTCAATCAAAGATTTTATATCCCATGAACCTTTATTTAGGGTTTAGCGTCGATATCCGATGTACCGTATTGTAGTTTTGTTTAACTGATCATGCGCGTTGAGCTTAGGGGATTGCCGGTGAAAACGTTCGTTTTTGCATTTTTGACATTTTTGCGCCGTATTGCACGTGCTTGAGAAGCATAGGCTATTCTAGTGATGAATTGAAATAATTCGATTTTTAAGCCGCATCTTTAGATGGATATTTGCTTTCTCTGGTATTAATAAGAAATTAGCTAATTATAGTATAGTTGTCTGCGACGCTAATTTCATCTTTTAAGGATTTGTATCATGCGTACGATTTAATCTTTTCTAAAATCCTGCACAACAGCTCAGGTATGCAGTTTCTTTTTTTATCTTATCTGCATATATGGTTTCTGTCAATTTTGATGCTAATTCTTTTGTTCTCCGTAGGGATTTTATTTTACTCTTCCTATTATAATATAATCCTCTTATGGATTCATTCTTATCGATTTATATATGGATTTTATTAATTTCCTTCTCTTCGATATTATAATTGACATGGTTGTGGTAGTTGGAGTATATATCTATATATCAATTAGAGGATAACTACTTTATGTTATCAACATTGTAAGATAGTAGATGAGTTCAAGGCCGTTTTTGGTATCCTTGAAGATTGGTTATAAAGAAGCTGGATTACCGAGCAGAACCCCCTTTGAAGGTCAAATCAATGGTTTTGAGGACGAATAACTGATAGAATACAAAAACTTCCTTTGAGGTTTATTCTGGTATTCGGGTAACATGTTTTTATTTTGTTTTTAATTATTAATCTTATTTGAAACAAATGTTATGAATAATGAGTGCTTGTTGGTTGTTAGAAAACATTTGGGGTAAATAAGGTATTGAGACAAGACGGTCATATCGATAATTTATCTATACCTCAAATTAAGTTGGGTTAATATTGACTAATTTATGGATTATTACTTATTATTAATTGATATTTAAATTTCATAGTTAATTGATTACATACATTGAATTTCTTGTTGGTTCATATGAATTATAATTATATTTTTGGAACAAATAAGTATCTTATGTGTCTATGTTTAATTCTATTTGGGGTAATAAATATATGAAACGATAGTTTCTACTGTTGATTACATTATTTGATTTGCCTTTTGATTATTTGTGTGTTAGCAAGATTTATGATCTGTCTTGGAGCCGATCAGCTGCGTTCGAGATACTAGTAATCGAGTATTTGAGGGAGTCAAGGGCAAACGATTACTGGCGCCCATGATCATCCTCTTTTTTCTGTTGTTTTTGCTGTAGCTCTTGCGAGAAACAAACCGCACGACCACTCTCCGACAGCTTAGCTTGGCTTCCATTTTCTTTTGTTTATTTATTTTGCAGCCCCAAGACTACCAACACTTATTTTGTAAATAGGTAACTACCTGGGTAATAGCCCGTCATATGGTCACATTATACAAACATTTTTAAACAAATATTTTAGGTAAATGTGCTCAATGGTCACAAAAGAGAAGTGGTCAGTTTATACAGTATAAATTACATTAAAGTAATGGGATTTTTGCAGGGACTGAACAAAAGTGGTCAATATGACCAGAGGGTCAGTTTAAACAGGTGGTCAGATTTACAGTTTTTACTGTTTATAAAAATGGTTAAAGGGTTTTTCAAGACTGTTTTCATTCTTCAGGACAAGAACTTGAAAAAGAAAGAAGAGAGTTGTAAAATAAAACTGTGAGATGATGAAGTTTTTTAGGTACAAAGAGTTACATTTTGAATTAAACGTAGTACGTATACAGGATGTAAATGTCATGTAGGTAAAGCTCTGCGCTATGTTCCACGGAGGTACTGATAATTTGGGTAAAAAGTGCTAGGATAATTATGCTTGAAACTGTTTGATGTTATTTAAATAACGTGTCTAGCACGCTAAGTTTCAATTAAAAATTTAGCTTTCATTGTAGAATACCGTAGTGCACAGTAGTTAGCATTGGACATGGAAGCACTCTGCATTGATCGCTGTTACATTGCTAACTGTACACTTCCGAGATCTATCAGGCTACGAAAAAAAAACTACGATCCAATATCTCTCAGAGTCGCAAGCATTAGTCGAAAACATCTAGAGGCCTTAATTACTTAATTACTCGTAGATGTACTATAAAAAGTTGATACTGAGAATCGTTTCATAAAATCTTTATAGAATGATCTATCTCATCGATATAAAAAAAATCGTCTCAGTGCAGTATTTTAATTTTAATAACAACAGCATTACCTATCGAATGGTTAGCTACATTCTGTATATTACAAATTAAATCTTGAACAAAGCCAATTCTTTTTAATAAATTAATAACTTGCTGTTCTCATTTTGTAAACGTTGGCGGGAAAAGGGTTAAGACACGTTAGCAATAAATCGCTGTAATTTACTTTATTTTGTTGTGGCTTAATAATATAAAATAAAGAGTGTTTGAAAACTAACCCACGAAATGCAGGCAAGGATTATTCAACAAGATAAAAATCAATCACTCCATATAAAAATGAAAAAAAAACATCGATTGTATTTCTCTTCCTTAAGAGCGCTGTAGCTCAGCTGATCAAAGTATGGAAAGCCACCAATACACCCCTCACCATCCACAAACTCAATAATTAAGAAAAGACGTTTGCTGTATTATGGCATCTTTCTTCCTCTTTAAATTATCGAGTGCTGAAGACGCGTAACGTTTAAATTTCTTTGTTCGGATGCAAGGCCGTCAATGTTACAGCGGCAATAGCGCAAACACGTGACTGCAATCTGCATCTTATATCGTTATATCCTTCGATAAACTTCAGTAACACTTGAAACTTGTTGGTGTTATGCTAATTATTTTATTAGTGGATGTCGTATTGCGGATTTGAGATTTTAACCAATTTTTAATACGAGTATACATAAATGTACTTTAGGACATTAGGTGGCAGCATTCTCCTTATTGAATTAAAATGCTAGGTAATAGTTCTTCCAGGTTACCATAAAATATTGAAAAAATAGAAAAAGCAAAACAGACAAATTATAAAAAGAACCTTTTAATACATACTACTTTATTTAAGTTGTAATAAGCACCTAACAAAAAGTATTGTAAAATATCTTTTTTTGCATATTGATGACGAAATCTCATTTTCTTAATCATAGTTTTAAACATAAAGTAAAACTTTTTTGCATATTGATTATGAAAGTTTTTTTAACGAAAAATCCTAATGAAAGTAGCACCTTTTTTAATTATGTTTGTAAAAACAAACTTCAATCTCCTTGGAGATTATTGTCAAAGAATAATATGTTTTCCTGATTTTTAAATTTTGCATAAATCCTTTTAAGACAAATTTTTCAGCTTACAATACCTATGCAAAAAAGTGTCGTGTACAGCACGTTATGAAAGTCTCTTTTTCTTTAAACTATGACTTTCATAATTAGGTGCACTGTTATAACTATTTAAATGAATATTATTTTATTTTACATCTTTATCTCGTTGGAATTCGCTGTAGGTGACTATAGTGACTATCAAGGACTACTATATATGTACTTTATTTGGTTACTTTTAGTTAAATACAAGGTTATATAGTAGACAAGTTTTTTGAAATCAATCGTAAACAAAAGATTTATAATTATCATTTGACAGTTGTAAATTCTAAAGCTTTTTAACCAAATTTCGCGTTACAATCAATCTAATCATCATATCAATCTGCAAGAAAGTTACAGCACATATTATGAAAAATTTGTTTCACTCGTTTAAACTAAAACAAAAAATATGTTCGTACAAAAGCCATAATGAGCTTGTCAGTCGAAATATTATTGTTTCTATTCACAGTGATTCTATGTTGATTGACCAATCAACAATTATTATTATTTATATTTACTAATCCTGAAACTGCATTTTGAGTACTATTGCCACTAACTGGTATCATAATGATCTAGAACAGCAATGCTAATATGATGCTATGTTTTAACCTTTTTTCTAATAAAGAAAAATAACCATATGAGCCTTGCTGTCCGATATAGATAGTTATGAAACCAATAGTACATACAGTGTGTCCCCAAATGCGGTTCTCAGGAGGAAAACTTTTATTATTAATTTTATGACAAAAAGACATTCTTTATAAAAGTTTTTGCTTGATTTAAAACTACTTAAAAGTATAACAAAATTTTAATATTAGGTACTTAGAATAAAGTAGAAAATAAAAAAATGCATTATTTCTTAAAGAAAAGACAACTAAGTTCAATATTCTTCAAAAAATAAAATCTCGTTGCTTGAATAAATCGTATGTAAAATGAAATAAGGTAATATTTCTCAATATTATTAATATTGCTATTTGATTGTTACTGCATTGATTCAAGCAAGACATCATGATAAAAAATATAGTAAATACAGAATTACATTGGTCGTTTTTTTCCTTAGAAAAAATGCATTTTCTTAAATTTTTTATTTTATTATAAGTAATATAAAAATTCCGTTATACTTTTTAGTAATCTTGAATCAAGCAAAAATTTTCATAGAGAATGACTTTGTTATAAAATTAATAATAAAAAAGTTTTTCCTCTTGTGTACCGCACCTGGGGACACTATGTGTGTGTGGTTGGTACAAATGCGGGTAAACTATTGTGTTGTATCATGTATTCCATTCTCAAAATGAACTTGGTAGAGGTAGTTTGCTTCGCGATTTTAGCTTTAGACACCGAGAAAATCAAAACAGAAGATATTGGGTTCATCCAATAACCTGCCAACGCTTACTGGAGGGTCAGTTTCAACTCTACGAGGAGTTGAGAGTTTTTTGGGATTCCATAGAATGAGCATCACAAGTTTTGACGAAGTATTAAACATTACTGGATCTTCTATAAGCAATAAATAAATACATTTTTGATCCAGTCACATTGTTCCACAATGTTCGCAGAGATTTTCAAGCACAGTAATAATGAGTGTCCAAGCGAAGTTCCTTGCCTATGTAATCATCTAGTGCGCACACGAGATATTCAAATCCAGGTGTGTGTCGGCCAACAGTTCAGTCGTATTCTGGTTTCTGACAAGATTCAACAGGAAAGTTGAGTAAATGTGTGCATCTCCGTATGTTGCAACTATCTCACTCGGTCGACTAAACTGTTCTAAACTGAAAAACTGAAACAAACTGTAAACTGAAAAAAAGATCATAGTGCACGCTAGCCCTAATTATTATGGATATGATTGTATTGATAAACGTATATTACTTATATGGTAATTAATCTTCGATTAGGATTAACCGAAGCTAGTGCAAATGGCCATAAATATTCGGCATTAGAGTTTTTGTGTTGATAACACTAAAAGACTTTAATCTTAAAAGCGACATTTCTTATTTCTTGACATTCTTTAATAATACTTTTATAATTTTGTACACAACTTCTGTCACACATTTTATGCTAAAATAAAGTATTTGTATTGTAAACCTTACTACATATGCTTTACAAACTGGAATGGACTTTCAACAGGTAATGCGACTCAGTGACTGAGTGGTAATTCAAAATTACTGTCCAACTATATGACATCCTGCAGTTCTTTTCAAAATACATTGCAATATTCGAATCTCGTCGCTTCTCTCTTGTCTTCATCGCTTCACCTACATGTTAGTTATTATTAAATATTACCAACTGTCTTATAAAAAAGGTCTTGGCAAGACGCTACCACATATTCCTGAGACCAAAATAGGACGATTTAACTAAACTTACCTCTATCCAAAAGTGCTTCGTAAAAGCGCTATTGAACGTCAAAGATCTTCAAAAAATTGAATGATAAACATTGGGTCATCCACATGTAAAGAAGCTCAGATTTTTTAACGGTTTGGTCAATATTTTTCAAAATTTTTCTACAGATGGATATTCTAATTTCTAACATTTTTTTGTCTGTTGTTGGATTTTGCTATCTGCCATAGTTTAGGCAAGAAAGATTAATTTGGTTTGCATGCCATGCACTGCAGCCATAATGTATCTAATTTAAAGTGTGTTGGCGTTCAAGAAAAGTTAATAAAACAATAACTATCTTACTTGGTAAATCTAATGCAAACACACAGAAAATCTTCAGAGTGGCTACCATTTACATGCATACAAAAATTAATACGACATAAAGAATTAAACTATACTCTTTCATCATTTCGGCATCGTCTTTTAGTCGTTTAGTGTGTCGTATTTTGAATTCGTCTCCACAATTCCTCTTCTGTATTTACAGGTCTGGAGAATACCATGGGTTTTAAAGCTCCCCATAAAAAATAATCCATAGACATCATATCAGGAGAGCGAGGTGGCCAGTTTACGAGAACATGATTTCACTTACCGATCCATCTATTCGGATATAGTTGATTTAGATGGTTACGGATAATAAATGTGAAATGAAGGCGTGCCCCACCATGCATGAAAACATATCTCGGCAAAGTTTTAACTAACTATAATGTATGGCAGCAGTGAATAGCAAGCAAATCAAATTAATTATTTTTGCCTAAACTATGGTACACAGCAAGATGGAACAACAGACAAAAAATGTTGGAAATTAGAATATCTCTATCTGTAGAAAAAGTTTAAAAAATATTGACCAAACCGTTAAAAAAAACTTGAGCTCCTTTACATGTAGATCATCTTACGTAACACCCACTATTAAAAAAATGTTGTCAAAAAACTAGTTTTTCAGTACATACTCTCATCTTGCGCAAAAGCAATATTTTGTTATTTAGAAAAATATAAATTTTTTCAAGATCTTTGACATTCGATAGCGCATTAACGAAGCACTTTTGGATAGAGTTTGGTTAAATCGTCTTAGTTTGGTCTCAGGAATATGTCTTAGCATTTGTACAGACCTTTTAGAGACACCCTATATAAAAGTAAGTCTCAAGAGAAACACTTCAACTTCTCAAAAAATCTTCATGTTATGTTCTACCAGAATAGAAGAACATAAACTAATATATTAGCATAGCAAAATCATAGATTCCATATAATCAGTATATAAGGGAAATTAATATGTTTATGCACAGATACATTATAATTAGCCTAATATTGCTAGACTCATCTAAACATAGCCGTCTCTTTATGGCCCAAGGGCATCTTTATGGTCCGACGGTCAATAAAGAAACGTCAATTAAATGTCAGAGCTGTTTGTTGTAGAACTTGATTGGTTCTTAATATAATTTGTAAACTTATCACCAATGAAAATAAGCTGAAATTAAGTATTTTAGATAGTAACTATAGTAACGTACTTCGTATATAAGCACATAAGTATACGTACAGCGGCTTGATGTAACCTACGTACTCATTTAATTATATTTTTTACACAATAATAGATTTGAGATAAAAACAATCTGTGCATAAAATAGTGTATGCATTTCGGGCATAACTTGCTTTTATGGCCCTACAGCCTTTTCCTAGCCCTCGGCTGACGCCTCGGGCTAGAAATAACGCTTCTGGCCATAAAAGATTCTTTATGCCCTTAATACATAAATAACTATTATGCACAGATACATTATAATTAGCCTAATATTGCTAGACTCATCTAAACATAACCGTCTCTTTATGGCCCAAGGTCATCTTTATGGTCCGACGGTCAATAAAGAAACGTCAATTAAATGTCAGAGCTGTTTGTTGTAGAACTTGATTGGTTCTTAATATAATTTGTAAACTTATCACCAATGAAAATAAACTGAAATTAAAAATTTTGGAATAGTAACTATAGTAACGTACTTCGTATAAGCACATAAGTATACGCACAGCGGTTTGATGTACCTACGTACTGATTTAATTATATTTTTTACACAACAATAGATTTGAGATAAAAACCTAATCTGTGCATAAAACAGAGTAGGTATAGCGGGCATAACTTGCTTTTATGACCCTACAGCCTTTTCCTAGCCCTCGGCTAAAGGTAAGTACTCACAGCAGCGGATGTCATACGATTGGTCAGTTTGAGTCAAATCGTCTCAAACCGACCAATCGTATGACATCCGCCTGCGGATCCGCTGCTGTGGGTACTTACCTTAACGCCTCGGGCTAGAAATAACGCTTCTGGCCATAAAAGCTTCTTTATGCCCTTAATACATAAATAACTACTAATTGCTAATCGTTTTATGGACATTTTTTTAGATTTAAAACTTGTAAAATAATACCTCCTTGCAGTAAAATGTTTTGGTCAAAAATACTTAAAAATATCGAAAATAAAAATCGAGAATTTATTTTAGAAAAGTATTAGATATTCTGCCACATAGACAACATTTTTTAAAAGATTTTGTTGAAAACCGCATGTTTCTATCTCAATTTATAACCATGTTATAGGTAAATTGCTTATACGATGGGCACCAGGAATAGAAAAATTATAGTTTTTAAATAAACTAATACTCATTGCACCTTGTGGGTAGTGGCTTATAATTTATCGCTTTATTAAATCTTCGAAAGTGTCCATCGTTTTCTTTTAATGGAGTTGAATGTTAATAAATAGGGTTGAATAAAAGCTTTTAACTTCTCCGCGAAATAATTTAAAACATAATAAATTAAAGTTGACTGCAAAAATATGTATTATTAGGAAGAAGAAACATTTTTTTAAACAATCCATATTTAAATATATAAAGAAAATTAAAACTACTACATGATCAGGAAATAGAATAATCTGATATCTTGTATTTCTTTCTCTTTTTAAAGTTTTTTCTCATGATTTTTATAATTAAAGAAAATTCATGAGAAGTGCAAGTCTTCTACAACTTGCTAATAACAAAACATAGACTGTTCAAAAAATGTTTCTTGTTCCTAATAAATATTTTGGTTTTAAAATGTTTTGGGAATGACTTCATCTTAAGTAAGCCGAAACTGCAGTCAACTCTAAAATTTATTGTTTTAAATATATTTCGTGGAGACGAGACTAAATACTTTTATTCAACCCTATTAATTTACTCTCGCTTTACGTTTAATAAATGTTTTCATTTGCTGTTAATAGTAGTTAATTCGTATATTATGCTCAAGTACCGAGATCGTAAAATTATGGCTAAAAAGGAGTTCTTTGCGTCTAAATTAAAAAAGATTATGATTGCAAGTAAAAGCAGGAACAAAATACTTAGGTGTTTTTAAATAAAATCTTGAAACTGCAGTTATTGTTTGATATTACATTTATATAACTGTTATGAATTAACTAATGAAAGGTGATGCAACTAACCACATTTAAATTATCGCTTAAGCTGCCAACGCCAAATCTTCATTTCCAGTGTTGCCACATGAAATTAACCCGAGTTTAGTTTCGAAATATAACAGGATGGCGCCACTTTATTGAGCGCTTAAGAAATTTATGGGAATTACTTATTATTTAATTGTTAAGAGGTTTCTGATCAAAATTTTCCGCTCGAAAATTATAAAATGAATACCTTCATGTGGCAAAATGTCATAAAGTCAAAAATATTTAAAAATAAGCAAAATAAAAATCAAAAATTTAATAAAAATTTTCTTTAGATATTTTGCCACATAAAGAAAATTTTTTAAAACATTTTGTTAAAAATCGCATCTTTCTATCTCAATTTTTAACGATGTGATAGGTAATTTGCTGATACGCCGCGTAGAGAGCGCTCTTAAGACAATGAGCGTTTCAAAAGTTATTATAATCCGTTACTTAATCAGATTTTTTTAAAGAAGACCAGTATATCGTTATCACTTTTTCCTGCGGCATTGCAAGTAATCAATCGAAGTAGATAATCAGTAATGGCTAAATGTACTGTGTCTCTTGTTATTTTTTGTGGAATTTTATACTATGTAAGTTGGATTTCTTACAGTATTTACATTTAATTGTAATCATATATTAGTGCATATTTCTGTTTAGTTAGTAACACCAGCTAGTGCTTCTGGTGCTTATGCTTGTATTCAACGAATCCAACCATTTATTTCCGAAATAGTGAACAATATCAAATGGTATATAGTAGAAGTGTGTAGGCTTATCGAAGAAATTTTTACGTCTATTGTAAGAAGCTGTATGAAGAAAGTTAGATGGTTGAAGAACATTTCAAATCAGATTTATCCAGGTAGTCATAATATTAACTATAACGTAAATGCTGATTGTTATGGTGGTTTAGATAGTAATTTAAATGCTAATGGTGATTATTATTTAAATACTTTAACTAACAATAATGGTTACATGAAATATTATTTAAACAATTTAAATGCAAATGCTGCACACTATCCAGTTACCCAAACTTATCCAAATAATTTAGGCAATAATAAAGGTTTCTATTATTATAATAAATGTACTTAAATTTAGTTGTAAATATAGCATAGAAATAACTACCACTGAGAAAAGCATTTACTTGAACCAATTAAATTTATTTAATTCAACTAAATATTCAGTTAAATCAAATAAAATTTAGTTTACTTAAATTAATATTTAGTTGAATTAAATAAATTTAGTTTCTCCTACTAAATGCTTTTCTCAGTGAAGTAGATGTATTATAATTAGTATAAGTGTGTTATAATTAAGTGTTATTTAAATTAGTGTTATTGTATATATTGCTACTAGTAAAATTAATGCCTTTGTTGAATAAATATATAAATACAGTGTACATACCTATGTTATTTAAGCATTCGCTGACCAAGAAGCTATTATACAATCCAACTTTTATTTTTTGATTTTATTCTATTTAGTATACCTACCCTAGGCGTCAAAGTACCCAACAGAATACTATATTACCCCTTACTAACACACGCCAAAAACAGCAAGTAACACCAGTGACAATGAGCAATTTTTATTATGGTAAACATGTGTATTAAAATGTCATTTTGAAATATTAAAATAAAAAACTTATTGATTACCAGGAAGAAACCAAAATTATTTTACACATAAAATGTACATAATCAGTTTGCCTCTTTCATTAGTATTTAATAAATCAATTGTTGAAGGCACACTTCCTCAAAGATGGATGGTAGCTCACGTGTCACCGATATTTAAATCTAGTAATAAAAGTAATGTTGACAATTATAGACCAGTTTCCAAGCTTGTTAATAGTACATGTTTACTGTCTCGAGCCTTACTTTAGTTATGGACCTTCTAATCATGAAATAAATAAAGATTAATATAAAGTTTCATAATATTTATTAAAATATAACCTGACAATTGTTTCAACAGCTAAGCTTTCATTATCAAAGGTATATTAATATAAACAAACACGTTGTAAGGTAAAAACAAAAAAATAGATAACTAGATAAAAAGAATTTCTTTTTTAATTTCATTATTTAATAAAGAAAATTTAGAAACTAAGCAAAGATTCAACCAGAAAATTCCAAAAATGAAGTAACACAAGCTTTAGAAAACTGTAATTATCTGCTTTTCAGAATTAGAATTAGAAACAAACAATAGAACAAATCATAAATGATAACCCACAACCACCTAAACTGTATGGACTCACCAAAACACATAAACAGAATATGCCTATTAGACCAGTTGTATCATATATCAATTCACCTGATCACATTTTGACCAAGAAACTCAATCAGATTGTTAACACGATAGGTTACAAATCGAAATACATTATTAGAAATACATTAGAATTAGTAGATAAGCTACAAAACATACATCTTCCACCACATTCAAAATTCGTAGCGTCAAAGTTTGTAGCATGTTCGCCAAAATACTTCCACAAGAATGTATTCATTTATTAGACAGTTTTTCTTTCTTAATTATTAGTAATATAGAATTAGTTAAAAAGTTAGAGTTAATTCAATTATTTGATCTTTGTATAAGTCGAAATTATTTTACCTTCAATAATTTAACATATCTACAAAAAGATGGTTCGAATACGAGGTGTGTCTAAAAGTTCGGTGAATGCTCCGATATCTCAAAGGAAACGGGTGAAACGTGCGCGCGCATTGTTATGCATATATTCTGTGTTATATTTAGAAGCGCCATGCAGTTGGGAATGCAGCTGGCAGCCAAGGTTATCAGATATTGGCGGTATAACGTGGTCAGTGTGAATCGTACTGTAACAGCGCAATGGAGCAACGCGTTAACACGAAGTTCTGCTACAAATTGGGGAGAATAATGAAGGATATGCTGAAATGTTAGTGCTAGTGTACGGGACAGAAAACGTGAGTAGAAACGAGTGGTTCAGACGCTTTCGCGACGGAAATGAAACGACAGAGGATGAGCCACGTTCGGGTCGGCCGTCGACAAACAAAAGCTCGGCAGGGTCGAGTGCGGCAATTATTAGCTCAGCATGGCGTACTGTTATCGAACATCCACCGTACTCCCCTGATCTGGCGTCTGCTGACTACTTTCTGTTTCCCAGTTTTGATGAAGTGTTGGCCATCCAAGAACGTGTGACAGCGATCCTGCGATCGATTCCTAAAGATGACTTTGCTGCCAGCTTCCAGAAACTTTATGGACGTTGTCAAAAGTGTGTTGCGTTGCAAGCCGATTATATTGAACGCCAATCAAGATTATTTGTTTCTATCTTTTGTTTTCTTTGTTTTTTGATACCATTCATCGAACTTTTTAGACACACATCGTAATTCAATCCAACTTCACTTTACAAAGCAATTGATACAATTGTTCCGGAGAAATATGCAATGCTTTAAGGGGGTGAAAGGTGACTATATAGAGACCCCAAAACTCATAAAATAAAAATAAAAAAATTTAAAAAAATTTCGGATTTTTCCGTATTTTTTGCAAGACACGAGTCGACTATGGATTGTTTGTAAGATGTTAAGCAAGAATTACTGATAAAGTAAACAATGATCTCACGTCTGCACTACTAAATTAATAACTGACCTCCGCTACGTACGTATCAATTTACAGAAACAACAGAATTGAATTTCAGCAGCGGTTGCCGAGTGACTCACTACCTTGATGACGTGATCATTTATTAACGTTGGTAAATAAAATGTAACATACGTTCGTTGGGCTAATTGTGATAGAAATTCCATTGCCTGTTTTTTTATTTTACGAATGTCATTTTAACAAAATGAGTAAAACTTACCGTTTAGATGCAAACAATCTTTATAACATTTGTTCAAAAACTCCCGTACCTGTCGAGCAAAGTGTAGTGGTGCTCAATAGTGGGAGTCCGTCGAACACTTCATTGACCTGAAAATGTAGGCGACAGTCACCGGTTAATCGTTGGAGCAGCCCAAATGTGGTTGTTGTGTGAATTAAAAACACCCGCCCGAGTAAAACATTTTGTGCAAACTGGGTATTTTCCTGTTTGCGTTCCAATAGCCATTGACAAAATTGGCCGCGGTATATGGAGTGTACTTTTTGAAAATGGTTGATTTGAAAAGTTCCGTTCATTCAGCAGGCGTGTTTGGTTCTGTCATGATTTTAACAGTAACTAACTACGATTAATTACACTACTAACACCACCTCACTCAAGTTATTAATTCTAAAACGTGTATTAATACGTAATCGAAACTCAAGTTCACGACCACCTTAACACAAAGAAAGTTGACAACAAACTGCAAACTGCAAATTATAAGCTTCAAAGATCTGAGTCATTAACAGTTATTTACAGATGGTCAAAATAACTTGTTTATTATTTAGCTAAAACGTTTTAAAAGCACGTACTGCTACTTGGTGTTGATTACTTTTCGGAGAATTTATATTTATCCCGCTACCTGCTTGGGTTAGTTTATGGTTCTTTTGTCCACGACCTTTAAAAGTATGTACTAGTAGACAAAATTTTCTTTTCATACAGTTGTATCTACTATGTTGCAGTGGCGTGCCTATTATTTTTATAAGGGTGGTTGTCATTTCAAAGGGGCATTTCAGGAAATTGTTAGTAAGATATTACTCTACACATGTTTCTCTATTGTCCTTTAACGGGAAAGGCATCTTTCTCAAAACACCCTGTATTGCCTATTCAATCACAAACAAACACTAATCACCAAATTCAAATGTTTGATGAAACTGAAGAAATCTGGGCAACACCTCAATCCGGTACTGAATTTGAACCAAGAAAATTAAGTTCGCAATAACTGTCTTTCTTTAGAACTATTAGCCGATAAATTATTAGCCCTTTTTTAAATAACCGGAACAACCATATAAACTCAGTTATTAATTGTTTATTTGAAATGTTCTTCTTAAATCACCACTGGTTAATAATAATGTTCGTAGAAAGGTTTTTCTTTATTAAAGATAGCACCATGCTTAAACATGCCGTTAAGAAATTATTTAGTTTCAAAACTTCCGTCTAAGAATTACATTAAAACAAAATCCTGTAAAAGCTTGGTTTATAATAAGTTAAATTCGGTAAATATGATTATTCGTGATAATAACTGTATTACTATCAGAAGAAATTATTCAACAAACTAGAATACGGCAACAAAATACTAACTGCACTTCAATTATAAATCAATAAATCGTACAGAATAGGTTTCGGTAAGAGCGATTCTAAATTAAGCACCTAAATTTCTGTATCTTTCACAACAACTAAAACACGTTACTGTATTCGGGAAGTGCCAACGGCTGACACCCTGTACGTATGCGGCATTAATTAGGAGAGCTCCGTACTCTTTAAGTATTTATTTCGGACTCTATTTCACTAAAACTCAACTAAACTAACTCGAAAACTTTAGCTGAAACTATAATTGCGGAATAATCCTCCACTGGATTAATTTTATTCGGTAATAACACGGGAAACTGTATGGTTTGGTTAATTTATTAACCCTGAAAAGTCGACGATAAATTGAAGCAAGTGAGCTTCCGATACGATAACGAAACTAAACACACAAAACGAATAATACAACTTAATTATACTCTTAAAACGATAACTTTGTTCTATATTGAAAACTGTAATGTTAAAAACAAGGATTAACATAAACTTCACCGGGGGCTTCTCTGCTGAGAGAGCCCCAGGACAACGCGGGAAATTCCTCTCCGCTCGGTCCGTCTATCCTCTTGTTCACTGTATGAGATTCTATTGTAAAATGTATTAAAATAAAAATATTTTGCCGGTAGAATAATTTTTGATAAGGGTAAAATTTTAAATGAACCAATAAAAATATGGCGGGATTCTCTTTGACCGATGAGGTATATTTGCGTCATTTTGCTCCAGAACAATTTCAACGAAACTTTAGGGGATTCCCCTTAGGATTTGCCTACTAGAAAGCCTGATGTTATTTACAGGTGGCCGTCTAGACAAATTTATTCTAGAATATTCTGTTTGTCGGTATTTGGTTTACTAAAAGAGATTTCAACCCAGTATGTTTTAAAGCTATAAATTCAAGGTTCAATACATCTTAACCATAAGAAAATTATATAAGCTTATAAGCACGGAATGAAAAACAATTTTGTTCTAGAACATTCTATTTCTGAGAAAAGAAACATTTGGTTAGCCTGAGAACGCTTCATAATAAACACTCGCACCAATAAAAATTCTGCTGAAATTTAAAATATTACTTACGAATATATTTCGAGGTGACTCTTTTGTACTTGAAGGAAATCATTATTTAGTTTAATGTACTATTTGTAGTTCCGACACAACTGAATTTACTAAACTGCCAGGACCGTATGGGATTCCTTTGATATTTGTTGGTTTCAAAAAACGTAACGTTACACATGTGATACTTATTAAGAAGCTTAATGTCCTTAGCATTTCTGACAATCTTCTGCGTTAGATTATTTCATACTTAACACGAAGATTGCAGCTGCTGTTTGTAAAGGGATTTACTTCTGAACCATACGAAGCTACGTCAGGTGTGCCGCAGGGGCCCCATCTAAGGCCTCTCTTCTTCATTATACATATTTATTAAGGACATTTCAAATTGTTTTGAACATTGTAGATTTATTCTGTACGCCGATGACTGTAACATTTTCATGAAAGTTGAAAACCTCCAGGATTGTCTAAACTTCCAACATGATATAAAATCTCTTGAGAACTTGAGAACAGCCTTGGTAGTGTAATGTCTGGCGTGCCGGACTTTCAGCCAGGCGGCCCGGTGTCGATTCCCGGTCCCGGCAGATCTGGTTAAGGTTTTCTGCAGTTTTCCTTAGCTGTGACACAAATGTGGGATTTGCGCTGTTCCATCTGTAAGTCGACTGCAGCCGTACTTAGGGCCTACGTAATAATAATAATCGCCCCCTCCCTCCCGCACAAGCTTATAGCTTCTGGGGCCTGGTTTCCAGGCTATGGGTTGTAGCAATTATTATTATTTATTATAAATTATTATTATAAGTTTTATAAATAAATAAGTAAATCCAGTATTATCATCTAGTCTACACGCTTAAACATTTTTATAATAAGAAAGCTGTTAACCTTGCTTCTCATTCCTCATCAGTTAAAATCCTTTTTCATACATGGCTGCGATTTAATACTTTTAATGCAATTTTTGTTATATTTTGGTACTTTATTTTTTAGCGAATTTCAAGATTTGCCAGTATATATGGAATCATTTTTTCAAAAATTTATGAAAGGCATTTTAGTTTCATAACATGCAGAACCTTTCTACGAAAAACCATTTCGCCTAGAAGTATAATGACAAAAAATGTCCCAATCCTTTTCAACTTTTTGAGACACGTTGTACATAAATGCCAAAATCCTGAGACAGACACATCACATCGCGCAACCCAAATCCTGAACCTAAAACTTGAAATTCGGGGAGTATATTTCTAACATGACGTAAGCACACATTAAAAAGGGATTTTTTTAGTAATTCGGCTCCTAGAGGGGCGGGAAGTGGTAAAATGTGTTTTCGTGGATTCTTTAATATCTCTTAGGATTGATGACATATCTTAATGATGATATGTCTTAAAAGAGTTTATACAAACGTGTAAAAACGTAATTTATGATTTTGTTACAATCCACCCCTAAAAGATCAAATTTAGATTTGGGGGAGAATTATAGTACCCTTCGTATCTGCTGTGTTTATCGAATTATGTTTATTACACATAGAAAATTAACAAATTAAATTTATTTCAGAAATAATATTTGGTAATTTCGATTTAAAATTATAATAAAACAGGTCATGAAAAGAATGTAAATATAAACAAAAGGGATTTTCAAATAAAGCGTTAGTAACGTCTACTGATCAATTCAACTGATCTCCCTTAGAATGTGGTATCAAGCGATACCTAGGGAGGTAAAACAACAGCCACCCCTACGAAGAACTTGGTGTCGTGCAGATATTAGTTACGGAATAGGAAGCGACCATAGAAAGGTCTTAGTACTAATCTGCATTTACAAGTGAAATCTAACACTAGATTTTACGAATTACTATAACATTCTAGTATTTAGGTGTCTTTTTAAAAACTTAATGCAGTATGTAATATTAAAGAATTTACTTTATTTTGTATTTAAAGTGTCATACTGTAACTAACATAACCAGAAACCTTGTAATGGGGAGAAACTATAATGATAATTAAAAAAAAATAAATGTAGGTTTGGATTTGTTGTGCAGTGATTTACTGCTTTGTTGACGTATCAAGATCATTTGAAGTTTCACCAGCAGTTGAATACAGTTGACTTTCAGTCTCCACTAAAGAATTCACAATTTCATCGTTAAGAAAGGCATGTTCAATAGTTGTTGATGGCACTGTGAGAGACCCCTGGCAGCATGACACCGAGTTTCAGAAAAATTGCATTATACGGTTAACGACCTACTGTTGCCACTGTCATGTTCAAGTGCTTTACATCGCTATAAATTATTGGATGGACTTGTCAAATATGAGCTAGAAAGTTTCTTCGCTCATTTAATGATTACTATGCAACAAAGATTGAATGTTTACACAGCTGCAAAGAAATTAAAACTCAAGGTTCGTAAAGGTGTAATTTAAAGGTAAGCGTATACAATGAATAAGCATACAAATTTTAAAACCTACATCTAATATGTTCATTATACGATAATGACATTTTTGTTGTTTTTGTTTATGAGGTTGTGGATAATACTACATTATTTAACAAGCATGTAATGCAGCCTTTATATGCGAGTTAAATACTGAAACACTTGTTTTTCTGCCCGATAAAATAAACAAAGCTTAAACTTTCAAACGAAAAGTTCACATTACTTAAACTAATTTAGGACACAAGATACGATACTTACTGTATATAAAATGCTCAAAGTTGCCTGCTTGAGATCTTACTCTTTCTTACAAATTTGAATTTCAGTTCGTAGTTATTGGTTCTACAGTTGTCTAATTATTAAAAGGAAGGATAAAGGTTGCAAGACACAATAACATACATTAACTGGGCGCCATCTGATTATGAAGTTTAATGAGAATGATTAAATAAATGAAGTAGATCAAATAGATCTAATAAATCTGTCTGAATTCACTAATTAGAAAATGAAATCAGATCGATATAAATTAATACAAAATATTGGTTAATTTCAACAAAGTCAAAATTTAGTTGATAATGATATGAATAAAAACTTGCATAATTATATGGGTCAATCTTACTGGTTTTAATTAGATTTAAAATCATATTTATTTAAGAAAAACACAAAAGAAAAAGATATAAAAAAAGTACAAATATTGAACGGAAAAGTTCAGGTAATAATTCCCTACCTAAGAGCTCTTGACTATAAAAGATGTTTATGTATAAAAATGTATACAAACTACGTATAAATAATAAAAAAACTAACTACAGAAATGTTACAAAGATCCAAAGGAATTCCCATAAATAATCAACATTCAAAAAAGGAATTCGTAATTCACAGTACCTGTAATTATCGGTAATTCGCAAACCAAATTAACGCTAAATTGCATAATAATGACTTTTGCACACACACAAAACAATTGCTGCTGGACGAATAGAAACTGGAATGTTCGTAGAATTCTGCATTCACATAATTCATTTATACAATGAATTAACCCTCGTAATGCCTGTATAAGGTGAACTACTTATTCACAAATTCACCCAGACAAAGTAACTAAATGCAACCATAAAACTTATATAAAATTTGGTTATTAAATTATTATTAAGAACCATCGGCTAATGTTCGTTATTTTTCTTAAAACGGCCCATTTATTATTTAAATCCGAATTGAATTTATAAATCACATAACTCGGATTTCATTAACGATCCGAAATTCAATCACTGAAGATAAAATCTGTAATTAATAATTTTTATCGGTATTTCGGTACAAGAATTATTTTTATCGGTATACGATATGAGAATTATTCCCATCGGTAGACTGTACTAAAGCTATTACACTTTTTAATAGGAAAAACTAGATTGCCCATTCGTTAAGAACACAAACATCCAGAAAATATTTAAATGCACAACGGTACTTTTGCTAACCACAAATTCTTAATTTTCACAAAGGAAAAAATAGAAACGCAATAATGTTTTATAGCGAATTTTGCAGACATATGATATTTTTAAGCTCAAATATAAATAGACGAAATGTGTCATTTAACACGTACTAAGTATTATTTTGTTAGGGTAATGAGGAAATTAAGTCTTTAAATAACAGTAAGAAATAACCACCACAAACGTATGAACAACTTTATTAATTCTTCGCAGCAATATTACAAACAGCATCTGCTATTATGAATGCACTCTTCGAACACCCAAAAGCATATCCCCTTTTTCCTGGTCCTGCTTAGCGGTCTCGCATTTTGATTCCCCGTTCCTCGCCTTACGATGACGGGGCCTGATGCTGTCACGTTTTCGTCTCGCTACATTTGGTGTCCATCGAGCCCAACGCCATCGAGACGCCAACATTCGGCCTTTCCTGACCTTTGCAGTGTCCCACTTAACAGTCCTTGAGATGGCATTAACTGAAACTAAATCAACGTCAAATTGGGCTTGGATTGAGTAATATGATAGATAAAAAAAGACTACTGGGTTAACAGACAGTCTATGTGGTAAGTCTCCATATGCCGGAGTACGGAGTTCCAGTGCGAGTCGCTGAACCTAACCTAGGAATTAATGGATACTTGGCGCCAAGTGTTAATAAATCATATTATGCGCAAACAATAAACAATATAACTATATTAGCATTAAACAATAAACAATGTAACTAAGAAATCTACCTATAAGGGGTTAGTAATTTGTGGTCACCCCGTGCCTGCAATGCCCCACGTACCAGTGACCCCAGGTGTACCGTTCTCAATTCCCCCGAAAGCTTTGGGGCAGCGGAAACTCTTCGCACATCCCCCCCGCTGTATCGATCCCGGGGAACGAGAAAGGTACCTCTGCCTAGTGGCTTGACCGCCAACCTGCTATCTGCCCACTATCACCTTCTGCGTACGGATGAGCTCTACATCGTCTTTGATCAAAACGCCGTTTCTGATCTGCTTGGATACGGTCCTGGCATTGTTCTATACAAGCTCGGACTGCAGTGACATCGACAGCTTCTCGCTCTAACTCCAACTGACCCTGCGAAAATACTCGGAACCCCAATAAAGCCTCGCTTGGCATTATCCCAATAGCTTTATTGAAGGTGCCATTCAACCCTAATTGAATATTCGATATATTTTCGTCCCAACGGTCATAATCGCTATTCGCCCCCATAGTCGATAGTGAGTCTAAGATCGTGCGATTGTACCGCTCAACTTGACCGTTGGCGCGAGGAACAGCGACTGCATTCATGTAATGTTTCGTTCCTATACCCTTGCAGAATTCTTGGAACTTTAAGCTTGTAAAAGATGTTCCCCTATCACTAATAGTAGTAAGTAAATAGCGGTTCAAGACTAGATCTCCCCATGTTATTCTTATGGGAGTTTCGTTTTTAAGACAGGACAATTTTGTGAGGTTATGTGTGTCAAACTTACAATTGAGTGAGGTTATGTGTGTAAAACTTGGCGTCCTTCCCGCCAGATGTCAGCATGGGTGCGGGGTTAAGTGTTTAGGCGGGAAAGAGGCGAATGTGATGCTTGTCCGTGATTGGTCGGATCGAATTGCCGGTAAAATAGGTTGCAGCATGTGTCGGTAGATGTCGCGGTGGGTGTGGTTTTGGCGGGAAAAATCAAATCTCAGGCCTGTTCGTGATTGGTCCGAAGTTTTGGCGCTAAAGGAGGTTGCAGGTCGTGTCGCTTTGGAGCGCGTGAACGCGGCCGGGCGCCCCGGGTTAATTAGAAAAATTTGTCGCGGCGTTGCGTGGGCGGGTGGTCAGTCGTGCGGTGGTGCGACGGCCCGGTGCCATAGTGGGCCGTTGAAAAATTTAGCGGTTGCCTCGCTGCTGATTAATAATAAGGTGGTGGGGTAAACATTTTATTAAAGGGGGGCTGAAAAAATAATATACAATCATCGTTTTTTCGAAATTAACTAGATGTAAATACAATATTAACAACATAAGCGTACTGTAGATTTTTCTTTAATACAAATAATGAATAAATAGTGACCTATAAAATACAATAATAATAATAATATTTAAAGAGGAATGCTTCTTTTCCCCCCCCTCTCTCACGAATTTTCATGAATGATGTCATCACTTAATTGTTGCATAGTTTTGAGAACTAAAAAAACATTACATTTTTATACATTAAATTAAAATAACAATCTCAACTTACCTGCATTTGTTTTTTCTTTAATAGAATAAAAATATTAAAAGAAGAAATTGCATCTTTTTCTTCTAACAAAATATTATATATTCTGTTGAATGATGTAATTATTCGAAACACATGTGCATGAAAACTTTCCTTTTCATGAATGATGACCTCACTTAATAATTATTGTATAGTTTTGATGTTCGACCTAGAAAAATAAAAAAACAATACATTTTATACCGTTAATTAAAATATCAATCTCAAATTACCTGCATTTGTGTTTTTTTCCTTTAATACAATGAATAAAACAGAAGCCAATAAAATACAATAATAATAATATTGTTTAAAGGAGAATGCATCGTTTTCTTCTAACAAAATATTATATATTCTGTTGAATGATGTAATTATTGCAGTAGAAACACATGTGCATGAAAACATTCCTTTTCATGAATGATGACATCACTTAATAATTATTGTATAGTTTTGATGTTCGACCTAGAAAAATAAAAAAAATACATTTTTATACATTAAATTAAAAATAACTTTCCTCAAATTACCTGCATTTTGTTTTTCGTATTTTACACGTTACAACGAAATTTTTAGGAACGCAAACAAGATATCAACATTCCTTCACACTTGTATATCTTTATATGTAAAAGCCTTTTAATGCTATTTTTATTGATTAAAAGACGCGAGTTTAGTTTCAAACCGCATTACATATGTGCACAGTTTACCGCTTGTTTTAAAACTGGAACGCCGCGCTGTTAAAATGTTTCATTTCAAATGTATTGCGTTCCCCTCTTTAAAATGTGTACTGAAAAATATTTTTCTTAATGTCATAGGAGTAATTTATTATGTCATGTCATAATAAATTACTGCTTTTTAAGTGCAAACATTAACATAGGCGATAAATTTAAAAGATACATGTGTGGCATTGGCACATCTGGATCCGTTTTCTTTATTAGATTCTTGGTATTTTCCCGTTTGATTTACAAAACAACAGGGGTGTACAAAATCTCACATAAAAATATTATTTACATGTGTTATAAAATGAATCGCTGTTTTGGTCATCCTTTACAATATTCTCATTTATTTTCTTTAGTGATTATTTTAGTTTGTAAAAATTGAGTTATGAAGTATTTTGTTCGAAGTGTTGACCTTGTTAGGGGATGTTTTTAAAGAGTGCGCAATTTATGAGTTATTGCTTGAAGTTATGTTATGAGGGTGTTTTGCGTTTTCGATTTACGTCAACAATTAAAATTAATTGCACCTTGCACTCGTATAAAAAGCTCGCTTTAAAGTGCCTCTGTTTTAGTTGAAACAAGTGTTTGATGCAGATAACATACTCATTTTGAAAACCCGTTCGATTCAGTTTGTGAAATTAAAGTGCTTGCCAATTACTCCATTAACGCACGGTGTTAATTATTTTTAATTGAAATATTGAATTGCATTTTATTCTTGTTACCATAATGGATATTACCAGTTTACAAAATCAGGTTACATTGGTGGAAGATGATTTAGCACGTGCAACAACACCTGCTGATTTTCGCAGGTTATCAACCCTGATTGATGAAACTACGGAATTAACAATCCAACAGATAAGGAATTACTCAAATGCGAGAGGAATAGCTGATAAACGGAAACTAGAAACGATTTTGAACAGATGTAAATACTTGGATGCGAGGATAAAACAATCCCTTATTATAACAGGTGAAGGCGTTAGTGGAGGGGGTGACGAAAGCAGTGTTACGTATTATGACGTAAGTTTTTCATTTTTTTATTGAATATTCTCATTTTGATTGTTTATATTTTGCATGTTTTAGTTGGAATCAGCGTTCAAAGGGCGTATTAAGACGGGTATAGTGATCAACAACAATATCTTAGATCCAAAGGAGTTTCTCGAGGAAGCACAACCCATTTTTGTGGATAAAATTAAAGCATCCCTCCAAAAGCGAATACCTAACATGAAAGCCAATGTCGTTCTTTGTGCCGATTATAAAATGAAGCTAGATGATACAGTACAGGCCAAGTACTTTAACACGTCAAACTTCATTATATCAAGATCCAGCGACCTTATTTCTATATTCAGGGACATGGAGATTTCTTTATTATCACAGGTGCGTATATAAAGTTTTTTAAAAACTCACTTTTAATTAGTTTTTTTCCTTTTTTTACAGATGGAGACGTTCCAGGAAGTAGGCTCAGGCGGAAGTTTTAGTCGTATTAATTCGTTAGCTATAAATATTAACAAATATTCACCTTTAAGAGCTTCTAAATTTATCGAGTTGCCTACTGTAATTAAAAGCAAGCACGCCATTATAAATGTAAAAAATACGGATAACGAATGCTTCTATTACGCTCTAGTTTCCGCTCTTTACCCCTCCAATAGAAATAAAGAATTACCATCCTCGTATCCGCAAAATTTCAAACAATTATTTAATATTAAGGGTATTAAATCTCCGGTGAAAATTATGGACATTCCCAAATTTGAACGTCAAAATCCTAACATTTCCGTTAACGTGTACGGCTTGCAGGGTAGTAAAGTGACGGGACCTCTTTATCATACAAAATCTAAAAAACAACACCATATTAATTTGTTGTACGTGAGAAAGAAGAAAGCATCTCACTACTGCTGGATAAAGAATATGTCTCGTTTATGTAGGTCCTCCATCACCAAGTACGAGCACCGTACTTTTATATGCGACAGGTGCTTAAGGCACTTCAGGAGTGTCCAATCGTTGAACAATCACCTGGATGATTGCGAAAAGTTCGATGCAGTTCGCATAGAATTTGGTAAACCGGGTGAAAATACATTGTCTTTTAAAAATTTAAATTTTAATTTACGTCATCCCTTCGTTGTATACGCCGATTTTGAATGCTTAACAGTGCCGTGTAATCAAATTGATGATGATGATGATGTTACGCATTTCAAAAGCTGTACTATACCATATCAAAAACATATACCTTTCGCTGTCGCATACCAACTCGTTTGTTCCTTCGATCCCTCCTTATCACATTATAAAAGTTATGTAGGAACAAATCCCCAAAAATGGCTGGTTAACGAGTTGATAAAAGAAACCGCAATAATAGAGGAAAAGATAAAAATTAACATTCCAATGCTGCCGCTTACATTGGAGGAACAGCAGGGGTATGATAATACCACACTGTGTCCCCATTGTTTGCAAGAATTCATTGAGGATTTGGTTGTCAAAGTTAGAAATTATGATCATTTCACTGGGAAATTCCTATCGGCCCTTTGTCAAAATTGTAACCTGCAATACAAATGCGGCAATTACATTCCCATATTGTTTCATAACATGTCAGGCTATGATATACATTTCATAATTAATGAATTAAATTTCAACCGCGAACCGGTAAATATCCTCCCCGTGACAAGAGAAAATTACATTTCAGTATCAAAAAAATGTGCTAAGCTGACATGGAGGTTTATAGACAGTTATCGGTTCTTAGCTAGAAGCTTGGATGTTTTAGCAAATAATTTAGCCCCGGAAATGTTTAATTTTGTTCGCGAAGCCTTTCCAAATCCCGAACAATTTAATTTAGTACGACGTAAAGGCATATTTTGTTACGATTATATGAATAGTTGGGAGAAACTCAATGAAACAGAATTACCGCCGAAAGAATCGTTTTATAATGCTCTTCGCGAAGAACATATCAGCTGCGAAGATTACGAGCACGTTCAGAATGTATGGAAAACATTTAACATAAAATCGTTGGCGCAATACAGTGAACTTTATTTAAAGTGTGACGTAAAAATCTTAGCTGATGTTTTTGAACAGTTTCGCGATTTATGTATGAAAATATACGATTTAGACAGTGTACATTTTTATACGGGACCCGGGTTAGCGTGGTCAGCTGCTTTAAAGTGTACACGTGTAAAATTAGATTTGTTGACCGACATAGATATGGTGTTGTTTTTTGAAAAAGCGATAAGAGGTGGGATTACCCAATGTTCGCATAGATACGCAAAAGCAAACAATAAATATATGAAGGAAAATTATAACGAGAAGAAGCCTTCAAGTTGTTTGCTTTATGTAGACGCCAATAACCTTTACGGTTACGCGATGTCCGAAAGTTTACCGTACGGGAATTTTGAATGGTTGTCGGAAAATCGGGTTCGCGAGATAGAAAATATATTAGAAAATTTTAAATGCGATGAAAAACCGGATTGGGAAATGTATACCGATCGAGCGTGCATGCTCGCTCTAAACATGGCGGTTGACGAGGAAGAAGCCCCTACCTCATTAATTTTGGAAGTAGATCTTAACGTGCCCCGGAAAATTCAAGACAAAACGTCAGCGTTTCCCTTTTGCCCGGAGCATCGGCGGCCTCCTACGGCTTCAAATAATTCCCCCCAAAATTAATGTTGACTATGTTTCCAAAATTTAAATACGTTTTACATGTTCGAAACCTGTTTCAATGTTTATTGTACGGTCTGCAATTAACCAAGGTTCATAGAGTTTTAAAATTCTCTCAACGGAGATGGCTCAAACCTTACATAGACTTGAACACGAGTTTAAGGGCTAAGGCAAAAAATGAATTCGAAAAGGACTTCTTTAAGCTCATGAACAACGCGGTTTTCGGCAAGACGATGCAAAATATCCGGAAACATCGAAAGATCAAATTAGCGTACTCTTTTAGAAGCGCCCAAAAGTATATCACGTTACCGGAGTTCCGTTCCTGTACGATATTTAAAGAAAATCTGGTCGCCGTCGAACTAACAAAAACCGTGGTTAAATATAACCAACCGGTTTATTTGGGGATGGTGATTTTAGACTTGTCTAAATTATTAATGTACTCTTTTCATTATCAGTTTATGTTAGAGCAACCCTGCCCCGCTATCTTGCTTTATACGGACACGGACGGAATGGTCTATGCTTGTGCAAAAAGTAAAGACGGACTAGATATTTATGACGTTATACGAGAGGAAAGCGCGAAAGGGTCGGAGGGAATATTCGATACGTCCGATTATCCTCCAGACAACCCCTATGGAATACAGAAAGTAAATAAGAAAGTTCCCGGTAAATTCAAAGACGAATTAAACGGAAAACGTTTATTGGAATTTGTCGGTTTGAAATCGAAAATGTATTCCATGCGGAAGGAGGAGGGTAAGGAGGTTTGTAAGGCCAAAGGCGTAGGGCAGCAGGCTCTAAAAAATAGATTAAGTTTCGAACATTATTTCAAAAGTTTATTTGATTCGGAAATTACATATGCCGTTAATAGAAGCATTCGTTCTGATAAACATAATCTTTATACATATTTTATTAGGAAAAAAGCTCTAGATTCATGTGATGATAAACGTTTTATACTAAAAAATAAAATTGATACCCTTCCATGGGGTCATTTTAAAATAAATGAAGAGGAGGAAGAGGATATTTTATAATTTTTTATTGTAAATAAAATCTTAGTTTATACATTTAGATAAGTAGACTATTATTTGTACATATATTTTCTAATTATTATTATATCGTAAATATTTATTGTAAATAAAATCTTAGTATATATAGATAAGTAGACTATTATTTATGCACATATTTTCTAATTATTTTTATTATTATTATTATATTGTAAATAAAGTATATACATAAACAGACTATTTTTTATAATAAATCACTTTTCTTGATCCAGCTGTTGTGTGTGTTATCAAAACCCAACCATTTCACATATAATTGATCATTTTTTGTTCGTAATACACGTTCAATTAAAAAGCTTTTTGGGTGTTTAGTCTTCATCAATTCCGGTTCATAGAAGCAACCCTTGATTGGGGCACCTCTCACATCTTCTAACAGATAGGTTATCGGTCTAGTTGATTGCACCCTGCTTATGCGAAATAACTCAGTGCTGAACTGGGGGTGATAACCTTTCGAAAAAACCCCTCTGTACTTAGAAATACGAACCATATCGTTTACTTTAAATTTAGGTTTTGGGGGGACCCCGTCATCATCATCATTCAAACGATTTAAAGGTGTGCGAAATGTCACATTGATGGGAGCTAGACCAATTGACCTATGCACGGTGCTGTTGTACTTATCGACAACATCTTGCAGTATATTCAACCATTTATAATTCCCATTGAAACTGAACTCCTTGTAGAGATTAGATTTAAGTGTCCTAATCACCCTTTCCGCAAAAAATGCTTTCTTAGTGGAAAACGTTGAATAGTGGTTGATGGAATGTACCGACATTAATTTCTTGAAATGAGTGTTTCTAACTTTCTAACGCACCCACACGTTCGGACAATTGTGCAATGATTTTGTTGAAATTTTCGGCAAGGGGGTTCACAAGTGAAACATAAAACGTCTCGAAACGCTGCCTTTCTGCTTTCATTAAATCGATCGATTCCTGCTGAGTGAGTAATTGCCCCTGTTTTTTAGCTTCAATAATTGGCTGTAATTGATTTATCCCGTTATTGATCTGCACTAACAACGGGTCTATTTTGTCGGTGTAGAATTTTTCTCTACGCTCCCAGGTTTTTACTTCTTCAGTTAATCGTTTTAACGGCACTGCATCGTTTTCTTCCAAAGGATGGCCTATATTCGAAAGTCGTCGTTGTTCGATGTCAAACCCGCCGGTGCTTGTTAATGGAAACAAAGGACGTTGTTGTTGTTTACCTCCCGAAGAAGAAGAACTTCGATGAACCACCCGTCCAAATTTATCCACGGGCATCATGAAAATGAATTAATTTTTACTCATGTTCAAGCTATATAACCATCTTCTCGCAATTCCTCAACAATACTAGCAATTTCATTTTGAACATTGGAATTTCCGGCATTCTGAGAAGCAATGAGCAATCTTAAACGTTGAACGAGCTCTGAGGGCGTATCCCAATACACATATTCGATGGGATTATCATTGACACGCTTCATACTGGAAAGTACACCTTTGCCCGTTGTTTCTCTCATTTCTTTTTCTTCTAATGATTCAATGATCGGTTTAATGATCTCCGTATATTTATAGCCAACATAACGTTTCGATAGCGGTATTTTATCGACATTGGTGGCGCGAAGTATACTTATGTAATTTCTAACGTCTTGCCTTGTATAGTTAGCGGGTCGTTTTAGAACTAAAAGTTCATACAACCCATGCGTTCCATCATACCTAACTCCTTTGACTTTAAAATATTTCTCTCTATTTCCAACGTCGAGGAAGGAATCTCCAAAATTCCATTTATCCAAATTAACGTCATACTTAACACCGTACGGGGAGTTATCTATACTTTGATCGTTTCGCAGCATAAGAGAAAGATATTTCCTAGGTAGCGGGTGATATTGTTCTAAAAAGTCTCGCGTTGACACATTTTCCCATGCCGGATATATATCCTCGTTACCAGACTCCACCCTTTTGTCCACCCCTCCTGCTTCGTCGCCTTCTTCTTCCACTTTTTCTTCTTCTTCGTCTTCACCCTTCATCTTGAACGATGTGCGTATTTTTTTAAGCAATTTTGATCTAGGGGAAACCGATGTGTGCATTTTTGTAAGGAATTTTGATGTAGGAGAGGAAGTACTTGGAGTAGCCGCTACTGTGCTAAAAACGGGTGTGGACCAGGCCAACGGCATTTTCATCGGAGCGCTTATTTTTCCTTTTTTGTTAATGGTTTTCAGGGAGCGAGCGATGTCTTCTATAGGATCCAGAAGGGGTTTGTGCGTTTTAGCAAAAGCGATTGCTTTTGCTAAAGCGCGAAGTTGCGCGCCCGATTGTAAGGCTTGAAATTTCCTTCGTATATCATTAGCAACTCGAATTAATGCTCTTTTATGAAGTTTATCGGCTGCGATGTTGTCCCCCATAATAAGGTTACAATATCGATCGCTACTTTAGTTCGACTAGATGAGTTAGCTAAATTACTTCGAATTTATAGCGGTTAGGGTCTAATAAAACCGTCAAAATTTATTCTGTAACGTCCGTTGTTGACGTCACAATCCTTGTTGATCATTAGAAATCCGTAGCGACTGTCTTTCCAGCACCGAGTGCACATGTCCCGAAATTTATTAAAAGACATATCGATGCTCACATGCTCTTCGTAAACGTGACGCATGTTTAAGTCGTCTTGTTTAAAAATCAATAACATGTTCGCGTTATCGCGCAGCAGATGTTTAGGAATTTTCGTGTAAGACTGACAGAGATAGAAACTGCCTATACCGTGATGTCGCCCCATGCTGAAGAAATGACGCATCGGATTCTGATTGTCCATGCTGACATCGTCAAACACGAAAATCGAGTTAGGGCGCGCTTCATCGGGCATCATGACGGACTCGTTTTCGCTAAAAGTAAAATACCCCATGCCTTTTACACGCTTCAGCGCTTCTTTCAAAAATGTATACTTCGGTTGATGAAGAGACCGGGAATAAATATAAATATTGGCGAACTTCAACCCTTTGGGCTCCACCATCCAGCACCTGATGGAGGATGGGAACAAACTGCTATGCTTAGCACCATCAACTTTTGCCCCAGAGTCCATGAGCAGCTCCTTTTCCAAATCGCGTACGGTTAACCTTTCACGTTGTTGCACGATTTTTATTTTTTTTCCGCTATATCCGGCAAGTAATAAAAAATGAAGATTATGCTATAAATAAGCTTGTACGCATGATACGAAGTTATTCGTTCAAATGATCGTGCACGAAGGCGGAGGTGTCTTAAACAAGCTTATAGGTAAACTACCCGTCGAACTACACCTTCCAGGGTATCAATTCTGCGGTCCCGGTACACGATTGGGGCAAAGGTTAGCACGCGGAGATCCCGGCGTAAATCCCTTGGACGCCGCTTGTAAGGAGCACGATATCGCTTATTCGAGTCATCAGGACGTGAAATCGAGACATCTTGCGGACGCAGTTCTCGAACAAGAAGCCTGGAAGCGGGTTAAAGCAAAGGATTCCAGTGTTTCGGAGAAAGCAAAAGCTTGGCTCGTGACCAACGTCATGAAAGCTAAAAGAAAACTTGGAATGGGGCTTGGAAGAGGCGGCGGCGGTAAGAAACAATCTAAAGTCGCTTTCGGTAGGATCGTGAAAACCGGACTTAACGCCGTAAAAGGTGCTCAAGCGGAAACTATCGCGAAAGCTGCGAAAATAGCTGTGGGTGCGGCGAGAAGAGCCGTTAAAGAAGCAGGAGGTAGAAGATGTGTGAGACAACCTCGAGTAATTCCTATTCCAGGTGGGGCGGTAAAACAAGGTGGTCTAATTCCCTTATTGCCAGCCATTTTTGGTGGACTCGCTGGCCGGGGGCGTATCTCAGGTGGTTAAAGCCGTGAAAGACGTAAAATCCGCTAAAGATCAATTGGCGGAAATGAAGGACCATAATAGGAGGATGGAGGGTATAGCGATCGGAAAAGGTGGAAGTATGATTATAAAACACCGGTCGTCGAGTAAGTCGGGCCTCGGTTTGTACTTGAGCAAGAAACCTAAAAGCGGCGGCAGAGGGTTCTATTTACGAAAAAAGCCGACAAAAAACTAATAAATTTGCCTCGACGTCCTCTCACCAACATGGACATCTACAAATATGCCGCAGGTATACCCCATTTTCGAGGCGCATTTATGCGCGATGGATTACCTTCGCGACCTTGGAAGAACGAAAGTGGAATAGTCAATTTGGATTTGACAATGGGGAAAGGAACGCATTGGGTGGCATACAGGAAACGCAACAACTTGATTGAATATTTCGACGGATTTGGAAATTTAAAGCTACCGCGAGAACTTGTGAACTATTTCGGCAAAAATGCCGGAAACATGACCTATAACACGGAACGATATCAAAATTACAATTCCTACAACTGCGGACATCTGTGTTTGCAATTTCTGAGGAGATAAAAAGAGGGTATGTGACGCTTCCTCGTTTAATCATGTCCGAGACGTTCACTTTAACGGGTACAGGCAGTTACCTGAGTACTAACTATTATCCGCCGGTTGCCTTAAATGCCGACTACGAGTACACGTTAGGACTAATAGGTTACTGGACCTACAACGCTCTCCGAAACATCTTTCCAGGCAATAATAAGATCTATTGGCGCAAACCGGGCGATAAAAAAAACAGACAGCTACTCATAGCGGAGGGGGCATATGAAAAAAATTCGTTGAATGCGTACATATCGAAAAAATTGGCGCTAACCAATAATGAAACTCTCAAGCAGGAAGAAATATTTTCTCTGCAACCGAATACGAACACTTTAAAGTGTGAAATCAAAAGTAAATATGCCATTGATTTTCGCCCCGACGACTCTATCGGACGCATGCTCGGCTTCTCCCCCAAAGTTTTAGAAGCGGACGTATTACACGAATCGGATTTACCCGTTAAAATATCACCGGCCAGTAGTATACGAATAAATTGTAATATAACTGGAGGCCCACATTATAACGACACCCCGGTACATACAATATACGAATTCGCGCTGGACGTGGAGCCGGGGGAACAAGTGAACGAAAAACCTACAAACGTAATATATCTTCCAGTAGTAGTTGCGGATCAAATAGATAATATCACGTTGTCACTCACGAATCAAAACGGAGAACGATTAAATTTCGGACACGAAGACGATACTATACGATTGGAGCTTAAAAAGAAAGAACGAGAGAAAAAATGGGGTTAGATTTCACTACTAGTACTACTGGTAATAATAATATGATAATGAGAAAAACGGAGACGAATGAAGACATAATATCCCATTATAAAAGAGCGGCTCGCGCTCTACGCGTCACTAATCGTTCGAACGTTAAACTATTAAAACCTCAAGACGTTCACTTTTTGAAATCTCTCGGATTTACAGTTCTGAAAGAAAGTGATGAGCAGTGAAAAATTAAACATATTCGACGACATCCGACTCGATGAGGATATTATCGAACAGAAATGGATCGCCCATACGCCCCCGACTCGAGCGGAAAACTTCAAATCTAGCGATGAAGTCACCATAACGGTGGAACAACGAGATTCGCTCGTCAGCATTTATGAGAGTTTCCTGTATGTGGAAGGACAACTTGAAGTTGCGGACCCCACAAAACAATGTAATCTAGTCAACAACGCTATTTCCCATCTGTTCGAAGAGGTCAAATTAAGCCTGAACGATACCATGATCGAGTCTATACGAAGACTGGGGATTACCTCCACCATGAGGGGTCTTGCAGCTTACAACAAGGACACCATTAAATCGCTCGAGATCGCCGGATGGGGTGCCGATCCCTTTACTCTTCCCATTTCCATCGAGAGTACGGATAAGAAGTTCTCATGCCTTATACCCTTATCATTGTGGTTTGGAATAGCCGAGGACTACAATAAGTTAATCGTATGGTCCAAAATGCAGTTAAGTTTGGTTCGTGCTCGTACAGACTCAAATTGTATTCAAAGCGCAGAAAGCGATGGGAACATTAGCCTCAGCAAAATAGAATGGCGAGTGCCACACTTCAGGTTGAGCGACGCCGCCAAGTTACGACTCCTAAACAAAATCGACAAGGGCAAATTCATCACGATCCCTTTCCGAAAAAGAACCCTTAACATCATACCCGGGTTACGCAGCGGACGCGAGGATGTTATAGAATTGGGATCCGTGAAAGCCTTCGAGATACCTCATCATGTAATCGTGGGATTGCAAGTGAACAAGGAAAATATTGCTAAAGAAAACGCGAGCACCTTCAATCACGCCAACATAAAAAATATCACGGTCTATATCGATTCGGTGGCTCACCCCAATAGACGCATGAACTTGGACTTTAATAAAAACTTATTTACGGAGGCGTACAGAAATTACTGCGACTTTCAGTCATCCTACTACGGAAACAACCCCCATTTTCCCCACCCTCTCATGAGATACAGTGAATTTCTTAAATCCGCGCTATACGTCATCGATCTATCGAAACAGGACGAGAGTGTAAAGGCGGGGACGGTTAGTATTAAAATTGAGATCGAAGCGAGCACAGCGTTTGCTAACAACACGTACGCGTACGTTCTATTACTTCACGACACCATAGTATCGTACGAACCAGTTACGAGCACCGTTACCACCCTGTAAACGATGATAATAATAGATTTGCAGGGCTTCGAAGCACCCCATTTTGTTCCGAAAGAAATGGCCATTACTGACGGAGAACGAACAGCTCATTATGTCTTTAAACCGCCGTGTCCATTTCATGAATTGACACTTTCGCAACAGACCACCGTCAACTGGCTCACCAGATATCATCACAGATTGCGATGGTCCTTCGGTAATACGGATTTGCGAGAAATCGAAAAAATCTTAAGTGTCGTCACGTCGCGAGACAGCACATATTGCAAGGGTAAAATTAAATCCGATTACCTGCGAAATCACACGACGTTGCCGGTGATAGACTTGGATGATCGAATGTCCGAAGAAGAGTTCCTTGAAAAGATGGCTCCTCTACGTCACTGGAAACCACCATGTTTTTCACATATTCTCAATTATTGTCGGTGTGCTATTAATAATGTAAATCAAATATATTACGCACTGTCTCAAAATGACAAATTAATCAAACAAACAGAATAATTTCTTTTTTATTATTATTAGCTATAATTATTGTATTATTTATGTGTACTTAACTATGAATGAAATAAAAGATGATGATGTAATAAAATAGAGTAATGTTTTATTTTTACATACAATTATCTACAAAGTAAAGTAAGTAAACAATCTAAAAATTATTAATACAACCATCAGTAGTATGACAAGGGCAAATACATTATTTGAAATTAACAAAACTTTAATAGTTCCATCCACCACACCTCCTCCTCCTCCTCCTCCTACCGGTGACGAGGAATTTGTTCTATTCCACAACAGGGGTGTCCATTCTGATTCTTGCCAGCTTTCATTTTGATACAGATAACGTAATTTTATCCAAATAAAACGTTCTCGATGACGCTGATGAAAGGCTCCCAGTGCATAGGAAAATGCGAAGGTACTATTTACATATTCTGTTTGCATTCTATTCCACGCCTCCGGTATTGGAGATGATGATGATGGTGATGAGGTGTCGTCATTTTCGCTAAAATAGAACCCAACGTAGGCCTCTTTTGCTCCGACCGGATGAGCTACGTAAAGCACTTTACGGTCGGCAACAATCGACGACAACACCAAGGCCACCGTCTACAATAACATGATGCACGTGTTTTTCACTTGAGACGTACTCGATTACTACTGCTTTGATGTCTCGAAAAACATCGGTATAAATTCCACTAGAGCGAACGAATTAGGAGCGAATTTTTGCTTCTTTATCCCCTCAGCGGCCTCTTCCCCATCACCGCCATCGGTGACGTCATCTTGTGCAAGTTTCTGTCCTCGATAAGCCAAATAACACGTGCACATGTTTAACATTGCTATTTTTTCATTAGTTAAATAATCACTTATTCTTTTCGGCAAAAATAACACAAAATCTTCCACTTCTACCAGCAACGAGCGACTATGCGTTTTCGTGTTAATGGCTCGAACGTCTAACATCAGATATTCCCGATCTACAGGTAGATCTTTCAATTTCTTTACCGGTTTCTGAACTGCCGATCCAATATTATTCAGACAGGAAAAAAATCTTGCTACACCATCCATCACTGCTGATGCCGCCTCCACTGATGATGATGCAATCTCTGTCAAACTCGGTTCACTCATCGTCATTATCTTTGCCCTACTACAAAAAACGTCTTCACTCAACGAATTCACTAAGGCTAATAATATATAATTGAAAAGAAACTTCACTTCACACGCCCCCCACCGCATCGTCGGCGTCAACATCCCCCGCATCCCCCTTCTCATCATCATCGATGGACGGTATTTTAAAAAACTTTCTCATCTCATCGGACAGATGATGCGCCAAATCTTATTTTTTTAATTCCTCATATAAAACTTCCAACGAGATTTCCGTTCGCAAACACGCTTCACACAACTCCATCCCCTTCAAATACGTTCCGTGAAGCTTCATACAATAATCGTAACCGCCGTACATCTGTTGCCAGTCGTAAACCGCTTCGTGCATAGCGTCTTTAGCACCATCCTCAAACTACCTCAATAAACATTCCACCCCGCTAACGGCGTCTCGCACCACGGGATAATCCTGAGCACTATACATCATCCACATGTCGATCTCACAAGCAATACTGCACTAGTTTCCCTTAGGAGGCTAGAGCACTAGTCCACCCCCCCTACCCCTCGATCGAGGTCGCGCGCAAACCCGTTTCAAATTAACCCTTTCAACGGCCCACTGGGGCACAGGCCCGTCGCACCACCGCACGACTGACCACCCGCCCACGCAACGCCGCGACAAATTTTTCTAATTAACCCGGGGCGCCCGGCCGCGTTCACGCGCTCCAAAGCGACACGACCTGCAACCTCCTTTAGCGCCAAAACTTCGGACCAATCACGAACAGGCCTGAGATTTGATTTTTCCCGCCAAAACCACACCCACCGCGACATCTAGCGACACATGCTGCAACCTATTTTACCGGCAATTCGATCTGACCAATCACGGACAAGCACCCATGCTGACATCTGGCGGGAAGGACGCCAAGTTTTACACACATAACCTCACTCAATTGTAAGTGTGACACACATAACCTCACAAAATTGTCCTGTCTTAAAAACGAAACTCCCATAAGAATAACATGGGGAGATCTAGTCTTGAACCGCTATTTACTTACTACTACTAGTAATGCGTCTCGGAACCCCGAATACCTTTATCATGTCTTTCATTGCCCGTATCGTAAATTTAGTTTTTGTATTTTTAACAGGGTAAATCAATACAAATTTTGTAAACGCTTCTACGACTACTAGTAACTGTGTATTCCCGGATTTGGTTTTTATGAACGGTCCCAGATGATCCACATGAATGGTGTGGAAAGGTACCGGAACTTTTGGTATAGGGTGCAAGTACCCCGGCAACGGACCTTGCGGGTCTTTAAAATACAAACAATTCAGACAATTTTTAACATACTTTTTGACAAACTGCCGCATGTTGTGAAACCAGTACTGGCTGGATACAACTTCATATGTTTTTGCAAATGCGAAATGACCAGACTCGTCGTGAGCCATTCGTAAGATTTGGAATTTAGCAAACTGAAGCACAACCCACCTCGAACCGTGATGGGTGATCTTGTACACCTTACCTCCCTTTAAACAATAATTTCGGAAAATTTGCCTATTTTCGGCTATATCGCCCGTCTCCAAGATAGCTTTAATTGTTTGAATTGCTTGATCTTGTTGCTGAGCGGCCAGCAACCAAGTATCCTCTGATAGTACAGTCGCGTATACACCCTTAGCCTCTTGGGTTTCGACTCAGTGCGTCCAATTGCTGCATCTGTCTACCAGCCCTATGAGCAATTGTGTACTGATACTCACTTAGTGCTAACACCCACCGACCGATCCTCGGGTTTAAATCCCTTTTCAGGAACCCCCCCCCTCAATAGTACTTTTCACTGCGGCACAGTCAGTGATGATAGTGAAAGAAAGTCCTACCCAACAAGTATTCCCGAAACCTCTTAACTGCAGATATGATCGCAAGTTTTCCCTTGTTCACACATGAAAATTCAAAGCCAAAGAGAAGTTTTACCAGTACTGTATGTAAGGTATTTCATTTGGTATTTCATTAAATACTACACAGTCAGGTGTTTTATTTATGTTCTTTTCAATACCCTAGTGATATGGAATAAAATATGTATTTTTCTACAGTTGTCAAAAAATGATGACATCTTCATTAATATCCGTATGCAAAATTCCACATTGGTTTTGTTTACTTGGCAACGTGCATGAAATATTTTTGGCTTTAGAGCGAAAAATATTTCGTGTATTTATGCGATTTATGCATATTTGAGGAATGTCGTTTCCGTAGTAACAACGAAACTGCCCGCTTTGCGCTAAAATAAAAATTTCCTTGTATTATTTTTTTATGATTTTTTTTCTACTTTTTTTAGTTATTTCAATAACGCTGTAGAAAAAACGTTGTGTGCAATTCGTGTTCGAAATGACTTTGGTGGACTCGAATGAAATTGAAAAGACTTTCAATCTTGACCACCAACGTAGTATTTCGATCACTAAATACACCAATAACTATTTCATATAAGAAACTTTGTTTGATAAGAGTCATAGTCCCAAATTATTCTACAAGAACGGCATGATTCGTGCAATCAGTACAACTTTATAGTTAGGCTAATATGTAAAAACAATTCTGCACTATTTACAGCTATCGCAGATTGCAATAATTGACGCAGAACATCAGAAATCAATATCAGCATCAAGTAAAGTTCGCGTCATTTACATTATCTGACATAGGCGCCCGGTAGGGGGGAGCAAGGAAGGGTACTTGCCCCCCCCCCTGGAAGTTGAACAATTTGAATTTTATTGAAAATTTTTTATAATATGCCGTTTGTTTCTAGACTTGCCCCCCCTAGCATGTCGTTTATTCTAGGCTTGCCCCCCCCCTAGCATGCTGTTCATTCAAGGCTTGCCCCTCCTGGACAAATTTCTGCGGGCTCCTATGTTCACTGATTAATAATAATCGTCGGCATTCGTTAATGTACAGATTATAACTAGTATGTACTATTCCGGCAAGAAAATTTCGCACGATTTTTTTTTGCCTTTGTAAGCGATCTCACATCCAGTGGCATGTTGTACTTATGAAAAATTAATATTTTTTTAATGCAATAGTTATATTTGACGCCTATAATAGTGTGTCAAAGTTTTGTCATGTCATGTCAAAATTTTTTCTTACTCACCTAAAGTGTGAGAAAACAGCCTATACTTGATAAAAATCGTGCGAAATTTTCCTGCCGGAATACATATTGTTATGTTAATTTTATTATTATGGTTTTTATATAATAAGCGAGATATTATTTTATTTTTTAATATTCTGGTAAAAATTAACGAAAATAAAAAAAAATTACCAACTTGGTATATTAACCGTCTTACCTTTAAGAAAATTGTTTTGGTACACTTTTGTAATATTAATGTGCTGTTGTGTAATATATCTTTACCTTGCTATAAAATTATAATAAGTATATAAAGTTATCATAAACTGTTATGATTTTATTTACAAATAAATATATATGCAACAAATAAAAACATACACTGTTTAAACTAAACATAAAGTTTACTTTTTTAATTTCTTGCAAAAATAATATAAATTTCAAAATATGAACATAATATTTTGCCATATAAACAAATTTTTTCTTACTAGTAGCAAGATATGCTTACTAGTTAAAAAACAGTTGGTTAATATAAAATATTATCATGATAATATAATAACCTAATGTACTTAAAAAAGGTAACAAAATGTTATAATTAAATTTCTTGTTTAATTAATGTAAAAATAATGTAAATATTTAGTCACAAGTGTTAGAAAATAAGTTGAAAATGTATATAAAGAAATTGATTGTTAAAAATAAAGATTAGTTAAGCTGTAAAAAAAATTTAAACTAAGCATAAAATTTACTTTTTTTAAGTACATAGGTTATTATATTATAATGATAGCACTTTATTAACCTACTAAATAAAAAGTAAACAAATAATTAATACAATGTTTTCTTTATTAAACCTTATATGAACAAAACAAAAATATATATAATACCAAATTAAATCTTTATAAGAGAAACAAAAAAGCTGATTTTTATAATTGAAATTAAATTACAAAAATTTAATGAATATGTCTGCGGACAAAGAACTGTCATCTTATTTAATTAAACAAATTAATTAAATTATAATGAAAATAAAAAAATATTTATTGATATTCTTTATATTTACTTAATGATTTAAAATTTTTGAACTTTAATTAAATGAAAGTTTTGACCACAAGTAAAATCTCAAATGATATCAATACATTATTATCAAATAGGTGTTTAGCAACCAACTGTTTTGAAATTGGCGCCTAAAATAACATTAGAGTACCTTCTTTTGCTTGACAAATTATTTTAGCTGATAATCTCGATCCAGTATAATAATATCAATCAAAATAATTATAATATCCATACAATTAAAACTAAATTGTAAGTTATTAAAAAACTGTCATCTTTCCAATACCAGGTGAGTAGTATTTTTCCATTAATTTTGAATAATTTCATCTAAATAATGTTTGGTCATTAGCGATGTGAATTTTCTTTCTTCTTTTAAAATTTAAATGTTTATTATAATAACTTTATTCAAAAACTTTCATTTATGTTTATCACTTTAAACTCTTGTTTTGTTGACATTTATACGAGTATTCTAACCTTTAATATTTACTACTTAACTTATAATAATAATTTATAATAATAATAATTGCTACAACCCATAGCCTGGAAACCAGGCCCCAGAAGCTATAAGCTTGTGCGGGAGGGAAGGGGCGATTATTATTATTACGTAGGCCCTAAGTGCGGCTTCAGCCGACTTACAGATGGAACAGCACAAATCCCACATTTGTGTCACAGCTAAGGAAAACTGCAGAAAACCTTAACCAGATCTGCCGGCACCGGGAATCGACCTCGGACCGCTTGGGTGAAAGTCCAGCACTCTAGACATTACACTACCAAGGCTGATTAATTTTCTTAATTAACTTTCTTTCTTAATGTTCTTAAAACACCTTGCGGATTGCTTTTTATAAATAAATGCTTTCATTAGAGGCTTAATTAACTTATTTAAAGTTTTTAGCTAGACCGAAACAAACTCTGAGACTCAATTTACATGAATCTATACTCTATATTACAAGGTCAAGACGCAGCTTTACCAACATGTTTTCAATAATTTTATCAAACAAATTCAACTTTTCTACTGACATCTCTACAAATCCTGTAGTCAAGATAGTATTCTATGAAATTCCAATAATAATTTCTATTACACCGTTATATAATTAACAAACGATTACCATTTTACATTGATGGCATTATAATGAAATTCTAAAGCAACGCCATTTCTTCAGGTAAGTCAGTTTATTTATGGCTACACCTTAATAACAACTTCTTTTTTATATTCTAGATAAAAGTCCGCCAGAATACAACCCCATACCTTTCTACATTTTCTACACTACTTTTACTTTTCTACAAAAATATATAAACGTAATGTATTTAGTTAAGCTAATGGTACAAACTATCTTTTTTAAAGAAAATCTGAGAAGATCTGGAGATCAATTATTTTCTAAATTATGAGCAGCTATTAATTTAACATTATTATTATAATTGTTTACGTACAATTTGGTGGCGGCCAGTACATTTTTTGTACTAATTATCCTTAAATTAAATCTGCACTTAGTAAGATTATCAATTAACATCTACGACCTGAAAGTAATCTGTTACGTAATTGTTAAGTAGTTTTTGTGTTACATATATTGGGGTAGGGAGGTGGATATCGTGGGGAATTTTGTTGTTACTCGCTGCCCCGCCTCATACATGGAAATATAATTCCTTATCAAACAAAGACAATATACCTACTAGTTTTCACAGAGTTATTAAAAAGCTTTTAAACTCGTGCTGAATTTGCGAAACTATGCAATTTAGGTTTTGATGACTAGGGTAAAGTAAGATTAAGTAATAGTGAGAGATGTTTTTAATGAACTTCCTGGCTGGCTAGCTCACGGTGCTAAGGAGTCCGGCTATATTTAAATTTATTAACCGGAGACTATAGCTAATTTTAGCTCCAGCAAACGTCTGCTATAAAATAACAGCAGCCGTTTAAACTCAACATAATCAAAATATAAATAAAAGACACAGGCTACAAAAGAAACAAAAAGAAAAATTATTTACCCAATAACAAAATAGTAAACCAGTACTAAAGTATTAAACAGCAAAATCAGGTCATTAAAAGTTAGATCAATCACTAATATTCCCCTTAAATAATAAATCAATATAAACAATATAATTCATTAATTTTCCAATTTCTAAAATCAGTCTTTTAAATCATTCAATCAGTATCTTATAATGAATTAAGCATTTCTCAAATCTCAAATTACTAAAATCAATCAGTACCAATCAGTTAAACTTATTCCAAAGCTAAATAAAAAAATATCTACAATTTTAGATACTTACATAGTTTTTATAATTTACAAAAGTTTCAGTAGTGAATAACGGCCAAGAGGTTTGTGGTCAAAAGGGTGTAGTCTGTCCTCCTAATATTAGACGTAACTAATATCTTGGACTAACTAGTTAATAAACATCTCTGATGCTTTAGATGTCCCTACAATTGTTCCAGAGACAGAATTAGAGTAAAGGCAACGAAGAAGCCTAATAAGGAAAATCTACAATTAATAAAAAGGTTTTCACCGTAAACTAAGGCATACCGAATAGATGGTTTCGGCGTCACAAAAAAGAGGTCTGAATGGTTACGAATTGCCTTTTGTGTTCTAACTATGATTTCTCGACAAAAGAAAGGAATAGATAAAAATAATTCTAATAAAATAAATTTTAGGTTACAAGCATTGAAACGCATAATTTAAATCCTAGTCAAAATCTTCCAGTGTATTAAAAGTCATCTACGTAAAACTAAACAAACTTTCACTCACTTTAAAACCTCAAAGAGGGAAATTATATTTAGAACTTCACAAGTGAATGAAAAACTACTACTTGTTCTGTAAAGAGAAATCACAGCCAAACCGGTAAAAGAAAGAATTATCTTTTATAACAATTTCCAAAAAAATTTCAAATTTAAGCATTACCAAATACTTTACATAGCTGTTCGGAAATATAATGTCAAAACCCATCAAAGAATATAAGGGAATGAAGGAATAAAGAATAAGATGATTGATCCACCTCTAAGCAAAATGGACTGATACAATTTTGAAGTGGCAACGATCCCCAGAGATTGGAATGCCAAGAAGAACTTTATATTATCTGAAACCAGTAGTAAAAAGCAACTAGTCGTAAAATCAACTTTTTTCGCCTTTGCTAAAAATTACCATCGTTGTTTGTTTTGAGCAAATAGACTGGGCATTTCTGCGCGTTTCCCTTTGTGACTAGCAAAACAGGAATATTCTGCTTGTTTCATTAAAAGTGAATTTTCAATTCTGTAATGACAACTAAACTAAACATAACTAAACTTTTAAATATTTTCTCCTCTTTGGTAAATTCACGTGTGGGTTTAATGGTAGTTAGTGGGTACAGAACTAAAAGAAAATTCCGTTAATTTCCAATCAGCGCTTAATTTGGTTAAAATAATAAACAATTTAAATCATTCATGAATCATCTTTAGTAAATATTATGTGTACATTGTACTTGTATATAAAAAACGTAATTTGTACCCAGAACATTAAATTAAGTAACACGTTTATGAAGTGTTTGCTTAATGAATTATTGTTGCTGAATTATTATTTACGGTAAATTTCGTACTATACAGAAATATTTTTTTGATTATACAATTAAATTGTTAAGTATATTTTTGATCGCTTTTTAATTACTTTACGAGATATACAACCAGGGTCGAACTTTAATAATACTGCGCGATTAAGATTATCTGAATCTTGTTTCTTGTGGTTGCTACACTCGACTCCAAAAATTTATAAATTGACGTTAATTCAGACACAAATACATTTAAGTTGTTCTTTTTATTTTGGGGTCATTGTAAATGCTAGGTAATAAATATTTCATAACAACCTGCTTTGTTACTCTTATCACCTAGCCTCCCGTAATTTTTAGTGTAAACCATTCAGTCATTGATTTTACCTCAAAGAATACAACAGTATATTTAACGGTGTCTCCTAACCATACATTGTATTTGACTAATTGCCAATACGTATTTTGGTACCGATGTTACCTTTTTCTCGACATAAAACTGTCTGAATAGAATTCTAAAAGTTGTTATATAGTCCAGTCAAATGGTGTTCAAAAATGGCTTGAAGTGGAAAGTTCTGGTGTAATTGTTTTTTGTGGCTTAGTTTATGGTTTTTGGGGTGCTGAATACGAATCTGAAGTTGTCCAACAAAAATTTTCACGGCAAATATGAGAAATCATACAAAACACTAAGAATCACAGCTTTCTTTTGGTTTTTGGCTTATTACTTGAAAAGTAAGTTTTTTACGCAAAAGGTGATCCTATATTAAAATAAAGACGAGAAAATTACCTACAATTCATGTTCTTATAATTTTTGTTGTACAACGTGTGGTTTTCGAGCAAAGGGTCATTGAAAATTCGGGAAAAATAGCAAAAACACATTATTTTACAGCCTTTCTGTTCATAACACTAAGAGTAAGCATTTGCTAACGTACCTACTTATTATTAGGTTATATATTATTATATTTATAGTTATATTATTATCATATAGGCATATATTAATATAGGTATAGACTCTCTTCGAGCCCTTTGTTGTTCGAGTGCTTTATTTCTTTTGCAGCTCCTCATCTTTTGACGTGTTGAGCTGGCGGGCATGCTGAAGAATTTCTAAAATACGAATTGTGCCTGTATCCATTGTCTCTTTTCGACGACTGTGGTATGTGAAAAGGAACCAAGTCTGCTTTATACAAAGCATTTACACCAACTGAACAGGCAAACCTCCAAGGGTGTATGTATGTCATAGATGGAGGATATTTGCTGCAAAGAGTCGTGTGGAGCAAGGGTCAATAATTTTCATAAATTTGTGAAGTTACGTTTTATTTGTTAGGTACAAGTACAAGGACAGTGCCATAGTTGTGTTCGATGATTACCCTCAAGAAGATAGTTGCAGAGGTACTAAATATACTGAGCGAGCAAGAAGATCACACAAACAACCCTCAGTAGATTTGATGTTCGACGAAACGATGGTGCCTACACTACCACAAGAAAAATTCCTAGGCAATATGAAAAACAAAGAGCGTCTGATTTTAATGTTGAGGGACAATTTTGTAGCAGTTGACATTCACACAAAGCAGACACAAGAGGGATTCGGATGCACTTATTGTCACCACAGCAATAGACCTTGCACAACATAACTTTGTAGTTATCGTGAGTGAAGACGTAGATTTGCTGGTGATCATGATTGGTGGCTGTAGCGGTGTACATTCAAATGTATACTTTCTAAAGCCAGGCAAAGGGACAGTTTCACTACTCATTTATCTCTCCTGACTGCAAACTTGATCGATCGATAGCTAACAACGTATTGTTTTTACATGCCATGGTAGGAAGCTGTGGTACTTGTTCAGCCTCGTTCAAAGTAGGACAGATGAGGTTTCATCAGATTCTCAGGAAAAACCTTGCATTAACTAAGACTATTGAGATTTCTAAAGACCTTATGGTAGATGCTGATGCAGTTACTGATGCTGGCCATCGTTTTTTCGCCTCATTGCATAAATTGGCTGACAAGGAAGCCACGTCATTAAACAAATTGCGAGTGCAAATAATACATGAAACAATTTTAAAGGTTAAAAATACTAAATTCTCTGCGTTTTGTAGTTGTTTTAATTGAAGTTTTGTTGCGCAAATTAGATCTAACTAAAGCAGGCTCTTCGCTACTATTCCTTTTTGATATACGCTAAGAAGTTGGAGAAATAAGCCTTAATTGCTTATTTACTATCGCTCACAAATGAACCAATCGAGTTAATAGTACCAAAATTCCAGATTCAGAAATCTATAGTGAAGAGCTTGCTTAATTGCTGTTTCATTCTTTGCAGGAAAACAAAGTCTGCTATATCAAGCACCGAAAATACAATACCAAATCAACAAAGTGCTTCAACATCGATTTTGGCTGAAAACCCAATAGCAAGCACGTCCAGTGTTGAAAATCATGATAGCCCAGAAGAATTTTTTATGGAAATTGAAAACAATAAACAAAACACTAAGGAGGAATTGTCAGTGCAAGGTCGTAGAATTATCGACTTTCAATTCTTTTTTGACCAATTAGTAGTTGTTAGCGAACATGCACCTCTTTTGGGATGTTCCCTAAAAAACATAAAACTCTGCAAAGAAATTCGTAATGGGTTATCTTCTAGGTTTATTGCTTCTTGTAACATGTGTAATATAAAATTCAGCCTTTTTACCAACTCTCAGGCCGATACCACTTCTCAATTCGAAATAAACCAAAGTGCTGTAAATGGAATGATATCCATTGGCTCTGGATTTTCCCACTTAGAAGAATTCTGTACTTCTATAGAGATCCCAAACATGACACAAAAAAAGTATCAGGACGTTCAAGACAAAATCTTTCAAATCTATGATCAACGTTCGACTGAATTGATGACAGAGGCTGCTGAAGAAGAAAAAAGGTTGGCCATAATGGAAAAGGAAGTTGGTGTGGACGGGGTACCAGAAATTACAGTAGTTTGTAATGGAACTTGGGGTAAAAGGTCTTATAAAAAAAAACTACAATGCGTTATCAGGTGCTGCCGCTATTATAGGTTACCGAACAAAAAAGGTTCTGTATTTAGGAGTTAAAAATAAATACTGTGTCATATGTCGCCGTCATGAAAACTCTAATACGGCAATACCGGATCATGCATGTTATAAAAATTGGACCGGAAGCTCAAGTGCTATGGAGTCCGCTATCATATCAGAAGGCTTTCGAAAAAGTGAAGAAATCTACGGTGTGAGATATAGTAGGTTTATTGGAGATGGTGACAGCAGTACATACAAAAAAATTCTGGAAAGTACTCCGTATTCTAAACCAGTGATCAAAATAGAATGCCGTAATCATCTTTTTCGCAACTTCTGCAATAAGCTTCACGAAATATGCAAAACACCAACAGCTAACAAAACATCAACACTTAGAAAAAACATTGAAAATCATATTATGAAAATGAGAAACGCTGTAGTTAAAGCTATTGAATTTAGGAAAAATGAAACAGGAACAATTCAGTCGAAATCTGTCAGACTAAAACATGATATTCTCAATGTCTCAAGTCATATTTTTGGCGAACATAAAAATTGCTCAAAATTAGAGTATTTTTGTGCAAAGTCTCACCCTGATGATGAAAATATCGTACCGGAGTTGATAAAGGAAGGTCTCTATTCTAAAATTTATAATCAATTCACCTACCTTTCGAATCATTCCACAAGTTTAATTTATGATCTAGATAGCAACATGGTGGAATCCTTCAATAGCGAAATATGCAAATTTGTAGGAGGTAAACGGGTAAATTTGTCGCAAAAAAGGCAATATCAAAGTCGTCAAACTGTTGTACAGTTCTTACTCTAAAAATGAATCTACAGAGTGGAGTACTCTGCATGAAGCAACCGCTAGAGAAGAGCTCAGTAGCGCCATATCTGAAACAATAACTGAAGCAGGACTGCACATTCATCCTGATTTTAGTTATCTCGGAGCAACTCCGGACGGACTAATAGGTTTGGATGCCATTGTGGAAATAAAATGCCCCTATGCTGCTAGAGAAAGGACCCCAGAAGAAGGAATTGCTACAAAAAAAATTACTTTCTGGAAAAAACATGAAGATAACCTGGATGTAAACACTTCACACACGTATTATTATCAAATACAGGGAGCCTTGGAAATAACAAACCGATCTTATTGCTGGTTCTGTGTTTGGACACCACTTGGCATTAAATTTGAAAAAATAAATAGGGACCGCCATTTTTGGTCGACTAAAATGTTTCCCCATTTACACAAGTTTTATTTCAATTGTATTCTACCAGAATTAATAAATCCAAGAAAACAGAGAAATATGCCTATAAAAGAGCCGGAGTGCATCAAATTAGCACAAGAATATCTCTAGTATCTCTATAGAAGTACAGAATTCTTCTAAGTGGGAAAATCCAGAGCCAATGGATATCATTCCATTTACAGCACTTTGGTTTATTTCCAATTGAGAAGTGGTATCGGCCTGAGAGTTGGTAAAAAGGCTGAAGTTTAAATTACACATGTTACAAGAAGCAATAAACCTAGAAGATAACCCATTACGAATTTCTTTGCAGAGTTTTATGTTTTTTAGGGAACATCCCAAAAGAGGTGCATGTTCGCTAACAACTACTAATTGGTCAAAAAAGAATTGAAAGTCGATAATTCTACGACCTTGCACTGACAATTCCTCCTCAGTGTCTTGTTTATTGGTTTCAATTTCCATAAAAAATTCTTCTGGGCTATCATGATTTTCAACACTGGACGTGCTTGCTATTGGGTTTTCAGCCAAAATCGATGTTGAGGCACTTTGTTGATTTGGTATTGTATTTTCGGTGCTTGATATAGCAGACTTTGTTTTCCTGCAAAGAATGAAACAGCAATTAAGCAAGCTCTTCACTATAGATTTCTGAATCTGGAATTTTGGTACTAAGACCTGTTCATAATCCTTTCAAGAACAATGGCGTTCATGCAGTAAAACCAACTAATAATGTTAGTGAGAATACTATTAACTAATCTCAATGACTTATATATATTACTAATATTACTAATTTAAGTTGTCCTAAATATTCATTAATAGATATGGGAAATATAAAAAAACCAAACCGTTTTTGTTAAAAAGAGAAAAGATGTATGAAAATTGTAATTGTAACACCTTGTACACAACATGTTTGTGTAGCACACTGTAGATAAGCATAGACTGTTATACGCGTGTAAATGGAACATAATAGAACATTCGGTAATAAAACAATGTAGCGGGTATGTACTATTCCGGCAGGAAGATTTCGCACAAATTTTTCCCTTTGTAAACAGTCTCACCTCCAGTGGCGTGTTGCACTTATGTCAAATTATTATTTTTCTTTTAATGACATGTTATAAAATACAATTTAATAACATACGTAGTTTTTAAATCAAAATGATATATCTTGGTATAAATATTCTTTTTTCAACTAATACTATTTTAGTTTCATTGCAACAGTCATTTTTGACGCGCCTATGATATTGTGTCAAGTTGTGACATGTCATGAAAAGTATTTCTTACTCACCTAAAATTTAAGAAAAATCGGCCAACTTGATCAAAATCGTGGGAACTTTTCCTGCCGAAATAGTAGTACAGTGCGGCCGAAAAATTTTCAACGGTATATTGCGCCTGCGTAATTACTACTTTTCAATTCTCGTAAGAGACGTTACTTTTATTTATCTGAAATGTCATAAATAGCATACAAGCCAGATTCATCCGATGTGAATATCAGAAAGATGTGCTATTGTACCTATTCAAACTAATTACTAATAACCTATTAATAAATAAGAAGTTGTTTTTAATAGTAATTCGGTCAAACATTACGGAATTCAGAAGCCAAACATCACTCTCATCCTAAATTAATGTGTATTATTTAGTTATTTATTTCCTTTATAGTTATTTAAGTGATAAGTTTTCCAAATTAATCTTTACGGGCGAGCTGGAAAGTTTGTAGCACAACAAAGGAGCGAGCCTTCATATAATCTTAATCTAGTGAGCCCAGTAAAAATTAATTGCAAAATCGTACCGCGTACAAAGCTCTATTTACTTTCATACAGCGTTTTTTTAAAATTAATTTATTGTATTTACATTTTTCATAAAAAGGCATTTTGCAATCAAAGGAGGTAGGACAATTTATAGCTAGACGTTGTCATGGTGTTGTAAGTAAGCAACAAATTAGTTTCCATTAGCTTTTTTTTATATGAGCATTGTAAAGTTTTACAGGGCTATGACTACTCATTTATAACTTTATCTAAATCGAAAACTATTATACCGTGATATCAAAAATTATCTTGGTCAAGGGTTGTTATGGAATATAAAACGGTTGTCTTAGTTTGAATTTCTAAATCTTGTTCTTAAAATAATTCTGTCGTTGTCAAGCTACACTGACATCATCAATAACCTACAAATGTGTTACCTACTTAGTTCAGCTGTAAAATAATAATGAACTACAAGTTATGAAATAAATAACGTTTTTATTAACAAGAAAAACTAAACTACAGTAAATGTTGGAAATGTCCCCCGTTTTGTTCAATGCACAAGTTTACGCGCCTCCTCATGTTCTAAAAAGCGTTTTGCAGCATTTCTGGTGTTATGGCTGCACATTGCTGAACAATTCTTTGTCGCAGTTCTTGCAAATCATTTACCGGAGTTGCAAAAATCTTGTTTTTTAAGTAAGGAAAGATGAAATAGCCCATAATTGTCAAACAAGGTGATCTCGGAGGAAACTCAACTGCTGTAGGCAAACTTATCAGCCGGTCATCAAAAAACTGGCGTCGGAAAGCAAGATTTTCTCGTCTAGTATGTGCTGTTGCACCGTCTTGCTGGAAATAACCGTACTGAAGTTCATCATCGTCTAATTGTTGCACAAATTCAGCTAAAAAGTTGTTTCTGTACCTTTCTGCGTTGACGGTGAAATCGAGAAAAATCGGCCCAAAAATTCTCCTGCGAGAAACTGCCATCCAAACACCAATTTTCTGAGCATGTAGTGGCGCTTCAATAAAATTATGCGGGTTATCAGTGCTCCACATTCGCATATTCTGAGAATTGATGTATCCCGAAAGGTGGAACCACGCTTCGTCAGAAAACAAAGTTAAGTTCAGCAGATCGTCATTCATTAAATTATTGACAAACCAATGGCATTACGCAAGACGTCTGGGGTGGTCTGCGGGCAGAAGAGCTTGATAAGCTTGCATCTTATATGGATGCATGTTCAAGTCGTTTTTTACAATTTTTTGGCATGTTCCATAAGAAAGTCCTATTTCTTGAGAGAGATGTTTTAAAGGTTTGTAGGCTCTTCTTCCATACGTTGACGAACGTCATTAACAACTTCTTCTGTACGAACTCTTAGTCTACCAGCACCTTTTTTATGAGTCACAGAACCAGTTTCGCGAAACACTTCAACACAATTTGTAAGGCACGCATAAAAATTCCGGTAATATTGCTACGGCGTGCTCTCGAAAATTGTCCAAACACAAACGTTGACTGTATTGCCAATTTCCATTAACTAGCACACCCGTTCGAAAATAGACAATCATGTAAATTTTGTGCTGTACGGTGAGAGCCATAATTAAAAAACTGCGTAGGATTAGAAAACTTTAACGTAATGATCTGACAGATTTTGACACTCAAAAAATTATTGACATAAATTTTACAGCTGAACTAAGTAGGTAACACATTTGTAGGTTATTGATGATGTCAGTGTAGCTTGACAACGACAGAATTATTTTAAGAACAAGATTTAGAAATTCAAACTAAGACAACCGTTTTATATTCCATAACAACCCTTGACCAAGATAATTTTTGATATCACGGTATAATAGTTTTCGATTTAGATAAAGTTATAAATGAGTAGTCATAGCCCTGTAAAACTTTACAATGCTCATATAAAAAAAGCTAATGGAAACTAATTTGTTGCTTACTTACAACACCATGATAACGTCTAGCTATAAATTGTCCTACCTCCTTTGATTGCAAAATGCCTTTTTATGAAAAATGTAAATACAATAAATTAATTTTAAAAAAACGCTGTATGAAAGTAAATAGAGCTTTGTACGCGGTACGATTTTGCAATTAATTTTTACTGGGCTCACTAGATTAAGATTATAAGAAGGCTCGCTCCTTTGTTGTGCTACAAACTTTCCAGCTCGCCCGTAAAGATTAATTGTACAAGGTGTACAATTAAGGTGTACAATAGTTGTACAATTGTTGTGTACAAGGTGTTACAATTATAATTTTCATACATCTTTTCTCTTTTTAACAAAAACGGTTTGGTTTTTTTATATTTCCCATATGTATTAATGAATATTTAGGACAACTTAAATTAGTAATATTAGTAATATATATAAGTCATTGAGATTAGTTAATAGTATTCTCACTAACATTATTAGTTGGTTTTACTGCATGAACGCCATTGTTGGGACCCTACAACATCCGGAACATCTTCGACGGGAGGGTCTACACGGTCGACAAAGGGGGACAGCAGGTGAAGTACCACGCAGACCACATCCGGCCAGCACCACGACGCCCAGCGCTTCGCACACCGCCTCCGGCATCACCACCACCGCACCCGGAAGAAGACGCTTTGCAGGCCATGCCGTCGTCTCCGAGGGGGGGCGAATTGACACCGACAACCACGTGCTCTACAACGCCAGCAGCCTGCAATTGGAGAATCTGGTCAGCCAACCACGATGCAGCACCAGCCTGGAGGAGGGACCGACATCGTAACATTTAAGCGCTTCACGCGAGACGCTCGCTCTCATTATTTTTCCGATTTTTGCCATAACCACTATCATATTTTGTTATTGTATATATTTGGATGAATATATGACTTTATTTTGTGTTATAATACTGCCGTATTATTGCGTTAACCTTTCTTTCCTCTTAATAGCTTTATTTGGTAACTCTGAATAACTACGAGCCGTTCAACGGTAACAATTTAGAATAAAAAGGCGCCACACCTACAGAAAGTTTATCAGTTCTTCTTCAGTTATCGTAGAAGTATCTTGTGCTCTTGTCAGTGCTTTGTGAATTTTTAAGTGTTGTGAAGTGAGATAGGAATGTTAAATTTTTATTAATTTATTTTAATTTTGTTAAATTTTTATTAATTTGTTTTTAATTTTGTTAAATTTTTATTAATTTTATTAAACGGCTTCATATTTTTTATTTTAAAGAAAAAATGGCCGCCATTATTGAGACTTCAACTCAAATGATTAACACCATTGAACGGGCAATGCAGTTAATTATTGAAAATCCTGCCGAGCTTGAGGCATGGATTAAGCAGGCAGGGGCCAACATCAGCCTACTCAATGCCGCCCTCAAAAAGGGGGATTTAAACATGGGGCATAAACGGCATGTAGAAGCCGCTATAGGACGGATGAAGGGTAAGCATATTATTTGTAAATTTTTACAGTTTCCTAATTAATACTTTTTAGGATGCCGCACAATCATGAAAGCTAAACAGCAGGTACAGGGAGCGGGCTATCAAGCTAAAGAAGTTCGCAAGCAAAGAATAAGGTGGGAGGAAGTTAATTCAGCCTTCCAAGGCAGAATTAGGACGGGGGTGATCGTGAACCTCAAGCACACAGATCCCCTCACGTTTTTAGAAGACGCGTACTTCATGTTTGCTGTTCGCATCAAGCACGCCCTCAAAAAGATGCCCCAGATGAAGGCTAATACAGTCTTCTGCAGCCTTTTTGTGAAAGATTCCCCAGAGGGCCCCATAGAGGACGTTAAACATTTTCAGTCCAAAAATGCCGTTATCGACGGGGAGACGGACTTGAAAGAGTGGTGGAGTGAGCATGTTCAAGACAGCATCATTGTACAGCTCGAGGATTTCCAAGAGCGGGAATACGGATGGGCACTCAAGTCCATCATTAATATCGCTGTCAATGTAAACAGGTAATATACTTTCTCTTTATTCTGAATTCAAAAATTAATTTCATATGTTTACAGATACGAACCCATTCGGGGTTCATCTTACGTACCCCTGCCGCCCAGTATAGAGAGGAAGCAGGCATGCATTAACGTCAGGAACGATGATGATGCTTGTTTCGCGTGGGCGGTTGTGTCCGCTCTCCACCCAGCACCTGGGGACATAGCCAAAAGAGTCAGCAGCTACCCGCACTATTCCGAGGTTCTTAATGTCGAAGGACTCAGGTTCCCCATGACAGTCGATCAATTAAAAAAATTTGAGAAGCTCAACAACATCTCTGTCAATACCTTCATGCTAGAGCGGCAGAAAAAGGGGTACAAAGTAGTGTCAGCCCGCATCACCAAAAAGAAGCTTGACCGTCACGTCAACCTCCTCGTCATACAGAGCACGTATGATGAGGATCATGATGAGGATGATATAAAATACCATTGGGTTTGGATCAAGAACCTGAGCCGCCTGGTTAACAAACAACTATCATCTGACACGCATAAGAAGTTTATTTGCGAGCGCTGCCTTCAAAGTTTCTTCAGCGAGGAGAGGCTGAAAACTCACGAAATTGATTGCGGGGAGATCAATGAGTGTCGAGTCCGAATGCCTAGGGAGGATGAGAAAATAGTACAATTCAAGAACTTCAGCCACGCTCTTCGTGCACCCTTCATCATTTATGCGGACTTCGAGGCTTTACTAAAACCCATAAATAAGCAGAAAGGGAAGCAGAGCAAACTCTATCAAGAACACGAGGCCTTTAGCGTAGGCTACTATTTTCACAGCTCCTACGATCCCTCCCTAAACTAATACAAAAGTCATCGGGGGCCCAACTGCCGCGAGTGGTTTATTGAAGAGCTCAGGCAAATCGTTGAGGACGTACAACCTATCTACAGGACGGTTAAACCTATGAGTTTTACTCCTCAAGAAGAGCGAGATTTTGAGGCTGCTACTACCTGCCACATCTGTTCAAAGCCGTTTACTGATAATGATGTTAAAGTCCATGATCATTGTCATCTTACTGGAGCGTTCCGCGGGGCCGGGCACGTCGGGTGCAACATCAACTACCAAGATAAAAGGGTCATCCCGGTAGTGTTTCATAATCTCAGCGGGTACGATGCATCTTTCATCATCAAAGATTTAGCTTTACAAATTGACGGCAATGTCAATCTCCTGCCGGTGAACAAAACTAAGTACATTTCGTTCACCAAATCGATAGAGGGCAGCGAGATCAAGCTAAGATTTATCGACTCTTTCCGATTCATGGCTTCCTCCATCGATAAACTAGCATCGTACCTGGATGAGTTAAAAATAATGAGGCAGCAATTCCCCGACTTAGATCACTACAAATTCGAACTCTTGACCCAGCGTGTTCCCCTACGAGTACCTCGACTCGTGGGAGCGTCTTGATGAACCTCAGCTTCCCCCTAAACGTGACTTCTTCTCCAAGTTAAAGGGGGAAGGCATAACAGATGAGGACTACACCCACGCTAGTCGAGTGTGGGATGAGTTCGAATGTCAGACTCTAGGCGACTATGCGGACCTGTACATGAAAACGGATGTCCTACTGCTCGCAGACATCTTCGAAAATTTTTGCGACACATCGATGAAAACTTATAAGCTCGATGCAGCTCACTACGTCAGCGCCCCAGGACTTATCTGGGACGCCATGTTAAAATATACACAGGTCGACCTAGAGCTGCTGAGAGACATCGATATGTTGATGTTTGTCGAGCGGGGCATCCGGGGAGGCTTAAGTCAATGTAGTAACAGGTAAGTTAACAACTTTCTTACATTTAAACTTTTGTAATTAACTTTTTCTTTTGTTTAGGTACGCGAAGGCTAACAACAAATACATGCCCGGCTACGATCCCAATGACGCTTCCTCATATCTAATGTACTACGACGTCAACAATTTGTACGGGTGGGCAATGAGTCAAAATCTACCGACTGGGGGGTTCAAGTGGATGAAAAAGGTCCCTTCAGCAGCACAAGTAGGCCGCGATATAATGAAGGTCTCTGACACCTCGTCTAAGGAGTACATGTTAGAGATAAACATCGACTACCCCAGACACCTCCACGACCTGCACAAAGATCTGCCTCTGCTTCCCATTCACACCACCGCCCCCGGCTCGAAACAGAAAAAGTTAATGACCACCTTGTACAACAAAGAGCGCTACGTCATCCACTATAGTGCTCTCAAACAGGCGCTTAAACACGGGCTTGTGCTAACCAAGGTGCACAGGATCTTAGAGTTCAAGCAAAGTGCCTGGATGAAGCCCTATATAGAGCTCAATACCGATATGAGGAAGCAGGCAAGAAATGAATTTGAAAAGAACTTCTACAAGCTGATGAATAACTCTGCTTTCGGTGAGTTTAAAAATCCTTTGTTGAACACAAAACTAATTGTATTTTTTACAGGGAAAACCATGGAGGACGTTAGAAAACGCAAAGTAGTAAAGCTAGTGTCGGAATGGGACGGCCGGTATTCAGCTAAAGTGAGGATCGCCGCCCCCAACTTCCACAGCTCTACCATCCTCCAAGGGGACCCGGAAGACAGTTTAGTGCTCATAGAGATGAACAAGACTGAAGTGTGCATGAACAAGCCTGTATACGTAGGGATGAGTGTCTTGGATATTTCCAAGACTAAATTATACGAGTTCCTGTACGACTATTTACAGCCTAAGTACGGACCTAGGTGTAAAGTGATGTACTCGGACACGGATAGTTTAGTTTGTAATATCTTATGTGAAGACATTTATGCGGACATGAAAAAAGACATTCATCTCTTCGATACGAGTGACTACCCCCCAGACAATCAGAGTGACATCCCCCTAGTGAATAAGAAAGTGCCCGGGCTCATGAAAGACGAGAATAACGGCAAAATCATGACCGAGTTCGTGGGCCTGAGATCGAAAATGTATGCGGATCGGGTCGAAGGCCGGGATGCCGCCAAGAAGGCTAAAGGTGTCAAGGGCGTGGTTGTGAAACAAACTATTACCTTCGACGAGTATGTCAACTGCCTAAAAACCGGCCAGGAGGTTCAAAGGACCCAAAACGGCATTAGGAATCTCGACCACACCCTGTACACCATGCGGCAAACCAAAGTGGCTCTGAGTTCTACGGATGACAAGAGGCAGCTACGACAGACACACTGCCTTGGGGGTATCAGCAGCCTCTTATGGAGATTGATCCTCCTGACCCGAACCGCATACCCGATGATCCCCTAGACTATCTAATCAAGCTAGCGGAGCAGGAATTAGACAATATGTGCTGTGATAATTAGTATTAGTTAATTAATAGATGAGAATGGACGTGTTAAGAATTCAAGACATGATTTATGACGTAGTGATAAGTGAATTAAAACGGAAAAACATTATAGACTTCTGTGTTCCCGCTTGTATAGCCCGACAACATTATTGGATTGAACATGAAGGTAGAATTCTCGATCCTGCCGGACATGATGTTGAAGAATGGTTAGATCCCGATGATATACAGTTCCTAAGCTTCCCTGAAGATGAAGCAATGTGTAAATATTACGATAATGTTAAAGAATCAGACAGCGTTGCACTATTTTTTAATGACGCACCTCTGTATTTAGGACATCTTCGAGATGTCATTAATTATAAGATAAAACGAAATGTTCGTAAAATCGACCGGTATCTATCGACTGCATACTGCATCCAAGGAGACTTACGATCTTCTTCCGGTATTTCAAAGTATTGATCTTTATCATCGAACCTCACACGAGAGCGTGTGGAATCGTTTTTGGAATCCATAGATGTCAACCCAAATGTATCGACCTCTAAGGCTGAAAGCTTTATACAAAGCAGTTTTTAAAGTACGTATGACTCTTTCGGCAATAGCTGCTTTCTTAACGCTATATGTAGAGTAATGATTGATGTTATGTTTTTTCATCAAAACAGAGAACTCTTTACAATAAAACTCGCGACCTTGATCGGTTTGAATGTTATCGGGAACCCGACCTTCTTTTAAAATAGAAGCTACAGCTTTGGCGACTTCCGCTCCTTTCTTAGATTTTAAGGGTCTAGTCCATAGGAATTTCGAGTAGCAGTCGATCATCACTAGTATATACTTGAAACCTTTATTAATTGAAGCATACGACTCAAAGACAGCTAAGTCAGATTGCCAAAGGTCATCTAATTTTTTGATAACAGTTCTCTTTCGGGGGAAATTCCGCCTAGCCTGTCTGTGAAGCTCTCGTATCACCCGCTCCATTTTCTATATTGTTTTTATCGATGTCGTTCTTTTTTATACCCTTTAAAATACTCATTTCATCTTCCAGTATGATTATTCTAGTCACGGCTTCTTTTTGAAAATCAACATCTTAGGGTTGAGATTACGTCTGATTGCGTTAGTGCGATCAACGATATCCATATACTGCTGTTTATCCTTCTCTGTATAGTCCGGAGGTGTTTTGTAAATAAGGAGATTGTATAAGCCCTCCGTGCCCTTATAAATTCTTCCTTTAATTTCTAAATCAGACACTATGATACTGATATCTGAGTCTCCGATACGCCATTTATCTATTTCCGTATTGTACAACACCCCATAAGTATGATCTAGATTTTTCTTAGTATCCTTTATCATGAGTTCAACATATTTCCTAGGTAAAGGATCGTACTGATTCAAGAACTCTTCGCCTACATCAGTATCTAATATGAATGCCTCGTCATCTTCTTCTTCTTGTATTTCCGGAAGACTCTCCCATTCCTGAGTATATTGAGGAAGCTCGGTCTCTGTAGCAACATCGGCATGCTTGATAGGTTCAGTCTGCATATGTTTTTTAAGTACAGTGCGTTGTCCTGTGGACAAAATTCGAAAATCAAATCATCGAATTAGATCTAAATAATCATTTAGAAGTCATTAGGAGACTAAATATCCCGATAATTTCTATAAATAATTTTCTTATAATGTCCTAACTAAACTAAAAGCTATTCAAAACATTGATATACATAAAATGTATTATGTGTAATATTCTACAGTGCAGTTGTTAGTTGCACATATCGGTCGATAGTGATAAAACTAATCTTGATTGCAATTTTATTTTTTGTGAAAAATATTGTTAAGGGTACATTCTGCCGACAGTAATAATTTCAGTCTAGTTTTATTTATTTTTAATTAAGATATCCACATTTAAAATGTCCCACACAATTTTTCAAATACAAGAATGTCTCGTCAACTTGAGCAAAAGATATCTCAAAAAAGGTAAAACCGTATATGAGATTTTTGTTGTAAATACTAAATTGACTATTATTCTATCCAAATTGCTAATTTATAGCTGCAAATATTTGCAATTCTGATCTTCATAGAATATTTCAGACATTCCATCAAAACTGAATAACAATGACCTTTTCGAATAGTGGAGCTTTAGCGAACACTTCGACAAAGTATCAAATATTATTATTTACATTCTTGATTCTTTTGGTGTTGAAAATTGCTCGAAAAGTCTTAATAAAAGTCATGTAAATAGGGATTCGGAAGCGGTTCAGGGTATAAGATTTTTAAAGAAAAATTTTCTGATACCAAAAATACTGATAACTTTTTTTTGTAATAGCTTTTGCACCTCTGAAGTTGGTTGATAATACTTCTGGAAAAGATATGAGTATTAATAATTGCCCAGGATCAACAATTTTTCGGAGAAGTAATTGCTTCTCCCTTGGAAGGCAATGGTAACTTTGTCCAGGAAACTTTCTAAAATTAATAAAAAATCCAAGTTATATGTACTTAGGGTGATTCGGAGTCCATTTTAAACTGTAGGTCTCGTATCCTTGTAATCATTGGACACGCACAATACAAGTGTAGGAGGGAAACGCTAACGGTCTGCAACAGAAGAGTGCACGGCACTCGCAAAAAAAGAACTAGTGACTGTACAACTGACTCTAAATTAAATGTTTTAGGAATATTTACAGAAAAAAATCTTACTCTATAAATTATACAGCATCTAAATATAATCTACCAATTAATGTGAGAAATTGCACAGATTTTGTACAAAAGACACACTTTTTATTTTTGGCCAGACTTTCCATTTAAACAACGCACTGTGCGCCGTTTCGGCATGCATATGCCGTACAGATCTCTTCTCAGTGATTTGCTTCAGCGGGGTTCTATCGGTTTGTAAAGGTCCTCAAGAAGGCGCTCGGTGTCCTGCTTACCCTGTATAAGTTCCTTATACTTTCTCTTAATGTCTTTGCGTACTTTAATGAGATGCTGCTTGATTATCTTAGACTTTTTATCCATGCTGATAGGTATACTACTTTCAGACAGACAGACAGACAGACAGCTTTAGACAGCTCCTGTACAGATTTATACAGCTCCTGTACAGCTTTATACAGCCCATGTACAGCTTTATACAACTCCTGTACAGCTTTAGACAGGTTCTGTGTACTTCATATGACGTCACCTGCTTATATAGCAGTCGAATCCTTTGCGATATCTACCTTTCTCGGAATCTTTATCTATCATAAGAAACCCGTATTTGTTCTTCCAACATTCCGAGCACATATGTTTAAACTCCTCGAAAGACAAATCTGCACCTACGTGATCATCAAACACATGCCTTAGGTTTAGGGAGTCTTGCTTAAACAATACCACCACATTAGCGTTGTCTCTTACTAGCTGTTTAGGTATACGAGAATAGGTTTGACAAAGATAGAAACAGTCTATCGAATTATGACGCCCCTTGCTGAAATATTCCCTCATAGCGTTTTGCTTATCACAGGCTATGTCGTCGAAAATCATGACTGAATTGGGTCTAGCATCGCTAGGAGCTATCACGTCTGAGGTTGTAGGAAAATACTTTAAAGGCGGTTTGAGTATCTGCTCTAAATACTCGTACTTGGGCTGATTAAGCGATTTAGAATACACATATACGTTTTCAAATCGGAGTCCGTTCGGATGTTCGATCAGACTTATTACTACATTAGTTTTACCGCAATTACTACGGCCGCATATTATTGCCCTGATTGAATTAGGCAGCAAGGTTCCATGCTTATTCTTTACTTCAGACTCTAGGAAATCGTGATCGCTCACTGTTAACGTTTGCTTCTGCTTATGGAACTTCATCTTTCTGATCTCTCAAAGCGAAGCCCCCCTATATATACCCCTACACCCACGCCAAATCTCATTAAATGCCGAGACGTCGTACAGGTAAAGGTGTGGTGAACACTCTGATAAATAATCTCCCGTTCGAAGCTCACATACCAGGATACAGGTTTTGCGGACCTGGCACTAAGCTGCAAGAGAGATTAACTAGAGGAGATCGCGGCATAAATCTTTTGGACGAAGCCTGCAGAGAACACGATATCTCCTATTCTCAGCATAAGGATTTAGCTGCAAGGCACGAGGCCGATCGTATTCTTCAGGAACGTGCTTGGCGTAGAGTCAAGTCTAAAGACGCTAGTGTAGGAGAACGGGCTGCTGCCTGGGGTGTCACTACTGTCATGAAAACTAAAAGAGCTATCGGAGCGAGAATGCGAAAGAAGAAACAGCAGCGGGTAGCTTTCAAGGGCGGTTTACTGAAACATATAAAAGCGGCAGTAAAGTTCGGAAATCATCCGCTAGCTGACTCGATTAAGAAAGCTTTGAATGTAGCAAAACACTTTGTTAAAACTATCGGAGGGAAGAAAAACGTTCGGGTTCCTAGAGTCATCCCTATACCTAAGCAAGGCGGTATAATCCTTTCCTCATCCCTTTGTTCGCAGGCCTTTCAGCGGCAGGGTAAATATACTAATAATAGTAATGATAATAATTACAATACAAACTTCCTTTACAGAGCTATCGCAGGAGGGGCCTCGGGAATCGCTAAAGCTGTAACCGATGCTAAAGCCGCTAGAAAACAGCTGCAAGAAAGCGAACGACATAACAAAACTATGAAATCGATCGCCTTAGGAAAACGAGGCTCTGCTCTCTACTTGAAACCTCACAAGTCGGGCACGGCTCTTTACTTAAAACCTTATTCAAAAAACCGATAAGGTTGCCTCGGAGAGCTCTTACAGATCAGGATTTGAGAAAACATGCTAAAGGAATAGCATACTTCAGAAACGTTTTCATGCGAGACAAGTTACCTACCAAGCCTCAGATTAACGAAAGCGGAATAGTAAATTTGGATGATGACAAAGGTCCGGGTACTCATTGGGTCGCATATAAAAAGCGAGGTAACTTGGTGACGTATTATGACAGTTTTGGCTATCTAAGACCTCCTCAGGAGATAATACGCTACTTTAGAGGATGCAAAATTCGATACAATTATGATAGAGAACAAAACTATAACTCAGTAATCTGCGGGCGCCTATATCTAAAGTTCTTATATAAATAAGGTGCCTGTATCCTTAGAGCTTAGTCATGTCGCGAACATTCACCTTGACAGTTGTAGGCAACGTATTAAGCTGCAACTATTTTCCTCCGATCGAATTAGACTCAAGTCAAAACAACGAATTGGGACTGGTGGGGTTTTACGGCTGTAACTCTATCAGAAACATCTTTCCGGGCAACAACAGGCTTTATTATAAAGATAAAGCGATTACTATTCCTTCCGGCGCCTACGAAATCGAAGAACTCAACAAATACATTCAGTCAGTCATTTGCCCCGATAATCGAAGTGATTTTGTGCTGAAAGCGAACAACAACACTTTAAAGTGCGAAATAAAATCTAAATACAACATCGACTTCACTAAGCCTGGCAACATAGGACGTATGCTCGGTTTTTCACCGAATTTACTAAAGGCGAATAAAACTCACGAATCGGATTTAGACGTTCAAATAGTGAAAGCAACAAACATTCACGTAGAGTGTAATATTACAGGAGGAGCTTACAGGAATAACACTTCGTCTCATACAATTTTCGAATCCGATATTTCTGTAGAACCCGGCTACAGATTAGTCAAGGAGCCTTCGAACGTTATATATTTACCTGTAAACGGGGAAAGAATAGACAACATCACTTTAAGACTTGTTGATCAGAACGGGGAATTGGTCGACTTTGGAGACGAGCAAGTCACCATTAGATTGCAGTTGAAGTCGTCTAAACCATTACTAAAGCCGGAAGAGTACCTATTGGATATACTGAAATCGTGGAAGAGGCTATTAGATCCCTGTTGAACTATCGGGATAAAATTATTATGGGACTTAAGATTTACTATAAAAGCGCCGGATGTCGTTCCGACTGTAATAGTCGGTCGGAAGCCGGACACATCACACCTTCGCAAGCTCATTTTCTGGAATCGATAGGACTAAAAGTTAAATATGGAAGACGCATTGACGGAAGTGTTTCATCGCGTACCCTACGTCAACCTGATAGTGGAAGCAAACCTAAGGACGGTGAATCCTAAAGTTAGCACCTTCAACAATTCGGATGAAATCAGTCTCGTGATCGATAAAGGTGATCTGATCACGGCAACCTTCAATAGCACGCTCTATCTAGAAGGAACGTTTACTGTTAAGGAAGAGGGCAAGACATTCACGCTGACTCATAACGCTCCCCTATGCCTCTTCGAAGAAATAAGATTCCTATTAGGAGATCAGATTATCGAAACCTGCAGGCTGCCCGGCATAAATTCAGCAATCAAGGGCGTAGTTTCCTACTCCCCCGCTCAATCGAAAGCTCTCACTAAAACAGGATGGCACCCTCTAGGCGAGAACCTGCAGATATCTCCAGACAAAAAATCATTCAGCGCCTCTATACCGTTAAGTCACATCCTGGGATTCGCCGAGGGTCATCAAAAGGACATCATAAACATGCGTCAAGAATTGGTTCTCGTTCGTGCTAAATCAGACTTGAACTGCTACAGCAGTGCCGATACAGATGTCACAATCACCTTGAGTAAAGTCGTATGGAAGGTGCTTCATGTGATTCCTAACGATGAGGAAAAGCTTAAGTTATATCATGGAATAAGTCAGAACGTATGGATTCCTATAGCATTCCACGAACGCAACCTAAACATTTACCCAGGCTTACTTCAAAGCAAAAACGTGGTGTGGTCAGTAAGAAGCAATACGGGATTTCAAAGACCTCAATGGGTATTGTGCGCCTTTCAAGTCAACAAGAATAATAATAGAGCCGCTTCCGCTACCGCTTTCGACGATGTTTCTTTACAGAACTTGGCTGTTTACCTTAATGAGCGTAAATATCCTTACGAACAACAAAACTACGATTTTGATAAGAATAGGTACATGTCTGCCTATGATGAGTATTTAGACTTCAGCTCGACGTACTATGGTAAGCGGAAAGCCGGACCCTTGCTCGACTATGCAGAATACAACGAGTGTCCGATTTTCGTGGTGAACCTCACGAAGCAGAACGAGTCTATTCAAAACATAGTGCTGAATGTGAAATTGGACATTGAGTCCCGTAAGGATATACCCGCTAACACTACTGCATATTGTCTCATTCTTCACGACGTCGTGGTCGAGTATCAACCTTTCACAGGTCTCATAAGAAAACTTCAATGATTGCTGTAATAGACGTTCAGGCCTTCTGCACTCCGGAGTTTACTGCTAAAGAATTATCAGTGTGGGATGGTAGTAGGCTAAGTCACTACCTCTTCAAACCTCCTTTTCCATTTCGCTGCTTGAATGAAGATCTGAGAAGACAGGCGATATGGTTAGAACGAAATCATCACCGGGACTCGAGGTTTCGTTGACTTGAAAGATCTCCCCGAGATCCTGTTACATATACAGCTCATGTACATACTGTGTACTGTAAAGGCTTGGAGAAAGGTCAATACATACAAAAATTCCTAGGGAGCAAAGTAAACATCCTTGAAGACTACGATTTCAACCTGGAACCCTCGAGACCTACCTGTCTCAATCATATTTTAGATATATGTCATTGTACTATAAATAATTGTAAATACCTATATGATGAAATAATTCAAAGTTAATAATAAAGATTTTTTTTCAATATCATTGTTTGATTAGTAGGCTTTTAGTATGATTTAGTTTAGTGTACTTTCAGACTTCGAACGATGCAGATCGTAATCATAGGACTGCTGCTCCTTCACAGCTCTTACGCTACAGACGTGAGCTATGTAGTTAAATATCTACAACGGTTTGGTTATCTAGGAAAAACTGAAAACATAACCTCATTCGATGATAGAAGTATCATCACAGCTCTGTCACTTTTTCAAAAACGTCATCGTCTTAACGATGATGGCACGTATAAAACACATATTTTTTAACTCTATTGTTTTATTTCCATTTCAAATATAGGTAGTATGAACATACGAAGCTTATCATAAACAATATACATAAAGAAGCTATTACAATCAGCGCTATAAAGCTTTTATAATAATGCCTATAAACGTCTAAATTTAATACAATCGGAGTCCATGCGGTATCTGCTTTCCGGTTGTTAGCGAACAGGAATCGAATTTTATAATACAAAAAACTGATTTCTTTTTCGGTAAATCGATCGTAAATGCGCTCAAGTCGTAGTCTACAAAATCTGCTGACATGTGGGTCCATTTCTCGGGCCAAGCCTCTACATCTCGTGAGTCTGGTGCTTTACCTGAATTGGAAAAATATACACAAATCCACGCTTCTTGACTTCCGCGGGGACAGGAAATGAATAGTGTATTGTTATATATTTGGGCTAAAGTAAACAGTAAGGCTACTGTCGGAGGCATCTTGAACAGCGTATTTTTAAAATAGACGGCCCGTCTACAACGTCACCTGTCTTTGTAAAATGCTCGGTACAATATTGGTATCCCTGTAACTGTTTTTGAAGATGCTTCGATAATTTATAAAAATTTCTCGCTACTGCAGTCGCGCAATATCTTTTCAGGAAATCTATAGGTAATTCTTGAAGTTCCTCCGAAGTTAATAGTTTAATGTCCATGTCGGCTGTGATTGTAGGAACGTGTAACAACCCTTGTTATATGTTCGCTTTTAAAAATCTCTGTTTTATAGTGAATGTATTTATTTAGCTTTTTCACAACTGTTATAATATGATGTCATAGGAAACCTCAGGTGATACTGTGATATCCGCAGTGTTTAAATAAAATTCTAGCGAACAACGCCTCATTTAACGTAATGTCTACTGATCATCAATTGTGCATAATCATTGCCGAATCGGCGCGGGTGTGGTTGCCCGAAATGTTTGTAAGTACAATTTATTTACTTAAAACATATCTTTTATTGTTGTTTTATTGTAGCCTATAGGGACGGCAGTCCCTATTTTTTTATTTATATAACTCCGGCAAATCTGCCGGAGTTAATGACAATCAATACTGAGGGTAGTGGACAACTACGCGCTCGGGTCTTTTTATACCCGAGTGTAAAGGTGTTATTCGTTGTAAGTACAATTTAAACGATTTTATGTTAAAGATCTAATTTATGCTTCTTGTTTCAGAAAAATTTTTAGACCTGAGTGTAAAGGTGTTATTCGTTGTAAGTATAATTTAAACGATTTTATGCTAAAGATCTAATTTATGCTTCTTGTTTCAGAAAAAATTCTGTACGTATTGAAGTTTCTGTTTTATAAATATTATATTATTAATGTAGATTAATTTCTTTTTTCAGAAATGCAGTTTGAATAAAAAACTTTTAATTTTTTACTAGTGTTTCATTCTAAGGTCTTTATAAAGTGATTTTTTTAAAGTGATTTTTTAAATAATTCAATTTTAATGATTTACTGTTTATTATAAGACTGAAAAAATTGATAAGAGTACTCGAATAAAAACCGCAAACTTCCTTTTTAGTCAATTTTAATAGATAATGATGATTTTTTAAATAAAAATCTTCTAATTTCTTTTTTCAGAAATGCCGATAATAAAATACTTTTTTTAATGGTGTTTCTTAAATAATTGAATTTTAATGATATAATGATTTACTGTTTATATGACATATATTATTGATATATATTTCGAAGGTGCTGAAAATAAATACAAATTAATATTAATCATACGAGTTTACTATATTCAACAATGAATATCCTACATGAGTATATAGTATATTATTACATATCTGCGTATTTCGAAACCTTTGAAAATGGGTGATATATTGTAAAATAACATTAAAATATGAGTTTACTATAGATGCGACGAATATCTACATGGGGCAAAATTATACACAGTAAGAAGGCATATGTAGAAATCGTTTACAAGGGTAGTAGATATAACGAAAAAGGTTAAAAATCAGTTCAAAATTACATTACGTCTAGAAAAGTAGAAAAAATTGGAGTTAGAATTGTTGAATATTTGCATTTTCACCATATATCGTAGGTTTAATTTTTTATCTCTAATTTTATATAAGGCGTATAATAAAAACATGTTTCTTGGTTAAAAGTTAATAAAGCGTACATCAAATCTATCTACATTGACAAAACAAGTGACTGAGATTCCTTACAGTTTCTTTATGACTAACTCACTAAATTCCTTTGAAATGTTCAGTAAGAGCGCTTTGTTTATTTATGGTTGAAAGCAGTTTTAAGGACTGTCTAAAACAACATGACTAATTAGTTTGTACGTATTTTTATGCAAAAACATTAAGTTTGAAAGTAACTTCTTAGTTACAGACTTAACAGCTTTAGCTACAGAGAATGTTTTTTAAATTTTAAAAATAATGCTCTACAGTATTCTATATTCTTAAAAGTTTCATTTAAATAAATTTTTAAGAAATCATAACAAACGACCGTAATTTGCTTTACTTGTAAACCGTATTTTAAATGTTTATGACGTATATTTAAACAGGTCAAAATGCAATAGAGATAATCTGACTGGTGATTGGCAGTAATCTTTAGAGATACTTTGCATACTTGAAAGCAAATTTTTATTATTACCCTAGATGTTTCTACATGTTAAATTGTTTTCGCAGAATTACATGATGACCTATAGATCTATATTTAAATATCAAATAGGAATGACAACACAAGATTTATTTTAAAATAAATTTATGAGAGAGAGAGATGAGAGATGACAAATCATATATAAAAATGAGATGTACAAAATGAGATATGAGTTATGTAAATGAGAGATGAGATATGCAAACAATACCATGAATTAGTTTAATTCGTGAATGCATATGAGAGATAAGATATGTAAATGAGAGATGAGATATGTAAATGATATCGTAAATTAATTTAATTCGAGCATGCATATGAGAAATGAGAGATGAGATATGCTAATGATACCGTGAATTAATTTAATTCGAGCATCCATATGAGAAATGAATTATGTAAATGAGAGATGAGATATGCTAATGATACCGTGAATTAATTTAATTCGAGCATGCATATGAGAAATGAGAGATGAGATATGCTAATGATACCGTGAATTAATTTAATTCGAGCATCCATATGCGAAATGAATTATGTAAATGAGAGTTGAGATATGCTAATGATACCGTGAATTATTTAATTCGAGCATGCATATGAGAAATGATAAATGTAAATGAGAGATGAGATATGTTAATGATACCGCGAATTAATTTAATTCAAGCATGCATATGAGAAATGAGAGAGGTGAGATGTACAAATGAGAGATAAGATATGCAAATGATACCGTGAATTAATTTAATTTAATTTAATTAGATCAATTAATTTAATTCGCTCATGCATATGAGAAATGATATATATATATATATATATATAAATGAGAGATGAGATATGTAAATGATACCGTGAATTAATTTAATTAGATCAATTAATTTAATTCGCGCATTTAATTCGCGCATTTAATTAGACCACGCCTCATTTGAATATTAATTAGATCGCGGGTCATTTGCATAAAAAGAGTGGGGGTGGACTCAACTGACGCAATACCTACTACGAGCCTCCTTCCATATCAATTGGCCCACTAGTTAAACATTTATTATTCAAACTTTAACAACTAAATATTAAATCCGGACAATCTTGTGTTGTAAACTTTTTTCAAATTTGTAGAAGTTTTTAATTTAATTGTGGGATCGATCTTGCAGGAATAGCATTCAATCGTTTTCTTATTTTTAAATATTTCGATAAGTAGCAGGTCTGAGTTACTAGACACCTATTCTAAGACAGGAATATTATTGTCTGAGAACGACTTGAAACGCTTGTGACATATGGCAACCTGTAAAATTGAAAATAACTATTCGCTTGAAATATTAAAATGCTTACCTTAAAATACTCTTGATAAAGCCTTTAATATCTCCAAAACTGCCTAATCTTATTGCATGTACTACAAAATATTTCACGCGATTTTTGGTTGCTTGATCTTCAGTTGAAAGTAGTGGTGTGTTATAACTAGGTATAGGTTTTGAATCACTTAAAAATGCTGAAATATGCATGCACTTATGCACTATAAAAACGTGAAATATGCACTTAAAAATCATGAAATATGCGTTTATTAGAAATTTTTAATAAATATATGCACTTTCATTATTAAAAAACACCTGTTTAGCGTTATTTACATTTTATTTACAGAAATTATTTTAATTAGACATCCTATGCAATAATTTAATTAATTATATTTTCTAAACATAGTTAGAGTTCACAATGACGTACATTTTTAAATTTTCAAAAGTAAACATATGCCTATTATCCCTAAATATTGTTTTATATTTTGAGAAACTCATTTCCACATCGCAAGACGTAATTGGGGCATACTTAAAATTGTTTAATTCTACAAGCGAATAATGCTTTAGCTCGTCTAAAATGTCTTGGCCAGATAATGCATCATTTATGCTTTTAATTAAGTGAAAACCAGGATTTTTGTCTATAACGGATTTAAATTTTTGTTTTATAGTCAAACCCTTTGGCCCTTTTACTTTATTCACAGAAACACCTAACAATTTTACATGCTCAAGAGATTCATCTAATAAATTTCCCTGACTTTCTAATTTCTGAATTACTTTAGCTAAACGCACATAATTTGTCAAAACAAACAATAATTCTGCCCTCACCTCCTTAGTATTAAAAGCATACTGTGCGCTTTGTATGCATAGTGCATCGTGTTTATTAAGTTTACTTACAAATGCTTTAATAATATCAAAATAAGTTGCATAAATTCTGCAGTACCCCCCCTTGTTATTCCAGGCTCAGGTGGGAGAGGCACTTCCTGAGCAGTTTCCCTAAATATTTGTATGCGATATGGAGCTTTACAAACAATTTTTTTACATCTGAAATTATAGAGTTTACGTTAGGATATATTTCCCGCACTTTTTCAGCAACTCTATGCATTGCATGGGCAAGAAAAGTTAAGTGGATCATTTTTTCGTAAATAACTTGTAAGCATGCTCTAGCCTTGACCATTTACGGTGTCGCGTCAGTGACGAACAGGAGTACTTTGTTGTACTGTATGCCGTCCGGCCACAACATAGCCATCGAATCATTAAACAATTTTGCCACAGAACGATGATTGGTGCTCTTGAAAACGTCCATTGCTAATAGATAGGATTTGGGATTGTTCTCCGAATTTAAAACGCCAATTATAACGTTAGCCACGTATCTGAAAACAAAAATTTGATTTTTATTTTATCGAACTACATAATTAGTCGGTTACAAACAATTAGCGCAAAACAGTTATTTAAAAGAAATTATATTTTAATCAACCAAAAATATTGTTGTGATTAAATATGTAACTAACAAAATAGAAAATAAAACATCCGTAAATTGCTCTGCTGTCTTTAATTAGTTAAATTTTACTAACAAAACGAAGGAAATGAAGTTTCTACGCACCTTCCAGTAGTGTCAGTAGATTCGTCAATGGAAACCCATATGTAGTTATTCGCTACATGTTTTCTAATTGATTTTATGGTCTCTTCGTATAAACGAGGTAAATAATTTTTCCTGAGTGTAGACTCGTCGGGTATTGGCATTTTTGAAATTTCTTCCAGAAAATTACGAAATGCTGAGTGATTAATTTTACTTAACGGGATATCTGCAGCCACTAATGCACTACATAGTTTTTTATTAAATTCGATCGATTTGCTGGACTCACCGCGCGAATTATTAAGGTACCCCGGTAACAATATTTGTATTTTTGATTTCAGGGCAACACACTTTTGATGTCGAACCGTGTTCAGATGTTGTGTAACTTGAAAGCGTTTCGTTACAGTCACTTTATCGTCGCACACTGTACAATACAACACCTTATCGTCAGTTGTACGAACACTGAATTCCTTAACATAACTTTGAAGTGTAACAGACACAGACCGTTTTTCTTTACCCATCTTTACACTCTAAAATTTCAAACTGAAATGCAGTTTGCAATTTCTGAACTGTCTTAATTGAAAGATTACAAGATTAGTAAACAAAAGTACAGGCAAATTTTTCTATGAACAGGAAGTTGTCAAAGGGTCTTTGAAATTTCCTAATACCTATTTATCACAATACCGCAGGATGTAAGTATTTAAATTTTAGTTGAAACTTTTTCTTTCTTAGAAAATATTAACAAGTACACAGATGGTTAAGGCAGTAAAATATTTTAAAGCCTAGTATTTAACAATAACCTTAAATTATGGGTTTCCCCTAGACTCAAATAAGCCGCCCTTGGTTGGTTGTCTAAAATGCTAAAATTATTTAAAAATATAAGAAATTTCATAATTAAAGCATGTAAAACGCTCAAAAAGTGGTAAAATATGCACACTCGTTCAAAAATGCTAAAATATGCATGCATTTATAAAAAACACCTAAATATACATTTATATGCACTTTCAAATTGACATATGTGGTTCATATGTGGCTTAAACATGTAGAAATATAACTCTGCATATGTTTGCTATAAGCAGAAAAAACATGCAAATGCATAGAAATCCTATACCTAGTTATAACGCTTCTCGTAAGACCCAAAATCGAAAAGTGTCTAACACTTCTTGAGACATCAAGCTAAACAGTAGCAGCGCCTCATAGCATTTTGTTATTGGAAGTACTAGCAATAAACTTGGTGCATTTATAATGTTACCCAGATGCACGTCTATGCGTGCGCATAAGCATGGATGGTACTCTTGAAGGTCGCTTGAATTGTCAAATCAGTGGGAGTGATAGAATCGCAATATATAAAAATCTGTATTTAAAATAAAGATGGATATAAATTCTTTTTCTGATTTATATCTATTTATATCCCTTTTATTTACTCGTCTTGTATTACCAAGAATCTTACTTTTTACATTTTTCCGTTTTTTACAAATTAATGTAGAGCCATTTAAATTCTATTCAATCTTTCAAAACTTTGGGAATCTCTTCTACTTAAGTAATTTGCTGTGATATCTTCTTTCCCAGACTTGTGTTTAATTCTGAGATTGTATTCTTTAAATAAATAATTTAAGGCCCATCTACAACGTGTATCTTAATCTATGTTACCTTAATACTTTTTCATACAGTTATTGCAGTATACCCTTGTATGAAAAACTCCTATCGACTATACTGTTCTTGTTATAAACCCTCAAAGTCTAGTATTAGCATAATGCTGGTATAATGCAATTATCTCTATATAAAAGTAACTTTAGGCGGTGAAGTAACAAAACTGGGAAAATATCAATTGACATTTTGTCTATTATAAGCTTGAAAACATCTTCTATCGAAAAATTAAGAGTCTTTATTTTGCTTCACTTATTACTTTATTAAAACATAACAACCAAGTAAATTGTACAAGAAGTTTTTGAGCAATCGCAAGCATTTGTTATTTAAAGTATGGTTACTAAAGCTTCTTTAGTAGAAATTAGTACAATATATTACACATTTGTGCAATACACTTCACATCTTCCTAAAGTATTTCTGCCATGGTATCATAATTTAAGTCTAGTGCTGCTATTTATTAATTTTGATTTATCTTGTTTCTTAGGGTACTCCAATCGTCTATCTCTTAGAATCAATACTAACAATTCTGTCGCTATATCATGTTTGATAGGAAGGCAATTAGTAATGAACGATATACACTTACTTACACTTACACTTCTCATATTACGCAATAGACGATCAACTGATATCCCTTCTGTTGTTGTAAAGAACTAAAGCTTTTGTTAAGAAATGACAGGTTTACTTGTCGAAATAACATTATAATAAACTTGTGAAACTTTTATCAATCTTTTATTTATTTCATGATTATTTGGAGTTTCACCATATAAGGCTAGAAACAATAAACAACACTAAAGTTTTTATTTAGACAGCTAGTTCAGTTTTACTTGCCATGTTTCAAGGAGTCTCAAATATGGTTTACTGAAAGGAATGAAATGGTTTACTGGAGTTGGTTCTTTATCCTAAATTACTATATACTTAATCTATCAGGCAAACTATATTCCCCAAAAATATCCTAACATGCAAGAACAACAAATGGTTTTAACAAAGTGGAATTTTCAACAAAAGGCCCCACGTTGGGCGCCAATTTACTATAACCTACAGAAACACAAAGGCTATTTTTATATAAATACGTACCTAACCTACCCAAGATATAGCTGATATCTTCCTAACCCGGAAGATGTCTTTGTTGCAGAAGCTAGCACCAGGTACGCGGGAAGCCGACAAGATCCACCTTCTACGGAAGCTGCTCCGTCCCGAGGTAGCGGTCTACCTTAGCGGCCACTTCAACAGCGTGCGAGACCTAGCGGACGCAGCCATCGCCACCGCGGACACCCTCCAGTCCACCAAGAAGGCGACCAACCCCTTCATCAGCGCGGATCAACTTCCGAAATGCCGCTTCTGTCCGGAAAGATACTTCCACCTCGACTGCCCCGTACGGAGTTCGGGAAACGACGCCAGGGGGGATTAGGCCGGCATATTCCCTCCTTAACCGCCATGCCCGGCATACAAGTACCCAGGATTCAGGTGCGTATGAATAATGGCATTTGTTTCAGAGCGCTAGTGGACACCGGCGCCTCCATCAATGTCATCAACGCGAAGTTCGCCCCAGGAGCCCGTAAAATGGCCACCAAACTCCCACTGGCTAGCGGTAGCCAGAAGATGTCCTGCAGCGGGGAAGCGGAACTCGACATCATCATCTCCGGATACGAACACGCCGCCAAGTTCATCGTTAGTCGCGACCTCCGAGAGGACTGCATTCTGGGGATGCCATGGTTACAAGAGCAGCAAGCGACGGTGGACATCGTCAGAGGCTGCCTGTACCTGGGAATCGGGGAACGGAAGACCGTCTTCTGGACCAAACCACCCCCTAAGACGGAATCAATAAGTATCGGGGAAATTGATCACAGTTTCCCAACGGACGCGCAAACCCGGTTTAAAAATTTAATTTCAGATTTCCCCGTACCGTTCAACACCACCCAGGGGATGACGACAACGAGCAGCACCAGGCATAAGATCGACGTGACGGAACGGAAGCCAGTCTGCCAACGCCCCTATCGCGTATCGGATGAAAAGAAGCGGATCATCCAAGAACAGGTGGAAGAAATGCGGTCCCAGGGCATCATCGAGGCTTCCACATCGCCGTACTCCAGCCCGGTGGTCCTGGTGAAGAAATCCGACTGCACACCCCGGTTCTGCGTGGACTACCGCAAGCTGAACGCGATCACCACCAGCGAGCCATCACCGATGCCCATCATACAAGAGACCCTGCGTGACCTGGGGGATGCAGCAGTGTTCACCCGTCTGGACTTGAAGAGCGGCTACTGGCAAATCCCTATGGACGAGGGATCCAAGCAGCTCACCGCCTTCAGCACCCCGGATGGAGACCACTACCACTTCAAAGTCATGCCCTTCGGACTCCGCAACGCCCCGGCGACGTTTCAACGCCTGATGAGCCAGGAAGTACTCGCAGGATACCTCCGTAAGTTCTGCATGGTATACCTCGACGACATAATCGTTTACAGCTCCGACTACGAGACCCACCTCCGACATCTCGCTTTAGTCTTGGAGAGACTATCGCAATACCGCCTCCGGTTGTCCATCAAGTAGTGCGCCTTTGGAAAGGCGTCCCTCGACTTCCTCGGCTACATCATCCACCCGGGAATCATCACGCCCCAGCGGAAGCACGTAGAGCAGATCCGGCAGCTGCCCGTACCGACCAACAAGGACAAACTCCGGAGTTTCCTTGGCGTTTGTGGATGGATCCGCCAATACATCCCGGACTTCGCGACCATCGCGGCACCACTAACCGATTTGTTACAGGCAAAGAAAACGTGGGAGATCATACCGGAAGTCATGGGGGCATTCAATCGACTGAAGACCGCATGCAGCCAACCGCTCCAGCTACACCATCCTCGCCCCAACGAGCCCCTGGTGGTTCAGACCGACGCGAGCTCCATCGGCATCGGGGCCATAGTCTACCAGGAGAACGACGACGGGACCAAGAGGATCATCTGCTTCGACAGCGCGCGCCTTCAACCAACGGAGCAGCGGTACCACATCAACGAGCAAGAGTGCCTGGCCCTGACATGGGCCCTCCGACGCTACCGACCGCTACTAGAGGGGAAACGCTTTAAAGTCCGGACGTACAGTAAAGCCCTTACCTGGTTACAATCGTTCAAAGAGGAAAAGGCAAAACTACTCAGATGGGCTTTGTTTTTACAGGAATTCGACTTCGACCTGGAGCATTGCCGCGGTACCCAGAACGAATTCGCGGACGTTCTATCGCGAGACCCCGAGGACGAGACCACCCACGACGCCCTAATCGACGCGCGACCAGCCTCACCGGAGCTCCAGGCCCTAGCGACAGCGGAGACAGAGGTGGCAAACGCCCTGACCACCATCGTCGACGAGATCAAACGGGCCCAAGACCAGGACGACGAGACGCAAGAGTTCCTGAGACGCTGGCGAAACCCCTTCACCCCCGAAGATGAAGGCATCCGATCCGCGTACGAGCAATTCGAGGGATACCTTTATCGCGCCGCCACCGACACCGATCCGCAGACGCTGTACGTACCACCCGCCGCCCGAGAAAAGGTACTGAAGGAATACCACGACGACAGTGGACACCCCGGCCGGGACGAGACCCACACCGCCATCCGCCGGAGATACTGCTGGCCGCAACTAGCTCGCAACGTCGCCCTCCACGTCCAACAATGCGTAACCTGCGCCGCCGTGAAAAGAGGTAAGTTACAGACTAACGCTCCTTTGCAGGCACGACAGCCAACCCGACCATGGCACACCGTCAACATCGACATCATGGGGCCCTATCCACCAACAGCTTCGGGAAGAAGATACATCCTGGTGATCGAAGACGCCTTCACGAGATGGGTCGAGGCATTCGCGATGCGGGACGCCACCAGCCAGTTCATGTGTCGACTAGCGGAAGAGGAAGACTTTCATCGGTTCGGCTACCCGAAAGTCATCCTCACGGACAACGGTACCCAGTTCACCAGCGACCTCTGGAGAACCACGTGCAGAAGATGGGGCGCGACCCACCACACGACGGCGATCTACCACCCCCGAGCGAACCCGGTCGAACGACGCAACCAGAAGATCAAGAAGGCCCTCCGCACGCGACTTCAGGGACAACCCCACGACGAATGGGTCCGCCATCTACCCCGAGTCCTCCACGATCTCCGCCTCCGGACCAACGCCGCCACGCGATCGAGCCCTGCCAAGCTGCTGTTCGGGTACGTGCCACTTCAGCCAGGGGACCAACAGCTTCCGGAACAACAGGAACCGCCATCCACCGAGGTCCGACAGAGGGAAGCCAACGCCAACCAACTTCGGTATCACCGGAGATACCAGGGACAGCCGGCTGCCCCAGTCGCCCGCGTAGGAGAGGATGTCATGGTACGGGCCCACATCCAGTCCAACGAGCAGCGGAAGATCCACGCCGGTTTCGCGTCCAAATGGTTGGGACCCTACAACATCCGGAACATCTTCGACGGGAGGGTCTACACGGTCGACAAAGGGGGACAGCAGGTGAAGTACCACGCAGACCACATCCGGCCAGCACCACGACGCCCAGCGCTACGCACACCACCTCCGGCATCACCACCACCGCACCCGTAAGAAGAGGAAGAAGACGCTTTGCAGGCCATGCCGTCGTCTCCGAGGGGGGGCGAATTGTCACCAACAACCAGAAGATCCAGAACGTTAGCAGCCTGCAATTGGAGAATCCGGCCGACCAACCACGATGCAGCACCAGCCTGGAGGAGGAACCGACATCCTAACGTATAAGCGCTTCACGCGGGACACTCTGTCTCATTATTTTTCCGAATTTTGCCATAACTACTATCATATTTTGTTATTGTATATATTTGGATGAATATATGACTTTATTTTGTGTTATAATACTGCCGTATTATTGCGTTAACCTTTCTTTCCTTTTACTAGCTTTATTTGGTAACTCTGAATAACTACGAGCCGTTCAACGGTAACAAAATCTGCCTGAGTTCTCTCGGCGGTACGTGTACCCCGAGTTTGGTGGTATATGTGTTAAAATGTTGGAGCGGATGTAAAAAACCGTTACAAATGGTCCGATGTAAAATTTTGAAGCGGATGTAAAAGACCGTTACAAATGGCAGGATGTAAAGGTTCGTTAAATTTCGGAGCGGATGTCGTATTCTGTTTCTGGACCGGATGCATCTGAAAATGTTTCGGACCGGATGCTTGGGACCGGATGCTGCATCCTGTTTCAAATTTTGAAGCGGATGCAAAAGTTCGTTACAAAGTTCATGACGTCATCGGTCGGACTCAGACCGGAAGTGAATCCAATTTTTTTGGGCCCATGTTAAATCCCATAAGAAAATGCCGCCGGAACGGTTCATGACGTCATCGGTCGGACTCAGACCGGAAGTGAATCTAGTTTTTTTGGGCCCATGTTAAATCCCATAAGAAAATGCCGCCGGAACGGTTTTGTTTTACTACTTATCTTGTTCCGCCAATCAACCTTCCAACAGTCCTAACGCGCTGGCATTCTCAAAAAATTCTTCGAAAACTTTATCTTCCAACGCTTTGACATTTTCCAGCAATTCTCCTTTAAGCCTTCTAGAACTTTCCTCAGACTTTTCTAATAATTCTGCAAACCTTCTACAATTCTCTTCGTGTTTTTCCAGTAATTCTTCTTTAAACATTCTAGTATTTTCAAAAACTTTTTCTTCCAGTGCTTTAGTATTTTCAAGTAATTCTTCTTTAAGCATTTTAGAATTTTCTTCGGACTTCCTAGAATTTTCCAATAGTTCATCTTTTAACATTCTAGAATTCTCTTCCATTTTACTTAATAACAAATTAGTATCAATTGCGGGTCCAGGTATTTCGAAGAGGAAACTTTCAGGATCTGCTTGCTGTTCCAAAAGCCATTCTCTTAGCCGATTCATTAACACACTTTTAAGGCCCGTTGTGTCTAAATCTCGTTCTTCAAGTTCGTGTTTTAAGTCTATTACTTTGAGATCTTTTAGCAATTTCATCACCATTTTAATTGTTTGTTGAAATTATTTTTAACACTAAAATTTTATTCTCGCAGCACTTTATTTAATTATTACCCGATTTTATTTATTTTAAAACGCCACACCTGACAACACTGTAACGTTCTTTTTAAAATAATAACACAAGTGCTGCTTAAATCGTCTATTAATAATTAATATTTATTTACAAACACTAATGAATACACTATAAATTAACGCTATGATTATAAACCACTAAAACTATTATGAATTTCTAATACAACATTTACCTTTACATTTATTATTTATTTCGTGATACTAATTTAACTACTCGCTGTTGACTGACCCTCTTTTATCCGCGAAGTCGATTTTATACCCTCATATAATCGTACCAGAAGCCGCTGGAACCTACTATGTATTTCTGGAAGGCGCTAGATAAACCGCGTCTGGTTTACATGCTGGGTGCGATGCGTCATTTTCTCGAATGCTGTAGAATTTCCATTTGTTGTGTGAAGAAGAGGTTCTTTCTTTTTCTCTCTTGTTACACTATTGCTAGACACTCTTTCTCTATCTGAGCATAATTTACTTCAGATCTATTAAGACTACGCGATGCAATGCAACAGAGTAGTCGTCTTGTAACAAACAAGCACCTAAACCGTCTTTATTAGCGTCACATTGTATTACAACTAGTTTAGTTGGATTGAAGAATGCTAACACTGGTGTATGTATTTGTAACAGCTTTTTTAAACTATTTAAAAACAATTCATGTTCATCAGTCCAGAACCATACTACATCATTTTGCGCCAAATAACGCAATGATGCAGTTAATTAAGCTTTACATATTTGGTATACATGTACTAACACATTTTGCCATACCTAAAGTTCTTAATAATTCAGTTTTATTTTTTAGGAGTTTCCATTTGTTGATTTACTTTCTTACAAATTTTTCACCGGGGCACATTTTTAATCCCTTGTTCTGAAAAAGCCTGACCCATATATATAACACTAGTTTTTTTTTACTGAATATGGCTTTGATCACTCACAATTATAATTTTTGAAAAAAATAAATAAAAATACAAATTTTGTTAAACGGCTCTGTTTTTTTCTGAAGCTAATTAAATAAATTTTCATATTTGTGAGACAAAAAAAATGATATTAGAATAATAACGGTTCCAATGCTTATGAGTTCTGCAATGCTGCTGAGTTTTCATCAATTGATGTTGTTAAAATAAAGCCAGACTTAACTAAAACTATTATTGGAAAACTAAAACGTGATGAAGATTTTTCTCATCTATATGTAAAGTTTTATATATAAAGTACACTTCACCGTTCTGACGGATAGGCACGTTAAGCAGTCGGTCCCGACAATCACTTAAACACTTGCCTGTAGTTGTCGTTAAGAATAACACTGCCCTATATGACACAAAAGCTTTAGCGGTTTGGCAATGTTAATTGCAATTAATATTATAGATAATAGTATTACTTTGTTTAATTTGGTCGTCAGTCACGGACAAAAATGTGCATAACTGTTAAGTAAATACATCTACAAATTTGATTAGTTGTTTTTCTGAGAGGTTAATAGTTGTAGAAAGTTTTGAAGTACCTGATGAAATACTGTAGTAACTATATTCACAGGAAAAGTGACACAAAGGTCATATTGCATGTCATATAAGATTTGATACCGTGTGTCACGACAAAAGCTTTAAATATTTTGCTTGGAATTAAAATATGTAAAACTAAAATATATACCAAGCAATAGTCATTTCCATAATCTATAAAATGGCATACAACTTAAATTGAAAATTGCCTAGAATATTCCAACAGTACAAAAACTTTGTGCAAATGGTTAGCGAGTCACATTCTAATCAGAGCCATCTTTTCCTTATTGAACTTAATATTATATTATAAAGCTATATCTAATACACTTTTCAAATTTTTTATCATGCTCGCCCTCTGTTTTACCTGCTAAAATAATATCATCAAAATAAATACCCGTTCCTGCTAAGTCACCAAAATGTTTATAAATTATCCTTTGAAACACCTCTGGAGTAGATACGATTTCAAATGGTAGTCGGCGAAACTTATCTACCGTATCTACCAAAAGAAGTGTTGAATGTTGTCAATGCAGTGGATTCAGGACTTAGCGGGCTCCCACACTGAAGCAGTAAGCAATCAGGAACTAGCAGATTTACTTAAAGCTTGGATAATGCCACCCGATGTTCTAGTGATATACCTAGTATACTTGTAACAACGCCTCGTTAACCCAACTAAAGTTTCACAGGAGGTACCCAATGGAGTTGAGGTTGTTTCGGAAGTAAGAGGCTGTTGGTATCAACCGCACATTCTAAGGTAACAGTCGGTATATTCTTAGTAGGATATCTGTATGTATAGTTTTACTTCTTAAGTAAACCGTAAACCTAAGATAACCTTTACGAATTTTTACGCATTCCGCAAATGATAATGCCCAAACAAGCTAGAATCCGCCTGCACCTGAAAAGTCAACGCCCGAGGCTGCCCGTCTTCGAAGAATCAACCCCTCTCCCTTTCCAAGTTCCCTAGGCTTAGGGAAACCACTTTCCTTTACAACTTTACAACTTTCTGATGACATTATTTTCCCTTCAAAACCTGTGCTAGTCAAGGCATGGTCAGAATCTAATTGTCTGAAGCAAACAAGGTTTTTCTATAAAGGCAATGAAAAACAGTAAAGAACAAAGTTTTAACCTTTGATTCGTACTATTTTTCTTTGGGTATGTTATGTAATTATAATGATTAAGGAATAAGGGTTGGTTTTATATCAAAATATGTTATTACTGTTCCTTTATATTACTCTTAATAGTTTACTTGCACATACATCTTGCAGAATTTAAGTGTGGTGCAATAAAACTTAAATTAGTTAATACTCCATTTGTTGGACGTTATATTGAAAAGTATATTAAATATAAACATATATAAATTTATTTTTATTAATTATTCCAATATTTATGTTTTAATATAAGTAAATTAAAAATTTTATTTTGTTTTATGTTGAGTTATTGATTTACATGGCAAGAAGTAAAATTATATTTCCATTTAGTACACTATTATTTATTACTTTTGAATTACTCTTAAAATGACCGAAGACTGTTTCGCCATAGACAATGTTGGTGGGTAACGTGTGTGCTGGTCAATCAAATTTCAATTTTTTTAGTTTTTAGTCTGCAAAAATATTATGTATTTAAATAACAGAATTATGAATTATATAGAATAAAAGTAAATTTGATCAAGTACTATTGATTTTATAATGACCTATGCCAGCAAGGCATTAGCATATTAATGATGCTATTTTTATTATTTTATCCTATAGGTACAGTTACACTGAAAAAAAGAATAAAATTGCATTATATTAGCCTTGCTGCCTTACATCATTATGAAATCAATAGTACATAAATGATATAAATTAATTGCGGTTTGGAAAAAATAAGCGAAATAATAAATAATAAAACCCAAACCTCCACCGCACTGAAAGGTAAACTTTTTTCGGGTTAAATAGTCGCACTCGGTATGGATGAGCAAAACCCTAGCAAGAACTTTAAAAAATGCCTTCAGCGGTCGAATTAAGAAATCGAGTAAAGAATTTGCTAAAAATCAGACAAACTCGAAAATTTGAAAAACTGTTGGGAAAAAATACGATATTGTAATTTGAGCTTTGTTGAATGAGTTTCACTGCGTACCTTACACTCATCACAATGCTGAAAATGAGACAAATGCATTACATAAAATAACTTTAAGTTTGAGGCTTAAAAATTCCGTTTACTATTAGGTTTCAGTAAACAATATTTGAGACTTATAACGTCGAAATTCACAACACATTGTTTGTTTGATGGTCACTGTTTAAAACCAAGCTTCTCCGTTGTGTGGTTGTCACTGGTTTTCCCTTTCCTCGGTTTATCGCAAAGTCATACCTGCGCGGTTAAGCGCTCTCCGATAGTGCCGTTGATAGAACAAAATGGCTGGTTTTGGTACTGGTAGTTGAATGCGCGAGATATATTAGGAAATTGGTTTTAAATATTAATTCGCTTTAGCGGAATAAATCTCGCATTCAACAGAATGATCGCTTGATTAGTTATATGCGATCAATCGTCAAATTGACGGATTAAGTTCTGGTGCTAACCATTTTAGGTAAACTCTTTTCGTTAAAATCTCGTTGCGCTAAAATCTTACAAATGTCTTTTTATTTTAGGTAATATTATTTCCCTAGCCGTCACCTTGAGGGAATTGTATTGTAAAAGACCTTTCAGTTTATAGAAAGGTAAAAATCTTCAAATATTTAAAATTAATACAATATACAGGGTGATTTCTTTGTAGGTCTTTTTTTGTCGTTTGGGTTTTGTTGCTCGTTGTTCGTTTATTCTTGTTCCTGCCTCTCTGATAGTGGGTCCTTTAGAAGGTAATTCCCCTTTGGGTCCGTACCTACATCAATACATGTACCGGGTCAGAACAAAACAACATATATCGAAGGGTGAAGCAAAGGGTAAAACCCCTAAGCAAGGCTTTAATTAAAACAGCCGTGGGTCTTCGAATGGTGGGATGTTTGTGAAAATTTGTATGTATTCTGTGTCATTTTATTTATGTATATATATATATACTTATTTAATGTGTTTACAATTTCTTCATGCATGTTAATTTTAAGAACAACAATTTATTCATGCATGTTAATTTTAAGAACAACACGAGATCTCGAGTAGTGGAATTGTTGTAGGGTAGTTTTAAGTACAACCAACTGTGATACAAATCACCATTCACCGTTTTTTTTATTAAACATTAAAATTGCATTTAAATTTAACATTTAAAATTTGCACAATAGTTACAATTAAAATAAAGCCCTACTTAGAAAGTTTACATTTCACTACGTGTGTTTTATTTATTTATTTATTTGTATGATTTTAATATTGCTTTTCAGCTCGTCATTTGTAAGTATATATGTACGGTACTACCAAAATTGTGGAAGTTGCCCATATTTTAGTAGAAGATCTATTTCTTCGTTTGTCTGATAAGCTTGAAGCTTTAGTAATAAGCGTTGTTTTTAAACGAAGTGGCGCTTGTTTTTTTATCTTTTATATCTTGTATTACCCCGCCCCTCTCCGCCTTATTGGGGTTAGCTGGCAAAAACTAAAGCAGTGTTATTTGGATCAAGCTGATACTTCCAGCACAGCTATATTTTGGGTAGGTTAGGTACGTATTTATATAAAAATAGCCTTTGTGTTTCTGTAGGTTATAGTAAATTGGCGCCCAACGTGGGGCCTTTTGTTGGAAATTCCACTTTGTTAAAACCATTTGTTGTTCTTGCATGTTAGGATATTTTTGAGGAATATAGTTTGCCTGATAGATTAAGTATTTAGTAATTTAAGATAAAGAACCAACTCCAGTAAACCATTTCATTCCTTTCAGTAAACCATATTTGAGACTCCTTGAAACATGGCAAGTAAAACTGAACTAGCTGTCTAAATAAAAACTTTAGTGTTGTTTATTGTTTCTAGCCTTATATGGTGAAACTCCAAATAATCATGAAATAAATAAAAGATTGATAAAAGTTTCACAAGTTTATTATAATGTTATTTCGACAAGTAAACCTGTCATTTCTTAACAAAAGCTTTAGTTCTTTACAACAACAGAAGGGATATCAGTTGATCGTCTATTGCGTAATATGAGAAGTGTAAGTGTAAGTAAGTGTATATCGTTCATTACTAATTGCCTTCCTATCAAACATGATATAGCGACAGAATTTTTAGTATTGATTCTAAGAGATAGACGATTGGAGTACCCTAAGAAACAAGATAAATCAAAATTAATAAATAGCAGCACTAGACTTAAATTATGATACCATGGCAGAAATACTTTAGGAAGATGTGAAGTGTATTGCACAAATGTGTAATATATTGTACTAATTTCTACTAAAGAAGATTTAGTAACCATACTTTAAATAGCAAATGCTTCCGATTTCTCAAAATCTTCTTGTACAATTTACTTGGTTGTTATGTTTTAATAAAGTAATAAGTGAAGCAAAATAAAGACTCTTAATTTTTTGATAGAAGATGTTTTCAAGCTTATAATAGACAAAATGTCAATTGATATTTTCCCAGTTTTGTTACTTCACCGCCTAAAGTTACTTTTATATAGAGATAATTGCATTATACCAGCATTATGTTAATACTAGACTTTGAGGGTTTATAACAAGAACAGTATGGTCGATAGGAGTTTTTCATACAAGGGTATACTGCAATAACTGTATGAAAAAGTATTAAGGTAACATAGATTAAGATACACGTTGTAGATGGGCCTTAAATTATTTATTTAAAGAATACAATCTCAGAATTAAACACAAGTCTGGGAAAGAAGATATCACAGCAAATTACTTAAGTAGAAGAGATTCCCAAAGTTTTGAAAGATTGAATAGAATTTAAATGGCTCTACATTAATTTGTAAAAAACGGAAAAATGTAAAAAGTAAGATTCTTGGTAATACAAGACGAGTAAATAAAAGGGATATAAATAGATATCAATCAGAAAAAGAAGAATTTATATCCATCTTTATTTTAAATACAGATTTTTATATATTGCGATTCTATCACTCCCACTGATTTGACAATTCAAGCGACCTTCAAGAGTACCATCCATGCTTATGCGCACGCATAGACGTGCATCTGGGTAACATTATAAATGCACCAAGTTTATTGCTAGTACTTCCAATAACAAAATGCTATGAGGCGCTGCTACTGTTTAGCTTGATGTCTCAAGAAGTGTTAGACACTTTTCGATTTTGGGTCTTACGAGAAGCGTTATAACTAGGTATAGGATTTCTATGCATCTGCATGTTTTTTCTGCTTATAGCAAACATATGCAGAGTTATATTTCTACATGTTTAAGCCACATATGAATCACATATGTCAATTTGAAAGTGCATATAAATGTATATTTAGGTGTTTTTTATAAATGCATGCATATTTTAGCATTTTTGAACGAGTGTGCATATTTTACCACTTTTTGAGCGTTTTACATGCTTTAATTATGAAATTTCTTATATTTTTAAATAATTTTAGCATTTTAGACAACCAACCAAGGGCGGCTTAGTTGAGTCTAGGGGAAACCCATAATTTAAGGTTATTGTTAAATACTAGGCTTTAAAATATTTTACTGCCTTAACCATCTGTGTACTTGTTAATATTTTCTAAAAAAGAAAAAGTTTCAACTAAAATTTAAATACTTACATCCTGCGGTATTGTGATAAATAGGTATTAGGAATTTTCAAAGACCCTTTGACAACTTCCTGTTCATAGAAAAATTTGCCTGTACTTTTGTTTACTAATCTTGTAATCTTTCAATTAAGACAGTTCAGAAATTGCAAACTGCATTTCAGTTTGAAATTTTAGAGTGTAAAGATGGGTAAAGAAAAACGGTCTGTGTCTGTTACACTTCAAAGTTATGTTAAGGAATTCAGTGTTCTTACAACTGACGATAAGGTGTTGTATTGTACAGTGTGCGACGATAAAGTGACTGTAACGAAACGCTTTCAAGTTACACAACATCTGAACACGGTTCGACATCAAAAGTGTGTTGCCCTGAAATCAAAAATACAAATATTGTTACCGGGGTACCTTAATAATTCGCGCGGTGAGTCCAGCAAATCGATCGAATTTAATAAAAAACTATGTAGTGCATTAGTGGCTGCAGATATCCCGTTAAGTAAAATTAATCACTCAGCATTTCGTAATTTTCTGGAAGAAATTTCAAAAATGCCAATACCCGACGAGTCTACACTCAGGAAAAATTATTTACCTCGTTTATACGAAGAGACCATAAAATCAATTAGAAAACATGTAGCGAATAACTACATATGGGTTTCCATTGACGAATCTACTGACACTACTGGAAGGTGCGTAGAAACTTCATTTCCTTCGTTTTGTTAGTAAAATTTAACTAATTAAAGACAGCAGAGCAATTTACGGATGTTTTATTTTCTATTTTGTTAGTTACATATTTAATCACAACAATATTTTTGGTTGATTAAAATATAATTTCTTTTAAATAACTGTTTTGCGCTAATTGTTTGTAACCGACTAATTATGTAGTTCGATAAAATAAAAATCAAATTTTTGTTTTCAGATACGTGGCTAACGTTATAATTGGCGTTTTAAATTCGGAGAACAATCCCAAATCCTATCTATTAGCAATGGACGTTTTCAAGAGCACCAATCATCGTTCTGTGGCAAAATTGTTTAATGATTCGATGGCTATTTTGTGGCCGGACGGCATACAGTACAACAAAGTACTCCTGTTCGTCACTGACGCGACACCGTAAATGATCAAGGCTAGAGCATGCTTACAAGTTATTTACGAAAAAATGATCCACTTAACTTTTCTTGCCCATGCAATGCATAGAGTTGCTGAAAAAGTGCGGGAAATATATCCTAACGTAAACTCTATAATTTCAGATGTAAAAAAATTGTTTGTAAAGCTCCATATCGCATTCAAATATTTAGGGAAACTGCTCAGGAAGTGCCTCTCCCACCTGAGCCTGGAATAACAAGGGGGGTACTTGGCTTTCTGCAGCAGAATTTATGCAACTTATTTTGATATTATTAAAGCATTTGTAAGTAAACTTAATAAACACGATGCACTATGCATACAAAGCGCACAGTATGCTTTTAATACTAAGGAGGTGAGGGCAGAATTATTGTTTGTTTTGACAAATTATGTGCGTTTAGCTAAAGTAATTCAGAAATTATAAAGTCAGGGAAATTTATTAGATGAATCTCTTGAGCATGTAAAATTGTTAGGTGTTTCTGTGAATAAAGTAAAAGGGCCAAAGGGTTTGACTATAAAACAAAAATTTAAATCCGTTATAGACAAAAATCCTGGTTTTCACTTAATTAAAAGCATAAACGATGCATTATCTGGCCAAGACATTTTAGACGAGCTAAAGCATTATTCGCTTGTACAATTAAACAATTTTAAGTATGCCCCAATTACGTCTTGCGATGTGGAACGGAGTTTCTCAAAATATAAAACAATATTTAGGGATAATAGGCATATGTTTACTTTTGAAAATTTAAAAATGTACGTCATTGTGAACTGTAACGCTCTATGTTTAGAAAATATAATTAATTAAATTATTGCATAGGATGTCTAAAAAAAATAATTTCTGTAAATAAAATGTAAATAACGCTAAACAGGTGTTTTTTTAATAATGAAAGTGCATATATTTTCTAAAATTCTATAAAAATTTCTAATAAACGCATATTTCATGATTTTTAAGTGCATATTTCACGTTTTTATAGTGCATAAGTGCATGCATATTTCAGCATTTTTAAGTGCATACAAATCCTATACCTAGTTATAACACACCACTACTTTCAACTGAAGATCAAGCAACCAAAAATCGCGTGAAATATTTTGTAGTACATGCAATAAGATTAGGCAGTTTTGGAGATATTAAAGGCTCTATCAAGAGTATTTTAAGGTAAGCATTTTAATATTTCAAGCGAATAGTTATTTTCAATTTTTCAAGATGCTTTGGACGCTGAAAAGGCGGTACAGGTTGCCATATGTCACAAGCGTATCAAGTTGTTCTCAGACAATAATATTCCTGTCTTAGAACAGGTGTCTAGTAACTCAGACCTGCTACTTATCGAAATATTTAAAAATAAGAAAACGATTGAATGCTATTCCTGCAAGATCGATCCCACAACACAAGATTGTCCGGATTTAATAATTAGTTGTTAAAGTTTGAATAATAAATGTTTAACTAGTGGGCCAATTGATATGGAAGGAGGCTCGTAGTAGGTATTGAGTCAGTTGAGTTCATCCCCACTTTTTTTATGCAAATGACCCGCGATCTAATTAATATTCAAATGAGGCGTGGTCTAATTAAATGCGCGAATTAAATTAATTGCTCTAATTAAATTAATTCACGGTATCATTTATATATCTCATCTCTCATTTACATATATCATTTCTCATATGCATGCGCGAATTAAATTAATTGATCTAATTAAATTAAAATAAATTAATTCACGGTAGCATTTGCATATATCATCTCTCATTTGTACATCTCACCTCTCTCATTTCTCATATGCATGCTCGAATTAAATTAATTCACGGTATCGTTTGCATATCTCATCTCTCATTTACATTTATAATTTCTCATATGGATGCTTGAATTCAATTAATTCGCGGTATCATTAACATATCTCATCTCTCATTTACATTTATCATTTCTCATATGCATGCTCGAATTAAATTAATTCACGGTATCATTAGCATATCTGAACTCTCATTTACATAATTCATTTCTCATATGGATGCTCGAATTAAATTAATTCACGGTATCATTAGCATATCTCATCTCTCATTTCTCATATGCATGCTCGAATTAAATTAATTCACGGTATCATTAGCATATCTCATCTCTCATTTACATAACTCATTTCTCATATGGATGCTCGAATTAAATTAATTCACGGTATCATTAGCATATCTCATCTCTCATTTCTCATATGCATGCTCGAATTAAATTAATTCACGATATCATTTACATATCTCATCTCTCATATGCATTCACGAATTAAACTAATTCATAGTATTGTTTGCATATCTCATCTCTCATTTACATAACTCATATCTCATTTTGTACATCTCATTTTTATATATGATTTGTCATCTCTCATCTCTCTCTCTCATAAATTTATTTTAAAATAAATCTTGTGTTGTCATTCCTATTTGATATTTAAATATAGATCTATAGGTCATCATGTAATTCTGCGAAAACAATTTAACATGTAGAAACATCTAGGGTAATAACAAAAATTTGCTTTCGAGTATGCAAAGTATCTCTAAAGATTACTGCCAATCACCAGTCAGATTATCTTTATTGCATTTTGACCTGTTTAAATATACGTCATAAACATTTAAAATACGGTTTACAAGTAAAGCAAATTCTATTTGAAAGAAAACAATAACGGTCGTTCGTTATGATTTCTTAAAAATTTATTTAAATGAAAATTTTAAGAATATAGAATACTGTAGAGCATTATTTTTAAAATTTAAAAAACATTCTCTGTAGCTAAAGCTGTTAAGTCTGTAACTAAGAAGTTACTTTCAAACTTAATGTTTTTGCATGAAAATACGTACAAACTAATTAGTCATGTTGTTTTCGACAGTCCTTAAAACTGCTTTCAACCATAAATAAACAAAGCGCTCTTACTGAACATTTCAAAGGAATTTAGTGAGTTAGTCATAAAGAAACTGTAAGGAATCTCAGTCACTTGTTTTGTCAATGTAGATAGATTTGATGTACGCTTTATTAACTTTTAACCAAGAAACATGTTTTTATTATACGCCTTATATAAAATTAGAGATAAAAAATTAAACCTACGATATATGGTGAAAATGCAAATATTCAACAATTCTAACTCCAATTTTTTCTACTTTTCTAGACGTAATGTAATTTTGAACTGATTTTTAACCTTTTTCGTTATATCTACTACCCTTCTAAACGATTTCTACATATGCCTTCTTACTGTGAATAATTTTGCCCCATGTAGATATTTGTAGCATCTATAGTAAACTCATATTTTAATGTTATTCTACAATATATCACCCATTTTCAAAGGTTTCGAAATACGCAGATATGTAATAATATACTATATACTCATGTAGGATATTCATCGTTGAATATAGTAAACTCGTATGATTAATATTAATTTGTAATTATTTTCAGCACCTTCGAAATATATATCAATAATACATGTCATATGTTTTGTAATACATCTTTATAACTTTGAAACTCTACGTGATTTCCTCTTACAATATCTATAGTTATGAGAACCTTGAAGACTTAACCAGGAGAAATAAAACAGATAAATATTTTACTTTTTATTGAAACTAGTTAACTTATATTCTAACATACATATTTGAAACTAGACAACTTATATTCTAACATACAAATATACAACAACAAAATAGAAAAGTATACTTGAGGCTAACAAAAAAGTCCTGGACGCGGCTATAATAGTTAGAATAACGCTTGTAGACAATAATATTTTATTAAGTGTGTTAAATTCTTCTTGTAGATATAAGGATGATTTATTTTTGAATGAATTAATTTATAAGTTGACAAAGAAAACTATTGTAGATTTGCAGAACGACCTTGATTTAGATGATATACTTAAATTTATTACATCTGGATATAATGTATAATAAATCTAATATAATAAATGTCTTTAAAACTTATTGTTTTTTATTACATCACAGGTTAGAGCATACGAATATAATTTAGGTTAGATTAGGTTAGAGCCTACGAATACATTTTTAGGACAGAACGTAGGGAGCAGAGTAAGTACAAAACAACATACTTTCATACAAGAACGTTTATTGATACGAGTAGTTTCGACGCTACTTAAAACATAATACATAACTTATATATAATATCTATTAAAATAGTACATTTCGTATACACTAATAATAGTACTACATACTCGACTATAAAGTAAACATGGTAAGTATAACAACAGTTTAAAAGAATAGATAGTAAATATAACTATATCTAATTATTTTAAAAAATACTATGTTAACTAAGAGGTAATATACAGAATATATAAGCCTGTATTCGACCTCTAGAGGGTTCATAAGACTAGACTAGATCAGACCAGCCCAGACCAGACTAGACCAGACCAGACCAGACCAGACCAGACCAGACCAGACCAGACCAGACCAGACCAGACCAGACCAGACCAGACCAGACCAGACCAGACCAGACCAGACCAGACCAGACCAGACCAGACCAGACCAGACCAGACCAGACCAGACCAGACCAGACCAGACCAGACCAGACCAGACCAGACCAGACCAGACCAGACCAGACCAGACCAGACAAGACCAGACCAGACCAGACCAGACCAGACCAGACCCGACCCGACCCGACCAGACCAGACCAGACCAGACCAGACCAGACCAGACCAGACCAGACCAGACCAGACCAGACTAGACTATAGATGATAGACTTAAATTTATTACATCTGGATATAATGTATAATAAATATAATATAATAAATGTCTTTAAAACTTATTGCTTTTTATTACATCACAGGTTAGAGCATACGAATATAACTTAGGTTAGATTAGGTTAGAGCCTACGAATACATTTTTAGGACAGAACGTAGGAGCAGAGTAAGTACAAAACAACATACTTTCACACAAGAACGTTTATTGATACGAGTAGTTTCGACGCTACTTAAAACATAATACATAACTTATATATAATATCTATTAAAATAGTACATTTCGTATACACTAATAATGGTACTACATACTCGACTATAAAGTAAACATGGTAGGTATAACAACAGTTTAAAAGAATTAAATATAACTATATTTAATTATTTTATAAAATACTATGTTTACTTTATAGTCGAGTATTTAGTACCATTATTAGTGTATACGAAATGTACTATTTTAATAGATATTATATATATATATATATATATATATATATATATATATATATATATATATATATATATATATATATATATATTTACATCTGCCTAACAAATGGACGTCCTTTCATATCTAAGTAATTGGACGTCCACCACAACTAATAACGCTAGAGAAGACTTAGTTCGTGTATATACACTATCTTACATAGTAGTGTTACGTGTGCGAGTTAGATTTTTAATAAAATCAAAAATAAAGAAGTTAATATACACCGCCATTCGACGTCCGCACATAATACAGTCTTATAACGTCCAGTGTATATCCATATAAATATTTCCGACTAAAGGACGTCCCAGAGATATACACTAATGTGGAATTCGGTAATTTGACGTCCTGCAACGTTGTCGGTGTAAAAGAAACATCTGGCTCTTTCTTACTCTGTTGTACTGTATGTTGTCTTATTCTTTTTAAGGCGAAACGAATTGTTAGACATATTTACGACGCTTTAAAAATCTGGTGTTCGTAATATTGTTATGGAAGTAGGGAAGAATCTTTAGAATTTCTTTCTTATGTTATTATATTTCAGGTTATCCCTGAGAAAGTCTTGATTCTAAATAATTATTTAATTTGTTTGTAAAATATGTATATTTATATTGTAAAATCAAAGTGTAAACTTTTTGATTGATACATTATTAAGAAAGAAATTTTAACTTAACTGAAATTTAAATTAGTTAGAGAACTAAAATATATTTTTACTTTAGCATTTTAAAAACAAAACACAAGAATACAAGAACACAATGTAATTGTAATGTTATTTTTTGAAATTCTCTAATTCAAAATTTTCTGTTATTTGGGTACTTTAATAAGAAGTCAAAAGTCAAATGCCATCAATATTTTCATAGTTCAAATGTATAGTTCTTTACAATACTCCAACAAGAAAATGCGGGTAGAATCAAAAGCATTCCCTACAGTGATTGCTACGTTTCTGTTTCATTCCTAAGATATTTCTGTTTAGAAGTAAGAACAAATACAAATCCCCGAAATCGTTTTACAACCTTTCTGGCGTGTATTTATTACCTTTCATATATTATTATTATTATTATTATTATTACAAGTTGGTTCCTTTAAAGCTTTAATGTTTTTTCGAATGCGGAGATAAAAAGCTAATAATAATATTCAGAATAATTTTATTCAAAAAGCATAAATTATATTAAACGCATAGTATAATATTGTATAATAAATAGTTAAATCTGTATAACAAAACTAAAAGATTTGCACTATATCTAAAACTTATTAACCACTATTTCTTTATTGAACTCTTTTCTTGTGGGCGTACAATGCTTTTTGGACAGTACAGCTGTAAAATATGTAAAAATTAATGTTAAATTAGTTTGTAACTTTGATGGTGAACTTTTTCTTCAAACAAACTTTTAGAATTTTAAAATAACTTACATTTTAGAGTTACTAATATAACTACTAGAAAGCTAATAATCAGAGCTAATAACAAAATCAGTACATTAATAGTACAATTTTTTTGAGGGTTCACTTTAGATATCACATACTGTTAGTAACAAGTTACTAAGGTTGTTGCTCAAATAAATCATTTTTTTAAACTCAGTAACCAGGGAACACAAGAATGAAAGTAAGATTCGCTACTTCTTTCATTTACGAAATAATTTGATGCACTAAAAAATGTACATAACGCGCAGGAGTAGAATTTCTAATTCGACTAGTAACATTAGCATTTTACTTCTGAAAAATTTGCACTACGCTGAATTTTTGCACACAACAGCCGTTATATGGACGTTATAAGTAACATGCAAAAGTCGCCATCGATATCATGTTCGGTTCGAAAGTAATTCAAGATCAAAGTCATGAAAATTGATTTTTTTCGCGGATATCTCGCTTTCTATTGGTCAAAAGATAATTACGGTTATTATGAAAATCGTAAATTTTTAAAATACAAGAGTTACACAAAATCGCATTTCGTATTGAACATCGAGTAGGTACGCTTAGTTTTCGTTAACTCGCTAGGAAATAGTATATTATGGGACAAGTGGTTGAAATAAAATTTCAACGTTGAGAGTGGTTTTTTCAACGAGCGACAGCGAGTTGAAAAAAGTAACTCGAGACGTTGAAAATTTATCAGCCACGCGTTCCATATACTATTTTTTCTTCGAATTTTTAGTAAATTAATGCACTTTAGAAAAAAATATTACATTTAAGTGACCAAAACATGACATTAAAGTGACATTTCTCTTGACAACAATTGAATGTCGAAACAGTTTGAAATTCAAAATCGCGGTAGTCCGATAATTTCCACCTCTAGAGGTTGAAATGCGATTTCAACCATTGTTATCGATTGCAAAATGAGTGATTTCAATGTCATGAGTAGAAAAAAGTATTTTATTCGGAATCATATGGTAATATGTGCATTCCTAACCGCCTCAGAGGGTGGGAAATTAACCATTCCTAACTTACTTTTAATTCCCTCTCTTGGTCAGGAATGTAATCATTCCCTACCTGTTATCCCTCTCTTGGTCAGGAATGTGATCATTCCCGACCTGTTGTAAGTTCGTAGTTTGCTCGGTAGAGGGCGGGTGCATTATTAGGTCAAGTTTGTCACTTCAGTTGTCAGTTGTAAATAATTATTATTTGTTAAAAAATATGATGATTCCGAATAAAATAGTATACAAACCTCGGCGGGACGTTTCCTCCTGTCTCGAGCATTAGCTCACCTCGGGCCTGGGCCCTCGGTGAGCTATCTTAGCTCTCGACAGGAATGAAACACTTCCCGCCTCGGTATGTAATCTACTATTTATGAAATATTTTTCCCTAAATGAATCGCAAAAATATTTGTCGTTGACAAAACGATACTTATAATATTTTAACCGGTGCATTTAATTTACAAATAATATCGTCAATTTTAATTACTAACTTTCAATTCAATTTTTCTTTGTGAAATGGTTAAATTAGCAAATTGAATTTGCGTTATTTATAACAATTTAAATTTTAACTTTTACAAAAAGAATTATTGTAAACAGTGTATATATATTTTTTAAATAATACCGTCAATTTTAGTTAAAGTTATAAAATTTTTCGTAAGAGAAAAAAAGAGCACCTAATTTTAAAACCAACAAAATATTTTTAGGTCCAGAAATTTTTGTGTAACACATGGATCCCATAATAGATAGTCAAGGCCGATGGTTGTCCCTTTTGTATTCGAAGTACATATTTCTTAAACGCCATGCTTTCATTTGTACCCACTGAAGAGAGGGTTATAATAATAAAATACCTTGTTTCCGAAATATGTATTGGCATTGTTACGTCAAACACAAATATGTAGTTTATAGACACCCTTTCAAATATAAGAATAGATATAACGTTATTTAGCAACAAAAGAAAATACCATTTTACTATTGAATTTAGATTATCTGCGATTTATAAACAAACAACGAGAAATTCATGTTACCTTAGTGTCATGCCTTGTACCTTAGAAACTTCCTTTATGATGTTTTGTCTTTGTTTGGTCACTAGAATTGCAACAGCAAATTGTGAGTTTGACAGAGTTTTTAATTACCTTTTTTTCAACTTCTTCTGTCTTGAATATCTTAACCTCTTAACCTTACGATAATATTTTGCTTGAAATTTCTATAAAATTTTGAGCAATCACAATAATTGTGCCACATTTTCTCTTCTTCGGATCACACATCTCAATAACAATAAAAATTGGTTGATTTGAATGGAATTATCAAGTTAAATTAGCCTATATCTTTGTAATCCTTTTGGTATTTGATTTTTAAATTTGGTTCATATTTTTTAGTTGCTAATGACAATCCTTCCTTGCTTTATATATTTGCTAACAGGCTATATGCATTGGCATATTGATTCAATTTTGTGCTAAACTTTGTAGTAGTTAATGAAGTTTTCTGGGAGCTGTATTGGCCAACACCTTTTTTGGGGCTAATTTTGTCTTTCAGTCTTCCAAAATCTTATCTTTTTCTAGAAGGTAAATACTTTCTAATACTACAATACAAATATCTAATAAGATATTGTTTCAAGAATATCAATTTAAAAACTAACTTACAGCAAAACCTTTTCCAAGATTCTCGCCGAGTATAATAAAATTTAGCAGTTATCTTCAGGAGTTAATTCATATTTAAATTCTTGATTATGTATATTCTAATGCAATAGTAATAGATTGTAAAGACTGTGGTATATCATAACACAATATTTTAAACGGTGTTTCCGAACTACACAATGTACCTATTTAACTATTGCCCAATACGTATTTCGGTAACGATGTTACTTTTTTCTCGGCTTAAAACCGTCGGTTATGAATTAGAAAAACTAAAAATGTAAAAAAGGATATAGTGGGCTATCGCAAATAAAAAGAAGAGGAGAATAATGTATTGAACTAAATTTAGGAATCACATTCTACTACAAGGCAGAGAAAAACGAAGCATATGAAAGCGTAAGATTCCCAATAAAGAAAGAACTTGCATTTCAAGTGGTCAAATCTGAAACCATATCCGACAGAGTCGCTTCTATCGTAGTTGAATAAGTTGCTATATAAGGTCAGATTGAAGATGATTTAGGTTTATGGGCTAATATCTGCACACGCAGAAGAAAAAATTGAAGCCTTCTAACTAACGAAAGCTTTAGACTAAGAAAAGATAAAACCACCTTAGGTGACTTTAATGCCAATTTAGGAAGAAATTTTGGCGAATCCGAAAGATTCTAGGTTTTCTTCAAATAAAAGCTAGTCGAAAATAGATGTGGATCTCTCTTGATGGAACGACCCAAAATGAAGTAGACTACTTCATTTCAGGTAGTGTATATCGAAGTTCAAGTGCTAAGGTTTGATTTAATAAACAAAATAGAAAGGAAAAGACAGTTTAGAAAGTATACAGTAGAAAGTCTAGAAGAGTGTTGCCAGCAAGAAAAAACTAGGAAAGACATAAACGAAATAACTAACAACAGACCGAAAAAAGCTTTTAAATGCAGGAACAAAAGTAGTGTGAAAAACTAAATCTAGTGAAGACAGGATAAGTGATGAAACAAAGAAGTTAATATTTTTGAAATATAATATAAATACAAAGATTAGTTAAAGTTTCACAAGTTTTATTAATATCTTAACCTGACAGTATTTATATACCTTTGATAATGACACAAAGTGTCGAAACAATATTGTCATGTTTAAGATATTAATAAAACTTGTGAAACTTTAACTAATCTTTGTATTTATATTATATTTCATGATTATGGAGTTCCACAAAGTAAGGCTGGAGGCAGTAAAAGTTAATATTTAGATAAGAGATGCGGTCATACTAGTTAGTAGAGTGCTCGGAGCCCCGAAACTTACAAAAAACACATTTTGTAGGACTTCGAGGTAAAAATGTATAAATTAAATAGAATTGTAGCTTTGGTTCTGTAGATGATAAAACTGCAACTTGTCAAAAAACCCTATGGTGCAAAAGGGCACTATTTAAAAATTTCGAGTTAAGTACGTAGTTAGAAAATAGAAGATATAAGCTACCTCTGTAATACAAAATTGTGTATATTTTGTAGAGATTCTTATTGATTTTAAAGTCTTAATAAGAGCTTCCGTTTGGAAATGCACTTAAAACGCATAAGTGAAAATTGAGAAGGATTTACATTTATGCACATTTCTCGTTTCAAGCACTGCACAAATCTAATTAAACTCGACTAGTTTTTGCTTTACACCGTTTTATCTCGGGAAAGGTAGCATTTAACAAAACATGTATTCTTGTGAAATTGTAACCAGGTTTTTTTGCAATTACGATGGTCTTTAATTTATGAATCTTAAATAAATATTAATCGAGATATGTAATAAAAAGTAAGACATCATTTATTGTGATGTCCCACCGACCCGCGGCCGGCCTACAATCATAAGGCGTTCGCATCTCTCGTCTTACCGCGCCTGCCCCGCATGTAATACATATTTATTTGTCTCTTATCGTTTACTAATAAACTTTCATTTTTGTTTTCTGCTTGCAATTATTTGTAACAAAAGTATATTGTATAACTAACAAAATAATATGTCTACATAATTAGTGGTAAAGTAACAAATATACTTACATACAGATTAGTATAAGACTGTCATAAAACTGTTCTCTCAAAATGTTTTGGTCACTCAAATTTACAAATAAATTCAACAAAAACCAGCAGCGAAGATACAGAACAATGAAAGTAAAAAGCAACCAAATTTACCGTAAATACACAGATTGAAACTATCAAAGATCACGTTAACAGCTATCAGATAATCTTTCAAAACATCTTAATCTATTTCTTGAGATGGAAATGATGGAGTTTCTATAGAATCTTTGCGTGATTTCTGTACCATACATCGACTTGTTCAAATGGAAGCATGAATTTTTCTCGGCTGCAAGTTTTATTCTGCAATCTAAAAATAAATTTTCTTTTTAAAAATAAATGAGATGGTTTTATTAAACATTTATTACACAAGAAGTGAAACAGAGTTGAATGGGAAAACTATCGGCCTATCTCGTTGCTATCTTAAGTTTTCTTTATAAAAATATCATTAATCGATTAACGCCTAAAATGGATTCGTATCGACCAGTTGAACAAGCTTGATTCACGAAGGAATATAGCACGTTAGATCTTCGTCTAACGGTAAGAACGCTCATAAAGAAGCAAATGAATACCACCTGTCTATACTCTCATTCGACTATGTTGAACTTTGGGCTGTAGCACAAGCCATGAACAACTGTAGAATAGATTCTCGATACAGACCACTAATTCATTCTAATAACATCTATATAAAAGAGAATATAATTCACGTGTCACATGGTACATTTTTTATTAATTTCATTGGTGAAAGTACAAAAACAAACTCGCAGAATAGGCTATCAAATCGATGATAATTCTATCACCGCATGTTGACTGTCACCTGTTTTTAATAAATAAAATTGTTTACTGTCAAAGTGACAGAAAGTTTCAGTGTTTATTTTCTTTCAACGTTCATTATATTCTCTCACCAAATATAACACGTGTTATGATTAATCAACGATGATACCACTCGTTAAAACCTTTAGAAAATTGAACTCGTGCTTCGCACTCGGTCGATTTTCGTCGGTTTTAACTCCGGCTATCACCGATGATAATCATAACACTAGTTATATTATCCACGAAAATACAATTGGAACAAAATACCAGTAGTAACCAACTAAAACGTGTGGCGATTCGGAGGACACAATATCTTCAAAGCTATTTATTCTTGCAACGTAGGGCGCATTTAGATCATTAGATTGTACAAGATTTGTAACAAACATAAAGAACTAACTAGCCTTACATTTAATACGACAAAGTTTTAATTACCACAACACTCAAGGAATTACAAACAATGATCAAGTATCTAGCAGAAACCTCTACAATGATAGGTTTAATGATGAACATCCAAAAAACAAAAATAATGCCAAACACTGAAGAAATTAAAGATATGGATTATATATCGAATTTCTGCATAAAGACTGCATCTTCGAGTGGGTCAATGAATACGTATATCTGGGGAAAATCCTGTAGCCGAATAAAGAATATCAAGTAGTTGAATAATTAGAACACGATTGGTATGGGTACGGTTTGGAAAACTAAAATTGATATTCAGAAATCTTAAAATGCCACAACATTTAAAGGTAGTGTTCAACCAATGTATTTATTTTTCCGATCGTTAGATACGGCTGCCAAACCTGGACACTAACTAGAGCTAATAAAACATCGTAAGGTTAAAATGGAACAGAACACAACGCAACGCAGAAAAAGATAAAAAGATCTGAAAAAGGTGGCTGGATTACATTAGAAAGAAGCAGCTCAAAACATAAACAATTGACGAGAATAGAGGGGCCTATGTCCAAAGTTGGAACAAGTTGTGTAGCATCTGTATATAAACAATAATTAGAAAAATAAAATTAGTACTTGCATAAACGCTAAATAAAATTGCTCTAGAAATGAGCCCTGCGGCACACCATAATTTAACGTTTATTATTTAATTGATTTTAACGTTTATACGAACTGATTTACACTCAACGATTCATTGAATAAGTGAATCATTTGTAATAACAACTTGGAATCTTTGTTTAAGACTTGATCTTATTAAAATCTTTACTATATTTAGTTGCCGATTAAAGATATAGATGATGCACCAAAACCAATGAAGTGCAATATCGATAGCATTATATTATGGTTAATAGCGTCAAACGCTTGTGTAAAATCTAAAAGAGTAAAAAGCACAGATTTATTTTTATCTAAATAATTAAAAAAATTATTTTTTTTGATAAATTAGTTTTACAACGATAATGTTTACGAAACCCTGATTGAAACACATTGTTTTCATATTATTTCATATTTAATATATTGTGTATAACCGTGTAGTTATTCACAATACACGTGCGTATAATAATCTTTTGCTTTCGTTTAGCAACATATTGTTAATTAAACTTCAGACTAAAAAGTAAGTAATACCAATGCAAGAAATAATTAAGCTGTATGGCTTGAAAATCGAAAAGCTATTGACTTCAGGATTTATGATAATTATTCTTCTATAAAATATTTGAATACGAAAACCCAAAAACAAAAATGAAATCTAAATTTGTTGTTTAGATATTTACTGTATTTAGATAAAATTTACGTTTCTATTGCAATATTACTTTCTACCATTTTCTACTACGTTTAACGGCAAAATAAATATTTCAAAACATGTGTTAACAGTCAGGTCAGCCGTATCCTGTTACCGAGACAAAGAGACGTCAAATGCACGAATAATATCAAAGTTATCTTGAAATATACAAAAGCGATGTTGCCAGCAAAAATGTAGGTCTCGTGATGGACACGGACGTCTTATACACGTAGATCCTTCCGTTTGCAATATACTTAGCTGTATATATTTGTCGAATTTAGCGCATCTCGCGGAATTCGCTTGAACTACGGTATACACAATCTCCGGTAAAAATCAGTCATTTGACGTCTAAAACAAATTTTCACCAAACGATAGAGGATGCTTTAGTAATCCCAAAAAAATTCAAAGAACAGGTGATACAATCGGACGTCCGGTATACGGACGTCCAATTACAACGGACGTCCAACTGATGGTAAATGCGTAATGTACGGACGTCCATTTGTTAGACTGATGTAAATATATATATATATATATATATATATATATATATATATATATATATATATATATATATAGGGCCCCACTATGCGTCCCCCCATGTAAAATCTTAGGTTCAAGCAGCGTCCGAAGTCACTCGGCGTCCGGATATACGGACGCTGGGTGACTAGTGCCTCAAAATTGCACCATATGAAGCTTAAAGTGTCTAGATGACGAAAATGTAAAAATTAGCTGTGCGCAGTTTGACACCCATTTCTGATTCGTGTATAATATCGTAGTTCGAGCGTTTGCAACACGCAGCGCAAATAGCGCGCGATTTGTATACACTTGTATACAAATCGGCAACAGTTTACCCTGCGTCCCCACACATAACAGTAATTTTGTTGGTAACACTGATGGCTTTATCGCTAGACAGTGACGTCATTTCAACGGGACTTCACTTTATGCATTGTATTTCTGAGTAAAGATTGCGTCATTTATCGTGACAAAAATTCTTTCATATTATATTTTGTTAAAGCTAATAAACACTTTTAATACATTTTATTTATGCGTTATTTAAACTTCGTTATTAAAACGGATTTGCTTGCTACTACAAATGGGCGATAATTTTAATAAAATTGTAAGATTTAATAAGATGGATAGAATTTAAGGATATTCTTTCGTTCTCAAAATATGTGTGGGATATTTACACGTAATTGAAAGCTTTATTTATTTAAATTAAACAAACATTATGCATTATTATATTATCATTCGGTATTTAATCAATCACTGATGCTGTTAGATAATAATAAATCAAAATATACAATTAAAATATAATTTTATGGCATTTATTATATTACGTTAATTTGAACAAACTTTAAAATAAATATATAGAATGTCGATTTTTAAAATCTTCACAATTCTTATCTATCAGATTGTTGACTTTACATTTTTTTAAGTTGCCGTGTAAAACAAAAACGTCAATTTTGCACCCCTTGTGTTTTATGTAAATAAATAAGCAATACAGTCCACTCAATCTGTCATTTGACAACATAAGATATGTACAAAAATAAATTAGGCAATTTCTGTTGATAGATGATTCTTACATATTATATTTTGTTAAAGCTATTTAAGAAACACTTTTTATACATTTCATTTATGCGTCATTTAAATTTCTTTATTAAAACAGATTTTCTTATTGCTACTACAAATGGGCGATAATTTTAATAAAATTGTAAGATTTAATAAGATGGATAAGAATTTAAGGATATCCTTTCGTTTTCAAAATATGTGTGGGATATTTCCACGTAATTAAAAGCTTTATTTATTTAAATTAAACAAACATGACGCATTATTATATTATCATTCAGTATTTAATCAATCACTGATGCTGTTAGATAATAATAAATCAAAATATACAATTAAAACATAATTTTATGGCATTTATTATATTACGCTAATTTGAACAAACTTTAAAATAAATATGTAGAATGTCGATTTTTAAAATCTTCACAATTCTTATCTATCAGATTTTGACTATACAACAATTTTTTAAGTTGCCGTGTAAAACAAAAACGTCAATTTTGCACCCCTTGTGTTTTATGTAAATAAATAAGTAGTACGCTTTTTGTTTTCTTTTTCTAATATTGTTGGTTCCTGAAATGGTAAAATATAGTTGAGGAATGTTCCTCCTCCTTTTTCTCTTCTTTTTTTGCATAATATAAAAAAGTGCATAAAACTTGGATCTGAGATAGTTGATTTCAAATATAATAATAAATGAAAAACGATATGTCAACAACACAAAAAAGAATCCTTTCATGTTAAAAAATTCATGGTTTTTCTGTGAACAAAAAACCAATTTAATGATACTTTATGTATATGAAGATCCTTTGAAGAAGGAGTCAATTCTAAGTTAAGTAAAACCCCAGGGGGAATTTGGATAAACCCATCAAGTTTATATTTTAATAATTGATGACAGATGGAATTCAGTCGAATAGTACTGCTCAATTTTTATTATAATCATAATGAAACATAAACTCTGCATGCAAAGGATTAATAGCAGAATTGGAGGTCTCGTAAATGGCATCCTGTAAGTAATTTGTATTGTTAATACGATCCAGATTTGTGGAGTTTAAGGATCAGAAACTTAAAAGGTATTTAGTAAAGTGGGTGCCTAAAAGCTTCCAAATTTAGAACAAGAAAAACTAAATTGTAATAACAAACATTATGCTGGTAACTTGTGATAAAGTAGTTAAAAACTGTATTTAAATCTTTACTTATATTTAATAATTGTTGTGTAACTCTATCAGAAAGGGTTATATTCTTGTACTTTTTGTAATAAATTTAAGAAATTATTTTATGCAATCTCTGTGTTTTCTTTATGTGTAAAGGATCTTTAAGATGCACCAACCACCCTGTAGATTTACTTTTCACTAATTTCAAAACTTTTAAACAAAACCTCTTCTTGTTTGTGTGGGCAATCATTGTCTGTCACGAAACAAAGTGGTCCTTCGACCCGGATGGTCAATAACAATTCTTCAGTTTGAGAATGCATAAAACAATTTCAACCTTAGCTTTTAATGTTAGTATATAGTAACCTTTTTGGGCGTGCAAATTTTTTTAACTTTTTTTGTTAACTTCTCTAGAAATCTTTTACTAAAGGTCTAATTTCAAAATGAATTACGAAGCACTAAAGATTAGTCGTACAAGTGCCAAAGCTACTATTACTCGAATTTCAAATTGGGTAGTTTCAAATAAAGATAGAGAGACACATGTTTTTCAGTTCCGAACTAGAGAAAAGAATTTGCAAACAGCCTTTGAAAGGTATTCTAAAGCACAAGATAACATTGAACTTCTAGTGAATTCTGAAGCTCATGATGATGCTGAAAATCGTGACGCAATTGAAGAGCAATATTATTTAACATTAACCGAAATATTAGAACGTATAGAAGAATTATCTTCACCTATGTTAACTAAACCAGAGCGATCAGAGCCAAAGACGGTGATTCTGCAACAACAAGCTACACCTTTGATTAGGTTACCCGAAGTTAATCTACAACTATTCACAGGAAATGTTGCAGAATGGCAGTCTTTCTATCAACTTTTTACTGCTTTGGTATCCAATAACTCCTCATTGACTGACGTGCAAAGGTTTTTGTATTTAAATTTGCGTGATGAACCATTAAAACTAATAGAAAATTTACAAATAACTAATGAAAACTTTTCCACGGCAATTAATATTTTAAAAGGAAGGTATGAAAATAAGATATCAGTGATCAATGCACATTTAGCTTCTCTTTTGGATATAAGTTCCATAAACAAAGGCTCTGCAATACAATTAAGAGAATTTGTAACTAACACAATGAAGAAACTACACACTAACTACACTGACAAACAGCTTTTTGATTTCCTATTAATTTATTCGCTTGAACGTAAGCTCGACTATGCAAGTAGACGCAGTTTTGAGACTGATCGTAAGATTGATTCATTACCTAACCTTACAGAATTTTTTGAATTTTTGAACAAAAGGTGTACCATTTTAGAAAATCTATCAACAACCGAGATTTCATCAACCAAAAAGGTGATGAAAACCTCCTTACATGCAAACATAAAGGAAAATCACATGACAATTAAATAATTGTATTTTTTGTAATGAAAAATTTCATAAAATTTATTCTTGTAACAAATTTAAATTATTACCACATGCAAAAAGAATAAACTTTGTCAGGTCCAAAAGATTGTGCTTCAATTGTTTTGCCTCTTCCCATATGTCACCTCAGTGCAGAAGTATCTCCTGTAAGCTGTGTAATCAAAGACATCATACTCTTCTTCACAATAATAATGTTAACAGCAACACAACCAGTAATTCTCAAGGAAATCAAGGACCTCACCATAATAGTAATGTACTTTCTAATAGGTCAGATTCTTTCAATAAATATTTAAAAACACAAAGTTTGCCTGAGCAGGGTGATGACAAAACAAATTCTCAAATTAATACAATTCCTTCTGGTTCTCAAGAATTGATACAGCATAATACTCAAGGTATGTCACTTACTTCTAATACTCTCTCTGCCTTATCGATCAAAAATGTTCATGTACTATTGGCTACAGCTTGTGTTACTATTTACAATTCTCAGGGAGTCCCTATCACAGCTAAGGTGTTACTTGATTCTGCCAGTCAAAGTTCTTTCATCTCAGAAAACTTAGTTAAAAAACTTAACTTCAATCCTTATTGTAAAACATTAAATATTTCAGGAATATCTGGAAGTACCATAATTTCTGACAGAATGATTAATTTAGTTATGCATTCCAATGTGTATGAAAACAAAAATTTTAGAATTTCTTGTTCTATATTACCCCGAATAACTTGTATGCTTCCACAAGTTAATATTAATACTAGTAAATTTAATATTCCAGATAAAATAATCCTTGCTAATCCCTTCTTTTACAAACCATCTTAAATAGATATTTTAATTGGAGCAGATTGCTATTATAATCTTTTGAAAAAAGGTGTATTCCATCTTGGAAAAAACCTCCCAGTACTTCAAAGTACTCATTTAGGATGGGTAATTGCAGGTACAGTTCCGTTTCTCAATTCTCAACAAAGAAATTTATTACCTAAAGTATACACTTCCTCCTCCATAATAAATAATCAACCTTTAGTATTTATGTTTACTCAAGTACGAGACTTGATCAATTAGTTACTAAATTCTGGAATACAGAAGAGATTCCGGAAAAGGTCCCTCTAGCCATGGAAGATGAGCTAGCTGAAAAAATGTTCGTATCTACAACTACCATCTCAAATGATGGTAGGTTTCAAGTGAATGTTCCTTTGAGAACCCCTCAAGAAAACTTAAAGCTTGGTGATTCTCTGTCGATTGCAAAGAAACGATTTTTTAATTTAGAAAAAAGATTTCAAAAAAGTCCTTCTTATTTCGTTGAATATAAAAGATTTATTGACGAATACGTTGAATTGAATCATGGAAGATTCGTTCCCCTTACTCAAACAAATAAATCGTAACATCAGAAATATTTTTTACCCCACCATGCAGTGATTCGTGAGAATAGTGTCTCAACGAAACTTCGAGTTGTCTTTGATGCTTCATGCAAAACCACTTCAGGTTTGTCATTGAATGACATCACTCTTAAAGGTTATCAGGTACAACCTGATCTCTATGATATTTTGTGTAGATTTAGATCTTTCAAGTTTGTGTTAACTACAGACATTGAAAAAATGTTCCGACAGATAAGAATAAATCCATCTCAAACCTTTCTGTTAAACATCTTGTGGCGAGACAATCCTGATAAACCACTCATGTGTATTGAACTTTTGACAGTAACATATGGAACAAATTCCGCTCCATTTCTATCAACCCGTGTACTACAGGAAATAGCATTAAAATATGAATCTGATTTTTCTCTCGCCGCAGAAGCTTTGATGAAACAAACCTGCGTAGATGACATTCTTTGTGGTTGTGATGACCTTACAAACTTAGAAAAACTCTATAATGAATTAAATACTCTTTTAAACTATCATGGATTCAAGGCCCATAAATGGTGTTCTAATTCAGAAACATTTTTGAGTAAATTTTCTGAAGAAAGGATTCTCGAATATGATATTAATTTTGATGATACTCCTAATAAGGTGCTCGGATTAAAGTGGAACCCTGTAGCAGATTTTTTGTGTATTTCAATTCCCAAAGTTTCTTCAAACTCATTGCAAGGTCCTATAACTAAAAGAAAAATCCTTCCAACTGTAGCTCAGTGCTATGATCCTCTAGGATTGCTCTCTGTCGTCATAGTTGTAGGAAAACTATTGATTCAGACACTTTGGTCTTTAAAATTTGGATGGGATACAGTTGTTACTGATAATCTCGTACAGGAGTGGCAAAAATTTGTAAATAATCTTTCTGTTTTATCAAAACTAAAGATACCTCGGTATTTATATTTAAATAAATCTATAAAGAGCGTAGAGTTTCAGCATGTGTATATATTCGTACTTTGTATTTGGATGGATCTATATCTTGTAATTTAGTGTCTTCAAAATCTAGAATAGCACCTCTAAAGGTAATCTCTTCCTCGTTTGGAATTGTGTGCTATGCTTCTTCTTTCAAGATTAACGAAAAAACTTTTGCCTATTTATGAAAACAGATTTACAATAAATTCTGTGAGTTTGTGGTCAGATTCCCAAATAGCTTTATTCTGGATAACTTCTCATGCTTCACGTTGGACAGTTTTTGTAGCTAACAGAGTATCACAAATACAAGAATTAACAACAGGATTCAAGTGGTATTATGTCAAATCCAGCGAAAATCCTGCCGACCTTCCTTCCAGAGGGATGTTACCTCAAGACGTTTTAAACTGTGAAATTTGGTGGTGCGGGCCTTCTTTTCTAAAGAATCCTAATTTAGACATTTTTGAATTTGCCAAAAATCCTGTTGTGCCAGGAATATCGGAAGAAAGGAAAATATCTCTTGTTACTACAATAAATAACAGATCAGTCTGCCTTTTGGGAACCTATATTTTTAAAATTTTCAATTTTCTCTAGGCTTCAACGTACTGTTTCATATTGTTTGCGTTTTATTCAAAACACAAAATTTATTTCAAACAAATTTTCTGGCCCTTTAAATGTAAATGAGTTGAAAGATGCAACATACTTCATTCTAAGAATACTACAGGTTAAATATTTTTCAAAGGAAATCTCTGAACTGCAAAATAAAAAACTTCTTAGTAATAAGAATTTGCTTTCTCTTAACCCCTTTTTTGATGAAAAGATGGTATCTTGCGCGTTGGTGGCAGGTTAGAAAATGCGGATGTTAACTTTGATCAGAAACACCCAGTTTTGCTTCCTTCTCATAATTATGTTGTAATTCTTATGTTAACCCAAGAGCACACACGTTTGGGACATGCTGGTGCTCAAACAGTTTTATCGAATTTCAGATTAAGGTTTTGGCCGTTAAATGGATTAAGAGAAATAAAAAGAATAATCAGAAACTGTGTGACTTGTTATAGATTCAGAGCTCAGCCAGCTCAACAATTAATGGCAAGCTTACCCAAAGATAGAGTTAACGTTACAAGACCTTTTTAAAAGGTAGGTGTGGATTATGGTGGTCCCTTCATGATTAAATCGTCAAAGGTAAGGAAGGCGCCTTTAATCAAGGCATACATAGCTATTTTTGTTTGTATGGTAACCAAATCGGTTCATATTGAATTGGTCACGAATCTATCATCTGAAGCCTTTCTTATGACATTGAAAAGATTCATTTCTCGAAGAGGAAATCCCTCTTTAGTCTACAGCGACAATGCTTCCAATTTCTTAGGGGCAAAGAATCAGTTTAAGGAATTACATAATTTTTTTTGCACTCAAAGTAATTTAAAAGGAATCCAAGACTATTGTGCTCAAACCCAAATTACATTTAAGTTCATTCCTCCTAGAAGTCCCCACTGGGGTGGAATTTGGGAAGCAGCAATAAAAAGTTGTAAATATCATCTAAAGAGATTAGTAGGTAATTCCACTTTTACCTTTGAAGAATTTTATACAATTCTAACCGAAATAGAAGCCATTCTAAACTCACGCCCCATCTGTCCATTATCTAATGACCCAAATGATTTGCAATGTTTGACCCCTGGACATTTCTTGATAGGATCAAGTTTAGTAGCTCATCCAGAAAAAAGTGTAACTTCCATTTCTGAAAATCGACTTACCCTTTATCAAAGGATTTCTCAAATTCAACAATTATTTTGGAGACGATGGTCTATTGAGTACCTCAATCGCTTGCAAAATCGACCTAAATGGGTTTACAATGTTCCAAACTTAAAAGTAAATGATTTGGTTCTGCTAAAGGAAGATGATAATCCTCCTCTTAAATGGCCGCTGGCATGAATAATAGAGATTATTTTAAGTCCTGACAAGAAGGTCAGGGTAGTTAAAGTTAAAACTCAAAATGGTTGTTTCACACGATCCATAACTAAGATTTGTCCTCTTCCACAAGATAAATTAATTGAAGAATTTCCCGCAGAAATTTAGAAAAAAATAATAATACGAACTTAATATTTCTTTTTGTTTTTGTTCAATCTATCTTTTAATATGTTTATTAATTATAATCCCTTTGAGGTTAGAACCCTCAAGGCCGGGGAGGATGTTCGGGAAACAATCCCTTCATCAGTTCTAGTTCAACTTTGTTTGTTGTATATATTTATTTTGCGGCGAACTGTTAACTTGCCACTTGTTTTTTTTATACGTTTTTGCGCGTTGCTGACGTCTGTACGCTTTTTGTTTTCGTTTTCTAATATTGTTGGTTCCTGAAATGGTAAAATATAATTGAGGAATGTTCCTCCTCCTTTTTCGCTTCTTTTTTTGCATAATATAAAAAGTGCATAAAACTTGGATCTGAGATAGTTGATTTCAAATATAAAAAAAATGAAAAACAATATGTCAACAACACAAAAAAGAATCCTTTCATGTTAAAAAATTCATGGTTTTTCTGTGAACAAAAAAACCAATTTAATGATACTTTATGTATATGAAGATGCTTTGAAGAAGGAGTCAACTCTAAGTTAAGTAAAACCCCCAGGGGGAATTTGGATAAACCCATCAAGTTTATATTTTAATAATTGATGACAGATGGAATTCAGTCGAATAGTACTGCTCAATTTTTATTATAATCATAATGAAACATAAACTCTGCATGCAAAGGATTAATAGCAGAATTGGAGGTCTCGTAAATGGCATCCTGTAAGTAATTTGTATTGTTAATACGATCCAGATTTGTGGAGTTTAAGGATCAGAAACTTAAAAGGTATTTAGTAAAGTGAGTGCCTAAAAGCTTCCAAATTTAGAACAAGAAAAACTAAATTGTAATAACAAACATTATGCTGGTAACTTGTGATAAAGTAGTTAAAAACTGTATTTAAATCTTTACTTATATTTAATAATTGTTGTGTAACTCTATCAGAAAGGGTTATATTCTTGTACTTTTTGTAATAAATTTAAGAAATTATTTTATGCAATCTCTGTGTTTTCTTTATGTGTAAAGGATCTTTAAGATGCACCAACCACCCTGTAGATTTACTTTTCACTAATTTCAAAACTTTTAAACAAAACCTCTTCTTGTTTGTGTGGGCAATCATTGTCTGTCACGAAACACATCCAAGGTTCTAGGTTTCACATTTCAGTTATACCTATTTATTATATTAAAAACAACAGACCAAACACTAAAAATCTGGGTTATATATGATATAATCAAAAGTAAATCAAAATAAAAGCACTCATTCGGAGCATTTACAAATTAAATATCTTTTAAACAGTTCCAATCCCAAGAATTTAAAGGTTAACAACCTGTCGTTTTGCGTTGCTACGGTTGCTATTCAAAAATGATATCATATCACTGAAGGACATCGACATTTAGTGCATTGAATGCACAGCTGTTTTTCTTTTTAAAATAAATAATTGCAAACAATAAAATATCACTTTACTGAATTGGATAAAAACTGTTTCAGATAACGTTGGACATTTTATAATAAAATCGAAATTTTTATTTCTTATAACGTTGAAATTTTTTATTTTTGTTTGTGCTGTAGTTAAAATCTATTATAATATAAATTTTTTTTGTAAATTCGTTATCTTTAACGTTTCTAATTTTATATTCCTAACAATATAATAAATAGTTACTTAACGTAAAAATGTAAAGTCACTATTCGGTTTAACGAACAACTTTTAACAAAACTTCTGGACCCGGATTGTTTTAGATTTATTATATATCAATTTTCTTTTCCTAAATCAGCATCAGTAATCGATTAAATATAGTGAAAGATAATAATTGTTAATTTATGTTTAACTTGAATCAATAAATCTTTGAATTCCTTGTAAAAACCCTTGTCTATATCCAACCTCGTGCACCTAAAAAATGAAGTAAGCACTAATAACGAAAACAAAAATGTCATTTTAAAAGATTCGCAGTCAATAATATTTCTTGTTACATAACATAAATTAAGTAAAACGGTTTTTTGATCCTTGATAATCGGCGATCTTACTTTTTACGCTTTATTACTAATTACTAAAGACGATAGCTTATATATGTAAACCCATTTCTACAGCAATAATTGTTGGAAATCGTCGATGGAAAACTTTAAATATAAACGAAAACAAAATGTTTTAAAATACTTTAGTATTTTAGATTTTAATTATTATGGCCGCCATATTTCATCCGTCCTTTAAAATTTGCAAACGTTGACATCAAATTTGAAATTAGCGACCTTGAAAACCGCTTTGTAGAAAATTTCATACAAATCCAATTATATTTCGAGTTTTATGATGTTTTTATGCATAGAGCATTTTAAATATGAAAGCCTTTTAAATAAAATGCATACACATAAAGAAACGGAACTAAAAGAATTTATTAAGTAGCATTAATCAAATAGAAATGTTTTTGTCAGTTTAAATGACGTAATCTTCTCAGAAATACAGCGAGTAACATGACACCGCAGACAGGCAAGCAAGCTGCTAAACTTTAGAAAAATAAAATGGACGCTGAATAAACCTATAGTTTGCTAACGCTGACACTGACGCTGACTGATACCATCATTTATATACACTTTATATACGCAGGACGCTGGGCGCTACGCTTTTGGTCCGGACGCATGGTAGGCCTTTATATATATATATATATATATATATATATATATATATATATATATATATATATATATATATATATATATATTGATAAAGGGTACCTTGTCACCTCCAAAGTAGATACCCAGCATACGTTGTCACCTCATATATAACGTTGTGACCTCCGTTTTCGGAGGTCACAACGTTTTGCCCTGTTTTCGACTGTATAAGCATATAGATGGTGTTAGAAGCCTAAATTCAAATTTTTGTCTGGAGGTGATAACGTCATACTTATACTCACAAAATTAATTTTTAGTTCAGCTGTAGATCGCTGGCGTTGCCGTCGCTGTTAGTTGTATAATTGCCAATACGATGTCACCTCCGCCTGTATATGTTGTTTTTTGTATCATGTACGGTACGTTGCAGGCTCCACACATTGGCAACGTTGTGTACAAGACCTAAACCACTCAGGTATATAGAATTCCATCGAAACCAGTACCCCTGGCGTAGTTTCGGCCATTTCACGCTACCTGAATTTTTACAGACACTTTTTGGGTATAGTAGCAGCATTTAAATAAATATTTGTAAACTACTCAGAAAATTTAAGGGATCTCTTGAATTGTACGTCATTTTTAAATAGTTAATGATACTTAAGAACAATAAAATAATAATTTCTATTTCATTTAAAAAGTTTTGAATTGAAAACGACTTTCTTTGAGATATGAAAAAAATTAAATAGGAAATACGTTTTAGTCGTAATTATGTATAAATAAAAAATTCATCTTTTTACAAAATGATCATTTCGGATTTACTGGATTATTATTATTTGATTATTATTTTAGGAATTGTCATATGACATATGATATATTCATTCTCGCAGCCACAAAGAAAGATTTAAAATCTTCAATATTTTTAGTATTACAATTAATATAATAATTAATATAATTTTCAAAGAAAAATAATTTTACTAAGCAAAATAATGTAACATTTGGTATGTAGTTTGCAAATTTCACCAAATTACCCGGTTAATAAAGTTTTCATTGACATTGTAACTATGTTTACATTTGATGAAGGAAAGAATAAGTCTGAAATACTCATTTTGTAATATATATTATGTAATTAGGAGATCAGATGTTTAACGCCGAGGCGCCAGCCGAGGCGTTATAACATCTTTGAGGATTTAAAGAAGCTTGATCTCCGTATTGCATAAGTTGTTTTATTTTATTTCGTATTTCAATCCTAATTTCTCCCTTTTAAAATCCATCCGAATTTATTGTATAAAGAAGCAAGTTGCCTTGTCTGTGTCATCATACGCGTAACTAAGGAGATAAAAAGCAGCATGCATGCATGCATGTGGCTATAATGCAACATCAAATTATTTACGTTGCCAACAACAACGGGGATCAAGAACGTCTTGAACTCCGGTATCATTGACAACGGAGATCAAGATATACTTTATATTACTAATTGTGGTATATAAATAATTGTTTGAAATACGAAATGAAATAAAAGATATTAACTGTTTATATTTTTACATAATTACGACTAAAACATATTTTCTATTAAATTCCATATTGTAGCGGAAAATAAAACCTTACGTCATAATCTTGACATGAAGCTTTACGTACTGAAAGGCTTAAACAAACGTCAGTTTAACATAAAGTGTCGTATTTTATTTTTATAGTCAATGTTTGCATTAAGTTCTTATTTTTTACTATCTAAAGATAGAGACTTGAAATCTTTTCTAATGCCTTTAGTACTGGACCAATATAAAATGTAATATGTTTAATATGGGGGCACGCCCCCCTGGTGGTTGAGACCCCCATTTTGTACCCCTGATTTAATAACGCAACCAAATTGAGCAAAGTTGTGTTGGGAATGTTCTTAGGGTCGCTGATTATGAATCCAATGAGAAAATTAAAAAATTCAAATAGCAGACCCAAAATGGCGGCTCTAAAATAACGGCCTTTTATATTGAGAATGCGATTTACGCCATTTCTATTGATTCTAGAGAGAGATTCAAAGAATCAAAAAGTGTTTATAATGTGATTTTGCAAAGGACTACGCTATTTTGGTTACCTTATTATGTAACCCCTTCGCTCTGCCCTAGTAGTAGAGTCAATTTCTGCATTAGGTTCTTATTTTTTACTATCTAAAGATAGAGACTTGAAATCTTTTGTAATGCCTTCAGTACTAGACCAATATCAAATGTAATATGTTTAAGATAGGGACACGCCCCCTCGGGGGGTTGAAATCCCCATTTTAAACTCCCAATTTAACAACTCGGGAAGTTTTCAACCAAGTTGAGCAAAACTATGTTGGAGGGAGCTGTGAGGTCGTTGATTATGAATCAAATAAGAAAATCACAAAATTCAAAATGGCGGACACAAAATGGCGGTATTTTAGATTGAAAATGCGATTTACGCCGGTCCTATTGATTTTAGAGAAAAATGAGAAAAGCCAGAAAGTGTTTAGAATGTGATTCTGCATAGGAATACATAATTCCGGTTACCTTATTATGTAACCCCTTCACTCTCCCCTAATGAGAAGCCCACTAGGGTTGATTGAAGAGGGTTACATAATAAGGTAACCAAAATAGTGTATTCCTATGCAAGATTACATTCTAAACACTTTTTGACTCTTTGGATTTTTCTCTAAAATCAATAGAAACGGGCGTAAATCGCATTTTCAATCTCAAATACCGCCATTTTGAGTTCGCCATTTTGTATGTCTTAATTTTCTCATTGGACTCATAATCAGGAACACCAAAACCCCCCCAACATGAATTTCACTCAAGTTAATGGAAAACTTCCCGAGTTATTAAATCGGGAGTGTAAAATGGGGGTTTCAACCCCCCGAGGAGTAAAACCGCCATTTTAAACATATTACATTTTATATTGGTTCAGTACTGAAGGCATTAGAAAAGATCTCTCTTTAGATAGTAAAAAATAGGAACTTATGCAAAAATTGACTTTCGCTCAATTTGTTTGCGTTATTAAATTAAGGGTACAAAATGGGGGTCTCAACCACTAGGGGGGGCGTGCCCCCATTTTAAACATAGTACATTTTATACTGGTCCAGTACTGAAGGCATTACAGAAGATTTCAGGTCTCTATCTTTAGATAGTAAAAAATAAGAACTTAGGCATGTTTTTTGCAAAAATTTACTCTACTATATAGAATGACTAGATTATTATAAAGCAGGGGATGAATGAACTTTCGTTCAAAGAGAAAAAATTGCAACACATGAAAAAAAACGTTATAGGTCCTGTAAATGATTCTCCTTAGTTATCGTTTCAAGATTTCAGACGCGACTTCTGTCTTCCTTCAGAGATCAAACTCGTTCTGTAAAGTTTCATTGCCGGATTTATAACATAAATAACTATAAATCAAAAATGTTTCTTTTTATAACATTCTATTCGTAAAAAAAATCCTATACTAACATCCTATCCTATTCGTTTGTTGACGAAGGAAATGGACATGAGCTCCAGATCTATGTCGCCACTGATCAAGGAAGACCTTAGTATGAGGACTGGACACTTGTTAACAGCTCGACATAATGAAATAAGAAGAGTTGGAGACAAGTCTCATTTGCAGAGATAGGTGAAAAATTTTCATCGCCCAATCTTGTTTCCCTGCATTTTATATTTGGATTTAGGATTGATGCATTATGATTACAATTAAAGTAATTGTCAAACAATCCACATAGTTGATTTGGAAAATCCGTTTGCACATCGCAGCTAGGATGCGTGAACTCCCCTAAAGTCATTCTATTTAGATTGCTTATAGGGATCGAGCCCAATTAAGTAAAATACTTGTATTTACCCTATAGCGGAGTTGTTCACATGATAAGATTATTATTTATTTATTATTTAGGCGGAGTTATTTATCGCTCGTAAATAGCAACAAACAAAGTCACTTTAAATCCAAATAAAACATACTATTTTTTTCCACTAGGGTAAAAGTGCCTCCTCTCTATGATTAGAAGTTTAGTCTAGCAATACCAACAATTTTTTATTAGAAGAAAAAAAATTAAAACAAAGGTCTTTGAATAAACCCCAGCGTGGCTGAATACTGGACAGTCAAATGTCGTTTTCTCGACATTGATCCAAGTGTAGGCGAATTTTCAGATATCGAATCTTGGTTCTCTAACTCATGTTTAATATGTATTTATTTTTAAGCGTTTTATATGTATAAAATGATGATGTACTTCAAACAATATTATTGCTTGGGTGATTGTTAAATCTAAGACGGCTGTGAAAACTGCTGCAGCGCTATATTTCCAGCGGTGTGTTGGATATTTTCACCCACGTTTCAAGCAATTTTCAGATTCTGAGTCTCGGTTGTTTAATTGTCACTCGAGGGTTAATCAACAACATGATACTAATTTTCGGTTCACTAAACGTTGTACAAGTCGGAGCCAATGTTCAGAAACCGAATCAGGGTTCCTTACAACTTGCCCAAGCTTCAGCCAATTTTCACCCGTTAGGTCAATGCCAGTTACCCATAGAATATACTTAAGTCAAATATCAGATACTATTTCGCTAATTTGCTTTAGCGAGTCTAAAGCTAAGTACTCACAGCAGCGGATCCGCAGGCGGATGTCATACGATTGGTCGGATTGAGTCGATTTGACTCAAACCGACCAATCGTATGACATCCGCCTGCGGATCCGCTGCTGTGAGTACTTACCTTTAGTCAATCTCTACATATCAAGTGCCGGTTACATACTTATCAACCAAAACCTTAGCCAACTTTGAATCTTAGGTTCGCTAAACTAACTCCAGTTTTAGCAATCTTCAAAATTCAAAATCTTGGTTTCTTACCCTTCGGCTAAGGTTGGGTCAATATTCATATTATATTTTGCTAAATTTCTGTAAATGTGGTTTATTGTAAACATGGATTAGTGGTTGCTAACCTACTGAATTTTTATGAACTTAAACTTAAACTGGCAAGACTAAAGTGTAAACTATATTGACTTACCGACTGTACATATGTATTTGCACAAGAAGACGTACACTATGAAAGTGTTAGGTTTGTACGGTCTCAATATGTGTTGAGAGTCTAAGACATTAATTATTTATACGAATTTTCGATTTCTTCGTATTTATTTTGTTAATGAACATTTTATATCCAACACAAAAATCGACTATGCATTCAGTTACGGCGAAACAGTAATGGTAGACTTCGTTGCTTGTTTGCACTAGCATTCATTAAAGGAAAAGGATTGTGTAATAGTTGCTTTGTTTCTCAATTGCCAGCCTTGGTACTACATTAACATTCAAGATCGGTCCAAGACTAACTTTAGTTTTATTGCGATATCGGTGTCATTTATTGTCCAAAACATTGCATAACGTATTGGTTTTAGCCAATAACAACCAATATTGGATAACTCTGATCTTTCCATGTCTGAGACCAAGCTTGGTATCAAATTATCATCCCTACTTTAGTCTAGCAGTGGGCCATTTTCGGATATTAAGGTTGTGCCAAGGTTGATAAACATTGTTTCAAACAAAAGCTTATAGTGGTATTTTGTTTTAAATGGAGAGCCGCGATTGCTAACATAATTAAGCGTCAAATAAACTGTCACTTTTAATTCTGATAACGCAATATACCTACTATTTATCTATGGTTTATACAATGTTATCAAAAAAGACTACATTAAGTTAAACCTGTCTTTAATGTGGACTTAAAGTACACGTTCCATAAAACGTACATGTTTTGTCGTTAGTAAGTGCTTTATTTAAAACATAAGTTAAAACATAAATTTACAAGAGGTAGGTACATGTATAACAGTGTAACATACGTATTCTGTATTTCGTTAGATCAACAAATGCTGGAAAAAATGTCTTAAGCAAAAATTCTATAAAAATGTTGATTAATTTGTTGTGTTTCGATTTGTTTTAATCTTAATAAAGTTGGTAACTCTTTTTGTTAATCAAATCACGGGAAATTCAATGGTCCTACATGATACGTGCGTGACTTCGGAAACAACAAGCATTTGTTGTAAAAAACACAATATTTAATTTGTTTATATTAAACTCTTATCGAGTTTAGTAAAAATTAAAAGAGTATCTGCCTTTATTTCAATCGAAATTGAATCTGGATAAAAGCATATTCAATTTAACCGTTATTCCCGAGATTAAAAGAAACTTTATAGAATATCATATTTATACAAATACTACGTTACATAACTGATTTATGTCTAATACATCTAAATTTCAAAAATGTGGTATACTAATTATACGCAATATTGGTACTGGTTGCGTTCTTATTGACTTTTATTGACAATAACAAAAGAATTCTCTTTTTCTGGTTTTGTTATAGTTTCAATTCATTATAGAAAGAAATTTCTTTCTAATATATAACCGATCTAAGTAGTTCTAATCAAATTACTAAAGTTTTCATTTAAAAAATACAACTTTATGAAGTAAACCAGAAATCAATGATTATAATTAGAAAAGCCTTATTCAACTAGTCAGTGCTACTCATAAAGACGCTTTAATAGTGTCGAAACGGCTTTTTAATATCTTTAATAACAATTCATAAGAAATACAAAAACGACAATTTCCTATAACTCAAAAAATTAAAAATAAGTAAATCGAGAATGCTCGCTTGTTTTCTTTTGTTATCTGGCCACTAAAATGCCCTCGGCGAGCAATTTAAACCACCCGATTTCAATATCTGGAGACCCACAAGAGAACCTTTTTATGAAATGTGCATCTATGGAATGTGGGTCAACGCTCTGTATATATAACTGCACATAACGGTGGTATCTTCTGACCTCCGAACACTTGGCAGCGCTGCTGGAGGTAACAGCGAACTATAAGTATCTTCTTATATATAAATTTTGGAGGTCGGTTCGTATCTTCTGTATACTCTATATATGACAAAATAAAACAAGGGAAATAATTTCCCCTTTCTTGAGATTCGGATTCTAGAGGTTCCCCTCATCACAAATATAACAAATTTTTAGCAATATATCCACGGGAATACCCGGAAGTCAGGCCGTCTCCTCTGTATGACGGAGGTGACAGCTTAACAGGCATCAATATATATATATATATATATATATATATATATATATATATATATATATATATATATATATATATATATAGTAGACTTTTAATTAATGGCTTTTATAATTATATTTTAATCTATTCAAATCAATGGAATAAGCCTATACTTTATTTTTTATATCTCGTTTATTTTATTTGCCAATATTTCGAAGAATCTAAATTTTTTTCTTCATTTTCAAGGCGCTACAAAAACAAAATGGAACAAATTTTCCATTTTGAAAAAATTGAAAAAAAAAAAAAACACTAGAACAAATATCCAACTTCCTAAAACCAATTCTAATCATGAAAACCAATTTAATGTACTTCCTTACATAGAAAAGTTAACACCTAAATTGATAAACGTTTTTAAAAATAGTAACATTAAAATAACAAATACAATTCCTTTCACTATAAACAAAATATTTAGTAAACTAAAAGACAGAGTTCCAAATATTGATTTATCTAATGTGATTTATAAATTAAATTGCACACAATGTGATCAGACGTACATTGGACAGACAGGACAAAAACTTAAACAAAGACTTACACAACACAAAAGTGACAACAGACTTAAACCTAACTCGACTGCCTTAAGCTTACATGTTAACAATAATGATCATTTAATTAATTATAAAGACGTAAGAATTTTAGATATTGAAATTAATAAAGGAAAAAGAACATTTTTGGAAATGTGTCACATTTATAACGACCAAAATTCAATGAACCATAGAACAGACATTAATAATCTTAGTGCGGTATATAATTTATTAATTAGTTTTAAACCTAAATTTAATAATAATTGATAATCATATTTAAATTGTTAAGTTTTCTTTTTATTATTTATTTAGATTTGTCACACACACATAACACACACACTAGTAATAAAACCACACACAACCATGCATGCATACACACACATTAACACATACACACTCATCTATTACTTACTTAATTTAACACCATTCACATTTACATTTCACACACACACATTATTGCATTCGCACAAACACATCAACCTTTCACTCACTCTCTCTCTCTCTGACACACACACACACACACGCACGCACGCACACGCACACACACACACAGTTCATAAAGAAATTATATTATCTAGTTATCTAGTAGTAATTATCTTTATTTTTAAAACAAAAATTTTCCCACAAAAAAATTTGAATTAGACATATTGTAATTTAAAAAATTTTTATTTTGTATAATTATTAGGACTAGTTTTCGGTTAATATCTTATTAATTTTTGTAAGTATTTCTAGATAAGTTAATTGTATATATTTGCTCATTTCCATTTTGTTTTTGTAGCGCCTTGAAAATGAAGAAAAAAATTTAGATTCTTCGAAATATTGGCAAATAAAATAAACGAGATATAAAAAATAAAGTATAGGCTTATTCCATTGATTTGAATAGATTAAAATATATATATATATATATATATATATATATAAATTAATACATAGATGGATTCTTGGTTATTTAAGTTCTTAAATAATTATTAAGGATAATTATTAATAATGAGAGATGCAAGATTTCAAAACAAAATACTCTCATACAGCTGTTTCGACCATACCTATTGGTCTCATCAGTGAGAGAGGCATTGTTTCGAAATCTTGCATCTACCATCCATTTTATTGCTTATATATGAAGCAGGAATAACATTAATAGCGAGAAATCTCTGCTGTTCTTTAATAGACAGAACACATTTTATCATGAAATCGGGCATTTACCGTTTAAATTGTTCTTTTTGTAGTTCGGTATATATTGGACAAACACTTCGAAATTTTGACATAAGATATAAAGAACACGTACGTCATTACAAAAATAAACATCCTGAAAAATCTAATTACGCCAAACACCTTTTAGAACAAAATCACACAATGACTCCTCAAAATAATATTAAATTCCTACATTTTTGTAATAACAAACGCACATTAGACATTTTAGAAGCCTTTGAGATATACAAACACAAACTCAGGGTACCTTTAATGAATGGACAACTTGAGCTCCGTAATTCTTCGTTACTGGAAGTATTAGATATTTAATTCTAATTATTATTATTATTTTATCTAGTTACCTATTTTTGTATCTACCTTAGCTAAGTGTTTGTTTATAATTATATTACCTTTGATAATGACGATTATATTTACTAAAATTTAAAAAAACAGATAACTAGAATGCAAAAATATTTCAGTGAATATTATATAAAAATGCACAGGTCATGGCCAGCAGTATTATAACATTAGCAATTATAAAAAAATATATATTTTTTAAAAATTAAAAAAATAAATTTTTTAAAATATATATATATTTTATTTATTATATATATAATAAATAAATATAGTTTAGTGTTCCTCGCTGTGTTCATCGAAATGTCCAGCATTTTTGTATTGTTGCTCATGTTTGCCTAAAGGTTCATTTCCAAAATGTTGCCCTTGTTGGGTGAGATGTTTTACATCTCCGTGAAGTTGTCCTTGTGCAACGAGATGTTCAACGTTTCTTTGAAATTGCCCTTCAGCAGCTAAAGTATGTCCCAAAACGTCGTAGATTACATTTCTCAAGCTGAGAGCTTCTACAGAAAATGAAAATTAAATCATTAAAAATAGTCACTAGCTATAATAGGAACATACTATTTACCTTGTCCATCAAGATTGTCGGAGTGAGCAATATGCACTAAACTTTCTAACTGAATACCAATACCGTATACGACGTTATCAATTGCCTGTTTTAATTCTTCAACTGCAAAGTCACTTTCAACTGTTTCCAAAGTTGCACAGAATTCACCGAGGATGCCGATGACTTGGAAAAGATCATCTCTAACTTCTCCATGCTGATGATAGCTCTGTAACAGTAAACCAACATTATTTAAGTTTCCTTTTTAAATAATATTCTGACAAACATACTTCTCTTTCGAGTTTGCGGACGATATCGATAAGATGATGAGCAAGATGGTAAGCGTAGTGTCCAAGATGTTGAACAGCGTCAGCATGGTTGACGTTTACGTGTTCAACGGTGTTTGATACTTGTTTTGCAATGATTTGGATTTGATTTTGGACATCTTCTTGATTTTGGTTTTGCAATTTGCTGCGTACATGAAATTGTTGGATAGCAACTAAGAGATCATCAAGTACAACCAAGAGTTCGTTGCTAACATCTACTTAAAAAAATTGCTAGTTTATTTATGCAAAATAAAACTGTTTCATTTTAATAAATACCTTCAGAGCTTTGAGCTTGTTGGGTTACAGTGCCTAATTTACCAGCTTCAGCTACAAGATTTTCATTTTATAGGATTTTTAACGTGCCAAACATCGCATTGACACGGGACCTACATTTTTACTTCCTATCCGAAAAGAAGGCGTGTTTTTAATTTTTCTCCGCTATGAAAAATTACCAGCTCGGCCGTGGATTGAACCTGCGATCCTTGGATTATGAAGCAAACATGCAAACCACTAATCCACCGAGGTTGGCACCTCTCAGTGATTCTTGAGATTAATTTGACAAATATTGTCATGGCTAATAAGATTTTATAAAAATAAATTTCTTAATAAATTCTCGTGTATTTCTTCCGCACCGGTAGCAATTGTAACATACTGATGAGTGATTCTGATCCGTGAAGTTGTGCTTAATAATTCTTGTATTTACACCTAATGACTTTTCCTCTGATGTAATTAGGGGAGCCAATTTCTGAGAAATTCTGTTTTTGCATGCTATTCGCCTATGTAACACAATCGATAATACACCCTGTACACCTATTTAAGAATTCTTGCAAAAAGGCAGACACTTTTGTTAATGTTTAATAATTGGAAGACGTTAAAACAAATGTTACATGAGCTGGAGTGAGAACCACTACGGGAATCAATGAGTGGGAGTGAGAGAATTTATCGGCAGCGTCAGTCAGCGTAGTCGGCTGTCGCGCTCTGCACTCTCATTGACTATTGAAACATCACGTGCTCTTTACCAGATGTACCTGCTATACTGGTGTTCTTTTCAGATAATAAACCGATTGATGATGAAGATGAAGAAATATATACTAGTGACGAATCAACGGACGACGAAGGATTGGAGAGTAGTGATGATGAATGCGAATATGAGAATAGATTTATTTTCTATGTCCTTAAGATAAATCAAACGGCATTCTTAATTGTGTCAATTTTTTGTAAAATAAATAAATTAACGTAAAAAAATAAATCGAGGAATATTTTACATAGATTTGATAGGTGTTCAAGTTTCAATCTAATCTATTAAATCAGCACGTTGTTTTTTTTTAAATGCTTTTTTGCAGTTCAATTTTACTTTAATGTTTAACCTAAAATTTTCCTTCTTAAAAGGTTTTTCTTCAGTATGTTTATCATATTTTTGTTACTCCAAATATGGAAGTGTTTGTGGGTACACCCTTTTATTGGTTATTCTTTATTTGGTGATGTTTCTGTTTAGGCTTTCTCATTGGTAAATTTCGGCTTTATCACAGTTTCTAGAAACTTTTGATAAGATAACCACTTTTTTCCTTTTGAAAAAGTTAGTTGTAATTTGCCTGGCAAATAGAGTGTGTGCTTTATTCCAGTTTTAAAAATATTGCTAATTTCCCTCTTTACGAGTTTATTAGTGGATAAAGTGCAATTTATTCCTGGTGATCAGTTATTTCACTGTGGTGATTCTTAGTGTCACAGGAATCCAACTCGTTGGTCTTTAAACTCTACTACAATGTACCTACATTTCTTAACTACTCTATTCATTATGGTTATCTCTAACAATTCCTTGTTTTGTAAGAATACCTTTCAACAATATAATTTAAAGAAATGATAATTTACCCTTTGTGCAATCGTTTTAAAGCCGATAAAAACATCTTTTTAAAGATGCCGAAAACTGATAGCTTCCTATTACACGTTGTAAAATCCCCCGAGTATTACGTTCAGGTCGCATTTTGTACGATGTCTTATGCGGGGTGTCCTGGTTAACAGTCTATACGCAACCATTCGGACAAGCTTCTAGCTGTAGTAATGGAAATAAAAAAACATTGTATAATTCGACCTCTAGTTTATGAAATCAGTATTAGAACCCATCTTAAATCTTCTGCTCGTACCGGATATGACGCCATCGGCATTTTCTTAAATGGAGTGATTAGGTTTGAAGTATGAACATCGAGAGCAAGTGTGATTCTGAATAAAAAGGTATCAAGCTACTACGGGTCTAAAATGCATAATAACGGAGCTAGAGCCACTTAACGGGTTCAGTTCTGTTTAACAGTCTACACTCAACCATCCGGACAAGTTTCGAGCAGTTTAGTAAATAGAACCCTCTATAAATTGTATGTACAATGCAACCCTATGTAACCAGATAATGTTTGCCTCGACCACTTAACTTAAACACATAGCTTTAATCAAACTAATGCCCTCTTAATGTCAGAATCAAATGATAAATAATCAAACTAATCCCTTGTTATGTCCTAATGTTAGATTTTAGATTTCTTGTAGATGAGATGTTCGACTTACAAGTATTAAATAGAAGTAGTACCTGTAGTACCTTAATAATTTTTTATTCAGAGTCACACTTGCTATGGATTTTTAAACTTCCAACCAAATCGTTCCATTTAAAAAGTCATATCTGGCACCAGCAAAAGTTTTAAGATGGGTTCTAACACTGATTTCGTAAACTAGAGGTCAAATTATACAAATTTCTTGGTATTGCTATAACCAGAAGTTTGTCCGAATGATTAAGTGTAGACTGTTAAACATGACAGAACGCATTAAGTGACTAGTTCCGTTATTATGCATTTTAGACCTGTAGTATCTTTATACCTTTTTTATTCAGAATTACACTTGCTATGGATATTTATACTTCAAACCTAATCGTTCCATTTAAAAAATCCCGATGACGTCATATCCGGTGCCAGCAGAAGTTCTAAGATTAGTTCTAATGATATTACTGAAAACTAGAAGTTGAATTATACAAAGTACTTTTAATTTTATTGCTATAGCCAGAAGCTTGTCCAAATGATTGAGTGTAGACTGTTAACCAGGACACCCTGCATAAGACATCGTACAAAATGCGACCTGAACCTAATACTCGGGGGATTTTACAACGTGTAATAGGAAGCTATCAGTTTTCGCCAAAACGCAATACAAAGCAATTCATTCAAAATTACAATAATGTTTTCTCTTGTATTTTGGCTTTGGAAACCACGTCCATTCAGCCACTACATTTTTCTATGAAAGTCGTATTAGTCCAAGCTGCGACCGCAAGATTTTGACCGTCATCGACCATACGGATAATTTATGGAAAATGTGGAAGTAGACAGTATAGGTTACACAAAACCTCTTATACGCCTGTAAGCAAATCCTGGCACGACAGCAGTTAATGGCCTAATTAAGGTTAACGGACCAGTATTTACAGAATTTATACAGAAATACCCGTACTTCTAGAATATCTTTGTCAGCCTTATCCCATCCTGACAGAAGTGTCCAGCTGACCACCCCAAAGAGGCGGTTTTGCAGTGTCTCCCTTCCGTGATGGAATATCCACTTGCTTTGTTTTTTAAATTGCAGGTTAAAGTGCTCAAACAACAAAAAGTTTTGTCAGCCTGAGCAAAACTAAGTAGAAATGTGCTTTTTAAGGAGTAGTAGTTTTGCAACACCTTAAGAAAACCGTTCTACCGTGCATTTATACCAAGTTTTGCTCAGGCTGACAAAACCTTTTGTTGTTTGAGCCGCTTAACCTTCAATTTTACAAAAGAGCAAGTGGATATTCCATCACGGAAGGGAGACACTGCAAAACCACCTCTTCGGGGTGGTCAGCTGGGCACTTCTGCCAGGTTGGCGTAAGGCTGACAAAGATATTCTTGAAGTTCGGGTATTTTCCTACAAATTCTGTAAATTTCACCTGGACGTTATGTAACGGACGCGAAATACTGATGAGTTAACCTTAATTAGGCCATTAACTGCAGTCATTCCAGAATTTTCTTATAGGCCTATAAGAGGTTTTGTGTTACCTCTACTGTCTACTTCCACATTTTCCATTAATTATCCGTATGTTCTATAACGGTAAAAATCTTGCGGTCGCCACTTGGACTATTTGGAGATGTTATATCTATAAACCATAAGTACTTAAATGAAATATTCTTTGCTAGCATTTTTTGTATATGCACCGCATAAAAACAAAACCGATAAATTAAACTCTGAGATTGTGCAAGATGTCTTGCGAAGGATAATTTTGAATTTTTACTTGGAACGCAAATTTCCAACTATCAAAAAACTAATCAGAGATTTAATGGGAATGTGGAAGATTTGCCAGAATTTTACATATCAACGTTGTACAAATGAATGAAAGAACTTAATTTCTCTTACAAAAAATTAACCAGTAAGCCGATGGAACCAAACCAGTAACCGATCTAATGGAACAAAACAGCGTAGTTGCAAAGCGATCAGAGTTTTTGAATGCCATTAAGACCTATCGACAGACGGATTGGAATACTTTTGACACTGATGAGACGTGGTGTGACGCAAACCATTGCAAAAAAGTTTGGGTAGGTTGAACGCATTAATCCAGAAGTACGTGCAAATTTTGACCAGTATCGTGGGGGCAAACAAGAAATCAATGGTTTTAGAGGCGGAATAAAATGTCCGTTTGGATCTGGACAAAGAGTTATAATTCTGCGTACTGGAAACGAAAATAGATTTTTGGAATGGTGCTTAAAATGCTTTGTTGGGTAAAAAAAGTTGCTACTTTGGATTACCATAACGAAATGAATAAGGAGTGGTTTCGTTTTGTGCTATCTGTAAACCGGAAAAATCAGTTATTGTAATTGATCAAGCTCCATACCATAAAATATTAGATCCCAACTTTAGAAATCCAACATCAGCATGGAGCAAGCAAAGAGTTATTGATTGGATGGCATAAAGGAATGTCGTATTGCCTGATGGAATTAATCGTTTCGATGATTTAACAAAACCAAGTCTTTTGGAAACAAGTAGAACCTACCATTTTGAGAAAGTATCTACTGCAAACGATAACCAAAGAACTTCGAGGGGATGGTGTAAAGCTTTTGTGGTTACCTGTGGAATTAAGAATTTAATGCCATAGAGTTAATTTAGGCGTATGTAAAAAAAAGTGTTGCTAAATTAAATACGTCTAAAATAGCAGACGTTTTGCGGCTTTGTCAAGAAACTATACAAAATATTCCTACATCAGTGTGGAAAAATTGTATTGAACATGCTACAAAACTTGAAGAAACATATCGCGAAAAAGATTACCTCGTTGATGTTGCGGTGGAACCATTAATAATCAATCTCGATGAGAACAGCGACGAAGAACTTGATTTTTCTCATGCACCCAGTGATATGGATGATGTATCAAACAATTTATAAAGATTGCTTAAATTATTTTATTAATTTTAAACGACATTTTAGTTTATATATGATAATATGATATGTATTAATATGCATTCACATTTTTAGCAAAACTCTGGATGGGTACATGAATAATTTTATTATTCTCTTCAACTTCAATACTTATTACTTCTATGTATTTATCAGATTGTAAGTTATTGCACTCACTACATCTTAATTAGTAAGATTATCAATATATTGTAATTTAAAACAACAAGTGAATAATACAAAAGTTTGAAGGTTACATATTTACTATCATAAGGAAAGCATATACTAAAAAACAAACGTCACCGCTACATTCTTAGCATGGTTAGGTTCGACACTCCGCACATCTTGATCCCCTTGACGCATTTGCATCGGATCTCACTAACAATCGTTTTCTTCTTAATACATTTTTATTGTTAAAATTAGGAAAACTCTTTTGAGGAAAATAATGCCTACATATAAAAAGTGTTCATTTAGCGAAAAAAATCTTGCCGCTATCTCTATTAATAAACAAGAAAACATAGTTCGCTATTTTTCATATAAATCTTCAATAAAATCTTTCTTTGTCTAGAAATTAGTACCATATGACTGGCAAGGTTTCTTTCTAACCCCTACAAGAATTTCATAGATATATTGCATATACTTTCTGAGAAAAAAAAGAAAATGGATAGTAGTCTATGTTTTACTGATGTACTGCACAAAGCCGTAGTCAATCATATCAGAAGCTACCTCTAGAAGTCCACCTCTAAATACCATCACCAGTAGGCATGCATCTCAAGATTCCTCTTGTTTGTATCCGTCGTCATCTTCTAGTCGCCCAAATTCAATTTCCAGATCATTATGCGAACAAGCATGCCTCAACGCTTCACCAATGTCAAATCATTTTGGTGGAGAAAGTGAATTTGTTCCTGAGGTCCTTGAGGTTTTAGAGTCAAATGTGACAGAAAACGAGGATGACGATATAATTTACTTTATATTATCTCATAAATGTCTTACTTATGAATAATATTTATAAATATTGTTTATAAATAACAAATTTTGTAACTTTATTATTAATAATAACATTTTTATTATATAATTAACTTTGTAAAGTATACTATGCATCTGGCTCCCCAGTTTACATAGCATTATCCTATAAACAGAAGCGCGCTTCCCACTCTCCGCCCTACATCTCTAAAACGATTAATCATACGCAAAAACTGCATATAACAAAACTTGTAGAGAATTGTAAGCTGTACAAGTTTTGTAATAACCTCTAACGACATTTTTCAAAAACCGACTTTCGTGATCTTTGACCTTTGATATCTAGACTAGCTTACATCATATCATATGAGACTTTTTAGCATCTCTTTAGAACGTTAAAACACGAGGTCTACGAAAATTTTCAATTCTCCGGCTTTCATTTCGAGGTTTAATCCTTATTTGACTGAACTAAATAGAACAATATACCTTAAATAACTATATGCTTACTATTACAACTTGCATGTAGCTATGTACTACATAGCTTATATATCATAGCTAATAATCATTGGATTTTCTATATTATCGTTTACAAAAAACAGACTCTATGATAATTATCACATTATATTTCAGTGCTTTTATAACAAAAGAATGTATGGTCAAATTTAGAAGAAGTTGTTGCATACACAATTAAAGTTATTTTCTAATAGCATTAACATTCGTAAATAATTATTCTAACATCCTTATAAATCTTTCTTATACTGCTATACACCAGGAACTCTAACGTTTCAACGTGCTGCATCTTTAATGTACTATATGATTTCTATGCCTGTGATAAAACGTATCATCTGGCATAGTCAACTTTTTAATTACAGATTTCCCTGTAAAAAAAATATAAAGTAACATCTACATTATATTTATAATTCAGTTACTTACTACGTGTTCGAGCTTACTTATGTAAGTAGTTGGATATTTTAATTTAAATATCCATAGTTCACTTCTTTCTTAAGCATTTTCTTCTTAACAGCATTTTCCACGAAACGTCTGAAATTAAGCAAAAAAATGGTTGCAATTTATAAGCAATACCTAATGTTATGTTTTTTTTATTATAGATTGAATGGATCTAACTTTTGTATTGTAATGTAAATAAATATTTAAAATTATGAAAAACTAAAAAGCAAACGTTCATAAAATGAATTCGCTTTTATTGTCCTATACTGGTGCTTACATCATTAGGTATTGCAATGAACGTAATCAGCCCTCTGAGCGCCGCCGTCGAATGTTCGAGAGTGCATGAGACATCAACATCTGCCAGTGTGGTTCGCCGTCACCTGCATGTGTGATTCATCGGCGTTAGTCATCGAGGACGCGGCAAACAATGGACCCTCTAGAAGAATCTAGTGCATTTTCTAGAAGATTGTATATTGTGCTGTATATAAACGCGGTCTTATACGGAAGAGGGATTAGATAACCGCGAGCAATTAGACGTATTAGTAGTCGCAAGTGGTAATAGATAAATATCTAAGGTAGAATATAAATGTGTGTGAAATAAATATTGCGATTAAATATAAATAGTTTGTTAATAGTTAGTTTATACTTGTGTTTTGTAATTAGTTAAGATTAAATTAGTGTGTGTTAAGTGTAAATATTTTCTTTATTAATAGACGATTTAAACAGCATTTTGTTATTATTTTAAAAAGAACGTTACAGTGGTGTTTACAGGTGTCGGGTTTTAAAATAAATAAAATCGCGTAATAAACAAAGTGCTGTGAGAATAAACTGGTAGTGTTAAAAACAATTACAACTAATAATTAAAATGGCGATGAAATTGTTAAAAGATCTAAAGGTAATAGACTTAAAACACAAACTGGAAGAACAAGATTTGGATACAACGGGCCTTAAAAGCGTGTTAATAAATCGGCTAAGAGAATGGCTTTTGGAATAGAAGGAAGACCCTGAAAATTACCTCTTCGAAATACCTGGACCCGCAATTGATACTAGTTTGTTGTTAAGTAAAATAGAAGAGAATTCTAGAAAGTCCGAAAAAAATTCTAGAATGTTAAAAGAAGAACTACTGGAAAAGGCCGAAGAGAATTCTAGAATGTTAAAAGAAGAACTACTGGAAAAGTCCGAAGAGAATTCTAGAAAGTCTGAAGAAAATTCTAGAATGTTGAAGGAAGAATTACTGGAAAATTCTAGAAAGCTAATGGATAATACTAAAGCACTGGAAGAAAGAGTTTTTGAAATTCTGCAATACTTAAAGAAGATTTACTAGAAAACGCAAGATTGCTCAAGGAAGAATTACTAGAAAAGTCCGAAGAAAGTTCTAGAAGGCTTAAAGGAGAATTGCTGGACAATGTCAAAGCGTTGGAAGACAAAGTTTTCGAAGAATTGTTGGAAAATTCCAGCGCGTTAGGACTATTAGAAATTAAATTGGAGAAACAGGATAAGGTAATAAAGATGGTAGAAGAGAAAATAGCACAAATGCAATTACCACCAACAACTGAGAAAGATAGCATATCTAAAATGTTGGAAGATAGAATGAGTCAACTACGGTTTCCCTCAACTTCTGAGTGGCCGTTTAATGAAGTAAAGAAACAATTTAAAGAAGAAAAGGGTCCTGCCGTAGGGATAAAAGTAAAACCACCCACGTTCGATGGAACGATACCTTGGTCCACCTACTACAAACAATTTTAGGCGGCCGCTGGGGCCAACGGATGGACAGGCAAGGAAAAGGCCGTTTCTTTAACTGTGGCTTTGCGTGGAGACGCTTTGAACGTCCGGCAAACGATCCCAGCAGGACAGCAAAATGATTACCAGTTGTTAGTGTCTAGATTGGAGATGAGATATGGAGAGGCACATCTTCAACAAGTGTATCACGCGTAGGTGAGGAATCGTGTCCAGAGAAATGGAGAAAGCCTTGAGGAGTTTGATGCCGATGTTGCGCGGCTTGTCCGTTTGGCGTACCCTACGGCACCTGAATCATGTCTGGGACAACTGGCTGTGCAGACCTTCATTGATGGACTGAGAGACAGGGAGACACAACAATCATTGAGACTGGCACGACCAAGAACAACTGATGATGCGCTTGCCCACGCCTTGGTATTTGAAGCCGCAAAACAAGCGTCTCGAGGTCACGGGCGTGTTCGGGCCGTTGTGGAAGAAGAGGAAGGTTCCAAAGATCGCCTAGAAGAGTTATTAATGAGAGTTTTTCGGAAGGAAGAAAGCCGTAAGAAGAATTTTCAAGAAGTTCGAGGATACCTTTGCTGGAACTGAGGCGAACAAGGACATGTACAACGCCGTTGTCCCAAAATAAGGAAAGTACAACCGTCGGAAAAGTTAAAGGGGGTTGGCAAGAGGGGGCGAACCTTGACCATGAGTGAAGAAGCCCCCGAGATAACCGTCCATGCCGTAACATCAAAGAATAGTACCGGCAGTTTGTTTGTGGATGGGAAGATTGCTAGCCAAGTATTAAGAACGACCATCGTCAACGATAATTGGTTGCCAGAAGAATTGCAACGACAGCAGGAGGCTGATTCCGAATTAAAAATGGTACTGGAATGAAAGCGTGTGGGAAAAAGGCCTACCTGGGAAGCCGTCAGCCCTTTCAACAGAACTCTAAAAGCGTATTGAGCCCAATGGGAGCCGTTGAAGGTGGAAAATGATCTCCTGAAGATAGTGCTAGAGAGTGAAGATGGCACCACCATGAGGTCTCAGTTCGTGGTTCCAAGGAGCCGGGTGGCTACAGTATTGCGACATCTCCATGACGGTGCCTCAGGAGGACACTTCGGTGTGAAGAAGACTCTGGAGAAAGTTAGGGAGCGTTTATATTGGGTCAATTGTAAAGAAGACGTAAAGGAGTGGTGCCGGAAATGCGAACTATGTGCCACTGGTAACGGTCCCTTGGGGAAACGAAGAGCACCTATGAGGCAGTACAATGTGGGTAGTCCTCTGGAAAGAATAGCTATAAATATTGCCGGATCATTTCCCGAAACCAACGATAGGAAGAAATACATCTTAGTGGCAATGGACTATTTTACCAAATGGCCATAAGCATATTCCCTACCAAACCAGGAAGCCGCGACTGTTGCTGGCGTACTAGTCAAAGAGTTTTTCAGTCGTTTCGGAGTGCCCATGGAGCTGCATTCGTATCAAGGCCGCAATTTTGAGTCTGTACTCTTTGGGGAAGTCTGTCGATTGTTGGGCATTCGCAAGACTCGTACCACACCGTTACATCCGCAGTCCGATGGAATGGTAGAACGCATGAATCGCACAAAGGGCAAATATTTGGCCAAGGTTGTCTCCGATCATCAACGAGACTGGGATCAATACCTGCATCTGTTCCTGATGGCTTATCTTGCATCGGTCCACGAAACAACCGGCCAGTCACCAGCGTCTGTGATGTTTGGACGTGGGTTACGGTTACCGTGAGATCTGGAATTTGGATCTCCACCTGCAGAGCAGGAGATAGCCGGGAATGATTATGTCATCAACTTAAAGAAGATGTTGGAGGAGATTCACAACTGAACCCGAAACCATAGTCGAATCGCGAGTGACCGGATGAAGACTACGTACGATGTGAGAGCCCAAGAAGGAGGGTTTCAACCTGGACAGCTTGTTTGGTTATACAACCCGCAAAGACGTCGGGGCTATTCTCCAAAGTTACAGCGAAATTGGGAGGGCCCATACTAGGTGAAGAAACGAATAAATGATTTGATCTATCGCATCCAGAAGTTGCCAAGAGGGAAACCAAAGGTACACTCCAATCGTCTGGGGCTCCCTATGAGGGAAATAATAAGGCAGTCCCGGATCGGGAAGATCAGGCTGAAGTGGCTATCAATACCGTAAGGCCTAAAAATGATCAGCTAATCTTTGGAGAATTTATGGCTGCGTTTTCCGGAAATAGAAAAGCACGATTCGGAGTCACAGACGAGATGCAACAAGATCTCTTCCGGGTCCCTGTTGATTATTCCATTGCCCACTGTGTCTACAAGGATCTCCGCATGTCCAGAGGGATCGCAGTAGTGTTTAAAAACAAATTTCGACGGCTGGATGAACTTCGAGATCAGAATCCCTCTGTTGGCAAGGCCTCACACTTGTCGGATCATGGACGCTCTATTTACTACCTAGTAACGAAACAGGCTTACTACCCGAAGCCCAGTTATGCGGACCTGTGGAGAGCGTTATGGGATTTGAGGACCGAGCTACTTACCAAGGGCATTAACAAATTGGCAGTTCCCAAACTCGGGTGTGGGCGGGACCAGTTAGACTGGAGGATCGTTAGAAACGTGCTGGAAGTTATCTTTAGAGGTACGGACGTCAAAATCCTGGTCTGCAGTTTTGACCCACAGCCCGCATCAAGGCCAACGAAGAGTGCAGACTGTTACTTCTACCGTGATAGAACGTGTAGTCGAGGTGAAGACTGCCGTTATCGTCACGACCCTTTCTACAGGAACCGGAGAATGGGGCCTGTTCTGGGACAGAACAGACTTGAAGAGGGGGGCAGAGTAATGAACGTAATCAGCCCTCTGAGCGCCTCCGTAGAATGTTCGAGAGTGCATGACTCATCAACATCTGCCAGTGTGGTTCGCCGGCACCTGCATGTGTGATTCATCGGCGTGAGTCATCGACGGCGCGGCAAACAATGGACCTCTAGCAGAATCTAGTGCATTTTCTAGAAGATTGCATGCTGTATATAAACGCGGTCTTATACGGAAGAGGGATTAGTCAACCGCGAGCAATTAGACGTGTTAGTAGGCGCAAGTGGTAATAGATAAATATCTAAGTTAGAATATAAATGTGTGTGAAATAAATATTGTGATTAAATATAAATAGTTTGTTAATAGTTAGTTTATACTTGTGTTTTGTAATTAGTTAAGATTAAATTAGTGTGTGTTAAATGTAAATATTTTCTTTATTAATAGACGATTTAAACAGCATTTTGTTATTATTTTAAAAAGAGCGTTACAGTATCTTAATAACAGGTAAAGAAGCAGATATATTAGTAGGATATACATATCAATATAAACATATCAAAATGCTTCTGCTTATTTGCAGTATTGTTCGACACTATTCACACTATTGCAAGAATTTCACTGAGGAACATCGCAATATAGAGCAACAAAATAGGACCAAAGATGACAAATAACCAAGAGAATGAAATACGTATTAGCTGCAGTAAATGTCAACAATGTAAGTGCAAATAATCAAGGATGCTAGGTTAAGGCTTTTCTCCTGAACGTAGGAACTTTGTGTACATTTTTCTCGGCTGCTAGACGACCAATTTTTTTAAAATTTTCAAATTGTGATGTTGTTGATGATACAACCGGATTTGTAGCCTCCATTTTTGCAAAAAATAATCTGTTAAAAAGTTATATAAGATTTTATTCAAACATAAAAAAATTAAAACTAGAAATCCAGCGGCCATTATTTATTTTTGGTATTAAAAAAAAAATTAATTTCGATAGCATAAATAATAACCATGAAAAACGTACACAAAGTTAGTACGAAAATTTTGCGATGCGAAGAAATTTCATAATGAAATGTGGTACAGAAGGAGTGTAGTACCTCTAGCAAGTATATACGTATCGCTCCACCCCGTTGTTTGAAGTAAGCAATTTTTGATAAGGCAAACAGGTGTAGTATTTCTTGGAGAAACGATTTATTTATTATTTTGTCTTGTATAATAACAGCAATAGAAAATTGGCATATTTTTGAATAGTTTTAGTGGAAATTTGTTTAGCGTGATATGTCGAAATAACGAAAAAACAAATATGTACAAGAATAAAAAATATATGATTGAATGATTAAAAGCAACCAGTTAAAAGTATTTGTATTGTCCCTATAGTTATAAATATACAGTGTGATTAAAATAACAAACGATAGGCGAACGGATATACATAAATATAATTATGTAATTTTTCAATGCAAAATTTTATGAAGTTGCTGCTGCATTTTTCGCCAAACATCGGAATTAATCTACATTAATTTATTAATTATTGTACAGTTACGGCCAAATAAAACCGGGCAGTACTTTACTCTATTGTGAATTGGTATTAAATCACCTAAGAAACATAAAAATGAAAAATAACGTATTAAGAATTCAAATTGTCAAGGTACTGTCAAGTAATCAAAATGCCTCATTTAAGTATTGCCCAAAAAAGTAGTATAATTACGTTATTGGGGGAGGGCTGGTCAGAAAGAAGGGTGGCGGACCGTTTTCAAATATCTAAAAGCACTATCCACGATGTAAAAGTCAGGTGGAATCTGAGACATTCATTAGAAAGACAAGTAGGAACTGGTCGGCCAAAAGTCTCTACAGAGGAAGAGGATTACAACCTGGTAAACTTTTTGGAAAATCATCCTTTTGAAACTACGATAGAAGCACGGCATATGACAAATTTTCCAGGATCCGTCAGAACGGCACGGCGTCGCATCAAAACTACATCCGACATTAGAAATCGTCCAGCAGCTAAAAAACCTTTTTTAACCCAAAGAAATAAAGAAGAAAGAATTGGGTTTGCGTTAGAACATTACATGCACGATATAAATTTTTGGAGAAACGTAGTATTTACTGATGAAAAGGTTTTTCAGTCCTGTTACAACGGTCGAGTTAGAGTCTACAGACCCCCGAACACTCGTTATGATGAACGATACACACAAAATGTGAGAAATAGTGGACGGTTCTCTTGCAATGTTTGGGGGTGGATGAGCGCCGATGGACTTGGCATGTGTATAAATATTGTAAACAGATTTAATGCATTGGCCTATATAGACATTCTGGAAAACATCATGTTACCATCAGTAAATGCCGTATTTCCGGAAAATAACTTTTTGTATCAACATGATAACTGCCGCGTGCATACTGCTCGAATAGTAACAGAATGGTTACAGCAACATGACGTTACAGTTTTACCCTGGTCACCACGTAGCGCCGATTTAAACCCTATGGAAAATGTTTGGGGTAGGATGGTGAAAACAATAAATAGAAACAATGATTTTCACCCACGAAATTCTGAGGACTTGTGGGATACGATCCATGAGGTGTGGCATAGTTTCACTCCGGATTATGCCTATAATTTAGTAGCTTCCTTACCCAGAAGACTAAACTCCATTCTTGAAAACAATGGGAGAGCGTTGAAATATTAATTTTAATAAATTTGTAATTTTGTTCATATTGACATCATTGGTTTAAAGTTTTTGTAATAAAATAATCTTTACTTTGAGTTTACCACCGTTATTGTTTATGTAAGCAACAGATATATAAGTTGAACAGGTATTTAACTTTTATAAATTTTTATGAAGGGTCAACAACTAATTGCCACTGCAATATCTTTCATCTATCATTTAAAAGCCTGATTCACCAAAATTTATTAAAATGACATAGAATGTCAAAATGGTGGTCGTTTTTATTTGGCCGTAACTGTACATTAATAATAATTAATTTACATTAATGAAAAATGCTCAAAAACATGTTTTATTACTTTATTAGTCAAAATTATCTCGTTGCTTTCCAATGGTTCTGGAATTTTGATAAACCATGAAAACATCGTTTGTTTTTGTTAATCTACGTGGGAAATATATCAAACATTTTGTATTTTTTATTCAAAGCGTATGTCCAACTATTTTTGAAAAATTGGTCTCCATTGCATCTTGGCATCTTTTTCTTTTAGAAACTTAAACATAAAAAAAGGAAGCAGGCAAGTGATAAAGAAAGGCCTGACACTTTAAATTCAATTACTTTATCACTAAAATAAGTGCGTAATATGATATTATTCTCTTTCAAAACGGTACAACGTATCTTAAGTTTTTTGCAATGGGGTAGGTAGCCCTTCAAGGCGTTTCAATGGTGTTTCGGGTATGACATTCTTTATTAACGGGATGTCGAGGTCATCATGTACCATTTTGTTTGGTTATGTATCAAGGATCATCTACTATATTAATCTCAGGATTTTGGATTGGCATCTTTGCATGATGACAATGTTCGATTTGCTGGCACAGCCTATATAGGTTTGATGGTGATTTTATAAATCAGTTTTTTGTTGTCTGGGGATAATTGTGATTTTCGTCCGATTAGCCAATGTGCATTTTTTGTCTTATTTCTATTTGTTTTTTTTTTGATGATGTGTTCCTCCAGTCGAGCTTTTGTCAAGATGGAACGCCAGGTATTTCGTAGTAGTTGGCTGGGATATTTCAATATTATTTAAGTAGATTGGTTGACACTGTTGTTTTAAGATTAAGGTGAAGGTCGCATGACTTGACTATGTTCCATTGAATTTTGTTTTCCACTTTTATAGCCCAGTCTTTGAGTTGGTTAAGGTGGCAGTGGCGTGCGGTCCATGGAAGCAATGGAAGCAATGCTTGCCTTGAGAATTTATTAAAAATAAAAACAATGCTAACAAAAATACTTTTGTAAAATTATGGTTATCGTTTATTTAAATTGAATTATTTATCAAATTAAAGCTCAATATCAACTCTGTACAGCAAAAAGTATAATTATTTAGAGTACTATTTTAAATTAGGCTCATTAAACTTGCACGGAAAGGTAATACCGATTCAAATGTGATACATACACTTGATATAAGTTGCTTGCTTACAAATGCTCTTCTCTTAACCTTGACGTGAATCAGCGAGCGTGGGGTGTTATAGTAGACGGATGCTGTTAACATTGGTTGGTCGTTATTTTTATTGTGCTTCGTTCCCAAATGTTTATTTATTATAATTTGGTTATTTGTTCGATTTAGTGTTACTTAAGTAATGCAAATCTGCGAATGAGACTGTATTTTGTCGCATTTTATTATTTTAATTTATAAGTTGGATTTTTTTAAAGACAAATAGTTCTATTTAGTTTGCTTATATGCAAATTTAAAATTGCATTATCGTCACGACTGCAAATTCAACTGCTTCGGTGAAAGGTTCGAGTACCTTCGATATAGCCGAATCGGGACGATTTTTTGTTCAGTTTGTAAATTATTAATAAGGAATTTTTCGCATACAGTTTTGGAGAGAAATTACAAATTATTAAGAAAGGCAGATCAAAACCAGATCTTTCAAATTTAACAACAAAGATTAAAACCTGTACCGGTATTTTGCTAAGAAAGACCGGAAAATTAATATTTAGTAGTAGTTTTTTTTAAATAAAGTATCATAGTCAACAAATTCCATAAATATAAAGTGTAAAAGTGCTTTTTTGAAAAACTTTTAAGCTTAATAATTATAACACTGTTTTTTATTGTACCTAGCAGGGGCGGATCCAGAGAAGTATTTTGAGGGGGAAATCTTTGGAAAAATAAGTGCTTCTTTGAAAAACTTTTAAGCTTAATAATTATAACACTGTTTTTTATTGTACCTAGCAGGGGCGGATCCAGAGAAGTATTTTGAGGGGGAAATCTTTGGAAAAATAATTGTTTTACTAAATAATAATTAAATAAACATTATTTGTTTCTATTCTATGTAAACTTATTTCTAAATTGGGGGGGGGGATTATTTCCTCCCCGTTAATCCGCGCCTGTACCTAGGTGTATTATAATTAAAATCGTGGTTGCTTCCCTAGCCTAAATTCTCACCGTACGCCACTATAAGGTGGTTTTGTACGTGAAGTGATGCAATATTACATCTTCTGTAACGGTACATTTTCTCCCGGCATTCAGTACGTAAAATTTTACATTTATACTTATTAAAAATCCGAAGTTCGGTCCTGTAAGACAGTGCTTTATTCGAAATAGAATTTCGTCATGTAAATATTTCCTATAAATTAAAAACATTTCAAGAAAGGATTGTTTCATATTTGTATATACTTAAAGAATGTAGTGTCATAAATTGATGTTTTAGTATTTTGTTCATTTATATTTTTGTGATATCAGTTACACCGTGGGACAGCTAATGTAAGACCTTGATACAGAAAACTATGGGAAGTACTTGGTCATCAAATTCATAAAAACACTTCTGTTAATATTCTGAGAATACAGGCCTTAAAAACAAATTTTTCTTTGTCTGCCATATGCGTTTGAAATCTAAAACGGGTTGACGCGTAGTAATTTCGGCGAGACGGGTGTTATTTTGTATTAATCTCGGCGTAGTTTTGCGTACTATTTTTTATTCTTTTAGGTCGAGAATCCTATAGAAGGTTAGCCGAAAAGCCCCCTTATGAACAAGTAAAGACATATCACTCCGCGAGACGACGGGACACATGTTAAAAATTTGGCGCGTTGTAACAGGAATGATTTTAAAAAGAGGTCAAGCATCGAGCGCGGACGTCTATCGACCGAGCTCCGATAAATAGTGGTTGATTTTGAATCAATGTTACCGAATTACAGTTTGAAATTAATCCTGTAGAATTAATATAAATTCTAAATACAGTACAGTACAGTCTTAGTGTTATTTTGTTGCAAAGTGCAAGTTTTGAAAGGATTTACGTCTCGTTAAATCGTGTTTGAAAGATTTATAATTTTGTATCGCGAATAAACAAAGATGGTTCATTTTATGGCGAAGAACTATTAAAAACAATTATTTCGTTTCGTTTGGTCCTAAGACTAGTGCAGTTTTATCATAAAGGAAAACTACTTAAAATTGATCCAGAATTTAAAGACAGATTCTCGTTCTCCTATAACTTAATACAGTTAATTATAACTTCGTGCGAAGAATTTAAACGCATTAAGTTATTTGTGGTTAAAATCATTTAAACTTCTGATAAACATTACCGTTTTATTTCGTAAATAAAAGTAAATACGTTACAATTTATAAACATTTTAAAATATTGGATTGTTTAATGTGTGCTCCATCAAACTTATTTGTGAAATCATATGCGCAAATGACAGTAATTAAATTGAATCTCTTCCTTGGATTATGCTACCTGAAAATCAACACTTCTAGACCAAGTTAATGTCAACGACGATTCTCCGGAATAGAGGCCATTTTCCAATTTCTCATGGGTTGTTTTTGTTTGTCTTCTACGAGTTTAGTTGGATAAAAATTAAAGGTATCGTACTTTATAAGAAATTGTCTATTATTGCAATTTAGTTTATGAATCCTTTATACAAGGAACTTTGTAATTTTTCATTAGGAAGAGAGCTCTCTATAGTATCTAGAAAATTCAAATCTTTAATGTTAAAGAATTTTAAATTAATCAATGCTGATAATATTTAGACTAATCTAATTTGCATAATATCCTTTAGATATTTGTTTGTTGATATTTTCGACGAAGTCGAGTATACATAATTTTAATAATTAAATAAAGTTTACTGAATAATTCTGTTTGATCAATCTAATAAATTTCTTGGTTATTTTGGCTGATTAAAAGGTTTTATGTAAATCTTTCTTGAGTTATTTTGGTGTAATTATCTTAGAGAGGTTAATCATTATTAAAGGAATATTGATTTTACTTGTAATATATCTATGTGGTGTGTGTTTTATTATTCAAGTGTATTGTTATTTTTTTATCTATTTTCGTATTGTTTAATAAATGTTTTCAGTTTATACTAAAGATCTAAAAACGGAACCATATAATTATGAACATTTTATTTCATTTTTATTTCAAATTTTAAAACATAAACTAAATCTTTTTGTTTTCAATATAATATTTAATTCATTTTCTGGTTAGTGGATTTTATATTTTTTTAAAGCTAATTCAATTAACATCTTTGATTGTTTATACTAATAAACACTTTTAATCTTCATAATCAGATGGCCCCCTTTTCGAGTTATTATTTGTGTTCTGAAACCTTTATCTACTCCTTTTCACAATTTATACAACTGTGGAACCAATACCTACGACCTGAATACTTTTGTAAGAGAGAGCTAAATCTCAAGCTGGCTGGCTGGCGAATATTTTGAGTATATTATGATAAAGTAAGTATGACAATTTTTATAGTTGTGTTCTCGTGTTGAAAAACCATTGTTTCAATTGACGGTCCAACGTGGGCCTTGATTTTTAGTACGCTTCAATTGGCGCCCAATCGCGGGGCTATATTTCTTTTGTAAGTTTTTAGTGAGTTTCACTTTATGACTTACAAGACAGACTGTAGTAGTGCTTGGTGTTGTTGGTAGATCTGAGGTGAACAATATAAAGAAGATGTCCCAAGACACCTCCCTGAGGTACTCCTAGTTGAATAAGATATACAGCTGAAATTCCATCGCTGACTTGTTCTAAATTGTGAGTTTCTTAAGTAAGATTCTAATAATTTGCAATATTGCGATGGTAGAAGTTGTTTGATTTTATAAAGGAGGATTATGTCAGACTTTATCAAAAACCTGGCTAACGTCTAAGAAGTAGTTGTGAAATAAGTTTTTCTTCTAGAGCAGTATTAATTTTGTGTGCAATGCAGTGATACTGTTGGATGGTGTAGTGTAATCTACTGATAATGTGGTATCCAGTCTGTTGACGTAAAGTCATGGTCAATTTTTTGTAACACTAACTCCTCGAATAGTTTTAAAATTACTGAATATAAGAAGGTAGAGCGGTAAGATGTTACGTTGCTGTGATCTTTGCCTGACTTAGGAATTAAGAATTATTTCAGGTTTTTTAAATGTATTGGGACAATAATGAAGTCTCAGCGGCATTGTGGTACAGCACTGAAAATTTAGGCAAATAGCACAATGCCATTTTTGGTAGTTCTCTTAACATTTTGAGTGTAATCTGGCGCGATCCTTGTGATTTCTTGACATTTAGGTGCTGTATCTCTTCTTTAATTTACTTTGGAGTAATTGATGATATGGGTGCGGAAGTTGTTGTGGTTGATGTCAGGTATTATAGGACTGCATCATCGGTTTTGTCAACAGGTAGTTGGAATACGATTGCAAAAAATTCTGCGAATAAATTTGTTTTTTCTTTATCGCTCTTACTTTATCCTAATGCTGGAGGAAGGTATCTATGGGTTTTAAGGAAGATTTTATTGCTCTCAAAATTGAGTTAACGTATCTGTTTAATCTGGATACGTGGTTTTTAAATGTCATCCCTTAGTGCATCAAGAGGATTGTTTAAGTTGCTCAGTCTCATTTTAATGGGTAGTGACTTCTTTACCATTAAGCTCTGGCTTTTCTTTTTTTGATCGACTGCCGTTTTAATATCCAGTGGAAGTTAGCAATGTATGGAATTTGTTGACAGATTCTTCTGTTTCTTTCGGACTTATATTCAAATCTGTGCATTTATTTATTTTATGGAGATTTAATTTCCAGTTTGTTTTTGGATTATGTGATTTGTTAGAGGGTTCTTTATCTTCACGCATGTACTAATAGTTGCTATAATTGGTAAATGCTCTGATGTTAAATCGAAGCTTGCTGAAATATCATGTAGTTTGTCGATGTCACATTGATTTGACCAATATGTTTTCTTGGATAACTTTGTACAACCATTTACCTTTAGTAGTGACTTATTGAGAACCAAAGATAGCATGGTTACTGTTGAAATATTCTCCGGCAATGATCTTAGGTTCCAATGTGCGAAAGAAATGTTCATCTTCTTTTTCAATATTGTGCCTAGGGAAACCGTACACAGCCGTACAACAGCGAGTTGGTATGGTAATATGGATGCGCTTTGAAGCATTTCTTCTTCATATTTAGATAGATCATAGTGTTTTATTAATATAACTGTTCCTGAGTAGCCAGTTTTGTTTGGATGATTGGTGTAATAAATGTGATAATTTGGATTTTTAAAATAGGATTTTTCTGTAAAATGTGTTTATGAAAATCATGTCGATAAAAGAAACAAGGTTTTAGGGTTTAGGAACAAAGTTGGTTCATCTCGGTATTTTGCAAGACCATTGGATTTTCATTAAACTATTCGGAATCTGCTGATTATTCTTTTTGTTGTGACAATATGATTTAATTTCTTCTCAGAATTTGCTAAGAGTAGAACTGACAAACTGCTCTGTATTGTTTATAGTTTGTGGTTCTCGGTTTCTGGATTCATCAGCTCAATAGACGATGAAAGTTTTTTACAGAGACGTCGTAATTACGTGTTTCCAGAATTTCAAGTTAGAATATAATTGGAATCCAATGAATAATTAAAAGTGAAAACCTTAACCGCTAGTACTGTCAAACATATAGATGGTTTGCAAATCGTTAGAGGTTGTGTATCGGCTAATAGCGTAAAAGATTTAATATTTATTGATGGCATAATGCACAAATGAGGTTACCTTGACATATTGAAGAATAATCTCAGAAGTAATGAAGAAAAATTGGGCATTTTAAATACGTTTCACTTATTTGCCAATAACGATCCCAAACATTCTTCTGCTGTGGCCAAGGGATGGACACTCTTAACAGTTCTAGAGTTATCCAACTACCTACTCAGTCATTAGATTTAAGTATAATAGAAAATATTTGGAACGATCTGGAAATAAAAATTAGGAATTGTAAAATATCCAAACAATGAACAGCCCTATCCCCAGAATATCCAGAACAAGATATCTCAAAAACCTAGTGAATCGATACCACGCCCATTACCAGCAGTACTGGATAAGGAAGTTTATCCAACTAAACATTACTTAATTCATTTTCTTCTGATTTTTAAATTTTTCAAAAAACTAATTAAATAGACGATTTTGAGTGTGATGATAATTTTGTTAATCTTACTTAGATCTTGTTTTAATTTATAATTGAAAGGAATCTACGTATTTTCCCAAATCATGTCTAATATTGTAGAGATTACAAGAATTGTGTTCCCATTATTATTAGTCTTTGTATGTATGTATATATATATATATATATATATATATATATATATATATATATATATATATATATATATATATATATATATATATATATATATATATATATATATATATATATATATATATATGTATATATATATATAAATATATATATATATATATATATATATATATATATATATATATATATATATACAGCGTGTATTATCGGTGTATTATCATAGGCGAATGGCATGTGTAAAAACACATTTCCAATATTGGCTAATTATTTCAAAAGAAAAATCAGTGTATAGCAAAAGTTTTAGATTTTTTTGAGTACTGCTCAAAACAACCCAATTTAACATTCTGTATTAAATAGCTGCCAAGATACAAACGATTGTGACATGGAACATAATCACTAATCAGAATGTACTATTAGTGTGTAAGAAATAGATGTAAATTGTACAAGGAACTTATTTTTATAAAGTATTATTAGCTATGACAATAGCTTTTAAATTAATCTAAAGAATCACTACAAGGTTGATGTCGTGTTTTTGTAATTTTACATCTAACGTCTAAATTCAACTTGGTAAATGTTGTTAGAGAATTTCTTATTTACAATGTTAATTTTCTATAACAGAAAATCGCTTATATCTTAGCTATATAGCTTATAGCTAAACTATTTAGCACATAATGTTACAGTTTTTAACAGCAATCAAAAAGACCGAAAACTTTGCTATACTGATTTATCCTCTGAAATAATTAGGGGAGCCAATATCCGAGACACTGTGTTTTTACATGCTAGTTGCCTATGTAACAAAACGGACAAAACACTCTGTAGGTACAATGTACATATTCCTTTCTGAATAAAATTTATTTAAAGTGTGGCTGTACGATTTTAACTGTGAGCAACTGTAGATACAAAACATACATAAAACTAAATATCTAACATTTCTAGTAATGAAGAATTAGTATTCTTAGTGTATTAGAAATTTTATTACAATATTTACTATTCTCTATAACCATTTTGGTGTTCAAATGAAGTCCTTGGTAATAACATGGTGCATCTCTTTTATTTTTTTTTCTAAAACGTATGATAATAGAGATAGAACATACGGTATACTGTGTGATAGGTATTTAAAACTCGAGAAGTGCAATCCAGATTCAAATATTAATTAAAATATAAAAATCTCTCACGCTAAATAATGTATATCGAATTTTATAAAAACGGTCCTGAATTGGAAAAATGAATAAGGTAAAAATATTTATTACTATGTTAAAAACTCGCAACATTTGGTGATTATTATCGGTTATATTTTTCTAGTCCACGTGGACTTTTAACACCTTTTATACAGTACAACAAATCAGATTTAGGTATAAATTACCCCTTGCAGTGTTAACACGTTATTGAAATGTATCTGTCCTTTTTACACTTATTTGTCACTAATAGATGGAATGATTTTGACTACTAAACAGTGTTACGCCCATATCATATACGGATTCTTGCAAAGCGGTAAAACAGCCTTAAGCAAAACATGAAATAAATAAAGATTATTAAAAGTTTCACAGTTTTATTAAAATATACCTGACAATATTGTTTCGACAGCTATGCTGTCATTATCAAAGGTAATATAATTATAAACAAACACGTCGCTAAGGTAGATACAAAATAGGTAACTAGATAAAATAATAATAATAATAATAAAAATTAATAATAAAAATCATAATTAAACATCTAATACTTCCAGTAACGGAGAATTACTGAGCTCAAGTTGTTAATTCATTAAATGTACCCTGAGTTTGTGTTTGTATATCTCAAAGGCTTCTAAAATGTCTAATTTGCGTTTGTTATTACAAAAATGTAGGAATTTAATATTATTTTGAGGAGTCATTGTGTGATTTTGTTCTAAAAGGTGTTTGGCGTAATTCGATTTTTCAGGATGTTTATTTTTGTAATGACGTACGTGTTCTTTATATCTTATGACAAAATTTCGAAGTGTTTGTCCAATATATACCGAACTACAAAAAGAACAATTTAAACGGTAAATGCCCGATTTCATGATATCATGTGTTCTGTAAATTAATGTGTTTTATTAAATTAAGCAAAACATATTTACTGCATCTTAGAAAACATAATATCGATCTTGCAAGTGTTCATCCCATCAAGAAATCAAGATTAGTGATGCCGAAAATCATTGCTATATTATTATTATGATACTTTTTCCACCGTGTATTCTAAATTAGCATCCTATTCGGGACCACGACATTTATTAAATAATTTCCTTCTCTATTGTGTATATAAACGAATGCCGATAAAGTTGCATAAGATAAATTTCTTCGGTATAATCTGCTATTGGTCACGCAGTGTTGATTTAAGATTAGGTTGATATTTCGTATCCATATTAAAAGCAATTAAATTTTGTAGAGAAAAGACACAGTATATATAACATACAGTAATTTGACTGTCGTAAATAATTTCCATCCACTACACCACATGCTGGCGCGTGTCGGTAGTATGCAGACAGCAGTTCTGTTTCAAACACGCGACAGAACGTATCAAAATTACCAGGGCCGGATAAACCCACAATCGTGCAGTATTATTGCCAATAAACAATGCATAGTGTCAGTCGTTGTGCCGCCAAAGGCTGTAAAAATACCTCGGAAAGAACTACAATTGGTTTTTTTAGGTTTCCGATGGATAATCACCGGTAAGTGTTATTTTTTCCTATATACTATTATTTCGTAATAAATACGCTCGTAAAAACAATGCCGTATTTAAGAATTCACTTTTGTATATATTTACCAATTGCTTAAAATTGAATTACTAACACGTAATAGAACAAATATGCGTTTACGAAATCTTACCTAATAAATATTTTTATGCTGATTTATTAAAAGAGTTCAACAATAAGGAATTTAGGTCAACGCCTTATCAATAGGTGTGAACTACATTGTTTTTTGTTACTTTCGACTGTTAAAAAAAGTCAAAGCGTGCGTTAGGATTGTACTTTTTAGCATTTCGTTTGTCATTGTGTCTTTAATTTAATATGAATGAAAATAAATTTTATTATTATTAATTATTATTATTATAGTGTAAATTGATTTCATCTCCCCTATTTTGTAGGTATGTGATTTCGGTGACCTAGATTCTCCATTTGTTTGTTGAACAGGTATTCAAATTGTATACAGCTATACATTTGTTCGTAATTATTTCTAAATAAAATGAAATGACTATTGCAGCGCAAGAATATGGTTAATGGCTTGAAAGAATAATGTAACTTTAGTTGGTAATTAACGATGTAACAAGAAACAACTCTTCTAACTTAGTTTAATAAATGTTTTAAATATCTAAATTGATTATCGTTTTATTTATTAGATTCTATAAGTAAAACAACTTCAATCAAATGGTTCACTACACATAATTCTATTTCATATTTTACTATACTATTATATAACAAGAGATTTTGTTTACATATTTGTTCGACACATTTTACTGAATGCGGCTCTGAGTTTTATTTACCGACATTCGTAGGCGATGCCGACCGATAAACGTCGTTCCACTACTTCGTTTATGGGCGTGATATTCGAAGGTGGATTAATAAAATGAATGGTGCCGCATGCAAGTGAACCTACTGATTGTTATATATACTGTGGAAAAGAATTAGTCGAATTTTAAGTTTAAGGTTTTTTTTTATTCAAAAACGATTATTTCAGAACTTAATTCCTTCTTCAGTTGATATAATTGTAATAAAAAATTCTTCTTTTTTTATATTAAAGTTTATTAAATTTACAAGATTCGAATAAATTAAAAAAAAATTGTTTTTTTAATATATTGTGTGGTGGAGTTTGTTATTATATCATTTTTGTTTTAAATTATTTTCAAGTTTTCGCTAGTTTTGTGTAATGGTTAATTGAATTTTTCCCTATAAAATTTATTAAAGAAAAATAATCAGTCGCTTTAAATTTAACAAAAAAAAATAAATAAAATTTAAATTACAAGCAACTTCAGCTTAATATTATTCTGAATATCGACTCTATCAGTGGTTTTGTTCACTAGTGCAGGTCTGGGTGCTATTTTAATTAGCTTTTCGCTTATTGTTATAATGACAGCTCACAGCTGAGTGATCAGAGTCTAGGTCAAAATTTCCTTCAACCTCAATAAATCTGGATGAAAGTTTTCTTGTTACGAAGAAATCTAACAGGTCGGAAATTTTTGTAGGGCCATTAGGAGGGTTTACCTGAAGAACGGTAATTTCAACCAGTTTTACGAGCAACGTTCCTTAGTTCACTACTTTTGGTCGTGGTTAGTCTCGATCCCCAGTCAACATGTTTAGCGTTGTAATCGCCTCCAATGATAAATCTTTCGCCTGGATGTAGTAAAAGAATGTTATAGTTTTCTTTTTTCAAATTGTATGGAGGCGGACAGTTAACTGCTCCAACTGTTAACTTCTGTTTAGTAGACTTAATTCCTACCACTGCCAGTTAAATATCTTTACGTTGTAAACGACCTTCGAAATGGTTAATTGATTCCTTAATTATAACCACACTACCACCTTTAGCTTGATTGTCTGGGTGGGTGGTGTGATATATTTTATATCCTCTTTTTTTGATAAAAGGCTGTTTTGTCATTATGTGTCTTCGAGATGAGACAAATATCTATGTGTTAAGTGTTAAGGAAGACTTTTAAGTCATGTTTTTTGTTTAGGATGCCATTGACATTTAATTTAGCTATTCGTAGATCGCTTTTATTCATAAATTTTTTGTTTCTCAATGTTATAATCTTCGACATTACTCAGTATGATTGGTGGTGGTTTTACATGTTTAGGAGTTTTAGGTGGTTGGCCCCTGGGACTATTTCCATGTTTTTCTTGAGTGATTTCAGGAGATTCAGTTGCCTTACGTTTCTTCTTATTTTTGGATTTAGGCAAAAGCCAACTCTTCAAATATGTACTGATTTTTCTTTTCTGTCGAAATCGAGTCTTAGGATGCCTCTATAAGTTCACCAATTGTTCAAATTCTGTATGTGATTGAAAACTTTACAGCAAATCGTCGTATATTACACGATTAAACAAGAATAAGTAAAACTAAAATATGCTAAATGTTAAAAATATGTACTTCCATTTTTTCGTATCACTGTATCACCATTGAGAGTTAACTACCCCTGCCGGGCACTACATTTTTAGATATTATTGGATTATAGATTAACCATTTATTAAAGGTATTTATATCACGGGGATTGTAACATGTCCTTAAAAATCTATTTCTCCACTTACACTTCATAAGTGATGCAAGGTTTCTCTAACAAATTTTAAAAATGCAGAAGCCATATGCAGGAAAATGATCACCTACATGTTGTTGGTGAGCTATTCATAGTAAAGGAACAATTAGAACCCATTCACAAACGTAGGTCAGAAAGAAAAACTTGAGAAGAAAAGTGATACAGCTTTCAGGAAAGGTTTGGAAGTGAACCCCGAGAAAATCGACGAAAAGTATATCAAGAGATAGTAATAGTAACTAGTAGTCTATATACAGGGCGTAACTTAAGTATGGAAACGGTGGTATTATTTGAATACGGCTATAGATAGAACTCTGAAATTTGGTATAGAAGTAAAACATACGGTTTTCTACTAATATTCGCGGTTCCAATTTTTTTATCGATCGTTACGACTGCAGCACGCCAACTTGATTATTTTTTTTAATTAAAATGGGGGTCGAAAGTACCATCATTATAAAGCTGTTTTTCTGTAGAATTCAACGATGTAGCACTTGATATGGCAGTTTTGAAAAATAACTTCACTATACCAAATTAAACTTTGAGAATATTACTTTCAATGGTTTGCTAGATATGCTAAAAATTTAGTTGGTGATGAATGCTTTGTTTTGTTTTTCAACTTTAAACAGTACATTTATGAAGAATACCCATTTAACTATTGTATAATAATTTTCAGGCCCTCCGTGGTCGAGTGGTAGAGATCCTACCTCTCGTTCAGAGGGACAGGGGTTCAAACCTCGGTTGCGACTGAATTTTAGAAATTTGGTACGATCGTGTTTGAGCTCCTTAGCTTAAGGTATGAAAGTTGTATGAGTGATAAGGTATGGGGGAGCGTAATGTACTTGCTACAATAGCTAAATTACCTCCGTTGCACTCCCATAAGAGTTTGTGTGGAACCCCGACACTGCGAAATGCGGCATAAGGGGAATGGATTATGTATGTATAAGAATTTTCAAGGAGCGAAACCATCTTGATGTTGAGAGTAAACAAGTATTTGTTATAAAATTTCAAACAATGAACAACATACTAGTAACTATCAACAACGTCATACTGACTAGTAATAACTAAAACAACATTTAATTTTAAAAACCTAGCAGATGTTTACAAAAGATGTTTAAATTGCTCCCCATTCACTTCTTGGCAGTGATGGATTCGATTTACAAATCCTCGAACGGCATGGACAATGAAATCACCAGGAATATCTCTCATTTCCTGTGAAATTCTTTGAACTAATTCAAGTAAGTTGCCTGGTTTGTTAATGTATACACGACTTTTTACGAATCCCCACAAGAAAAAGTCTAGAGAAGTTAAATCCGGAGATCGACAGGCCATTCAATATGTCCCCGTCGTCCAATCCATCTTTGGGGAAAAACTGTATTTAAAAGATCACGAACTTTCCTGGCACAGTGAGGAGGGGCTCCATCCTGTTGAAACCAAATTTCATCGCTTATTGTGTTAGGAAAGTTTTGATTTGGGTACAATCTTGTGAGAGCAGCAATAATCTCGTTTTGTAACAATCGTAAATATCTCGCTGAGGTTAGAGTGTATTCCATAAAGAATGGTCCTATGATATCCCTACTAATGATTCCTGTAATTAAGATGCAGGAAGTATTTAGTATTTTGAAAAATTTTCTGGCTTATTACATTCCTGCCCAAACGTTAATTTTTTCTGGAGATTGGGTATGCGATTCTTCCATCCACCGGGGATTGCTATCTGACCAATACCTACAGTTTCGTCTATTCACCTCACCATGTAAGTAAAACGTAGCTTCATCAGTGAATAAAATGTTATTCACAAAATTTGGACCGCATAACTACGTCTTCTAACACCACACCCTATCATCATGAGAATCTCTATTCTCTCCTTTTCTGTAAGATTTTCCATGGTACTTTCTCACTAACTACGCAAATTCAAACAACACTTATAATCTTTGACGTTCAATATTTGTTGAACAATAGTGACATTCTTTTGTTTTCAGCGCTACCTATCGGTTTCAGTTATTTAATAAATTTTTATTTACAACCTTTAATTTGGTATAGTGAAGTTATTTCTCAAAACTGCCATATCAAGTGCTACATCGTTGGATTCTACACAAAAACAGCTTTCTAATGATGGTACTTTCAACCCCCATTTTTATTTAAAAAAATAATCAATTTGCTCGTGCTTCAGTCGTAACGACCGACGAATATTAGTAGAAAACCGTATGTTTTACTTCTATACCAAATTTCAGAGTTCTATCTATAGCCGTATTCAAATAATACCACCGTTTCCATACTTAATTTACGCCCTGTATAAAAAAATTACTTAGTGAATATGAATGACAAAAATATTTAGTGAATATTATATTAAAATGTACAGGTCATGGCCAGCAGTATTATAACATTAGCAATTATAAAAAACTAAATATAGTTTAGTGTTCCTCGTTGTGTTCATCGAAATGTTCAGCATTTTTGTATTATTGCTCATGTTTGCCTAATGGTTAATTTCCAAAATGTTCTCCTTGTTGGGTGAAATGTTTTACATCTCCGTGAAGTTGTTCTTGTGCAACGAGATGTTCAACGTTTCTTTGAAATTGCCCTTCAGCAGCCAAAGTGTGTCCCAAAACGTCGTAGATTACATTTCTCAAGCTGAAAGCTTCTACTGAAAATGAAAATTAAATCATTAAAAATAGTCACTAGCTATACTTAATAGGAACATATTATTTACGTTGTTCATCAAAATCGGTGTGACAAATATTCTCTAATTCATATAACTGATCACCAATACCGTATACGACGTCTTCAATTGCCTGTTTTAATTCTTTAACTGAGGAGTCACGTTCAGCTGTTTCCAAAGTTGCACGGTATTCACCGAGGATGACGATGACTTGGAAAAGATAATCTCTAACTTCTCCATGCTGATGATAGCTCTGTAACAGTAAACCAACATTATTTAAGTTTCATTTTTAAATAATATTCTGACAAACATACTTCTCTTTCGAGTTTGCGGACGATATCGACAAGATGATGAGCAAGATGGTGAGCGTAGTGTCCAAGATGTTGAACAGCTTCAGCATGCGTGTCGTTTACGTGTTCAACAGTGTTTGATACTTGTTCTGTAATGATTTGGATTTGGTTTTGGATATCTTGTTGATTTTGGTTTTGCAATTTGCTGCGTACATGAAATTGTTGGATAGCAACTAAGAGATCATCAAGTACAACCAAGAGTTCGATGTTAACATCTACTTAAAAAAAATTAATAGTTTATTTAAGCAAAATAAAACTGTTTCTTTTTAATAAATACCTTCAGAGCTTTGAGCTTGTTGGGTTACAGTGCCTAATTTATCAGCTTCAGCTACAAGATTTTCAATTTGAACTTGAAGTTGAGATTGAAGCATTGTTGGTTTGTTATACATAGCTTGTTGGATAGCATAAACAATGTCATAAAGTTTATTGACTACTCCTTGAAGGACTCGTTGTTCTTGTTCAGTGTGGTTGTGTTGAACCTAAGAATAAAATCAGTTTAGATTAAAGTAGTTTAATTTTTTTAAATTTAAATTAATTACAATTTGTTCTAAGTGGTATGCTACTTCATGTACATTGTGAGCCAATTCATGAGCTTCATGGTGAAAAACATTTTTAATTGCATTGACTGCATCGTGGCTAACAGTACGAACGTGTTCTAATAATTCTTGGGTATCGCGGTGGTATTCTTCTTCATGGTGGTGTGCAAGAGTGGCCTAGAAGTTACAAAAATAATAACAAATAATTGTTATATAAAAACAACAATTAAAAACAGAAGTTAAAGCAACACTTACTTGGAAAGCCAAGGTGGCTAAAAGCACAATTTTGAACATTTTCGGATCTGCTAACGTATACGCAAACAAATTTTAACTGTGTTTTGGATAACTAAGATAGGGTTTATATAGTATTAAAACAAAATAAACTTTTGACCTTTTTATCAAAATTAAAGTCTCTTGGTTTTTCATGGTTTGTATCATCTCGAACATTGCATCACAACGCACCGTTTTATATAAACAGGGTGTCCCACAATGCTGTTTACACGCAATATCTCCATTATTTGAAAAGATAAAGAAATCAACCAAAAACTATTGTAAATGACTCAAAATGAATCTTCAGAAAACATCCTTAAACGCTGGTTGCATAGCAACGTTTAAGAGATCACGCCAACTTGATTAATTTTTCAAATTGCACCCTCTGTTTTTTTTTCACGGAAATGTATTCTTCACTCCATTCTGCATACGGTAGTATGCCTTACTTAATTATCTAATGTGCATTTAGGGGTTGAAAAAAATATTTTTTATAAATATTACTTCATATTCACTAACTAAATTATGTATCCAAAAAATATTATTAGAGCAGTGTCTACAAGGGAACTACTGAGGCACTTTAAAGTCCGTGTAGAGTCCGCAGGAGAGCATTTTGAGCATTTGCTTTAAGTTTAAGATAAATTCAATTTATAAAAATTTTTTTTTTCAACCTCTAAATGCACATTAGATAATTAAGTACAGTATACTATCGTATGCAGAATGAAGTGAAGAATACATTTCCGTGAAAAAACAGAGGGTGCAATTTGAAAAATTAATCAAGTTGGCATGATCTCTGAAACGTTGCTATGCAACCAGCGTGTAAGGATGTTTTCTGAAGATCCATTTTGAGTCATTTACAATAGTTTTTGGTTGACTTCTTTATCTTTTCAAATAAGGGAGATATTGCGTGTAAACAGCATTGTGGGACACCGTGTATATATATAAAAAACGTTTATTTTTTCTAGATTAAATAATTATAGTTCTTAATATAAAAAATAATTTAGCTATCAGTAATTTAGTTGGGTATTATTATTTTTTATAATTCCGCCTCTGACCCGAAAAATTCCCGAGACGGAATTCCGCAATTTTTTGTTGTCTCGAGTCATGGGAAAAATAATTCGAGACACGGAACTTTTGTATATACACATACATACATAATCTTTAACCCCTTATACCTTTCGGTGTCGAGGCGTCAGACATCTAGCTACTTTGAGAAACCAACCTGTCAGAATAGAAGAACTTTATGAAAATATTACCCGCTATAAAAAGAAAGCTAAGTGAATTTTGTTGGACATTTATAAAGAATAGTCGTTTCAATGTTTTCATACTGTATATTGTCAGAACTGCGAGTGACATAATTTTCTTTCTTTAAACTATTTATCTAAAAACAAAAAGCCCTTAAATTAGCAACTTATAAATATTCTTTTGTTAATATAGAGATCTCTATACGTCACTTTTAAATATTGTCTTTACAATTAATGTGTATTAATTTTATTACAAATGTCAGCTCGCATATATTAACGATATAGCACGGTGTACCTGATTTCAATAAACCTCGAGTATTATTAAACCATGTGATTCTTTTAGTGACGATAGACTGAGTAACTGATTGCTATTTACCATAACTTTTACAGTAAACGGTTTTCAATATTTTCCAAAATAAATATTCTGGCGCCCATTACGCACCCTCAATATTGTTGTTATTGAACCACAACCCCAAGAGCAGTCCGAGGCTACAAGGTCACATGATGTGACCTTTGATCTTGAATATCTAAGAAAGCATACCTTCAATTTTTTTAGAAATATAGTATGTTATACAGCTAAGTGTAGACTCTTTTTGGTGTAAGTTTTATTTTGGGAAGCCTTTGGGAACAGGAGTAAAAAAATTGTTAAGTATGGTAGTTACACACTTTTAACACAAAACATGAACCTGGAAGTTCAGACAAGAGTATTGTATCAGGTATTTAGTATATATTTGTACATAAACCTTCAAATCTTATCTACTAAGACATGTATAGGTATGATGTTGTACCTGTACCTGCAGATACAAATAGCTATACAGGGTCTTGTTAAACGTTTGCCTACCCTTCTCGTGCATTTTAAAACTAGTTTTATTTGAAAAAATTGTCATATAACTGATATTTGACCTGACCCTATCTTCATACTTTTTTATTCAGAATCACACTTGCTATGGATATTTATACTTACTTATATTTATACTTATACTACAAACCTAATCGTTCCATTTAAAAAATCCCGATGACGTCATATCCGGTGCCAGCAGAAGTTCTAAGATTAGTTCTAATGCTAATTTCTGAAAACTAGAAGTCGAATTATACAAAGTACTTTTAATTTTATTGCTATAGCCAGAAGCTTGTCCAAATGATTGAGTGTAGACTGTTAACCAGGACACCCTGCATAAGACATCGTACAAAATGCGACCTGAACCTAATACTCGGGGGATTTTACAACGTGTAATAGGAAGCTATCAGTTTTCGCCAAAACGCAATACAAAGCAATTCATTAAAAATTACCATAATGTTTTTTCTTGTATTTTGGCTTTGGAAACCACGTCCATTCAGCCACTACATTTTTGTATGAAAGTCGTATTAGTCCAAGCGGCGACCGCAAGATTCTGACCGTTATCGACCATACGGATAATTTATGGAAAATGTGGAAGTAGACAGTATAGGTAACACAAAACCTCTTATACGCCTGTAAGCAAATCCTGGCACGACTGCAGTTAATGACCTAATTAAGGTTAACGGATCAGTATTTCGCGTTCGTTACATAACATCCAGTTGAAATTTACAGGATTTTTACAGAAATACCCGTACTTCTAGAATATCTTTGTCAGCCTTATCCCATCCTGACAGAAGTGCCCAGCTGACCTCCCCGAAGAGGCGGTTTTGCAGTGTCTCCCTTCCGTGATGGAATATCCACTTGCTTTGTTTTTTAAATTGAAGGTTAAAGTGCTCAAACAACAAAAAGTTATGTCAGCCTGAGCAAAACTAAGTAGAAATGTGCTTTTTAAGGAGTAGTAGTTTTGCAGCACCTTAAGAAAACCGTTCTACCTCGCATTTATACCAAGTTTTGCTCAGGCTGACAAAACCTTTTGTTGTTTGAGCCGCTTAACCTTCAATTTAAAAAACAAAGCAAGTGGATATTCCATCACGAAAGGGAGACGCTGCAAAACCACCTCTTCGGGGTGGCAAGCTGGCCACGTCTATCAGGATGTGGTAAGGCTGACAAAGATATTCTTGAAGTACGGGTATTTTCCTACAAATCCTGTAAATTTCACCTGGATGTTATGTAACGGACGCGAAATACTGATGAGTTAACCTTAATTAGGCGATTAACTGCAGTCGTGCCAGGATTTGCTTATAGGCCTATAAGAGGTTTTGTGTTACCTACACTGTCTACTTCCACATTTTCCATAAATTATCCGTATGTTCCATGTCGATCAAAATCTTGCGGCCGCCGCTTGGACTATTTGGAGATGTTATATCTATAAACCATTAGTAAATCAAATATTCTTTGCTAACATTTTTTGCATAGGTACTGCATAAAAACAAATCCGATTTGTATAAGCGACTATCATTTTTAAGGTCTTGTTGCTGTCATTGCTGAAACTTGCTTAGAAGAGGTTCTACTTGGTGGAAAAATTATCTGACATAATCAGAAATCAAATTCGATTCGTAACGTATCCGAAACTAATATTAATTATTACTATCAAATCCGAAATTAATCCGGTAACCAAAATTCGAAACTTATTCAACATCCGATAGACATATAGCTGAAGTTTATCAGATATCCGGTTCTTATCCCCTATTTAAATTTATTTGACTTTAGGCAGAACACACGATATCATGGAATCGAGAATTTACCGTTTAAATTGTTTTTTTTTGTAGTTGGGAATATATCGGACAAACACTTCGAAATTTTGTTAAAGATATAAAGATCACGTGTATTGTTACATATTGTTGTGTTATCTGCAGTCAAAAATTTTAAATGGGTAATTTGGGTTGCCTGTCTTTCAGGCGTTCATATACTGATCCATGTTAAAAGGTTTATTTTATAGTTTCAAAAGTACAGTTGAAGCCAGTTAAATACAGGAGTTAAGATAAATACATCCTATTTGCGATATTTTGTTGTTAAAGTTACATTTCATGCAAGGTTATTTAACGTTCCGATCTATTCATTACATAACCTCAAACTTTGAAAATAATTTTCAAAATGGGTTTCTTTAGTGGAATAATTTATTCATATTATGTTAACATGCATAAAAAGTTTATATTTCAACAAAAGGATACTATTTAAGTGTGTATATAACTTTATAATTGTAATTTTTAATACAACGACTGGTACGTTGAAATATTTTCTTAATCTTCCGTCAATAGGTCAGATTTGGTAAAATGCATCTATAATTAAATAAAACGGGTTATTATGAGTAGATTTGCATATATAAAAGTTAATTACCTTACTTAATTTTCAAGAATGGGTGATTTTTCCTTTTACTGTTCATAGTGTTGGCTTGTCGAGCCACCGTTCTAATTTAATTTATATAAGTTCAAGAGGTTATTATTGGAGCTTTGTTGGTTAACATCTTGGCTGTGTATGCTGTATAAAGTTTTTTTATGTGTTAAGTATTTGTTTTTTGATGTCAAACTAATGGGAAAAGTTAAATAAACATATTGTGTAAAGATTAACGGGTAAAATTGGTATGTGGACATATTTAAATGGAAATTAATACAATTTTAGTCGACAGTATGAATTTGTTTGTTCGACTCAAATTGTAAGTTATTGTTGGGTTTTATAGATAGAAATGTTATATTGTTATTTTAAGGAAGTGTTGGGGCTTGTTTTTATGTAATCAAATGAAAAATTTATATTTTATTGAAAAATGTTAAATGACAATTCAATCCATGGACTACTTGATAAGTATTATATTGTTTTTGTTTCTATATGTTTTTAATGTAAATTATAATGAAAAAAACAATCAGTAATCTCCAGAATACAGTGAGAGGAGGTTGTGTCGTCTCTATTTTGATTAACCTTTAAAAACAAGCATTTTCATAATTTAAAAATAAAGGGAGGTTATAAATATAAAAAAAAGATTTCGTGCAAGAAATATATATATAACTTACGCTATCATCATAATTTCAAGAAGAATATAAATTATAGAATCGATTTGGATTGCTTCATATCGGATCAAAAATTTAATCTGATAAAAAAAAATTAAGAAGAATTAATTTTATTGCAATCAAGCAATTTTACACTTCCACAAGTGAAGAGGTTGGCAGTGGTTAATATAGCAGTCTGTTGTTCCCGGGATCGGTTGAAGGATGCATCTAATGTGCGGAAAAGCGTAAGTGATTCAAAATTCATTATACTGGCCAGTCAAAAATAATTTCGGACAAACATTTTATTAAAGAGATATCGAACTATTTTACATTGAGACTATTAAAGAATATAACTATAATTAAAAAATTTGAGAAAAGTAAACCCAATTTCATGAAAAAGAAAATTTACTAAATTGAGATAATTTGTATAAGAAAAGAAATTTAATTTTTATTTGATTTTGATTTTTAGTTTAGATAGAATAAAAAGTAGGTAGAAATCCCCAACAAAAAAAAAGGCTAATTGGTAGTTAGTAGAGTAATTAGTCTCTGTTTCGTTATTTTTTTTAATTTTATGTTCCGTTTATTTGTATTTAAATAAAATTGTGTTTATATTTTTGGATTTTATATTTTTTTTGTGTGGAAATAATTTGTTTATCAGCTTGTTACAATTTTACCAGCCTAGGTGTAATCATTACAGGTGGACCCATTGAAACAAAATTTGGCAAGGTAAGGTTAATATTTCAGATAAAAGAGATATTTGTCGATTGCTTAATCGAGATAAAATCTGAGCTAGTGACAAAATAAATTGTTATTTAAAAATTTAAAAAAAATATATTGTAGTGATATATTTATACTATTGTTTTATTGAGTTTCACCTCAATTATAATTGGTGCCCAGAACTTGGAATTTTCTTATTATGAGTATATCACTGCAATATGTAAATAAACATTCAGTAAAATCTAATTACGCCAAACACCTTTTAGAACAAAATGACACAATAACCCAAAATAATATTAAATTTCTAAATTGTTGTAATAATAAACGCGAATTAGACATTTTAGAAACTTTCAAGCTATACAAACACAAACGCAGGGTACCTTTACTAAATGGACAGATTGAGGTCAGTAATTCTCCGTTACTGGAAGTATTTAATATCTATTATTTATATATTTCTATCTAGTTATCTATTTTTTGTATTTATCTTAGCGACGTGTTTGTTTATATTTATATTAACTCTGATAATGACAGCTTAGCTGTCGAAACAGTTGTCAGGTAGAATAAATAGTATATTGTGTTACAAAGGCAGAAAAGTGCCAATTTCTCACGAGCTTGAAGAAGCTGCGACATGATACGAAGTCGAATGCCGCAGTCACACGAGTGTAAAATTGGCGTTTTGGCACGTTCTACACACTATACTTTATCTACGACCACAAAAAGAATAATACAACTCCAAAATCTAAGAAATATATTTAACCTAAAATTTATACTCGCACTTATATCTTTTACGTGAAATCTCTGGCAATAAATTAAGAGATGTAATGTGAGCAGCTTCCGTGTTCGCTTCGATGTTTGGAGGTGTACAGTGTCATGATAAATTTAATCACAATTCAATGGCCAATGTTATTTTCAAAGCAAACCTTGAGAATTATGTTTTTAAATTATAAAATAAAATAGGGCTATAAGTAATATAGTTAAACAAAGCGTGTCATCTATTTCTGTCAGCTACATCTGCATAGCTCTATTTTTATCTATTGTGGGTGACAAGGAAAAAGAACTTTGGGTGTACCCATCGCGTTTGCACTTGTGAATGATATATACTTTTTAATATTTATTATTTAGCAATCAGAAATACATGTATATTCTATAAGCTAAAGGGGTGGCAAGTGATGGCATCTATGGCGTTTTAATAGAACTGTTCGTGCGATATCCCACGGTCATTACCATTCGGTTTAGAGATTGTGAGCAATGAGTCATTTTCATGGTAACTAGACTGTGCGAAATGTTAAAATAAATAAATTTGTGAAACTTTTTAATATCTTTTTCATTTATTTTATAAGTTTTGGCAAATAAGGCTCCAAACAATAAACACAACTATGTTTCAAAACAACACTAAATTTTCATGTTTGTATCCATGAAAACTTAGCTGCTAGTAGTTTAAACTAATAAGCCAGTACTCTTGTAAATTTAATTCTTGTAAGTAACGACATGTTTTAAATACTGGCAGACTAGTAAAAAGAAAAAGCACTGATTGTCTATGCAACGTGAAGATGCATTTTGTACATTTTAATATCAGTATAAACACTTTCCCTACTTTCAATTATGTAAACTTTTATATTAATTTCTTTACTATAGCTGTTTGAATATACATACTATCATTTGCAATACCTCTTCTATTAGAAAGATAACCAGAATTTATCCCACAAGAGCCATTTTATTGTGATACATACTTAAATACAAAAAGCTACATGATCTAAAATATGATTTCAAAGAAAGCAACAAAAATAACAATAAATAACTTACTTAATATTAAAATTGGCAAGAGCAAACAAACAGAACTGCATACAGAATTAAAATTAAATTAAATAATAAAGCTGTATAGCATTTGGGTTTATTTAGCTATCCCCATGTTTCGATAAATGTAGTTCATGTAATAAGCTATTGCTGCCAAATGGTGTGCTGTTTAGAAATCTTTTCGACCGATCAACTATTGAGCCATATCTAAATAACACAACTTTAATGTAAAATTCAAATAAATAAGTAAATAATTTCTGGCATACCTATAGGAATATGTTCCAAAACCGTCGTCATCGCATTCCAGAATGGAGCGCCTAAAACCAATCCAATGTCTACAAGCGCCATATTTAAACTGGGCTTCAGTTGACGAATATTATCATGAGCGCTAGCAAAAGTTACAACCTAAAAGAGAGTTACAAATACAAAAAAGCGATAAAAAAGTACAAAGGAACTTACATTACACACAAAATAACAACACAAGCACAAGAAAACAAAAGTTGAAAGTTTGTCCATGTTGGGCTCTTGGTTTTTTTCAGAGATACTCGAGGAATGAGTAAGGTACGTACTGAACTTGATAACTATGAGCGTCGAATTTATACTAATATATATTGTGGTGTACTACGTAGAAATATTAATTAATTTCGTAATTGAATTTATTACAGACAATAGTCTCATTCATATTGTTAAAAAAACACAATAATTCAATAACTTTTTTTAATCATTCTACATAAGGGGATTAACGGTGGGTTTAAAATAAAAACATCAATATTGTGTATATTGTTTTTGTTACTATATCAGAGGCATATAAATTTGTAGAGGTGTAATGATTGATATAATTATTTTAAAAACCTCCTACGGAAGTTTGAGACAATATAGTAATGCATAATTATAATTTATTACAGTCATGGAAAATTATTCTCATTGCAAAAAGTGAATTACAGTAATTTCTCATTACTGACAAAAAATTATTGTAAGAATAAGTATTTACTAAAAAAATGCACTGATTCTGTCTACATGGTTTCATATCATTTCCAATCAATTAAACTGTGTATATAATTCCATTCGGCCTCAGCCCAGATTATGTTTAGTAATTCAATCGAAAAGCGATAAACTACAATAGCTAATCGCCAAAGAGTAGATCAGGGACTATTATGATTTTTTTTAGAAGGTAAGGTCATATATGTAAAATTATGTAACTACATAAAGATGGTCAACAGATTAAAACTATATCATGTTTAATGGGTCGATACAAATAAAAACGAATCTCTCGTAGAGGGTCGTAGAGTTTTTACAAATAAACTCTAGTATTTCAATACCTCACCGTTTTAAGTTGCAATCATATTTTATATGCAACAGATAGAGGATTGCTATTTTAGAAATAAAAATTAACAACATTTGTGCAATTTATTGTTGCTTTATCTTTATCTAAAGATCTATAGTCTTCTGCTATTTAACATATACTAAACCGAATATTCTTAACTTAAAGTTTGATTTAATTTACGTGTCGAACCAATAATATTTAGTAATAATATTTATAGTATTATTGCAAAAATATTTGACTATAGGATTAATGCATTTTCAATATTTCATTGTAAATGGCATCCATGTATGTTTTCCTGTTTGTATTCTGTTACCAAAACTATTTGTCTCAGTATTTCTATATACATATAAACAAAATAAACTTCTTTGTCAATATTTGCAAACCTTTTGAAGCTTCCTTTTGTATTATTACAAGAGACGTGCATTTTAGGTGACCTCTCTTGAAAAAACCCCTTGATTAGCTCATCTTTCATAAGCGCCGTCGCTACAAGTTATAAGACCTATAGTTTACAAATACGAAAGCTGTTATATAAAACTTGTCACGCCACTGACAATTTCTTTATTTCTCGTTGTTTATTTTAAATAGACCCCTTTTCACTTTATGTTTTTGCGGTAAGGGTACTCCAAACCCACCATTTTCAAGCGCCCGCTTGTGTTATATTGCAGTATTACAGTTTAAATCGCTTCGCTCTGTTGACATAGGGGTTTTATGCTTTACTAAAATGCATGTCTCTAATTATTACCAATTCTAATAAAGATTTGAGTTAAAAATGCAAAGATGCCATTGAGGTGTTTGTGTTATGTTTGTTATAGTTATAAGTACAGTGTATCTCGTTTCATAACTAAACACTATTATATGTTTTAAGTTTTTTATTTGGTATCAAATTAATACCAAATTTTTATCAGCCTCATAAAGTGAATTATTGTTTTCATTATTCTGGGAAATAATATACTACATGTTAAGTTGGTTAAGGACATCTTTACAAGCCAAGTGATATTGTTTGGCCGAGACGGTACGTCGATATCAAACATTATCGCGAGGCATGGAAATTTTACCAACAAAATATGTATAGTATTTTATTTATAATCATTAGACTTACATAATCAAATTAAAAAGTAAAGGTAAAGAAAAATTATACATTTTAAAATAAATTTTCTGTAAACTATCAATATATAGCCCCTCTATTTCAAATAGTAGCGACATCCTGGAGCAAACCTGATACAAACTTTAATAAACAAAAAATTACTACATGCATGGTGTTGCGAAAATTTAATAAAAAGTTGTTCAAAAATTAGAATTACGTAGGTATATGTCGTATTAATATGGTCGTTTTTACAGAACATGAATGTCCAGTATCAAATTAATGTTAAACTGTGAATATTTTTGTGCATGATTATTATTAAACCTAAGATATATTGTAAGACAATGTCAAATCTGGCAACGTACAATGTCGCCAACATCGTTCTGGTGCTTTTGCTCCAACAGCGAGATCAATCATTGTCGCTACTATTTGAAGCTATAAAGTGGCTATATATCCATAAATCCCAATCAGCCATCTATCGAGCAAAAGAAATTTTACGGAAAGTTTCATTGTTCGCAGCTAGATGCCAATGTATGCTCTCAGCATTTAAAGATTGAAAATTAATTAATTCAATCGTATTTATTAAATATAAAATACGGAAAAATACAACTAATAGTAATTAAAAAAGGTATTGTTTTTAATTATTGTACCCGAACGGCTACATTGATTTATTATAATTAGCTTATTATTATATTACCATTTATTCTTAAACTATTTTGGCTAAAGTTCATATTTACTTAGTTTTACAAATCGTAACTGCATTTATAATATTATATTTTATTATTTAGGGTTGAATAAACTCAAAGATACAACTTATTAAAATTTAAAAATTTAGTTGAAGAAAATGCAAAATTTAGTTTCTCACGGGAAATGAAAATGCTAAAATGTAAAACTTTTGCCTTTTGCTTAAAGCTTTGAAATTCTATATTTTTTTTATTTCGAAAATGATGATTCTTTCATAGGCGATAAGACGGCTTCCTGCCAGGAGTGCATAATTGCATTTTTCTAATATTAATCAAAAGAAAGTAAGTTTTGTCTTGGAGTTTATCAAACACACGTACACTGTTAATTTAATTAAGTTTGTTTTGTGATCTAAACTGTTTTCTAAATGTTTACATTTTACATAGGGTTTTTCTTTTAAGTTAGTTCTGATTAGGTCCTCAAGAAAGAAGGAACTCACTTTCGGTTTTAAGTTTTTATAATTTTTCAATTTTCAATTATTTAAATTCAATATATTACTTCTGGCTACGTGAAAGTAATAAAACTTCAATAATTTATGTTTGGTGTGAAAAATGTTATAAATTGACTTACTAATTTAATTAACAATAATAAATAAACTCGTCTTTAATTATTAACTATAAACTGTGTTTATATTATTTGGATTACCTCTCCCTTTCTGTAAGGAAGCGAAATTAAGGTAAGTGCACTCTATTATTGTCTAGCTCCAGCACTTCAACGCTGGCCTCTGACGATCATCTGTAATTTACAATTAAGTATCTCAAGGGTTACAACTGCTGAGGGTTACATTATTTACAAATAAAAGTTGGCCAAAACTTTACTAGTCAGTTTTACAGACATGTAATAGTTATGTACGTACCAAGCTTTATAAATTAATCTTTACGGGTGAGCTGGAAAGTTTGTGAGGCGAGCGACGAAGGAGCGAGCCTCCATAATCCAGGGAGCCCAGTAAAGATTAATTGCAAAGCGTGTTGCTTACAACGTTTTATTTCCACTTTCACCAGCGTTTTTTATGAATTGTATATTTTTTATAAAAAGACATTTTGTAATCAAAGGCAGTAGCACAATTTATATCTATGCGTTGTCATGGTGTTGTGATTAAGCAACAAAGTAGATTCTATTAGCTTTTTGTTGATGAGCATTGTAAAATTTTACAGGTCTCTTTTAGGACCCTGTAAAGTTTTACAGGGCTGTAGTTATAACTACTCATTTACTTAGTTACCATAAATGCCTCTAAAGTATCATTTACATAGAAATTGCAAATAAAGGAAATTGTTAACCACTTTGCTGTTGGCAATAGCTTACTTTCCAAGGTTTTTATAATGATAGAAATGTACATATTGCAATATGATTGTGAACAAAAATCTTTTCTTTTATTGATAAAATAAAGTCTACTATATTTTCCTTCGACTTTTGACATTTATCTTTTTCAGTAAAGTAAGTTTTTATTTTTTGCGCTACCGTCTGTTTCTATGTGTTTCCCGATTTGTTATTTGCCACAGTAAGAGGATGTTACCGAATCGTTGCCGTTTGCTATGGTAACAAGAAAATAACACAACTGTTAGAATTCATAATGTATCTGGGTGCTGTTATGAAAATAAATGAGTATAAAATGATTAAAATAGCATTCATTGTGAACATACCGCAAGACACACCTAAGCTTAGTTTTGTAATTTAGTGACAGGTAACGCTTAGAATTTACATTTGCAAAAGTTAAAGGTTAGTATATTTTGCGGTATGTCTACAATAAATGTTTCGCAGCCAACGTCGACGTCAATTTAAAAAAATCATTATAAATACATTTTTATTTATTTTATGTTATGTACTCATAAACATCCGTTTAATGAGCTTTGTCTCTAGGGGTTAGGCTTCTTTTTACGGGCTAGCCCGTTATGAAGGCCGTGCTAGTATATTATGTATTAAGGGCTTAATTGAGGTTTTAGATTCAGTCAGTAAGACGGTAAAGGGTTCTAAAGTCCGAAATGCATAATATACTTATGCATATATACCGTTTAGTGCGGTCTAAGTTTAAATTAATATTATTTATATTATATATAATTTTAAAATAAAAATAATTTAAATAAATGAGAAACCACAATTACTGTTGTTACTATAGAGACGGCGTAAACAAGGGTAGCTATTTTTCTAAGAAATTTCCTTTAAAAATTCCTAAGCAGACTCTAAAAACTTTTACAGTCCTAGATCTCTAATTTACCAATTTACTCTCTAAAAACAAGTCCATAAACCGTTAAAAATCGCCCAACCGGATATAAAAATTATTACGGGTCTTTATAATTAATACCATAGCTACATACATATTTATTTAAAACATTCATATACATCTTACGTATTAAATATAAGATAAATATAAGAAGTATTTATTAAAGATTTACTATTCAGAATAGCATAATACATTGTACAATTCTCGTTTGTTACACTAACCCTACATGCTTGCACGAATAACACGCTCGCTGATCGCTCGCCTGTTAGGTACAGTGCTCGCACGTTAGTTCTAGTAACGTGCTACTGAAGTTCTAAGTAACGGTTTAGCAATGTAAATAACTATTGAATAGTGTAGTTAGTTACTCATCGTTAAGTACTTACAACAGATATCGAAAATTGGGATTTTTTTCTCTATATGTTATAAAGCACTTACCGGTCTCGTATCGTAATATACTATAAGGTTATGTGGACGAAGATTATTCGCAATTCAATAAAAATTAAAGAAAGCCAGATATGTGTAGCTATAAAACAGGCATGATCGAGAGCGATTGCGGTTGCGTTAGTTGCGTGCGGGATTACTGACCCAGGGACCTGGGTTTGAATCTCGGAAAATATATCACCGGATTTTTAGAAATCGTTTCTCTCTCGGAAGGCAGTTGCAAACCACCAAGGTATACTTTTCCACGAAATTTCCTTAAAATTAATAAAAAATTTAAGTACTGTGTACTTGGTAGTTCGGAATCGATCGTAGGTTATAAGTACCCTATACCTGTGATCACTTAAGACGCACAACACAAGTATAGTAGGAAACTGCCGAAGCTCTATAACAGAATACTGGACTCGAAGGATAAAAAAAGAAAGCAGGCATAGAATATTTGTTGCAGAGCCAAATTTATGCATTAATCCCGTCTAATCATAAATCTGTAGAATTTGGGATAGATTCAGTTTTCTAAGCCTTCTAGTATTTCCATAATTTTAATTTTAGATTGATAATTAGGAGAACTACAGGGCCAACTTTTACTTCGTTCACTTCAACTTTCTACAGACCTAGCTAACTCCATTTTTCCCGAGATGCAAGAATTCCTTTTAACATTTTCTTAATTATCGAATTGAAAGTAACCGCTATCAACAAGGAACTGAATGCTTTTGAGTTTAGATCCATAAATATGTTAAAGACTTCACAAACATAGCTACGTTGTTAAAACTAAATGAATTTTTAGGAATAATACATTTTTTATTTGAATACCAGTCAGGTTATAGAAAACATACTCATGTGAAAACAATTAAACGACAATAACATAATATTAGCGGCTATTTTAGACTTACAAATGACCTTTGAAGCCATTGATAGGGATAAATGATTGAGTAAGATGAAAAGATTATTTAACAGAACGGTATAAAATTTTAGAGTCATTAAAAAGACAATGCAATTTAGAAGTGCCACAATGATCAATCTTAAGACCATTATTATTTATACTTTATATCAATGATATTGTCTTAAATAGATATTCGATTTATGTAAGTTATTCAATTATTAGGTCGTTGTTTAAACTGGAATGGAATGCAATGCGCAATAAAAACGAATAAAATGAAGCAATATGAAAACTTAAGCGGAATTCACTGATGCGAGTTCTATTAATAAGTTTTTGAACACCTCTGTGATCTGGTATGTAACCACGCACTTAGAGGATGTCTGTCACGTGCGAACCGGTACGGTAGTCTCATCGAGATACATGTGAGCAAGATGGAGCTATTTAGCACGTCATGCAAATTAGAAAATCACTTCTTCATATATAAAGAAGTAACATTAGACTTTTGTACTTATGTCTATACAATTCGTTACAGTTAATCTTCGGTCTGAAGTTCAATCATGCAACAGCTCGGGTAAGTTTTACATATTGTTTTTAGCATGTTTTCTTATTTAATATCCAGATTACTTTTAACTGGGTTTTTGCATAAATTAAACCTAGTTATATCTGGAATATTTTAGTATAAGGGCATCACTGCTCCACATTTCAAATACTGTATATCTATTACGCATGTATCTAATTCAAGAAACTACCGTTTAAAAATTCCAAACATTACAAAAAAGAGTAACTAGGATAGTAAATATACTTGGAGTGTTAAATTGGATTAGCGTAAAGCAAAAAATGTATTATAAAGGTCTGTTTTTAAATTTTGAACTGCCAACTTATTTAATGTTAAAATTTATAATTTACAGCACAGAATATTATACGTAATTCTAGTCAGGTTAGGTTACCATTAAGTATAAAATCATCCTCACACAACAGAGTATTCTATAAATAAAGATTAGTGATAACGAACTACCAGAAGAAGTAGAAGAATCTAAAACTAACAGAAAATTTAAGTAAAAAATGACACGTTTTGTAATGACACGGTTGTTGTTACTATTTGCAACATGCACTGTTATTGCAGGCAGTTACGTAAATACTGAAAGTTAATTAAAAAAAAATAACTCACCCTAGCATACTGCGAGTATGAAAGTATATAAATTTCAACAATTAACATGTTGAGAACGAAAACAGTTTTCTAGCAACACAAAAGCGAGCATGTGAGATGTCTGTTCTGGTGTATGTTGTCAAAAGATACTCCAGGTATAAATATTAACTTATGGTTGTTACTATGTAGTTAATAATGACTATAAAAAGTCAAGGAATAAATAATATTTGTTTACATTGCAAGTCCGTTACTTAGAACTTTACGGGCGAGCACGGTACCTAACGAGCGAGCGATAGCGAGCTTGTTATTATCGTAGCTACATGCAAGCACATAGGGTTCGTGTAACGGTCGAGCTTTGTACAATGCTTTATGGTATTCTGGATTGTAAATCTTTAATAAATAATTCTTACATTTACTGAAGCAGTACAGCACAATACGTAAGATGCATACAAATGTTCTAAACAGATATGTATGTTGCTATGGTATTGATGATAAAGAGCTCCTAATAATTTTTACGGGCTTCATAACGGGCTAGCCTGTAAAGGAATCTTCACCCCTACAGACAGAGCTCAATAAACGGACGTTTACGAGTACATACTATAAAGTACCACTTTATATATGGAATTTTTTAATATTTTGTTTTTTGGTATCTTTTTTGTCCTAATATACAATAAATAGCAACGTTTTTATGTTCCATGTAACATTATTTAAAAAGAAATTCCCGTATAATAAATCCCAATAATAAATGTCATGGCACATTTCGAGCAAATATTTCTGGCTGGTGCTAAGGTCAGATTTATCGATACTTGTAAATACATTTGTCTCAATTTTGAAGACCTGTAGTTTGTTCGTCCAGGTGGTAAAGTAAATCACAAAATAGTAATTAATTAAGAAAAAATGCTCTTCAAGTCTAGTGCTACTATGAAATCATTACATCTTGTTTTAAAGTTTTGTCCTTCTTCCCGTCGAAAAATTAACCAAACTCCTCTGCATCTTCTAACAACTCTTTTCCTATATCCAATCGTTTTTTTCCTAGTCCTTATGATTCTTATTCGATCCCATATATTTGAAGTGCAGTTTTTTTTGATATTATACCAATATCCACTAATACTGCACTAGCAGTTGTTGCAGCAGCACGAACGGATAGGCCGATACGATCACAAGCCAAAGCCAAAGAAGAAAATTGACGGTCATATGTATCTTTGGAAGTTGATAGTTGTGAAGAAGATAAAAGACAAGAACTTCACGAACCGTTGCTTGCCAGATCATACTACAAAATTATTATTTTTTTTATGCCTGAAGTATTAAATGCTTGCATTTAAGCCAAAACGATTATTAAAAGAAAATTTAACCAAACAATATCGTTTTAATGTTGCACAAGCCTTATATTTGTACTGTGACATCATGTGTCTTAGTTTTATCCCAAATGATTACTTTCTTCGCCTCAGACTTATTCATTTTAAACTTTTTGAAATGGTTCACCCTACTGTGTAATAGAGCCTGAGTATGTAGGCGTCCGGTCTTCTTGTTAAATATTTTTTTAACAAATGCAACTATATAGGATTTGTTGTAAAAATATTAAGTGAATTGTAATTTTTATTATCTATTATACCTCACTAGTGAAATGGACTACACCTTAGTACTTCATAGCTTACTACTTCATAGCTACACAAAGTATTTGTTATATGAATGAAAGGATTATACCGAAACTATTTCAGTAGGGTACAGTGAAGAATAAAGAACACTTTTTAATGAAAATCTTAGAATATTAATTTTTTCTTGCCAACAATAATAATACAACTTCTTAAAATTCAACAATGAATTAACTATTGTAATACATATACTCGTATTTTAAAGTACTCAATGATTTCGGCAGTGAGAAAAAAGCGGAGTAACATAGTAAGAAATAAAAGTTGTGGGTTATTATATAATATTGTATGTTTGTAAAAGCTTTAATTTCCACGCTACAGACTCCATTGAGTGGTTGCAGACCTTACATACTTTCCCATCAGCAGATCTGTTTGAATTTATAGCCGTTTGTTTTTTCAAAGTTACTCAAGCCAATTAATAATGAACCATAACAGTCATTTTATTCACAAACATTCGCATTCCAGGGCGTTTCGTTTCACATATACGTACATACATGCACATCTTTATCAGTTTGATTACATAGATGAAATATGTAGTCCATACTAAATGTATGTATTCTATTTTACATTTTTGATGTTTTAAAGCTTTTAGGTAACATTTTAAAATGCGAATTTTTAAAAACGAGCAAATAGTAAATTTATTTCTACATACTACAGTAAAATTTTATATTTCTAAGTGGTATACGTTTGTTTTTATCAAACGAGACGTAATAAAAGGTACCCATTTTTAGGGACAATTTCATTAAAAGTAAGTTAAATAATTTTTTTCTCAGTAAGTATATGCCATATATATTTATGAAATATTTGTAGGGTTTAGAAAGAAATGTTGCGGTTCTTATGCTATCAATTTTCAGACAGAAAAGCGTTTTATTTAAGATTTAAGAAAAATAGAAAAAATAGAGAACGTAACATTTTTCCGCTAAATCAACACCTTTCATATGTAGACATTATTTTCATCGAAAAAATATTCCTAATTTTAACATTAAGAATGCAGTAGCAAAAAACTATTTTTAATGACAAATGGTTTGGAAAAAAAATTTTATTATTGCATTTTTGTAGTTAAAATTAACATTTTTTGAAGAAAATAATGTCTACCTTTTATTACATTTCTTCCGATAAATACAAAAGTATAACACTTAGTAATATAATATTTTACTGAAGTATGTAGAAATAAATTTACTATTTACTCGTTTTTAATATTTAATTTGGTTTAGTAGTTTATGAGCAATACGCTTTCAAAGTCTGAGGATTCTAGAAAAAAATGGATAGTAGTACGTGTAACCTTCAACGTGTATTTGTATTAGCCCAAGAGTCGAGGTACAAAAAGTGGCCTTGTATTGCAAAAGGTTGGGACCGTTTGTTTTTTTGGATATTTATTTATTTTTATTTAGGGAAACTCTTTACACAGATAATCATCAAATTATGTAAAGTATCTACAACTACCAGTATAATTTATAATGCTTCAAAATCACAGGTTACTTTTATATACAGGGTGGTCCAGACCACACGTACACCTTTTTTAAAATGCTGGGGATTAAAAATTTTTAACAACACGATGGGTAATCTTACTAATGTCGATGTGCTCTTTCGAATGACCCTAAAATGGAACCCTCCTGATTCCCCCTTGTAGGGGGTAAGGGGGGCAACTTTGAAAATTCAAATAGGAACCCCTAAATTTTATTGCATATTTAGATTCTACTCATCAAAATATGAATAATTTATTTGAAACATTTTTTATCTTGGCAACAGGTGGCGCTGTAATCGCAAAAACCGACTTTTGCATTTTCCGCCGTCTGGCATATTTACAGGTGCAACTAACAGTTTTTCATATTTTTTACTAAATAGTGATGAAAAAACTTTGCTAATGTGTACTTTCATGAGAAAAAATTTTACGTTACAATGAAAAATGCAAATTCTCTACCTATGGTGTTTTCGACAAACGAATTTTTTTTCTAACGTTGTAACTGATAACAATATTTTTTTGCCTTAAATGTTGTTAGAATTTGTGTTCTATTCTAACAACATTTTCCAAGATTCTACTGGGGAAGATGGTTTTACTTCAAAACATGTCAAGTCACGGTGCATTACAAAAATCTGCCGACGAGAATTTCACTTTGTTGACTATTAAATTTCGGTGGTTATCTTTCTTTTAGCGTATAGCAATGAATGATGAAATATGGATATCTTATCCACTCAGGCCATAAAGTAAGAATAATTTAAACGAATAAATTTTAAATTGTGAAATAAAGATTATTTATTTGAACAGTTGATTTTCAACAATTACATACTATTTAAATAGAATTGCGAAGTAAACAATTGTAGCAAGTTATTTTCTGTTAAAATTAAATATTAAATTAGTACGATTTAAATATTATTTTGCCGTATACAGAGCAGATTACAATTTAGAATGTTTTATCGTTCATTTTTATTAATTACATATGCTTAAAATAAATATTCAGATAAAGACTAAAAAAATTAAGCAATATCTAAATAAGTAGACGTTAAGGTTAAAAAACGATCTAAAAATTTCAGAAAAAGAAATTGTGGTCACGTACAACGCAAGAAAAAAAATCTGTCGAAAACACCTTAGGGAGAGAATTTCCGTTTTCATCTTAACGTAAATTTTTTTCTCATGAAAGTACACATTAGCAAAGCCTTTCATCACTATTTATTAAAAAATATGAAAAACTGTTGTTTGCACCTGTAAATATGCCAGAGACAGCGGAAAATGCAAAAAGTCGGTTTTTGCTATTACAACGCCACCTGTTGCCAAGATAAAAAAACGTTTCAAATAAATTATTCATATTTTGATGAGTAGAATCTAAATATGTAATAAAATTTAGGGATTCCCATTTGAATTTTTAAAGTTGCCCCCCCCCTAACCCCTACAAGGGGGGTTTCTTTTTGGCATCATTCGATAGAGCACATCGACGTTAGTAAGATCACCCATCGTCTTGTTAAAAAATTTTAATCCCCCGCATTTTAAAAGGGGTGTACGGGTGGTCTGTACCACCCTGTATATTAAATAAATCACAGTCACAGCCGCTGAATTAATAACAGTAATATAAATCTATTAGTAAAAATAAAAGTATAAAGAATACATGTGTAAATGACATAATGAACAATATATAAGTTAACATAACAAACAAACAAAAATGTATCAGTAAATTACAATTAAAAGTAAAAAAGAATAACATTCGTAACATTCAAACGCGGCTATGTATTTATCTTTGTGCTAAATTGCGTTTAAATTGATGTGTCGGTGGTCCAAAAATGTTAGTATTCATAGATATGTTGTTATACAGTTTGTATTTGTTATATGTTGTGTATATCGACCCTCTTGTGAATAATCCAAGTTTTCGACGTTGGCGCCCTTGTGCCAATAACTCGTTTTCAGTCCATTTTAAGGGAAAATCATTATTACTAACTTCGAAGAGCATAAGATTTTCTGTAAGTTTTGTCTGTATCATTATTCCATATTTCAAGCAGGTGCTGCCCACATATCACGTGCGTTTTACCTAAATAACTCATTCTCCCTGCGTCTGATGTAGAGGACAACATTTCCTATAAATTACACAGAAAACATTTGTAATTTCTCCAAACAGGTGCCGAGAAATGGAGCAATATAGCTAGCAATCATTACGGTGGTGCTTATTTTTCAACTTCGATTTTTTGCCTCACTGCTAGATCTATTCCAATTCATAAAAAAACAATATGTGAAAAATTTCACCTCGATCGGATAAAGGGAAAGTAATTTAAATCTAAGCATGTCGATTTATTTGATTTTCTTGCAAAATATTGATGAAAAAATGTGTTGAACAGAAGTTAGAGATTTAGAGAAGGACTCACTATCATCTATTACATTTTTTCGTACGACTAATGGTTTTCAAAGAAAATGCATTAGAAGAAGGAAAAATAACTTATTCTAGTTGCAAGTCTTGATGCTGAGACGTCTCTTTCTTATGGTCAGGAAACTGTCGATGGTAATCGTTTACAATCTGAAAAACATACTGTTTTGTACGAAGTCACGGACGCCATGAAATAATGAATTCGAAGCTTGCCGCGGCCTTAGATAGATGTAAAATCAGTGATAGAGATAGAGTTCATACCATTATTGCTACTGCCGAGCCATTGGGACATGATGTCCAAGATTTGGTTATTAACATGTGGTCTATTCATAAGCCTAGAGGAAGAATACGCGAAGAAAGGTAAACTTTACTTAAAAATAAATTTAATAATAATAATAATTGCTAAAAGCCAATATTTGTGAACCAAGTCCCAGAAGCTATAAAGTTTCTGCGGGGAGGAGAGGACCATTATTATCAACGATTATTAGTATTAAGGAAATTAATCTGCGAGCTAGAGTCGTACACTGGGATAGCAAACTACTTCCAGATTTAACAGGTAAAGAGACTGTAGAGGCAATGTGGTCATTTCTAGTGACAATACTGAGCAACGTCTTGAAGTATCTGCATTATAATCCGGGTCCCGAAGACAACAGCAGGGATCTACTGTTTGCGACGCACTTTTTAAATGGGATCTTCAGGATCACGTTAAGCGTTAGTTTTCGATGGCAGCAACAAATACTGGGCATTTGAAAGGTGCATGAAGAGACCTTGTGGGGATCATATATATATATGAGATTGTTCTTAGAAACGTATTTAATAAAAAAAATGAGTAAATCTATAAGACTAAATGCGCTCATATTTGAAACGTCATAAAACTCTAGGTCTGGACTTAATGGTAATAGTTTCTAATTCAGAATTGAAGTGGTAGAAAATGGTCTACAAGTGTAGATGAAATAATTGTTCTTTTTCTTTTGGTCGTATAAATTAATTCACAGGACTTTCTTGGGTAAGAAGATGACGACAGTAGTAGGTATTCGGACCATTGGGCCGACCCCCTCTCCTTTTATGCAAATGACCCGCGATCTAATTAATATTCAAATGAGGCGCGATCTAATTAAATGCGGGAATTAAATTAATTGATCTAATTTAATTAAATTGAATTAATTCACGATATCATTTGCATATCTCATCTCTCATTTACATATATCATTTCTCATATGCATGCGCGAATTAAATTAATTCACGGTATCATTTGCATATCTCATCTCTCATTTACATATCTCCTCTCTCATTTGTCATCTCTCATCTCTCCTCTCTCCTCTCCCATCTCTCTTTCTCTCTCTCATCTCTCATCTCTCTCTCATAAATTTATTTCAAAATAAATCTTATGTTGTCATTTCTAAATGATATTTAAATATGGATCTATACGTTATCATGTAATTCTGCGAAAACAATTTAACATGTAGAAACATGTCATTTCTCGTTATTGATTTTACCTCAGTTCCCAGAATTTATTCTATAGGGATTAACTACAAGTCAGCTCGTTACGACTTAACTTGATTGAAGGTATGTATTCATGCGCATGTGCGAAATCGCTATAAAACGTATTTCAGTGTAAAGCTATCAGTCATTAGAGTGCAACAGTTGATCGTGTAACAGTACCATGATGAGCTTAGGCAGTCCTGATTATTATTATCATCGCTATGAAGACATGTTTACAAGTAGTGCTGAAATGGGTAAGAAAGAAAACGGTTTGTGTGTGTGTATACATTTGAATAATTTATTTCATTTTAGATCAACATCATGATGAACCGGATCAATCTGCAAACTTATCAATTCCGGAACCAAGCAGTTATTTCCCGGGTCAAGACTACGAAGTGTTGCATGAAGAAATAGGTATGTTTTAAAAGAACGAAATCCTTTGAATGTTACTGAATAATTATTTCTTGTTTAGGTCCGAACGAATCATACTATGCAGACGATGCATCAAGCTTACAGGTACAAGGTACAGATAATGTACCAACACCAGCATCTTCGTTGATTACCGTCTATCCGGGTGAACACATGCAGTTGTTATGATCTGTACAATACCCTCTATTTGTCATAAGACCAAGAGAAGACTCTATTCATTTACATGATATCCTAGTAGGAATTATCCCGCCTGAACAATCTAATGAATTTGACGTGACTGTTAAATTGGAATGTATCAACAACGTATGTGAGCATGGTGAAATCATGTTGACAGGAAAGTATATGGTCCGAATTGTATGATGTCCGAGTCGAAGCAATGTTCAAAGACTTCTTTTGCACGAAAATATGGAACGATAGAAAGCTGAAATTCCATCTATGTACGAATCTTTACGTTGAGTTTAATCATAGTGTTTTTTTACAGTAACACGGTGATGATATTTTATGACCAGCGGAAGATAACGGTAAAAGACCACGAATTTCAAAGGATCATGCATCTAGCACCGCTTATTAACCAGCATGCTCGTGTATTACGTCACCTTAATTTCTCGTACTTCTACTACGCAAGTGTAGAGAACACCGCTGAAGGAGTGAGATGTCAGAAGAACGTGTCAAACGAATCGATTTTATTCGCTTCTTATTTAATGGCCTTCATGGTACAGGAGATTTATCTTCTTCTCAGCATCAACAGCGCCTTCAAAGATCACATTGCGACCCCTTGTACCGTAGCTATACACCGTGATCTTGTAGTTGGTAAGGTACTGTTGGAAGAGTCTTAACTCGTTGACCCCGGCTCCTTCTGCTGGAATGGGAATTATATCAGCTTCTCGCATCAATTCCTCAGCCTTTATCTTTTGCGCACTCTGGTTGTTTCTAAGCTTCTTACACTCGGTGCTGTTATCTGCGTAAGTTTTCCCCACAGCCAGAGCTCTGGGTAGACAGAGGTTGTCTGTATTTTTCATACTAACAATCCCTCTACGTTTGCTACACTCTTCAGCGAAGGAGCTATAAAGCCCAGCACGTCTAGGTCCTTGCCCAGCAGGTGGTGTAACGATCGTGGCTATCAATCTAAACGTATCATAGCTGAGCGCTTCGGGGTCGGACTGAAGAATGCTTTCAAGGATGCCCCAGACATCGTTAAACGTGATTTTATCGGCTCTTTTGAAGCTCATGTAGCCTGGCAGTTTTCGATTGAAGTTGTCAAATTCAAATGTAGCCCCAATTTTATCTGAAGACTGTGCTCGATTTAATAAATTCGATAAAATTTGATTAACGGCCGATTTAAAAAACTCCAAATGGTTTTCGCCGTCTGGTGCATCGTTAACTTTAAATACTACTCGTTGTTTCTGTGTACCAAATTTCTTTATAGTGGACACACTTTCGTTGATTACTTCGTAGAGAGAAGACATTTTGGATAAGATGTATGTATATAGGAACTGTAGTCAATCTGAAACAAATTTCAAGAATAATAAATGCAGTCTCATTAGGGGGCTTAAGAACATTAGGTATAGAAGGGAAACAGGAATGACCACAGGGTGTGCGGTCTCACACACCGTATTTTAGACCTGGTCCGCTGTGTTCGGCTAGGTAAGTACTCCCTGAGCACTAGGTATTGAGGTAGAAATATAGTTAAAACATAAATAACTTAATCTGAAACAAATTTAAAAAATAATAAGTGCAGTCTCATTAGGGAGGTTTAAGAACATTAGGTATAAAAGGGAAACAGGAATGAACACAGGGTGTGCGGTCTCACACACCGTATTTTAGACCTGGTCCGCTGTGTTCGGCTAGGTAAGTACTCCCTGAGCACTAGGTATAGAGGTAGAAATATAGTTAAAACATAAATAACTTAATCTGAAACAAATTTCAAAAATAATAAGTGCAGTCCCATTTGGGAGGCTTAAGAACATTAGGTATAGAAGGGAAACAGGAATGAACTCAGGGTGTGCGGTCTCACACACCGTATTTTAGACCTGGTCCGCTGTGTTCGGCTAGGTAAGTACTCCCTGAGCACTAGGTATAGAGGTAGAAATATAGTTAAAACATAAATAACTTAATCTGAAACAAATTTCAAAAATAATAAGTGCAGTCTCATTTGGGAGGCTTAAGAACATTAGGTATAGAAGGGAAACAGGAATGAACACAGGGTGTGCGATTTCACACACCGTATTTTAGACCTGGTCCGCTGTGTTCGGATAGGTAAGTACTCCCTGAGCACTAGGTATAGAGGTAGAAATATAGTTAAAACATAAATAGCTTACCAGTTGAATTTCAGATAAGGATATAATATTTCTTATTGATATGGAATTGTAGACTAACTAAAAAGTTCAGAATGATTAGTTTGCATAACATAGCTAAAAATTAAAACACCTACATGATGAATTTCAAATAAGGAAAATTAATATTTCTTAAAGAGGATATAATATTTCTTATTGATATGGAATTGTAGACTATCTAAAAAAGTTCAGAATGATTAGTTTGCATAACGTAGTTAAAAATTAAAACACTTACATGATGAATTTCAAATAAGGAAAATTAATATTTCTTAAAGAGGATATAATATTTCTTATTGATATGGAATTGTAGACTATCTAAAAAAGTTCAGAATGATTAGTTTGCATAACATAGTTAAAAATTAAAACACTTACATGATGAATTTCAAATAAGGAAAATTAATATTTCTTAAAAGATACGAAATTGTAGACGGTCTAAATGGAAGTCGATCTAAAACATTCGTAAATCCTTTACATATAGTTTTTAAATATAAGCAAAAAATAAAACATACCTGATTTTAATATTGCACTTGATGTAACTATCTTGACGGTTTGAGAACACTTTTCGGAATGATCGGGAAACAGAAATTTCGTGGTTTTTATACTAGTTTTCGGCGTTTGGGTAATTAGTACGTCATGAACATTATTATTTTTAAAGGAACGACTCTTTTTGGAAGCTGTTAGTTATTATAAAAACACTTTGTCTTATTCTCCAGCTAAACAATAATAAGAGCACTTAAATTTTCTTCAGTTAATGAGGCGTAGAGCTAATCCGTCTACATTCCTAAGAAATAAGTAAATACTAAAGAAGTGGCTATATTGAGATTAATTGAAGTTTCTTTATGACTAGCTCATACAGAATAACACAAAGGATGAGTAATTGTCATTTAAAACAATAATTTATTGTTTTGTAGAGTTGTGGTTTTAAGATGTTAATGATTGACTATAATATTCTTTTTTCCTGTAAGATAATACTAATGGGAGTTTTTACTTAAAACATTTATAATATTTTACAAGATATTCCTTTTCTAAGTTTTATGTTTTTAACAACAATACATTTCAAAGTTTGTCATTCAATGGAGTGGTATCTTCGAGAAGCTATTCCTTTTGTTATGAGTGTTCTTTAAGCTTTTAATTTTTAAATAAATAAAAGGGATATAAAATATACGTGTAAGCATTTAACCTTTACATCTGTATTGAAATTCCGCGAAGTTTTTTCATGAATAACTAGTGATTAACACAGAGGGTTAGTTATTGTCAATACATATTTAAAACAATAATTTATTATTCTTGTAAAGATGTCGTTTTAAAAGACGAAGATGATTAATGCACCTACAAATATTTCAACTTGATAATTGCTTTTACGTGTTAACACCTATTACATAAGAGGGAAAGAATGTTTATCTCGTAAAATCCTGATGATTCCTGTTAAATATTATTTATCTGAGTTTACTATGTATAGCGAAAGGGTTAACATACATTTCAAGTTTCTACATGTTAAATTTTTTTCGCAGAATTACATGATGACGTGTAGATCTATATTTAAATATCATTTAGGAATGACAACATAAGATTTAATTTGAAATAAATTTATGAGAGAGAGGAAAGATGAGAGATGACAAATGAGAGAGGAGAGAGGTGAGATGACAAATGAGATATGAGATATGCAAATGAGAGATGAGATATGCAAATAATACCGTGAATTAATTTAATTTGCGTATGCATATAAAAAACGAGCTAGGTAAATGAGAGATGAGATATGCAAATGATATCGTGAATTAATGTAATTTAATTAAATTAGATCAATTAATTTAATTCGCTCATTTAATTAGATTAATTAATTTAATTCGCGCATTTAATTCGCGCATTAAATTAATTAAATCGCGGGTCATTTGCATAAAAGGAGAGGGGGTCGGCCCAATGGTCCGAATACCTACTGACAGTGACTAAAGGTTGTGTCGTAGTTAATTAATAATTCAGTAATTAATTCATGACAAATTAATACATTTTACATTTGTTAACGAGCAGTTATGCAAAACGATGTATTAGTAACAATAAAAATTGAATTATTTCATCTGCACTTGTAAGACCATTTTCTCCCACTTTTATCCTAGGGGTAGTCATGATCATTGTTTACCATGTATTAATTAAATGTGTAAAACTTCGTACAATAATTTCTTTTCAACGTGTTTATTTACCGTATAACACTGTTTACAATGATAAAACATGTTAAGCAAAGATCAAGACTACCCTCAAGGGAGTAGTATGAAAAAATTACAAATGTTTTATGTGAAACTTGTAGGAAATCTTATATACGGGTCATTCTCACAAAGAAATTGAATTTGAAGCCCTCGAGGTTAAAGAGGCAAAATATATATTTTTTTGTTAAAATAAATTATGTGTTCTAATCCAATGTGTTTTTATTTATTTAAAACACCCAGTTCTTTTTGTGTAAAATTGTTTAATGACATTATAAAATATTGTTTTCTACCCATTTCGTCAATTCGGTCACTGTCCTCACCCAGAAACCTAAAGTTGTCCAACCATATAAAAATACTAAATCAATATTCAATTTTATTGTATTCGTGGCAATATTGACATAAAACCTCATTTAAAGCTTTGAACAACAGTTATTAAACTTCAGATACGTTTTAAATATTTTTTTAAGTAAAACTCGATTGGTTCTTGCAGTAACCAGCGTAGGCCAGTAAAATAGAATTCAAGTATTTACCCGTATATAATATGACTTATTTTGATTGTCTCTCATTGGATATGTTTACCAGTAAGTACAAACTGATATGACGTAGTTGGCCACATATTTTCTCGACCTTCCTCGCTGTCTGTCCCCATCCCCCCACTAACCAAACTGTCTGCCATTGTAATATATTACATAAAATATTATTTACCGTCATCACACCAAAAATTAGCTTTACTTATATCACGTTTTTGTATTAATATTTTTTAACCCTTTCACTCTCTCCCGCTACTCTCTCCACCACTGATATGTGGCAGAACTTCCAATTAAAGTTTATCTATGTTAAGACAGTACCATGGCATCAAAAATTTTCTTAATGAAATGACGTAACTATTTTTGTCGCTGGCTCTCCGTCTATTAGTATTATTTATGTTTAATGATTGCACATTGTTTTTTGGGTTTCAATTCTGAGTTCGTTTTCTTAAATCAGATTTATTTTTTTAGTTTCGATGCCTATTTATTATCTTTAATGATGTATTTCTCTGATTTTACAATAAAAATTAGTTTTTCTGTAACATTTACGTTTTTTACAACTTAAGTTCTTATACATAAAAACAAATCATTTTGATTTTAAACACAATGTGATGTGCAATGCCAAGTCAGATTTAGCTGTTTTAAAGCATTATCTCTTATTATGCTAATAATACACTTTGAAGGCAAATAAATTAAGTTGTTTTGACCATATAAATGGTCTTTTCAGCATGATTAGGTCTAATCGGTCGCGGTCTCGTCAATTCGGCCGCGGTCTCGTCAATTCGGTCGCGGTCGTGTCAATTTCGTTTCGTGACAAAAACAAGTAAAATTACCTTAAATATATGTTGTTCAAATTATATGTTAAAATAATCGAAGTTTATTTTAAGCCTTTTTTAATATTTCTTAACAAAAATGGTAATTATAATTTTGATTTTGTATTTATCCGATACTTTTTGATCGGAAATCGAAATTGATGCTAAAAATGCTCTGTATTTTATTATTACTGTGAAAAAAAATCAACGATCTTTTTTGTTATTTTCATAAATAAGTGATCTAACTATACTGAATCACAGTTATAACTTTTATCCATTTTAAATTACATTTTTAATGACTTTTCGTCATTTTAACTAGCGTGGCCTAATTGACGTTTTTCTTTACCTGTGGTCATAAAAAAATAAGAAAAAAATAGAAGAAAAATAAATTCAGCTCTGCTGCATATATTTTCTTATTCGTCATAATATTCTGCTTATAAATAAATAGCGTTCAAATTTCTCTTAGATTATTTATTTTGTGAGAATCTCTTTGTGAGAATGACCCATACTCTGTATTACTGAAAAGGATCCATGAATATAGTTCCATCTTAAGATTGTGCAACAAAAACGGTATGTCATTTCACTCTATTACACAACTTTAAATGCATATTAAGTTCAACCTTCAAAACTAAAAGAAGCTATTAACAACATTGAATACGATTTTAATCAAGTGGTCAGCGGTTTCCAAATTTTATTTTTAAAATGGCCATATTTATTAACACTAGCTACGTTGGACTTTAATTTTTATTTTCCAAAATGCATATTTACAAGATTTTATTAAAAAACGTTATTAACAAATCCTCAGGGCTATTGTATAAACAAACACATTTACTGCTGATGCCCAGTATTGCCACTCATTTTTGAAACTTTGTTGTTTTATTTTTGCAAAAACATTAAGAAGTTTATAAAAAGTCCTTTATGTGAGTAGAAAACCACTGTATTTGTAAAACTGACGTCAGGAAAAGTAATTTCACAAACGTTTATTTATTATTATGGTAACTCTCAACATTCTGATTTTCCAAGCACCCGTCGCCCGGGCCCGGTATGAGTGCTTTACAAACTGTTCCTTGGATACATAAAAATAAATGCATGATTATACATGTGTAAAATGATTATATGATTACAAAGAAAATGATTATAAAGTGTTTTTCCAACTATCGACATCCTTCTTTAGTTCGTTACTTGCTATTATACAGGATTAAAATAAATAAATATTAAGAAATACTCAGGAGTATTTAAGACTCTTTCACTATTTGGGGGATTAATATGATAAATAACTTAACTTTGAAATTTTCTTGATTAGAAAAAAGATTTCAATTATAATTTGTATATAATTATTCTTTTATATTGGTATCTAACTCTTAATAATAATAAAAGTTTATATTTATATATAAAAAAATTCACGGTTTATTATTTATTTGAATTACGTTTTTGGCCACAATCAAATTCTAGCTCCAACTTTAAAAAGTGATCCCATCTCTATACACATCTTTTTCAATTTTCAATAACAGCGGTTGACTTCCATTTCTGATTTCCTCATACTATCTCAACACAAAGATTGCAATTCGTTCGTTAATTAATCAAGAAGATCCATACAGAATATAATTATTTGCTTGAATTGCAATATCAATTAATTATTTATAAACCAAATGTAAGTCCTAATTTTTTATTAATTCCATTCAACTTCAAACAGCTTGACCTCATAAAGAAAATTTTCCTTTATTGTTGAGAAATACATTCGTTGTTATTGTCAAATTTTGTTTATCCACTTTCACAATTAAATTTAACGCTGTGTTTAAATATTAAATTACTTTTTTTATGTTTGACGTTTAAATTAGAACCTTAAAATGTTATCTGACGTCTATTGCATTTGTTGGTTTTTATTGAAGTTAACCTTATAAAAATTGGCTTTGGATCGCTCTAGGAAATCATTTCGAATTAGAGCTACTAATTTGTTAAAAACGTACCTTCCTATACAGCTTGTTCTTTATCAAACTCGAACATATGCATTTAGAATTGTATTGAACGTTTTTGGTGATTCCTCGCGATTGGCTCGCCAAATTCAACTACAAGAAAGATAATGGTATCGATAAAAAGAGAAAATTATTTCGCATCAAATGATACTAATAATAATATTAAAAGTGCGATTTTTATTTTAAAAACTAATTAAAACTGTTGTTAAGTATGACAAACCATAATTTTCAAATTATTTCATTTTAACGTATGACGGAATTGAATAATGACTATTTAAACTGTTCAATTATTTAATATGTATTGATTTCGTAGACGTACAGAAAAATATTTAAAAGTAAAATGCACAATGTTAATTGCCTATGATCGACTTTGAGAGTGGACACCCGGTATACTCAACGGTAACGGTACATTCAAAAATTGTAAACAAAATCACAGTGGATTTACTCTACTTATATTGTAAATAACTATACCAAATTTAAAAGAGAAATCATTACAAAGGGGCCATTTAGACACCCCAATACTTCGACTCCGCAAATAATGTTTTCTATTGGAATCCGGTTTGGCGCTACTGCATAGTTAAATCCTTTCGATAGCACGCTATGTGCCGCAATTTTTATTTTATATACATCTTAACCGCATGAACAATAGTTGTTGTTTTTTCCATAATTAATATAATAATGTGATAACTTTGGTTTTAAGTTAATACTCTAAGAATGTTAAAACTTGCTTACCTAACTTGTTTTGAAAAACGTTGTTTATTAATTAAATTATTTCACATTTTTTACGTGAAAAATTAATTTTAGAGAAACTGAACATTCAAAGTTAACCAAAAAAATACCACTTAAGTGTCAAAGAATTTGAACTATTTCCTCAAAATTTTAAGAAAATCGTATGTATAGTAACTAAATTATTGCCAAAAAACCTGTTTTTTGCCAAAAAAACTGCATGTTTTTGGCAAAAAACAGGTAATAATTTAGTCCCTAGACATACGATTTTCTTAAATGGGATAATAGTTCAAATACTATGACATGTAAGTGGTATTTTTTTTGGTTAACTTTGAATGTAGTTTCTCTAAAATTAATTTTTCACGTAAAGAATGTGAAATAATTTAATAAAAAAAAATCTTTTTCCAACACAAGTTAGGTAAGCAAGTTTTTAACATTCCTAGAGTATTAACTTAAAACCAAAGTTATCACCTTATTAAATTATTTATGAAGCACGAAACACACGTTTTTCTGGGTACACTTGGACTTTAAGATGCTACTATACTCATTTCCAGTAAAACATCGTTTAAAAAGCTTTAAAGATAACCAACTTGAATGTTACTCAATGGTACTATACAAACAAAATACCTCCCTAAAATGAAACACAACAATTTCTGTAATAATTTTTACAGATGCTAGTTATACACTTGTATAAATCTTAAATACAACCCGTTCAGTCTGTTTCAGATAAATTTTGACTTTGAAAAAGTGCCAAAACGTTATTAAGTCTTATAAAGTGTTAACGATTTCCACATCGTTAAATTTATCAGTGACGGCTACCTTTACAAAGAAATACAGTATTTCACTACATTCTTTTTATGTTTAAAGTGTTTTAGTGTGCATATAAGTCTTAATTGACTAGTTTTATTTACATTAAGAAAATGTTTTTACTCATTTATTTCAAAAAGTGAGGTTAAGTAACACATAGAATGGGATTTCTAAAGTTTGCATGGAATATGTCTGCAAAATATTTTAATATGGGTTAATATTATCCTAACATATATTGAAATTCATGGCAATATGTATTACAATAAATGCAGATATCTAAATTTTCTTATGGCTGCAAAAGGTTGTTTTTTTAAACATTTACAATTATTCTGTCACGATTTCACGGTCGGTATGCATCTGTTCGCGTTCCTTTATCTTTATCATTCGTTATCAAACTAAGCAAGAGTATATCTAAATTGAAAATCAAACCGGTACAAAAGCGTTACTATCTAAAATAATTTTGCCCCAACTCGCTCTATATGCATGCAATAGATAAGCAAATCCTTGATAGTTTTTCATTTAATTACTGTTAAATACAATAATCTAAAAACATAAGATATTTAATTATTATTAATGTAACGGTTTATTAAATAATCTCTGCGTATATATGTAATTATTCGATTATTGTACCAACAGTAATTAAAAATAAATATGTCAACGCCCACAAGATTTGTTATTAAAACAAATTAGTTTTAATTTATAATAATAATGTTTTAATAAAATCTTAGTAAGAGCGTTGTTTATTTTCTGATGACTGTTGTAACAATAATTATAAATAACACAACATATTAAATCTGCATCAAATTAATGTTTTTGAAAGGGATGTCCTAAGCTATACATTGCTGGAAAATATTCTGTATATGAAATTTTGCTATCTTTTTAAAATGGTTAAATGTTAATTATTAAAAAATTATTACAAGTGTTTAGTGTCGGAAGAAAACAGAATTACAAGCCATGTAAGAATTATTTGTTCTATTTGGCAGTGTTTAGACAATGAAGTAACTATACGCTTCAAGACGACATCCTTTAGACATTCCGCTGTTAAACTAGCTCTTAGGTTATGATATGCATGTACATTAGGGTGGGTCGAAGAATTTTTTTCGAAATTCAACATGGGCTACAATGGAAAAATTGCGATTTGTGTGCCTCACATCCTACATGAAAAATAATTTTTCTCAGAGCTAGTAGCTCAATTTCTTTTTAGTATTTTGTAAAATTAATCGGAGCTAGTTATAAAATGAATTTTTATTGCTTTAGAAAGGTGTCCATAAAAAATCATTTAAATAGTTTAATATTAACTGCTATCGAAGCAAATATCCTGTTTAATTTTTTTTAGTTTTTGTGCAGTTCTTTGTTTAGTTCAATATTCACAATAACTACACAAAATATTTTGACATAAATCACATTTTGCATGCAAATCCATATAGAAAAACTATCACCCCGACTGGAAACCGAACCCAGGATCTTCCGTTTTCCGAGCAGAAACTCTTCCAACCAAGCTACCAGGTGACTTCCAGTAAGATGATAACTTTCTATGCGAACTAGATAAAAGGGTATTATAATGTAATTGGTTTATTTAGTTCCATAACATCCTATAATCATTAGTTATACTAAAGCTATGCGCTCTTCAATTTTAATTACACGGTGGTTTCTCTTTTGCAACATAGTTTCGTCTTTCCTCCTATCATAATAAAGACCTTTTTTGTGCCGTCTTTCGATATCAGGTTTATGTCTTTTAAAGTTGCGTTTCAAATTTTGGCTAGTGCTCGCCACACCGGTCTAATCTGCAGTTTTGGCGGTGTGTGTTAAGGAGAGTACGACCACATAAAATCTTTATCACTTGCTGTATCAACTGTACTTCGTGAAGTATCAATATCATTTCCATTCTCATTTACAGTTACCTTGTTATCATAAAGTCCACTTGGGTCTTCAAAACCTGCGTTTATATTCACAGGCGCTCGCAGAGATTTATCCAGGGGGGGGGCAAGCCTAGAATAAACAACAAGCTGGGTGGGGGCAAACATAGAATAAACGACACGCTAGGGGGGGCAAGCCTAGAAAAAACGGCATGTTATACAAAATTTTCAATAAAATTCAAATTGTTCATTTCAAGGGGGGGGCAAGTGCAAGGGCTTGCCCCCCCTTCCGGGCGCCTATGTTTATATTACCAATAACTTCTTTGGGGTTGCATAACTTATCAGTCAATTCTCTTTTTCAGTTTAGTCGTAACTTATCTATCGATATTACCAATTGCCATTTTTCTTTCACTTTTTTGATCTTCTATGAAACTTCGTTATATATTCAGTATCTAGTTAAAACACAACCTAACATGCCTACGAAACGATTGCGAACACTAATAAAAACTAACTGATTCTTCAATAAGCAATTACACTAAAAAGTTTTTTTGACTAAACAGTAGTCATAATAAAACCGCTGTTGGTTGGCTACGTGTTTAAATCTTTTAGCAGTGATAATATTATATTCTATTCAAAAGGGCTGGTTAAACGTCAAGATACATATATTAAAATGGATTTTTTTTCTATAAGAAGGTTTGTAGTTAGGCTGCAATTGTTAATTCTTAGGTTATAAGCAAAATATCCTACATATAAACAAATTATACTGAGTTTACGTAATATTTACTAATGACTTATTTTTATACTAAAAACATCTTAATGACTACATGATAGATACAGTGTAAATACAGTTTAATATTTTGCAAATTACAAATGCTTTTTTGGAATTTGTTTTGTAGCACTTGAATTATCACAGCAGATGATGTAGACAACTAATGTTAATACTCGATCTATGAACGGAAACTATGATTAAAACTTACAACCATGGAATGAAAAACTCCCATCGTGAAAGTCATTACTAAAACTCGTGTATATTTGTTGCGTTCGGTATTTCAACCTTTTTTGCTCTACAAACTCTATTGCTATAGTTACAATTATTTACAATAATGGATATTACAGAAACCGAACTCTTCGAGTAAACAGATGTCGCACCCTTCTTTTGCCACACCCTAGCGATGATTACTCCGACTAGCTGCAATGGAGACGGGATGGTTCGGTAGATTTTAATTACAGGGCGCCACGAGTTCCAATCTTCTGATACCTACCGCTAGGAATGTGAGCTAATCCCTCCGTCTGAACTCGACGACAAATGAGAAAAATCTAAAAGGTTACCTGGTGTTCACAAAAAATAAACCAACAAAGATTATTAAATTAAACAAAAATAAATAAGACACCGATACGCATTTTTTTATACATATATTGTCATATAACAGATGGGTAGGGAAATAAATAGATCACAACACAGTACACACCAACAATTAGAATTAGTAAGATAATTCTACAGGACGCTACTCATCCACCATAAAATACAATATTATTTAGTTGACCGACGGGTCAAGCACACAGTCTATCTCGGGTCATTCAACATAGCGGTTTGCGTTAAATATCTTAGCCCACCCGAAACGATATTACTGCCCCATGAACAATAACAACCCCAACTGATTTACCTGTTATTAAGCAGTCAATCCTGAAGCTTTCGTTATCAGCCAACACGAAGGGCAAAAAAAGGGATTCTATTAGCGATTAATTAAGTATTGATAAGACCGTTGTGTTTCCACTCAGCAGATTGGTTCCTCACCGGTATTATTCGTATGATAACGCTACCCCTACCGTAAATGATTGATTATCTTGCTTCCAACACGAACTAAGGCTAACTGTCAATAATAACAAATCTTCAGGCGTTGTTACACAGAATTACTACAAATAAATCAATTAGTTCTACAATTATATTATCCCTACTGGTGTGGTCAAACATCCCCCCATAAATGTTCATATGACTAACGTAGCAAAGATTCTCTGACCTGGTAACTCTCCTCACCTAGCTTGAGGTAGTTTGGATACCTTCAGCTTGCACCTCCGGTATAATTCACCGCGTTCTGTGATGAGTCCAGATGAAGACAGGTCTTGTAACCAAAACAGAAAAGAACAGGAACTCCGAAGATGAGCAACGGGTAGTAAGTATCTCAAAATATTATAAGAATTACAGTTACTGGAAGAAAGAAGCCTATAGATAGAAAACGGCTTCAAGTGTGATTTTAGGTCGTAGGTAGCTTGGAATCTTGACATCCAACAATTAATGTTGATTAGAAAATCTCAATTTTCTTTCTTTAGCCCCTTCACCTTGCTACCATATAACAAAACAATAACTTTTTTTTGTCAATCTCCAAAACAAAGGTAATCTGATTTCTTTTAATCGACTAACGGATGAATGGGTTGCCTACACTTCAGGCGTTAATGTTTAAATAAGGACTGTTACACAGATCTGAAATAGCAAATGCGGCTATTATAATACCAGAAGATAATAACAAATGTACTGTCAAAGGACAAGATTATTTTGTTTATTTACGATCATACAAAAAATGACTACTTTTTACACTGATTTTCGTGTAAAAAGTTAACGTTTATTGAGCCACTGTTATAAAGTTTGTATTGCACACTAATGTCAATAAGAGATGTACAAGATAAATATTATTTATGAATATTTTACAAACTGGTTGCTAAACAACTTAGCACGTAAAAATCAACGCACGCAGATATACATGACATTAGTCACAAATTTAAAAAATGTCAAATAAAATCAATACTAGGTATATACCTAAACCGTAAATACAAGAAATAAGTCATCACAAATCACCTAGGCGATAGTGGGTTGCTTCCAATACTTGTGAAAAGTCTTTTCATTGCAGTCACGTCTTTAAACACTCGCTCGTACCTTGCTCGTGTTTTAAACTATTCGCGCATTAAAGAATGGCTTTTTACACTTGTATCTTAAATATCTCATAATTTCTTAGTGTTATAGTATACATGGGTTCAAAATTCCAAAGACACCTTTGATGGATGACTTTTTGCTCATACTATATTTTTGTCAGGACATAGGAACTGATGAAATCTACTTGAGTCTAAAGGTAAGTACTCACAGCAGCGGATCCGCAGGCGGATATCATACGATTGGTCGGTTTGAGTTGATTTGACTCAAACCGACCAACCGTATGTCATCCGCCTGCGGATCCGCTGCTGTGAGTACTTACCTTTAGGCCAACCGTTTCAGTAAAAAAAGCTGACTAAAGGTAAGTACTCACAGCAGCGGATCGGCAGGCGGATGTCATACGATTGGTCGGTTTCAGTCAAATCGACTCAATCCGACCAATCGTATGACATCCGCCTGCGGATCCGCTGCTGTGAGTACTTTGCTTAAAGTACTCATAAGACATTAGCTTTATATAGAATTTTTGACATCGCATGCTTGATGATATATAATATAATTCAAAAGCCATATCAGAGAGAGTATTTAGAGATTTTGAATCTAGGATAACAATAAAATTAAATAACAATTTTGCTATCATATTTTAATGGATTTTTTAGTAAAACTGAGGAAATGTTCCAGAGAGAAGATGTGAGTAAAACGGTAGGTAATGTTTTAATGTGTCGTTTTGTCGTGTAACGTGATATGTTGTCTTTTAATGCATAATTTAATAATATTTGATTGTTATTAAAAATTTCTTGTTATTCATTACTACTAATACCGGAGTAAATACATTTATGAGTTATTCTGAAAGTGAAGTAGTAAAAGAAGTCTCTTAAAAAAGATCTCTTTAATCGGAGGCAGTTTCACACATTTGACATGAAGTATAACCTAAAAATTAACGACTGAGCTCTGATTTAAAATATCTTTGTTGTAAAACTACTGCTAGAGAGTGCCACTACCCATACGAATCTATAATAATTAACAATATTCAACGATAAAAAACGGGAAATGAAACGACCGTAAATAAGCGAAGCTTACATGATTCTAGTAGGCCGTGCTAACAACAATAATAATAAATAATGAGCAGAATCGACGTATTGATCATACAAACATAAAAAAGGAACTTCATAATAGATACACGGGAAGACTTACTAAACTTCTTACTACAAGACTTGACTCTGGAAATCTGCGACTGCCATTGACACATACACTATTTTAGTTCTGACTTATTCATTTGGCATTATAAAATACTATAATACCGACTTAGGGTAAATTCGGCATTGTAACTCTTTTTGCTCCAAAAGCTCTATTGTCATAGTTACAATTATTTGCAATAATGAATACCATAGAAACCGAGCTCTCCGAGTTAAATAGATCTGAATGCCGAACTTACCTTTTAGAAGCGTTGGACAGATTAACTAGAACTATAATGCAGTTCAGAATGCACCATTTTAAGAGCACTGTATAACATTGAAATTTACAACTCGTTGATTGTTTGACGGTCACTGTTTAAAACCAAGCTTCTTCGTTAGTTTGGTTGTCACTGGGTTTCCCTTTCTCTCTGTTTATCGTAAAGTCGTACCTGCGCGGTTAAGCTCCTTCTCAAGAGTAGAGTTGAGTAACAAAATGGCTGTCTGGCATTAGAAGTTGAATGTGCGAGATATATTAGGAAATTGATGTTGGATATAATTCGCTTCAGCGGAGATAATCTCGCATTCACCAGAATGATCGCTTGATTATTTATATGCGATCAATCGTTAAATTAGACGGATTACGTTCTAGTGCAAACCATTTAGGTAAATTCTTTTTGTTTTCCCCAATGTGCTAAAATCTGATAAAGTCTTTTTCTATTTTAGGTAATATTTCCCTATCAGTTACCTTGAGGGAATTGTATTGCAAAAGACCTTTCCGTTTATAGAAAGGTAAAATTCTTCAAATATTTAAAATTAATACAATATACAGGGTGATTTTTTTGTAGGTCTTTTTCTTTTGGGTTTTGTTGCTCGTTGTCTTTTATTCCTGTTCCTGCCTCTCTGACCGTGAGTTTATTTAGAAGGTCCTTCCCCTTTGGGTCCGTACCTACATCTATATATGTACCGGGTCGGAACAAAACAACAAAATATCGAAGGGTGAAGCGAAAACCCCTAAGCAAGGCTTTAAATAAAACAGCCGTGGGTATTCGAATGGTGGGATGTTTGTCTAAACTTGTATGTATTCTGTGTCATTTTATTTATGTTTATATATATTTATTAAGTGTGTATACAATTTATTCATGCATGTTAATTTTAAGAACTAGTTAAACGAGATCTCGAGTAGTGAAATTGTCTTAGGGTAGTTTTAAGTTTACAACCAACTGTGATACAAATCACTATTCACGTTTTTTTTATTAAACATTAAAATTTTTGATCTGCACAATAGTTACAATTAAAATTAATCCCTACTTAGAAAGTTTACATTTCACTACGTGTGTTTTATTTATTTAATATTTATTTATTTGTATGATTTTAATATTGCTTTCCAGCTCGTCATTTGTAAGTATATATGTACGGTACGACCAAAATTGTGGAAGTTGCCCATACTTTAGTAGAAGATCTATTTCTTCATTTGTCTGATAAGCTTGAAGCTTTAGTAATAAGCATTGTTTTTAAACGAAGTGGCGCTTGTTTTTTTTTATCTTTTATATCTTGTATTACCCCGCCCCTCTCCGACTTATTGGGGGTTAGCCGGCAAAAACTAGAGCAGTGTTATTTGGATCAAGCTGATACTTTCAGCACAGCTATATTTTGGTAGGTTAGGTATTTATTTATATAAAAATAGCCTTTGTGTTTCTGTAGGTTACAACTGTCAAAAGTATATACCTTCCACGCAATGAATGTGGGAGAGGACTGGTAAATATTCGAGAATTGTGCAGATCCCTAAAATAAAAAATGCGTGAGTATATCTATTACTCGAACGACTAAAGTTTGTGAATACAACAAAAACTATACTCCTATAAAAAGCTTCTTTGCTATGACTGTAAGTCATTGTAGCTATCTAAGACAATATTATTAACACCCGAAACTATAATAAACATATCCTGAAAAACCCTGAAACGCTTGATATTTGTAGTCTCTGTAATCTAAACGTCAAAACAATTGAACATATAATATGCTTTCGAGCACTGCCTACCTTGGTAGACATACTAAGGTAGCAAAAATAGTACATCACCAATTAGCATTAAAATATAACCTAATAAACAACCCTCCACCATATTAAAAATATTCTTCTTATAAATATTAAAAGTACCAGGTTTGGAATCCAACGACACCGTACTATATTGGGACCGACCTATCCTAACAGATAGAATAGTCGATTTCCAACCGCCCATATGTAGTCGTGGTTGACAAAAAGGAAAAAGTTGTATTAATCATAGATATTAGCTGTTCGTTAAGTAACAACCTACAAGTATCAGAAACTGGCCATTAATGTGCAGCAGACCTGGCAATTATCCTGAGTTAAGATAGTACATGCTATCATATCCTGTTACAGGAGTAGTAACTAAAAAGTTTATTGTACTCAAGTTTCTCAGTATAGCATAGACCAGGATGACACCTTCTCTATGCTACTATTTTGTAAACCTGGTGGAACCTGAATAAAAAGAGGAAATAAAATAATAATAATAATAGTGCTTTATTTTCCACAACTGAAAATGTACAATTAACATTAATTTATCAATATGAAAATAATTTAAATTAAGCACAATTACATAAGTGGAAAAAATGGTGATAGTTTAATTCGAGAATTGAATTTCTTCTCTTCTCTACCAGTCTACCACTACAAAATTACTTTACACTCACTTTCGTAATATTTATTAAATGAGAAACTATTAGTGATACAAGCGTACCTACAACGTAAGTAGTAATATAGAAAAATGTATAGAAAATTATGACTACCATAGCATTGCCAAACAAACTATTGCAAAGGTAAGCTTGTAATACTTCTGGAACGTTTGATGGAATACCAGAGAAACTAAAATTGTATATGGCACAAGCAGTGATGCCATCTTAATTTATTTGCGGGTAACTTAATTTGCATTTAATTGAAAGAGTTGTTGAACAATCGATTAGCAATGGGTTTCTTAAATTAATATATGGATAAGTTTTTATAATCAATTGGTAGGTACTGAATTACACAACTTTTATATATCGATGCAATAAGAACACTTATAAAGTTCTGTATGAGGCAGAAGGAGAGTCATTAGGTGCATTTTAGTACGGTACGTTATTTTATTGTAAATGTGTAAAAGGACTGCATTTGTAAAATTTTATAAGACTATAAAACGTAGTAGAAGAAGCCTATCCTTTTTCATATTTCCCTTCATACATAGGTAGGGATTATAAGGGACACCGTAATAATTAAATTGTATAATGAACTAAAAATTCACACAATCTATGGGTTTTTGGTTATTCTAGCACGATCTGAACTAGCTGAAATAGCTTTCTGATATTAATGTTAATTCGCTGATTTTATAAATAGAAACAGCAAGATGATCGGTGCAGGATCTAAAGCAAAGCTCTCTTTATTTATTTATTAATAAGTTTCTAAAGTTTCACAGTTAGAAGTTAATAGCCCTGTTTTGTTCTGTATCTAGTATAAAATTTATATTTTGGTGGATAGTATTAACAACAATTAAAAATTCATTGATAACCTCAAAAGAACTGGCAAAACAAGCCATATAATATAACGTCATCAATATAACGAAACCTTTTCTAAATAAATAAAGGTTTCGTACAGAAAATGCAAATAATACCATATACAGAAAACCAACACAAACGGACATAACAATACCAAATGAATCCTGTCACCACAAAGCACATAAACTAGCAGCCTACAGATCATGAGTACACAGAGCTTTAACTATTTCAATAACACAGCCAGATTTTACCTAAGAGATATCAACCATTAAATAACTAGAACATATAAATTATTACAATCCGAACATGATTGACACTTTAGTTAAACAAAAAGATTATAGGTTAGCTATCAAAAAAATATATCGTTTTGAGAATCAAACAGAAAACACACATTACATGTCATATGAGGGTTCTAGTAACAAAGGCAGCAATAACCATTTTTTCAAATTTTCAGGAATAGCAAAAAACTATCCTGAACTTCAGGACGGAAATATTAAAGCAAAACAAATGTTATTATGTTAATAAAAGCTGCAATATTGAAAATCAGTGATCAATTTATATGTAATATCATTCAGTTATCAGAATTTTTAAATTTAATTATGGATATTGCCGAATTTGATTCCAAAAGGATTATATTGCCATGCTTGATTCCAAAAATATAATGTAATGTAATGTACAAAAAGTACATCTATTTTCATATAAAACGTAGAAAAGTATTTTAAATTCAAAGTAACATTTATTTAATTCTCTTAAAAAAAATAAATTACAATTTCAAAAATAAAAAGAGAAAGAAAATTAAATCATTACAGTGGGCAAGTCTTCTTCATATTAACAAACAGTGGTCGTCTCAGGAAATTTATTTGAATCTATGTTGGCTTCCGAAATTTTTTCAGGAAGTATTGCTATGTAGCATTCCAGGTTATCCAAAACCTTGTCTAACACTATTTGTATCAATTAGTTTTGAAGCATTGATTACAACTTCGCCTATTTTTATTTGCTTTGGAATAGTTGAAGTATCCACGTTTGGAATCCAGGTTTAGACACATTCACTGAATTATAATAGTAAATATCTCCTTTAACTGAAATAAATATTCCCAAATATTCCCAGTAGATGCACGTTTCAAATAGGATCTTTTAAGCAGTTTAAACTGGAAGTGAAAGAACCTGGGGTTTCATAACCTTTTTAACTTCTGTTTTCCAGTCAAGCACATGACATTTTAGATGCTATATCAAGGTACTCTTTTGGAGTTTCTATAACTTCCATTTTTGGTTTGTATGGATCGGTTAATCTACAAGATTTACTTGTACGAGGATTTACACCTCAAAAACATTTTATTTAGAGTATTCTACAGTTGGCGTTTATACTGTATATAGGTATATGAAGCACGAATTTCCGTAGCATAATATTTTAGTGTACGATATTTTACACGATGTTCTACACTTTTGAAAATAATCCACCACGCTTTTTATCAAGCGTTTTCCTATCTCTTAACAGAAATGCTTAAATGAAGCATCCTTCATTTGTAACAGAGGTGTAGATTCTGATTAGCAAAAATAATGGAAATTGTTCCAATAACTAATTTCATATATTGCTGCGTAGGAATAACTTATTATTAATGAATCTTCCATTGACGCTCTACTTAAAAGTCCAAAGGTACTGATCTACAAATTATATAAAGAATATCGTCGACGTTGTCCTTTAGAAAGACTATGCCACCGTGAAAATTATTTTGGCAATAGTCAACTTCCCTTCATGCATACTTTTTGTATTTTGCTTAAAACGATTGCTTTTAAAATTTATTTTGGTAGTCTATTTTTTATTTTTATTTTTAAGCGTTTTATGGATTCCGATTTCACGTTACTTTAATAATTAGTATATACAAATATAGAGTTTACTTATTTTTATTATTGTATATCATTTGATCCTAACTAACTACATAAAGTTAGTGCTCAATCTTAACCATCGTCAGAATATACCACTGCGTACCTCTACACTAGTTTCGTCAGAATTTGTTAATATGAAATTTCAAACAATTCTGTTGTAAACAAGCCCCTTGCTTGACTGAAATCATTTGGCGATGTAAAATTTTATAGTCTTAATACAAAAACATATTTAAATTTTCAATGATTTTTTATTGGCTTATTTAAAATCTTTCTGAATTTTCTCAAAAGGTGAAATATGGTTCTTTAAACTGTAGATTATACCCAATGCTAAAACTTCAACAGTTAAATCCTTAAGAATAGACACTAATAAGACTTATAATAATAATCCAAGGTTACAAGAAAACTATGTTAAACAGGAAATTACCAACAGGAGGAAACCAAAAGCCCAAGAATAAACTAACAAGATTGTAGTAAATAAATTTGATCAATGTTAAAAAAATTACGACCACTATGGAATTTGTAAATTCTGAAATGAATTTTAATAATAAAAACTTAATATTCTAATAACTCTTGTTGAATAAAAATTCTAAAACACGACCCTACTTATGTATTTTGCATGTATTTCATTCCAACAATAGATATGGTATGAATGTTTTCTAACAGTACAATAAAATATGGTTAACCTTGATTTCATTGTTTGCATTAAATGTCATAATTTTTAAAATTATTGTGCTTGTTTTCAAGTTGTAAATACTGCCAAGTTTAAATTCTTGTGGTCTTAGAGAAAGTACAGTCTGCTACTTGGTTAGAATGGAAATTCGATGTGAGTGGAACCACGAGGAACCTAACCTCGTTACAGAATATACTATTCCTCAGTGAAAAGCTAAGGTTTCTCAAAACAATAATTCAGCCACATCATCCATAAAGAAAAAACTTGTGACTAAATCGTTAGTGCCGAAGAGAGATGGAATTTAAATATTAAAACAACACAATGAAACCCACAAGTTCACTATATCTCAACTCTAACACGTGCTCTATATAAGCAATCAAACTTGAAACCGAAAGCAACATAAAAGCTTTCTCTAGAATTGAATGACTGAATACCAAATACAAAACGAATTTGAAATATGAACCAGACTGTCGTCGGGCCAGAACAAGCAATGATTTGAGTCGGGATGACAGGATGAGTCTATTTACCCAACAAAATAATTACTGCAAAATAATGACACTGATGGAAATAATCACATACAAAATAACCAAACTGGTAATTAACTAAAAGAAAATCTCATAACAATAAGCGAAAATGGACACAAAGGCTTAAAAAAATAATATTGTAATGTCAAGGAATTTAATTGTTTACAAAAGCAATAAAAATTATAAATTACATTATGTAGTATGAATGCTCAATAAATAATCAATAAACGTAAGTATCAAAAACATCCACATGATTTAAGACTTCGGACAAGATATTTTAAAACAAAATAAATATCTGCGACTTTATTAAAAGTATTCCTTCAATATCTTAGGCCAAAATGTGAACAACTGGAGAGAAATTTCTGAACGGTATATGAAATTAAAACAGTATAAATAAGCCAAAATGACAAAGTCAGACTCCGTGTTGGTAAAAAAATCGTCTCAGGTTTACTAGAAATGCCCCTAAAACAAATCATGTAGCAAATGGTCCTAGCAACGGGTTTGCTTACAGTATTTTTAACAAGCGTACAGCTGTTGTGCAAGGTCCCTTTGAATATACTGAGAAGGAAACCTTGGGCTGCTGAAGAGTGTAAAAAAGTACTAAAAAAAGTATAATAACAAGTCTGGCGCTTTGTTATGTTAAAGATAATCATCTGCTATATAAATAAAAAAAAATTACAGACGTGTTTGCGGGTGGTAAGTTTACGCATGATGTGCATAAAGTTGCATAATAAAGGTAACCATTTAAAGTAAAATAACAAAGCTGGGGTTTATATATTATTATCATAACACCTTCAGTATGATATATTTAAAAAGTCAGATCGAAATTGTGGTAGAAACAAAGCGACAGACCATAAAACACGTTTGATATAAGTGACAGACGCGTGAGTGCGAGCGAGACAGCCTTATGCGGGCACTCGGATAGAAGAGCGCGTATGGGAAATGCTTGTCGATACGCATTATTTATTCATTTTGGTAACTATTTTCATAACTTTTGATGATTATTGAATATTTAATTTTGTGACATTGAGGTTTTTAAAGATACTATGTTTATGTAAAATGATTCACACTGTTAAATACTCGCTGAAAACAGTATGTTGCAATGTTGAAATAACATAAAAACAAAATTAATCTTAACTTTAGAATTATATTATATCATCTAGGGGGCCGCCATCAACTCCAATATATCGTACATTCGTAATGCTCATTGTTTACTGTGAATGCTGTTTTTTCCATAGAGTCAGGATGCATTTCCACCAGATGTCTTGAGCTAAATTCAGAGTGGTACAGTAAGAACATTTACCTAAATTACTAAGGATTCTTTTCTCTTTTTAAAAGAGGATACTTGTCTTTAACGGTCGTCTCATTAAGTTTTCTATATAGTATAGTAGATATATGCAAAAAATAGTTGATAGGTGGAACTAATTCCCACAAAGACGTGGATTGAATTTTTTAGTTCGTTGTTGGTATCTTTTTGACATACTAAAAGTCTAGAAAAATCTGAGTGTGCAAAATGCGTTTTTTGGCAGCCATCTTGAAAATACATCAAAAATTAAAAAAGTCATGTGTAGTATCAAATTACGGGAAACTTCATGCTGAAAAAGATTATGATATTGGCTTTAAAAAATAAATAACAAAATAGTGGCCGAAAACGGAAAGCTTATATTACTCAAAATGAGTATTATAATACAAATGCATATTGTATTTCGTCAATCTTACATCAGAGAAAAGCTAAATCTAATAGTCATAATCATAAGATTTATAATTGTTTGACAATTTTTAACTTATGTTTTGTTTTACTATTAACTTTTTTAACACGTCTAGATTCACAAAGAGAATCTTTCAATAACTTAACTTTAATTAATAATTTAAGTAAATATATACGATGTTCAATACATTGATTCACAAACCAGCTTGGAAAATGAAGATCGGTTTTCGACTTTACATGATTAAAGAGTAAAATTGACAATTGCTTTTTATGTTTAATTGTTTCATATATCTCAACATAACAGCTTAGTTGGAATTCGACAATTGAAGTGAATAATTCTGATGGAAGACAAAAGTGGCCAGTAGTGTAATCCCTGTTGAGTATTAATAAGTCTGATTCTTTTTGTTCGTCTTTATCTCTTATATTAGTCAAAATGCAATTTTCACATTGAAATGAACACAGTTCTATAATAGAAACCTCACTATGTAAATCTAAATCGTCTTCTACTTCATTTATTACACACTTAACACTTAGATCTGATTGATTGGTTTTATATATGGAAGGCATATTTCAATTATCACGGACTTTTTGAGATTTCAAATAATCTGTAATTGTTAAAAGAGATTCTCCGTCGTTTTGACAATTTCCTTCAGTCCAACTTTGATCTATCCTGTGAAAGACATTGCTTTCTAGCCTATGCCTAAATTGTTGGGTAGTAGGGTACATATTGAAACCGCCAGCACCACGAATTGTACTAAATAAGTTTTCTAAACATTCTTGCGTTAACTTATTTGTTCGTAAAAAAGGAACATCTATATTTTTTAACTCTTGCCACATCATAATAATAGCGTTAATGGTTTGCTGAAGTCCGGTAAAACATGGTGGTACTTTGTGTTTTCTATTGTCTAGTGTTATAACCTCCCCAAGTTTCAATCCATTTAACGAAATATTATAGATCCTCTATTAATGTACTAATTTCGCAATTGCACAATTGTAAGGATTTGACGTTGATTGGAATCTACTATTTAGAATGTCTATTAATCGATTCATTTTTTCAATAAAATCAACAGTATGCGAAGCACCTGGATCAATCAATTTGCAATCTATGGCTGTTTTAATACCGGATGCTGTTCTATGGCTAAATATTTGCATTGCTAAGTTAGCGGACATTTTTTGAAAATTGTTAGGTCTAATATGTGCATCCGTCAAATGCCCTAAGAACTTTGCACGTTTTAATTTGATATCAATAGCAAATGTATCGGCTATGTGCTTAAAAGATACTTTGTTATTTTCGACAAGAAAGTCGGCTTCAAGTAAACGATTTCTTATGCTTTTAATAAGATGTACGACGTCAAAGAGGACATATATTTTTTATCTGAGATAGCGAAATACGGCTTTTCCTGAAAAGCGCCTAACATTCTCATGAGGCTTTGGTTTGCACTTCCTTGGTCACATACAATAGACTTAACATCGAAACCTGAATTATTTACAATTTCAATACATTTTGGAACAAGGTTGACTAAACTATCAGCTTTAACAGAATTATTAGATAGAAAATAAAACAAAGGTAATTTAAAATCTTTAACTATGCCTCGCATCATAAAAACCAATGCTTCCGTGGCATAATTCGGGTTTCTGCCCAAATGTCCCATATCTTCATATCCTTCAATAATATCTAGACTTGGACAGTACTGAACGTATTTGTGCAGACTCATTTCGTCAAAAACTAAATTACAACATTTTTCAGAGTTTAAATGAAAAGAATTACTTTTATATTTCAAAGCGTCAATTAAATGTGTGTTAAACCCTGTAGTAAAGTTAGGAATATTTGACCATAAACGAATAGAACTTTCAGATGGTAAATTCATCTGCTTATGATTTTTTAATATCTGTAGCCACCAGGTGCACGATAATGTAAATCGAAAGAAAATTTTTTCTCATCTTCTTCGGATATTTGGCAAATATACATGAATGGCATGAATGCCTATCGCATGATTTATTATAGTAATAAGGTGCATAGAACATAAGAAATTTGTTAAAAGGGGACAAATTAAATTAATTATATAATATTGGTTTGATATAAATAATTCTTATATTATTATTAATTGTTGTTGCATGTGATATAAGAGAAACCAATGAACATATGTTATTAGTGTTTTAATACTGTCTTTAATTGTTTTATTGTTTATCTAATATTTAATTTCATGGTATCAACTTATATCATATTTTCACCACGTCCTAAAGCAGCCTTCAATGTTAGTCGGTGCTCTTGGTTTTTTTATTGCTACGTGCCCAGTAACGTCACACAGTGAAAGTAGTGATAATATCTAACATAAACAGGTTCACTATCTGTAGTTCTAATTTGGCACTTAACAGCATTGGTTAATGATAGATCGTAATCTTCGTTGATAAACATGTCTTGAAATTGCCTACAGTTTTATTATTTCTTCCTTTTCTTTGCTAGTTAAACGATTGTTTTGAACTATTATCTGTTTAGGTCATTCTATAATGTTTCTGTCAACATTAACTTTTTCCGAAATCAAATGGGCGTCTGTGTCATGGGCGAATCGGCTGGTATGGTGCAATAACCATTACGAGCGATTGGAATTGATCCGGGAATGATAAAAGTAAGGACTGTAAGCGTTTGTAGAATAATTACTTCTCCGTTCCCAATGGATACGAAGATTTTAATAAATTCGCTGTGAAAAGATTATTTTTGAAGAGTATTCCAAAAAAAAAGAAAACAAAAATTAAAATGTTAACAGTTTCGAGGGTGTTGTATAATCATTTTTTCGCATTTAGTTTAATGAAATCGTCATTACTAATTAAAACATCAAAATTTAAATCGCAGTCGACTACTGCACGTAGATGTAATTAGAAATCCCAAACTCAGAAAATAGTGGAAAAAAATGTATTATCGGCTTAAATTTTTTTTTAAATTAATTTTTTTTAAAGGTTTTTTAATAGATGTACTTTATAAATTCAGCATTTCGTATTTATGATTGAAATTGAAACTCTATCAGGATCTTATTCTTTTATCTTCATAAAACAAACAAAGGAAGGAATAATCTCAAGCAGCATTTTTAGTAGTGATGGGAACTTGGGTGTCGAGTGTCGTGATACTGTTCGTGGTCGTGACACTTGAAGTGTCGCGACACTTCGTGTCGAACAGTATCGCTCTTATTAGAGTGTAATTCGAAGTTGCTTGATCATTCTTACAAAGAAATTAAAGGCAGATTTGTTGAACTGGCCAACAATCATTGAATAAGACGTACATATAAAACTATTTTGTTGTAGATTTTTTAGTTAAAATTATAAATTCATGAATTATTTGCAAAACATTAATTTAAAAGCCGAAACCTGAAAAGTTGACGCAACGCCTCCGTGGTTCGATGGCAAACCGTGGCTTGCTAAACTGCACGGGCTGGTGGAATGCACGATCGAACCCCGTTACAAGCATAACTTTTTTTTAAATTTTATTTGTTATTATTCTTTTATTCGAAAAACGTACAAGAAATAATACATTACAAATAAAAAATAAAGATACCCAATTAATAAGACATTGTCTTATTAATTTGGTATCTTTATTTTTTATTTGTAATGTATTATTTCTTGTACGTTTTTCGAATAAAAGAATAATAACAAATTATTTAAATTGTTTTGCAACTATTAATCTCACCGACTTTTATTCGAGAACGAACTATTTGGCATATTCAGATTTCCCATACTAATTTTCTATAGCAAATGTTAGAACGAATGCGGTGTATAAATAATTTAATGTCTTTTAATGTACTTAATGCATAAATATATAACTATAACAGAATTTACTCATAAACCTAATTGTTTTTTAATCCCTAGTTTATGATTTACGTATTAGCTATGAATCTTGACTGCTCGTTTCAATTATATTATATGAACTAGCGCATGCATGATGTGTAAATGCGAAGTATCGTTAAAGAGTCGTGAAGGAGTCGACACTTCACACGGCTAATGGTTTCGATTCGCAAGTGTCGTGATACGCGGGTGGTATCGCGAACCCAACACTAATTTTTAGTCATCGCTACGAACCAGCAACTATCGGCGAAATTATTAAATATTAGGTTTTTGTCTCTAGTCACATGCACGTAATTGTTACGGTTTTATTATGTGCCTGGAACCAAAATGGGGAACAATTTTTGGGTAGCAGATACATTGCAGTAACATCTCTGGCACTTGTCCAGCTACGTTTCGGTTATGTTTAGGCTACGTAGAGGGAACGAGGTGGCGTAGTAATTGCTACTTTCGTGGAACTCCTTTTCTCTTTGACACATCGTGTCGCGTGGTTGCTCGGTCTTACTCTTAAGAAATGTTCTATAATTTTCTATACTAATGCTGCAATTATGTCACAAACTGGACTACTATTTAATTTGTAATAAGTACTTAAGTAATAGTACCAAGAGCGATGAAATGTTTGATTATTTTGTCATTCCAGTATACCAAAATTATAAACAATGCAACTTTTCTGTTAAATGTGATGATGATAGTTCGAGAAATAACAACGCGCTTCTTTAAATATATTGTTTAATAAAAAATGTCTCTAATAAAGTATGGCTAAAATACTTATAATAAGTTGATGATACACATGATAGAAACCATTTTTATATTATTCCTAAGGTACAATTTGGCTGAAATTTGTTATTTTTGTTGAAGGTTATATAGTAAAACATCTATTAACAATCATCACGATTAATGACCTCCAACATTTTACAAGTAAATATGGAGATGGAATAGTTTACGAAAAATCACTTAATAGTGATGCTCCTGGGTAGCAAAAACGTAAGTTTTACCTTCAATACTACTGTAAGGTTCCGTTACTTTAAAGTGCTAAGCAATGGTTTCAGACAGGCGGCAGTAACTTTCAGCACTTCGGTAAGTTACTGCAACAATAATAATACCATGGCTTTAACGAGTTGGGTTAGTTAGTTGCAACGACTTTAAAGTAATTACGTTCCATATACTTTTAAAAGTTACTCAGAAGTAATGGAACTGCATAGTTCCAATAAATAGTGGAAACAACTACATAATTACTAAAACATTCCGAACTGAAGTAATTAAACCTATAAAGTGTAACGTGTTAAAATTCCCCATTTTATAATAATGTACTTTTGTATGCATTAATGATAAAAAACCATGGCAAGGTCCTGCATTCTTCAATGTATTTTTCGTTGGGTTAGAATTTGCATACTTCAGTTTAATTCAAATAGTGTTTTCTTAAATATCAAGAGTTACCTCTGCATGTTCCTATACTGATAAAATTTCTTCTAGAATAAAATGTAGACTTCTTATTACGGTAAATGACGTCTTTGCATATGCCAAAATTTATTTTAAGTCGTTCTCACGATTACAGACGTTTCGAAGAAAAAACTCCGGATAAAAATGAATTTATAAATATTCAAAAATACTGTCGCCCTTCTAACAAAAGGATTGAATGATTTAAATGCCTATATCTACAATTAGTGGAGTGCTCTGTATTTAGTGACAAGTGAAACAAGGACATTTTTGTTTACGTGTTATTTTGTTGGAAGTTTAAAGAACTTTAGAATGCCACCAATGTACCCAGGACTAATGGATAATTTGTTAAATAGAAATAAGTTTGCTGTTAAAATTTATGTGTACCATTATTATGGAATTTGTTTGTTATTCACATATTCAACTCTTTCTCACTAAGGATTCTTAAGATAATAGTATTACTATTAAATTACTATGTAATTAGTATTATTATTAATTATTATCGAGATAACATAGGACCATTTACTTGTGGAAGTCTCTAAAACATTCCAATTAGTTTAATACTAACGTAACTAAATATGACTACTAATTGCTTTCAATCAATATTGCCAGTACTCGTTTCTGCTTGCGAGTGTTGATGTAAATGACTACCAAGCAGGTGGCGCCCATATATACATATTTTTATTATGTCTAGTACCTCTTGTTTTGTTTTACAATTCGAAATCCATGGAAACCAGACCTACGCCTGAACCATAATTTGATATAAAAAGATCTTAAAAGCCGGGGCATTATAGTAAGTATTGTTTTTATGAGCACTACAGTAGGTATTCAGATTGTAAATTTTTTTAACTATTATTATTGGTGCCTTATCGCTGGGCCTTGTTTTGATGAAAACATTCCTTTTCGTTTGTGTAATAAGTAAACGTTACATTTGGGGCCCATGCGTGGGGCTTTTATGTTTCTAGAGCAATTTTATGTTACAAATGACAGTCCATCGTGGGGCTTTCTATTTTTAGTTATTACAATTGGCACCCATCGCAGGGCTTTTGTGTGTAAAATTTTTTAGTTGTTACAAAAGTCATACATTTGGTTGTAGTTACGTAACAACTACTCAATCAAAGTTACGATCTACTTACCGCTACTTAGATGCTGCTTGGAATTCTGCTATAAATACGAATATAGTGGGGTAAAGTGGTTACAATAAAGTATTATTGTAACCATAAATAAGTATTTATGAAAGTTTTTCCAGAAAAAGTTATCATTTTTAGAAAGGCACGTTTTAATGATCTGATTTAGTATAAAATCACGGCTTTGTTTTTTTATAAAACTTTCATTTGCATGCTATAAGTCTGTAGATACTAGAAACAGGATTTCTGTTTCTATTACAGTACGTTAAACTCTATTATACGAATATTTAGTTTATCTGACCGATCTATTTTAATACAAAATTGAAAACTTGTATTTTGCAATTAATGTACTATAGTAAATAAGTAAATAATGATTCGCACAAAAATAAAATAGTAATAAAAAAACATAATATAAGACCAAACTTGGTCGATTGGGAAAGATCCTGCTTCTTGATCAAAGGAACATGGGTTCATATCTACTCATATCTAATCTAAATTTTAAAAATCTACTACAATTGTATTTGAACTCATTAGGATAAGATGTTAAAGGTGTATGAGTGATAAAGTATAGAGGAGCGTAATGTACTATGCTACAATAACTCTATTGCCTCCGTTGCACTGCTTTAAAAGAGTTTGTGTGTGTAGAAACTTTATGTAATCTGCGCAAGACTTTTAACTTAAGTAGGGGTGTTCGAACAGGGCGAGCCACGGAGAAGGGTAGTTTTTAAGTAGTATAAGTTTGTATCTGTTAGGAGTACGTTGATTTTTAAAATAAAAGTATTAAATTTACCGAGTTTTCTTGTGTTAGAGTATTATTTCACATTTTGGTGCCGAAACCCGTGAACGGATCGCGAAGTCAACGTAATCAAACGTAAATATTCGCAATTTATACGGACCGCGAACGCGAATATTTAGAAAAGGACTACAAATAAATTTATACTCAAAATGGAGAACGCAAAACGAACAGTGTTTAGGGCGCAATTGACAAAAACTGTTAATTCTATAAACTTGTTATTAGAAAGTGATTACCAGGTGGAAGAGATTTACGCTGCTATGGCTAAATTAAAACTCGCCAGTGATAATTTAAAAGAAATTGATAAGCAGATGGAATCATCATTAACGGACAACATTGAAGAAGAGTTACAAAAACAAATTGAATATGCAGAAGTAGCGGTAGTTGCACTGTCCAAGCTGGAGTATCGGTTGAAGGAATTGGAAAAAACACAAGAACCTCTTCAAAACGCGATAGGTAGCTACCCTATAACAAACGAAGCAGAATTACAACCGGTCCGCAATCCTATACCTACAGTGAAGCTTCAAAGATTGCAGTTAATAAAATTTGACGGCAAACCAAAGGGTTGGATTCCATTTTGGGAACAATTTAAAAGTGCCGTCCACGAAAATTGTCAACTAAGTGATGGAGACCGATTCAATTACTTGCGAATGAGCGTCGTAGGAAAAGCCGCAGAGGCATTAGAAGGATTTCCACCTTCAGGAGCTTTTTATAACGAAGCTCTTAGCGCATTAACAGGTCAGTTTGGGAATACGGAACGGCTAATCGAACAATACTTCGATAGTATAATGAAAATTGAACAAGTACGTTCAAAAACTGACATTGTTAATTTAAGAAAGAACTACAATTTAATTACTTCAGCCATGCGGGCGCTCACTATATTAGAAGTTTCATCAGTACAGTACAATGTTATTGTAAAAACTAGCATTCTTAAATCGTTGCCGACAGATTTACGCCTAGCGTATTATAAACAAACAAAGAAAGATGCGAATGAGTCTGAAACCGGCTCCGACGTGACAAGGGGTTCTTTGTCGGAAGACAACGTTGACAGACAAGTGAAGGGATTACTGCAGTTTGTGAAAACTGAATTGGAATCGTTGGAACAGACATTCAAAACAGATGGTGATCATTCAAGCAAATCCACCAGCACCTATAATAAACCGGCAAGTTTCAAAGGAACAGCTTCAAGTTTATTGACCAGTAATAAAATTTCTAGTAATTGCTTTTTCTGTGACAAAGAGCACAAAACGGAGGTCTGCAATGCAAATGTGTCGCTAGAAAAGAAGAAAGAAGCGCTAAAGGCAAACGGCCGATGTTACCGTTGTACCAAGAAAAATCATAGCGCCAAATACTGTGCCAACAAATATTTGCGTTGTAATAAATGTAAAGGGCGTCACGCTACCACTTTGTGTAATCCTGATTGGGATAAGAAGATTACGACTGTAACATCAATAAACAATGCAAGTTTCTGTGCGGCAAATGGAACCGATAGTCCGTCGAATATGCCATCAGTGTCAAGTTTAATGACAAATATAAGCAAAGGTGTGTTGTTACAAACCGCGTGTGTATTTGCGGGAAATGGTAATACGTCGATGAAATTGATACGCGTAGTGATTGATGGTGGTAGTCAACTTACCTTTATAAAGGAAAACATTTCGCGAATATTGAATTTACCGGTAGTTGGACAACATCGGGTTAGTATTACGGGATTTGGAAACAATGGACCTGTTCCAGCGAAGCTTTACAGTAAGGTGATAGTTACTTTAAAAGGACAATATAATGATGAACAGCTGACGATGGAGGCGATCGAGGTGCCAGAAATCTGCATGGATAGTTTAAAAATTCCTAGTGAAAGTGTAGAAAATTACAAACACTTGCAATTAGCAGATTATGTTCCTAAAAATAGCACTAAATTGTTGATGGGGCAAGAGATAAACTTGCTCATAGGTGCAGATAACTACTGGTCAGTAGTAAGTGGAAAAAAAAATATACAACTTGACGACAAACTAGTAGCCGTCGACACAAAATTTGGATACACGCTACACGGGCCAATTCCAGTAGATACCACTTGTGTTTCTGTTAATTTACAAACTGTACTACATGCAATGGTAATGCCTGAACCAGCGGTTGAGAAGCTTTGGGATTTAGAAACTGTTGGAATTACAAACGAAACAAACGAAGGAAAGGACTTTTTTAAAAACTTTATGAAGGACAGTATTCAAAAGTGCGGGAATTGTTACGAAGTCGCGTTGCCGTGGAAACGGGAAGACTCTATCATCGAAAACGACAATTTTATTAGTGCTCGTGTTCGCGCCGAGAAACTTAAACTCAAATTAGCGCGTATTGGCAAACGCAAAGAATATGACGGTGCTATAAATGAACTGATAAAATGTGGCTATGCGGAATTAATTAGTGATAGTGAAAAGGGTGTTAAAGACCGTATATATTATATGCCCCATAGACCTGTATTCAGAGAGGACAAACAAACGACAAAATTACGCGTAGTATTCGACGCGTCTTCACATGCGCCGCGGGCTGAGTCGTTAAATAGTCTTTTGGAAAAGGGGCCAAATTTAAACCCAGATCTAATTAAGGTTCTATTGAACTTCAGAGTAGGTCAAATTGGAATTATAGCTGATATCGAGAAGGCGTTTCTTCAGATTTCTTTAAACAAACGGGATATGGACGCGCACCGATTCATATGGTATAATGTCAAAGGTGAATTAATAACTTACCGAATGAAACGAGTGACATTCGGAGTTACTTGCAGTCCCTTTATTTTAAGTGCTGTAATTCAGACGCATCTGGAGAATAATAAAGAAAAGGACAGTAAAGTGATAGAAATATTAAAAAATGGATTCTACGTCGATGATTTAGTCATTAGTGTCGATGATCCGGTTTTCGCAGATCGGGTAAAGTGTTTTGCAATAAAACTTTTTAAAGAAGCATCAATGAATTTACGTAAATGGACAATGAGTGGCCGAGATGAAAGCGAAAGTGTTGAATCCGGTAATAGTTCGGTGCTTAAGGTTTTAGGGATTAATTGGTGCAATTTAAGTGATACGTTAGGTGTAGATTTAAGTGGTGTGACAGAATACGTGAACACTACCAATCTCGTCACAAAAAGGACCGTCTTACAAACAATAGCACGCGTATATGATCCGCTGGGATCTATTAATCCGTGTATAATAAAATTGAAGGTATTGTTTCAAGACATATGGCGACGCAAATTTGATTGGGACGATTTATTACCAGCGGACCTTGCAAGCGAATGGCACGAATGCAGCCAGCAGTTGATGCAACTCATGGATTTTGCGGTACCGCGTCGAGTTTTCGGATTGGACAAATTACATGAATCGCAGTTACACATCTTCGCGGACGCGTCACCGCGAGCGTATGGGGTGGCAGCCTATCTACGCGGAAAGGACAGTGATGGCAGAATTATGGCAAGATTCTTGTGCTCCAAGAATCGTGTTGCACCTTTAAAAGAATGTAAGGACAATTTATTAACTTTGCCGCGTCTTGAACTGACTGCTGCGCTTTTAGCGGCCAGGTTGCAAAAATTTATAACAAGTAACCGATTAATTTAACTAGAGTAATGTGTTGGACTGATTCACTGATTACTTTACATTGGATTAAAGGAGATTCCTCCAAATGGAAACCATATATCGCTAATCGAGTAAAAGAGATTCAATCTCTGTCCGATGTTCAAGACTGGAACCATTGCCCAGGGCGCGAAAATCCAGCAGATTTGCTTACGCGCGGAATAAACGCTAACAAATTAAGGAATTCCGAGGTATGGACAAAAGGCCCCTGGTGGTTGCAAGAGGATGAGAAGGAGTGGCCGATTGAGGATACTGAAGATCGCGATTCAACTGCTGCAGTATTGGAGATATGCCTGTTAAATAAACAAAGTGATAGTGTTCCGGATCCATTGATAAACATAATGACATTCAGTGACTATAATCGGGCTGTAAGAGTAACTGCGTATGTGTTGCGGTTTGTAGAAAATATTAAAAGTAAAAACAATAGAAATGTAGGAAATTTAAATATAAATGAAATCGAAAGTGCGGAAACGACCTTACTTAAGCAAGCACAGGGGGAGGTCTATTATTCTGAAAAATACTACTTAAAGAAACATGGGGTAGTGCAACGAGAATCAACAATAGCCACTTTAAACCCGTTTCTAGACGACAATGGATTATTACGTTTGGGTGGACGTCTACAGAATTTGGAAGAAAGTTTTGACGTAAAGCATCCCATTATATTACCGAACGGGTCATATTTAAGTAAACTATTAATACGCAATGTACACGGGCGTATACATCATAGTGGTGTGAATGCTACTCTTTACGAATTACGTAACCGATTTTGGCTCATCAAAGGTCGACAATTAGTAAAATCAGTTTTATCAAGATGCGTAATTTGTAGAAGGCTTCATGGCAAACCAGCGTCTGCACCATTTGCTCCTTTACCAAAGGACAGAATTCAACAAGCGAAACCATTTGAAATAACGGGACTCGACTTTGCAGGCCCTTTATACTGCAAAGAAGACAATGGCTCAAGAAAGTGTTATGTTTTCTTATTTACCTGCGCGGTGACGAGGGCTGTTCACCTCGAGCTTGTGGAATTAATGAACATTGCTGCAAGTGTTTGTGCCCTTAAGCGATTCTTTGCCCGTAGAGGCATTCCGAGAATTATATATTCTGACAATGCAAAAACATTTAAAAGATTATCGACTGAACTTCAAGCCTTGAATATTATTTTAAACAGCAAGGAATTAAAGCAATTCGTACTGAATTATAGAATTAATTGGAAGTTTATCGTGGAACGAGCTGCATGGCATGGTGGTTTTTATGAACGCCTTGTGAGGAGTGTGAAAGATGCTTTAAAGGCTACAGTGGGACGATATCTATTAAGCAAGGATCATCTATCAACACTGCTAGCCGAGATCGAAGCGACAATTAATGCGCGACCTCTCACTTACATCGGTAGTGAACCTATGGACTTATTACCTTTAACTCCCGCACATTTTTTATTGGGTCCTCGACTAAGTACAGTGCCCTTTATTGAAGGCAGGACTAAAGGAGATGATTTACGTAAGCAGTGGAAGCAGAGGACCCAGATGTTGGACTATTTCTGGAAAAGATGGTCCGTTGAATATCTGCAGTTTCTTCGAGGAGCTCATCATAATGTGAGTGTTTGTGAGTTTAAAGTCAAAGAAGGCGACGTGGTCTTAGTGCACGGTAATGATAATCGCCGACTTATGTGGAAATTAGGACTTATTACGGAAGTCATTCCTGGCCGCGACGGAAAAGTACGTGCATGTTATGTGAAGTGCGCTAATGGGAACATTCTCAGACGCCCAATTCAACTGCTATATCCGTTGGAAATCAACGTTGCTTAATTTCGGGGCGGGAGGATGTAGAAACTTTATGTAATCTGCGCAAGACTTTTAACTTAAGTAGGGGTGTTCGAACAGGGCGAGCCACGGAGAAGGGTAGTTTTTAAGTAGTATAAGTTTGTATCTGTTAGGAGTACGTTGATTTTTAAAATAAAAGTATTAAATTTACCGAGTTTTCTTGTGTTAGAGTATTATTTCACAGTGTGGAACCCCGACTCTCTAAATGCAGTACAAGGGGAATGAATTATGTATGTATATAAAATATTACATAATCATAACCTAATCGTTATAATAAACAGTTGTTGAATTTTGTCCTTAGAATAAAAGGAGACAAAAACCTATGTTTGTTGCAGACAGCTTAGTTTTAACTCTAAAATACTGTATAACAATGTTCGAAGTTTGCTTTCAGGAACTCTAGATGTGATTAAAATTAGACATTATAACCGCGTATTGCTGATCAATTGTATATTGTATATTTTACAATAATGAGTTCTTATTAACATGCCATAAAATGTATTTTAATCTATCGACATTCCAAGACCAAATCTTCGAGCGTTCTTCTTAACTCGGCTCATCATAGTTTATACAGTACTATTACTAATTTTTTTTTCAAATTTTTTCCACTTATTTTTGAAATCTTTGTCATTTTTTGCTAATTCTTTGCTCTTTTTAAGCAATCCTTTTATTATAGCCCAATATTGTTCTATTGGGCGTAGTTCAGGCGTATTTGGAGGATTATGATCCTTTGGTACGAAATTGATGTTGTTGGCTCGGAACCATTCTACCGTTGCTTTTGCATAATGAACAGTGGCCAAATCAGGCCAAAATAACGTAGAACCATGGTGGTTTTTAATAAACGGAAGTAAACACTTTTGGAGACACTCTTCTATATAAACCTCTTTAGTAATGGTACCGCCAGTGACAAAACTGTCGCTTCTTTTCCCGCAAGGCCAGATTGCCTGCCAAACAAGAAACTTTTTGGCAAACTTGTCCAATTTTTTTTTCTTGTAGCTATCATCCATTTCAGTTTTGTCTACACAAGTATAAAATTCAAGTTCAGGAAGCTGCCGAAAGTCTGATTTTACATAATTCTCATCATCCATTACGATGCAATCAAATTTTATCAAAAGTCCACTGTAAAGTTTCCGTGCTCGAGTTTTTGCCACTAAGTTCTGCTTTTCTGTTCTGTTTGGTGCTTTTTTCATTTTGTACGTATGGAGGCCGTTTCTCTTTTTGCACATTTGGATGTATGAAGATGATTTTCCTACCTTAAAAGCAACATCTCTTACCGAACTGTTTGGATTTTTCTTAAAAATCCGAATCACTTTTCTTTCTGTGTTTGGAGACACTGCGCCACCTTTCCGACCTGAGCCAAACTTTCTATCGGTTGTTTGGCGTTGGCGAAAGTTGCTAAGTATATTGATAACTGTAGATTTCGGGAGATCCAATTGTTTACTTATAGTCCTACACGATAAATTAGGATTTTCAAGGAACGTGTTCACAATCTTTTTTCGTATGTCTAATTCACGTGATGCCATTTTCATTACTGTTTGACAACTGAACAATTTACTAACTAAGTTTTTGTTTGCAAAACAATTGCAACAAGTTAGCAACGTTCGCGGCCCCAGTTGCTATGATTTAGCTGATATTCACAACACTTTTGAGTGACAAAATTTTTTCGTGCACAAGCTTTAATTGATTTTCATTGTCCATTTATGTATTTTAGTATATTTTATTACTTAATTTTTTGTACGTGTTATTTATTATACATATTCATAATAATTATTTCCGTATACAATTACTATTATATTTAGAGCATTTCGTTAATTAAAAAAATTTGTGACTTTATGATCCTGATAAATAAGAATAAGTATTGCGTGATTGTGTAAACTATTCTATTATTAATATGAATAATATACTATTAATTAAAATATACATATATTATTGAAACAAATTTAAGAATCAATTCATTTGAAGATCGATCTCTATTTGTACGAATAGATTTTTTAACGGTCAATGTTCAAATAAGCTTTTTTAATATTAAATACTAACTAATGAATTTTGAAAGATAATTTTAATGAAAGTTAGGTTTGTACCTCAAGCCATACTTAAAAAGCATGCCACAAACGTGCGTCTCCTGCACATGTTGCATTGTTTCCATGCAATCATTGCACAATAGAAGCTTTTCACACGGTGGTTGATACTTTCAACTAATCATACAAATTAATTTTGCAATAAAAAAACAAGTTCTAAATAAAATTATGATTTTTCATTAGTCCTAATTTTCCAGATATTGAAATCATTCGTCTATCTAGAATAGCAACCCAACTTTTCAGTTTGGTATCGTACAATATATGCCCATATTTTAGATGATATTTATTATTAGACCTCCCATACAAATATTGCTCAATTACAAAGGAAGACCAGTATACTAATGTATTAGTACAATTATTATACAATAATTATAATATAGTATGAAGTGTATAAGAACGATACCAGATTGCAACACAACATTAAACACTAAATAAATATAAATAAAGATGTTTAATACGTAATCAAACTAAATGAAATAGTATTATTTTTATAATGAAAACAAAAACAAACAGACTGATTTTGTTTTTAATGTTACATAAACATATTAAAAAATACAAGTCAAACAATTAGCATTGTACCCCATGTTTAATGATTTTGTTTAACATTTATTTTTATGTACCACGAACGTACGAAGTCCGAATTCTCCTGCTATATTTGTGCTAATGCTTTACTCATTCGCTAAAACTGCTGAAACAATTTTAGATACTTTTGTTGTAGTTTCATGTTTTCTTTACTCGGGCCACTTCAGCTTAGAAGTGGCTGATGTTTATTGGATTACTCGAGCTTGAGGCAAACTAAGCAGGATCCTTAATCGTTGGGTATGAAACTGTTCTTGCGTATTAAAATATTATTTTAAATAATATTATATTCTATATTATCTTTTGTATTTATTAACAATACTTTTAGTTAATAAGTTTGATAGTTGCTTGTTTGATGTTATTATATAAAAATAATGAATAAAATTCACATTGCACAGTCTGTTTGTTACTACTAGACCCATAGCAAATAATACTGTTACACGCATCAAGAGAAAATTGTTAAAAAGTATAAGATATTATAAATAAAGAATTTGCCTTGGATACGTCCAGAAACGTATTTTGCTATGGGACTTAGTATATATTCAGCCGTGTTTGTTGCATACCAGGGTGTTCAGCTTTAGAAATGAATTTAGAGACGTGCATTTTAGGTAGCCTCGCTTGAACAAATCCTTGATTAACTCATCTTTCATAAGCGCCGTCGCTACAATTTATATGACATATAGTTCACAAATACGAAAGCTGTTATATAAAACTTGCCACGCCACTGACAATTTCTTTAATTCGCGTTGTTTATTTTGCATAGATCCTATTTCACTTTATATTTTTGCGGCATGGGTACTCCAAACCCACCATTTTCAAGCGCACGCTTGTGTTACATTGCACTATTGCAGATTAAATTGCTTCGCTCCGTTGACATAGTGATTTTATGCTTTACTAAAATGCACGTCTCTAGAAATGATATTTCGCTGTATAAAAGGTTTTACAAATATAAATAATTTAGTAATATTTACATATTGTTATGATAAGAGTGTTTAAATTTTAATAAGAAAAATAGAAAGCATCATGTTCGGGCGCCATAAATGTTTTATCGTGATAAGCGCTGTACTAGTATACACTTTACAATACTTGATCATACATTTATTTAAATTAAAGACCACTATCATTTATGTTTAAAGGTAGCAAGGCAAACTGAAAAGTTATACAAAAACAAACATCACTTACCGGTGTGATGAAAAGAAAATTTGCACCGGCTATGATTTTAAAATCTAAAAACAAGCTCAGGAAAATTGCATGAGAAAATTTCAGGCGGGTCGCTCTTTGACAAAATAATAAAATATTGTTCAACCTATTCCTGTAAAATTCTGTTAATGGACACAAAACAAAAAAATACACAAATAAATCTCCTTTTGAACATTTAAAAATATTCTTGCTTTGGGAAACTTTTTTAGTCGTTATGTTAAATTAAAACACACACACAATTAAAACATCAGTTATATTAAAAATTTAATGATCATTTCGAAAGTTTTAACTTCCTTCTTCAGAAATACAATATTACATGATGAGAATTTCTTCTAAATTATAAAATAGGTGGAATTTACACACCGTTTGGTAAATAATTACATTTTGATCTATTATTAGTTAGTGTTTTTAGAAATTTTTAATATTTTTATTTGATATCTCGCAAGGAAGTTGGATAAAATGTCTAAGATTAAATATTCTATTTAAAAGCGCTTTTAAATTATTGTTAAAAAATTACATAATCGGTAAGAGGATAATTTTTCCTATATTTTGGTATATTAGATGTCTATCAAAAAGTAAATTTAACTCCAGGATTCAATGGCAACCATCTTGAATTTCCTGACAAACATGGTTTTACAAAATTACAGATAATAACATTTTCACACCTTATTACTTCCTTTTCTTCTTATTAAATTACTTTAAAACTTACTGTTACGTTACGTTACTTACTATTAAATATTTACATCAATTTTGGCACCAAAACTTTAAATATTAACTAGATTTTACTATTTTAACAGATCAGGTTCAAACGATACAAATTTTAGGCTTCAACAGGCTAAACCTTCTCTATATAGAGCTGCCCACTTGAAAATTCTATTGCTTAAGGTGCACTAGAACCTAATTAAGAATATTGCAGCAAAAAATTTTGGCTGCAAGTGCATAGATTAATGAAAATTATACATTTATCATGAAATTTGATGAATCGTTAAACCAGCATGGGATTTACTTGAAATTCAACAACCAAGACTGTAAGTATTGTGGTGATTGCTTGTATACACCCTTCCAACTATGCTTTTTATAATTTCCAGGTGAAACTACACCTTACATTGGCTTCAATTATGAAAAACCAAGTCCAACGACCTAACGATATGCAAATCCTAACTTGTCAAAATAGTTTTTCAGTTTTAAGTGGAAAATTCGTTTAAGATCTACTTCTTATTATTATCAAGTGATGTAGAGTGTATTCTTTACTTATTAAGTAACAACTTAATTTATTTAATTAAGATTTGTTCAAGTTGAGTGCAAACCCCTAAATATACAGGCAACCCAAATGACTTATATTCAACTATAAGTTCTAGAATCACAGCAATATATAGCACCGTATTTCATGAAATTTATTTCAAATTGCTAACGTTTCAACTTGCACCATTGTGTAGGCTGAAACGCAAGCGTGGACGTTGTGTAAACAACTTATTTCAACGCATTAAGTGAGCGTTGAAATAAGTTGCAATTAATTGGGCTTGACCAACGCCGATTTGAATTAATACATCATTGATAATAATAATAATTTAGAGAAATGGACTGCCCTAAATTCATACTAAACCACCTTTATGCAATTATTTGGTATCACCATGGAGGGTTTCTTTATTGTAAAATTTACAAAACTTCCTGCAAATATTGGATTAAAATTACTATCAGAACCATCGGTCTTAATGTTGATGGCTCTTTAACAATTGTGCAACAATGCAATAATTTATGATTTGTTAAAAAATATTAGGTGAATTGGAATGTTTACTATCCATCAAAGTGAAATATACCATGGGAAAAGATGGGCTATATCCATGTTCACTTAGAAAGATACTTCATTTTGATGTACATACCTTTGTTTTGAATAATAGTAATTCACATAAAGATAAGAAACCTACAGTTAAAAGAAGTATTAAATTTGCTACTACACATGTGGGAACTACCAGTCTTGACAACAGACCCCAGCTTGGCTGAATATTGGGTAAGCAAAAGTCTAAGCCTAAGCCAACCTTCAGATCCAAAGCCTCGGCTGCTTTGTCGTCGCCCAAGGGTCAAGCAACGCCTCGATATTCATATGTATTTACCCTCAAAATCTTGCGCTAGTCTTGCATCTATTTGGAAATAGACCTGTGGTATATGGCCAAGAACCCTCCTCTTTGAGGAGCTTAAAGCACCTTACAATTGGTCAAAACCTCCCATTACATCAAAATACCATTTTATACACATTTTATACCGGTATATGGTCAACACCCCTCTCCCCCTTGAGATGGACTAAACCATTCCAAACTGGGGTATAACCACCCCTTACATCAGAGCTGCAATAAACACACCCAAAATAAAATACAAGCAAATAAATAGAGGCAAAGAAATAAATTCAATAAACCCCATTAATCCTCTAACCTGTCGATTTACGACATCCCATCCTTTTATTTTCAAACGATCTGCGTACTGGCTGCCTCTTATGTACTTAATGAAGTACTAATAAGTCTGCCTTTTCACAGACCAGCAATAATGCGCCACTGTATGCTCAATTGCTCACCCCATATTCCTTGATAACATCGTTCCATTTCTTCCATATTCTGGTGGAACCGTTCCCCTTGTTCTTCGCTGTATTCCCGCAAGTTATCAGGAAAGTAATCAAGGTAAGAAATGGAGGAACTCCACCAAGCTTCCTTCTCAAGTGCAGCCATTGCAATGGAGACGAGGATTGCATTTTTCAACAATGCATGCAATCCTCGTCTCCAAAACAACTGTTACATTTTCTCCATTCTCACCTTGACTACTTTCCAGATAACTTAGGGAATTACACCAAAGAACAAGAGAAACGGTTCCACCAAGATATGAAAAGAAATGGAACGGCGTTATCAAGGAATATGTGATAAGCATATGATGGCGGATTAATACTGGTCTATGAAAAGGGAGACTAATGAAGTACATATCAGACTGACCGTACGCAGACCATTTGAAAGTAAAAGTTGCATGCATTTTCTTTGCCTTGTATATGATTGCGAATTCCATTCTGGACATGTCTGACCTTGGCGGATTTATTTATAATTGCTATACTGGTTTGAAATCGCAACTTATGGCTTGTAATTAAACACTTGAATAATTTAATTTGAATTATTTCGTTCGTGTCAATATGTAGTACAATAAATTATATTGCATCCTTTCTTAAATACCTATGACACGGTTGCATAAAGCTTTGTTAATGACAGTATTATCTTAAAGTATGTGACAGGTTTATTGAAAGTAAATGCAGTCATGTAATTGATTTTTTTAAACATGATCGAAAATTATTTAATCACGTTACATGATTGCATGATCAACTTAATGTATAGTTACCTACCTATATTTTTTATATTTTAGTTGGTTGTTATAACTTATTTAAGTTATAAATTAAATAGTCAAAAATCCCAAAAATTGAAATTATTGCACGTCTGTTAATTTTTACACAAGATCCATACGGAAATAAAACAAAATCCAGGTCGACAAAATTGAGTGTAAAAAATTATAGCCTATGTTGGAATCACAATCCCAATCCATTCTTTGCATGAAAAACCGACCTAACAAGATCCCATTTTACAATCGAACTTACTTGATTTTCCACTGTATTCAAAAGTAAGGCCCCTGTTCTCAAACAAAGTTGCATTTTAATTGACGTATAATAAAACATGTTTCATCGCCATTCACGAAACACGTGTTCTCCTTTGTAGAGGTACCTAAAGTAAATAACAATTGGACATTCATACTTTCAACATATTTTAGCAAAAGTCTTCAAACTTTAATTTTATATATCTTAAAATAAGCAAAGTATGACTTATGTCGTTGTTCCTCTATACTGTTCAGTTGGTTAAAGAACAAATGTTGTCATAATTTAAACTAAGAACTAGTAGCCGTCAGTTTTTTAAAAAATGCGTTTAGAGTCGTCGTGGAAATTACTCATTTGTTAAAGCCCGTCCAGTAAATCACTCAGATTTCAGAGATCCAGTTGTGATCCATAAATATATCGAACATCAACCATTTTGGTCAACATGGTTGACCTAAGAACCATTCTTAAAAGTACTTATATGGTCCCAGAAAGGGTACAAGTCATTGCCGAAAATCCCTTTTTTAAATATTGAACCACTCCAGATATGATTGTGCTTCGATCGGACTGATATTGTTCCTATAACGTAGCTGTCGCTACTGTAATCTCTTCTGTATTACGTCGAGTAAAAGACGGATTATGGTTTGTAAGCTTTATTCTTTTACTGTTAAAGACAAAGAATTAATGCTTTGAATGCTTGTTTTATGAATTAATTTCTGACTTTCTGTTGACATTTGGATACTACAAATTATCAAAGTGATCATCACACTACTTACCAAATGTGTATGTAGAAGTATTTATGATTCGACTTATTCTATTCATTAAATAATATTAACCAACCAAGTAATAAGGACTTAATAATTATTTTGGAAAACAGATTGTGCTTTTACACTACACTGAAGCAATAAGCAGCTAATAACTGGCAACACGCAATATTGCTATCGAATTGTTTACATTGAATTTAATCGAGTCTCACACAGAAGCAACTCATCGTTATCGCTTCTACGAAAACGTTGCTGATTGCGTTAATATTTATTGCCGACGATATGCGCTGCATGTCGATATTATCGTGTCAATAGAGCAATACTTGCATTATTATCATAAGTAGAGAATGGCATTTTCTTGCATTCTTGGAATTATTTATACAACAGACATGCCAAACGATTCAACATTCAATGGTTATACTCGCTAAGATCACAGCGAAAGGGAAGCTGTTGAAAAGGCATGACTCATCCCATAACAGTTTTTGAACTGGGTAGGATGGGCTCTGAGCTCTTTGGTACAAATATTTGCATCATGATTTATCAGTTCTGAAAATTCTTCATTAATCCAATGTTTGCAAGCCAATATTTGATTTGTTTTCTAAATAACATTAAGCCTAATTTTAGAGAACATGTGCCTAAAGCAAGATAACAACCCGTGGGAAACAGATTTTATTCGTGCATGTGATGGTTTGGTTTCAACTGGATACCAGGAAATTTATATTAGATACGATGGTCTGCATTTTTAAATATTTGTTTAAATGCAACTAACTTTCATACCCAAAAATTAAACTATTTTATGTTTTAACAACAAATTAAATTCTAAACAAAACAGAATAAATATCAGCCATATTGAGCTCGTTACAAAATAGAGCAGTTTCATAAGAATACAGAGATTGCACTACAATGGTGCTAAAATTAATATGAAGTTGTCCATGGTTTACGAAAGAGAAAACATGTTGCAGTCTAAAACCACCCTTAACGTCTAGTGATTCATGTTTCTATATAAAATTTCCTTTAGATTAGGCAACACAAAACTTTAACATTTCTCTCTTAACAATCGCATAAGCATTGAACTATCAGTGTTGGTTAGGAATGGCTAGGTTTGTTAAAAACCTGTTAAACCTTAATATAAATCGTCGTTGGAGAGTTTAGACAGACTGTATTTGGAGATAATACACATGAAAATTCGGAATATGCATATAAGAAAATCGTAGCAATGAAAAACTTTTCTATTCAAAGCGACTTACCAGTTTCACCGGTGTCCAAATGTCTGTTCGTACAGCAAGTGTATAGCGGGTAGCGGCAAGTGTATATAGGGGTACCCCTCTTCTGCGAAGTAGCTCTGCTTCCTCTATACTTGGGATTAACCAGCGAAAAGACGATATATGGTAAAATATAACACTTTTAATCACTATTGAAAAGTAATGCGGTTGACAGTTTTTTTATTTGTTTAGTTCGCCCAAAAAAACGTGTCTTTGGACACTATCGTTTGTTTTACGCGCACATTCAAAAAATAATGCAAAAAGATCAAAGTCGCTTGATCACACAAGACATTTCATTGCTATAAAAATTCGCGCAATATTTAAAGTTTAAAAAATAATAAGGATATGAAGTGCTCTAGAAAGATCATTAATTGTTAACAAAAGAAAAATTAAATTAAATTATTTACAAAATTAAATTAGTTGTGAAACTTATTCATTTCGGCCCACCAAGTGACTATCACTTTCGGAAGGTTTCACAGGCAGCGGACACAACTTAACCAGAGGCCTTATAAAATCCCCAAGATTCGTGTGAACATTGGCAACTCTTATATGACCATCAGGTCCTTTAAAAAGTTTTGTAATTCTACCGGTCCGCCATTGTAGCGGTGGAGTAAGCTCATCTTTTATGAGGACAAGTGTATCAATTTTGGGTTCTTGGCCGTGTTCCAACCATTTTTGACGCGCTTGCAAAGTATTTAAATATTCTGACTTCCATCTACGCCAGAAATCACTCTGAATGCGTTGCACTAAATTCCATCGATTTAAACGATTTAATTTAGTGTCAGAAAAATCCTCATCTGGTACAGACACTAAAGGGCCCATGGTTAGAAAATGACCAGGCGAGAAACGCCTCTAAATCAGTAGGGTCAGAACTCTGGGGCATAAGTGGACGCGAATTGAGAATAGCCTCTATTTGGCATAAAACGGTATATAATTCTTCATAGGTTAGAATTTGAGATCCTATGACACGAGCTAAGTGATTCTTAACGGATTTAATTCCCGATTCCCAGATGCCTCCAAAGTGAGGTCCTGAAGGGGGAATAAAATTCCAAGAAATGGATTCTTGATTGGCGGCGCTTTTAGCAAGCTTTAACAATTCCTTATTGGCTTTCACGAAATTTGTTGCGTTATCTGAATATAAATGCTTAACATAACCTCTTCGAGAGACAAAACGGCGAAGTGGAGCTAAAAAGGCTTCAGCGGATAAATCCGAAACTAGCTCTAAATGAAGAGCTTTAGTAGCTAGACAAATAAATAAACATATATATGACTTACTAGTTTTGACACCTCTATGTTTACTTAGAGTAATAGGAATGCTGCCACTAAAATCAATTCCACTAGAAGAAAATGGTTTTTGCGGGTTAATGCGGGCATAAGGCAAATTACCCATTAGGGGTTGATAATTACGCGGCTTTACCTTGAAGCAGCGGACACAACGCGATAAAGTATGTTTAATTAAGCGTTTAGCCGATAAAATCCAAAAGGTTTGGTTTATTAAATAGTGGACAGTCTGTATACCAATATGCAAATATTTGGTATGTATATATTCGACAAACAAATAAGAAAGTCGACTTTCGCGAGGTAACAAAATATGGTGCTTTTGATTATAAGGAATAGAAGCCTGATGAATTCTACCACCTACTCTTATCAAACCGCCACTGTCCAAAAAGACATTTAACTTTTGAATTGGCTTTATGCATTTCTTATGATTTTTAATATTCAAAATAACATCAGAAAAGTATTTTTCTTGTTCGTGTTTGGCTAAAATTTTTAATGCGGAAAAAAGTTCAATAAAGCTTATTTTATTTTTACATTTTTCATTAGGCGATTTGCAATTATTTATGAATCTTAAAATATAAGCTACAATAAACTGAATTTCTCGTATGTTAGATTTATTTGCCAACAGAGAGTCTAAAAAATTGTCATTTTTAGCATTCGAGACCAAACAAATATTATTTTTTCTTTGTTCGTTATCTATATCTTTTGATATTTTCATTTTTGGCGATTCATGCGCCCATTCGGCTTTAGGCAGCTGCAGGAAACTAGGAGCGGCCCACCATAAGGAGTGGTTTAAAAGCTCAGAGGGAGAACATCCTCGGCTAACGACATCAGCAGAGTTTAATTGAGTTGGCACATAGCATAAATTTTACAATAATTTATTGTTTTAGTGTTGAAAATAAAAGTGAGCTGATGTAGATTTACTGACCCAATTATTTGATTATGTTTGTTTTACTCACGTTATTGCATGATTTCAACAAAATATCTACTAATTAAATAACGGTTTCCGAGATAAGGAGTTTGCTGAAAACAGTTTTGAATTTTTACCATAAATTCTATAATTAGTATTTGATTAATGTAACATTATATACACTGTAAAAAATGAGGTAAAATTACCTTGGGAAAGAGGTAACTTTTCGCTATTATTTGCGGTATTTTTACCATAAAATTAATTTTACCTATACATTTAGTAGTTTTACTATTTGTGGTAAAATGCCCTGTAATTATGTAAAATTATACAAATATAAGTAATTCTACTACATTGAACTCGTTAAAATCACTATCCATAATATAAATTTACATAACTCAGACAATTTTTTCCTTACAAATGTATAATTGCTCAATAACTTAATTCATTTTTAGTGTAATATTAAAGATGAACTTGAACAAGAATAGTGTAATTTTACCGTTAATATTTACCCTTAATTAATATTTCGCTGATCGCACTTGTTTGTGACCTTCGTTTCGTGAAAGAATTCAGGAATCCATTATGAACAGTCCAAACAGGCTTTTTGGGGAATGGTCGGAATGGTGTGTACCATTCTTTTATGATTTCGGCGAGGCGTACTCTATCGATATCGAACGAAGTGTTCATTGCTCATTAATATTTTGTTTTTCGTTGTAGTGTAGTGCGCATTTATTAAAGGCAAATATTTACACGTATGACCGAAGATGGGAAGAATTTTATTTTATAGTAGAAGTTAAAAAATAATAATCGGTAAGTACCTATATGTTAAAATTACAAATTTAAACCAATAAAATAAAAATATTTAATTTAATGTTTTTCTAGGATGAATCAAAAATTGAAGAATTCGAAATAAACTAGCATAACTGTAATTGAGAAAGGTACTCGTGTATAATTGTTTATATAATTTATAATTTTTTAATTTTCTAGGTGGAATCGAAACTTTATCTGAATGTCTTTGAGAGACCAAATATTTCCGAAAGCCCCTGAAAAGAAGTTCTGTTAATGTCTTATATTTTATATAAGTACATACGTTCAATAAAAATTACATTGATTTTATTTTGTTTCATACAATTCCCAGAGGAACGATTGAATTTGCAAGTACTTTCGCAAGTCATCGTTACATTCAAGAAGTATTTTCACATTTGTATTTTAACCCTGAAAAGTACTATTGCCATGAAATATTAACTTTGCCATGTAACTTTACACAGGTGTTTTAATGTTAAAATGTAAAATTACATTGAGATTGTAATTTTAATCTGTAAATTTACTTAAAAAGGAAACATTACAATGCAAATTTAACCTAATGTTGAAATTTCCCCACTTCCTATGAAAATTACACTTTGAAGTAAATTTACCCCAAAAAATGGAGGTAACATAGTTGCCTCCATTTTTTAGGGTATAATTCACCGGTAATTTTTTAGAGTGTATTTATTTCTCTTTTAAAACAAAAATAATAGCATTTAATAAATTAATAGGTAAAAATTGCTTTAAGCAGCTTTAAGAGCAATTTTCATAGCAACAATATATATTATGCCTTTTTTTCTGATACTGGATTGATATGTTTTGGCCAAAATTTTGCATACGACGATTGACCAATTTTACGTACTGGCTACTCAACCTTGTTGTAGATGAGCTACATTTATGGCCATTAAAATAATTTAATATGGCCTCTAAATTTACATATTTTGATTGGCGAAATATATTTAGATCTTGTCTTAACAAAGTTATAGTATTTCTGTATTCTGGCGCAGACAAAAAGTGTGTTGTGCATTTATTAAAATTTCACCAATTTGTTCATATCTTCGTGGACATTCCTTACACCAAATTCAAAATATTTAAAAATACTCTACCGATATTGTTACTATTAACACCCGCTTTGGAACCCAAAAACCCACTAAAGCGATTGGAATTCTCCAAATTGGTAAATATTTTGGTAAATATTCGAGGATGGTTGCTGAATTACAATCTCAAGTTTGCAACAATGATATTAATTTACAACGTACAAAAGCCGGAAGTCAACTAATCAGATTTTTTACACTGATAGTTCAATGCTTATGCGATTGTTAAGAGAGAAATGTTAAAGTTTTGTGTTGCCTAATCTAAAGGAAATTTTATATAGAAACATGAATCACTAAACGTTAAGGGTGTTTTTAGACCGCAACATGTTTTCTCTTTCGTAAACTATGGACAACTTCATATTAATTTTAGCACCATTGTAGTGCAATCTCTGTATTCTTATGAAACTGCTCTATTTTGTAACGAGCTCAATATGGCTGATATTTATCCTGTTTTGTTTATAATTTAATTTGTTGTTAAAACATAAAATAGTTTAATTTTTGGGTATGAAACTTAGCTGTATTTAAACAAATATTTAAAAATGCAGACCATCGTATCTAATATAAATTTCCTGGTATCCAGTTGAAACCAAACCATCACATGCACGAATAAAATCTATTTCCCACGGGTTGTTATGTTGCTTTAGGCACATGCTCTCTAAAATTAGGCTTAATGTTATTTAGAAAGCAAATCAAATATTGGCTTGCAAACATTGGATTAATGAAGAATTTGCAGAACTGATAAATCATGATGCAAATATTTGTACCAAAGAGCTCAGAGCCCATCCTACCCAGTACAAAAACTGTTATGGGATGAGTCATGCCTTTTCAACAGCTTCCCTTTTGCTGTGATCTTAGCGAGTATAACCATTGAATGTTGAATCGTTTGGCATGTCTGTTGTATAAATAATTCCAAGAATACAAGAAAATGCCATTCTCTACTTATGATAATAATGCAAGTATTGCTCTATTGACACGATAATATCGACATGCAGCGCATATCGTCGGCAATAAATATTAACGCAATCAGCAACGTTTTCGTAGAAGCGATAACGATGAGTTGCTCCAGTGTGAGACTCGATTAAATTCAATGTAAACAATCCGATAGCAATATTGCGTGTTGCCAGTTATTAGCTGCTTATTGCTTCAGTGTAGTGTAAAAGCACAATCTGTTTTCCAAAATAATTATTAAGTCCTTATTACTTGGTTGGTTAATATTATTTAATGAACAGAATAAGTCGAATCATAAATACTTCTGATGCTAGCGAAGCTTCTACATACACATTTGGTAAGTAGTGTGATGATCACTTTGATAATTTGTAGCATCCAAATGTCAACAGAAAGTCAGAAATTAATTCATAAAACAAGCATTCAAAGCATTAATTCTTTGTCTTTAACAGTAAAAGAATAAAGCTTACAAACCATAATCCGTCTTTTACTCGACGTAATACAGAAGAGATTACAGTAGCGACAGCTACGTTATAGGAACAATATCAGTCCGATCAAAGCACAATCATATCTGAAGTGGTTCAATATTTAAAAAAGGGATTTTCGCCAATTACTTGTATGTACCCTTTCTGGGACCATATAAGTACTTTTAAGGATGGTTCTTAGGTCAACCATGTTGACCAAAATGGTTGATGTTCGATATATTTATGGATCACAACTGGATCTCTGAAATCTGAGAGATTTACGGGACGGGCTTTAACTAATGAGTATTTTCCACGACGACTCTAAACGCATTTTTTACAAAACTGACGGCTACTAGTTCTTAGTTTAAATTATGACAACATTTGTTCTTTAACCAACTGAACAGTACAGAGGAACAACGATATAAGTCATACTTTGCTTATTTTAAGATATATAAAATTAAAGTTTGAAGACTTTTGCTGAAATATGTTGAAAATTTGAATGTCCAATTGTATTTACTTTAGGTACCTCTACAAAGGAGAACACGTGTTTCGTGAATGGCGATGAAACATGTTTTATTATACGTCAATTAAAATGCAACTTTGTTTGAGAACAGGGGCCTTACTTTTAAATACAGTGGAAAATCAAGTGAGTTCGATTGTAAAATGGGATCTTGTTAGGTCGGTTTTTCATGCAAAGAATGGATTGGGATTGTGATTCCAACATAGGCTATAATTTTTTACACTCAATTTTGTCGATCTGGATTTTGTTTTATTTCCGTATGGAACTTGTGTAAAAATTAACAGACGTGCAATAATTTCAATTTTTGGGATTTTTGACTATTTAATTTATAACTTAAATAAGTTATAAAAACCAACTAAAATATAAAAAAATATAGATAGGTAACTATACATTAAGTTGATCATGCAATCATGTAACGTGATTAAATAATTTTCGATCATGTTTAAAAAAATCAATTACATGACTGCATTTACTTTCAATAAACCTGTCACATACTTTAAGATAATACTGTCATTAACAAAGCTTTATGCAACCGTGTCATAGGTATTTAAGAAAGGATGCAATTTAGTTTAGTGTACTACATATTGACACGAACGAAATAATTCAAATTAAATTATTCAAGTATTTAATTACAAGCCATAAGTTGCGCTTTCAAAGCAGTATAGCAATTATAAATAAATCCGCCAAGGTCAGATATTTCCAGAATGGAATTCGCAATCATACACAAGGCTGTTATTAATAACCATAGTCAATCTGCCACATCAGCAAATGATCTGCTGAAAGATTACGCAAAACAAACACTTCCATACTATACTACTAATATGAAATTAAAAATTAGACAATTATATTAGAAGTCAAGAAAAAATTAATGCACTGAGTCACACAATTCAATCCCTTCGTTGATTTAATTGCCAAAACAGGGTGAAACTAAATCTGCACATAAATACTGGTCTCTAGGTATGTAGAGACTCTCTACATAGATCGACAATACATCACGAAAATGCAAATAAACTCTTTGCACAACAACTGGACTCACAATACGAAATTATCAGAAATTTCCTTCTCTAAACTGCCCTTTTACTAGATCTACATTACCATACGGAATCATACATTAATTCTCTACAATCGCATTTTAACTTTGCTGATGGAACACGGGCTAATTTGCCGTGTACCAACCAGCGATATGCGAACCATTTCAGGATGGCGAAACACGAAACGTCTGTGTCGATAGACGAAGTCTAATTCTGCTTGAAGAGTAGACTTTTGCATTCGTTACCTTATTTTTAAAAGGGGTTTTACGAATTTAACCACTCAAACTCAAATGTGACAACTGGCTGAACCAATACAACCAATAGAATCATTATTTTATTGGAAGAAAAATCATTATTTGTCTGTTAAAAGATGCACATGAGTAATAATGTGGAAATTTAAGACGATAAGAGCTTTTCAATCAATTTATTACAATTTTAGCACTTAATTCTTTTGAAATTCTACGAAAATCAATATTGTACAAAAGGTTATTTACACAAAATAGCATCATAAAATAGATTTTCTAAAGAGAATATTATAGAATACGTGCCTACAGCAAAGCTTTGGAATTGGATTTAGTAAAATTTGATTCAAGAAATATATATGAGCTGTCTGCATATCTAAACTTATTTATCTTTTTTTAAATGCAGCTGCTTTTCATATTCGACGGTAAAACATTTTGTCTTTAATATTTCAACTTAAGCTTCGGGCAAAACGAAATAATTCTTTTTTATACCGGGGGCTAAAAATTTAAACGACATAAACTAAATAACCACAAATATAAGCTCGTGACCCTTAAGAATTCCTTAGCCTGATGTATGAATTGTAAAACAATGACAAATTTATAAATAATTAGCTACTTAGTTAGATAATTGCAGAAAAGCCTCTACTGTGTTGTTGAATATTAAGCGCATTATTTAGTAATTTGAAATTAGAATAATAAATATTTTCAACTTTGTATATTTATTCATTTAAAGTTTAAATTTTAAGTAAATTATTGACCTTCAAAAATATACTCAGCCCGGTTTTAACATTTTCATTTAACAAAGACAAACTCTCAAACTTGCGTGTAATTTAGGCTGTGCGTCATATCAAACTCTGAATGTTTGATTTACAAATTAAAGTTTATATCCTTATCACCCGCTTTAATTAGTACTAAAGAACACCCTACATGCGCTATTTAACAAACACCCCGACTTACTCTTAAATTTATTAATTTGCAATGGAAATAAAAGCGGAATTGACAAAGCACATAGTGATATTTTTGAGCAACAACCAAAATGGATAGTTATTCGGAATTTTCGGAATTAATCGGTACGGGAATGGGATTTATTTAACACGAAGACTTTCCAAAATTACGGAACTACCACGACGTTTCAACGAATCCTATTATCCTAATAATGAAAACTTAGATGACTTTCAGAAAATAAAGTGGGTATGTGGCAAGCGAAATTAATCTAGAAATCTGGTGTTTCTAATGGATGCTAATATTTTATTAAAAAAATTCAAGGAACTGCATGGAATTAGAACCATGGTTTTCTAGACAAAAATACCCTTCAACAGAGCTATACTGTCTGTTGACATTGCTTGCTTCTTTAAGGACGATCATTTATTATCCTTTTTTGTTTGTAGTTTTAAGTAATTGTTTATTTTATAAATAAACATACAAAATAATAATTACATACAATTACCCCTTAATTTTATAGTCATCATCTAAACTACATAATATATGTATAATATTTATGTTAATTAAAAATAAAATTAATTGATTATTCATTAATTATACAAACATTATACAAATGAAGCACGCAGCAACACGGAACCAGGTAGTGATGGCATCGTGAATGCATTCCTTAAACACTTCTCCGCAAATGTAAAAATTAAATTATTAAATGGATATAATAATATATGGCAAACTGGTATTCTACCGGAATCCTGGAAGGAAGCTACTATAGTCCCTATATTGAAACCAGGAAAGGTGCCGATAAGCCCAACAAGCTTTAGGCCAATATTTCTTACAAACTGTATTTGCAAGCTCATGGAAGGAATGATTACTAATTGATTATTGTGGTTACTAGAATCCAAGAAATTATTAAGTAAATATCTATTCGGATTTCGTAAAGAACATTCCACAACATATGCATTGGTATACATCGAGAATGCTGTACAATGGAGTTTTCTTACAGGCCGTCACTTATATGCTATCTTTATAGACCTCAAAAGTGCATTTGATACTGCTAGGCACAGAACCATATTAGAACAGTTAAATAAATGGAATATAAAAGGGTACCAACCCAAATTCATTAATTCCTTCGTTGATAACAGAATCATTAAAGTCAGTGTTGGTAATGTCTTATCTGAAAATTTGGATATTCAAAACGGGACTCCACAAGGTTCTTCACTAAGTGCCACTTTGTTTCTCATAGTTATACATGGAATGTTAGCATCCATTGATACAACTGTTCGATACTGTGCCTATGCAGATGATACTGTGATATTTAAATTTGGAAAGTCTTTTAATAATATTGAAGTATCTTTGCAAAATGCACCTACTAAGCTATCATCGGAGACAACCAAGAGGAGATTCCAAATTTCAACAGAGAAGACAGTCTCGCTGCACTTCTGCGGTAAATGAAGTACCTGTCAACAAGAACATTCTTTCCAGTTAAATTTGCTACCTGTAAGAAGTGTATATAATGTTTATTATTTTGGCCTAATACTTGATACTAAACTAACATTACACATTAGTAACTTGAAAGCTCGATGTAACAACATTCTAAATATACTTATGTAGATGTTGAGCAAACATAAATTGGGGATCGACCAACAAACACTACTGGTGTTGTATAAATCTATGGTTCTGTCTCGTATTGATTATGGTTGTGTTGTATACTCATCTGGTAGACATTCCCGTTTGCGAGTATTAGAATCAGTACATAACACTGGAAATGTTATATAACGGGTGCTTGTGTGACTAGTCCAGCAGAAAGTTTGTAGATTGAATCTGGGTTGGAACCCTTTTGGTCGCAAAAGGTTATTATTGAACTACTGTGCGACATCATTATTTCGTACACACAACCACATTCGAACAACTCTTCTTAACAATGATCTCTTGAACACCTATGTAGTAAAACAAACACGTACAAGACCGGCAACTGTTAGATCCGCTCTCGCCTCCAGATCATGGGAAGTACCGGAGTCTGGCTTTTATCTAAACACCTTACCTAAAATTTCCTCATGTACTACACCAGCGATATTAAGTTTAAAAAACACGAAACAAACAAAAATCGCCACCTATTTGTTTAACAACATATTAATTACATTATTTTTGCGTTTTTAAGACTGGTTTGCGTTAAATATTTTTGTAGCTTATTTATTTTTAAAGAAATGTTATTGCAGAATGTTATAATTGCATTTATTTACAAATAAAACATTATAATTTCACGAACGCGATAATCTGGAAATCGCTATGACTCGGATTGCCCATGTTTTAATTATTCCGAATTAGCGACTCTTCACTGTAGTACATCTTGCAAATGAACTCTGTATTCTGTATTGCAGCTAATTTGGGTTGGTCAGGTACTATTTATTGTTAAGAAAATAAAATAAAGATTTATGCATTTAGTGAAACCTGGGGTGTTTTATTATATCTAACTATCTTCTGAATAAATTGATTATTACTTCACGTTATTAATTATTACGCTGTTGTAATCGATAGAAATGATCGTATTATACCATTACCATGCCATTGTTATTTTTAAAATGAATAATCTTGTACGTTTTTAGTAGTTTAAATGCAGCTATGTAAATGAAAATTTCAGGATAAGGACATGTCATGTTTTTAATACAGGGTACGTCAGTGAAGCGGGAAAATTTAAAACTCTTCTATTTAAAAAACTTTTTATTTTAGCATGAATGTTTTTACAGTTTTCTGTTAAGTAAGAGACGTCATTTTATTTTTTAAAAATAACGCTTGGCAGGTGGGCACCATTACGATCTACGCACTGTTGTAGTCTTAATCGAAAATTTTCCATTACTCGCCCTAACATGGCCGGTGTAATGCGTGCAACTTCTTCTTGAATTTTTGATTTTAGTTCCGCTAACGTATGCGGTCGCTCGACATACACCTTGCTCTTGAGCAAACCCCAAAGAAAAAAGTCGCATGCGGACAAATCAGTAGATCTAGCTGGCCAAACACTGTCCCCGTTTTGGGATATGACATGATTCGGAAAGAGTTCTCTTACAGCAGTAATAGACACACGAGCAGTATGACTTGTAGCACCGTCTTGCTGGAACCACATAATTTGTGAAAATCGAACCAATTCTTGCCTCAAAAATGTTGTGACCATGCTTGTGTAACGTGCTGCAGTAACGGTTGTAGCGTTTCCTCGATCGTCTTGAAAAAAGAACGGTCCAACAATGCCAACTGACGAAACTGCACACCACGCTGTGACCTTCGGACTGTGCAATGGTTTCTCATGTAACTGAAGTGGGTTTTCAGCGCTCCAATAACGACTATTCTGCTTATTTACGTAGCCGTTCAGGTGAAAATGGGCTTCATCTGACATAAACATATGGTGGATTGAGTTGTCATCGCCATCCAAACGCTGCAACATTTCTTGACAAAAATTCATGCGAGCAACAAAATCAGCATCTTTTAATTCCTGAACAATTTGAATTTTATAGGGGTGAAAATTTAAATCCTTATGCAAGATTCGACGTATCGATGGTTCGCTGATATCCAATGCTAATGCATGTTTAATCGCAGAATGTTTTGGACTGCGTGTTATGGCAGCTCGAACTCTATCAATGTTGTCTGGCGTTCTAACACTTTTTGCTGCTCCTTTATGTTTTAAATTAATTGTGGTCCCAGTCTCTTCAAACTTTTTAACCCATAAGTCAATTGCATGAACAGACGGTACCTGCCCATGACGTGGAATATTGAACTGATTGCGAAATAACCTTCGCACAGTTGTCGCGGAATCACCATTTTTATAAAATGATAACACAGAAAGCACCTAACTACTGTTCCATGTTTACTAAATGGCAATAAATGACTGATAATATATCATTAAGTTCAGCGCCCTCACCCTAACGTCAAATGAATTACCAAGCTTTTAAATTTTCCCGCTTCACTGATGTACCCTGTATTTCGTTTTACAGCAATTTGAACTGTTAATTGATTTTATTAAGCTACCGATTTACATATTATTTCTAACGATGTCCGAGATTAAATACAATGTAATTGCATTATTAGTAAGAATAACGATGTGCAACCTAATTTGGAGTAGTTGTAGTGTAATAATAACAAAAAACCCCTATTTATTTAGGTGCTGTCATTGTTTAGTCTACTTGACAAATTTATGTATTCATTGCTACCTATAAACAGTTTAAATACTAAACAACTTTTTGTTTGACATAAATTAAATGAGTCTTCAGTTTGCTTAAATTTCCGGGTGCCCAACAATTTTTAATGAAAATTTATTGAGATAGCGCGGAATTTTATGCATGCTTGCCTTCTTCCTTTATTCATATGTTACCCATTAAGCCAAAACCCTTTATATAAAAAACAACCTGTATACAAATGGATCCAAGACATAGTCTGAAACGGGATGCGCAGTAGTAATTTTCCTGGACACTCCCACACTGTTCTAGTGTATTTACATCTGAAATATGTACATATTCTATGTCATCCCTATTAGCAATACGCAACAGATTTAGCAAGGAAGCTTTAGTGCAAAACATATATGCATTGACAAACTGCAAAATTGGCAGCAACTCAGGTTCAGAATGATGCTGATATGGTCTGTCCAAAGGATGCGAAGATATATTAAGCATAAATCTGAGCTTCGTTGGCAAACAGTGTGAGATACCAGAAATAACGCCCTAAAAGAAATTAAACTCAGTATCAAACTGCAGCCTTTGGAAACGGTACTTACTTGTAAAGAACAAGCGGTGCTCTGTCGTTTAAGAATACGTCATACTCGCTTAACGTCAACTTTTGCATTAAAACTGGGGACAGACCTAACTGTCCTACGTGTATAACTCCTATCACCGTTGAACATATTCTAATGGGATGTAGAGAATATATTAAATAAAGCTTTGTATGGAACTCTTACATAATCGGACCTTATAGACTCGCCCTTTTTATAGGCCTTGCTCGCTTCGCTCGCTCGGCCATAAACTGGGCTTGTCTATAAAGACCTACATTATGTACTTGTTACATAAATAGCTATTAAAAAAGTTTTGCTAGTTGCGTACACAACTGTTTCATAGGAATCTACATTACCGACACCTTGTGTCACTTCTGTAATTACAACAATATCTAATAGATGGCAGATATTTAGCGCTAAGACACGGCCTACTAGATTCATATAAGCTTCGCTTATATACGGCCGTCTCATTTCCAGTTTTTTCATTGTTGAAAATTATTACAGATTCGTACGTTAAATGGCGCCCACTGGCGGTAATTTTACAACAAAGATATTTGAAGTCAGAGCTCAGTCGTTAATTTTTAGGTTATATTTTATGTCAATTGTGTCAAACTGCCTCCGATTAAAAAATTTTTACTCGAATATTAACAGTAATTATTAACAAGAAATTTATTAGCAACGATCAAATATTATTAAATTATGCATTAAAAAACAATAGGTGCATTATATTACATTACAAAACGTTACATTAAAATTTTATTTATTATTTTAATTTATTATTCTTTCGATGTCTTAATTTTTATAAAAAACGCTGTCGGTCCCCAAATAAAATTGATAAACTATTAAAAAAGTTACATTAAAACTAAAAAACATACTTTAACAACCACTTTACAAATACACCTATTTTTATGGTATTTTTCCGGTATGCTGCCAGTCTTTTCTCTAAAGTCAATTCGTCTTCGATCATGCTTTCTATTACTATTTTTAGATAATACCCGAATAACCATAGAAAAGCTTGTAAATTACCCGAGATACTAAAAGAAGTACTGAGCAATTCCAAAGAAAATATCTTAAAACTGCTACAATTTTTACGTAATACAAATTTGATCTCTAAATTATGAAAATCTGGTCTGTGATTAAAAAAAATTAGCTGTAATATTTTATACTGTATATTTATTTTAAAACAAAGAATTTACCATTTAAATGCAAGTTATTCTGTTTTATAATTTTTATAAATAATTATTAAAAAAAGTTTATTTATGAAATATATTAAATATTTTATTTAAGAAAATTATTCGAACTGCAGGGGATTTGAACCGTGGTTTTCTAGTTTGAGATCCAGCCATTTATCCACAGACCCATGCTCTGTTGACGTCTGCTTATTTGATGAAAGTCATTTATCATCCTTTTTCGCGCGTTTCTTTTTTTATTATTAATTTATTTATTATTACATTTTGATGATTTTTACAATTACTAATTACTGTACATTCACTTATTAATTATTTAATATTAATTAATTAACAATTAATATTAATTCATTTACGCATGTAAACATGTTTTGAAATCTGGAATTTTGCGCGTTGAGAAAGAGGGAACATGAGTTGCCATGGCGAGGGCGCCATCGCTCAATGATTAATTAATTTTTGTGATAATGCTTTTAACAAAAAATGGCATGTAGGATTGGTAGGTATATTTACAATGCCGCTACAGAGTAAGTTATCTGAAAAATCTGCTAATTCAGATTTTCGAAAATCTTCTATGCCGAGCAACGGCTTTTAAATTATTTTGATAATTTTATTTACAATTACAACTAGCAAAACTCGATGTAACGCGATTCTATAAATAACAATAATTTGAAAAAACTTTGGTTTCTATAATAACTATTATCCCTTGAATTTATATTAGAAGTAAACTCGTGTAAACTATGTGGAAAGAACCGCGGTGCGAGCATTCGCAAGAGCCCTTAAGTGCAAGTGCATAAATAGGATGATTAAAGCATATGTTGTAATAATTAGACCTATCAGTATAAACTATTAGTATATTAAGTATCAAGAACAGTAAGGACAGTTTACCGATCGACGACAATGTTTATATTGCAGGAGATCGGTAAACTCCTTACTGTTTGAGATGCTTATACTATTTTTTGTACGACTATTATGAATACAAAGGTATTAACTAAGGAAATATCCCCGAAAAAACAGATTTAAGATAATTTATTTTTGCCCATTAAGTAGGTTTTATCGTTACCATGGATACGTTTGTAATTACTATTATTTTTGAATGTCACGATATTTGTCAAACTCGTGAGAATGAGTGAATCTGAAAACAAATATAATTGGGATATTGAAGAGGCCTGAGCAAATTTAAATAAACAACATAAATTTTTTTAAATAGTCCAATTATTTAGAAAATAAATGATTTCTCGCGAAAGAGACATCTAAAGATCATGCATTTATTTTATAAATTACATATAATTTACTTACCGTTCTGTTTTTGACAGAACTGAAAGGTAAGTAATTACTTACCGACGCGTTTTGCTTAGCAACCAGTAAATATAACCTACTGTTCTAAAACCAAGGTTGGTAAACAATCCGAAATAGCATGGTCGTACAAAAAGGAATATAACTTTATAGGTACATCAGTAAACAACAAAACAACCTAAAAGCTGTGTTGATTAGAATTCTTTATGTTAATTAATGAATTAAATATTAATATAATTGAGGTTTCTTATACTAAGTAATAAATGATTTTTATTTAAATAATAAGATTTTACAACTTAGTGTTGCAGTGCTAAACTACTACAATTACAAACAATTACTAACCCACATATTTGCAATAATTTAACTACCATTAACAAAGACAGTTACTAAATACAATTGTCCATCAAGACACGAATTTAAAATTAGGCCAAACATTTTAGCTGCGTTGGCTGCATTGCTGCATACAGTACTTAACGGTCAATAATTGATTCCCACAGTTACTATACTCGTAGTATATTACGATAGAAATCGGTAAGTGCCTTATAACAGATCAAAAAATAGAAAAACGGCACCCTAAGCGTCAAATTACGAGGTTTGTTGTAAATGCTGACTAAAAGTCGGTCGAAATTTTGATAAAGTGCTTCACTGTTGTTTCTAGAGAACAAACAATAAAATACAATATGATCGGAAAAAATTTCTGTAGGAGGCATCGGAATTTAGCTTTAAAAATCATGTTGACAGCACCACTGTTGTTTATCATTTTCTTTTTGATATTTCACGACTGAAAGTTTCAGGTTACCTCATTTAAAAACAACAATATGATTTCGGCAAGAGCTGAATTCTTACTCGAATTTTAATGAATTAGAAGAAATAAAATACGAGCAAAGCTGCAAAATGTATTTTCCGTAAAACGTCGATCGAAAACATTAAACTGACCTAGTGTTGCCAACACAATTTATCTTTAATTAAATTTATTAAAAGTCTTCCTAGATGATTTTTTAATTTTTATCTATTTTTTTATAATTTGTTTGATAATAATTAATTCGTATTAATAAAAATAGCCAAGATTATCATCATTAACCATTATTTATACTTATTTCTTTTTATAATAAATAATTTTTTTTATGAATCATAACAGTTCTATTATTCTATTGTTGTCATAGCAACAGACGTTTCAATTAAAAATATCGGGAAATAGATAGATAGAAGGAACGCTTTAGGCGTCCTCTAAGTTCAAGCGCTATCTGCACATTTTATGACGAAATAAATACGTTGCTCTTTCTTGCGTTTGTAAACAGAATTAGGCTAGGATTAAATTCCTCTTGTACGTGAACGAGGCATCGGGTTGTGAAATATGCTCCGTATATCTGATTATAAAATCCACTCTAACTACAGTTCAACCAAAGTTACAAGAAATGAGTCAACATTAGGTATAGGATTTGTATGCACTTAAAAATGCTGAAATATGCATACACTTATGCACTATAAAAACGTGAAATATGCACTTAAATATGCACTTAAAAATCATGAAATATGCGTTTACTAGATATTTATAATAAATATATCGAGGGCATCAGATCAGAGGGGCGTATCCGCCACAATTTTGATCTTCAATTTTTATGTCGTATTGATTTCTGGTATCGACCTGCGTGTTGTCACAAACGGGAGAATGTTTTGTAAGGCCAGATTAATGCCTTACAAAACATACGCCCGTATGTAACAACACGCAGGTCGATACCAGAAATGCAAAACAATGCAACCTAATAAATAGAAGAACACACATTTGGCGGATACGCCCCTCTGATCTGATGCCCTCGATATGCACTTTCATTATTAAAAAACACCTGTTTAGCGTTATTTATATTTTATTTACAGAAATTATTTTAATTAGACATCCTATGCAATAATTTAAGTAATTATATTTTCTAAACATAGAGCGTTACAGTTTACAATGAGTACATTTTTAAATTTTCAAAAGTAAACATATGCCTATTATCCCTAAATATTGTTTTATATTTTGAGAAACTCCGTTCCACATCGCAGGACGTAGTTGGGACATACTTAAAATTGTTTATGCACAGCTACATTATAATTAGACTATTATTGCTAGATTTATTTAAACATAACTGTCTCTTTATGCCCCAAGGGCCTCTTTATGATCCAACGGGCAATAATGAAACGTCAATTAAATTTCAGAGCTGTATTTGTAGAACTTGATTGGTTCTTAATATAATTTGTAAACTTATCACCAATGAAAATAAGCTGAAATTAAGTATTTTAGATAGTAACTATAGTAACGTACTTCGTATATAAGCACATAAGTATACGTACAGCGGCTTGATGTAACCTACGTACTCATTTAATTATATTTTTTACACAATAATAGATTTGAGATAAAAACAATCTGTGCATAAAATAGTGTATGCATTTCGGGCATAACTTGCTTTTATGGCCCTACAGCCTTTTCCTAGCCCTCGGCTGACGCCTCGGGCTAGAAATAACGCTTCTGGCCATAAAAGCTTCTTTATGCCCTTAATACATAAATAACTATTAATTCTACAAGCGGATAATGTTTTAGCTCGTCTAAAATGTCTTGACCAGATAATGCATCGTTTATGCTTTTTATTAAGTGAACTTGTAAGCCTGCTCCAGCCTTGATCATGTACGGTGCCACATCGGTGAAGAACAGGAGTACTTTGTTGTACTGTATGCCGTCCGGCCACAAAATAGCCATCGAATCATTAAACAATTTTGCCACAGAACAATGATTGGTGCTCTTGAAAACGTCCATTGCTAATAGATAGGATTTGGATTGTTCTCCGAATTTAAAACGCCAATTATAACGTTAGCCAAGTATCTGAAAACAAAAATTTGATTTTTATTTTATCGAACTACATAATTAGTCGGTTACAAGCAATTAGCGCAAAACAGTTATTTAAAAAAAATTATATTTTAATCAAGCAAAAATATTGTTGTGATTAAATATGTAACTAACAAAATAGAAAATAAAACATCCGTAAATTGCTCTGCTGTCTTTAATTAGTTAAATTTTACTAAAACGAAGAAAATGAAGTTTCTACGCACCTTCCAGTAGTGTCAGTAGATTCGTCAATGGAAACCCATATTCGCTACATGTTTTCTAATTGATTTTATGGTCTCTTCGTATAAACGAGGTAAATAATTTTTCCTGAGTGTAGACTCGTCGGGTATTGGCATTTTTGAAATTTCTTCCAGAAAATTACGAAATGCTGAGTGATTAATTTTACTTAACGGGATATCTGCAGCCACTAATGCACTACATAGTTTTTTATTAAATTCGATCGATTTGCTGGACTCACCGCGCGATTTATTAAGGTACCCCGATAACAATGTTTGTTTTTTTGATTTCATGGCAACACACTTTGATGTCGAACCGTGTTCAGATGTTGTATAACTTGAAAGCGTTTCGTTGCAGTCACTTTATCGTCGCACACTGTACAATACAACAGCTTATCGTCAGTTGTAAGAACACTGAATTCCTTAACATAACTTCGAAGTGTAACAGACACAGACCGTTTTTCTTTACCCATCTTTACACTCTAAAATTTCAAACTGAAATGCAGTTTGCAATTTCTGAACTGTCTTAATTGAAAGATTACAAGATTAGTAAACAAAAGTACAGGCAAATTTTTCTATGAACAGGAAGTTGTCAAAGGGTTTTTGGAATTTCCTAATACCTATTTATCACAATAACGCAGGATGTAAGTATTTAAATTTTAGTTGAAACTTTTTCTCTCTTAGAAAATATTAACAAGTACACAGATGGTTAAGGCAGTAAAATATTTTAAAGCCTAGTATTTAACAATAAGCTTAAATTATAAGTTTCCCCTAGACTCAAATACCCAAATACCCAAATACTCAAAATAGACCCTTGGTTGGTTGTCTGAAATGCTAAAATTATTTAAAAAGCATTAGAAATTTGCTAAAATATGCATGCATTTATAAAAAAACACCTAAATATGCATTTATATGCACTTTCAAATTGACATATGTGATTCATATGCGGCTTAAACATGTAGAAATATAACTCTGCATATGTTTGCTATAAGCAGAAACAACATGCAAATGCATAGAGATCCTATACCTAGTCATCACAAATACGTGGGCGAAAATGTAAAATGCATCTAGAATTACGCGAAGGCCACCTGTAATCTAAATGATAAAATAAACAATAAATGAGCTAGAAAGATTGATTTGCGGAACAAACCCCTTTTTAATTAAAAATAAATGTGAATGAAGCAATGAAAATCTGTTGGTTCTAGCGTATGTCACTGAATTCTTAGCAACGTGAAATTTGCACTCTTATCTTATCTCACCTCGGGTCGTATTTGTTTATTCCGGTGTGATTACGAAAATGTCTCATTTCATGTATTTATGATTGAACCTAACTTAACAAAACCTAATTTTAATAATATTGATAAAATACAGCACCACAAAGAAATAAAGGTTCTGATTCGGCAGAAAGCCGACTGTTTCCTATGTATTTCGACGTGCTAAAAGTGAACTACATCGTAGTATCACACCAAATGATATTTTGCCATATTTTGTGATAGTCGTAAGCAACTGTTTCCTGTTTAAATCTGTCGCACAAAGTAATTATTAGCACCTCATTAACAAATCTTATTGAGCACATCACCTGCTGCTTAAGTATAACGTTTAGTTTGGTTAACAATTTGGTTTGTCCAACATATTATTAAATATCTTTTGGTTCATTTGAATAATACATTTTTTTCGAGAATTCTAAGGAAATTTTATTGGACGAATTTATCACACCCTACTTTGTCCAGTGGCTTTATTTCCATATTTTCAAGGGTATCTGGAAATATATGGCCACCTAAGAGCATTTTGAAAACGTAGTTATGTGTGAATTAAACAGTGGTTCATATCATGATATTTATCTGTCTTTATCTCATTAGTAACTTGTTATTCTTGTTGTATAACCCATAACACCCCAGTATTTACTCTTTTTAGTTTAAAGATTAATTAAGTTTCCCTAAAGCAGGTTTTAGAACGCTCATGGATATTGGAAGCATCTGCAATTATTTTATTTGTTAAACTTATTTATTATATTTATTAATCGAAGGTTAGAATTGGTTTAAACCGCCATATAATAAAACTAATAATCTTCTTATTAGTACTGCCTGTGAACAAGGCGCCTAATTTTAAAATTAAAATTTTTAGTAGGTATTCATAAAAACACCAACTTTAAAAAATAAAAGAAAGGGAACTATTTATTGGTCACCAAATAAGGAATAATCACTGATCTTTTATATTAAGACACGAGTGTTTCGAAGTGACTTTTGTTGCAACTTTTCATAACTCAAAGTTACAAAATGTAACCTTGGTATCCATTTACGGATAATAACTAACCTCTACTACAGTAACAGAATTCTTTGAAAAGCATGAGGTATTTATTAATTGAAGTCAGCATTAAAAGTCTCTGATCGGTTCTTATTTGCTTATAGACGTTGGAGCTAGTTTCGTTTGTATTCAAATGAAACGAGTTTTTAAAAAGATTTTTTGTTTTCCCTGGATCTTTATTTTAAACCAGCGGAAGTAATGACAATTATAATACACAATAATATAAATGCTCATTATAGCTTAGATGTAAACTTAACTATGAACTGATCAAAATTTAATGAATCTACTGTCTAACACACTATATATATATGATTCTCTAATCTAAATAAAATATTACTAAGCAGTTCCCACGAGAAGAGTGAAACAACGGTTTTTTCCACAAGAACACCACTATAAAAATGCCCCACAATTAGGCGACAATGAAACAAAATAAAAACTCACAAACGAAATAAGGTTCCGCGAAAGGCATTAATGAAACAACAAAAATCTAGCCCACGTTGGACCGGCAATGAAACACTACTTTTTCTACACGACTAAATAACTTACAAAATCGATAAAAAATCAATAAACAACAATAAACATAATACTTACTTTAAATGACGCTCAAGAATACCACGGCTTGAGATTTAGCTCTATTTTACAAATTTTAATGTTCAGGTCGTAGGTATTGGTTCTGCAGTTGTCTAATTTGTAAAGTAATGGATAAAGGTTTCAAAAAACACAAAAACATACACAAGAAGGGCGCCATCTGATTATGAAGCTTAATTAATGATAATTAAACTGATCGAAGAGATTAGATAAGCCTAATAAATCTGTATGAAAACACTAATCAGAAAATGAATTTAGACCGATAAGAATTTAGTACAAAAAGTAATTTCAACAAAGTCAATAATTTTGATTAATGAAAATGTAAATGAAAACTTTTATAATTAAATGGTTTTGTCCTACAGATTTTAGTTAACTTTAAAATTATATTTATTTAGAAAAACACCAAGATAAAAAATATAAAAAGATTACAAATATTACAATCAGGAATTAAAATAATAAGTCCCTGCCTATGAACTCTGTTGATAATAAAGTTTAATAGAAAAAGAAATTGTATTGAATTTCGATTAAATGAGAAACAACTATAAGAAATTACTACAAAGTTCAAACAAAATTTACATAGATGATCAACGCTAAAAGAACAATAGTCACAATACCTTTTGTTAACGGTAAATCACTAACCAAAATCATCGATAAACTGCACAAAATTTGACGGCAGCGTCACTGCAAATGGAAACTGGAAAATCTGGATTTTTCTTTCATAAATTAAAGATGCAAGGGAATAACCCTCGTAGAATCTGGATATGGTGAATCATAATTTATGAATTCACCCCAAACTGCAATAACTAAATGCAACCGTAAAAGTCCTATAAAATTTGGCTAATAGTTTTGATAACCATTTCAAAGTTCATTGTTTTCAATAAAACAACACACATTTTCTTTAAATCTGAACTGAATTTAGAAGGCACATAGCACGAATTATTTATTAATCGAGATTTCGATCACAGAGAGAGTGTTTGTAAATGTTAACTTATTTCGGTACGATAATTGTTTAAAACGAGAATACGGTACTGTAAACTATAGTAAAATTGTTACACTTTAATAGGGAAAGCTAGATTTCCCAATCTTCCAAAGCACAAACGTCTGGAAAAATGTTTAACGGAATAACTGTAATTTTTATTAACCACAAATTATTGATTAATATTCGGACACTTAATTAAACGATATAATTATTAATTGTAGATTGTATTTGACTGCACCGGTACCCGAGACCCGGCAGTCTATTAAACTATACGAAAACTGTATTTAGAATTTTTCTTTTAAATTCTATATTACTAAAACGAAACGGCATTTTGTAATATCGACCTTCATAGCAAGATCTGACCGAGGTGGTCTAGCTTAAAGCGCAAACAGGAAGCAAGTCTTTACGCTAACCTGTCGAGGCGCGAAGAATGCCAGCCTCTGTGACCCTGATCACCTGCGAAATAATGCGTCTTATTTGGCCGTAAGGAAGTTTTTTAGCTAACATTCTACAGAAGTTTCGACCTAAAGGAATGAAAAGTAGTACTTGAAGAAATTGCGCGCAAACTGGTACAAAATAACACCCATCTGGCGTCTAGCCGAAATTACTACGCGGCAGCCCGTTTCAAATCTCGGACACATGTACCAAAATCACCTTTTAAACAAAGAGAATTTGATCCAAAATCTAAACATTCTCGAAATATTAACAGAAATATTGTATAAAATAATTTGGCCAAACACTTCCCACAGTTTTTATCAAGGTCTCTCACGAAGTAATTGATATTATACCAAAACATAAGTAAACAAAATACTAAAAAGACATCATTTTTTTATGACGCTACTTCTTTAATTGTATCAAATATAAAACAATCCTTTATAAAAATATTTTTGTAGGAAATATTTACATAACAAAATTCTATTTCGAATAAAGCGCAATCTTACAGGACCGAACTTCGGATTTTTAATAAGTATAAATGTAAAATTTTACATACTGAATGCCGGTGGAAAATGTACCTTTACAAGAGTAATACAATATTATCTGTATGATAAGCAATTCTCATGAGAAAGTTAATACTGCATTCTCAGCAGTTCCCACGATAGATAAGACTTTATTCTTATCTTGGAATGTAATATGATATTATCTGCTTGCTGATAGTAAGCAGTATTTCTACGTAACTCCTCAGCGCTAAAATGTTTTAATATGGTTTTTATTTAAAACAATATTAGAATCAGTAAAAGGAAAATGAAAATTTTAATTTTCTGTGTTTTTATTTATCACAACTAAATCGTTATTTAGAAAGTCAATGAATTTTATTTTTAAGGAATTACGTTTACAGTATAAATATACAAAAATACTTATAACTAAAATTATAGCAATTATGGTTAATATAATAGATGATATGCTTAAATGATTAGCAGTCACGTGATCAATTGATTTTAGTAGATAACCGTTGTCGGTAATTTTGATTTGATTGTCAATTAACTTTTGTGTATCGATCGGAGTTAAGTCGACTCTTGAGATGTCAACATTACTTGATTCAGATATTACTAGTTGGTCAATATTTGGTAATTTTAGGTCGATAATTTTGTTTGACGTAGTTTTAGCTACAAATAACATTTGTTCGTGATTAATTAACGCTGTACAATCAGGGCTCAAATGTAAAATTTTAGAACCATAAAGTTCTTTTCGAAAATTTTGATTTTTACAATTAATGTCTAGAATTGCTTTGGAAGGTACACTTACTAGCCAAGTGGCAGTATCTATTTGAGAGATTTTAATATGAGTTAGATCAAAAAGATATGGGGTACATGTTTGGTTACTATTAAAAGAAAGTAATTGGGTTTCACATAATTTATCGTTTGGAATTTCAAAGTGATTATTTTGGTTACAAAAGTAAGTGTCTATTGTAACTAATTTGCAATGATCGAGTTCGATAGGGATACTCATTTTAGTATTAAACAATATATTATTGTAGGTTGGAATAATCATACGGAAATGACGGGTGTTAATAAATATTGGAAAAGGTATCAATTGTATAAGTTGATATTGGTTAGTTTTAGAGGTTAGAGGAATTTTAAAGATGAAGATTCTATTCGCAATTTGATAGGCTTTGGTAATAATGATCCTTTCATATAGATGTAGATAACTTTGATCTGCGGAATAGGGAATGGTTAATGTTGTTTGGTGGGACAAGTGTTTAGAAATATCCTTTAGATTTTGAATTAGTTCAATATTGTCAATTAATGACATATGCATTTGTTGATTCTGTGCGAAAGTTAATGCGTTTTCGAGTTCAAAGTAGGTGTTTATAAGAAGTTGTAAAGATTGCACGGCTTCGAGTAAAACTGTTTTTTGGGATACTGTGGCGACATGTTTTTTCACCTGTTCGTTTTCTAAAATAATTTTGTTTAGGTTTTCATTGAGTAGCATTTGATTGTTGGCTAGATTGTTTATAGTGGAAATAGTGTCATTAAGAATTTTAGCTTGTTCTAATATGACGTTAGTTTGTGTTTCACTAACTTTTTGTAATTTGGAAATCAATGTTTCATATCTTTGACCATCTTTGGCATCCAGATTGCCAGTTAAGAATTTAAAAATGGTTCCTAAACCATCTACGAGTCCTCGTTTTTGGATTGTATGTTGTGTTTGAGGGAATAATTGATCGATAAGTTTGTCAGCTTTGTCTAAATATTGTTTAATGATTAATAATATGTTATTATGACTAAGTAATATGTCAGTAATATTAGTGAACTGCCTATGTTCGATGGGGTATTGTTGATTTTCCAAAAAAATAATGATTTTTATTAAATTCTCTTTAAGCATACCATATTGAGTAATGATAGGTGTATAATCTATAGTCTTAATTAATGTAAATTCGCTTTCTTTTAGGATAGCGTTACCTAAGTTTAATGGATAAAGTCCAGGATTGTCATCTAAGTTTTCGATAATTACGTCACTGGTCACAAATTGGGTTGTGAGAATGTAGCAGGCGATAATAGTTAACCTGAAAATGGTAATAGCTCGTTTATATGTCGTTTAATTTGAGGTCCTTCATTAGGGGATGTTAATTCATAAGTATCATGTTCAAGAATTTGGGAAATAGTGTATGGTCCAGAAAATTTCGGGTCCTTTTTATTTCTAGTGTTTAATAACTTTGAATTTGATTTTGTCTTTCTTCAGGGTCTATAATATATGTAACTTGAATGGTACAGCGATGGAATTTGGGTGTGTTTTCATTAGTTATTTCTGCGATAAAATTTGAGAAATCAAGGTAAAGTTCATTATCAGGAAGTGACAGTAGTAATGAGTTTTAGGTTCACAATGTTCGATTATTATTTTATTAAACATATCAGTTTTATTGTGGTTATTGATAAATACAGTGTAATGAATGTTTCCATCATATTTTGTACTACGGATTTTTCTTGGAATTTGGGCTCTTATGAATTCAATTTGATGTTTAAAATGTTGTAGTGGTTTGTCCGAGATATCTATTACTGGGGTTGATAATAATTGGGTATGTATTGTATCTGTAAGGGATTTACTGTCTTCGTCTTTGTTTTTAGTACATGGTATGTTGGGGCGGTTATCAGGTGGTTTTACTTGTACATCAGAAAGTATTTTAATACGAGGTTTGTCTAACACAGGAGGATTTATGATTGGTAGTCGAATAATTCGGTAATATCAGGGGTGCTAGCTCTGCTTGCTAGTCTGCTATCGATATTGGTGAAGGTTTCTGGTTCGGGTGTTTCAAGTCTATCGGTTTCAACATTCATAGGATAAAGTTGAATGCGTGATAAAGCATCAGCTACCTTGTTTAGTTTTCCTGGTAAATAGTTTACGTCAAAGTCATACTCTTCTAGTTTGAGTACCCAACGGGTTAATTTTGAATTTGGTTCTTTTACATTTCTAAGCCAAATTAATGGTCTATGGTCTGTGTATAATTTGAATTTTACACCGTATAAGTAAGGACGAAATTGTTGAGTTGCCCACACTATAGCGGGCAGTTCTCGTTCTATTGTTGAATATTTTTGTTCAGCTTCGTTAAGAGTTCTTGATGCATAACAAATAGGTTTTCCATCTTGTAATAATACTGAACCTAAGGCATATTTAGATGCATTAATTCAAAAATTTTATTAAACTCGGGATATTGAAGTAACGGTTCATTAGTTAAAATTTGTTTGCAATGTTCGAAATTTTGAAGAAATTCAGGGGTGTGTATAATTTTACTATCCTTTTTGAGACAAACAGTTAAGAATTTAGTTATTTTAGAAAAGTCTTTAACAAATTTTCTATAATATCCGAATAATCCTAGAAATGATTTTATTTCTGTTTTGGTTTTTGGGGCAGGGAAATTTTTTATGGCTGAAATTCTAGAAGGGTCAGGTTTTATTCCTTCCGAGGTTATTATATGACCAAGATATTTTACGGATTTATGTAAAAATTCGGATTTATCTAATTGAATTTTGATATTTGATTGTCGACATCGATTAAAAACATTTTTTAAGCGGGTTATGTGTTCTTGTAAAGAAGTAGAGTAAATAATAATATCGTCAAGATAAACGAGGCATTGTTGGGGGGTTAGTCCTATGAGAGCATTATTTATAGCTTGTTGAAATGTGGCTGTAGCATTTTTTAATCCAAAGAGCATACGTCGAAATTGAAAGTGGCCCTCTTCAGTCGAAAAAGCTGTTTTTTCGCGGTCTGATTCTTCTATTTTAATCTGGTGGAAACCAGATGCGAGATCTAAAGTCGTGAAGTAGTTGACTCAACCAAGGTGGTCTAAAACGGTTTCGATTCGTGGTAAAGGGTATTTGTCTTCTATCGTTTGTTCGTTTAATTTACGATAATCGACAACAATGCGCCATTTCTGATGTCCTGAGGCGTCTAATTTCTTAGCAACGACCCAAATTGGAAAATTATATGGACTTTCCGATGGTTCTATAATTTTGTCATCTAACATTTTACGAATTCCATTTTTTACTTCTTCTCGATGCACATGTGGGTATCTATATGTTTTTGTGAATATAGGAACATCAGTTTTGGTTCTAATATGATGTTTGGTTAATTTGGTGGAAGATAAAGGGATATTTGGAGAATAAAAAATATCTTTATACTGATAACAAAGATTGATTAATAATGTTTGTTCTTCTTCGTTTAGATGGTCAGTTCTTAAATTTGTTTGTAAATTCTCATTAAGAATGGCTTTGATGTTTAATTTGGAATTATGAAAGTCTATGTTGTTGATTTGTATTGATTCTTCATTATTAGTCTCATATTCATCTAAAATTAATGGGGAGTATATATTTATTGTTTGTATTTCATTAGAAGTGTTTATTACACTAGTTTGAAACCAGTTATTATGTAATTTAACTAATGCAGAAGGGATCATGACATGTTTACTAAAATTTAATCTTGGGGTTATTTTTATTCCGCTTTTACCAACGGCTGGTAAAGTCACAAACATTTCAGTACGTGGGGGTATTTCAATTTGTTTTATTGGGATTTCGTTGGGTTTTAATTTGGAAAAATTACATTCATTACGTCTTTAGGTTTCCTGTTTAATCATGGATGAATTATAATAAAACGGTATTGTAGTGCTATCGGTTTGGATATGCAGCCATTTATAATCAATTCTGGCTGATAAATTGTTAAGTAGATCTGAGCCAATTAAGCCTACGTATTCAGAATGAAAATCGTATAAATAGCAAAGATGAAATCCATCTTCTGAAAAAAGGTTTGGAATAGGTAAATTAGCAACTAAATTATGTTTGGTGGTTCCATGAGAAGTGGTAATTTCAAAGTTAAAAGTAAAAACGAAATTAAGGAAATGTTCATTAACAAATTTAGGGGAAATTATGGTTTTAGAGCTATCAGTGTCTATTAGGAGTTTTTGTCAGGTGGAAGGAATTATAATATATAGGAGATTTAGATTTGGAGTTAATACTAAAGCTTTCAATATTTTCCGAGGCCGTTAATGAAAATTTTCGGCATCTTCATTGTCGTTATTTGAGTATTGGTAATAAGAATTTTCCAATTCTTCATTGGATATTTCTTCTTCGGTTGATTGTTCAAGGTACTGTTCAGGGAACTGTTCAGAGCTAGTGATAGAATCTTGATAGTCATATTGGGGGTGTGTCGAAGTTTCAGGTTCATCGTCATCATGATAGAATAATTCTTCGGAGATAAAAGTTTGTTGTGGACCAGCTGGAGTAGGCAAAGTCCTTATATTTTGATAATTAGCTCGAAATTTATTATGGTTGGTTAATTGTGTAGTGTGAGGTCTTTTTACTATTGTGTTTGCTTCCATAGGTATAGGTTTGTTGGTTGGCCTATAATTTTGTTGATGTTGATGGCTGGTTGGATTGCTTTGCCTATTAAAATTAGGATTAAATTGTCAAATGGGGGGGATAAATGATTGTGTAGAAGGTTGAGGTTGTATAAAAGGTTGAAGTTGTATAAAAGGTTGGGGTTGTCTTAGTGGATAAGCGGTCCTAAATGAATTATTTGTAATTTGTTTAAAATTATTTGGTGAAAAATTAATAGATGTTCTTTGATTCAATTTGAAGATAATTTTGAATTTTGAGCTTGAGAGTATCTGATATCGAGCACTTCTTTAATCATAGTAAGCGCTGCTTCTAATGAATTTGGGTTACGGCTACGAATAAAAGTTCCAAAATCGTCATTGAGTCCACTAGTGAATGTTCTCAATGCTAAGTCTTTATTTGATTGAAGTTTATAATTTTTAATGACTTGGTTTTCGTTTCCTAAAGCAATTTTAGAATTAAAGATTGCTAATTGTGTTCTAATTTTATTATAAAATTCGATTGGAGAATCTTTTCCTTGTTTTAATTTAGTTAAATCGATTAATAAATTTAATTCTGACCTTTGGTCTCCAAAATTTTCTATTAATACTTGCTTTAATGCATTCGACGTACCATATCCAGTAATTATTTCTAATGCTTGACCTTTTAATCTATTTCTGATTGTTGAGATAATTAATTGATTAATGTAATCTGCTGGGTTTTCTGTACAAAATTGACCTGTGATTGTATCAACAGCTCTAATAAATTCAGAAAGTGTCGATGGATTACCATCGTAATTTGGAATTTCATTTAAAAGGGAAACATGAAAATGTGCAGGAAAAACCAATTTCTATTAATATTATTGTTATTTAAAAATAACAAGGGAGGGTTGTTCAGATTTGAACGTTCTACACTTCTTGATCGTCTTGGAGATCTTGAGCGATTCCTTTGCATTAATAATACACTTTTATTATTATATAGGATTTTTAATTATTATTCTTATGTTAGTGGGCTTAAAAATTAAGGGTCCTACCTATACATGGCAAGCATGAAAGGCTTTATAATGTCAATATTTGACACTACCTATCGGTTTGGCGTCTACCAATGTACGTAAATTAGAAACTAAAATGCAATTATTAATTACCAAAGTGTCCAACTATTCCTTTCGTCTATCGAAAGCAAATAAATTGAAACAGATTGTATAATTAAATGCTCTTAATACTAGCTTAAATTATTTGTAAAAACTATGTTAGTAAATTAAAATTTGAATTTAAATTTATTTTTTAAAACTTTAAACTTTTCACTTTAAGATTATAAATTTCACTTACATTTTCTTGTAATGATGAATTATAAATCGCGATGATCAGTCGTCAGCAGTTGACGGGGGTTCACTATGAACAGGGTCCTCACAATGGACAAAGCGGTTGTTGTTGAAGTAGGTGCCGTAAAAATGCTTTGGCCAGGGCGATGTAGTCCTCGGGGTCCCAATGCAACGTCAGCGGCGGTGCCTACTTGGAGCGGATGGTTTCTTCAATTGACCGTTGAAACGGAAAATTAGAGTACTTGTTTCCTCTAATTTTTGAAGATCCGGACGTTAACTGCGCCAGTTTCGTTTGTATTCAAATGAAACGAGTTTTTAAAAAGATTTTTTGTTTTCCCTGGATCTTTATTTTAAACCAGCAGAAGTAATGACAATTATAATACACAATAATATAAATGCTCATTAGAGCTTAGATGTAAACTTATCTATGAACTGATCAAAACTTAATGAATGTACTGTCTAACACACTATATATATGATTCTCTTATCTAAATAAAATATTACTAAGCAGTTCCCACGAGAAGAGTAATACAATATTATCTGTATGATAAGCAATTCTCATGAGAATGTTAATACTGCATTCTCAGCAGTTCCCACGATAGATAAGACTTTATTCTTATCTTGGAATGTAAAATGATATTATCTGCTTGCTGATAGTAAGCAGTATTTCTACGTAACTAGCTGGAAGGTTGTAAGAACTAACAGGACCGTTATGGTTTATGTTAAATAAGATTATTAGTATTTTATAGTGAATTTTTTAATTACTATTAAATTCTGATCTTCGCTTCTAATTTTATATAATATTTTTAAAATCTGATCTTAAATTACAATTCCGAAAAATTAAAAATCAGAAAAGATTGTTATTAAGCAAGTTATAGAAAGTAACAGATTGCTCCATTAATTTCCACATATCACGGGGAAAATTATTCAAAAAAGAATTAAGGACCTTACTTCCATTGCAGTTGTTCTTCATTTATTAGAGAATTTCAAATGGGGATCATTTATTTGTTGCACTTTAAATAAACGTAATTTTTCATTGCAATTATTTATTTGATAAAAGTGTCATTACATTCAACACATTTGATGTTATGTTTCAAAGAATAAATTAATATTATGATTGATTATGTTTCGCCAGGTAATGGTTAGTAGCAATTATTATTGATGTAGTAGTATTAATTATTTGATTATTATATTTATTTAAAAATAAATTAAAAATCTTTACTGGCTTTGAAATGTACCACTTCCAGAAAATACAGCTGTTGAACATAGTGGGTGTGTCTGCTCGAATAGAATAGAATAGAACTTTATTAAATAGGTACTCCTAATATACAAACAAAGCAACAAATATTTAAATTTGAAGAATATTGAAAATTATTAAAGTTATTGGCTGTAGGACCTTAAATAATCAAAACGTGTTGATTTAAAATCTGCGATAGAATTTCTTTCTTTTATATCATATGGAAGCGTATTAAATTCTAGTAATCCATTATGAAAAAGAATTTTTGCTTTCCTAGTGTAATTAGTTCTATTTATATAAATAAATAATAATTGTTACATAAGTAAATAATAATTTACATAAATTGATTAAAGTAAATGGAGGTTTTAAATAGCTTAATTTTGAAGATGAGGACCATTGCTAAATTCAAGATCCGATCCTTTACAAACAACCAATTCAGGGTATTTAGCATTGGGTTAATTGGAGTATACTTGTTACATTTCAGTAATAGACGCATAACTCTATTTTGTAGCTTTTATAAACTAGAAACACTATTTTGATCGAGCGATAATAGCAAACTTCCACAATTAATAGTCAATGTGTGGTTATATAATAGTTCTGAAACCAAAATAAATGTTTCAAAAGTTAAATTTCTTTGGATACACTGAAGATGTACAACTTTTCGATATCTTTTTGTATATATGGATAAAATGTTTTTTTACATTTAGTGTGTTTTCAATTAAAAATTCTAGATATTTAAATTCAGTCACAATTTCAATCTGTTTCCCTGAAATATTTATATTTAGGTTATCATTGATTTGTTGATATTTATATTCGGTCGTTATAATCATTGCTTTTGTTTTAGTAATGTTAACTTTAAGAAAGTTAGTATATAGGAACCTAGTCATATTTTCAAGAACAACATTAATTTTATTTACTGCCCTTGGGAGATTATCATCAATAACTGCAATTAAAGTGTGATCTGCAAAAAGGTTGCATTGTGCATTGTTGACGGTTTGTTAGGAAATTTTGGAACCATAATAATACTGTATCTGAGATTCCATAATATTCTAGTTTTTTCAATAATGTTGGAATATCAATCGTTTCAAAAACTCGTTTGAAATCTAAAAAGACAGCAGCTATGTGTTTGTTATTATCTACAGCAAGTTTCCATCTTGTTAAAGTTAATTGCAATGCGGTTTCACACGAGTGTTTAGCTCTGAATCCCGATTGATATTTCATCAATAAGTTATGGCATTCAAGATATTCTAGTAGAAGTGTATTTATTGCTCTAAGATTTGCAGATTCATTATTGTTGCTTCGTTTGGGGATTGGTATAACTGTTCTTGTTTGTAAATTTTCTGGAAACTGACCTGCTTGAAGTGATGTATTGATAAAATTTAAATATACATGCCCCAATACCCGCAAAGAGCTTTTGATTACTTTTGTATTGGCGAAATAAGAATTCAATTTGTTGTTAAGTGAGTTGATTATGGTTCGTAGATCTAATAATGCTAAAATCCTAAATTCACTGAAATTACTTTCAATAGTGGACAGTCCATTGCTAGTTCAAGGTTGTGTTTGTGGAATTGATAATTTAATTTCTTGTATGCTTTCAATAAAAAAAGTATTAAACAGGTCTGCCTTTTCAATATCATTATTTGCAGAAATGTTTATGTTATTGAAATTAAATAAAATGTCTTTTGGCTTTGACTAATTTTTTTAGAATTTGCCATAATTTTTGTGGGTTATCTGAATTTAGCATATTAACAATTTCATTTCTGTAAGATGAATATTGCACCTAATAGAGTTCCCTATCATTAGTGTTAAGAATTTTTAAATTTTTTATAGAAGTTACCTCTTATTTATGCAATTTCTTTAATTTAAAATCGTACCAAGGTAGAAGAGTGTTAAAAATTGTAGGTAAATGTTTTTAGTGGTGCGATTTTATTTACTTCATTTTCTATAGTATATAACGGTATTAGGCCGATATGAAGCTTATAACAGCCGAGGATAAGTTCTGTGGCCGAGGCCGATTAGGCCGAGGTCAATAAATTATCCGAGGTAGTTATAGCTTTATCGGCCGTATATTGTTCAATACTTTTCGTGATAACTACCGAGACAAGAACTGTTCAAATTTAAAATGTTAATTTTCAAAAATAAAGCTTAATAAACTAGTGGCTTGGCGTAATTTAGTATCGTAGCAACGGTTGATTTACAAACAAAGAATCAAAGTATGACAGCGACTCAAAGTGTTGCATTTTCTGAAATTCCCAAAGATATTCGTGATGAAGCGGCCGCCGCAAATCGAAATTTATTACCTACTAAGACGAGTACCCGCTACGAAAAAGAATACGAAGATTTTACAGCATGGCGTAAAAATAAAAACGTTGATGGGGTGAATGAGGACATTTTGCTCTGCTACGTGTCAGGCTTGAGTAAAAATTTTGCGCCGAATAGCTTATGGAAAAAAATCTCCATGCTGAAAACAATTCTCAAGTCACATGAAAATGTTGATATTTCTGGGTAATTACCTATCATTTCTTATTACTTTATGACTAAGTGTTACGCTTTTTACAGATATGGAAAAGTTTTTATATTTCTGAAGCGAAAATCCGAATGTTACAAACCCAAAAAAGGCAAAAATACTAACAACAGAGCAAATTACACGATTTCTTCTAGAAGCCCGCGACGACCACTTTTTACTAGAGAAGGTTATTTTAGTGTTTGGAATTTTTGGCGCCTGTCGTCGCCAAGAACAAACAACGTTGAAGATACTGGAAGATTCGTAATCGTTACACTGGAAGACAAAAAAAAGTCTAGCAGAAAATTTATCATCACCGAAGACGACACTCCTTTCAAAGGCTGTACTTTATACAGAAAATATGCAGCACTTCGGCCAGTGGGTGTACCAAGTCAACGTCTGTTTGTAGACTACAGGAAAGGCAAATGTACCAGACAACTTGTAGGGGTTCACAGAATTGGAGACATTCCGAAAAAGGTTGCCGAATTTTTAAAATTGGAGGATTTTCAAAATTACACGGGTCATTGCTTTAGAAGGTCCTCGGCCACGATGTTTGTTGAAAATGGAGGTGATCTGCTTACTTTAAAAAAATTTGGCGGTTGGAGATCTGGAGCAGTTGCTGAACAGTACGTCGAGGAATCAGTTAGCAAAAAAGTCAAGATATCGAAGCTACTTTTCGTTCCGGTAGATAATCTGATACCCTCAAAAATCTCCAACAGCTGTGAAAAGGAAGTCATGACGTCCAACCAATCTTCTAATGTTCAGAACATCCTCAGTGCTGATCCGACAAATAATAAAAATTTTGTAATTTCGGGAAACAATAATTGTAATTTTAATTTTTATAATTGTTCTCATGCAAAATAATTTGTTTTAAGTTTCCTATTAATGTTTACTTACTATGATGTCTTTGTGTCAAAACTTTGAATAAACTTGATAAAAACAATTAGATACTGTTGTTACTTCCTCCACGACAGTTAAATTTAACGAGTCACCTGTCAAATTTTAACGTGTCTAGGCCGTTATGGGTGTCATAACAACCAAACAGACATGACTGATATAGAACAATAACACATAGGTATCACGAAAAGGTATTTAAAATTTCCGAGGAGGTAATGTTAATATCAGTTGTATTGAAGTTCCAATTATATGTTATAAAATTGTTATTTAATATATTTAATGTTTCAAAATTAAAATTTGTATACGATTTATATATTTTGGAGTTAACATAGTTGTTCTGTAAGGAAATGCAAATTATACTATGGTCAGAAACTTTTGGTGCGTGATGGACAGAACTCAACGTATTTGCTCTATTAGAAAGAACATAATCGACTAGTGTGCTACTATCTTTAGTTATACGCGTTGGTTCAATAATAATCTGATCAACTCCCAAAGTAAAGATAAACAATTTAAATTGGTCAACATGTCGATTATTTGAGTTATGTAAATAATTAATATTAAAGTCCCCAGCCATTACACATTTGCAATCTGAATTAAAATACACCTCCGCCCAGTCTTCAAATTCATTGAAAAAACTATAAAAATCTGAACTAGAAACATTTAGAAAACATCCTTAAACGCTGGTTGTATAGCAACCTTTAAGATAATTATGTAAGGCATACCGTATGCAGAATGAAGTGAAGTATACATTTCCGTGAAAAAAAACAGAGGGTGCAATTTCAAAAATTAATCAAGTTCGCATAATCTCTTAAACGTTGCTATGCAACCAGCGTTTACGGATCTTTTTTGAAGGTCCATTTTGAGTCATTCACAACAGTTTTTGGTTGATTTCTTTATCTTTTCAAATAAGGGAAATATTGCGTGTAAACAGCATTGTGGGACACCCTGTACAACATCATAATTATAAGCAATACTGGGGTTTTGTCTAGTTTTTTTGGTTCGTTTATATTTACAATGGCAGGTATTCCATTAATATATTTTATAGTTTTAGTGGTTATATCCTTATTAATTAACTCTTTCAAATGTTATTGAATTTTTTTAAAGTAATCTCTGTGCAGTTTGATCAACAAACATAATAATATCCGGGATGTTAATCTTCTTTTTGTTTTTTAGTATACATATATGGTTTTTACATCATCTTTGTTATTTAAAACAATTTTTAATAATCTATTTTTATTAGTATTATATTTACCCAGTCTAAATGTCTTTATTATGTTAACGTTAAGAAGAATTTGTTTTAAAATATGTTCATCATTTTTTTGTTAAGTTTTTTGTAAGATTGACTTATTAAAAGGGAGAATGGTCTATTTGTGTTGTTTATTATTAGTATTTACTTATTCAAAGTAGTAAACATCAAGATTGCGGTATAGCTAAAGAAGTTTAAAAGTTTTTAACAATTTTTCTCAATGTGCGTAAAATCAAAAATGACATGAGGCTTTTTGTTGCTATTTAACATTAAATTTATGCTGCAGTCTACTGAAAATCTCTGTATTCAGAGGCGTGCAGGCCCACCGGGATACCGGGGCATTTCTCGGTAGCCTGCGGGGTGGAATAGTAAAAAATAATTTACTTGTTCCAGCATTTATTTTTTATTCGGTATTCGGTATTTCGGTGAGTGAAATATTAGTTCTGATTTATAATTATTGACGTTGCCAATGGGGTTATTTATACTTATTTTATTTTGAACGTAATATCGGCGTCGATCAGTTAACGCTAAGCGGGGGCGCTATAACTGATAATGCCCGCTTATAATGCCGTGATTGTTACTGACTTGTTTATACAGTGTGTACTAGAGACTTGCACGGCCTCGGGCCTTACTTTCAGGCATAAGCCCGACCCGGTCCGTGGGTCAAGTTAAGACCGGGTAACACAGCGTAATTTCGAGCTTGGGTCGGGTTGAATCTTCTAGAGTTATTATTATTTCGGATATCTACGGGTTGTTTTTAAAGAGAAATCCAAGTAAAGTAGAAATAATTTATTTAATACAAAAATTTAGTTAGTAATGCATTTTTGGCGAGCTACTGTTTCTTATAAAAATTCATTATTTACAATAAGTTTTGTTTTGCTAATGCAGTCAGTATTTCTCTTTTTGTTTATTTTTATTATAAGGAATTCGGGCCTGGCGCGGGTCGGGTTCAAAATTTATCAGGTAGGGTAAAAAGCAAAATTTGACCATTGAAGACCTCTAGTTTGTATCACAGATATAAACAATAAATATAGTGCAATTGAAAAATAAATAACTTTATGTATGAGTGTAAAATAGAAATCAAATGAGCATTTTGGAGTCTAGCTAAAATAAGTCTGTATTTTAATGTAATCGGTACTGATACGTCAGACAGAATGACAGAGAAAGGAATCAATGCCGTTATCATTCGCATTTAGGTTTTCAAATGTCTAATATAGTTACCAAAACGGCATTGAATGCCACAGTTGTAAATTGTATTTTCTTTGCAATGTTTGTAAAAGGAAAAACATTACCTACCTTTCTGCTATTTGAGTGGTGAAAGAAATGAAATTATTTGAATTCGGGAGATTTGCCTTATGGTACTAAAAAGCTTATTGCAGAAGTTGTTCACGCTATTCAGGGTGTAACTAATATAATAGAAACGCCGTAATGGAGGATAGGTGTAATGATTTAGATAGTATTTAGAATGTATTTTTCTTATCAGCCTGTGGTCGCCTCTTGCTAGTTTTCGAGAAAATCGCGTTTTAAATTTGAAGTACACCCATTGTACTCACATTACATTAAAAATACTTAAAAAGCAAAAAACTTGATTTTCTAGATACAATTTTAAAAAAATGGGAAATTTTGTTTGCTTGTTACGTATGTTTAATGTAATGTGAGTATTATGGGAGTACTTAAAATGTAAAATGTTTTTTCTCGAAAACTAGCAGGAAGCGACCAGCGGACCTGAACCTAAAGTGTTTTCCTGGCCTGGTCTGACATACCCAGCACGCCCCTGCCTGTATTGTATCAGAATGTTTATTATTGTTAATAAAGACTAACATTAGTAAAATGTTGTCTTTATTAATTTCTTATGTGTTCATTATCTGGAAGGTGATTTAACAATTTTTAATTTTCAATTAACAATTTTCCTAAATTTATTTGTTTACTAATGAAAGTATAGGTAGGTAAACAAGAAAAATGGAGGGATCGATTAATAAATCAAAGCTTTTAGTACTTTTAGAAACCTAAGTGGTGCCCAGTCGTGGGGCTGCAAATTTGTTCATTTTGTTTTTAACCAGAAAGCAATCGTTACACCGTAACAAAACATTTTAGTGTAATTTAAAAATTAATGAAATTTCGTTTAATCCACAATTGCAATGACTTTCTTGAGAAAAAGCGTAGTACTTCAAATTATCGTTTTTTTTATTACCAATTTCTACGAAAATATCTATAGATTAAACAGAATTAAATCAGTTGAGCGGTCCGCAGTATTTTAAAAAAACTTAAAAGTGTAGTTATTTTTTTCTCTGATAAGAGAATCTGACATATTTGTGCAAATCTTACTGATGACTTACTTACCTTGATGTAATCCACGACCAACTTTTTTGTACATTAGACATTGAAAAATTGGAAAAACCTTGGAGCCCCGAAATTATACACTAATTGTACTTAGAACAATGTACAGATAGCTAGCATGTATAGAAGAAGAACGTACTTATCTTATTATCTTTCTGCTAATGATCGAGATTAGTTCAATTTCAAACTGGTAACTAAAAGTTACCTATTTAATAATATTAACACTAAACTCAAGAACTTGTTTGGTTTCGTATACACCTAAGGCCTTTAAATTCTTACAATAAATAGAAATAACAAAAATTTAATCTTAATCGTAATAATTAAAGGTGATCCACTTCCATTTTTCAGTAACGGTAATATTCCCAGTGATGTAAACTACTTTTGTTACACATTTTTCTATCTTGCTGCAGTGACAAAATTTCTTATTAAGTCATATCCTAAAATGGTAAAAATATAATATTGAATACAAATTAGTTAATTATACCTAAACCATAAATACAAGAAATGAGTCATCACAAATTAGCCGGGCAACAGCTGGAGACCCCCAACACTTTAGTGCATTCCATTTCTCTCTCTCTTTATTGTTTACCTTTTTCTTTTCATATATTCGTTACACACTAGAGAGAGATAGAATACAATAATGCGTTGGAAGCAACCCGCTGTCGCCTAGGTGATTTGTGATGACTCATTTCTTCTATTTATGGTTTATGTATAGTCACACGACCTTACCCAGGGGGATTCGTTCCAATACTTGCAAAAACACTCTCAAATATGAGTCCGCTAACACCAATCCAACGTCTACAATCATGGTAAGGAGATTGGGTTGCAATTGATGAATATTATTCTGGGCGTTTGTTACAGTTATTACCTAGAAACATTTGCATATAATTTATTTTAACATAATAACATTTATATAAAAAAGTAGTACTTACAAAACTCAGAACAAAGCAAAATATGGTAGCATATAGAACTTTGTCCATGGTTGTTGGTTGTATGCTATCACAGCTGTTTGCAAAATGACAAGAATATTCAAAACATCGGTGGTGTGCATGATATGATATATAATTTGTGTAGATGTTGTTATGTTCTTATTTAATAATTTAGTATTTATAATTTTATAAATTAAGTAGACGAGCAATAAATTATACTTGTCTTTCATACGAATTTATTTATAAAAGTGATAAAATAAAACACATTCTCAATCTACAATAAAACTAAACTAGATAAATATTTTATATACAGAATATTACAAAAGTAATACATTACATAATACGTCGTCCCTTAAATAATTATTTACATAATATTCTAAATCGAAGTAATCTAATAATCTACCTATAGAGCTTAAATATAACTAATTTGACAATTTCAATTTATTCACTATTAATCGTTTAACTTAAGTATATATCATAAATTTAATAATTAAATAACTTATTCATAATCAACTTGATAATAACTAAATAACTATTCATAAGTTAATCTATCAGGAAGTTTAATCTGTCTTTTAGGTCTTATAACTAAATTATTACTTAAATCCTCTGAAGAAGTACCTGCATTCATACTCGCTTCAGCCACAGGGGTTGTAACCTGAGCTTTTGAATTATTCAGTTTCTGATAAATTTCAATATGTGCTGGAGTATTAAGTGTAGGTAACTTCTTTAATTGGTTAGAATGACGTTTCCAGATCTTTTTAACTTCATCTACTTCTACAAGGTAAGTACAATTTCCTATTTTAGATTTAATTATTCCTCTAATCCACCTACTTTTATTTTTATCTCTGTAATCTTTTACTACTACTCTTTCTCCTATCCAAAACTCTATCCTTCTATTTCCCCTATAATACATTTTTTGCTTGTCTTGTTTTTTCTTAACTAATTCCCTAATTTTCTTATCTGAGTTATTTTCATTAATTAAGTTTTTGTTCATTAAAGTATCAAATCTAGTTTTCAGTTTTCTACCAAACATAATTTCCGCCGGAGCAATCCCAGTGGTACAATGCGGTGTATTTCTATAATCTAATAAAAATCTGCACAGAATGAGGGACTTATTTTTTGTTTTACCATTATGAAGTGCTTTACTTATAGCATTTTTTACTGTTTTAACGCTATTTTCAACTGCACCGTTTGAAGCAGGGTGGAAAGCAGGGCTAGTTACATGGTTAATGCTATTCAGTTTCAGGAATTCCTGGAACTCCCTAGACATAAAGGTAGCAGCATTATCTGACACGAGGGTATTACACAATCCAAATCGAGCAAACAACGATCTTAAACACGTAATGGTTGTTGTTGCCGTAATAGAGTGCGTTTCAACGACCTCGAGCCACTTAGAATACGCATCTAGAATTACCAAAAAATAGGAATTATTTAATGGACCCAGGTAATCAATATGTATTCTGTCCCATACCCTTTTAGGGTACGGCCAGGGATGAAGTTCTATTTTTGGAGGGTTCCGGCTGTATACATTACAAGATTGACAATTTCCAATATGCCTTTGAATTTCTTTATTTATGCCCGGCCACCAAAAATAGTTCTTACTTAATTCTTTGGTTTTTACAATACCCATATGTGCTGCATGCAATTGTGTTATAATGGTAGGTCTCAATTTAGAAGGAATTACTAAACAGTGATTTCTAAATATACAACCATCAGAAATGTAAAGCTCATTTCTGTTGTCATAAAATGGTTTAATTTTGTTACTTAATTGATTTTTAGGCAGCCAACCATTACGGATAAATTTCTTTAATTGCATAAAAACCGTGTCTTTTATTGACATTAGTTTTACCGTATCAAAATTTAAATTGAACTGATCGTCCTTCTCAAAAAAATTACAATAATCCGTTTCTATTTCCGATGTAAAACTCTCCAATGAGTTCTCATTAGGTAGCCTAGAAAGGCAATCTGCGTAATTTTTTCCTGATGGGACATACTGTAACTTATATTGATAATTGGACAAAATTACCGCCCACCGTCGCAAACGATTAGCCGCGTATTGAGGAATTGAGTTGTTCTCACCAAAAATACACAATAGCGGTTTATGGTCACTAACTAAAGTAAATTTTTTGTAATATAAATATTGATGAAATTTTACCACACCGTAAATTATTGCTAGAGCTTCCTTCTCGATTTGGGAATATTTTTGCTCTGTTTTGCTAAGAACCCTTGACTTATACGCTATGGGTTTTTCTACACCTGAAGGCAAAACATGGCTTAAAATAGCCGAAATCCCAATTGCTGAAGCATCTACTGTTAATTTTAACGGCAATTTTGGATCAAAATGAATTAAAACTTCTGTAGACTGAAGTTTTTGTTTAATTAATTTAAAAGACTTTTCGCAGTCTACTCCCCAATTCCATTTGACATCCTGTTTTAACAAATTATATAAAGGATATAGTATAAAAGCTAGATTATTTATGAATTTTCCATAATAGTTAACCATCCCTAAAAATGATTTTAATTGCTTAACGTTTGTAGGCTTGCTAATATTTTGAATTGCATCAGTTTTGCATTTAGAAGTGTGCAACCCTTCACTGTTAATTATATAGCCTAAATATTCCAAACTATCTTGAAAAAATTTACATTTTTTTACATTTAAAGTTAACCCGGCGTTTTCCAAAATCTTGAGAACATTTTCTACTCTTTGCAAATGCTGTGTGTCATCACTTCCGGTGATAAGGATATCATCTAGGAAGACTATTACACCATCTAACCCTGTAATTAAAGATTCCATAGTTTTTTGAAATTTTGCAGGTCCTGATGCCACTCCAAACATCAAACGGTTGCATTGAAATAGCCCCTTGTGGGTTGATAAAGTTAACAATTTTTTTGATTCATCATCAACACATAATTGCTGATATGCCCCTGAGAGATCCAGCTTACTAAATTTCTTACCCCCCTGTAAAGCGCAGAATAAGTCCTCGATCCTAGGCAAGGGATATTGATCCACTTCCATAACTGGGTTGATCGTGACTTTAAAATCCCCGCACAGTCTGATATCACCTTTCTTATTGAGAACTGGTACCACGGGGGTTGCCCATCGGCTGAATTCAACTTGTTCGATTACACCTAAAGAAAGAAGTCTATTAATTTCCTGCTCTACTTTATCTTTTATAGCATAAGGGACCGGCCTCGGTTTAAAAAACTTTGGAGTGGTGCTAGCATCCTTTAATTTAATGCTTACAGTTCCCTTAGTAAATTTTCCTAATTCTCCAGTAAAAACTGACTTATATTTTTCAATTAGATCGGAAACGGAAGCATTATTTTCTAGGTAATCAAAATTATTTATAGTAATGTTAAATTTTAATAAAAAATCTCGGCCTACAATAGGAGGGCCTCCATTTTTCATAACATAAAAATCCATTACTAATTCATACTGGTTGTATTTAACTGGAATCTGTAAAATACCTACTGGGTTTACTTTTAAACCATTATAAAAACACAAATTCTTTTGAGTGGGGACTAACTTAAATTTGTTAAATTTAGTTTTGTATAGGTTTTCAGAAATTGCCGAAATACTAGCACCGGTATCTATTTGAAATTTAAACTGTTCTTCATTTAGGTCAATAAAAATCTCATAGGGATTACTTTTAATCTTATCATGACAAATAGAAAATAATTCAATATCGTCATTATCAGAATTCTTTGAAATGCCATCCTGCAAAGTTGTTTCTAAAAAATACTGATTTCTTTTTACTTTGTTCCTAAATTTAAATTTATTTTTATTAGAACAAACTGTTGCAAGATGACCCTTCAATTGACAAATATGACAATTAGCAGATTTAAAATAACACTTATCTTTTTCGTGATTTTTCTTCCCACATACTGTACATCCTAGACTTCTGCTATAGCTGCTGATTGATTTATGCTTGCTGTTCTTTTTTATAAAATGCAATGGCTCCGTCTTCACCGATAATGGACCCTGATAGTGGTTTTGCGCTGCCATTTTGTTTTCTGCTATCCTGACCATGTCTTCAAACATTACGGATACTTTTTCTTCAAGAAGTCGATCCAAAACAGCTCCCTTCGAAAAGCCATGTATGAATTTGTCTCTCAAACAAATTTCTAATTCGTTGCCAAAGTCACAGTTGACCGCTAACGAACGTATTCTAGCTGCCCATTCTTTCACCGTCTCATTATCATTCTTTTTAGCATCATAAAATTTATACCTTTCTGCTAAAGGAGTCTTCTGTGGTGCAAAGTGGTTATCAAATTTGTCCACAAGTTTGTGATACTCCATATCTTCGGGTTTTGTTGGACTACATAAGCTGTACATTAACTTATATGCTTCTTCATCCAACATATTTAGAAGTATAGCCCGTCTTCTGTCCGAAGTACTAATGGTATTTGCAAGAAAATAATTATTTAATCTTGCTTTATATATTTGCCATTCCGTTGAATTAATATTAAATTCTTTTAACTGCCCGATTATTTGAGCCGCTAACGTTGTATTTGGCATTGCGATATTCTTATCACTAACTTTTATTCGAAGTATGAAATTTACGGAAATTTACCTCTCTAACGTTAATATTATTAATACGATTTAATTACTTTATCCCGCAATTTATTCTTTATCCTCGTCGCCAAATGTTATGTTCTTATTTAATAATTTAGTATTTATAATTTTATAAATTAAGTAGACGAGCAATAAATTATACTTGTCTTTCATACGAATTTATTTATAAAAGTGATAAAATAAAACACATTCTCAATCTACAATAAAACTAAACTAGATAAATATTTTATATACAGAATATTACAAAAGTAATACATTACAGATGTCTTGATAAGTTTGGTAATTATCTTGGCCCAAACAATATTATTATGGTGATTGTTAAAAAACAATGGCTATTGTGAATTTTTCCATTTACTTTTTTGGCTGTATCTATAGTGGGTTTGTAATAAATGCAAAAAATATTATTTCTCTTATCTTTTTGATTCATTCTACTTTGATTCTGAAATGCCTTTAATTCATTGGAGATTATGATAATTAATTCTAAGGTATGGTAGTTAATTGATCTAATTTTACTATTTAGTACACTGTTTGATGAACAATGATGATTACACTGAAAGTCGCTGCCAGAAAAAAGGTAATAATCGCAAAAACGCTTATTATGAAATATTTATTTACTGCATTTCCTGTCATTAATCAGTTTTCACATTATATTGACAAATGAAAAATGTCAAAAGCGTGACATAAACTAAACGTATGATTTACATTTAAAAGTACAAATGTAGTTAACTAATAGACAATTATCGATTATTCCTTCTTATAGTAAATCAGCAACACAATGACATTTTAGTTTTTTTAGGAATGTCTTTAACTGTCAAAAATTAATTGAAACATCTTCCATGATACTTTCTTAAACATCAACTAGTAAGTCGATCAACTAGTTTTTACTTAAATATCAAATAGTAAAAAGTCAAGAGTCTATAAGTTGATCTGTAGTGCATGCCTAAATTTATATATAGAACAAACTGGTTTTTGGATTCAGGAAGTGTTGGGATTTCCTTTTATGCAGTTAAATGTAGAAATTTTTATAATTTTGTAAATTGTAAATGTCAAATCCAATCCTTGGGTTGCTTTGATGTTTCCAATATTCCTTTGCTTCTATATCTTTTTAATTAGAATCTAAAATAAAAAACACAGTAGTCTCCAAAACGTGAAACGGGAAGATTATCTTTCTTACGGACTACAAAAATTAAAATATATTTCACGAAAAAAGTGAGGTTATATGTAAAATAAATTTCAAGAATTTAAATATAATACTTATCGTATTGGGGTGAGTCTTTAAGAAGAAGTTTTTCCTAAAATTAGATTTGGATATAGTTGATTGGAAGATCAATACCAATTCGATCAATAAAATGTTATTAAAAGTATCAACATACACCAGCACCTAGTAAGAAGAATGCATCTTGGCTGTGATTATTACGACAGCGCGCTACAGCCGTGAACGGTAGGAGAAGTGTCTGTACGGCAAATCGTACGTGATAATTAAAAAATAAAAGCTTAATGAAATTGAATCAGATCATATTTAAGACTGTTTTTAAAAATATAATAAGAGTATAATTTGAACAATAATAAAAGGAAATAGAATTTCTGATTTTTAGTTATTGCAAGAGTTTTAAGATTTAAATTAAATTTAATTGTGTTGATAAAATTTAATTTTGTATGAAACTCTAACATTTTCCTGTGGTAGTTTGTTTATGGTAGTATAGTTGAGAATTTTTTTATTTTAATTTTTCTTTATTTTTGTGTTATTTTGTTTTGGTTCTGTGTTGATAGTTTGTGTCAATAAATTTTTATTTAAAAATAGTTTTATTTTATATCATTGCATTGTATTGTTGTTAAGAATATATATTCCGTTGTGTTGGTATCTTTGATTGACAGCTTGATACAGTTTCTCAACCAAGGAGTTGATGACTGCAGATTAATGTTAATTAAAGGTGAACATTATTAAGGTAAGTCCGATTTATTTCAGAGAAAGTTGTTTCTTGCTTTACCGACTAAAATCTGAGCTAGCGACGGGGAAAATTGTATTTTTTTGTATATATCATCTCAATATATAAGACTCGTAGTAAACACATCCCGTAAAACACAAATTAGCAGCATATAAAATAGTGTGCTCCATAGACTAGTTAACGTCCCTATATCCAAAAAATCGAGAAAGAATTCAATATTATTTAAGAATTAAATTAAACAAATAGCAAATAATAACGGCTGCAAGCACGTGTAGCTGGTAATGCTTACTCCAAGTAGTTACACAATACGGCTATTTTAATGACCTACTCAATGATAATAAAATGTAATAGGGTGAATCGCCCAGAGAATGAACACTAATCAGTAAATGAACATAAACCTAATTTTTTTTGCCTAAAATTAAGATTACGTTTTTACTTAGATAATTCGTTTATGTCGCAAATACAAGCTGTAAAGCTGCGGTTTCCTAGGACAGTCGGTCGGCTTAAACTGATAATCGACCGAAGCGAAAGCGGAACGAAAGAAAGCAGTGCGAAAGCGGAGTGGCAACCAAATTAAGCGAAATAAGCTTAGAGCTGCGGTTTCTTAGAACACTCGACCAGCGAAAACTGATACCGACCGACATCCACGGAAATGAAACGCGAATAATTAAATGCAGATGGTTTCCCCAAGAAAGGTACCATCCGTTGCATAAGATTCCGTAAAATGAATTAAGAGTACTCGTATTTATTTTTGTGTTTTAAAACTGATATCAGGTAGGTTGAGCATCGCAGACATGTGCTTATTGTGGAAATGCGATTTTAGATACCTTCCTTCAACAGAAGATGCCTTCCAATAATGTGTTAAAAAAGCTTTCCTTCAGACGGCAATATACAAAATGGCTTATAAAGTTCATCCGCAACTTTCTAATATTTTTCATTTTGGTTGGTGAAGGCCGTGCAAGACAAAAGAAAATGTTCCACAAAAGATAAGTAAAGAATCAAAACCAGAAACTTGCCAGCTAAAATTTATTTGTAAATGTAAAACGTATTAATTGTTACCGTAGCGATAATTGTCGTGCTAAAGTAAGATGTAAATGTCATTTTAGGTAAAATTTTTAAGTATGGTAGATTTATCCTATTTACTATGTATACAGTCTGTTTTTTGTAAACGATAACATAGGAAATCCAATGAAATTTTATCATTCTCCTGTTAAATTTGTACCCTTGCAAATGTAAGTAGAAATTTTAGTATCAATCGAAAGAAGAATGCATTTTACATCCAAAACATATTAAATTTTATGAAAAAAACCAAAAATTATTTAGAAAAATACTTAAAAAGCTTACTGATTTATTGCTTTTGGTAATAAGCTATAAAGAAAAGTTCGAAGCTGTACGCTGATTGGACTAGCGGTTAACGCATCAGATTCGTAATCAGAAACCACGGGTTCAAGCCCCATCCGCGTATACTTTTTCTTTTATAATATTTAATAATTGTATTGCTTACTAATTATTATTCGATTTATAGGATTACTTCATGCCCTTTTTGTGGAATATTTTACCAATCAATCTAAGATTTTTCGTAAATTGTTGCTTTGCATTTTAGGTGTATGTAAATTGGTCTAAATCATTTTGTGTATATTCAATTTCTGTAAATATTTATTTTTTGCAACTTATAATCGCTAAGGAGCTGACAATTTGATTTTTCCAATAAAAGATATTTGTTGTAAATCTTCAAATATGCTTCTCTCGTAGTTTTTTCCGAATACAGAAAATTGTTCGGAGTGTCTGATAGTAAATGTAGGTAGCATTTCTTTCAGACTACTTTTAAGAATTTTATCCATGTCTTTCAAAAACTCTTGTGATAATTTTTCAATTCATGTCATTTGAAACAAATAAATCAGTGAAGGTGATATATGTATATTGGCTTAAAATGTTAATCTTTTGATTACAATTTAACGAATTAGACTTTGTTAGTGTTTCTAATCTGATAGATAAGTTCTTTAAGATATATTTTTGATTAATTATCAAAGTAGTTGTAAATGTAGAACCTAAGTATTTAATTTCTTCGTCTTTGGCAATAGTACTGATACAATCATTGAACAACGTGCACAATTTAGTATTCCGTTTTCTAAAATAACAACCGATGACTTCTGAATCTATCTCCTACCTATCGTCTACCATGTGTAGCATGTTTATTGTAGATGCTTCATTTCTGCCAATCCATGCAGTATCATTAGCAAATCTTAGGATAGCAAAGGTTGTCGAGCCTTTATCAGTTTATTCACATGCTACAGTAAGTTCCGAAACCATGTCTATTGCAATGGTCACTTTTGAGCCAAAGAAAAAACAATATGCATTCGAGTATAAACTTTGGAGATTTATTGTTCATTTGAACAACAATTCAACCAAGTCGGTGGTTCTTGAATATCATTAAATAAATCATAAATAAATATAATAAATCATAAATATCTTAACGTAGTGCTCAGATTAGAAAACTTAATACAAAAATGAAATACGATAAATCAAGTTGGAATAGCATATCTTTATTAGAATACAAGAGTTTATAATATCAAATACAAATCAGGATGGTAAGAGAAAGGAGATCTTAGTCAAAGATCAACCTGAAAAAGAAAATTTTGTACATTAATTAAGGATATCAATGGATCATATAAAATCAAGACTACACTTTCAATAATAATGCAAAATTGAAATTTTAAATAAAGAAATTAGTTGTTCATAACTATAGAAATATGCATTATTGTTGAAAGGGTAGTAAGAATGATCAAAGAAATGTGATATCTATGATAAAAATAAAATTAAAATTAAAATAAATGAAATATAGGTTTCTCAGAGAGATAGGAATAATAAGCTTTTGTTGGTGAAAAAAGATGGTTGTTTTTGTAAGAAGCTCTTAAAAAAGAAGTTAAAAAGTTAATAAATATAGAATAAAAGTCTTGTGTTTTATTTGGAAAAGGAATAGTTAAGTGTAAGAAGTAAGGGAAGATAATAAATTACTAAATAAGTTTGGAAAAGAGAAGATAAAAGAAAATTTAGAATATACCATAAAAGTGTGGGTAAAATTGACCATAAATAATAAAAAGAAGAGGATAGATATAGAAGAGTAGATTTTAAGTAGTTCAAGAAAAATAATTAAACATAGGAATGAGACAATTTAAGAAGATTAGCAATACTTAATGTGGTGTGGAAGATTTAGTCAGTAGCAGTTCCTGTTGGAGGTATACCAGTAGATTGAAAGGCCAATTCAAGATTAACAGAAGAGACTTACCGGAGGTGCAGAAGGAAGTATAAAGTTACCTATTCAACAAGGGCCGATAGAACAGTTAGTAGGTTTGTGGTCCATCATCATCATAGAGTGCAGAGGTGGTCTGCAGATCCTGTTCAACTTCAGTCGTCGGTGTGTCTTGGAGGAAGTGTGAAAATTGCAAGACGTGTATGTGCAGTGAAAGTGAAAAGGAGTGGTTTTATCCAGTAACATTCTAGGAAGGAATAAATGTAAGTTGACTGGGTAAGATTTCTTTCTTTTAACATCCAAAACAAAAGAGTAGTAAATAAAGAGGTTAAATAAATAATTAATTTGTTATGCTTACTTGATTTTATATGCATTAAGTTGGGAACTGTCATGTATGACAGTATTGATATAAATGTCAATGGTTATCTATAACCTTACTTTATTTAATAACATCAATAACCACAATAAGTAAAATTTAGATCATATAATAAAAGAACCTATGGTTATATGATTGAATGAACAGTCTCATATTAAGAACATTAAATAAATTCAGTTGTGGGACCCTGAGATATCATAAAGTAATTTCTTTCAAAACAAAGAATAAATAAGAATTTTTATATAGAGAAATATTTTATAAATAAACCTCACTACACTATGGAATAATTCTTTGTTAATACAAATATGCTTTGATTTTTTATCACCAAGATCAATGTAAGTTACATTATTACCCTGTAATAGTTATTTATTTCCCCTTTCTATGTAAATGACACTTTACAGGTCTTTATGTAACTAAGTAAATTAGTAATTACAGCCACAGCCCTGTAAAACTTTACGGGCTCTTAAAAGAGACCTGTAAAATTTTACAATGCTCATCAACAAAAAGCTATGGCAACTAATGTGTTGCTTAACCATAACACCATGGCAACGCCTAGCTATAAATTGTACTACCACCATTGATTCCAAAATGTCTTTTTATAAAAAATATACAATTCATAAAAAAATGCTGGTGAAGGTGGAAATAAAAGTTTGTACGCGACACGCTTTGCAATTAATCGTTACTGGGCTCGCTGGATTATGGAGGCTCACTCCTTCGTCGCTCGCCTCACAAACTCTCCAGCTCGCCCGTAAAGATTAATTTACAAAGCTTGGCACGTAAATAACTATTACGTGCCAAGCTTTGTAAATTAATCTTTACGGGAGAACTGGAAAGATTAATCCAGTGAGCCTAGAATACAAAAAAAGATATACAATGCAAATATACAAAAAAAGATACTGTGTAACGAAAAGTTAATGTTTGAAGAAACCCATCGAATTCAACGAATCAAAATAATTGATTTTTTTTTATTTTCGCCTTGGATGAAAGGTCAGCATACCATTTAAACGGTTCAATTACTGTAGGTTTGTAGTCAGAATACCAGACTCTAAAAGGTACACATGACCTTCCTTTTGTCAGTGACTCAGTAAAAAATACTTTATTGTTACTAAATTAAATTTATATTAATGGCCCAAAATAAATCTAATGTTTTACAAATATTTTTTTAATATTGGAATTATTAATATCGTTTATTTTGGTTGTGTGGTTGTCATCCAATCAACCTAAACACCAGGTCGAGAAAGCGAATGCATGACCTCTTGAAGGTCAATGCAATTTGTCGATTTGTATTATTGTTTTTTCTTGTTTATCAACAGAGTTGCGTTAATGGTGTATCTTAATTTCACTTTGTTGATTAATTTTTTTTTCTCTGTTACTGAACTCACTGAACTTACTGAACTCTGTTGATAATGTTCATGCACTGAAAAGTTTCTGACTTATTGCATAGCTACTGAAGATTATACCTTTACTTGATACCGAAAAACTATGAAGAATCAAGTATCCTATGCTTTACCGTGCTGGTATTACGATGTATCTGAATTTTTTACTGAAATCCAACTCGAAAATTTTTAACCAATCAAATTACAGAATTTTTCAAATTGGGACCAATGAAATTTTATAGTGAAAAAACCACTAGTGGTTTTTTCACTAAGAAAAAACCACTTGTCAAAATGACATGTCAAATTTAATTAAATTAATATTAACTACACACGCTAAATAAAAATTTGCTCGGTAGATTATCATGCCGAATACAACTCGTGGTCTAATTTTTTCTTGCAAAATTTATCGTTTAAGACATTCGTAGCTTTTGCTTTTGGAAAATTACACTCGTCTCCTGCGTCGACTCGTGTAATTTTCGTTGCAAAGCTACTCATATCTGAAACGACAAATTTTGTCGGAAAAAATCAGACCACTTGTGATATTATTTATGTAAAAACCACTAGTGGTTTTTTCTTAGTGAAAAAATTTATGTCAAAATGAAATGTCAAATTTAATTAAATTAATATTAACTACATACGCTAAATAAAAATTTGCTCGATGGATTGTCAAGCCGAATACAACTCGTGGTCTAATTTTTTCTTGCAAAATTTATCATTTAAGACATTCGTAGCTTTATAGCTTTTGGAAAATTACACTCGTCTCCTGCGTCGACTCGTGTAGTTTTCGTTGCGAAAGGTACTCATATCTGAAATGACAAATTTTGTCGAAAAAAATTAGACCACTTGTTATATTATATATGAATATCTACTCTTATAAATATAGGTAACTGAACTAGATTAACTAGTGGAAACATACAGAAAAAATTTTATATAAATGCTTTTTAGTTTTTAACTTGTCACATCTCAAACAATTCTTTTAGTTACAAACGTCAGGAATGCAAAAGCAGACGCAAGATTTTTAGACGGCATAATAGACGGGATAAAATACTTATTCTAATGGTTAGTGCAATTCTTCACAAAGTCAAAGCGTGTCAAAAGTATATGTTCATTCGAAATACATTAAAAATGTATTTATTTTTAACTTTTTCAGCGTTTTCTTTACTTTTAGAATTAATGAATCCTTAATCACCATAGTCTGCAAATCATATGTACAAATATCAATGAACATTGTTTTTATTTTTAAAATTTTAAATTCAATTCTTTAAATATGAGGATGATACTTGAAGTACCGACTCACTAGTAGATTAATAGGGTTCATATCACCAACTATTATTACAACCAACACCTTCAATCACTTGAGTGGTAAATCGAAACCCTTTTCTAAATTGTTCTATATTATAGCAATAAGTAAATGTTTTGGATCTCGAGATCAGCAGAATAAATAATTGAATATATTTTATATTACAGGATAGTTTACATGTAAATCAAATTCAAAAGATGGCTAATAGAGTGAAGTACTGCCCTTGCACCTAATCCATACCAAATTTCTTGAAATTCTATTAAGCGGTTCCCTCGCACCGCTCCTTCAAAGTTTTTCGATATTCCGGTATTCAAAGTTAATCTGGACATGGAGTAAGTGCAGGAGCATTACTTCACTCTACCAACCAGAAACAGCCACCAGGTGTACCAAACCTTTTGAGGTAGGGGAAGATTGCAGAGTGTCATTTCATTTAAAATATAAAAAATAAGTACAGTTGCAGACGAGAAATTTTCAACGGTCTATTGCGACTGCGTAATTCGACTTTTCAATTCTCATAAGAAACGTCACTTTTATTCATCTGAAATGTCATAAATGGTATACAAGCCAGATTCATTAAAATATCAGAAAAATTTGCTAACTTGATAAATTACCACTGAACACTTTTCGGCCGCAACTGTACACTATAAATATATAAATAAATGAAAGCATTTTGTACAATAGGATGGTTTAGAACCTAATTTCCAATTTAAAATAAAAATATTGCGGTGTTGTCAAATCACCGTATTGAAAATTTTATCAACAACGGAACGGAAACGTTAACACAAATACTTTTATATCAGATTTAAATTAAAAGAGGGACATGCTATGTCATGGGCATAATTAATATAAAGGCTATACATAGGACCATAGTTAGGTTCATTTATACTTAAATTAAAAATTAAGAATAAAAATTCCATGCAAACATAACCTAGCTTCCCATATAGAATTTGCCGATGTTGAACAAACGGACCAATATTGGGTCAATATAGGCACCGTTCTTACCAACCCTGGCAACCAATATTGGCACAGTGCAGAAATGATAACACCGGTAAGTACTTGGGCCATTTTACATAGCCGATATTGGCAGCCAATATTGGGCCAGTGTCGAAATGATAACACTGGCAAGTACTTGGACCATTTTACCTAACCAAGATTGGCCCAATGTTGTTGATATGTTGGTATAACTCTGGTTTCATACTGGCACAACATTGGCTGTATATCGGTAGCATACCGGTGTATAATAATGATCATTATTATATTTTTTAATTATATTATATTGTACACTGAGAAACATAGTTCGAAAAATCTTTTGGTTTAAAAATTGTAGATCAAGAGCGCTAATATGACGACGGGGACATAACTTTTACAAACCATTTTTCTCAGTGTATAATATAATATAATTAAAAAATATAATAACGATGAATATTATGCACCGGTGTGCCACCATATCCAACGATATCCATCCATACTGTGCCAGTATGAGACCCGTTATACCAACATATTAACATTATTGAGTTAATATTGGCTAATTACACACAGAAAAGAATACCTTGATTCAAAATTTTATTTTAGGTTTAAGGTTTTATTTTAGAAAAAGGATATCAATTAGTAAGATTGCTTGATCATAAATACGTTTATGCAACCCAAGTTACACTTTGGGACGATTTTCCACTTGTTAGGAGGAAGTAATTTCCATATTAAAATTTGCACATTACGATGTTTAACGTTAGATAGATTTTTCTATTTTTCAGGAGGCCAGCTCAAGTTTATGTTGTTAATTAGCTGAAAATACGAGGGTCGTGTTTTCTTCAACCTCCGATAGGCTATAAATAAAAGACAAATGTATATAAAAAATTCATTTTATTACTAAAAGTTCTGTATACTTATGGTTACTTTTCGACATACTCACCATAAAGATTGAAGCATTTGCTGTATTATTGAACAAACTTTACAGTACTGTCTTCATAAAATGTTGCCGCCAACGCATTTAAATGAGCCTTGACGTTGTCTTGAAGATCCTCGGTAGTTTGGTACTGTCCTACTGTCTAAGTACCGTCCTCCTAGCCACGTATTCAGTTCAGGGGAAAGATGAAAGTCACTCGGTGCTAGGTCGGGACTGTATGTCGGGTGATCGAAAATGTCCCATTGAAATTGCTCAAGGAGCCGTTGTGTTGCAACAGTGCTGTGTGGACGGACTTGTCATGGATCACAACAAATTCCATAAGTCAGCATTCCTCTCCTCTTGTTTTAAACGTCTCTCCGCAAAGTCTCGTCGTAAAGTTTCACAATGAACTACAGAGAATCTTCAAGACAACGTCAAGACTCATTTAAATGCGTTGGCGGCAACATTATATGAAGACGGTATTGGAAACCTTGTCCACAGATACGACAAATGCCTCAATCTTTATGATGAGTATGTCAAAAAGTAACCATAAGTATACTGAACTTTTAGTAATAAAATGATTTTTTTCTATACATTTGTCTTTTATTTATAGCCTATCGTTGAAAAAAAAACGACCCTCGTAGATTAATTAGGTCAATCGTGTTGTGACTTATACAATACAATTAATTTTTGAATTTCTTTATAAGATTTCTAATCACTTCAATTAATGAATGTATTAAATCCTGTCATTCGTGTTGATATGACTCTTATAGACTCTTATCCTGTTTTTCCTCACCATTGTTTTTATGCAAATGCTTAGAGCATTGTATGCTGGACATTTTGAGCATAAATTGATTAACGTTGACTTAATATTTAAGCTGGCACTTGTATATGCATTAATTGGTGTATTTATTGTAGTTCGTACTCTAAAAAAATTATGTTTATAGTAAATTGTAAAGATGTTTCTATGGAGAAATTATTTGTATTACCTGTGTCATGTGTTCATGTAGCTATACCCGGGCCGCTGAACAGATATAGTTAAAAAAATTAAGGCAGCACAGATTGTTCTGATTGGTTTTATGTGAAAGTTAAATTTACAATAGAACATTTTTAGAAATGAATTGTTAATTCATTATAAATAATGGCACTTCGAGAAATGCTAGTATAAATAATAACCATACATTTTAAAAAATTTCAGTTTTATTAATTTGATAAAATTGCCATTAAAAGTTCGTGAGTGCGATGTTTGTAAACGCATTTATTTTGTCTGTGAATTATTAATAAAACAATGAATTTACATACAAACATGCTTTAAGTATATACATCTTTGGCACAAAATGTTTTATACAAAATAGAAATGCAGATTATAGAGCAATATAAATATAGAGCAGAAACTGCAACTACTAAACGAATACAGGATAGAAATGAAAACTATAAAATATGTACACACGATGAATTACATAATAAATATTAATCAGAATCCGAGCTCGTTGATGAATCAGATTCATTTTCCAAATGGATAATCAATGGTTCGATCACAATATCCGCTGCTAAATCAGCTTCCCACATGCCCGGTTCTACCAGCATGGTATGTGATATCGCTAGCTTTCTTCCAATTTTCGGAAGAAACATTAGCAACTGCAGTAAGTAGTAGGTTTCGTACATCTTGGATTTTAAAGTTGGTATTATTTATTGCTACTTCTCCTTTTATTTGGGCCCATATTAATTCTATAGGATTAAGTTCGCAGTGATATGGTGGCAATCGTAGAATTTTACGACCAACTGCTGTAGCTAATTCGTCAATAGCATATTTATTTTTCGCATGTGCGTGTTGTTGCACCAGCGTTAATAATTCAGCTCTAACCATATCGGCTTCATATGTAACAGAGTTCTTACTTAACCAAGCTTGAATCTCTGCTTTTTTTGCTGAAGAAGAAGGAACTTTTTCTACTTTTCTGCTGTGATATGAGGGATTATCCATAATTATCACTGCTCCTTCCTCCAAAGCCGGCAATATTGCTTGGAACCACTTTTCAAAGACTTCGGCGTTCATTTCTTTATGATAGTCGCCAGTCTTCTTGGATTCAAACAAAAGTAGGCCATTTCCTCAAATCCTTCCTCTGACCCAATGTGCAACACAATAAGATGTTTTCCTTTGCCAGATGGATTCTTCAGTCCTGTAGATAGCCCTTGTAGGAAATCTTGCCTTGCTATAGTTATGGTTGTGTTTTGCCAAATTTTTTGCACTGTATGACCTGCATTTACCCACGTTTCATCTAAGTAATAAATTTGTTTCCCTTCTGCCCTCAATTTCCGCACTTCCCGGAGATAATGTCGTCGCCAAGCCACAATTTCATTTTTTTCCTTTAACATTCCATTTCTTTTTCTTTTGCTATACCTTCAACAATAATAAATTTAGATAATGACATAACATTACTTATTGTATATTTACCGAAATCCAATTTCCTTCAGCAATGCCCTCAAAGTAGTTTTTTTGTAATTTGGCAGTTCTTCGTTATTATTCATAGCAAGCATTATTTTTGCTATTGTTGGTGGTTCGTTTCGTAGATAAAATTGGTGAATTATTCGTCTGACTCCACTTTTTATGCCCTCATCAATGTTGTCCAAAATGGGTTTACTTCGATGATATGACTTTGGCGGCTTGAATTTATGGTCAGCTTTATATTCTCGAAGAACGTTATAAACACTTGCAATACCCACGCCTGTCATAAAATGAATATTTACAACATTGATATTGAAGAAATAACACAATACGTAATAAGCAAAATAAAATTACAATTGCCTACCTGCCGCTTTTGCAGTAAATTCGACGTTTTCAGTTTTCGAATTAGTTGGATGTTTTTCTTGACACGCTTTAAAAATGTTTAGGATGGATGCTTTATCAGACACCGAAAAATGCATTCGCGGCCGTTTTTTTTGGAGGAGAAAGGGCAATATCTCTTGGATTTTAAAACAACAACAGTAAAGAACAAAATAATAACAAAACACAAAAAAATGAAAACGGGAACACTCAAAACAGAAAAGAACGGAAAACTAAACAAACAAACAAATACAGAATATCGAAAATAAATGAACGAAAATTTTAGTTATACAAGCGTCACGCACAACTAACAAGTGATTGCTGGATATTTGACAGTAAACGAATGGATATCTTTTTGGTACAATTAAACATGCCTTTAAATTTGAGCGGTATATTTGAATGCTACCAATAGAAAGGTTTTGTTACAAAGAGGGGGTAATTGTAGGCGTTTTTTATTACTATATCTGTTCAGCGGCCCAAGTATAGTTTGTAAATGATGAACCTTGATTTGTTGAACTTTATATGTAATTAAATCGTAACGAGATATGTACATTTTCAATCGGTTTTTTTGAATATCTTCGTTACGATACATTTTGGAACAATGAATGTATTATACTTTTTTGATCTTCTTTTCAAGGGCTACAATTATGTAATATTAGATTTAGGATTAGTGATGATCCAGAACAGCTGTGCCGGATTAGTGACGTCACAAGCTTACTCGATGTTCCGTTGTTTTGAAAAAATGTCATAGTTTTCTTTTGTTCTGGCATAAACTATATAAGCTGGGGCAAATTGTAACAAAATCAGTCGATAAAACGTAGAAGGCAGAACTTATGCCCGGCTCCGGATAGAATCTGTAATTAATTTGAGGTTATACTTCAATCATATGTTTTTGACACAAATGTCATTGTATAAATAAAGTTTAAATTAAACTAAAAGTGTTACCTGAACAATTCTCAAGGATTAAAAGAAGATTTAATTATTGTGTAACAATTATTGAAAGTAAAAGTGATTGTTTTAATGAATTCTGATTGAATTTATTTTTTGACATCGATCTACGTATCGAAGATATTTTATAAACAAGAAGTCAGCTGATTGGTTTCATTACAGTGTTACCACTAAGGATTAACTTTTAAAAAGGGGAAAATATATCGTAATATACAAGGTTGGTTATAATGAATGATTCTTGTTAATTTCATGAATAATAATTAACTTGTAAAGTTCATCCTCAAATATAAAACTATTTGGTTTAGTTTATTAAGTTCTTTTGAGAATTTATTTGATTTGAAGTAAATAAAACAACTAAATTTCTTTTATATAAAATTTATTTTCATTTGATGAATATTTTTATTTATAAACAAATTTCATTTGTGTTGGTTTGTTCAAACGAATGACCGTACTATGTCAGCTCACTACAATTATTTCTAACGTTTGAGCAAACCTGAGAAGTGTTTCTCAATTATCAACTGTATTATTTTGAATAACATTTTTTTACTTTGACTTTCCATTTGAATTTTTATTTTGTTCGTTAAATAAAGTTTGTGTTTTCAATTTTACATATGTGTTTAATTGATGTTAATACAAGCATCCAGCGTTCTTTTCTTTTGAATTCAGAGTTTAGTAGCAGTTGTCCAGCTTGCAGGAGCTTTAGTGCTTACGATATAAGTTTTTCTTCCTTTCCAGGCATAAAAGTAAATAAGAGTCTCGCAATTCAAATATTTCATGCTTTACTGAGCAAACCTGAGCTACCTGAGAGGAATAAAGAAAAATATCTGTGGTGTATTCTCATTTCAATCCACCGTATATAATTTATGTTTATATTTGGAACGGTAGACATATTGTATTTTATTTTATCTTCAAAGATCACCGCAATATATTTTTTTAATTTACATATAAAAGATCCTGTATTATACTCGTAATGTGATAATTTATTTATATATTTTTTGTATATTCATATACACTTTTTACATTTCAAATAAAAGTACACTGCCTTTCTCTACCGCAAAATATTTCACTAGGTGGGTGTTTCTGGTTGTTAGAGTAAAGCAATGCGTCTGTACCTATTCCATGGCAAGATTGTCTAAATTCGATTGGTGAGTTCCTTCATAGCGCTTCATTTCGCGTTCACAGATTATCAGATTACCGAAAGATTTTGAAGAGGTGTTACGAGAGACGATATAACATTTACACATTGCACAGACAATAACAAGGTCACTGCGAATTGGGTGAAGGCACTGTAACAATGTACTCCAACAGTGTAAGAGAATTGTGTCACTTCATACTGAGATCTTAGTTATTAAGCAGTACGAATACAGTAGATTGTTACGGTAAACTAACACGTCAACAGATGTTTATAAAACTGCACCAAAAGATAATACAAACAAATACAGACGTTGACACTAAACAAACTGTAATAGTAGTACTTATTGAAGGTCATCACATGGCATGAATGAATGAATTTATTTTAATAAGAACAATTATTGTGTTATTGAATTTAATAAGAACCCTGTTGATTTGTTATATTCTAGAAGAGATTTATTATGTAAGTATGCTGTAAAATTTAAATACACGATGTAATCCCTTACTTGCTTTACACTGTAGGGGATGCCACAAGGTAACCGTTACCACCTACAGGCGTTGATTTTTAGGGAGTTATTTAACAACCCACAAGGAAGGCCTATGCAAAAATCGAAGGATTTACCTCCACTTTCCGCTAGTCATGAAAATTTGTTCTAAAATGACTGAACTATAACTGATCAGATGAAAGCAATACTATTAAAAACTCAGGCTTACCAGTTGGACGAGAGAGCACAATTGGGGTACTTAAAATCTAAAATTTATGAAACTTGTAAGAAGTTTGTGTACGTGTCATGTGCCTTACTTGGATTGTTTAAATTGTTTATTTCAGTTACTCGAATTGGTGTAATATAATGCATAACACGCCATTTGTTCGCTGTTAAAGCTATCTATGAGGAAAATAAATATAATAATCAATATCAGTTTTCTCTGTACGCTTGTTTGGTTCCTGGTTCCTGCGATCTCACTAAATAAAGGACCTGCATAAAATTAATTTTAGTTAGCCTTCAGCGTTTAAATTTGTCAGAACTTTAATAAAAGAAACACGTCTATGTTTACCTGTATCATATCACTACCAAGGTCCGTTTATGCATGCATAATTATATCCAAAGTAAAGGTTATCTCACCCATTTCCACTATTGACTTTTGCAATGGGCTCAAAATGGCGCCTTTTTGGCGGTAATTTTAATTTGTCATGAATTTGTCAAATCAAATATTTACATAACATTACAGAAAAGGTTACGAATATTTTAATTACAACAGATCAATAATACCTACTATGTATTAACTTATTAACAAATAATATTTTTAGGCATTCGAATTATCTTCTGTTATTGAGTAATATTAACTACTACTACTGAATAAAACCACGAAAACATTAACACATTAAAAAATGATGGTCTAAAATGGCGAAGATTTATTGGTTATATGAACAAAAGCTATAACTATGAACAAAACAACAATAACAACTAAAGCGAATATTTTAACTGTGATACAACTAATTTATTAATGGTATCCCCCTCAAAGAGTATTTGAGTTTTTCTTTTTTCTTATCCAAATATGGCAGAAAGCCATATAAAAGCCGTGGACGGAAATCTAACTTCTGTAAACGTCTGTACAGAATGGAGTATGATGCCAGTGGATGCTGCAACTATTTTTTAAACTTTTGTAACCTTTCCAACCAGCTATAAATTAGGAATATATTAAGTAGGTAATTGAAAATTAACCTGCAAATCGTATTTGTACTGCCATTTTCAAAATTTCCATCAGCCACATCGGTATTTTTAAAACCTGATGTGAATAGTGTCTCTGTTCCTTTTAGTATCTGCATGAGAATGTGCTGTAGTATTATCTTTTAAAGTATATCGAGGCTCTCTCTTTCAATCCTTCCACACTCTTCAATTATTTTAGGCTTTTCTTTAACATATCCAGTATTATTTGATGATTGTGTTTGGCAATTAGATGGCATGTTTCCTTTATTGCCTTTAAAAGCTTTAATTTTTTAATTAATTGCAACTACATTTATCTCTTCATTTAATCTTTTACGTTTCTTAATAACTGTAACTATATTAGATACGTTAAATAACGTAGGAATCGCGTTTCATTTCAATATTTACCATTCATCTTTTCTTGTTTCAAATTGCGTTTCTTCAAAATGGATCTAGGGGAAATGTAAAAGGTAATAAAAGAGTATGTAATCTACAGACTATCCTTTCTCTACGCTTAAATAATTTATATTATTTCTATATGTAAATTATTAAGACTCAAACTTGCTTACTTTACATAATCTTGAGTATTCAGTAATTCCCAATTCTGACTACTACGCATATCTATAACAAATTTGTCTTATTTTCCTATCTTTTGGAAAAAGAAACAAACGTGCACTATTCCGGGAATTGCTAGAATAGTTTGGTGCACTACAACCAGTCATTTTTTGGGGAATAGACTTCGCCGTTTTACTTATGTCATAAACTGACAGATCGAACTTGGGCTTAAATATGGCCGTCTCAACTTTGATGAGATGACCTATGTATGTGTACTAGGTATACATACACATGAATGGACCTTGATCGCTACTAACCTCCTATAAGGTAAGCTACTTTTTTGCGATTTTTGAGCCTGACAACGTATATGTCAATTCTGTTTTAACTTTTTAGCTTACAATTAGTTTTAGTTGTAAAATGCAATGGTGCAAAGTTTTATCTATTGAGAACAGTTAGAAACATAAGCAAAGCAGTATACATTTGCTTTGATATTCAATAATAACTAATTGATGACTTTAAACAAGTTTGATAGATGGTAATCCAGTTACCGAACAATCTTTTATTGCATTGAGAATTTTCAATGAGTATTGTTAATTTTTTTAATTAGGACAACACCTGTATAAGCTCCTTAACGTACAAATTCGTAATGTATATGCTAGTAGCTTTAAAGGCATCTATCTGTAGTTAAAACTCTGTAAACACATTCCATTCATTAAAGAAATGTAACAAGTCGTTATAAAGGTAACGGTACTTATTACTTATTGAATTACGACAGAATAAATAGAAATTTTGATTACAATGTGATATACTACTCACACTATCTCTGGATTGTTCTTTATTCAGAGTACTAATGATCAGTATTGCTATTAGATAATCAGAAATAACGTAGGATTGTTTTAATGTTGTACCTTAAATAGCTACGTATTATTAGCTTACTAGACAGTTCATTTCCTTGTATTTTCAATTTTCTTCAACACTTTTCTATGTCTGTAAATCTTGTAAAATCTCTAAATTTTGTAAAATCTTTCTTGCAGTGATCTTTTTGTAGTTTTTTTTTTCATTTAACCCAATCTTTACCCTTAAGCAGGAGAATGGCCTCATAACTTCTCATGTATACGAATGATGCTTGATATAATGATTGAACCCGACATACAAGCAATAATTTTTTAAAAATTGTTGATGCTGTGGCTAATTTACATATGTTTTAATACGTCATGTATGAATTTCCATAAGGTTCAAAGCAGAACGTATCAAACAATAGTCAAGTGAATGCGATCATGTCAGACAAAAGTGAAATGTTATCACACTTTCATTTAACCCAATCATTACTCTTAAGCGAGAGAATTGCATCTTATAACTTCTTATATATACGAGTGATGTTTGATAATGATTGAACCTGGCATACAAGCAGTAGTTTTTTAAAAATTGTTGATGCTGTGACAAATTTGCATGTTTTAATACGTCATATATGAATTCCATAAGGTTCAAGCAGAACTCCGCAATCTTCCCCCACTTTAAAAGGTTTTGGTACACCAGGTGGCTGTTGCTGGTTATTAGAATGAAGTAATGCTCTTGCAGTCCGAGTACTTTCCGGAGCAAAATCGACTTAACTCTGTTAAGCGATATAATTTACTATAAACATCCTGCTGTACTGCCGTAATTCATAAACAAAGCAATTCATGGCAACAGTTTTTTTTTCGAGTAGTTCTAAAAAAATAAGAAGTTTTGGAACTCTAAATACGAAATTCTTTAATCGTCTTCTACAAAGATCATCTATATACTTAAAAGACAATGCTTATTTATGTTCCAGTTGGTTTGAGAGTTCCATCGTGCCGATTTACGTGATTCTTCTTTTATATTAAAGCTTTCGCGGTGTAGATCAGTCAACATTATTTAATTTTTACAATGTTTTAATGTTTATATTTTTAATTTAAATGTTTAATTTGAGACGCACAACGATTTAAAACACAAGGCTGATTTTTGTTCTAGTTAGTTTGAAAGTTCTTCTGGGCCGATTTGCGTGACTCTTTTTTTATATTGAAGCTTTGGTTACTAATTACTTACTAGCTTAATACATATATTTTATTAAGTTTTATTTTTTAAATAAATAAATTTAAAACATTTATTTTGAAACGCAAGAGCATCCAATTTATTGCGATAACTTGTTTTTGTATTTCACATAAATATGTGGTAGCAAAAGACACCAACAAATAAAATAGTAATTAGGCCGTTATTGTAGGAAAGTTTAAAACGTTGGAAGTGGTATCCTTTTGTTATATTAAAGAACTTACAACGTGTCCCGCGGAACCACAAAATATTTCCACGAAATCCCAGGGTTCACGGAATTCACTTTGGGAGTCAATTTTTCTGGACATTTGCCATTTCAATAAGTTTCTGGAATTATTACCATGGAAAGCTACCATAAAATAATTTCAGTAAATCATGTTTTTGAAATATGTACTAATAGACGTTTTCAAGAATTTTTTAAATAAGATCGATTTTTTATTTTAATCTTGTTATTTCGTAAGGTAAAATTTCCGTACGTCCTATGTATGTAGAATAAACCGGAGGAGAGGAGTAAGCCAGAGAGGATGATATCTCGGAAGAGAGGAGGGTGAACTGGGAGAGAGGAGTGCTAGGCTTAGAATTTTCAACTGGTTATGTTTGGTTGCATTTATTTAAATAATCGCTCACGAAAATCATTCGAATCGGTTTGCATCACGAAAGGGTTTGCAATCATACAACCAATGTTGTATATAGGGTAATCCTTGAATCCTTTTGACCGTCATGTCTTGTCGAGGTTTCCCTAGTTCTCTTTTAAAACACAACGCGCTGTTTTCTCAACTTCTTACAAATCGACATTCTCTTCTTAAACTTTTACACAAATCGTCCATAAATATAAAGAAAAAGAATGATTTCAATTACCGGATTATTCTGTTATTCATTAAAAACGGTTAATAGCGAATATCGATTTTAATAATATTATTAATTGTTAATATTAATAATAAACAGGTTTGGATATTATCGCTAAATATTTATTGAAAATTAAAATCATCATCACATGTCAACTATATGTGAATAGTAAATACGTACATAATGAATCCTTTGTGCAGTCATATTTTCAATAAAAAAATTATCAAAATTGGTAATTAGATTAGGTTCACATAACTAACTGCAACATATCAATCAAAGTGCATTGTTTCCTTTTTTAATTATAATTTGCATTCGTAACTCGTATTTAACCTGTAATTTACTTTTTGCAGTATTTTTTCTTTCATTGTTGCATGTTATAATTATTATTTTTATTTATAGTAGTCGGGGAGCAGCCTGCCTAAATTCGACCAGGTAGTCCAGACTCGATGGCAGACGTGTTTTCAAAACACGTATGATTGTAAATTTTCCTGTTGAATCCGAATCCGGAAGACGCACGTCGATTTGAAATGGCCTAGACTCTTAAAAAGACAAATTTTGGAAAATAAAACACGCGCTACTTTTCAGTCTCATCATCATAACTTCGTCCTGGATAGAGTTAGGAAATTAAACTTTTAAATTAAAATCAAAATTTTTATTTCAAAATATTCTCCCAGAATTTCAGATTGCAGCGTACTATTTAAAAGTACGTACTACTTCAGTTTTAAGAAAAAAAGTCTGAGAAAATTATCATTTTGTTATATTTAATATGTCATAGGTATTTGTGCACTAAAATTCTTGCCATACGAAAAACTTATTACAAGATGTAGATGCTTATATAATCCATATTATATTTAGTAGAAAATCCAAAGAAACTTTGGAAAAAAATCATATCGCTATTCGTAATACTATCGAAATTATTGCAATTACAATATTTGCTACGCGGACGACTATGACTTTCGCGCTCCAACAAAGCAGCTAAACGCATATGTGGGGTGTACTAAATATGGGCTAAATGTGGGCTGTGATATGTGTAAAACTCAAATTTCTCTAAACATAAAAGTCTTACGCATGGGCGCCAATTGTAAAAACTAAAATTACTGTACACACAAAATACGATACTTACTGTATATAAATGCTCCGACTTTTTATTAAGATCTCTTATTGACGAATTAACTCTCAGGATGTAGGTACTGGCTTTTCTAGCTTATCAATTATAACGAAAATAAGGTTTGTATATATAATAAAAGGATATGGGCGCCATTTGATTGCAAGTCATTATCAGGTTCAGAATCCGCAACCAAAAAAGGATTCTAAATAAATTGTTGGAATTCAATTACTAATCATAATTAGTTGAATTATTGTTAGGTAGATTTACATATTTCAACAACTTACTTAGGTTATAAAGTCTACTTATCGTGTCGTGTGTGAATTTGCGTCGTTAGAAATACACTTCACTATATTGCCCTTGCTATTGCACTTCAAATCATCACTAACTATAAACACCTATTAAATAACAGTTTTTGTTTATATCAGAAAAGAATTGTAAACACCGTTAAAAATGGTAGTATGATGAACCAAAGTTTATACCTGAAATTACGAGATTAATGTCGTTTACAATTGTCAACATAAGAGATTGTCTTTCATTAATACAGAACTTTAAACTTATATGGTTTTAGTAAGAACATCACTTTATTGCAGGTTTATCTCGGTATTATTAAATTTATTAAAAATTTATTAACATTTAATTTGTCCCAAAATAATTATCTTTAAATTAAACACAAAGTTCTGCTCTTCCACAATATAATTATGTTGCCATTTAAACCATAAAGATTGGAAACATAAATGTTTTTAATTTATTATTATATTTCTTGATATAAAATGTCATCAGAAGCACACTGTAGTGGTTACTAAATCAATAAAACGTAAGACGGTACGCTAAACTTTCAATAAACGATCAAATTCGTTGGAATTTTTTACAATTTATAAACGGTATTAATTATTAAAATTATTAACTCGAATAATCACTTGTATTGTACAAAAACTAGCTTAAACTTTCATGGTAAACATTATCAGTTGACTACCAAACCGACTCAAAATTCAACTGGTTGTGCTAGGCGAACTAACACTTAATTCTCGCGTTCGTTTGAAGAGTTTCATGCTAAGAAATCCAATCCCTTTTGTTGGAAGCTTTTTGATAAGAACATTTAAGCACTACAAGATATAATATTTCTTTCTACTAGATTGTTCAAGCTACTTTATTAACCTAAAGAATAATTTACGACCCGAATGTGCTTCAAAAACGCTCTTACAAAGCCCGTCGAGTCATTTCAATTCGAGAATAATAACGTCATTTTATTTCTGATAGGTGCTTTAAAATTGTTTCACCCCTAAGAAAATCATAACGACTAGAAAGTTTGGGATGCAAACTCGAGAACGTTCTACGATAATTTGTCGAACAGAGCGTTTCATTTAATTCATCAATTTGCGAGAATAGGTTATGTATTAGCTTTCCTATGAATATACATGGTGTTTTATAAGCTATGCACCAGATTTGACCAGCGCATTTATGATGGAATTTAGAACAAAAAGAATCTTAATAAAATTTTCTGATTAGAGAAAGTTAAAAGCTAGTAATTTTGATCGACATTTTTAGAAAAGTACTTATAAAATTATAATACGCTGATGTTTATATTGAGATCACTAATAAAAACTAAAGTTAACTGTATAGGCACAAGCTTTGAAATTTTCAAGCGCCCGCTTGTGTTACATTGTACTATTGCAAATTAAATTGCTTCACTTCGTTGAATAGTGGTTTTTGCTTTTCTAAAATGCACATCTCAATGATAACGAATTGTAATACAAAACTTAAATAAACAAAATTGTGTATAATTTTTAATTTTTACAAGTCACTTGTTTAAAACGGGATTTTAATTTCATTTAACTGTAACCTTGCATATCTTTTTAAAGTAAAGTTGGTTAAATCTAGCTTCAACTTTCAATAACAAAAAATTGGGTAATGTAATTTACTAATTAGTGTTAATTAATGACGCTAACTTGAACAAGAAAATGAAGAAAGAATCTGGTTCACAAAAATCACGAGAGTAAAAATGCAAAATGTACCCCGAACCCCGCATAGATCAGGTAATTTCCACGCTGTAATTTAATTACAGTAACCTTAATTTAGTTAATTTTAAGAAGAGAAGTAAAATTAAAATGGGCATCTCCTCCTATCCGTTCCTATCCATAGTCATAACTTAGGTCGCTGATATTTTTAACAGCTTAGATAATATCAGAGTGTTGCTTGCAATCGAATTTCATTTTATCGGTTTACACAGATGTTGATCACGCATTGACCCAGATTCTTCATTTACTTAACATTATCTTATCATCCGGTTATAATATCCGTGAGTCAATGCAGGGATTCCCCGTATGAATGATCCTTGTTTTAACTACATTAATTAAATTACTAAATATTTTAGTAAGGAGAACTCCAGGGAATTTTACGTCATAGTTTACAATGACTTGACCTACACCAATATCTTTTTATTAATTATCGGCTTTCGCGGAGATATCATTTAAGTGACTAACCTCATAAAATTGTATTGTAAAAAGGATCATGCTGCAGATTGCAGAATCAGCAATGTAAACATAACAAAACATAAAACAACTTATTTTGAAGGCATATCAAATCCTTCTGTATATGCTAAAAACTTTATACCCTTCTTTAGTTGCATTTGCATTTTTTCAAAAACAACCCTTCCGAGAAGAATTTATAGAGATTCTTTGTTTGTTTTATCGATGTCTAACTACATGACGCGTTTGATGCTCTTGTTATAATACACCCTGTATAGAAAGAAGTCTTGTTGTCCGTACCGGATTTAAAGTAATTTTCCTGTCAAATAAACTTGAATTCACGCATAATTTTGGCAACAAAATATTGGTTTTAACTGTGGTTAAGTAATAACTAATTTTAACAAGTTATCCAGTTTAAATTGTGTCACCAAAGATAAACATTACGAAAAGAGAATTTTGTATAAGCTTAAATGAATTAAACTATTAAAACAGTTAGCTAATTAATGTAAAACTATAAAATCACATCGGAGAATTAATTCTCTTTCGTCGTGAACATAATAGATTATTTATTATCACTAAATATCTTATAAAAACTTCAGCTCATTATTAAAATTTATATTAACTATTACATATGTTAACATTCAAGTTAATAATATTATTATCTATTGGTTGGCCATTTTGGGATTTAGTTAATTTTGAATCAGACAATCAGTGTTCAAGGTTCAGTCTTAAATTTAATTACAATAACCTGCAAATAAGGTGCATTTCAATCGCTACGAGTTCTTCAAAGTGCAACTGTGTATTAAAGGCTTCTTTAGTGTAGTCATTGTGCAATAAAGGATTATTAGTCGATTAAGTGCTAAAAGGGATTACAATTAATTACTTCCAATACACTTTGTAAGTTAAATTTTTGTAAACTATCAAATTTAAAACCTTGTAACTGGTGTTTTTTTTATAACACGAAACATGTTTGATCAACATGTCTTTAAAGGGATTCCTATTTATTACCTTATTGTTAAATTCTAGACAGATTTAAACGACTTTTTTAATTAACTGAATAAATACTGTTTAAGTCAATTTGGTCTTGATGCAATATTGGCTCAATCAATTGTTACAGTTCCAACCATTATATAAAACTAAATTCCAGAAAATAAATTCATATTACTTCTTATTTGTGGATTTCTAAAGTTATCTATAAACTAATTATACAAGTGAGTGGTGTCCACATTTCTATCACTGTTACTACCTGTTTCCTGTTTCCTTTTAATTGCAATTTAAAAGCTTTAGAAACCAGTACTTACGATTCTAAACCCAACTGGAAAAAAAAGAGAACTCCGCCGAGACATAAGTATAAAGTAAGTAAGGACTATATCGAAAAGAAAGTTGACATTTTTAAATAATCACAAAAGCAAGCTGTGAAAAATTTTTAAAAAAATATCGATAATAATTTGTTTATTTGTATTTGTATTTGTATTTGTATTTGTATTTGTATCTGTATCTGTATCTGTATCTGTATCTGTATCTGTATCTGTATCTGTATCTGTATCTGTATCTGTATCTGTATCTGTATCTGTATCTGTATCTGTATCTGTATCTGTATCTGTATCTGTATCTGTATCTGTATCTGTATCTGCGTCTGCGTCTGCGTCTGCGTCTGCGTCTGCGCCTGCGTCTGCGTCTGCGCCTGCGTCTGGGCCTGCGTCTGCGTCTGCGTCTGCGTCTGCGTCTGCGTCTGCGTCTGCGTCTGCATCTGCATCTGCATCTGCATCTGCATCTGTATATGCGTCTGCGTCTGCGTCTGCGTCTGCATCTGCATCTGTTCATCAATCTGTATCTGTTCAGTCACAAATAAATGTAATTGATAAGTGCTAATGAAAGTTTTCCAAATTAGGCTGTCTGTAAGCTTTATAATTTGTTAAAAATCATGATATTGTTTAGTATCCCATAAAGGGTATCCGTGGTTTATAAAATAGATAACCCATACTTCCTGTTAAAAAGTAAAACAGGAAAATTGGGATTTTTGAGGTTAAAGCAATCCTGGTTATCGTAAAATTTTGTGATAAACGTATAGCCGGTGTCACACTGCACTTTGTTTACCTATTTAAAATTTGCGGAAATGGCAAACGAGCAAAAAGGTGTAACTGCAAGAGAGGATCATAAACCTTGTAAAAATTGCAAAGTTGTACCTCTAAATGGCCTTGAATGTGTACAATGTAACTCTTTACACCATCCAGGCTGTATAGAACGTTTAAAGAAGATAAAATTCATTAACGAGCAGCAGGTGAATTGCTGTGAATTCAGTTGCAACGATGACGAATTGAAAGATAATAATATGTATTTCGATCAAACTGATGAGAAAAACAAACTCTTGAAGAAAGAAGTTGAATATTTAAAGGTAATTGCAAATAATAAAGATACTATAATTACTGAATTAAGGGATAAGATTGCCCTATTGCTTGATAAAATAAATTTAATGCAACAACTGGAGATGATCCAAAAGAAGGATCACGTTTCATCTGCAGCATTAAACTACAAATTGAAAGATCATAACCACAACTATGAGGATAAAAGGTCTGGAATATGCGAACTGGAACAAATACAAACTTCCACCATGAATAAAATTATTAATTTAGATAAATCATTTCAAGAACTCAATGATAAACCAAATCTAAAAAAAACAACGAAAAATAATGCAACAAAAAATCAACATAAAGAAACAACATCCACAGTTGATAATGAAGATAATAACAGCTCGCATACAGGAAAATGTGATCTTCACTACAAGAACACAAGCGAACAATGGTCAGCAGTTGTTAAGAAAAAATCAACCAGTCAGAGAAGAGAAAAAGGAATTGTTGGTGAAAAACCCTTATGTGAAAATTCCAAACTGAAAGTTGTTCCTAATAGTTATTTATGTATTAAGGACATAAAGAAGCTTTTATGGCCAGAAGCGTTATTTCTAGCCCGAGGCGTCAGCCGAGGGCTAGGAAAAGGCTGTAGGGCCATAAAAGCAAGTTATGCCCGAAATGCATACACTATTTTATGCACAGATTGTTTTTATCTCAAATCTATTATTGTGTAAAAAACATAATTAAATGAGTACGTAGGTTACATCAAGCCGCTGTACGTATACTTATGTGCTTATATACGAAGTACGTTAGTATAGTTACTATCTAAAATACTTAATTTCAGCTTATTTTCATTGGTGATAAGTTTACAAATTATATAAAGAGCCAATCAAGTTCTACAAATACAGCTCTGACATTTAATTGACGTTTCATTATTGCCCGTCGGATCATAAAGAGGCCCTTGGGGCATAAAGAGACAGTTATGTTCCGATAAATCTAGCAATAATAGTCTAATTATAATGCATCTGTGCATAAAAAGACTTATATCTTTGTTTCTAGGTTTGAAGCTAGAACGTCCTGCGATGACATATGTGATCTCATAAAACAGGATATTGCAGTGACTAAATGCGAAACACTAAAATCAAAATTTCCTGAAGCTTTCATCTTTTAAATTAACAATTGATGCAGATGATTATCAAAAAATAATGAATTCCAAATTATGGCCAAAGGGTATCTATATAAGTAAATCTTTTCACAAGCGTTCAGCAAAAACTTCAAAAGTATGACAACTTCAATATTTTCTAATAAAACAAATACTGAAGAAACCCCAAGATGGCATACTTCCCTTAGGACAGAAGAAACACCTGTACAGAATGGAGTTTTCAAGAGTGGTATAATTGATAGTTTATATTTTAGTATATTTTTTATTAATATTCAATCTATAAGAAATAAACTTAATGAAATAGACAGTTTTATAAGTGATAAAAATTTTAGCCTTCTATGTTTTAACGAGACATGGGTTGTTCCAGCAGAAGGTGAATGCCTATCCCTGGAGAACTTCAATATTGCTTCTCATTTCAGCAGGCAGGTTACAGACCATAGAGGTGGAGGCTCTGCAATTTTAACAAAGATAGGTTTGAACTTCATTCCATTACCTACTATTACATGTCAATTGAAAAGGTAATTGAAGTCAGTGCCTTAATAATTAAACAATCGAATATCTATGTGATTAATATATATCGTCCCTCAGGTAGTGACTTTAAAATTTTTATTGAACAACTTGAATTAATTTTATTACATATAAATAATAAAAAAGACTCAGTCATTCTGGGTGATTTCAATGTTTATTTCGACACTGGTGTGGGTGATTGTGTTGAGTTATGCAACTTGTTGAGCACATTTGGATTTTGTAAATTGGTAAATGAAAAAACCAGGAAAAATAGATGCCTAGATAATGTGTTCGTTAATTTTCATCATGATTTAAGTAAAGCATTTGCAGTTGATTGTAACTTATCTGATCACAGTGGCATTTTTATTCATATTCCACAATCGGATACGATTTCTAGATCTGAATTTCAATATAAAATTTGTAGGCCTATAACTGAATTAGGAAAATTAACTTTTTACAATATCGTTGAAAAAATTGATTGGTCATTTGTCAATAATAAAATTATTGATGTTAACACAAAGTTTGAAATATTTCTAGACATAATATTAGAGAGTTATAATGCTGCCTTTCCTGAAAAACAATATGTGAACAGGCATAAAGCACATGTTCATCCCTGGTTCAATACCAAATTATGGAATATGCGTGAGCATCTTAAATTTCTTGATTTGATATATAAACAAAGTCCATCTCCATTAAATAGAACTGTAACAAGAGAGAAAAAGAAAGAACCTCTTCTTCACACAACAAATGGAATATTCTACAGCATTCGAGAGAATGACGCATCGCACCAAGCATGTAAACCAGACGCGGTTTATCTAGCGCCTTCCAGAAATACATAGTAAGTTCCAGCGGCTTCTGGTACGATTATATGAGGGTATAAAATCGACTTCGCGGATAAAAGAAGATCAGTCAACAGCGAGTAATTAGATGGGTATCACGAAATAAATAGTAAATGTAAAGATAAATGTTGTATTAGAAATTCATTATAGTTTTAGTGGTTTATAATCATAGCGTTAATTTATAGTGTATTCATTAGTGTTTGTAAATAAATATTTCTTATTAATAGACGATTTAAACAGCACTTTTGTTATTATTTTAAAAAGAACGTTACAGAACGAACAGAAATGCTTTTCGATCTCATTATAAATCTGAAATTAAAAACTATAAACGGGAGGCTAATGACAGATTAATAAAAAAATCAAATAACCCAAAGAAATGTATTTGGGACATAATAAATAGACAGAGAAGTAATACAATACCGATTAATAATTTGGTGGAAATAAGTCCAGATGAATTTAACGAGCACTTTGCCAATGCACCTCACAAACTTTTAAATGAACGCCCTATGTGCACCCCAAGTCTTAATCCGCATTTCAATTTTAATTATAATAATTTACCTAAAACTGACTTAAATACGTGACATTATTTCAAATCTTAAAAGTAAATCTACCAAAGACATATATGGCTTAAGTGTAAAAGTTATAAAAATTATACAGGATCTTTTAATATGTCCTCTTACTAAATTAATAAATGGTTGTCTTTCAGAAGGTATCTTCCCGAGTATATTAAAAATTGCTCTAGTTTCACCGATTTATAAAAAGGGCGCAATTGATGATCTAGCCAACTACCGCCCGATATCTCTGCTTCCAATTTTTAGCAAAATTTTTGAAAAGTGCCTGTATAATAGATTAGTCAAATACTTTGAATTTAATAATCTATTTTCCAATTGCCAACATGGCTTTCGAAAGAAACGAAGTACTACTACTGCCATATTAGATTTTGTTACTAATGTTCTTGAAACATATGAAAATTCCGAGTATAATAATTCGATATTTTTAGACCTTAGTAAGGCATTCGATTGTGTTTCACATAATATTTTAATTGAAAAGTTGCTTAAGTACCGGATTGGTACAATGAGTTTAAATATACTAGAATCATACCTTGAAAATCGGTATCAAGTTGTTATATTTGGAGATAAATTAGCAAATAAGCAAAAATTGAATATAGGGGTTCCTCAAGGTTCAATACTAGGGCCCCTATTGTTTCTAATTTATATTAATGATATGCCTTATGCAAGAGACTTCTTGTCTTTTATACTCTATGCTGATGATACTACTATCTCTATTAGGACTTCAAATTTTCAAGATATCAGACTTCTGACTAGTGAGGCACAATCAAATGCTGAACGATGGTTCATTTCTAATAATCTTGTATGTAATAATGATAAAACCCACTCCATGTTGTTTACATTACGTACTACAACTCCAGTTGAATTAAACTCCTGTGTCAAATTTCTGGGTGTGTATTTGGACCCTCACTTGAGATGGGACATACATATTGCTAATATATGCCGCAAACTAAGCACCACTGCTTTTGTAATACGTAACTTATCTGGGACAGTGTCGAGGGATATATTGAGAACAGCCTATTTTGGATTGTGCCATCCTTTAATTTGTTATGCTGTACTAGTATGGGGACATGCATCTGATTCTGACAAGGTCTTTGCTATGCAAAGGAGAATTGTTCGAGTCATGGCTGGTCTTGGGTATGCAGAGGATTGCAAATATGCATTTATACAGCTTGATATACTTACACTACCTTCAATCTACATATTAGAATGTTTAACTCATGTTAAAGTTAATTTTGATAATTATTCCACCTTTGTTAGTCAACATGGACATAATACTAGAAACAAAAACAATATTATTACACCATACTATCGATTAAGCAAATGTCAAAATGGACCTAATCATCTGGCAATTAAAATGTTTAATAAACTACCCTCAAACTTTAAAAATATTGACAACATAAAAAAATCTAAATTGACAATAAAAAGGTTTCTACTGGGAAAGGCATTCTACCACTATAATGAATACATGAATTGTGATATTAATACCTAACTATCATATTTTATATGCCTCTGTTCATATAATTGTTCATCAAGTGCAATTATGTACTGTTTGTTATTCAAGAAATATGTTTTATATATCTTGTTATTTAATTATGTTAATTATTACTAAATCTATTCTTTAATATTCACTCAATGTTCTTTGGTAATCATCTGTATTTTTTCAATATATCTGTTTTGTTTGACTTGTGTAAGTACTAATGTACAATAGCACCAATAAATTATTATTATTATTATTGTTATCTGTATCTGTATCTGTATCTGTATCTGTATCTGTATCTGTATCTGTATCTGCATCTGCATCTGCATCTGCATCTGCATCTGCATCTGCATCTGCATCTGCATCTGCATGTGCATTTCCATCTGCATCTGCATCTGCATCTGCATCTGCATCTGCATCTGCATCTGCATCTGCATCTGCATCTGCATCTGCATCTGCATCTGCATCTGCATCTGCATCTTCATCTGCACCTGCATCTGTATGTGCATGTGCATGTGCATGTGCATGTGCATTTGCATCTGCATCTGCATCTGCATCTGGATTTGCATTTGCATTTGCATTTGCATTTGCATTTGCATTTGCATTTGCATTTGCATTTGCATTTGCATTTGCATTTGCATTTGCATTTGTATTTGTATACAATATACGAATACAGCAATGGCGCGAATTAATATAAATCAAAGAAAAGCAATTTTGGACGACTAGTGCAGAATAAAAGGAATTATTAAAAGACTGTTGGCTAAAAATCACAATGTTGGCCATGAAAGTGTCATAAATATATTTATCCAACACTTCTAAATAAAGAGGGTTAAAACTTGATGTTTGCAAGCAATTAAAGTTGATGTTTACTCACTTGCGGGTAAAAAAACATTGAGCGCATTCAGCAGACTTACCGGTCACACCGATCTGGGTCACCGGTAGTTGTTTTGATCACCACATTTTAAATACGGTTTTACCGGTAAAATTAAAGTGAGGTTACAACATTGTGCTTATAAATGTTTTTACAATCTTTTCTGAAAAAACTGTTGATATTTATAATTTAGATTTAAATTATCCTCATCTAATATTAGCTGTTCCATTATTATTAGTACAAATATCGAATTAGGTTATGCCACTCTATATTTGACAAGTAAATTTAAATATATCAACCGATAACCAATTTTTCATCATTCAGCTAAAATCTACCGGTGAGCAGCACCGGTTTGTCACCGGTAAGTGTGCTGGATGCGCCCATTGTTGTACTTGCATTAGAATGGTGATTGGTTGCTTTTATAGGTAGCAACCAATCACCAGCTTACATTGCATAATATTATTAAAATCCAGTCATCGCGTTAGAGTATTAAATTTATTACTGTCAAAAACTACAGACTAACTATACATTGCAAATTCGATATTTAAACTTAAATAAAGAGGTGTTGGATAAAATCTTGTATGGCCCACGTGAGTTAGGGATATTATCCACTCAGAAAAATTAACCCACTCGGGCCTACCGACCCTCGAGGGTAAATTTTTCGTTCGTGGATATCTTACATAACTAACTTGTACCATAAATAACTATTAAAAGTCTGACGAGACTTGTAGTTTGAAAAACTGTAGAAATCTGGTCATAAAACTGCACCTTCTAACCCAGGATTAGATAGTAAGGTGTGTAAGATTTTTAAAAGTAAGACAATGTTGTTAGTACGCGACACTGCAAAAAAAGCAGAAGAAACATCAATAGGAATAATTCAGCAAATAACGAAAAAGTATAATTTAAAAACTTATAAAAGACAAAAAACCTGAAAGGAACGAAAAAGAAACTGTAGTTGTAAGTAAACAGACAAGAAAACTGTACGACAACATTTTAACAAAGAAAAACCAGTGAATTATAATGGACGACAAGACCCACTGCAAATTTGATTAGAAAACATTGCCAATTCCCCAATTTTACACTACTGAGAAAAATGCATATATGAGCAAAAAGGACAAGTCGGTTTTTGTGGAAAAATATGAAAATTTGAATGCAGATTTATACGGAAAATAATGTTTTCAGAAAGACTGTCGCCAATGATTAAAAAGCATACAGCGCCTACTTTATTTTGGCCGGACCTAGCTGCATGTCATTATGCAGCGATCACTAGGGAATGGTATAAACAGCATAAAGTCAATTTTGACGAGAAAGAGGCTAATCCCCCAAACTGCCCTGAAACGCGTTCTATTGAAGATATTGGACTATTATTAAACGACAAACGACAGAAAAACGTTGCAACTGGCCTCTATTTAAAAAAAATTGAATAAGGCCGCCAATGCAGTCATAAAGGAAGTTGTCAAACACTTAATACGTAACCTAAAAAAGAAAGTGAGAGAACTGGCAAAATAATAATAATTTTTTATATTTCTGTACTTTATTAAATTTTCTAGATATTAAAGTGTTGTTCTGTATTATAAAATTATTAAAAGTATTGCATAATTATAAAAGGTATATGAGTTTGAAGTTATATGAACATAATGTATTTAATTAATCTTTTGATTTTTAAGGACTTAACGTTCAAGTAACGTATGTCAATCGTTAAAATTGTCGCCCAATTGTTGGGCAGATAATTTTTAAATGTTACAATTTTAAGAAAATCTTGTTGAGATGCTAATGACGTAATAGGTATTATTGTTCAATCTGCAACTAAAGCCCATTCCAATTCTAGTTTTCAGGGAAATTAGCATTTAGTGCACTAGAGGAGTCACTATAGATGGAAACCAAATAACGCCCATTTTTTTGTCAAATATCTCCGAAACAGTTAGAAATAGTAAATGAAATGAATTAGACATTACATATTAGATATTACATAATGCTGTGATTCCAGCACTCATAATTGAATATGTCATTTAGGTTGCCTATATATTTAGGGGTTTGGATTCAACTTGACCAAATATTAGTTAAATAAATTAATTTGTTACTTAATAAGTAAAAGATACACTCTACATCACTTGATAATAATAAGAAGTAGATCTTAAACGGATTTTTCACTTAAAACTGAAAAATTATTTTGACAAGTTACGATTTGCATATCGTTAGGTCGTTGCACTTGTAGTTTCACCTGGAAATTATAAAAGGCATAAATGGAAAGGTGTATGCAAGCAATCACCTCAATACTCACAGTTTTTGTTGTTGAATTTCAAGTAAATCCCATGCTGGTTTAACGATTCATCAAATTTTATAATAAATAAAGAAATAAATTTTCAATTATCTATGCTCTTGTAGCCAAAGTGTTTTGCTGCATTATTGTCACAAACAGAATTATTTTAAATGAAATCCTTTATGTAACATTTCAACTTGCATTCATTTAGTACAATTATTATCAAGGGTAATGCAATTAACTACCCACGTCCGTGCACGCGTTTGAATCTCATTAGACGTAATTTATACAGTCTGCATATCCTTGAGAATAATCTATACTTAATACTCATAATAATATACTTAGTAATCTATAAATATATAGTTTGCATTGTAAAACTGCATGCTGTTAATACGACGGGAAAGAATCTTAAAAGTGGGTGTCTTTTAAGTAAGCAAGCAAAGATAAAATGTCAATGTCTTAGGAATGAATTGTGTTGATAACAATTCTCCTCTAGCAACGTATAGAAGAATGATTGTGTCGATGAAGGGAACTTGAGTCGGGAGAATTATGCAGTTATTCCTTAAACGCGCGGGATAACCAATGTGTTTATGAGAACAATTTATTCAGTTTATTGAAACATAAAATCGATGACACGGATTATCGTAACAGTTAAACAAAAACAAAAGGGATTAGTTCGAGTGAAGAAAATTAAGTTTTAATAAATCATCCATTAGTGAAACTTATCTAGAAAAGTAAAGAAAAATTTTTTAAATATTCGCGAGAAGCAAATATAGCTAATAAACATGAAAGACACAAAAGAATAATACAATTTGGTAGTATTGATTGTGAAGGGACGTCTTCGCCCTTGTTGAAAGTTGATAAACGAAATTCATAGACAGAATCGATAGTTGATGGGGACATTCTATTGAATTATTTCCGAAAGACTGTCTCCAGCGGATTTGAAAACATTTGTATTAAGGTACACCAAAAAGTAATTACAAAAAACAAACAAGGAAAGGGACAGATACTGCGAAGTATACTCTTTTTCACCCTCTTCGAAAAAAAATGGATGAAACTCATTAAAAAAAAGGAATCTATGACGAAAGGATACAACTACTGGGTAAAAAAGAGAAACGTAAGTGCTATTCAGTATTATATTATCTGATTTGTAAATATTCCACGTAAGGTGTGAACGAACAATGTTTTAGTTCGAAGAAATTCATAATTAAAATTCATCATATTCAAAAAGGGAAGAAATAACTTCAATGGAAAGTAGCATTAAGTACTTTAATAACTTTAAATTGCTGGAAATTTAGTTGGAAAACGTTTTTAAAAGGTATAAAGAAAAATGTCAAAACGACAACCATCGTTGTTAACCAGGGTTCCTGGTATAAAAAGAAGAAATGTTAAAAAGTTTACGAATGAATACACTCCAGAGGAGTGCAGGAAAAGCTGACCCTAAGTGGATAGGCAACAAGGATCTCGTCAAAGGACAAGTTGATACAGTTCGTGGTAAGGTAAGGTCAAATAATACGAAAAATGCGAAAGGAACTAGTTGGAATTAAATAATGTGGAAAGAATCAATTTCCATAAACTACAGAAGAAAAATTGAAAATAAAAAGGAAAGATAGAGAATCATGACCAATAAAAGAAAATTTAAAACGATTCAAATGTTTTACTATGTATGTTTTATTCCCAACCTACATAGTATATAATTATACGAACGCAGTAGAAGAAACCCTAGTGGTCGCTATCAGCGAGAATGCGACAAAAATAGAACACAAGGAGAGCGAAGATAGGTCAACGATTAGCGCCGCTGTCGTATGTTTGATCAAATGATTCCATCACTCGATCTTCAAGCAAGCTGGTAGTAGAGTGCATTTTAGTAGGACCTCCGTTCTTGGGAACTAAGTGAGCCAAAGGGTAGATTATTGGAAATAAAAAGATAAATTCTAAATGAATACATTCCTTGCAGAGCAAAATTGATAAAGAACGGTCATAATAATGAATAAACCTCTAGACAATTTCAAAAGCATTGCTGGAAAATAAAAGTAAATCAATTTAGTTTTGTGTATGACAGCCAGGAACGACTTTAAAAGGACTGCCCGTTTTTGGATCGCAGTTAAAAGATAAAACCGATGTATGAAATGCGAAGCCGGCGGTTTTAAGAGACCTTGTAGGAAGAAGAAATTTTTCTTGGAAGACTGATGTGGTTTATCTAAAAGCAGAGTCTTCATTAACTTGTAAAAATACATAGAAAGTGGTTATATTGCGCAAAGCAATGCAACGAAGGAAAACAAAATTATAACAATTAAGAAAATTGTCGAACACATGACGTGGCAAAAATGTAGCAAAAATAAAATTTAGATAGAAGAAATGATTTTTTCACATTCCTTGTATAAACCAAAGCTGAAAGCGACTTCCTAAAGTCGCCTGCCCGGCATCTCCACCACAATGTCACGTGGGGATTTTCGTGACTGGAGGACGTAGTCAGAGCTAGAGGAACAATAAACACAAGTCGTAAAAAACAACTATATACTAATAACAATAAGAGAGTACAAAGGTTCACATACATAAAGAGAATACATCGTGAGGACATACAGGTCCTCCTAAACTAATACAATCAAGAGGGTGGTCGGAACCAACCCTGTTCTAGCACTAGGTCTATAAACTAAAGGTAGGAGTTAGACTCCTAGTGATCTACAACTAAGCGTGGGAGACTGGTCACAACTTCCCATAATTCCGCAGAGAGTGGGCGTTTTAACGCAACCCACTCAACTAAGCAACTAAGCGATAATTAATCAAAAGACACTTACTCGCTTGTTTCTTGATGAGGCTTCTGGTGAGTCCTGGCACAGACTGATTTTCAAGCCAAACAAGCGAGTTTATATACTGCTAAAGGCGGAAGCTTTACTGAATAATTGAATAAATTAAGTGGGATGCGAAGAATACATGAATGCATAATGAGATGCAAACTGTATAAATTATTCTAATGAGATGCAAACTGTATAGATTATTCTCAAGGATATGCAGACTGTATAAATTACGTCTAAGGAGATTCAAGCGCGTGCACGGACGTGGGTAGTTAATTGCATTACCCTTGATAATAATTGTACTAAATTAATGCAAGTTGAAATGTTACAAAAAGGATTTCATTTAAAATAATTCTGTTTGTGACAATATTCTTAATTAGGTTCTAGTGCACCTTTAGCAATAGAATTTTCAAGTGGGCAGCTCTATATAGCGATGGTTTAGCCTGTTGAAGCCTAAAATTTGTATCGTTTTAACCTGATCTGTTAAAATGGTAAAATCTAGTTAATATTTAAAGTTTTGGTGCCGAGATTGATGTAAATATTGTGTGATAGGATATTAGGATTCATTTAATAAAGAGAAAAGGAAGTAATAAGGTGTGAAAATGTTATAATCTGTAATTTTGTAAAACCATGTTTTATCAGGAAATTTAAGATGGCTGCCATTGAATCCTGGAGTTAAATTTACTTTTTGCTAGACATGTAATATACCAAAATATAGGAAAAATTATCTCTTTACGATTATATAATTTGTTTAAAGATTTAATTTAATTTTTTAATAATAATTTGGTTATGTAAATTTTGTTAGGTTAGCTGTGCAATTGTTTTTAGTAACTTCCCAGATTTTGTTAGTGAAAAAATGACGTTTCTCGTTTGTTTTTGAAAAAAATATAAAAGCAGATCGAAAATCTGGTTACTTGCTTGTTGATTCTCATATAAAGCGATCATGCAATAATTTGTTAAAATTTTGACGTTATGTGTGACGTCAATGAAATGTCAAAAAAGTGAGGCTATGACAAATGTCATTCAAATTTCATTTTTCTTAAGTGTTTAGTAATGATAATAATAATGAACAATTAAAGGGATTTAAATAAAAAGGAAAGTGAAAGTGTTAATTTGGTTTTTGGACTAATAGGGAAGACGCATATGTCGTCAATTGAGGATATTCTTGCATTTTCATAAACGTCATTACTAAATTAGTTAGAATATCAGTTATAAATGCATTAAACAATTACCAATTTTAAATAATTAATTTTTGAAAACCTTGAAAATTTAAATAAATTAAAAATGCAATACTGGTGTCCTCTAATGGATGAAACTTTGTTACAACTTACAGTTCCAAAGACGACCCACTATTGGTGCTAATAAAACAGTTAAGAGTCCTGTATTACCCGTAAGTTTGAAAAATCTTTTATTTTCAAGTTCAAATATCGTCTACTTATTAACGAGTAATTAATATACGTTATAATTATATAATTATATACGTAATAATGTACGTTATGCTGTTGTGTAATTAACTGCCATAATTAAAGTGGTGTAAAATATTTCTGTTAATATTAATTCAAAATTCAGTTTATTGGTTTTCATCAGTGCCATCTAACGGTGAGTAGATCGTCAATGTTGCTTCTTCTCATTCACAGCGGTACCTACTTTTTTACATCAAATAACATAGCTTTGAGGGAAGTTGCTCAAGGCCAAATTCGGTTTCAAATGAGGAGAACTTTTAAATTTAATTTTTTCAAATAAATTGAGCGTTTTTAGAAATTCGCTTATCTGGAAATATTTTTCTAACCAAAATGAACGAATACAAAAATTTAAAAAGATACGCGCGTCTTCCCTATTATTTATAAGAAGAAATTTTTTGTAAAACGTATTGGAACTGTGTTTCTGGATGGAAGAAATTTTAAAACAGGATATAATGGAAACTTGTTGAAAATCACTAACTGATTTGATGTACTCACGTCTTGGAGAAAACATATCCAATATTTAATAATGGTAATTAATTACAAAACAACTTTCAATGGAAAGATCACTTTAAAAATGTGTGTTCACCATCACAACAAATAAGCAGGTAAATTTATCGACTATTACAGAAAACTGCTAAATAATATAGTGTGTCTGTAATAATTTTCGAGTGGCGCCAAAATTTTTGAATTTGAAAAATTTATCTTCAAACTAACTTTATTTTTGTTTCTTTTACTTATTTAATTATAATTTAAGATCGTGGGATTGATGAAATAAAAATTATTCAGGACAAATAGAATTAGACTGTCTCTTGATTTTTATTTTGGTAAACCCAATTGACACCCATAATTAATTTAAATTATTCCAAGTTTGTTAATTGAATCCATTTTAGATAGTAAGAATTTTTTTTGTTTTCGTTTCTCTTTCATAAACGTTCAGTTTTCATTCTTTTTATGTGTTTATTAATAAAATAATTTTTAAATGTTCAAAAGTAGATTTATTTGTGTACTTTTTTGTTTTGTGTCTATTAACAGAATTTAACAGGTATAGGTTGAAAAATATTTTATTATTTTGTCAAAGAGCGACCCGCCTGGAATTTTCTCATGCAATTTTCCTGAGCTTGTCTTTGGATTTTAAAAATCATAGCCGGTGCAAATTTTCTTTTCATCACAAAGGTAAGTGGTGTTTGTTTTTGTACAACTTTTCAGTTTGCCTTGCTACCTTTAAACATAAATGATAGTGGTCTTAAATTAAATAAATCTATGATCAAGTGTTGTAAAGTGTATACCAGTACAGCGCTTATCACGATAAAACATTTATGTCGCCCGAATAAGATCCTTTATATTTTTCTTATTATAAAATTTAACACTCTCCATATCATATCAATAGCTTATATTTTAAGAAGTTTTTCAAGTAAGATTTGAATAGCATGAAATAATTCGATATAACTAAACCATATATAGTATAATATTGCAGCGTTCTTTTTAGCTCCAATGCATTAAAATTCTCACTAAAAGATGCTGGAGACTATGATAACCATATCTGGTAAGATTGGAATTTCCTTAAAAAATATATTAATCGCTCTCATAAATAGGTAACTTTTATGTAATTTAACCAATTTTGTATTCCTTGCGGTTGGTGTGATTTCTGCCACCTATACACAGTGTTTCAGGAAGAAATGACCAGTTCTAAGAATACGTTTTTCAAGTTATTAGAAACATAAAACCTACTAATATTTTTCAGTAACGTTTTTGGAAAAGTGTATATGGTGCTAGGTCAATGATAAATGCAGACCTTTCAAAAATCTATTTTAAATTTACACCACTGTTAAATTATCGAAGCAAAACGTGATTCCTTTATATGTGACATACTGAAGGTTGGGATTATTACATTAAAGATAATCGATATAGTAAACTTAATAGTTTGAAATTTAATGCTAAAAGTGAATTCATGCGTTTAGCAGACGAGATGTGTTATAAGTAATAATAACTAATAAACAATATACATATCTGATGGTACAGTATTGTTCTTCAACGCTTTATTTTATAGTAGAGGCAAGAGAAGTACAGAGAAGTTTTCTCTCAAGAAGTACAGAGGCGGCCATACTAAAATGTATTCCAAATTTTGACACTGTTAAATAAATATTATAACTAATTACTACACAAACAACCTATACTTTAACTGTTCAAGGCCAGTTATAGGCCTTGAACAGTGAACTTAATGTGGTTAAGTCAAATTTACGGTAGTGGTCAGCTACAGCTTAATGTGGTCAGCCACTTTTATACGGTCGATGGTACAAAATGTGATACTAGAGTGTGCGAGGGAATATTAAAATCAAACCTACCTAACCAGGAAAAAATATTTAAAGAAAAAACAGAATTAAATTTTGGATATATGAACCTTAACACTTACACATTTAATCCAACCCGTCTCCAATAACGCGATACCTTCCAAAAATACCTTTTGTTAACGCCTCAAAAAACTCGGAAATCACCTTTTTTAGATCTTCATCTGAAGAAAATGGATGCCCTAGCACGTGTTTCTTCAGCTTAGGAAAGAGGTTTTAATCCGACAAAGCTAGATCAAGGCTGTAAAGGTCATAACTCAACAAAACCGCAGTTGTTGATTTCTTTCTGAACTTTGTGAGCCTTATGAATTCGGCAGTTGTCGTGCAGCAATAAAATTTTTTGTCAAAATTAGAGTTCCTCTATTTGCGTATAACAACTTGTAGAAGAAAAAGTGTCAATAAAAATTTATATCTAAAAACCTAGTATTACATTATATTAGACAAATGCATAAATTGTTATAATATTTTATTTGCTTGGTGCTCTCCATATATCTCCAGCGAGCCATCGTTTTCCTGAATGTTCTGGACCACACTGCAAACCTACTGCAAGTTTACTGGACTCACTGGTAAGAACGAAACAAGATTCTAATGCAAGATGATATCTTAAAGACTGGCATTATACTTATATTCAATCAAACTCCAATTGCAACAAAATTCATAATTCCCAAACTGAACTATACAGCTATATTTATCTCTCCACTGTTGAGAAATGGGTGTCTTTTACGCAGTCCCCCACAAAAGGAATACATAATAAATGCGTAGCAAAATGCGTGTCCAGATGGCTTCATGTGGACACGGAAAAAAACGTTTATAAAAAAAATCTAAAGTGCATAAAATCAACTGATTGTTTATTGATCGGTCGTTAGAAGCCTATAAGGTTATTGGAACTGTAAATTAAAAGCCAAGAGCTGATTAGGATATAAAATTAAATTTCTCAAGAGATGGTGATGCAGATGCCGAATGCGTATCTTTCATTGAACAAATGACGATTGTTACAAAAATAGTGGTAGAAGAATGGTGTTGTAATTTATTTTTATAATCTGTATTGTTTCTTTAATAATGTATAAAAAACAAAACTTTTCAATGAGAAGATAGGTCAGAGTGGTTTTAATAATTGAACATTTAAATCTTTTTAGGTTGCTAGTATATGTAAAATACTCCCTGGACTTAAAGAAATGTCTTGTGTTCCAGGATTATAAAAATTATGAAGCATTGGTTATAATAAGTGTTGGGAAAGTACCGTTAGAACGACTGGTTCTAAACCTTAGCAATAATATTACATATTTAGAAATTATCTTATCACAGGAAGGGTTATAGATTGTAGTGTTGACAATATTTATAAAACTACATCAACAGTATTGAAGGCGCTGATTATTAACTATAATCGCTTATAATAAAATAATAATAATAACAATAATAATTAAATAATAATAAATAATCAAACTAGTCTTCTTCAAATAATAACCCTTTACTCTTCACCGCTAGTTTATGAAGAAATAGTTTATTATGTTTACAATTTGAAATTTCTTAATTGGAAATATGTACTTAGTACTCCTAATTTCAACATCTGATACTTTTTTCCTTTTTGTTGCAATTTAAAACAATATGACTTATGATAAATAAGACCGATTGTCTTGTTTCATAAGTAACTTTTTTAATTTTTATGAATAAAATGTTTTCATTTTGTAATACTTATTGTAACTGTTTTAATTCGGCGGTTAATGTAAAGGCGGAAAATGTATGATATTCACGTCCACGAGTAGGCCTAGATAGAATCAACATTTTTGTAATAGTACATGTTGCAACAGTAAAGTCTCATAACTGTTATGAGAAATAATATTAATATGCTTTGAGATTATAAAGTTTAAAAAAAATTGATTAATCGCTAATAATGATTTATTAACCTTGGAGCTACATTTGAAGATTTTAATCTGTTTTGACCTGTCCATGTAGGAACTGCCAGTCTTGACAATAGGCTTCAGCTTGGCTGAATATTGGATAACCAAATCTCGTTATTTCAACATTGGTTCAAGCCTGGGCTAACCTTCAGATCCTACGCATCGACTGCTTTGTAGTGGCCCAAGTTCTGGGTTCTCTAATCTCTGCCCAAGTCATAGTCAACCTTCAACGTCCAAGTCTCGGTTTCTTACTGTTTGCCCAAGCTTAAACCAATTTTAGTGTTTTTAAAGTTGGTTTCTTACCCTTATTTATGTTCCTTAGATATGTTATCCTTAGTTATGTTCCTAAGATATCTAGAATTTTCGTATTAATTTGTTTTCTTCATCAAAGTTATTTCGTACAAGTCTTAATAAGCTATAGTACTCTATTAAACATTAGGTTGGTCTCATACTCAAAGTATTTTGAAACTTTTGTCGCAGATTGAGAAACGTTGACTCCAATTAAGAATTTTAGTACTGTTATGCCCAGGTTGCCTTAAGATTTTAGTTAAATTTACCTGATCATAGCGAGACTTTCTTGGCATCATCAAAATGACTATAGGAGACAACCCAGACAGCACACTTTGTCTTAAAGACATCTTTTTTATGTCCATATTATGTCTGAACGCCTGAAGATCAAGAAAAGACGTCTTAAAGACATCTTTTTGAAGATATCTTGAAAACAACAAAACCTGGACATCCTTAAGACGTCTTTTAAATGTCTGTTATGTTCATTTTAAAATAAAATGAAATAACATATATCATTACTATAAAAGTGTTTCCTAAAACCTTTTCTGTTGCTACATTTGCTTATTTATAACAATTTATTATTAAATAATTTTATGGATCCTAATTTTATGAATAATAAGGTACTAATGATTCTTTACCTGCCATTCGTCAATAGTCTATAAAAACCTAAAAGTTAGGAATCGATATTATATTTGGGTTTGTGCATGAAAATTCAACTATCAAATTAATCAATTTGAATTACGCGCCGTGCTATCTACTAGAAGTTGATCTCATGTCCGTTAGATGGCGCAGAAGAAGAAAAAAGTTTAAAATTCCTGAAGCTGCTACTTTAATTATTATTTGTAATTTTCCGTTTACCGGCGTTTATTAAGTGTTCCCGTTTTAATTGTTTTAGATTAAGTATTTAGGTTTTGGAATTTTTATATTTTAAAGATTTAATAAAATAATAAGGTTTTTCAACCGACCGCCGTTAATGTGTATAATACTATACCGGTAATACAGAGAACTTTCATCTTGTATATTAAAGTGGTTTGTTTATGATTTATTAACCAAGCGTCTTGCAAGCATCGAAGGATTTTTTATTGTATTTCTCTGGCGGTTAAGTTTATAGATGCGATGTACTATATTAAAAAATAAAACATTTTTTGATTCCTGTGAGTTTTGCGGTCTCGTGGCACCCGAAGTTAACATTATTAATAGTTAAAGTTATCTGTTAGTTATTTTCCTATAACCTCATTTTTTAACATTGTTCATAGACTTGTTTGTGTATTTCTTGAGTTTATTCCTGACATTGTGAAGTTTTTCAGGTTAAAGAGTTGCCTGATAAGTTAAGAGGATATTCTGTTTATGATCTGGTTAAAAGGATTTTAACCTTAACACTAACGATCAAGCTCGAGATACAGCTGGCTGATGGTAAGAAAACAAAAAAAAAGATTTTAGCAATTGCATAAGTTTTATATTAATAAGTAGCACTGCGTCTTAAGCTTTACTAGATTATCTCATAGTATAATAAATTAATGTAATATATAGTAAATTAGTGTAGGTAAAACTGCATAAGAGAGCCCAGACACGCATACCTACTGCGCATAACGACTATATCTAATAAACTCATGGGAATAATTCTTACACTGTTGCCGGTCCTACTTTCTTTATAATAAATAAAATATTAATGTACTGTATAAATTTAATATTTTGTATATTCTTAAAGCACCAACGCAAAAATTATTTTGAAGTTGTTCTTTACAAAAAGATAAATTAAAGCTTGCTTACTATGTACCTACAATTACTATATTTTACTAATGTGGTAAGAAAAAGTGAACCCATAAGAAAAATAAAAACTCATAAAAGAATCAGCATGAAATGCGTGCTTCATCAGATCATCACGTCTTTTTAGCGGTTAATTCATTTCATTGTAGGTACATAGTAAGCAAGCTTTTAATTTATCTTTTTGTAAAGATCAACTTTAAAATAATTTTTGCGTTGGTGCTTTAAGAATATACAAAATATTCAATTTATACAGTACATTAATATTTTATTTATTATAAAGAAAGTAGTACCGGCAACAGTGTAAGAATTATTCCCAAGAGTTTATTAGATATATTCGTTATGCGCAGTAGGTATGCGTGTCTGGGCTACCTCTTATGCAGTTTTACCTTAGTGTATCTTTTTTTAGACTGAGCAGAGCAATCGGGTCTTGCTAAATCCCAAAGAACACTGAAAATACCAACCAGACATAATTAAGGAGGGCCTTGGATAGATCATCTTTATTTAAAAAATGTAACTTTCTATTCTAAGAAAAAAAGACAATATATTTTTTGATTGATGTGAATTTTATTTCTATGCCTAGTATTAACATTTCTTTAAATGAACATCTTCAAGCAGATGTCTTAAATATATCTTGTTAAATACATCTTTAAGATGTTGTGATAAAGACATCTTAAAGACGTTGGGTTTTGTAACAATGGACGTCTTAAAGACGTCTTTAAAATAACATAAGGCGAAAATGGACATCCATAAGACGTCTTGAATATCTGAACTCCACATCTTTTAGATGTCTTTAAGATGTATTTGTGCTGTTTGGGAATAAACTAAAAATTATACAGCAAGTAACCTGTACTTAATTTTACTTTCTTCTCTATTCGGTAATACTTGTTTTTTATTCATTTTATATAAAATCAATTAACTGCCAAACGAGTAATTTTGATTTGATTTGTTTTGAAATTGAGAAGATTACTAGACGTGATCAGAATTGATAAATAATTAAATTTGATATTCTTTTATACTAATTAGACATGCGAACAATGATCAAATAATTATTATTGCGTCTACGTCAATATCTGCAGCTTAAGTACTGCATAATCATAAACTGTGTGTTTATCAGACTGATATTAAATTAAACTGCAGTTAATGTTAAGATTACATACAGGTAGCTTTATCTGACAATCAAAAACTTGAAAACAATATTAAAAAACTCATTGGGTAATCAAAACTCAAAAAAGGTAATGTTCCTTCTTCGCGTAGACTTGTAACTTTTCCGATCTATCATATATCCTTTGACTATCTTTCTCTTCTCGTACTTCTCGTTCTCAGGGTACTTATGGTCGTACGTGGCACATTGCACCTTCTGCAGAGGGATTACCGTAAGGTTGGAAGGAAAGGATACTGGTGGCTGAAGCGATCGAGGAACGCGGTCGGATTTCCGAGGACGACAATACTACACTTCAGCCTGAATTTAGTAGAGGAGCGCTTTAAAGGCGGATGAAGCGGTCCTGGTGGGTAAGCTGACCTCTATTTACCCTGAATCATATTTAGACGAGCGGGCAGAGGTTAACCTATCTAGGTACCCTCGAATCAGACCACCAGTGCTGTTACAGAAAGGCTTGCTTTTGCTTGCAAGCGGACCTGACCGGATCCGGATTTGTTTATGGTGGTTGATCCACCGTTGAGTGTAGTGGATGTTAAAACATCCAAGAAAAAAAAATACTGTTCCGAGAGGTTTAGAAGAGTCTATTTGTAGTGCTAATGTTTTAGAGTGTGTCCCCATATTTCTAATAGTAGAACGTGAAATTGGCAAGTAAATTCTTTTTTTATAATAATAATATATAATGAAATAAATAAAGATTAGTAAAAGTTTCACAGTTTTATTAAAATATAACCTGACAATATTGTTTCGACAGCTATGCTGTCATTACTAATGAATGAACAACTTGTGCTCAGTAATTCTTCGTTACTGGAAGTATTAGATATTTAATTCTGATTATTATTATTATTTTATCTAGTTACCTATTTTTGTATCTACCTTAGCGACGTGTTTGTTTATAATTATATTACCTTTGATAATGCCAGCATAGCTGTCGAAACAATATTGTCAGGTTATATTTTAATAAAACTGTGAAACTTTTACTAATCTTTATTTATTTCATGATTATGGAGTTCCACAAAGTAAGGCTGGAAACAATAAACAAAAATAATATATAAGCTGATTTAATCCAGTTTTAGCAACGTTAAAGCCATTTGTAAGGTTAAAGAGGGTCCACTTGTGAAAACTGCTACCGTGAAGCAGTGGATTGCTTCAACTCGCCACCTTTAATGATTTTAAGGCTTCTGTTCGTCCACAACTTTTTGTAAACCTTTTTAAAGGTGCAGTGTAGTGTAACGACCTAGTAAACTGTTCGACAGAAGATAATCTAGAGTCCTTAAAAAAATGGAATTTCGTCAATGTGAAAAGGCTGTCATGGTATTGTGCAAAAATCGTGATTGACCTTTTCAACCTTTGCCGCCACAGTCATGTCCGAAAAAGTGCAAAACATGTTCATAGAACCTTAGTATATACAGTAAACCTGTTGGTTCAATAAAAAACTAATACCCATACCTACATATTTTTACTATGAAAAAGAAACACAATAACAAAAAAAAACATACTTGCATCAATTCAATTAATATTTTAATTATGCACATATAAATAGATAAAAATATTTTCCCTGCGCATCCCAATTTAATTTTGGTAAGTTATAACTAAATCATAATCTTAAAATCTTTTCATTAACTGTACTTTAATTATAACCAGTATTATTGTAAAATGTTTCTTTGTAGATTTTCTTGAGAATTACTATGTTACGTAGATTAATTAAAAGACTTTTGTTATCTTTTGTACGGGTTTTTCTTTATGGGTACGCCGTACGCAGGAAATTTCTTTGTTAGTATGGTTACATAATTAGAAACGTTGCTTAAACCAAAATCTTCGAGACGCGTGTTAAATAAGTAATTTTTCGTATAGTAAAAGCAAATATTAATTACCATTAGCTACCTGCCTAACAATTTATATAACTTCTCTAACAACTGTTTGTATTGTATCTCCAATAGTAAAATAAATATCTGCGTGGTTATATATTTGCACAAACTTGTACATATAATTCTTAGTTATTTTGCAACCAATTAAAAGTTCAATTAAAGATTACTTGCAATGTAATATTTGCTTCACTTATTACTAGACCATACTAGAGTACCTTTTCGAATATTACTATTACTTTATCAGCCTTGGTTTTATCAGGCAAATATAGAAAGCCGTCGTGTGTGACCTTGTTAATCTTCGGCCTGTTAAACAACGGACTGCCAAGTTACGAAACTACAGTTATTTTGTGATATACGATCTTCGTTATTAGCAACATACAATGCGATGATGATCGGCAAGACTCGGCGAACCGGTTATGGTTTGTCACTGTTATGTGCAATATGCGAAGCGTCTTATGAACTTCAAAGTACCGACAATCAGGGGCGGATTGGGAATGTTTCACCGGCCCGGAAAATTGAGTTACACAGGCCTCAAGTTTTATTGCACAAGTCGTAGATATTGTTTGCTTATACAATTTAACATGAAAGCAATAAAAAACGAAGAAAAATTTATTAAACTTTGTTTAAAAATAATAATTAAAATAAGAAAAGTAGGTAATGCGCCACCTGGCCAGACCCCCACTCCTCCTACTTTTAGCCACGCCCCTTCCCCCTCCAGGCTTCTCCATTCGCCTGTGATTGGTTACCCCCACTCCTGTAGCTCCTCCCCCTTCGCTGTGATTGGTTACCCCCACTCCTGTAGCTCCTCCCCTTGCTTCTGATTGGCTGACAGCGGCCATTTTGGAACTCGTCGCCATATTGACCACACCCGCCATTAAGGGAATCTGTATTACCGGCAATCTGTGTGCTGCCAATAGAGGGCGTAATGCTACAATTAGTGTTTATTGCTAAGAGAGGGCGTCATGAAGGGATCTGTATTACCGGCAAACTGAGTGCTACCAATAGAGGGCGTAATGGTACAATTAGTGTGTATTGCTAAGAGAGGGCGTCATGAAGAAATCTGTATTATCGATGGACTGTGTACTACTACTAGGTGGCATGTCATGAAGAAGAAGAAATCTGTATTACTACTACTACAGAGAGGCAACCATTTTATATCACAGCATCTTGCGTGCGCGCTAAATTTGAATCTATTTTGCATGTCATTTTTTGAATCTGTCAATTTTACTGCTGTCATTTATACGTATGTCATTTTTGCAGCTGTCGTTTATGCGTCTGTCAATTTTAATCTGTCATTTTTGTATCTGTCATTTAAATCTGTCATTTTGAATCTGTCATTCTTAAAGCAACCATCTTACCAGATTTGAATTTTAGCGCTAACTCTGGGATTGAATCCTTTCACTAAGCTGAAACTCTTTCTCCCTCTCTCTCTCATAGTATGACTACTTGCCGGTTTTGTAGCTTAGGATGTTCGCCGTCGGAAATCTTCGGCTTTATTTGTGTACCCTCTCTCGCTGATAACGATCTACCTTTTTTATATAGTCAGCCCCCCTTCACCCTGTGCTAGTAAATGAAACAACAACAACAATGTTTATACATATTATTTATTTTTGATATTTAATGGACAATTGTAACATATTATTTGACAAATTATTCATTACACAGTATGAGTTGAGATCATCGCGTAACACTTGCAAATTGTTCAAATATTTTTGCAACCTATTTCTAAGATAGTTTATTTCCGCCATGGTGTTCTTAATACGACGGTGCAAACGTTGTTGTCGTTGACGTCTCCGACTGCTGCTGCTGCTGATATGATTGTAGTCGTGTACGTACGGCATCGATAAACTTTTGCGGATAATGTTTTATTATTTCTAATAAAATGAACGAGTTCAAGCCACCACCAGTTACTGCTGCTGTGTTGTCTATTAAACTGGTAGCTGAGTAGTATCCGCATAACAGCTCGGTCGTGAATAAGATGGAGTCTGTCGGCGGAAGCGTTTTATAGGCATCTTCAGAGCGTCTCAGTTGACCTTCTGCTACGTTCTCTATGTTTGTGTGGTAGAAACGTGAAAAGTCCAGGTGGCGTAACGTTCGAGCATGATGATTGATCAACGGTGCTAAATGCATTATAGACTGAAACTCGTAATCTTTTAAGGTTATAGTCCGCTGTTTATCATGAATCGCCACCCTGTTACCGAAAAACTCGTTGTGAATAATCTCGATGTATAAATTCTCACATAGATGGAATTTCAAATGTTTATCGCGATGTAGTACACTGTTGTCCTTGTTGCAACAGCAGCAACCATAAAAGAAATTTTTAAACATTGCCTCGACTCGTATATCATACAGCTCGAACCAGTCCCGTTCCGACAACACCAATTCACCATACTCACATATGCTATTCACGCATTCGAGCTTCACTACCACGGCAAATTCTCCCTGGTCGTCGTCGGGTGGAATAAGTCCTACTTGGATGTTGTGTATATGATCGTAGTTTACTTTTTCCCCGGGAGGTCTCGTAACATACAACGAATACTGGACAGCCCCGAGCAGTTGAACACGTACTTCACGTTTAGCTGCTGCTGCTGCTACCGGTGTATCTATGATGGTAAAGTTTACTGATGCTGCTACAGCGTCATCAGCGTAGTATACAGACTGCTGCTGCTGCTGGGACAGGAACGCTAAAACAATAATAATACAATAATCGATTAATATAAGCATAAACACACACACACACAAAAGTTTTAAACATCTTACCTGTTTCTTCTTCTTCTTCATTGTTCCACGCTTGACCGTCGTTGTAGGTACTTGCTGCTGTTGATGATGATGCATGATCGGCAACATCCGGACCTTCATCTAAACAAGCAACAAAATAGACACAAATTAGCATATAAACTTGAAGTTTTATAAATAATAACTTACCTATTTCCAGAGGTTCGCTCTCACAGTTATCATAACAATAATAATTAGGACTACTAGCCATTATCGTAATTGCTGCTGCTGCTGCTGCTACTGCTGCAGCACACGTACTGCCTACTGCTACACGCTAACAACGGTCGACTTTATATAGTCATCTATACTTACCTAGATCCAGCGCATGCTCAGTAACACGCATACGATAAACAAGCAGTCATCGCTGGCAGACAAGTTTCATCCTGACGCTGAAACGTCATCATCACAGGCAGGTGTTCGTAGGTAATTACCTCATTCTCTCTCTCTCTCTCTCTCTCATATAGAACATTATGCAGAGTCATCGATTCTAAACATATTTAAATTAATCAATCGCTTTATGAAATCCATAGAGAATTATGCAATCTTATTAAATAAGTCTAGAAACAGACATACCAGAACGTTTACTGAGGCAGAGAGAGAGAGAGAGGTTGAGAAATAAGAAGATTTTATAGAATGTATTTCGTTTATTTTATCATCTTATCAAAAATATTACATATAAATACTATTACAATACGGCTATAGTACATAGTACAAATTAAATATTTACTTATTCTATGATTTTTCTCGCTTTAAGCTCTGTAATGACTGAAATTATTTCGTTGTCGTTTTCGAGACTGTTGCTATGAGCCTTCTTTGCGGCGTACAACAATTGTAGTCGATCCACTAGTTGATCAGGCGTACTCTGACGTATCCAATCCGGTTTCATCATCTTGTTTAACTTTTTGGGAAGACTAACCTCAAAGTCTATTATTCTGTATAAATTTGGTCTGATTACATTTTCGTATTTCCAATGTTTAACGCTTATTAGTCGACCGTTGCGTTTATAGTCTTTCTTATGAGCATTAGTAAGTGAGATGATTTTCATATAGTTGTCGATATCTTCATCTGTTGGACTAGGAGGGCTTATTCGTTTAAGCGTTAGTAAAGTAAACAGACCGGGTGTTCCATTGAAAAGTTTGTTTTTAATTAAAATATCTTTTCCTTGAAACTGTACTCGTGAACAAGCAAACCGCCACTTATCGATGTCATTATATAGACCGTACCTAGTTTTATCTAGGTTTTTGTTTTCTCCGCTAACTAATAATGCTCTATAATAGTTAGAGAATTCCTGATAAATCCTTAAGTCGGAATCGCATTCTTCTTCTTCTTCCTCAGCATCATCATCATCATCATCATCATCATCTTCAACAGATGTAACTGAAGATGCCTGTTCAAGTTTCGGTGAGAGATAAACGGTCCCCGCTCGAGGTTCAGTTTTATCACTGTGAAAGTAGGCTAATTTATTTCGTATAGCATTACGAGCGTTTATTATTTCATCATCATTGAGCCTTATTTCTTTATTTGTGTCATGGGGTTCATTGGTATGCATACGTTTCAGACCCTCGTCTTTAATTATTACATCATTTCTAGGCTTCGTCTTATTATCATTATTATTATTCGCACCTATGGTGGTACAATGGATTGTTTTCAAGTGCCTTTTATAACTACTATTACGTGAAAAAGATTTGAAACATTTAGTACATGGGACTTTGTATCCACGGTGTATATTCATATGGCTTGCATACCTGGAGCGTCGAATGTTCAGACCGCATACATCACACAAGCGTCGTTCCATAACGTCTAATGAATGATCAGGAACAAAGTTCCTGTTTATATAGTCCAGTTACATGTACATACACGTGCAATTTCAAACAGATACACGCACAGACGTACATTATAAGTATATACACGCGCAATTTGAACTATATACACACACAGACGTACATAATAAAGCATAAACACGGACAATTTCAATCAGATACACGCACAGACGTACATTAAAAAGTATATACACGCACAGATGTACATAATAAAGCATAAACACGAGCAATTTCAATCAGATACAAGCACAGACGTACATTATAAGTATATACACGCGTAATTTGAACTATATACACGCACAGACGTACATAATAAAGCATAAACACACGCAATTTCAATCAGATACACGCACAGACGTACATTAAAAGTATATACACGCACAGATGTACATAATAAAGCATAAACACGAGCAATTTCAAACAGATACACGCACAGACGTACATTATAAGTATATACAAGCGCAATTTGAACTATATACACGCACAGACGTACATAATAAAGCATAAACACATGCAATTTCAAACAGATACTCGCACAGACGTACATTAAAAAGTATATACACGCACAGATGTACATAATAAAGCATAAACACGAGCAATTTCAATCAGATACACGCACAGACGTACATTATAAGTATATCCACATGCAATTTGAACTATATACACGCACAGACGTACATAATAAAGCATAAACATGCGCAATTTCAATCAGATACACACACAGACGTACATTAAAAGTATATACACGCACAGATGTACATAATAAAGCATAAACACGAGCAATTTCAAACAGATACACGCACAGACGCATATTATAAGTATATACACGCTCAATTTGAACTATATACACGCACAGACGTACATAATAAAGCATAAACACAAGCAATTTCATCATATTAAAAATATATCTAAATTGTACCTATATACTCTGTAGACAGTTAAATAAACCATGCATATATATGCCAAATTATATTGTTTCATTCAAGAATGATCTCTCCTACAGTTCACTTTACAGCGAGAGTAAATCAAAAGTGAGGTTATGTCAATAATAATAATAATATGGTTCATGGTAGAACGTAGAAGGAGGATGAGTATTAAGAGATATTTACACCTCTATCAACTTATAAACTAATAAATTTAACAAATGTGATACAGTTCACTCCTAATCGTCTATTTATTGTTTCAACCTCCCGTAAAAGCTGATTACACACACTGATCATATGTTCTTCACTGTCACTGCTCTGTATTTGAGCCGGGGTCGATGTATAACGACGCTAATCAGACAGCAGCTCCCCGCTAGATAGCAAATGGTCATATTCATAACAAACAAGCGCTGCTACTGAAATAGGTATGCTGACTCCTGCATCTAAGATACACTGCCGAAACTTGTTGTAGTTGTAACTCATTTAGACTGTTAACGTCTTCGATCTCATTTAATGATAATAGCGACATGATGTTTTGTTGTTGCTTTTTTTTCCTCTCTCTTAAAACAACATCAACGCGTAAATTTAGTACAAATGAATCATTACAAAATAAGAGAAAAATCCTACCTTATGGTTGGTTAAAGTTGATGATTTAGACAGGTACCAACACACACACACACACACACACAGTTTTTATTTTACAGCCACTAAACGTAATGAAGCTCTTGAACTGTAGTCGAGCATCTATATAGCAGGTATTGCTATGAGTTTGGGTTTTTATATCCAAACAGTGAACTATATATTTATTAAGTGTCATTCTGTTCTAGGTTTATGAGGGAAAAACTGTCATGTCTATAAATTCTAACACAATAGAACACTTGATTACGTAAAATAAGCTACATGTATAACCGACCCTTTTTTTTAAATTCGACTAGCAGATCTATAACAGCTGAGAAAACAAATAAAAACATTATTGAAGGATGGCTATAATATTCTTTAGTTCGACATCATGTTCAAATAACTAAAATACGAAGGAATTTGCTCTAATTAAATAAAAACCTTCAATCGTTTATGCCATATTATGAGGTTGCTTTTATGTTTAAAAACTAAAGGTATTAAAGCTTTCTTTCTCAGAACATGGTTATAATTCATTCTGCTGTCATAATGATTTTAAAATTTTAAAAGAATTTACCTGGATTTTTAGCATTCGATACGCCGCCTTTTTTTAAAGGTGTGTGTGTGTGTGTGTTTATCATTTTCTATATTTTATATTATTCAGATGTAATGAGAAACATACTAATCTTCTCGAAGCAAAATTTTTCCATATATAACTGGCTCGTTGGTCTAGAGGTATGATTATCGCTTTTGGTGCGAGAGGTCCCGGGTTCGAATCCTGGACGAGCCCTATTGTGTTTATATTCCGGATGGAATTTCATCAGATTAATTTGCAGCACTAGGTCATCGGATGCAAGGTTGAATTTAAATAATACGATACATAAATCAGTTCAGTTCATATATTAAAATGCTATGCGGAAACCCTATTTTAACACCTTTTTATTAATTTAAAAGATGGGGAAAAGATAAAGATTCGTAAGGGACTATAGTCTAGCGCTACCTGAATGCAAGAGGTTTTTATACCTGTTAAATATATAAATTAATCAGATTGTTTTAATAGAAAGAGAACATATTTTGTCCGCAATATAGATTCCTTCATGGCTTCATCTATTAGACCTATTTCATTTCATCGATTGGCTGTGAAAGAGAAAAATGTAGCTAATTAATAATCTTACATGTGTTGTAAATATGAATAAAGGCCCGGGCGTTTATGTTTGAAAACTAAAGGTATTAAGCAGCCGTTAGACAATTTAATACTCTAACACTGTATCGTTTCGAATTTTTCCCTCATCAATAGCTTCACGAATAAATGAGATTTATTAATTAAAGTATAGACAACCAACACTTCATCATACTGTTATTTGAAAGTAGGAATTATCTTAAGATTTTATTAAAAACTTGTGTGTGTGTGTGTGTGTGTGTGTGTGTGTGTGTGAAACTTTAATCTAGTGTGTAGATGATTTAAAATATAACTAAATATAAGAATTAATAACAGCTTATATTAAGGAATTAATATGACCAGTGAATAGGTATATCGAACAATAGAAGTAGCAGGTAGCCTGTTTACCTTCTCTAGGTCTTCAAAATTCTTTCTTCTTGTGGGAGATGGGTCGATCAGATAACGCTTTTCAAGAAATATATATTGACGACAGCTTTGAACAATCAATCCATAAAAAATAAGGGTGTATTATGTTCCGACCGTTAGGTAATAAATGTCTAGATTTTTAGTTTACAGTAACAAAATGTAACCCTATATTGACATAAATAAACGTAAATTTTTGTTAAAGCGTTTCATATCACTTTCAACAATCAGCATAAATATTAGGGCTGTGATCATCATAGTAGCTATAAACTCGTTTCAAAGAAAAGGTTTTTATGAATTTAAAAGACGGGGAATAAACTTCGGTTTTAGCATTTAAATAAAGTTTTACACAGAAAGGGCTTTTTACCTGTAAATTGTTTTAGAAAACAGACCCCGTCAGCGTGCGAGATTTACCTTTGTTCTGTTAATATACTACGAAAGGAGTCTTCTCTTTATTTTTAAAATTCTTAAATTTTAACAGGTTCTCGCCTACTTTAGGCATTTTGATGTTGGTAAAATTACTTGCGTATAATTACAGTTACATATGTGTTAGAAACTACCTTATAGTGGCTTGAATGGTGTTTTAATCAGTGTCTAAAATATGCAGTTTTCTGAATTAATTTAATAGTGTTTATAAAATATTCAGAGGGTCAACGTCGCATTCCTCAATAAAGAGATTCCTAAAGTGGATACAGGCTCTCTTCAAAATATCGACGTCTATATTTTTCAAAATATTTCTTAGAATTATAGATTAGATTTCTTAAAATATTTTATAGTATTGGGGATTAAGGATTAGATTTTTAAAAATATATTTTTTTTAATGATATCCTTTTGATCCGAGGGTAATAAATTTAGATTTTTATCAATAGTTACATCTAAAAGTTGAATTTAAAATTTTTTTAATGTTGTAGTAAATTATAAAATAGTTTTTACGACGACGACAGTCAACCCTTTGTTTAGAAGATCGGCCACGTAGATAAGTGTTACATTGACAGCGCAGGTGTTCTTTTGATCGTTAACGAGTTTCTTTGCTCGGGACTGTGTGTAATAAATTAAATGCTTGACAGTGCAGGTGTCGACTCTTTTTAACGATATCCCTTGCTCCGAGGGTAATAACTATAAAAAGCTAACGACACCCTTTTGCTCGGAGGGTAATAAATTTAGATTTTTATCTAACCGTGTTACTTGACAGTGCAGGTGTCGACCTTTTGTTCCGAGGGGTAATAAATTAAGATTTTTATCTAAAAACATCTGCCTGATTGACAGCACAGCTGTCTACCCTTTTTTAATGATATCCTTTTGCTCCGAGGGTAATAAATTTAGATTTTTATCTAAGCGTGTTACTTGACAGTGCAGGTGTCGACCTTTTGTTCCGAGGGGTAATAAATTAAGATTTTTATCTAAAAAACAGCTGTCTGATTGACAGCACAGGTGTCTACCCTTTTTTAATGATATCCTTTTGCTCCGAGGGTAATAAATTTAGATTTTTATCTAAGCGTGTTACTTGACAGTGCAGGTGTCGACCTTTTGTTCCGAGGGGTAATAAATTAAAATTTTATCTAAAAACGCGTTCATTCGCGCAGGTTCGAAGTTTATAAAAGCTCAGTCAAACCCCTTCCGTTTTTAGTTTTGTCCTCGCGTCGGCGGTTACAGTGATAGTAATATTGTTATTGCTTGCATCAACAAGGTATGTTAAAATAATCATTTATTATTCTTGCGAGTGTTAAAATTTTGCTGCTATTTAAGTTCTATCATGTGTGTCTTTGTTTTTACATAGAAAAAATAAAGCATTTGTTAAAACAGTTGAACAGACTTTCCATGAAGCCTATCAAGAAGTTATGTGATTACAAAATAAAAGAAATTAAACAGATACTGCAATTCAAGAGGGTCGTTTGCCGTGATAAGCGTCAAAGCGTGATTGTTGATGCTGAAAATTATGTTACATTTCTACCCAAGAGGATCGGCGACAAGTTAACAGAACAAAGGGTTGCCGAGCTTAACCAGCAGATTGAAGCTAAAACGATTTCTCTAGGCCTCGTGTACTTAGGGAAAACAAGCTGCGGTTACGATGATTGCCTGTTTGTGGAAATAAATAAGGTAACGGGTAGTAAACATCAAGTTTACAATAAACCCTTTTTTAATGTTCTATTGTTGTTGTTACAGCCCCTAGAACCGCAAATAGAAAACAGAGGTCAGTCCTGAAGTCCTCAAGCTATCATCACCAGCAATCTATCAACATTTTTTATTATAAATTAAATGTAGCCTTAACAATATATTAATAAACATAATTTTTAATTGCTATATGTTTTTATTATTTCTTCTAAAAAAGGTGTAGTGGAAAGAGTACAGAGTGTGCGCTGAAGAGAGAGAGCTAGCAACCGAACTTGTAGTGGTATGACTGATGGACAGATTAAAATTGACAGAATTAAATGACAGATGCAGAAATGACAGATTAAAATTGACAGACGCATAAACGGCAGCTGCAAAAATGACATACGTATAAATGACCGCAGTAAAATTGACAGATTCAAAAAATGACATATGCAAAATAGATTCAAATTTAGCGTGCACGCAAGATGCTGTGATATAAAATGGTTGCCTCTCTGTAGTAGTAGTAATACAGTTTTCTTCTTCTTCATGACACTCCACCTAGTAGTAGTACACAGTCCATCGATAATACAGATTTCTTCATGACGCCCTCTCTTAGCAATACACACTAATTGTAGCATTACGCCCTCTATTGGTAGCACTCAGTTTGCCGGTAATACAGATCCCTTCATGACGCCCTCTCTTAGCAATACACACTAATTGTAGCATTACGCCCTCTATTGGCAGCACACAGATTGCCGGTAATACAGATTCCCTTAATAAAACACAAGCAAAGCAAAACGTTGTAAAACAAAATTAAATATTATTCAAAAACGCAAAATAAAATGTAGCGGGCAGAAAGGAACGTTAACGCAGCCTACCCTCCCTTTCGATGCAGCTTGACAAGCTGAATCAAATGACACTAGTTGCAAGGTGCGGAAATACTCCGTTCAGAAGTTACGCCACTTTCAGTTCCGGATGTTAAGTCTAAATTAAGGATAAACCTTTTTCATTGAAAATCAATAGTAGGTACTACATTTAAATCAGGGTGTTTTTGGGGAGTTTCATGGCCCTGTTAGATTAATTTAGGTTGGATGAAGTTAAAAGAAAACGAGGTTTTGAAACTCACCACACCGCTTGGCGATACTCACCAAAGTAACCAATGAGGATTAGGAATAACAAGCTTAGGTTTGTATAGGTAAGATTAGATTAGATTAGGTTACTAGAAAACGAATTTTTAAAACACCCTACACTGTTTGGTGATACTCATGAAAGGAACCACTGAGGATTGTTAGCTTAGGTTAGGTTAGGTTATGTTAAGTTAGGTTGGGTTAAGTTAGGTTAGGTTACTAGAAAACTAGTTTTTGTAACTCAGGTTTGGTTATACTTGTCAAAGTGGCCAATGAGTATTGTTAGGTTAGGTTTTTTCGGTGGATATTATAAAGAAAACAAATCACAAACTTTTATTGCTCGATGCTTTTGCAGTATAGTGCACGTGTGTTTCTCTATCGGAATTCGGAATTGGAATACCAACAGGGTCAACGAAAGAAGTTTATTTCATAAATTATAGGGAGTATCAGTTCCATATGTCGAGGCCACAATCGGTATTTTTAGGTTTGGTAAATGTTTTATTTTTATGTGAAAAGCCGAGCGGATGGCCACTGAAAACACTTGAATGTGAAAACAACCTGGATTTTTAAGTGTTACTACACATTCTTAAATTAAAGTTAAAACCGATCATTTCCTTACCTTATAAGAAAATATACCACGGATTAACAAGTTTAGCTGACACTCACACTGTACCGCAATGGGCTGAAGCATTAAAGTTTACTACTTGCTGACTCATAAACGCTAAGAAATATTTGTACAACAATGAAAAATAAAGTTTTTTATAATATCTGTATCAATTGAGACCATTGGCCTCGGATTTCGTTGATGCAACGGCCTCTCGGGATTTTCCCGATTTCCCGACTGGCCAATCCGCCCCTGCCGACAATCGAGTGAGTATGCTGTATATGTTTATGCTGTCACCTAGAGTTACTCCCGAAATGTTCCAATTTTAGGCTATAATTGCGATAAACTACTTACACATCTTTTAGCTATGACTGTATGACGATATCCATTGCTGGTAGCAGGAGAAATAAAACTATCGTACTATGGTGAACTAGTGATCGGAGTTTGACTTGAATAAAGAACCAATAAGTAAAGCTATTAAATATTTTATTAAGTGCATAATAATTAGCTACAGCTTTTAAAACAATACATCAAGTAAAAACATGTGCAATATAGTGCCTATTAAAGGTATAGATAGTACGTGTAGATAGTTGCTGCAGCACAAAAAACTTTACATAGGGTTAGTTTATTAACTTTCTTAACCCTGGAATGGGCGATACACTGTTACATATCCATTTAGTGTTATGATATTCATGTTAGCATCATGTACTTCCATTTCTAGTTTGTACTTTCCATTTGGAATAAATGGTGGAAATCGAGATTCGTTCGGTTGCCAATTACAAATATGATATGAGCCCTATAAAAGTAATTATTCAATAATTATATTATAGAATCTAGGGCAGGGATTCCCAAAGTGTGACCCTCGGGCCAAATGCGACCCCAAACCCTAGAAATGCGGACCGCGATGTCAGATCATCCGCGATCTGAGGAAGAGTTTTACTTTCTGATTCATTTTCTTGTGATCCACAAAATGTTTCCAAAGATATGTAATTTAAACTGATCGATTTACAGGAAAATGTCGTAGGCGAATTTTTGTCGCAACAATTCTTTAACTGATTTTTATAAAGAATTATCTTCACAGGATTTTCCAAACTTGCGCACCATACTCAACAAATGTTTTTATTATTTGGAAGCTCTCAAAATGTTCTCAATCAAGAGTATTAATAAGTCCAAATTCATATCAAAATTAACTGATGGCCATTTACAAGCAGTGTTAAGAATACACTCAACCGATTTAGAATCAAGGCTCAATGATATTATTAAAAGAAAACAACTGCACAAATTATGCACTTCAGATTGATGAATTTATTTATTTTTTCTTTTTTATGTGGAATTACTTAGATATTTTTGTTTAATTATTTTTGAAATGTGTTAATAAAAAGTTTGTAATAAAAAGTAATTATTGTCATAAATCAGAACGATTATGTAATAAAATTAGTATAAATCTTTCCCATGTGGCTAACTTTTTATCGATTTGAACGTGCTTTTCCATTAAAGTTTATATTTTGGTCTGTCAAATACTTTGGAATTTACAATTTGGCCCACCTAGGCAAAACTTTGGGAAACCCTGATCTAGAGTAATGTTATCTCATATTGATTGTAAACATGTAAAAACCTTAAATAATTGTAATTCTAATTCTTTAAAAATTTAACATTTTTCTGAGTTTTTTAGAAGACATTTTATTGATAGCTGGATAGCTAGATGTGTACTAAAAGTGGTGCATTTTAATGTACGCTCTTTATGACCTAAATTATCTGAACTATAAATAAAGATCTAGCAGATTCAAACGTAGAAATTATAAACTGTCATTTTATCAGGCGCGGTCGCAGCCCAAGATTTTGGGGGGTCATCTTGGTTTAAATACATTTTTAAGGGCCGACTTTATATCAATAAAACGAGTAAAGCATATAGGAATATTATTTAATAAAACAAGATTAGTTAACAGAAACCTCAATATTAATCACAAACTAAAAGGAAGCCTTCTACTGGTTTTAGAAAATCGTTCAATTATTTTCGAGACATCGAGGGTTGTATATTTAAAAGGGCTAAGCCCAATCAATCAATCTCTCTGTCAATCTCTCTTCTGACATATTCGCTCTTAGCCAAGTTTTTAGGCGACGTAAAGTGGAAAATGTCCTTTCTGCAGTGGCGGTACTTATGAGGAGAGTTGCCAAAATTTTTAGTAAAATATTTATATTTGGGTAGAGGTCACTGTCACAGGCTTCAATTGCAGAAGGCACACAACTGGGCACCTTCGAACTACTTTCTGAGAGCATCCGCTTAAACTTCAAAACCCATAACTGATACTTTGTTACGACAGTGGAAGCAGGAACCTCCAGAAAATTAATATAAAATTCTGCAGCTTTTTTCACATTAAGACGGTCCTCTTCAAGTGTATTCGGATTGAGTGAGTTGTCAGTTATTACGAATGTTTTGGTTTTTAAATGCTGAGGTTTAAGAAGAAATATGAGTAAATGATTTATTTTGAGGGGGGGGGTCATGAGCCCTGTGACCCCCCCTCTAGGACCGCACCTGCATTTTATACGTAAAGATCTCTTAAATCATTGTGGAGAAGGAGTTGGATTTTATATAAAACCATCGATTCCATTCTTCATTGTCGATACTGGACAGGTAAATTAAGTATGAACAAATCTGGATCTATTAGTGTATATTGAACTATAAGTTGGTTATACGTGTTATCTATAATCCTCGCCCAAAATATGATAAAGCACTTCTTGACCAATTCGAAAATTCGATTAAAGCATGTGCATTTACATCTAACAAAATTGTTTGCTTTTACAATCGGTGAATGACACCAGTGGTACCAGCGTTAAAAAAAGAACAGTTCAGTACGCCTCTGTGGGGATTTCAAAGTCATTCGAAACCCTGTAATGGAAGTGTACAACTACCCACTTCCCAAAATTGAAGATTTGTTCAGTCAGCTACAAGGAGAAGTGCAGTTCACCAAGTTGGACCTGTCACAAGCTAACCAGCAAAATTACGTTAATGAGCAGCCAAAAGAATTACTAATTATAAATACCCACAAGAGACTGTTACATATAACCGTAATTATTATAGCTGTTTGTTGCAAGTTGACAGTTTTTTGCACCCCGCAGTTAGGAAAGGCTCTCGGCCAAAATTCTTGAAACTTTGGTAAATGGACTATTATTTACATATCCCTAATGTGTCGATCAAAAGTATCAATAAGTACAAACCCCAAAACTTATAGTTTTGGGTTACAGCCGTTTGAAGTTGAATAATGCTAAAATTGCTTAAAATTTCAAACGGATGTAATTTTTGGAGTTTGTACCCGTTGACACTTTCGATCTACACATTAGAGACTATCATTTACCAAAGTTTCAAGAATTCCAACTGAGAGTAATTTCCCAGAAAGATTCTTCAGGATGCAATTTAAAAATTGTCAACTTCAAACTGCTGTAATTCGAAAACTATAATTTTTGGACTTTCTGCGCAGTGACACTTTTGATCTGCACATTAGGAACTACCGTTTACCGAAGTTTCAAAAATTCTAGCCGACAACCGTTCCCATAGAGATTTTGCGGATGCAAAAGTTGTCATCTGCAAACTGCTGTAATTCGGAAACTATAATTTTTGGACTTTCTGCGCAGTGACACGTTTGATCTGCACATTAGGAACTATCGTTTACCGAAGTTTCAAAAATTCTAGCCGACAACCGTTCCCATAGAGATTTTGCGGATGCAATAGTTGTCATCTGCAAACTGCTGTAACTCGAAAACTATAATTTTTGGACTTTCTGCGCAGTGACACTTTTGATCAGCACATTAGGAACTACCGTTTACCGAAGTTTCAAAAATTCTAGCCGACAACCGTTCCCATAGAGATTTTGCGGATGCAAAAGTTGTCATCTGCAAACGACTGTAATTCAAAAACTATAATTTTTTGGACTTTTTACCCATTAACATTTTTGATCGACACATCGAAACCTATCTTACAGCAAATTTGGTAAAAGCCATTTTCCATAAGGTTTCTGCGGGGTCCTTTATAAAAAAATATCAACAATATTACATCCCTCGTATGAATTATTAAAGAAAGATACCAAATGGCATTGGTCACAAAATTGTGAAAATGCTTTTCATAAAATTAAATTAATATTACAGTCAGCAGAAGTATTGGTGCATTTTGATCCATCAGTAGAACTTAAATTAACGGTAGTTGCAAATGATTACGGTATCAGAACCGTGTTAAGTCATGTTATGCTTCAGGGTTTTGAAATGCCGTTTGCTTATGTCTAGAGATCTTTGACATACAATAAAAAACTTTTTGCAAATTGAGAAAGAAGGGTTTTAAATCAGCGACATCACCAGTCAAATAATCATCCGTATTAAAACTTTTTTCATTAAATTTAAATTCCGCATAAAGATCACCTTATAATTTTAAAGATCCAATATTATTAAAGAATCGCTAGTTCTAATAATTTACTGACAAATGCATAGAAATATTGGTCTTGTCTTTGACTTGCGCTCTAGGACACTCCGCGAAATGTGGCAACGCGGCCGACTTTACATAAGACATGCGTTTCGAGGTAAGCTCAGCTCAAATCACAGCAAAATGCCAAACTGAGTGCGCCTAAAGAAGATTCAGAGAAGCATCAACCGCGAAAAGGTGGGCGTTTTGTGAATTCTATGAAATTAAAGAATTATTTTAATGAATAGACTTTTAAACGAGTTGAACATTGTTCAATGTCAATCTTCAAGTGATTAACTTTCATTTACAGCAATAATAAGTTATTTATAGTTTGGTTTCAATTAAACGTAAAAAACTCAGCTTAAAGCCAGAATTCAAATCATACGTGGAAAAGCCGACAGCGTTGCTGTAATATCTTAGTTAGCTTCTCGTGCGCACGCGCACTCACTCGTGGTGTATTTTGCTCATCCAGAAGTTGGATTTTATAAATACAATATCTAAACTCATAGATGGTAAAAAATGTTGCTTTTCACGGGAATCTAATAAAAAAATACTCTATTATTATTTCATGATTTTTCATGACGATGTACGTTTAAACTATGCAGATACCTTATCTAGATTACCTCTAGAAGAGCATAGTGGTTTGGCGGAGGATGTCGAAATGGACTATTGATATTTTTTTTAGTAATTCGAACGAAATTAAATTATAATATGGTAAGATTAAGCGAACAACGTTAAATTCTAAACTGTTGTACAAAATAGAATATTTTATGTCCGATTGCATTATAAAGTACTGTTTATTGTATTGTTTTTCTGCAGTAAACTGGCTTATTATTGTACTAGTAAAATAAAGTATATGATAGTAAAATAAAGTATGGCAACTGTCTATTACATGTCAAATTTTCTTCCGTCAAGAATAGATGTCAAATTTATAAACTGATTTTTTTTGATAATTAGCCAATTTTAGGAATCGAACATAAAGCTTTGTATACAACTCTTACATAATCGGACCTTATAGTAGACTCGCCCTTTTTATAGGCCTTAACTAGGCTTGTCTATAATGTCCTATATTATGTACTTGTTACATAAATAGCTATTATTATGAAGAGTTGGCCTAGTCATTGTTCGGGTATGGAGTTAACTAATTATTTCTCCAAAAGACATGAATTGGTGATCTCTAACAACTTGTATTTTTTGGAATCACCGAATTATAATTCCAGAGGAATCAATAATTTTCAAAAATACTCAAAGTCATCTTCATTAAAATTTTAATAACCATAAAGAATAGAACTTCATAAAAATTCGTTACGTACATATATTTTTCGGCAATTTATTTCAAATTTTGTGTTTATTAAGGAAATAATTTCTAAAAAGATTAGGTAATTGCAATTAGTTGGTACAAATACCCGATGTAAATTTAATTTGGAAACGGAACTGCAATCAAATTTAAAAGGTTTGCCACCTTTGCATTTTTTGAGCAAACCAAATAGCAACTCGAAGAAAAGTTCTCCTAACCATAATTTAGAATTGATAACACCGGCAGAGTAAGCAATGATTAAATAACTATTAAAATTATTTTAATTTATAATGTAATTTTTATGGATCGGCGGTGGACGAGTGGTGTCAGTGCATCACTCGTGTTCCAAGGGTCGTGGGTTCGAATCCCACTTGGGGCGACGGGAATTTTCGAATTGGAAAATTCCGCCACCTCAACTATGTATGTGTGTATTCGTGTTGCAGTTTTTAATTTTAAGACTAATTATCAAATTATTTTTAATTTAGCAAAATCTAAAAATCCAATTTATAATTTTCATATCTTTTGTAATTGTTTCATTTTTTAGGTGAAAGTATTGGGATCTATTAACCCTTTATGTGTTTATGTGGGAAACCCCGTCAAGACATGGTTAATTTATCGAAGTATTTCCTTAGATACATCTTTTGTTGTGTGATTACAATTCTTCGGATTTTCATGAATGATTATTTAAATAAATGCAACCAAACATAACCAGTTGAAAATGCTACACCTAGCATTGCCTAGTACTCCCCTGTCACAGTTTACCCTCCTTTCTAACGACATATAGTCTCCTCTGACTAACCTCACCCCTTCGGTTTATCCCCCCTGACTTACCCACCCCATTCTCATCTCTGAAATGAAAATTAAAAAATTCGGAAAAAAACGAACAGCAGAGACAGACATACGTATTGAATTTCGTGAAAATGCTATGACACTAGGCTGAGAATTGTTTGTGATATGATTTGTAATAAGCAAGCAATTGGTATAGTAAGCAAGTAGAGGAAGGATGACATGACGAAGCGAACCCTGTGAGTGAAGAATCGATCTCGATCGTATTGACTGCATCTATTACAAATAAAACTTGTAATAGATATAAATTATTAAGTAAAAATATAAATCATAAATTGCAAAACTAAATAGACCTGGCAAATCTATACCGTAAAACTTTTAACAAGGACCAATAGAGGAGGGTCGTTGCATGGAATTTAAATTTTTGACATAACTTATAACTATATTTGATTAGTATAACAGTTATCTAATGAACAGGTCTACATAAAATCGATAAATGCATTACGATAACTTAATAATACGAATTTAAAGTTTAAATGTTTTCCGCCCTTTTCTACACCACTGACGTCATCATACTATTCAAGATGTCACACGATTTGCATTTCTAACTTTGGCGATGCTTGAAATCTTTAGCAGCGGCTAGCACTTGAACCGAACGTGGTACGAGACGGGACCCGGTCAAATCAGCTGTTGTACTTTAAACAAAGCTCGCGGGTTCCATGTTTTCTTTTAAAACAAAAAGTGATAATGCAGGCCCTTTTTAATCAAGCTACAAGCGAAAACATGCACGAAATAAATTATATAATCGTTCAGATTGTATACTGTACTGTACCAGTATTGCATAATAAAATGTTAGTTCTTCCAACGGCTAACCACCGTATTTGTTATAGCTTTCAATTCCGGTAAAAAATTAAACGAATTAAAATAAAATAAAACTTTAGTGCTGTTCAAAGAGGCGTTTTTACACACTTCTTGAAATCCATATTAAATATTAATAAACCTTTAATAAAACATGTTAATTTGTTTAATATTTACATATATATTAATAAAATTCTTATTCGCTTTTCCGCCAATTAAAAATACGGCCGTCGCGATACCTGTTTTACTGAACACCTATAATAAAACAACAGCTGATTCAAACCTATTAAGTTATCAACACATGCACGTAAATATAAACACAACACGACTGTCAAACGATTTCGTATTGCCAACTTACAAATTTAGTTTTAATACAGCGCATGCGAGGACTATGACGTTGTTATACTAGAAAAGGACAGAAAAATTTAAAATTGTAAATTGAATATTTCGCTAACGGCTACGCTAAAAATTTTGAAAAAAAAATAGTACATAGAGTTATTACTAATTATATAGGATATAAAAAAGCTAAGTTTCAACATTGTGAAACGACGCGTAACAAAAATAAGCCTTGCGTTTTAAATAGGTATAAAGTACTTTAAATTTATGGTTATTAAAAAAATGGTGAAAATGAAATCTAGAATTAATATTATTTAAAAAAAAATTATTTTAATTATTATTATTTCAAAATCATGTGACTTATAAAATGTATGTGTATTTTTCAAATCGGCGGTCAAATAATCCATTATTGCACGATTACATGCAAGCTAAAACTATCGTTTCAAACCAAAATTGTTTAGTTAAATAGGCATTAATAAATAGTATATTTATAATATAAATTAATGAATTTTGTTGTAAATATTAATTTATACATATACTTGTTTATTGTTTCCAGCCTTATTTTGTGGAACTCCATAATCATGAAATAAATAAAGATTATTAAAAGTTTCACATTTTTATTAAAATACAACCTGACAATATTGTTTCGACAGCTATGCTGTCATTATCAAAGGTAATATAATTATAAACAAACACGTCGCTAAGGTAGATACAAAAATAGGTAACTAGATAAAATAATAATAATAATCAGAATTAAATATCTAATACTTCCAGTAACGGAGAATTACTGAGCTCAAGTTGTTCATTCATTAAAGGTACCCTGAGTTTGTGTTTGTATATCTCAAAGGCTTCTAAAATGTCTAATTTGCGTTTGTTATTACAAAAATGTAGGAATTTAATATTATTTTGAGGAGTCATTGTGTGATTTTGTTCTAAAAGGTGTTTGGCGTAATTCGATTTTTCAGGATGTTTATTTTTGTAATGACGTACGTGTTCTTTATATCTTATGTCAAAATTTCGAAGTGTTTGTCCAATATATACCGAACTACAAAAAGAACAATTTAAACGGTAAATGCCCGATTTCATGATATCATGTGTTCTGTCTTTAGCATTAAATAAAAATGAAAAAGTGTTAGTGTTGGTTTTAAATGTTATTTTATAATTGTTGGTTTTTCTTAGTATATGTGCAATTCTTTCTGATATTTTGCCAAAATATGGTATAGATATGTAATTTGTGTCTTCTGTTTGATTGTCAATGGGATATATTCTTTTGATAGCTAACCTATAATCTTTTTGTTTAATTAAAGTGTCAATCATGTTCGGATTGTAATGATTTGCATGTGCTATGCTTGCATGTTGTTTAATGGTTGATATCTCTTTGCTAAAATCTGATTTTGTTATTGGAATAGTTAAAGCTCTGTGTACTAATGATCTGTAGGCTGCTATTTTATGTGTATTATGGTGACAAGATTCATTTGGTATTGTTATGTCTGTTTGTGTTGGTTTTCTGTATATGGAAAATTCAAATAGATTGTCTGCGTTAATCTTGATATTTAAGTCTAGAAAGTTTATAGCCCTGTTTTGTTCTGTTTCTAGCGTAAATTTTATATTAGGGTGGATATTGTTAATAAGAATTAAAAATTCATTGATGACCTCAAAAGAAATGTCAAAACAAGCTAAAATGTCATCAACATAACGAAACCAGAAGATAATGTGTTTAGAGAGGTTTAATTCAAATATTCGATCTTCAAACTTGTCCATAAATATGTTAGCTAATAGAGGACTTAGAGAATTACCCATAGGTAAAACATCCTTTTGTAAATAAATTATGTTATTAAAAGTGAAATAATTTTGACTTATACAAAGGTCAAATAATTGAATTAACTCTAACCTTTTAAAACCAACACTAACACTTTTTCATTTTTATTTAATGCTAAAGACAGAACACATGATATCATGAAATCGGGCATTTACCGGTTAAATTGTTCTTTTTGTAGTTCGGTATATATTGGACAAACACTTCGAAATTTTGACATAAGATATAAAGAACACGTACGTCATTACAAAAATAAACATCCTGAAAAATCTAATTACGCCAAACACCTTTTAGAACAAAATCACACAATGACTCCTCAAAATAATATTAAATTCCTACATTTTTGTAATAACAAACGCAAATTAGACATTTTAGAAGCCTTTGAGATATACAAACACAAACTCAGGGTACCTTTAATGAATGAACAACTTGAGCTCAGTAATTCTCCGTTACTGGAAGTATTAGATATTTAATTATGATTATTATTATTGTCATTATCAAAGGTAATATGATAATGACACTGTATCTGTCGAAACAATATTGTCAGGTTATATTTTAATAAATACTGTGAAACTTTTTACTAATCTTTATTTATTTCATGATTATGGAGTTCCACAAAGTAAGGCTGGAAACAATAAACAAGATCAATCATTCGAGTTCATTTGTTGTTTCTCTTATTAGTTAAATTACTCGAGTCGATCACGTGATCGCGGCGACCTGCCGCGTGAACACTGCGTGATTCGAGATGCTTTTTACAATTTCGCCCTCGTGATATCGGTAACCTTAATTCTTCATTTGTTTGTTAGAGTATAGGCGCTAGTGATAGTAATGGAAGTAGTTTGTCTACAAGCGTAATTCCAAAAGTTAACACGCTGGGATCTCAAATAGCGCTTCAAATGGATGGCTTTTCTTGAGTGCATCGAAATGAATTTTTTAATTTTTGCATTTTAAAAATATAAAAATTAAGTAGTGTTGATTAATCGTCACAACGAAAGCGTCAAAACAAAAAAAATCCCGTATAATTGACCCAGTAAAACTTTCAAACGAATTTGAACAAAAATCATTCTTGTATTTTAAATATTGCAACGTTCTTTTTAAATAATAACAAAATGCTGTTTAAGACATCTATTAATAAAGAGAAAACATTCACTTAACACACACTAATTTATTCTTAACTAATTTACAAAACACAATTATAAACTAATTATTAATTATTATTTATATTCAATCACAATATTTATTTCGTACACACTCAGATATTTATCTATTACCACTTGCGACTATTAACACGTCTAATTGCTCGCGGTTCACTAATTGATTCCCTTCCGCGCCAGCCGGCTTTTATATACCGTACATTCTTCTAGAACATGCAGTAGATTCTTCTAGAAGGTCTATTGATTTTTCGCGCCGTCGATGACGCACACTGATAAATCACACATACAGGCGCCGGCGAACCACACCGGCAGATGTTGTTGGGTTACGCACTCTCGAACATTCCACGGCGGAGTTCAAAGGGCTGACCGCGCTCATTACAATATATAGATAAGTAATGTGTGTTCGCATGCATACAAAGATTGGTAACTCTGATAGCGACGCCCTCTGTAAATGAAGGTTATAGAATAAAGACATGGGTCAAGACATTAAAAGGGGTGTAGTTATTGAAATCCTGCAAATCCTCTTATTTAAAACCATTTATGTATTTAAAGTAAATTGACATTAATTATTAGTAGCAGACACCACAATTATTCATCTTGATTAACATGTAAATATTTAACCCTTTCGCTGCTTAACGTTTTAAATTGCCTGCAATCCGCCTGTGCTACGTTAAAACGTATAAAGACAGACTTAGCACTGTTGTAGTTTCTCGCACGTATATCTACGTTGATAGCATATTAGACTATAATATTTCGCACGTGTATATACGTTCATAGCATATTAGAATAATGAAAGCTATTCGGACATATACGTAAATATATTATAAAGGATATTATAAATAATAATAATAATAATAATAATGATGTTTTAGAAAATTATAGAGGAAGGGGCAAGGTTCAGTAAAATATTATATAAATATTTTTTTTCATTATTTTTTTATTGTTAAAAATAATGAAAAAAGTGTTACTTTCACTACGATTTTTCGTTAAGAAAAAGTCTAAATTCATAATCAATATGCAAAAAACATAATTATAATTTGAAAGTTATTATTACCTTCATTTTCAACTTTCCCGCCGTTTAGAGATCTAACCCTATCATCGTCATCGCTACTGCTAGAAGAGTTTTTCCCAAATTCTTTATCAGATGATTCAATAATATCAGAGTCTTCGTCAGCAGATTCTATTGTGCTATAAATTTCAAGCAAATGTTTTGCTTCTTTATCATCAAGACCAACATAACCACCACTCATTTTACTAACATTATAAATGAAGAACCCGCCGTTATAAAAACCGCAGTTGCACGTAAATGCATCAATACAAATCAAACATATTGGGTATCAAACGAAAGCCAAAAGATGGCCTACTAGATTAATGTAAGCTTCGATGAATCTAGTAGGCCGTGGGAAAAACTCTCGCTGGTAAAGATACGGAAATAGCACATCATTTTAAAGTCACCGAACGTATATTTACGGACTTAGCACTTGCAGCGTATACTGCAAGAAAGTATAAATGCGTCAATAGCAGCGAAAGGGTTAAATGTAAAAGTAGTTATTGGTGTAATTTTGGTATGAAATGTTTTAGTAACATTTTATTTTATAAAGTTAGCCTTTAAGCATCTTTTATCATATAACAATAGATTATATTCTATTAAATTTCTAAAGGTATATAACTTACAACGACAAGATCAAGTAATTTTATACCTTTTTTAAAGGACATTTAGTAACGTTTCCACAAGCACCAAGTTCTGCTAGTCCAAAATCATTTTTCTCAATGGCATCACAAAAATTTAATTGAAACCGCAAAGGAAATAAACGATATTCATTACTTTGAAATGCGTATGCTTGAACTGTTACCTAAAATAAGTAATAATAACTACCGACGTTCCATATTAACACCAATACCAATCGTCATACGTCAAAGCTAGGAAGTTCGCGTACAAGAGTAAATGAGGAATTTATAGCAGTTGTAGTCCGATTATATTTAAAGTTAATTATTGCTGTATTTATCAAAACATCGGTGTTGGGGTGAGAAAATTCAACACGTTCAAACAACAGTTTGTAATCATTCTGCTGAAACTAATTATTATGTAAACAAGACAGTATTTATGATGTCACTGACTTACCGAAATGGTTACAGTTATGAAAGATAGCCAAACAAACAAGGTATGCATACTTGCTTGTGTTAGTGTGATGTAGATATAAAGAACCATACACCTACAGAAACGAGGAATACCTTTTAACCATTATCGTTTCCATATCGCAACATCTCAAAAACCATTTTTTATGGGTCATTACTTGCCCATTTAAATAATGTCTTTCGTGCTATTTTTCAATTCGGATTTTTACAAAGTTCATTTAGGAAATTACTAACCATAACTGCTCTATAAAAGTCATACCAAATTATTTGAAAAATGAAACCAAGGTCTCAACATTATTAAAATTGCTACTTGATTGTTGCTGTATTGACTGAAAAAGAGCGCCATGACTTTGCAGGAAAATAATATTTGTTGTACTTGTATTCAAGTGATATTGAAATTCTGTTATATTCTTTAGTGCTTGATTCAAGTAAAATTTTATTTATGAAGAACGAGTTTTGGTTATAAAATGTATAATAAGGCTTTCCTCTTCTAATTCGCAACTAATAGAAACACACTATATTGCTATGATATTAATTGAGCGACCTAATGACTTTCCTTTTATTACTTCAATGAATAACACAAACTTGGTATATAAAGTTTTTTTTATTCTGATTCAGTTAAAAATTGTAGTTTCCAAATCAAGCTCTAACATTAAAATAGAACAGTTAAATTTGTATATTTTACATTTGATCTCATTTGTATAAACTTTAAACTAAAAGTGGCTGAAAATGTTGTGAAATGATCGAAAAGTCACGACCTTTACTCAATTTGGAGTAGATGAGCACTTGGTAGGATGAACATAGAAACGAAGATGGTGTTCAGTTGAAAATTCTTCTCAGAAAACTAGAAGATGTTTTTAAAAAATTAAAAAAATATATATTTTCAATTTTCTATAGCACACAAAAGAAAGTGCTCGTAAAATAAGAAAGAAACACAAAGATATATGTAGTCAAAATATCATCACCCTGTATCTGTAAAAATAAGATTTTCAGTTTCAAAACCTGTTAGGTTGGACACCTTTGTAAGTTGTACACCTGCCGCCTAGATTGGACACTAATATTCTTATGTACCCGCAGATCATATACGATTTTTCATGTAATGGATCCCCTTTAAATTGGACACCCCGTGCATCTTTTGGTAGGTCGCACTGCAGCATGCAATTCTTATTGTACGCACCCTACAACAAGTTAATCACAATCACTCTGTAATGGCAGTACCCTGTATCAATAGATATAGGTTTCTCACTGGATGTGTGATGAAGTATTTCTGTTCCAAGAAATGTTGTTCGAAAATGCGCTGTCTTTTCCTACTCAGCGCATCGCAGTTGCATAAAATATGCATAGCTATTTCTGGTTCTTCACTTCAGAGTCTGCAAGTGAGGTCTCCATTAAATTTACCAACGTTGCTCTTTTTTGGCAAGGTATGTCAATGAACGCCTTGGTATGATTGTGTCCTGGTTGACTAAGTTCAGTAGAAGCCGTGCTGAGTGCGGGATCAATCGTTGACATAGTCTCGGACTACACCTCTTGCTACTCCCGAGGCAGATTCTGAGCCAGGAAAAACCTCGGTGGAGCCCTGCCTGGCTAGTTCATCGGCTTTTTCATTGCCTTCTATTCCGCATTGACCTGGCGCCCAAAACAGTTTGACATTGTTTTAATTTGTCAGTTCATTGAGTCCTGTAAAACATTCCCATACCAGTCTATAATAAATCCTAGAAATGGAAATAGTTTTTAAAGCTGCCTGGCTGTCTAATATGATATAGATCCGCTTATTCCTGTAAACACTTGATTTCATGCGCACATTGTAGTATCGCATAGGTCTCCATTTGAAAGACGGAAGCGAAATGTCCAAGACGAAAGTAAAACTCCGTTCTTGGATTTTCGCCATATAGCATTCAGTACCCGTCTCGGTTTTAGAGCTGTCCATGTACCAGATCAGGCTTTCAGGACCAATGTTCAGCCTGGATTTTAATCACTCATGGAGATTATGTATACTCATCTCAAAAAGTGGGTTCTCAAGAATTCTAGGCGTCATGTGGTCCGTCTTCATCTCCTCCCTTAAGTTAGTATTCGAAAGATACCTATATTGAGGATGTTTGATTTTATTTCGGGCAACCTCACCAACGTATTCTACTGACGAAACTTATGAAAACAGTTCAAATAAACATATATCCGAAAACGCACCATTTCCGAGATATTCAAAATTTATTTTCTAAAGAAAATACATAGTATTTAATAAAATTAGCAATACATAAACATTTCAATAACGACAGTATTAAAATCAATGGTTATTATCCATGATGTTCCAGATAAACTTCGGATATATTTTCTACAATGCTGAATCAGTAAATCCATAGTGCGTTAAGTTAGTTACATATAGTTAGTTAACTAAAGGTCTCTTCATTTACGATCTGTTCATTATCTACATTCAGTTATCGTTAATATTGTTTTTTAATTCTTCTATTAAAGCTTCAAATCCCTAACTCTCGAAAATGGTGCCTTTTTGGATATATGTTTATATATATTTTTTTCATTTGGTTTGTTCAGTAGAATACGCTGGTGATGTTTCCTGAAATAAAAATGAATCACCCTCTATATGAAATACCGTAATCCTTTAAAATAGTCATTTAGATACGAATGCTTTTTAGACTAAAAAGCGTTTCTTTGTCTGTCTTCTTTTTGCACAGAAAAATATTCTGCTTCCTAAAACATGCAATTGAACTTGTGGCGCCATATTTAATATAATTACTTGTATTTGTAATGATTGTAAATAAATAATAACTGAATTGATGTTAACAGATATACTTACAAATCAGTATATTAAAAAAATATTTAAATAAATTATGAAATAAGATAGACTTATTGGACAATTATAAGTGGATTTAAGTATTATCCTAGTAACCAATTTTGTTATTAAATTAAAATTAATATGTCAATTTTCCTGACTTGCAATATTACAATAGTTAAAAAATTCTCTCACTCTTCATGCAAGTTCAAACCTTCTCCTGTTTGACGTCGACCATCTAATTGTTCTACCATTGACAGCTAAATTGCATGCTTAAATCGTCTTCTGTAAAATCCGGCGAGTATGACCATAAATGTTAACGGTTTTCTAATAAATCAGTGGACTGTATTTGAATAGATGTATTATAGTTTAAGGTTCAGGTACAGAATACAATGAGAGAATTATTTAACTATTGTAATATTGCAAGTCAGAAAAATTGACATATTAATTTTAATTTAATAACAAAATTGGTTACTAGGATAACACATAAATCCACTTATAATTGTCCATACTCCCCCCTTTTGAGCGGTTAACCCATTTAAAACCACTACTAAAGAAAAACTACAAATTAATTTTTTTTGTGTTTTGATATTATTATTAACATTAACTGAAACTGTTTAATACAAAAAAAAATTAAATAATATATTAGAACATAAAAAAATTTAACGTTGCGTAAACGCAACATTGGGAGGATACCACTTACGATAATTCACAACGCCGATCGGGGACACAATGCCCACCGTGGATACTACGCTGACTGGTGGTTTTGAAGACTTTGCCGACCGACGACACTAAGCCGACCCTTCAAATAAATTTTGCTAGTGGACACTTTCCCGACCGTAGACACTATGCCGAGCGAAAGCTGTGGACACTTAGCTGACCGTGGAAAGTACGCCGACATCATCCCGTTGACACTTTGCCAACCGTGGACACTCTGCCGACCGCAAGCAGTGGACACTTTGCCGACCGTGGACACTACGACGGCCACAAACGGTGGACACTTTGTCAACCGTGGACTCTATGTTGACCGCAAGCGGCGGATACTTTGCCGAACTTGGAGACGACGCCAACCCCTTAAATAAACATCGCTGCACACCTCCCCCATTCTCGACAAGCCGACCTTAAGAGCCGTTCATAGTTAAATTCTGATGTGAATACAAACATAAAGTTCCACTAAAGCTAAAGCTAAAACTAATTAACCTGTTGGTCAATTTTGGTATCATTTTCACAAATCTAATCTTTGAAATGTTTTCTACAATATGATCTTAGCTTGTCCACGATTGGTAAAGTGTCTACTGCTTGCGGTCGGCATAGTGTCCACCGCTTCCGGTCAGCATAATGCCCATGGTCGGCAAAGTGTCCACCGCTTGCGGGTGACGTAGTGTCCACGGTCGAAAAAGTGTCCAATAGCAAATTTTATTAATTTATAATCACGTTTTTTCGAAACTATATAAGTTTTTGAGTTTTTTATTGATAAAATAAAAGCTGAATTTAAATAGAAAAAAATATGCTACATTTAGTTTCACACTATAAAACCACACAGAAGTTATAAAAACAGATATAAATTAGACACAACATACTTAAAAAAAATTCGTCTGGAGTGTTGCGTTAACGCAACATTGGGTGGAAATGGGTTAAGGCGCTCAAAGAACTCTATATGCTAGTGTTCTATTGGCAACAGGCAAATCTTCGAAACGTGTCTCTTGAAAATTCCATTGACTGTCTTTAAAGTAACTACTCTCACGACTCCATCGCAGCCAGGATGCACTTCGAGTACACGTGCTAGTAGCCATTTGCAAGGAGGCAACTTGTCACTTTTGATTAGTGCCAATTGACCAACACCAAGGTTTTCTGAAGAGGATCTCCATTTATTGCGCTGTTGCAGCTGATTCAAATATAGCTTGGACCATTGGTTAAGGAAGCCTTGGTTCATTCGCTGGATTAGTTGTAATCGTGACAATTGATTTAATTCAGTACTTTCTTGAAAGTCCGGTTCCGGAACGGTAGTTAGAGGTCTTCCAATAATAAAATGACCTGGTGTTAAGGGCTCTAAGTCATCCGGCTCGAAAGACCAAGAATTAGCTAATCCTCAGTTCAATTTAGCTGATTCTGGCAATACCTTGACAAGAGCTACCCTTGTTTTAGCACACAGCAAATGAATGTGATTATTTTGATCCTGATCAGTACTTCTAAAATAGATTGCAGCGCAATAAGCATTTTGTGAGGCATCACAAAAGCCATGAAATTCAACACTAACAGGGCTATGACAAAGAACATGTCTTGGAATTTTTAAATTGTTAAGTCCGTTCAATTGAGATTTAAATTTATTCCAAATTTGTTGCAAATTGTAAGGAATATTGGCATTCCAATCCAATTTAATAGACCAAATTTTCTGCATTAAAATCTTAAGCAAAATGATTGTCGGGCTTAGCAAACCCAGAGGATCATAAATCTTTGCTATGCAAGAGAGAATATCTCTTTTTGTTGGGCAAGAAGAAGCTATAGAATCGGTTAATCGAAAAGATAGCATATCTGTCGAGCAAATCCACAAAATACCTAAAGGTTTTGTCAATTCGCAATCAGATGAATTGAGGACACTTAAACCATCTGAATCGTCCTGAAGGTTATCAAGAATCTCAGAACTATTGGATTTCCATTTTCGAAGTCTGAAAGAAGCTGAATTAAGAATGTCACAAATTTCCTTACATTTATTGATTGTCGTTTGTTCACAATCAAACCCGGTAATCAAATCGTCAACATAAAAATCATTGGAGATTATTTGACATGAATCTGGAAATTCTGCTTTAAAGTCTTCAGCTAATTGCCTTATGCAACGAATTGCAAGATAGGGTGCACTAGCAGTGCCATAAGTAACAGTGTTTAGCTGATAGGTCGATATAGGCTGGTCGGAGCTACTTCTCCATAATATCTGTTGGAAGAATATATCACCTGGATGAACCCAAATACACCTATACATTTTTTCGATAGCTGAAGTTACAACAACTTCATGTTGACGAAATCGCAACAGAATATCAAAGATATTATTTTGAATGGAGGGACCAATGAATTGTAAATCGGTTAAAGGTTTTCCAGATGATTTTCCAGTCACTGCGGAACCATCGAATACTACTCGTAGCTTAGTAGTTAAGCTTTCTTCTCTAAGAACTCCATGGTGAGGAAGATAGTAGCAGTTTATTGCATCATCGGTAATTAGGGACATATGTCCGAGTTCAGAATACTCGTTCATAAATATTGTGCCTTGAAAGAATCATTGCTCTGAAATCTATGTTCCAAGTTATACAATCGTTTAAGAGGTAACCTCTTTGAATCGCCTAAATGCGTAGCAGAATATCTTAGAGGAAGTCTAACCACAAATATTCCATCACTACTACGGCTAACATTTTCTACGAAATGTTTTTCACATAATAAATCATCGCCTGAAAGAGTTGAACTATACTTTATTTCCTCAATAGTCTAGAATCGTTGAAGATCGTGATGTAATATCTCATTTGTTACAAAATAACACATTCATTTGCTGTGTGCTAAGACAAGGGTAGCTCCTGTAAAGGTATTGACAGTTCCTCGTCTCGAACTTTGTGGAGCCCTACTATTATCTCGATTGGTAAAAACGGTTACCAATGCTCTAAAATGTGATTTTAAACAATTTTTATGGTGCGATTCTCAAATTGTATTATATAGGATTAATTCTCAACCTAATTCCCTGCAAACATTTGTTGCTAGTGTCACAAATTAAAACTTTAACTGATTGCAAGGACTGGGATTATATTAATACAAAGGACAATCCCTCAGATTTTGCAACTCGTGGTCTATTTCCGAGAGAGCTGATTAAATGCGATTTTTGGTGGTGTGGTCCTAATTTCCTGAAAAATGACAGCGATTGGCCAGAGCCATTACAGTTTCATCCATCTTTTAAAGTTCCAGAAATGAAAGTGCAGTACAAAACCCTTACTGTTACTGACAATACCAATCTAAAGATTTTTGAAAAATTTTCAAATTTAAATAAACTTAAAAGAATTTTTGCATATTGTCTTCGATATGTTTGTAATGCACGTAAAACTAAAACTGAAAGAGAGTATGGTCCATTAAGTGTGAATGAACTAAACTCTAGCATGGAAAATCTAGTCAGAATAGCTCAGTTTGAATGTTTTCCTAATAATAATATAATAATAATTACTACAACCCATAACCTAAACCAAGGTCCCAGAAGCTATAAGCTTGTGCGGGAGGGAGGGGGCGATTATTATTATTATGTAGGCCCAGAACCTAAGGAACTAAACAGTTTGAAATCCAATCTCTATTTAAAAAATAAGAATCGATTGCAATCTTTGATTCTATTTCTTGACAATAGTGGTCTAATAAGGGTTGGAGGCAGATTGAGAAATTCAGATTTACATTATACTACATTACAGATTACAAAACATCCTATTTTATTAGATGGTAAACACAGATTAACGCGACTCATTTTCGAAGCAGAGCATTTCAGATTACTTCTGGGCCGCAACTTCTATTAGCGTCGGTTCGTCAAAGGTATTGTCCTACTTCTGGTATGAGTGTTTATTTATGCTATCTAATAGGTTCCTTAAACCATCGGAAGATTCTTTGCTTAACATAGTTAATTAAATAACGCCTTAATATGAGAATTCACCAAAATTCGCGAATTATCGAATCGAGTACATAATAAATCCCAAGCGATCTTATAATTATTTGAGGAAAAAAGACTTTGAATGACTTTTGACGCATTAGTACCTAGAGATGCCCAAAGCTAGTGATACTTCTGAATATCACCAATTGAACCATTATTATGTATTAGAGACTCGAAACTATCTTTGAATTCCATCCACGAATTTATATCACCTGTAAATTTCGGTAAATTGATTAAGGGTAAACGTACATTTAATTCATTTGACACTTGATTAACCACATGATGGTGTGAGGAATGCTTTGATGAGCACACAGAATTAATATCAGAAGAATTGTTATTGAAGTTTTATGCGATGAAAATGATTATAATAATATATTAGAAGAAAGAGGACAATTATAAGTGGATTATGTGTTATCCTAGTAACCAATGTTGTTATTAAAAATAAAATAAATATGTCAATTTCTAAGTTGTAAATTGCAATCTATTAAAAGAATTCTCTCAATTGCTTTTGTACCTGAACCTTAAGAAAATACAAATACAGTCCACTGATTCATTAGAAAATCATTAACACTTATGCAACCCAATTATCACAAAAACGTCTTTGGTGGAGGAATGGAAGGAGGCACAGTGAATTAAATTATTTAATAAAACAAGGATAAGCAGACTTTGTGGCCATCCATGGATTCTCAAACACCAAAAAAGCATTTCTTCGTTTTAGTTCTACTATACTTTCTTCTTACTTTTATATAAAAAATAGAACCTTACGTAATTTTAGCCAGCTTTTTCAGGAACAAAATTGAGTAGACACTAATAAATATTTACTATATATGTATATATTTGTTTCTTATTTTCCGATTAAAGGAAATATTTGTTATAAATATTATAAATATTAATACTAGTTGTAAAGTAAGAAACATGTACTTTTTAATTATTTAAATAGATGAGTAATTATTTATTCTCATTCATAAACACCATTTTATTATTGTACATAACTGTTGTATTTAAATGTTTCCATAAATTATGTAGAGTGCTATATATGTGTTTTGGTTTGTTAGGCCTTTTACAAGAGTTTCTCTCAAGCTTCTATTAAGAAGAATCAAAAAGCTTACGAGCATCTTGAGAAAAAGTTCAATGTTGACAGCAGATATATATTTTTCTAATATTAAATACCCTATTCTAATAATAATTGCAATGTGGGCAGTGTCGGTGGATGTGGTTTGCATGTTTAATTCATAAGAGTCGCAGGGTCGGACGTTTAATCCCCACCCGAGCTGGTAATGGTTTTCATAGGTAAAAAATAAAATAGGCCTTCTATTCGGATAGGGGAGTAAAACCGTAGGCTTCCTGTCAACTCGATGTTTGACACGATAGAAATCCCTACTGGTTGTGAAATTTCCAGATTCAGCTTCTTCGGATTCAGATTCTTTAAAGAATTATTTATTAATTAATTCGTGAATATTCACCAAATTTCTTAACGTATTTGTTGTTTTATTAAAAAATACTATCTTTTGTTTAAAAAAATCTTGATTAAGGCACCAGAAGACCAGAATGCATTACTCTCTATTTCATAGAAAAACTTGAGAAATAATACAAATGTCAAATTACAAAATTTTCACATACATACAACACTATTAGCTACTTACATTCAATTCTGTCAAGTACTTACTGAAACATTAATTATTAAAAAACACTTTAGGTCAAAACTCCCAAAAAATCGGACTATTTGTAATGTAATTTTCAAAAATCCAAAAACCTTAAATCAGATGATTTTACAAATTTACTATTTTATACAAAAATAAATTTTCTATCTAACTGTTTGTTTGAATTAATTTGAGCTGTTACTTTTTTTGCTATGCGCATTCAAACTCAGGGTTCAGAACTTTTGCATTTGATAGTAGGGGTAGTAGCTGTCTCGATATAACATTTTGACAAACATCAAGTCATATAATTATATCAGTAATAATATCGCTGCATCTCTGATCATGATTATGTTCAAGCACTTTGTATAAAGAACAATAATAATGATCGATCTGTAATTAATCGAAGTTGTTGTAGGCCAGTTACTGGCTTTGGTCTATACCAGTTCTATTCTCTAACAAGTCAAGTTGACTTCTCATTTATTGATGATAATACGAGGGTAAATCAAATATAAACGGTAATTTTGCTATTTCGCTTAGAATGCAGTTCCGAGGTAGCTGATGTTGTGTGGAGTAGATGTTTGGTTTATGAGGAGTGGGGAACCGACCGGGTTTACGCACATCCTTGGGTTTGTTGTCAGTACAGCCATGACCGAGCAAGAGGTACATTCGTCTGTTGCGCAACGGATTATCATAAAGTTTTTAACCAATGAAGGCGTTAAACCGTCAGAAATTTTAACTCGTTTGAAGGCACAGTTTGGGGACAGTACACTGTCTCAGAATCGTGTGTATACGTGGGCGAGAGAATTTAAGGGCGGACGAGAACGTGTTGAAAACGAAAGTCGTGATCGACGCCCAAGGACAAGCCTTACAGATGACAATACCCGTACCGTTCGAGAGCTTATTGAACGTGATCGCCGGTTAACCGTGGAAGAAATTTCATCAGAAGTGGGTATCAGCTATGGAAGTGTTCAATCCATGATAACTGACCAACTTGGTTTTCGAAAAATTAGTGCTCGATGGGTTTCGAAATTGTTGACTAGAAACCAAAAACAGGTTAGGTCGGAGATCGCTGAAAGGCTTCTGAATCGGTTTCAGCGAGAAGGGGAGGCCTTTTTGCAGCGCATTGTGACATGTGATGAGACGTGGGTACATCACTACACCCCCAAATCTAAAATGGCAAGTAAGGAGGGGCGAAGAAAGAATGAAAGTTGTCCAGTGAAGGCCAAAACTCGGCACTCAGCTGGAAAAGTCCTTGCAACGATTTTTTTTTTACTCTAGGGGAATTTTACTGATCGATTTTCTACACGATCAACGTACAGTGAATGCGGCTTACTACTGCCAGTTGTTACGGTCGGCAAGAGCCGCCTATCGAAACAAAAGACCAGGCATGCCCATCAGAGATATCATTCTCCTCCATGACAACGGCAGGCCTCACACCGCGGCCTTGACAAGGAATACACTGGAAGAAATGGGTTGGGAAACCCTCCAGCACCCTCCTTACAGCCCTGACTTGTCCCCCTGTGACTATTTTTTGTTCGCGCCTATGAAGGAATCACTGGGAGGAAAACGATTTGGAAGCAATGAAGAAGTCGAATAGCACGTGCGCATTTGGCTTACAACTCGCCCTGAAACTTTCTATAACCAGGGAATACTGAAACTTCCAAATCGGTGGCAAAAGTGTGTAGATCACGTAGGAGACTATATTGAAAAATGTTAAAACAATGATTTGTGTATAACGTTATTCAATAAATGATGAAAAGAAAATTACCGTTTATATTTGATTACCCTCGTAATATCAACATTTCTACTAAATAGAATATTTTTATCTCAATATTATATAAAAACCTAAATAACACAATGCCATTAAAATGTTTGGCAAGTAAAAACGTGCCCCATGTTGTGATGATTAAAGAAAATAAAATTTTGACAAACTTGGCCCGACTCACCAGTAGCTAGTTGCGGCATGATTTTCTGAAGGACGGCGAAATTTCTCCCACCACAAGACTACGTGGAATGGTGAAGTGTCAATGCTAATGGTTAATTAATTTTAATTAATTAATTGGTTAATGCGCCTCTTTTATCTATTTTTAAACTGTTTTATGATTTTAATTTTTATGTTTACTATAGGTACTTATTAATTGTTATGTTATGATTTAGTGAAAATCATAGCATTCGCATTGTCGCTACATAGAAAATATAACACAATTAATAATTAAATAATTGATTTAAAGAAGTTTCATAAAAAATGGATAAATATACATAATTTAATAACGTGAATCTAAAATATAACCGATCTATCTCTAATAACAACAAAGCAATTAGTAAATTGTTGACTAAAAAGCCACCTTAATGGTAGTAATTTCCCGCCGGATTTGGTTCCAAAGACTAAAAACATGAAACCGTTTGCAAGCAACAGAAGCGGTAACCGAACAGGAACTGGTGCTAGCATTCATTACCAAAGTGTATTTAACGAGGCCCACCAGCATTAAGCAAAATGACCATGCCCTCTATGGGACCAACAAACTAAGATACGCTGAATTAGTGCGTCACTTACTTGTGTGAGTGCTATCAGTTCACACTGGTGGGAGCGAGGTTACCTATCCACCCTCTACTAGCTCTCCAGACTGGTACCGGAATTCTTTAACGTGTTCACACTCATGTGGGACGACCATTGGTGATTTTCTACTGTAGAAAAATGCTCTACTTTAACCTCCATATTGAATACGAATTCAAAACTACTAAAGCTTTTTGTGTTTTACAATGTTAGTTTTATTCTTTGGTATTGTGATGATTTATGTTTAAAATATTTAGTAATTTGGTCCTCACCAACTTACTATATAGGTTCCAACATATAACAAATAAAATAATATTTCTAAACGCGATGTAATTTTTTTCTAATTATCTATTGCTTTGTTCTGTACATTTTAGAATACATAAATGTTTGTAGCATACTATTTTTTGGCCATTGTACCGACTACACTTCGCTTTGTATGAACCCGCAAAAAAGATTAGTGTTAATATACTTTCAATAAAAACTCGTGTGATGTAAAATTGAAGATTTTCTGTTGTAAAAACTCATTAAACTGGACGAGACAATATTCAATGTTAACTGTTCTAAACACTACACTATATTCACACCAAATTCCTATAACCAAATTGCTTTGTTCACGGCGAAAAATCATCTTTTGACGGACTTTTGATTTGAAATTTGATTAGTAAGTAGTTATTAAGATTAAGAGAAAATTTAGTTAATTAAATTAAATTAAATGAGAGTGGTTATGGCAAAACCTACACTGTAACAAGGGAATTTTTTAAGGCATTTCAAGGTGTACATCGATGAACTTGCAGACGTCTACAGATACCGGGGTTATTATATTTTTTTAATTAATCGGCAAGGTCAGGACAGATACTTTAAAATTACCGTTACAAATCTAAAGGTATTTCAGTAATTTATACAAACAAAACAATTTTTTTAACATTTCATTTCATGCTCTTAATTAATTTTAAAGGTCAGACAATAGTGATTCTGATGGCACGAGAATAATTTGCAAATTGTGCAATAAAATTGTAGTCAAAAATATTATAAAGTGCAAGAACTGTGAGGGTTTGATGCATAAAACATGTGGTGATAAAAAGAATCTGGTAATTATTGACAACACAACAGAATGTTGCAAACAAGAATCTTCTGACGCTGCTGACACGTCAGGTGCAGTAAATAGAAAAGGTAACGCTGATTTGGACTCTCTAATAAGAGAAAACTTATACTTGACAAAACTAATATAGGTGCGGGACCACATGTGAGTACAAAGTCACCTGAAGATAAATAGAAAGACGATAAATTGGTTTGTAATGCTCACACTACCAACAAATCAATACAAAACAATATAACCAGCCAGTGGCGGATTTACCCATAGGCGCACTAGGCGCGCGCCTAGGGCCCCGCATCGAGCGGGGGCCCCGAACGTTACACAAAAATTCATATTTTTCATTCAAAGTGTTTAAATATAGCTGCATGCATGGAAAATATAGATGCCAGAAAGCTACGAATACAAATTTATAGTTATTAAACAAGAAGTGACTGTTTAAAAGTATTTTCAATAAACTTATATATTTTTAACAAAGAGTAATTCTTTCATTTAATCTTTAAATCTTGCAGCGCCGCCTTTTAGATTTTGAGACCCCGGGCACAAATATTGAGTGGGGCCCCCAGTAAATAAGCAAGTGTTGATTAAAATAAGGTAGCTCGTTGCGGGGCCCCACTAGTTCCTAGGGCCCCGTGCATACGCCCGGCTGACCGACCTTAGGGACGCTTCTGAAATCTTGTGAGAATATAATTTTATTGTTTTGGCTAAGGAAATATTCCCAAAACCAAATCCACATGAAATGAAATCGAGAAAAGTTTTTGTTTAAATATTTCTCAACCAAGTACGTACTCGTTGCGTTGGGAAATTAACAGGGGGTTCCCAAAAAGTTCGAAGGGTTGGTGCGAGGGAACCTCCTAGAATTTCATCAAACTTGGCATGGGGCAGTATTTTAACAACAAGAAACGGCATTATCGTGGACCACAACAAAAATTCGTAATAAATATTCTGGAGTGTCCTGGCCGAACTATTATATAATGTCCGAACTATTATGGGCCTGGTGTCGTTTATTATATTTTTACTTATTTCGTTTACATAGGTAAAGTTTATTTTCATTTTATTCAGTTTTTAATCTCATTCATATCTGAAAAGAATCTTTACTTCCTATTGTGTTAATTTTAATTTTTAATTTTATATATTTTTGTTGTCATGATTAATGTTTTAAATGTGTAGACTGGAAATAAAATCTATTTTATAAAAGTGTTTATTAAATTACACCTATTTCAAATATTTCCTAAAAGAATAGGGGGCCCCTTAGCTAATTGCGCCTAGGGCCCCGCACAAGGTAAATCCGCCACTGATAACCACACAAGATCAAATGAGTAAGCAACTGAACAAGATGCAAAAGAATACAGCTAATGTGAATAATACAAACGAATTAATAGAAACAAAGCCAACTGTTCAGAATGCCGAAGTAAGGAATAAATCGTGGGCGCAGGTAACTAAAAGAAGAACTTTCACTAAAACTGCTATTGTAGGAATCATTAAACAACCATCAAATATCACAGCAGTGCCCAAAAAGGCATTTCTATATGTGTCAAGAATACTTCCTGGCACCAAATGTGAAGATATTGTAAATCATCTCAAACAGAAATTTCCTGAAGTGCAGTGTGAAGAGATCTCCTCTATATATCCACAGCATTATGCTTCATTCAAGGTGATGGTAAACCTAAATAATTATGAAAAAGCAATGGATCCTGAAATCTGGCCTTATGGTGTATATGTTACAAGGTTTTTTCAAAAAAGAATATCCAGCAACAATCCTCCATAGAGGACAACTACCGTACTATTTATGAATGTACAGATGGTTTAAGTCAAGGAAGTTTAAATAGGGGGAAGTGGTACAAGAGGTGTGCACATGAAGCCTCAAGTGTGCACAACTTGTCAAGTTTTAAAATTTGCTGTCAAACGGTGCGATAAAGATTTTATTTGTTAAAAACTAAATTAAAAACAAATAAAAACGTCGGGATACTCGATTAGATGGTGTAGAAGTGATATTAGATATCACAAAAAACAAGAACCTGGAGTAATAATGCATCATTAAGTAGTTTTTCCTTAAATTTGCGTCATTAATAACTTTTTACTCGGACATCAGGTCCGTAGTACTTAATTTGTATTTATATTGGGAGTGTTATCACGTATTGTATAAAAATGTTCTTTTTTAATTAAATAATTACAGAGAACCATCTCTAAAACAGTTTATGAAGTATACATGCATTGTCATCGGTACGCAGTAAACTTTTAAATTCGTACTGGCGGAGTTATTGCCCGTTTAGGGGAATCACACGGCGCGGCGTTTACATGTAAAAACTACTGACATACAGATACAGATAAATAATAGTAAAATTCGAAATTAAAAATTTAGAAATAATCATTTTTTTACAGAATTTGCAAATTTCTTAGAAATTATACGATTATGTATTTCAATTTAATAATTTAATAATTGTAATTAAGGCGACAAATAAATTAATTTATTAATGGAAAAAATAAAAGAGTTTCATATTAACCGTGTCCTGAATAGTATTTTAAACAATTTACTGAACCCAACGCTGCATTGTATTTACATGTGTGCTGTCAAATTTGTAGTCCCCTTACTCCACTGCAGGCTTCACTTTTACAGCCCAGCAATTGCATCATGCCTCTTCCCCCTACTTAAACTTCCTTGGTTTAAGTATAAACATTCAATTAACAAATGTAAATAAAAGACCTTTTAATTTATTTCATGTTAATATTCAGTCTTTACGCAAACAAATCTGTAGAACTTGAAACATTCTTAGCTGATACTGCTTATAATGTAATTTGCCTTACAGAACACTGGGTAGAAAATGACGAAGTTGATGCTCTTAAGATAAATAATTTTACTGTGGCTTCTGCATTTTGCAGAAAAAATTTTAAATGTGGAGGCGTCATGCTGTTGACGAGGACGAATTTGGAATTTAGTATTACCAACAAAATTAACATTTTATCTATTGAAAAACACTGTGAATTATCTGCTATATATGTGAATACTATTGATGCTTTTGTTGTAGGTGTTTATAGATCCCCATCTGGAAATTTTGAATTGTTTTTAAGTACATTAGATAAGATTCTAAAACTTATCTGTAATAAGCGCACTGTTTTTCTGGGAGATTATAATGTTCACTTTGAAATAGAGGACTCTGCAGCTGCAAATGGCTACCAGAATGAGAATGATAAAATGGCTACCGCTTTGTGTGATTTTTTAGGAACACCTGGTTTCAAAAAATTAATAACTACTGCAACTAGAGGAAAAAACTGTATTGATAATATGGTCGTAAACTTCAATAGTAACGATATAACGGTAAGTACTGTTTTTTGTTACCTATCTGATCATTACGGTCAAGAAGCTCAAATACCCACTATTATTACGTGTGAACCTGATAAAGAAATTAGAAAAACATGTAGGCCTATTACCTCTCAGGGAAAGTTTACTTTCTATAGTTTAATTGAATTGTTATCTTGGGAATTTATTGACAAGGTGGATTTGGATGTTAACACTAAATTTAAAATATTCATTGATAATATTCAAGAACAGTTTTTGAGGGCCTTCCCGGAAAAAACATATGCGTGTAGTAAAAACAAACATTATGACTGTAAATGATTTAACACACAACTTAAACATATGCGTAATCATTTATACTTATTAAATCAAATATGCAGGCAAACTAATGATACTAATTTAATAAAGGCACGTAACTCATTAAGGAATAGGTATAGATTATGTATAAAAAATGCTAAAATATCAAGTAATGATTTTATCATCTCTCAGTCAAGTAATTCGATAAGATCTATGTGGAATATTATAAATAATAGTAGGGCGAATAATAACATCAAAACTGTTAATCCTAACATTTCACCATGTGAATTTAATAATTATTTCGTCTCAATTGCAAAAAACCTTCTTGAAAAATTGGATAGTTCTGATTTAAATGATACAAACTATAATAATAATAATAATAGGTCATATTTACCATTTTGCTTTGAGGAAGTAACCTTTATTGAAGTGCGGGAAATTGTAAATTCCTATAAAAATAATAGATCTTCTGATATATATAGACTTAATTTTGAAATAATAAAAACTATTTCAGACTTAATAATTATACCCCTAACAAAATTAATAAACCGTTGCTTTGCTGAAAATATTTTTCCTGATTCTCTTAAGGAGGCCTTGGTTATTCCAATCCACAAAAAAGGAGATATAGATGATATATCCAATTATAGACCTATCTCTTTATTACCTGTTATAGCAAAGATAGTTGAAAAATGTATAGCTGTGAGAATTACTAATTACTTTGAGCAAAATAACTTGTTTACTAATTGCCAACACGGCTTTTGCAAAAACAGAAACACCACTTCTGCTATCATAGAACTGGTAACAAATATTTTAAATAGCTTTGACAATCGGAACTACTTATGCTCTACTTTTTGTGACCTAAGCAAGGCCTTTGATTGTGTATCGCATAGTATTCTTATCGCCAAATTAAACAATTACAAATTTTCCACGAATAGTACTAATCTTATAAAAAGTTATCTATCTAACAGATACCAAAGGGTGAAACTTGGTAATCGTCTATCTTCTAAAGGGCAAATAGATATTGGAATACCGCAGGGATCTGTATTAGGACCCTTGTTATTTTTAATATATGTAAATGATTTGCCACAAATTGCCAAATCTGAAAGGTACCTACTATTTGCTGATGATACTACTATCTTTACTATAGGACCTGATCTAAGTACTAATTTGCAACAGTTGTGCGATGCACAATCAAGGGCCAAATCTTGGTTTAACGCTAACAAATTAACTCTTAACCAACAAAAAACTGTCAGTATGATATTTTCATTAAAAAGTTTTAATGAAACTCCCGATTGTAGTAATAATGGCAAACTGAAATTTCTGGGTATTTACTTAGATGCAACTCTAAAATGGGATAACCATATTGATCATGTATGTAACAAGCTTCGCAAAAACATATATGTGCTTCGCAACCTATCTGTCAATGTATCGGTCAAAGTGTTAAAATGTGGCTACTTTTCCTTATGTCAGTCACCGATATCCTACGGTATTCTGTTACGGGCTCATGCTGCAAACAGTTGCAGAGTTTTTGCTCTTAAAAGGAAGGCAGTGCGCATTGTGGGTAACCTTACTTACAGAGGTGATTGTAGAGAAACCTACAGAACACATAACATACTTACCTTTCCATCTCTCTTTATCTTACAAAGTCTAATGTATCTTAAAAATAATATTAATTCTTGTATGCATAATAAAGATGTGCATTCCTATAACACGAGAAATAGGGATGATCTACATACACCTTTGCATCGAATAAAAAAATGTCAAAATGGTCCAAACTTTTTATCTTTTAAATTCTATAATAAGCTTCCTTCACATTAAAATTGTTGCCTGCCAACAAGTTTAAAAATCGAGTAAAAACTATGTTAATAGAAAGAGCATTCTACTCGCTCGATGAATTTATGAATTGTGATATGAATGAACTGTGACATAAGATTGACTGATAATCTGATTAATAACAGGTACTACATATATTTTAATTGTCTTGATTATTCTATTGTGTCTGTCATACATAATATTTATATATATAGTATACATTATTGTATTTTTTGTACTTTTGACGTTTGTAAGCACTGCTGTGATATTAACAAAAATAAATTATTATTATTATTATTATTATTAATACTAAAACTCAAATTCTCTAATTGAACTATTTTTTGTAGTATGTATTTAGTATGTACTAAAACTACCATTTTGAGTAGTAATAATAGTTGTGCAATCCAGGAAAAATCCCAATTTGCTAAAATCCTATTCTAGTTGTGATACTGCTGATGGTTTTTACAGAGTTTAACTGTACAAGATAGATAGATATACGGTTAGATAATTTATTTACGTAAGATGAAGGTGATACGTCATACAGATAACTACAAAACTTGACAAAAATACAACGTAAAGAATACATAATTCATTGAAAACTATGTCTCATTTGGACAGAGTAAACAATTGATCCACAATATATTATAAAGCCAAAAAACAGCGAAAAAAAAACAATATATTATCTATCCTTTTCTTACTCACCAAAGTGTAACCAGAAGTTGTGTTATAAGGGTAATCATTAGTATGATAAAAACGTCTATTTTTAATCAGCATTTGTTTAAAAACCACCGGTGACGAAATGATTTTTTAAGTCCGTAAGGGAAGCATCTCTCTTAGGTTTAGTAGCTCGCTAAACGCTGTGATTTTGGAGGAGCTGGAGGACTGCGTGTGCTACTGGCTTTTGCTGAACTGCGTGTTTCAACGACTGCCTATTTTTTTGTTGTTGCCAAAGTGCACTTTGGTTGTACGGGTTTTTCTTCTTTGTTTGGAATGTGCTGTCAAAAGGGCAATTGTTGACTACTGGCGATGACAATTTACATAACGCGTCGTAGTACTATTGTGCGTGTGTACTGAGATTGAAATCTCACACAATTTCTCCCGAGACAGGCTTATCCACAAGCCGACTTTAGCATAATTTATTTATGTACCTTTTTCTTGCTCGTCTTTTTTACAACTCTTATCTTTTTACATACAAACTTACAGTGAATTATCGTTTAAAATTTGTTTTCGTTTCTTTTGCATTTTTTATCATTTTTTACAAAATAATTTAGCATGTTTACCTTTATTCAAATAAATTGTTTCTTTGAGTCTCCTCCGAAATAAATAACACGCGATCTCATAACAATAACAAATTCCGTGAAAATATCCGTATCTTTACCGTCATGCTATTTCTGATTTGCTGGATTTTAGAAATGTAGAACGCCGCCGTATTGTAATCAATAAACAAATGGTTGGTATGCGCTATAATTAAAATTGACACCTACAAAACACGTAGCTTATTGTTTAAAAAGCTATATTTTGCAACTAAATATTGAAAATAAAATGCACATTTAACAAATTTGTTGTATATACCATACATCATGTATTCTGCAAATATAGAACGTAATTTTTTACTGTAACAAATGTAAACTAAATATTTACTTGCCAGATATCTAAAATAGTTTATACTTGTATGCCAAGAAGGGTCTAATTGAACACATTTATTAATCGACCATCTATAGGAAATCGAGGTGCCATTTTCCCCGACAACACTGGAACTTTTTGGTCAGATGGTTCTACAACTGTATACATGAAGAGAATTTGTATATAATCTCGCATTCCCACAAGCTACCATTGAATTACTGTTGGAAAAGAAATTAGATAAAAGTAATAAGAATAAATACTTCAGAGTAACTTAGTATTTTAAGTAAATTAGTAAAGTAACTGTTTTTTTTCTATTTTATAATTAGAAATTTTGTATTTTAGTTGCTTTGAAACAATTTGTTAATGATTGGTATTATTATTGTTTAGTCCCAAAGACCTTTTTCTTTATACATATCGGCTATGCATACTATTATAAAAACTTGACAATGCACTGTTTAAGTGCTAATTACGATGTACAACAAAATTGGACTTTAAAAAATTTCCAGGTTCTAATACACTTTTTCTAGAGGTTTTTAAGATGCAGATCATGAATCTTTCGGGTCAGGTCAAATTTTAGTTATATTCTAATTTGTTTTTGAATAAAACTCGTTTTTAAATGCAGGAGAAGGGTAGGTAAACGTTTAACAACACCCTGTATAGCTACTTGTATTTGCATGTACAGGTACAACATCAACTAAATACATGATACAATACTCTTGTCTAAACTTCCAGATTCATGTTTTGTGTTAAAGGTGTCTAACTACCATGTCTAACAATTTTTTTTCAGTCCTATTCCTAAAGGCTTCTCAAAATAAAACTTACACCAAATAATAATAATAATAATAATAATAATAATAATTACTACAACCCATAACCTTAACCAAGGCCCCAGAAGCTACCCCAGAATAGAGCCTACATTTAGCTGTATAACATACTATATTTCTAAAGAAATTGAAGGTACACTGTCTTAGATATTCAAGGTTAAAGGTCATATCATGTAACCTTGAGATGAAGAATTTAATATTTCTTTATAAAACAATTTTTTATGAAAACTATGCTCCCTTAGCTTTAAAATAAGCCTAAGATATAACGTTGAAATTCACAACCCATTGATTTTTTGATGGTCACTGTTTAAAACCAAGCTTGTCCGTTAGTTTGGTTGTCATTGGTTTTCCCTTTCCCTCAGTTTTATCGTAACGTCGCACCTGAGCGGTCAAGCGCATTCTCAATAGTGGAGTTGAGATAACAAAATGGCTGGCTTGCATTAGAATTTGAATGTGTGGGGTGAATTAGAAAATTGGTTTTGATATAATTCGCTTTAGCGGAGAAAATCTCGCATTCAACAAAATGATCATCTGATTTTTTATATGTGATCAATCGTCAAATTAGACGGATTAGGTTCTAGTGTTAACCATTTAAGGTAACATTTTCCCTATCAGTTACCTTGAAGAAATTGTGTAATATAAGACCTTTCAGTTTATAGAAAGGTGTTTTTGTTTTTTTCCTCTTTTGGATTTCGTTGCTCGTTGCTCGTTGTTTGTTTTCCTGTTCCTGCCCCTTTGACTTTGAGTTAATTTGAAGGTCTTCCCTTTTGGGTTCGTACCTGCACATACGTACAGAGTTGTATGTAATATACCGAAGGTTGAAACGAAAAACCCTAAGCAAGGCTTTTAAACCGTACCGTATCATCCGTGGATCATCGAATGATAGGATGTTTGTTTGAAACTGTATGTATATAGTATATATATTGTGTCATTTTATCTATGTGTCTATATTTATAAAACGTTTATACAATTTATTTATTCATGCATGTTAGTTTTAAATACAAGTTAAAGCAAGATCTCGAGTAGTGAAATTGTCATAGGGTAGTTTTTAAGATTTACAACTACTGTGATACAAATCACCATTCTGTTAATTTTGCTAGACATTAAAATTCTTAATCAGTATAATTACCGTTTACAATTTGCATTAAACAATAAAGCCCTACTTAGAAAGTTTACATTTCACTACATGTTTGAGTTTTATTTATTTTTATTTATTTATTTTGTGGTTTTAATATTTGCTTACCAGCTTGTAACCTGTAAGTATATGCACCGTACGACCAAAATTGTGGAAGTTGTCTATATCTTAGTAAAAGATCTATTTCTTCGTTTATCTAATGAGTTTGAAGCTTTAGTAAGGAGAATTGTTTTAAAACAAAGTTTGTTGTTTTTTTATCTTGTATATCTTGTATTACCCCGCCCTCTCCGACTTATTGGGGGTTAGCCGGCAAAAACTGAAGTAGTGTTATTTAGGTCAAGCTGATACTTCCAGCACAGCTATATTTTGATAGGTTTGGTATTTATCTATATAAAAATAGTCTTTGTGATTTTGTAGGCTATAAAGATAAAAGTTCTACTATGATTAGAAACAAAGTTATGAATTGTTTTTTTTTCACCTTGTAAGCGTAAATTTTACATTTTTATCATATTTGCAACCCCGTTTAATAATACCGTATGTCACTAAGGGTTATATTTTTACATACGTAAGTTACTTGATGTCCTCTACCATCCTAGTAAATTTCACGAAAATCTGAGATGGTCAGGTTGAAAAGTTCATATTTTTGGTGATGGGCATGGAATGACCCGAATGACATCGAAACAACAGTATTTGACCTGACCCGAAAAAACCAATAGCAGATTCGTGTTCTTCATACCAAAAAGCTGTAGAAAAACCATATGAAAACCTGGAATTTTTTTTGTGTTGTACAGTGTTACTATTATACATAGCTTTTGTCAACCAATATTATACACCACATAGTAATAGAGTGAGGTTATTGCTCATAGTTATAGGTTATGTTTAATGAGTATCTTTATGTTTATGAATAAAATGCAAAATTATTTATTAATCAATATTTTTTTAATGAAACAATTAGGTATTTTATACACAACACAAAAAGAAAAAATAAGCATCCGTTACAACAATTGTTCAAAATGACCACCTTCTGCTTTCCACTAAACAATAACGTAAAGGATCTCAAAAGGCACGCACAGTATTCCTGAGAAGTCAGGCTTCATTTCATTGTTTGGTACGTATAGTACAATCTTTTAGTTTCTTTTAGATTGTGCATCTCAATTTGCATAACTTAAAAAATAAAAACTAATTGCTGTTAATTTGATATTAAATAATTTGATTACTGTTTCTATAGTGGACTATTGAAAATGATTGAAGCTTAAATTTGAAATTTAGTGTATAATTGGTTGCCTATCGTTTACAGAAAAGCAATTCATTGATTGGCATGTTTTTTTAATAAAAGTATACATAGTTGGAATATAATGAAATCCCTGTATAGTGTGTTCCCAATTACTGTTCATAACAGTATTACCCTTTCATTATTGATTTTATGACACAAGATCTTGCTTGTATAAGAAATGGCCGAAAATGATAACTGCATTTCAATATTACTTCTAATAGTTATAACACAGTATATATTATTATTTTTAAAATCTAAAAGATTTCATTATTTTCTACAGATCAGCACGACGAAGTCTTTAGAGCAAAACCATAGAGTCATTTTTTGAATCAGTGTTGGCCATTAACTGATTAAAAAGTTAATTGGTTGATTAATCTACTAAATTTAATTACAATTAAATTATATTGCAATTGAAGTGAAAAAATCAATTGCAATTAACAATTAATTTTTAGTTCAACTAAGATTTTATAAATTATAAATCAATTGTGACCAACAAGTAATTTCTAATTAAATTAGCAATTAGATTTTCTCTTGACTATTCAACATTCTTTTGTTACTGCTGGTGCTTGCTGTCTTCCACGTTCTAGAGTTTCATGATGATATCCAGAGCCAAGAAAGATGAAATGAATAAGGAGATAAGGATTAATATTGTCAAAAGCTTTTTAAATCATAGGCGTCCCGTATATTTTAGCTGACTAAATTAATTAAAGAAATAATTAACGAATTTGCTGAAATTCGTAACCTATTTTTGTGTTACAGCACATACACTTATTTGTAAATAATTTGATCTATTTGATTAACCATGTGGTGATTTCAGTAGGTACAAAATTACATTTATATATTATTTATTTAACCACCTCGAAAAACAAGCAAAAAATATTCAGAACCTAAAAATGAGAAATGATTCATATCCCTTAAATGATGGTATAAGAGGGTGTTAGATGATTAAATAATCCATATCTCGATAGTTTGTATTTTTAGTAGTTTTCGAAGAAAAATTAATTTTTGCACTAATATATATATATTATATATATATATATATATATATATATATATATATATATATATATATATATATATATATATATATATATATATATATATATATATATATTGCGATGAATTGGCATAAACAGAATAATTTTGATTTCTTTTGCCACCTCGGCTAGCAAAATAAAAATATATATAATGAATTTGGCTAATTAAAAATAAAATATTGTTTTTATATTCAAAAATACATTCAAATAATGAATAATTGCTGTTAGCTTGTAAATAATTGATTTATAAATAAATTAAATTAAAAAAAAAACTGTGTACTTTGGAAATGCTTCTCAACTTCCCTCTTTTATAAATTCTTATATGATTCAAAAAAATACCTTTTAATAGATTTAATAATGCAATGGTTATATAAAATTAATGTTACGTTAGTTCTTGACTAACTCAAGTTTACGTAAGAGAGTTGGGCGCCAGTTAAATAACTTAAATTAACAGAATTAAATTTAATAAAGACTCATCTCATGGTGAATGTGGATTCTTGTGGTATTAAAAAAAATTATACAAATTGAAATTTAAAAACACTTTTAAAATTGAAATCTTAATAAATTTTTAACTATTACTAAATTGTTCATATCACTTTACTACACTTTAGAAACGATAGTCTTTTCTTCAGCAAATGCCAATACAAAAAAGGAAATAACTTCCTACCTTTTTTTTTATATATTTCTTCTTTCCCTTTACTATAGATGTCCTCTTTCCCAAACCATTGGCAGAGTAGATCACTTTATGTTGACCCAGGGCTGGTTTCCAATTCAGGGTTGACTTTCTTCCTTTTGCATGGATTTTCCATATAATATCATCCACACACTTGATTTTGGAACTCACTTTTGTTTATTAACTGCGGGTATATATCCCTTTTTCGAAGAACTTGTATTTGCTTTTTGTTTTTAATTAAATAAAACACCGATTGAAGGTTTTAATCGAAGATTTATTATCTTGCTTATTTAGCAAGTAAATTAGCTTTAAAAGGTGGTTCTTTATACACTTTTACAATTTATTACCTTTTTAATACTTTCGCCGTATTCCATACATCAACCAACTTAACTATTTATTTACAATATTATCAGCCACGACTTTACTGGATTTACTATAATATCTTTACTCTTTCGTCGTTTAACAGTAAGTGATTATTTACATATTTACTATATTTCTTACACGACTTTACTGCGTCGCTTTCTATCAGGAACTCCTCTAAAATTATGATTTTCTAAGCTTAAATACTATTTCCTATTTACATAATTTGACGTCACCTTATGATCTAATACAATGACTACACTATTTACAACATATAATACATAATAGCAGATTATTACTCTTTATAAAAGTGACACATCTATTACAGATTAATTACACAGTACTTTTACGCAATAATAACGAACTATTTACAAAAACAAAACCTTAAAGAATCACATAACCCGTCGATATACTCATTTGAAATCATACATAATTGAATTACATCACAACAATAACTTGCGCACAACTGGATGTTACGTATACTTAAGTAATCGGTGAGTAAGCTGTTTGATAATAAATAGAAACATGTATTATTTAACCTTATTAAAAAGTATACACATTGATTTCAAAATCAATGACACTCCATTAAATAACTTAAATTTATTTTTACCAGGAAAAGTTGATAAAGATATTTCAAAAGTGTTAGTTTTCAACGAAGATTTTAGAATTTTCCAAAATTTTCCAAAATTTCCAAAATTTTGACACTAAAATCCACAGCATTTATCCCCTCCTGTTTGAAATAAAATTGTAAATGCAATTTTACTTTTAAACACAACAAATGTTAAAATACATTTATTTTTAAACACCAATTCATATTTTTGTATTTTTATATTTTATCCCCAATAAATTTCCTTAGTCTAATCTATCATAACAAGCTATCTACAAAATTTACAATAATAATTACATCTTATCAATCCTCGTCCCAATCCTATTCATCTAATTATTTCAGAATCCTATTTCTTCATATCATCAAGTTTTCATATTCATTTTCATTAATGCATGTCCTCTTAACTAATTTACTAATCTTTTCCTCATCAATATCAATAGTTCATCATAATTTTCAATATTATTCATTTCTAAAATACTTCTAACCCTCTAACTTCTTCTAACCACAATTCTATTTTATTTTCATTTTTAATAAACATACTAATCATAATCAATTCACCTTTATTTACTTCCTAATCTTTTATCTTCTCATTATCCAATTATCTTTAATTAATCTAAAAATTATCATTCAATATACTTCAATATTCCTATCATTATTTTCATCTTCATTCATCATTTCATTATATAATTATCATAATTTAAACCCCATTTTCCCCTATTTTAATAAATATTTCACTTATCTTTCTTCAATCATATTCAAACTATTCCCTTTCATATTTTTAATAACATATACAAAAACATAAGTCCTAATTGGGTATAAATTCCATAAGCCTGTTTATTATATAAAGTCATATCGGTTACATAAAGTCTAAATCAGTTTTATTTATCATACTTCGGTTTATTGTCTTCATCGGTTATATAATTCTAATTTAATAATTCTCCTAAAAAGACCTTCTTTGTTTCTTTCTTCTGCTTTTATAATTTAATAGATGGAAATTACTAAATGGTAATATTTGTCTTTTACAAAATTTCTCTATAATTTTAATCTTTTCCCTACTGCCTGTAACAAACTTTCTATTTTTCCCTTCTGTCTTGAAATTACACAATATAATTTTATTCCTGTCTTTCTTTAGCTTGCCTTTTAATTTCACTTTTTTATTCCTAATTAGTTTACCTATAATAACCTCTTTATCAGCTCTTCTACTATAATCTACCTTGACAAAACTTCCCTTCTTTAAAATTTCATCTTCATTAATATTACAATTTGCATCTATCTTTTCGGACTCATCTTCTACAGTTTTATCATGATTATTTCCTACATCTACTTTTCCTAATTCTGTTGAATGTACTTCATCGTTATTAATTTGTTTAACTTCCTGATCTTTCTTATATTCTTTGCTAAATTCTAATTTGCTAATTATTGCCTCTTTTAGATTTATTATACTGCTTGTTATTTCATCCATTTTTATATTATTTCTTGATATCTCTTCCGATTGTTTGTCAAATTTAGTATTCACCTCTTCTTTCATTTCTTTCATGTCTTCAGACAGTTTGTTAAATTTAGTATTCATGTCTTCAGACTGTTTGTCAAATTTAGTTTTCATGTCTTCAAACTGTTTGTCAAATTTAGTATTCATGTCTTCAGACTGTTTGTCAAATTTAGTATTCATGTCTTCAGACTGTTTGTCAAATTTAGTTTTCATGTCTTCTGACTGTTTGTCAAATTTAGTTTTCATGTCTTCTTTCATTTCTTTTATGTCTTCAGACTGTTTGTCAAATTTGGCATTTATTAGTTCCAAAATTTGCGCAAATTCAGATTTCTCTGTTTTACCTTCTTCTCCGTTCCCCTCCATTACTGAAATGGTTAAAGCTTTCTGATTTTCAGCCACAACTAATTCTTTATCTGTATACTTCTTTTTCAATACTAAATTACTTTCCGCGGCAGAATAAATATTTTTAACCGACGTCATACATTAATCACTACACAGAATTTACTCTAATATCTTTTAAATATGTTATTATAAGCCTAATCTTTTTTTTTAAATTTGCTATAATACGCAGTAATATGCCTACAAAATTCTAATATAAACCTAATAAGCTAATAAAAGCCAAATAACCTATCAAAGCCTATTAATAATCAAATACCAAATCATTTATTATAACCTACAAAAGCCTATTAATATTCAAAAGCCCCACGTTGACAGCGACAAATTTATATGCGATGAATTGGCATAAACAGAATAATTTTGATTTCTTTTGCCACCTCGGCTAGCAAAATAAAAATATATATAATGAATTTGGCTAATTAAAAATATAATATTGTTTTTATATTCAAAAATACATTCAAATAATGAATAATTGCTGTTAGCTTGTAAATAATTGATTTATAAATAAATTAAATTAAAAAAAAAACTGTGTACTTTGGAAATGCTTCTCAACTTCCCTCTTTTATAAATTCTTATATGATTCAAAAAAATACCTTTTAATAGATTTAATAATGCAATGGTTATATAAAATTAATGTTACGTTAGTTCTTGACTAACTCAAGTTTACGTAAGAGAGTTGGGCGCCAGTTAAATAACTTAAATTAACAGAATTAAATTTAATAAAGACTCATCTCATGGTGAATGTGGATTCTTGTGGTATTAAAAAAAATTATACAAATTGAAATTTAAAAACACTTTTAAAATTGAAATCTTAATAAATTTTTAACTATTACTAAATTGTTCATATCACTTTACTACACTTTAGAAACGATAGTCTTTTCTTCAGCAAATGCCAATACAAAAAAGGAAATAACTTCCTACCTTTTTTTTTTATATATTTCTTCTTTCCCTTTACTATAGATGTCCTCTTTCCCAAACCATTGGCAGAGTAGATCACTTTATGTTGACCCAGGGCTGGTTTCCAATTCAGGGTTGACTTTCTTCCTTTTGCATGGATTTTCCATATAATATCATCCACACACTTGATTTTGGAACTCACTTTTGTTTATTAACTGCGGGTATATATCCCTTTTTCGAAGAACTTGTATTTGCTTTTTGTTTTTAATTAAATAAAACACCGATTGAAGGTTTTAATCGAAGATTTATTATCTTGCTTATTTAGCAAGTAAATTAGCTTTAAAAGGTGGTTCTTTATACACTTTTACAATTTATTACCTTTTTAATACTTTCGCCGTATTCCATACATCAACCAACTTAACTATTTATTTACAATATTATCAGCCACGACTTTACTGGATTTACTATAATATCTTTACTCTTTCGTCGTTTAACAGTAAGTGATTATTTACATATTTACTATATTTCTTACACGACTTTACTGCGTCGCTTTCTATCAGGAACTCCTCTAAAATTATGAATTTCTAAGCTTAAATACTATTTCCTATTTACATAATTTGACGTCACCTTATGATCTAATACAATGACTACACTATTTACAACATATAATACATAATAGCAGATTATTACTCTTTATAAAAGTGACACATCTATTACAGATTAATTACACAGTACTTTTACGCAATAATAACGAACTATTTACAAAAACAAAACCTTAAAGAATCACATAACCCGTCGATATACTCATTTGAAATCATACATAATTGAATTACATCACAACAATAACTTGCGCACAACTGGATGTTACGTATACTTAAGTAATCGGTGAGTAAGCTGTTTGATAATAAATAGAAACATGTATTATTTAACCTTATTAAAAAGTATACACATTGATTTCAAAATCAATGACACTCCATTAAATAACTTAAATTTATTTTTACCAGGAAAAGTTGATAAAAATATTTCAAAAGTGTTAGTTTTCAACGAAGATTTTAGAATTTTCCAAAATTTTCCAAAATTTCCAAAATTTTGACACTAAAATCCACAGCAATATATATATATATATATATATATATATTGCGATGAATTGGCATAAACAGAATAATTTTGATTTCTTTTGCCCCACCTCGGCTAGCAAATAAAAATATAAGCGTTGAATTCGGCTAATTAAAAATAAAATATTGTTTTTATATTCACTTATTACATGCTTACAAATAACGAATAATTACTGTTAGATTGTAGATAATTGATTTATAAATAAATTAATTTTTTTTAAAGACTGTGTACTTTGGAAATGCTTTTCAACTTCCCTCTTTTATAAATTCTAATATGATTTGAAAATTCCTTTTAATAGATTTAATGATGCAATGGTTATATAAAATTAATGTTACGTTAGTTCTTGACTAACTCAAGTTTACGTAAGAGAGTTGGGCGCCAGTTAAATAAATTAACATAACAGAATTAAATTTAATAAAGACTCATCTCAGGGTGAATGTGGATTCTTGTGGTATTAAAAAATATACAAATTAAAATTGAAAACACTTTTTAAAATTGAAATCTAAATTAAGTTTAATGGCTAAATTGTTCAAAACACTTAATTACACCTCACAAACGATAGTCTTTTCTTCGTCAGATACCAAAGGAAATAACTTCCTACCTTTTTATAAAGCGATGCTTCTTCCTTTTTCTATAGATGTCCTCTTTCCAAAACCAATTGGTAGTGCAAGTCACTTATGTTGTCTCAGTGCCGATTTCCAATTCCGGTTGACTTCCTTCCTTTTGCATGGCTTTCCCACATAACACCATCCACACTCTTGGTTTTGGTAACTCACTTTTGTTTTATTTTAATAACGGGTACTATATCCCTTTTTCGAAGAACTTGTGTTTGCTTCTTGTGTTTAATTAAATAAAACACCGATTGATGGTTTTAATCGAAGATTTATTATCTTGCTTACTTAGCAAGTAAATTAATTTTAAAAGGTAGTTCTTTATACACTTTTACAATTTACAACCTTTTTAATACTTTCGCCGTATTTCATTCATCAACCAACTTAACTATCTATTTACATTTGTACTATATTATTTACATGACCTCACTCTTTCGCTTTATCTCAGGAACTGTCTATTTACATTTTTATTATATTTCTTATATCGACTTTACTCTGTCGTCGTTTATCATGAAGTCTCTATTTACATTTTACTATTGTCTTTAACACGACTTTACTGCGTCGCTTTATATTACTGAATGTCTTTTATCTTACACGACTTTACACCGTTGCTTTCTATCAGTAAGTCCTCTATTTACATTTCTATTATATTTCTTATATCGACTTTACTCAGTCGTCGTTTATCATGAAGTGTCTATTTACATTTTACTATTCTTTTTTAACACGACTTTACTGTGTCGCTTTATATTACTGACTCTCTTAAAATTATAATTTTCTAAGCTTATATACAATTGACTATTTACATAATTATATTACACAATCTGACGTCACCTTACGAACTAATACAAACTGTACACTCATATAATACATAATAGCAGATTAATATTCTTTATAAAAATGACACATCTATTACAGGTTATTATACAGTACTTTTACGCAATAATAACGAACTATTTACAAAAACAAAACCTTAAAAAATCACATAACCCGTCGATATACTCATTTGAAATTATACGTAATTGAATTACATCACAACAATAACTTGCGCACAACTGGATGTTACGTATACTTAAGTAATCGGTGAGTAAGCTGTTTGATAATAAATAGAAACATGTATTATTTAACCTTATTAAAAAGTATACACATTGATTTCAAAATCAATGACACTCCATTAAATAACTTAAATTTATTTTTAACAGGAAAAGTTGATAAAAATATTTCAAAAGTGTTAGTATTTAACAACGATTTTAGAATTTTACAATAATTTTCAAAATTACCAAAATTTTGACACCAAAATCCACAGCAATATATATATATATATATATATATATATATATATATATATATATATATATATATATATATATATATATATATATATATATATAAAAGGGAAAGATTGTCTGTCTATCTGTATATATATATATATATGTATCATTGGAAAGGTCTTGGCCCAGAATAGAAAATAAGACTATTGGACTCTGGTCGGCCATCGTGGTCCGAAATAACAGCGAAAAACCCATATATGGAAGTTAAAAATGGGTACTGAGATTGATGTGACAAGAAAATATATATAGATCTCGCACAGCAAGCTAGCTGCTGCCGCGAGCGGAAAGTAAAAACATGTAATTTCAATAAAGCGCAGCAGAGCGCGCCGGGTATTTGCTAGTAGTAAATAAATTACTTCCTCTATATATGTCAAAGGCAGATAGTCAAATCCGGCAAATAATGATTTGCATAGTCATTTATTAAGTGACGGGTCAGATAGTAAGTCGAAAATAAATCTATACGATCTTGCTATATGCCTAGGCATTTACTAAATGCCGTTGTTTAGAACAGGCAGTTAGTAAATGACTTCATGTACTATTGGTAAATAAGGCTATAGGTAATAAGGAATATGCAGAATATTCTTTTTTACCGGAGCACTTGTAAAAGCTTTGAACATTGTAAAAAGAGTACTTAGAAGTTGCTTCTCGCAAAGAAACCTGCTTATTTGTAGACACATCTTGATTACTTATTTATTAACTCCCTGTTCTAAATAATGGCATTTAGTAAATGCCTAGGCAAAGGTAAAGCTTTTCCAAGTACGCATGTAAAAACGAATGTTCTACAAAGAAATGTGCATGTTATTACCTTATTTGCCGACAGCACATTAAGCCATTTACTAACTGCCTGTTCGAAAAAACGGCATTTAGATAATGCATAGGCATATACCTATTAGTAAAATCGTATAGATTTATTTTCGTCTTATTTAGTAAATAACTCAGCATATAATTATTTGCCGGATTTGACTTTCTGCCTGCTACATATATTGAGATAAAATGAGTTCCTATATTGGACAGCTGTGAAGCTGTGAATTTACAATCTGTGACAAGGGATCTACAAAACTAAACATTTTGTGTGTTAATTACATACTGTTGTGTTATATGCAGTTAAAAATTTTATATAGGTAATTTGGGTTGCCTATCTTTCAGGCGTTCATAAACTAATCCATGTTAAAAGGTTTATTTTATAGTTTCAAGAGTACGGTTGAAGCCAGCTAAATACTGGAGTTAAGATAAATACATCCTATTTGCGATATTTTCTTGTTAAAGTTACATTTCATGCAAGGTTATTTAACGTTCCGATCTATTCATTACATAACCTCAATTTTTGAAAATAATTTTAAAAATGGGTTTCTTTAGTGGAATAATTTATTCATATTATGTTAACATGCATAAAAAGTTTTATATTTCAACAAAAGGATACTAGTTAAGTGTGTATATAACTTTATAATTGTAATTTTGAATACAACGACTGGTACGTTGAAATATTTTCTTAATCTTCCGTCAATAGCTCAGATTTGATAATGCACCTATAATTAAATAAAACGGGCTATTATGAGTAGATTTGCATATATAAAAGTTACTTACCTTACTTAATTTTCAAGATTGGGTGATTTTTCTTTTTACGGTTCCTAGTGTTGGCTTATCGAGCCACAGTTCTAATTTAATTTATGTAGGTTTATGAAGTTATTGTTGGAGTTTTGTTGGTTAACATCTTGGCTGTGTAAGCTGTATAAAGTTTTTGTAGTTCAATGTGTGTTTTTTTAGCCAATTCAAATTAAAAATGTCCACAGACCTGTGCCGATAGTAAAATTTCATTTTTAGTTAATTTTGTATCTTAAGTATTTGTTTTTTGATGTCAAACTAATGGGAAAAGTTAAATAAACATATTGTGTACAGATTAACGGGTAAAATTGGTATGTGGACCTATTTAAATGGAAATTTATACAATTTTAGTCTACCGTGTGAATTTGGTTTGTTCGACTCAAATTGTAAGTTATTGTTGGGTTTTTTAGATAGAAATGTTATATTGTTATTTTAAGGAAGTGTTGGGGTTTCTTTTTATGTAATCAAATGAAAAATTTAAAGAAATTTATATTTTATTGGAAAATGTTAAATGACAGTTCAATCCATGGATTACTTGATAGTATTATATTGTTTTTGTTTCTATATGTTTTTAATGTAAATTACAATGAGAAAAACAATCAGTAATCTCCAGAATGCAGTGAGGGAGGTTGTGTTGTTTCTATGTTGATTAACCTTTAAAAACATGCATTTTCATAATTTAAAAATAAAGGGAGGTTATGGATATAAAACAAAATAAGATTTCGTGCAGGAAAAATATGTATAACTTACGCTATCGTCATAATTCCAAGAAGAATATAAATTATAGAATCGATTTGGATGGCTTCATATCAGATCAAAAGTTTAATCTGATAAAAAAAATTTTAAGAAGATTTAATTTTATTGCAATCAAGCAATTTTACACTTCCACCAGTGAAGAGGTTGGCAGTGGTTATTAAAGCAGTCTGTTGTTAATGGGATCGGTTAAAGGATGTATCTAGTGTGCGGAAAATCGTAAGTGATTTAAAATTCATTATACTGGCCTGTCAAAAATAATTTCGGACAAACATTTTATTAAAGAGATATCGAACTATTTTACATTGAAACTATTAAAGAATATAACTGTATAATTAAAAACTTTTGAGAATGGTTAACCTAATTTCAGGAAAAAGAAAATTTACTAAATTGAGATAATTTTTTTTATAAAAAATATTCAATTTTTATTTGATTTTGGATTTGTAGATTAGATAAAATAAAAAGTAGGTAGAAATCCCCAACAATTAAAAAAAGGCTAATTGGTAGTTAGTAGAGTAATTGGTCTCTCTCCCATTATTTTTTTATGTTTTGTTTATTTATGATTAAATAAAATTGTGTTTATATTTATAATTGTGTTGCCGTGCTAAATAGTTGCCGTTATTGACATTTAAATATGCGTTGGCGTTCAATAGTTATTTACATTACAAGCTGCGAAAGTTTACTTTTAGGTGCAAGGTGCTTTTGATTGGCCGAGGCGAAGCGTAAGCGTAGCCGAGGTTAGTTAAAAACACCGAGCACCTGACAGGGCTTCCGCAGCGTGTAATGTATTAAACTTTTCATTCTCCCCCTGACATTTATTAACCACCGTAATTAAATAAATAAAATAATGGTTCAGTGATTATAATAAAATAATGTTTGCATATTCTTTATGTAGTCGTGATACTGAACAGACGTGTTTTCGAAACGGGTTTTGCATCGTAAAGAATATGAAGTGCGCCAAATGTGATGAACAATTGCCTCCTGACAGTGGCGGGGCAAGGCATGGGCGATGTGGGCCACCGCCCACGGCCTCGCGCCCCAAGGGGGCCTCGCACCGTCATGTAACAAATACTATTTATTCTGAAACCCGGACACTTCGCCCACTCATCTTTTAGTACCATATTGGCCAGCGAGGAGTCTACTTCGCCCAATTTTTGAAATGTATCACATTGCTCAACATGACCACTTTGCCCAACTTTCCACAATGCCCAACAGGATCGTTTTGCACACCTTTTAGCTAGGGATAAAATGTCCACCTCGACCACTTTGCCAAACTCTTGTATAGACCCCCAACGCTAAAATTCCGTTCGTTAGAAACCGGTTACTAAACACACACACATAAAGTGTTGAATAATAGTACCGAAGTTGTGTGACCACAATCTAACCGAATTAGTTATTTGTATATCAAGCCGCGAAATGTCTTTTTAACGTACCAAGAGAATCATTGTCGCCGAGGTCTTTTGCGGCCGAGGCAGGACAATCTCGAGGACGCTAAAGAGTTTCGCAGGCAAGGTATACACAATAGTTTATGTTAATGCGTAAAAAATATATGCAATTACAAATTCCATTACTTTAAAAACCCAACAGTTTAATTCATTGTAAATAGAGAGGTGGCTTTCATTTTACAGCGTTTCTACGGAAAAACAAATAAAAGAATTTGTAAAATATCGTAAAAGTAGGTAGAGATACTGGTACTAAGTTACTTCGGCCGAAATTGTATTTCGCGGCCTGTATTGCTTATGCGAAGTAGGTACTTCGCGTACAGTTCCACAAAAATGTAATTTGTAATTGACATAAATTATGTTATATACATTATATTTTTATCAATAAAAAATATTACTCTTTTCATTTTACTTTGTATTCTTCTTCTGCGTGCCGTGTTCTGTTGCAAAGCGTTGGCATTTCCCTCCTATATAGGTAGGCTCTTATAAGAAAAAAGTGCAGTAATTTGCATCATCAGATTCCATAACAAACCACGTGGTAGGTCCTACACTTAAGTGTGTTACTAGCCATTCAGTCAACGTTAGTTACCGACTTCACGCGTACTTCGCCTGGATATTTTTAGCGTGGTCTGTACTTGGAGCTTCAAGCGCCTCGTGGGTCGCCGTGAACACACGAATAAACAATCGGCTTGTGCCGTAACTTTTTTCTTACAAGTACCGAACTGTACTTGTATTGTGCGTGTTCAATGATCACAAGTATAGGGAACCTTCAGCTTAAGGTGAACTCCGAACCATCGTACATAGCACTTGGATTTTTTTATTAATTTCAGGGAAATTTCCTGCGCGAAGTATACCTCGGTAGTTTGCCATTGACTTCCGATTTTTTAAATCTGGTGATGTATGGGCCGGGGTTCGAACCCGGGTTCTTTGGTCGGTAATCCCGCACGCAACTAATCGAGCCACAATCGCTCTCTTTACCTTGTATAGTGTGCCTAAGATATCTGATGTTAAATTGCTAAATTGTGGCCACACAACGTCGCTACTATTATCAACACCCGCACCGAGCTACTGTATCATCCCGACTGGGAATCGAACCCGGAAGCTTTCGCTATCTAGGCGGTATCTCTACTTCTGAACTACCTGAGGTAACAGCTATCAGTAGAGTGACAAATTTTCCCTATGAATTAGATATGTAGCAAACATACCAAGTAACTAGAGGCCCATTCCATCTCAAAACAGACAGGTGGTGCCGGTCAAAGTCACCAATTTTGATGAAATTTGAGTATGTTATTCTTTGTTAAAAATAAAAGGACTCATATTCTTTGTTTGCCCCCAAAAGATTCTGAATCGCGAATATCTTTACTGTATAAAATTAATTTTTTAATATTTCGAACGCTAACAGGAATAGTTTGATCCAGTTTGATTTGTCTGAAAGGTAATTTTTTTCTCTAAATCTTTGTACCATATATCTGAAGAAAGATATATGGTTGTTTATTCTTGAAAAGGTCCAATTTTGACCTCTTGTTTCTCAAAAAAAGGCACCTTTAAACATTCTGAAATTTTAATATTGTGTTCTGATTCACTTGAACTATCTTTTTCATAAATACCAATTGCATCATCTTACTGGTTCATTAAGAAATTTTAATTACCCATGGTCGGCTAAACCGTGCCTATCCTTACTTACGTCAATTCGAATAGTAATTTTTATTTTTCTGGATCAAGTGACCAAATTAATAAGTCAAGTTGCAAGGTTTTATGCCATGTAACAACAGTAGTGATATTATGTATTTAGTCAACTTTGATCGATGGTATCTCAAAAAGCTACTTAAAAAACTTGAAATTTTAATATTATTGTCTGATACATCTGAACTACGTATCTTTTCATAAATTAATATCAGTTGCATTATCCTACTTGCAACCACGGCTAGCTTAGCATATGGGCTAACTGGGCTGTAGCCCAGTGGCGCTCAGTTCAGAGGAGGGGGGCGGAGAAAAATAGATTGAGAAAATTTATTAAACATCCCTTATATAATGTTAAAGCAATGTTATTAGAACTGTAGTATAAAATTTGAAATTTGATGTGATGTAATATTTTAGCCTCTGGGCTAGCTCGATTTGGCACAACCCCCTCCCCCACCCGATAATTGAATACTAATTAGAATGTAATATAAACCAATTAAAATAGAAAAAGAAATAAAATAAGAAATCGGTATAATTTTACAATTCAATGTAAATAAAATATTACATCACATAATCAAGATTTTACACTGCAGTTTTAATAACATTGCTTAAACATTATAAGTATAGTATCATTAAGTACATTTAATAACTTTTCTCAATCTTTTTTCTCTGCTCACCCCCCTCCCCTGAGCTGAGTTCCACTGGGCTACACCCCAGTTAGCCCATATGCTAAGCTAGCCCTGGTTATAAGTAAGATAATGCAACTAATATTAATTTATGAAAAACATTCGTAGCAGCTTTTTTGAGATACCATCGATCAAAGTTGACTAAATACATAATACAATATACGAGCACATAATACAATATATGAGCACCTTGTCCTCACATTACATTAAATTATATTAGTTACAGTCTGTAAGTATATTTTAATTTTTTGCTGCTTTAAACTGATAAAAAGCATACTTTCTCAAAAAGCGGAACGTGGGACTAATTGTTAAAAATCGGAAGTGTCTAGTCATACGGCGGGACCTTAGGAATGCGGCCTGCAATCGAAAAGGGGGCCTCGCAAAACTCATCTTGCTCACATCCAATTTTGGTCTTGCCCCGCCACTGCCTCCTGATAATGATTACGTTTTCTGTCATGGATATGAAAAGGGTTTGCATTACTTATGTGCAAACATAAGGGAAACCAAATGGAGAACCGCTACCAGCGATTTTAAATCAAACTGGAAATGTTCCGTCTGCAAATCTGAGAGTGATTCTAAGATAACTGAAATAGATCCTAACAACAATCTGATAAGCATGATAAGGAAAATATTTCAAGAGGAAAATTCCCAGATCCTGAAGAGAATGGATGAATATCAAAAATCTATAGAATTTTTTAGCAATCAGATTGATGATTTTACTAAAACAATGAATGTGCTGATTTCTGAAAATAATGAAATTAAGAAAAAGAATGATCAACTAGAATCGAAGTGTAAAGTTTTTGAAAAGGAAATCCTAGATTTAAAAACAGCTGAAGAAGAAGATAAGCAATACAACAGAAATCGCAACTTGATAATAAATGGAGTACCAGATGTAATCAATGAAAATATGATGGAAATAGCAACAAATATTGGTAAATCTATCGGATTAACAATAAACCCACAAGATATCCAAGCTATTCATAGACTAAGTACACAAAACCAATCTTCGAAAAAACCCATAGTAGTACAATTCACTAATAGGGTTCAACGGGATAACTACTTACAAAAATGCTATCGGATTTAAGTTGGAAGATGCCATGATAGATGCATGCCATCGTCTTCGTAAAAATGTAAATCGTCCCGACCAAACTAGAGGCATAATAATAAAATTTGTAAGGCGATTGGACAAAGTAGAGTTTTTAAGGCTGAAGAAAGTGAAGAGAGAATTGAAAGTAAGTCACTTACATCCTGATTATAGTAAGTTAGTAAGACAGGATAATTATATTTATATAAACGAGTCACTTACATCAAGCAATAGAATTTTATATAATAAAGCTCGCGAATTCAAAAAACAAAATAATATTAAATACCTGTGGACACGAAACTGCAAAATCTTTATGAGAGCAAATGATAATGGCCGAGTTTATGAAATAAAATCTTGCAACGACTTTAATGATGTCCATTAATGAAACGGGAATTAAGATTTATTACCAGAACGTCAGAGGGTTGAGGACTAAAACAGTGTCAATTTTTAATAGTGTTCTCTCGGAGAATTATGACGTCATTTTGCTAACAGAAAGCTGGTTAAACTCGGGAATCTTAAATACTGAGATTTTTGACAATCGCTATGTGGTGTATCGTCGTGATAGAGATCATTTGTTATCTACGAAATGTGATGGTGGAGGTGTATTGGTGGCAATAAAAAGTTGTTATATTAGCGTCTGTGTCGATCGGTCATCAAATACATCTACATACGAAAGTATTTTGCTGCGTGTTAAAATAGGTTCAATATGTTATTATATTTGTACTGTATATTTTCCTCCAGCTTGCACACTAAATGAATACTTAGACTTTTATAATAATCATTTTGAATTATTACATCGAGAACTGTCAGATTATAGACTGTTAGTTTTTGGGGATTTTAATATACCAAATTTATATCCAAATCAACAAATACACTTGAATACTATTCAGAGAGAGTTTCTAAACTTTATAAATTTTCATAACTTGACCCAATATAATGAAATAATTAATGCTAACCAAAGAATCTTAGATTTAGTTTTGGCAAGCGATCACTTAATAGTGTGCAAGTCGGATAATCCACTCGTTCCTGTAGATAATCACCACCCAGCGCTGGAATGTGGCATAAGATGCGATAAACGTAAAGTTGTAAAAAATATTACTGGTAACCAATATAATTTTAAAAAAGCCAATTTTCTAAGGCTATATTACAATCTAAGCAATACAGATTGGGACGTTCTAAACAATTACAGTGATGTAAATATTGCGGTTGATAAATTCTATGAACTGTTTTACCTGGCATTAGATGATTCTGTACCTAGGACTGGCAGCTGTAAAGGAAAGTTTCCTCCGTGGTTTTCGGGTTCTATAATTAACCAGATAAAGAAAAAGGCGAGACTTCATAGAAAACTTAAAAAAACTAAGAATGATCAGATTAAGCAAGAATTTAAATCCCTCAGAGCAAAAATTAAAACTGATATTAATAATGCCTATGCACAATATTGCGAAAATATCGAATTAAACATAAAAAACGAACCTGCTACTTTTTGGTCCTTTGTTAAATCTAAAAGTATGTCTGATTCTCAAACTAGTAACATGCATCACAATGGCGTACAATTAAACTCTAAATTTGAGGTAGCTAATGCATTCGCTAACACTTTTCAATCGGCATATATTCTACAAGACAATAACAGTAATCTAGTAAATAACGACGGCGATTTAGGTGGTACAATCTCTAAATTAATTATAAATCGTGTCTCAATTGACGATGTCAAAATTGCTTTACGTTCGTGTAAGCCAAAACGAGCTGCTGGATTTGATCAAATCCCAATGTACGTATATAAAGCTTGTTCAGATTTTCTGGCTACGCCAATGGCTACGTTATTTAATCTTGCTTTAGCATCCGGTAGTTATCCGAACAGATGGAAGATATCAAAAGTGTGTCCTATTTACAAAAGTGGTGATAAACAAAATGTTGCTAATTACAGACCTATATCTCTCCTACAAACTATCTCGAAGGTATTTGAAACTATACTATATAAAAAGATAATGGCACACTCAAAACCTATGATCACAGAAACCCAACATGGTTTTATGCCAAAAAGATCTACCATTACCAATTTGCTAAACATCGTTCAGGATGCTTCAGAGGCGATAGATAAAAACTTGCAACTAGATGTTGTATATACGGATTTTGCTAAAGCGTTTGATAGAGTCGACCATAGAATACTTTTAAACAAATTATGTACATTTGGCTTTTCGAATAGCTTAGTTACGTTCTTTGAATCATACCTGACAGATAGGTGGCAAGTGGTTGTATACGATGGCGCTCAATCGGAGAAATACAGGGCTCTGTCGGGTGTCCCACAGGGAGCAAATCTAGGACCGCTTCTGTTTCTTTTATTTGTCAATGATCTGCCAAAGAATGCTATTTATTCTGAACATGCTTTATTTGCTGATGATTTTAAAATGTGGAGAGTTATCAGTGAAGTAGCAGATTGCTTTAAACTACAAAGAGATATTAATAGTATATATAAATGGAGTCAAGACAATAAGTTATATTTTAATACAGATAAATGTTGTACACTGACTTACACAAAAAAGCATTCTCCTATCGAGTTTCAGTATACAATGAATAATGTACCCCTAATGCCTAGAGAAAACGTTAGCGATCTTGGAATAGTCTTTGATAAAGAGTTAAATTTTTCTAATCATATAGAAAAAACTGTTAATGATTCACTGAGGATGTTGGGTTACATTATTCGGAATTCTTCACATTTTCATAATACTAACACTTTAATCACCCTTTATAATAGTTATGTTAGATCTCGATTAGAGTTCTCATCAGTAATATGGATGCCTTTCTACCAAAACTACATTATGCTAGTTGAAAAGGTACAGAAGAGATTCATCAGATACCTTGATTTGAAAGCTACTGGAATCTATCCTGCCTTTGTACCATACAATAATCTGCTTAACAAGTATAGCATTACATCACTACAAAACAGACGTGAGTTTACAACGCTTGTAGTGCAGTATAAAATACTACATAATTTAGTCGAATCATGTGGAAATATATTAAGTAAAATTAATTTCTTGGTTCCTAAATTAACTTCCAGAACGCCTTGTTATTTCTATTTATCTATTCCGCGTACAAATCAGCTTTTGAAATCACCTTTATATGTAGCCTGTAAATTAGCTAACCGACACGCAAAAGACATAGATGTATTCCATCCTAGTCTTGCTGTATATAAAAGAACTTGTTTGTCAGCACTTTATGCCACCAATCAGCTAACTAGCTCTACCGATTATGACTATTAACTGATATAATACAATTAACATCATGAATTTGTATTAACTTTATGTAAAAGTGATTACTTTCTCTGTCTCTCTATTGTCTCTTTATAAATATTAGGTTTTGTCTTGTAGGTGTTGTTTTTAAACTATTATAAATAAACCATTCCTTATAGCGTTCTTTGCTCACAGATATTGTTCAGGTTATCTAGAATATATAATATATCAAGTAGTTACCATTTAATATTAGATAATTTTTATTTTTACACAGGTATTATTTTAGTACGTATGTGTACAGTTATAGCGTTTTACATTATTTTTATCATTTAGAAATTACTTTTCTTTTTCGTTTGTAACAATTTGCGATTGTTTGTTTTCGTATAACATGATCATAAAGATTTAAGTACAAATTATGATCACGTGCATGTACTATGTGTGTATAACATATCAGTATCTTGTTTGCGATTAGGTATTACTCTATTACCTTTATTATACAATTTGTTAACGTCAGATTGGTGTATAGATTTTGTTTTGTTAGTGGTACACTGAAGCATAAGCTTGTATTTGTAATATAATTTGTAAATTATCTATTCTGCAAGCTGTAATTGGCTATGCTGTAGTTTGCAGTTTAAATAAATAAATAAATAAAAAAAAAAAAAAAAAAGCTAAAGAGACCAAAAATGTATATCCAGAATTAACAGCCTCACCAATTTACGTAAAAGAACATCTTACACCATTTTATAAAAACCTATTGGATGAAACTAAAAAGAAAATTACGGTGGATAGTAAGAAAAAATATAAATACGTGTCGGTGAAAAATATAACTATTTGCGCGTAAAGATGATAACTGTCCCAGAATACAAATCAAAAACCTTCTTGATATTTAAACTCAATGTACATAAAAATAGTAAACATTATTTTATATTTATTTATAGTCCTAATATAAAAATGGCTCAATTAGAATATTTAAATGAGATTAATCAATATAATTTAAATGAAACTCTAATTCTTAAAGATAAATATATTTGTAAAAATAAATTAAAAAACGGCGACACCAATTATATAAGAAGCGTAATGAAAAATTTTGATTACTTTTTAATTCTACTGGGTGTTTTAGATACAGAACAATTTGATGTCATTGTTTTGACTGAAACTTTTGGAGTTGCAGACATAAACAACTTTTTAATTGAAGGTTTCCACACTTATTACAATTTTGGTAAAATAAATAGAAACGATGGAGTTATAGCCTATGTTAAAAATACTTTAAATGCTAATGTTGAAATCAGACAATTCTTACATACATCTGTTATAACAATTACCTACACAAAAAGTAGTAACACTAAAATTGGAATAAGTGCACTGTACCGATGCCATGATATTTGTGTAGATGACTTTTTAGCTGACCTACCCAATTATTTACAGACATGCAGAGAAGAGGTAGAAATTTTTTTTGGGTGATATAAATATAGATATTCTTGATTTAGGTAATGTATCCAATGGTTATTTGAACAGTCTGTATGAATAAGGATTTAATTGAGTAATTAACGGTTATACTAGAGAAGTAAAGACAGTAAATTATGCTTAGATCACATATTTCTTAAATTAAAAAAAACAATTATTTTTCAAAAAGGTATAATCCTACAAACAGATATTACTGATCATTACACTATTCTTTTATGTATGAAAATTTCTAATAAAACTGCAAATAAAAGAAATCCGAATACAACGGCAGAGTTATGTATTCTCAATCGAAATAAATACTGTGATCTTGCCAGTAAAGAATCCTGGCAAGAAATGATACATAATAATAACCCAAACATTGCCACAGAAATGTTTGTTGATATATTAAATAAATTAAAGCAAGCAGCTACTGTTCGAAAGAGGATCCCGTTAAAAATGCGTAAAAGAAAGGAATGGATTACCGATGAGTTAGTGAAATCAATAAATATAAGAGACTATCTAAAACAACAAGTATTAATAGAACGAGATAACATAATTTTAAAATGAAATAAATAAAGATTATTAAAAGTTTCACAGTTTTATTAAAATACAACCTGACAATATTGTTTCGACAGCTATGCTGTCATTATCAAAGGTAATATAATTATAAACAAACACGTCGCTAAGGTAGATACAAAAATAGGTAACTAGATAAAATAATAATAATAATCAGAATTAAATATCTAATACTTCCAGTAACGGAGAATTACTGAGCTCAAGTTGTTCATTCATTAAAGGTACCCTGAGTTTGTGTTTGTATATATCTCAAAGGCTTCTAAAATGTCTAATTTGCGTTTGTTATTACAGAAATGTAGGAATTTAATATTATTTTGAGGAGTCATTGTGTTGTTTTCTTCTAAAAGGTGTTTGGCGTAATAATTTTAGAAAAAAACCACACAATGACTCCTCAAAATAATATTAAATTCCTACATTTTTGTAATAACAAACGCAAATTAGACATTTTAGAAGCTTTTGAGATATACAACACAAACTCAGGGTACCTTTAATGAATGAACAACTTGAGCTCAGTAATTCTCCGTTACTGGAAGTATTAGATATTTAATTCTGATTATTATTATTATTTTATCTAGTTACCTATTTTGTATCTACCTTAGCGACGTGTTTGTTTATAATTATATTACCTTTGATAATGACAGCATAGCTGTCGAAACAATATTGTCAGGTTGTATTTTAATAAAACTGTGAAACTTTTAATAATCTTTATTTATTTCATGATTATGGAGTTCCACAAAATAAGGCTGGAAACAATAAACAAGATAATTTTAAAAGATTACTACAAAAACTACAGAAATATTGTAAATAACTGCATTAAAGTAACAAAACAAAACTATTATAAAAATAAATTATTAGAAAAACCTAACGATATTAAGCATTTTTGGAAAATATTGAAGGAAAATGTAAGTGATTGTAATTCGAAAGTAGAAATTACCTGTATTAAAACACCTGAAGATATTCTCCTAAAAAATAACCAGTTAATTGCAAATAAATTTAACGCCCATTATTGCAGTATTGGTAAAAGCATGGCGGAAGAACTACACAGAAAAAATAAAATAACGCAACATGAAAATACTTTTTTTTTCTTTTTCTAATGCAATCACATTATTTTTACGACCTGTGACTAGTTTAAATGAAATTATAAATTGTATAGATTCACTTAAAAAAATAAATCTTCAGGCAAAGATAATGTAACAACAGAAATGCTAAAAAATTGTTAAAAAAGATATTGCAGAGCCTTTAAAGCATATCTGCAACTTAATCCTAAATACAGCCGAATTTCCAACAATGTATATATATTTTTCTAATTATCTTCTACCAGTTCAGCATTAGTTGCTATTCATGGTACAGTTCATTTATAGTTGTCACTGTGTTTCACTAGTGGTGCCTATTTGCACCTTTCACTAAATTTAAATGTTGCACCTATTGTTTGTTGAACATATTCACTGAGCACTTTTTTTGAGTATTATTCACTGTCACTTACTAGTAGGTCAATAGGTAACTTCCGTTTCAGTCTTGTATGTATCGATTTTGCGCCTAATCCATAGTGAGTTGCACCACTGCATTGCTTGAGGTTGCCATAGAATTGTCTGGATCTTTTATTTATGAATTCTTGTATAGTCGGAATGCCCAACTCCCTATGTAGTTGTGTATTTCTTACGTACCATTCGGCATTCGTGATGATACGGAGCACTTTATTTTGTAGAACCTGTAATTTGTGTAGGTTTGTTTTCGAAGTTGTACTCTAAATGCAGCAGCCATACGTGAAAATTGGCCGGATGATTGCTGAGTAGATAAGTATTCCATATTTAGTCTTGAGTGATGATTTTTTATTAAGGATTGTATACAGCATACTGAGTCTTGCGTACGATTCTGTCAGCTTCTTGTTAATGTGTAGGCTCCATGTTAATCTTCGGTCCAAATATAGACCAAGGTATTTAATAGCCTTATCCTTAGGGTTCCAAGGTATTGGAGTGTTGTCTATAGATATATTGGGTGGATCTGTAGGTCTGCGGAGCGTAAAAATTTTGCATTCGCATTTGCTAGCATTTATTGTAATACACCAACGTTCGAACCACTCAGTTAATTTATTTACGCCTTCTTGGAGAGCTCCTTTTGCTTCATGTATGTCTACATTTTGAACTATTATCGCTGTATCGTCGGCATACATCGCAAGGTCGTTATTGGGATTAGTTGGTATATCTGACATAAAAGTGCTAAACAGGATTGGTCCCAGAATTGAGCCTTGAGGGACCCCTGATTTAATTTGCCGTGTGGAGGATAGGTAAGATCCAATTCTTACCTGGAAGCTTCTGTCGGTTAGAAACGATCGTATGATTTGCAGTAAGTATGTGGGAATGTCCATTCTTAACAATTTATATATTAGCCCATCCGTCCATACTCGGTCGAAGGCTTGCGCGACATCGACAAATGCAATAAGAGTATGCATCTTATATTCAAACCCTCTTTCAATAATCTCAGCACCTGGTGATTGGTGGAATGATAATTTCTAAAGCCAAATTGCATTGGGGGTATAGCATTGTGATCATCTAGAAATTTGGTCAGACGTCTGTGAATGACCCGATCAAGTAGCTTAGATACAGATGATAGTAAGCTTATTGGTCTGTACGCTGTTGGGTCGCTATGATTCTTGTTGGGTTTGGGAAACATCAAAATGTGAGCTAGTTTCCATGTATTTGGAAAATACTTTGTTCTTAGACACGCGTTAAAAATTGCTGTTAGATAGGCTACTGATTTTGGGGGAAGGTTTTTTAGCACAATATTGGGAATCATGTCATGTCCAGGGGCTTTTTTGGTTTTCAACTTTTTGATGTATTCTCTAATTTCTGTAGGCGAGACTGGATCTATTGGTTATAATATTGCTACTGTCATTGGTGTTAATTTTTAGCTTAACTTGTTCGATATGGTCCATGTTGTTTTCCTCAAAGGTAGTGGTGAATACTTGCTCCAAATGAGTGGCGAATACTTCAGTTATTGCCTGATCCTCCAGGTATGCTTGAGCATCCACACGAATCGTTGGTATTAATTGAGGTTGTCGGAGAATTTTCTTGGTGGCTCTCCACATATTCGGGTCCCCTGGGTCTAAGTTTTCAATATAATAGTTATATGATTGGAGTTTGTGATTATCCAGTTTTTCTTTGTTCTAATTAATTGATTTAGTCTAGCTTTGATTGTTGGATCGCGTGTTCTTTGCCACTGTGTTATTCTTCTTATTCTGTGTTTTTCCTTGATTACGTTAAATATTTCAGGTGGGGGGGGAGGGGTTGGTAGTCAAGGTATCTACGTGGTCGGTTGGTGTCCAACAATATTGAAAACAGCCATAATAGTTCCAATCTTTAAATTTGGATGTAAAAATAATGTTATTAATTATAGGCCAATCGCGTTACTTAGTAATATATCTAAAATCATAGAAAAGATTATTAAAAATAGATTAGTGCACTTTATAGAAAGTAATAAACTGTTACATAAAAATCAATTTGGTTTTAGACAAAATAAAAGCACAGAGAATGCAATAGCCTTACTTTCCTCAAAAATATACGACAGTGTAGATAGATCGGAATGTTGTGCGGCGGTATTTCTTGATTTGGCAAAAGCTTTTGATACGGTAAGTCATGAACTGCTGCTGCAAGCATTAGATAGACTTGGCGTTAGGGGAATTGCATATAAACTATTTAAATCATACTTAGAACATTGGAATCAACAAGTCAAAATCTCTGGAGCCTTAAGTGAGATAAGAGAATTCGAATACGGAGTCCCCCAAGGCAGTGTTCTCGGTCCAATACTCTTTATAATTTACTTAAATGGCCTAATTGCGTTAAGTGATAATGACATTATATCGTATGCAGATGATACAGTAGTCTTTGTTCAAGGACATACTTGGGAGGAAGTCTACGCAAAGGTTAGTGAAAAAATGTCTACAATAATGCACTGGCTCCAACATAATTTGCTCACTTTAAATATAGAACACCATAAATATGTAATTCCATTTACATCGTACAAAAACGGGTTACCATCGTTTAGAGATATCAAAGTTCAGAGTACCGATTTATCTATAGCTGTCGTAGAAAATACAAAATATCTAGGGATTTATATAGACTGTCACTTGAAGTGGAATACTCAAATCTGTAAAAGTGTAGAAAAGTTGCGGAAAATGTTTTTTATATTCCGGAGAATAAAATGCTTTCTTAATTCGGACGAGTTGAGAATTGTATTGAGATGTAATAAGTCCACCTCATTGAAAATTTTATTTAACGATAAGATCGTAAATGTGAAGACAAATATTTCACATATCAAATCTAAATTAAAAGATGGTTATGCTAGGTGTTAGTCATAATTAATCTAAAGGCTACATATTGGGTAACAGTTAGGCTCATCAATATTTAAAATAGAAATTAAGAATAGAATTTCATGCAAACATAACTTTAACTCATAAGCATAATAAAAGGTTTGATTTTTAAAAAAGGATATCAATCATTTAGATTGTTTTATGATAATACATGTTTATACAACCCAAGTTGCATATTGGGATGGTTTTTTTCATTTGTAGAGAAGATGTAATATTCTTGTTTAAATATAGAGTCTACGATCTTTAACGTAGGATGAGTTTTTCTACTTTCCAAAAGACTAACTTAGTTTCGCGCTGCCAGTCAACTAAACACAAAGTAATTAGATCAATCTTGTAATGACTTATATAGCACAATAAGTTTTTAAACTCTTATATAATAATCCTGAGCATTTTATTACTGAAGGTTTGGATTTTGTTGCTATGCTTCAGTTTGACGATTACTGACTCTTATCCTATTTTTCTCACCATTGTTTTAATGTAAACACTTGGAGGACTGTATGCTGGACAATCTGATCATAAATTGACTTCATTTGAATTAATATCAAACCTGGAACTTGTAAATGCATCATTTGGTTGATTCGATGTTGTAAGGGACTGTAACTTATGTTTTTCTTAAATTGTAAAGATGTTCCTGTGGAAATTAGTAGGTATTGCGGTACCTGGCCAGACTCCCACCCTACCTACTTTTGGCCACGCCTGCTGCGCTCTGATTGGTTACCCCCACTCCTGTAGCTCCTCCCCTTGCTTCTGATTGGTCGACGCCATCTTGGATGACACGCCTACTATTCTCTGATTGGCTGAAGGCGGCCATTTTGAAAACGCCTACTATTCTCTGATTGGATGACGGCCATTTTGGAACTTCGGGCGCCATTTTACCACGCCCTCCATGACGGGAAACTGTATTACCGACAACATGCATGCTTCTAAGAGATGGCGCTATGAAGGAATACCGACAAACTATGTACTATTACTACTAGGGGGCGCGTCATGAAGAAATCTGTATTATCGATGTACTGGGTGATAAGAGGGAGTTTCGAGGTTTATTATTTTATATTAATAAATTTCACCGATTTCTCAAATAATTATCGTCGTCCTTAATAAGATAATTACACATAGTAATAATTAATTCAGCATTAAAAAATTTGAAATTCAGCTTTAAACGCAAATCGCGGCGGACCTGCTCAATATAAACGGACCGTCAGTTTTCTATCTATCTCTACCATTATATAAATTTCTAATACAATATTTACGTCGAGAGAATGATCATATAGTTGATATATTAATTAGCTACATTTTTCTCTTCTCTCACAATCATCAATGAAAAATTTCCAGTGCGTATTTCTTGGTATCCCTTACAACCCTAATATAATTTACACATACAGTGGCATTTTGAAGTCGACATCTTAGATTTCCCACTCTTCTTGAATTTTAGCTCTGGGAGCTTGGATCGACCATCTTTTATCCCTTTCACTAGACGGAAACTCTCTCTCTCTCTCCTTCTCGCTGTCCTGCGTACCTTGCTATCTCTCTCAACGAAGAAATCTCTATTATCGCCTAACATTTTCCGGATATTTGCTAATAAATGTAGCGTTAGTATGAATGCCTCGTAGACACGCCCATTCGTGATCTGATTGATCGATAGCTTTTATCCATACCCAGATGGTCGGTCTGTCATCTTGAAACACGCTCTGATTGGTTCGGCCATCTTTCTCCCTACCATAGGCGATCATCTTGAAACCCCTACCCCTAGCGTTTAATGTCTTGCGTACCTAGCTATCTCTCGATACCTACAAGTTCTGCCGCCTTTCTCTCTCTCTCTCTCTCTCTCTCTCTCTCTCTCACGCACACACCCTGTACTCTTTCTACCTTTTTCTAGAAGAAGAAATAATAATGCCAGATAGGAATTATGTTTCTACTTTTCGTGTACCCTCTCTCTCTCGCGGATAACGATCTACCCTTTTATATAGTCGCCCTTCTCCCTTAATCTTTGCTAGTAAAAAATGAGACATCACCAGCCCTAGAATTTTATATTTCGCGGATGACTAACCACCACGTGATCAAGACCGCTGTATTCTAATGAAGCTTTCTACCCCAAAGAGATCATGAAATTTAAAATAAAACCGACAATCCTCGATACCACCGCGAGGTTTGCAAGCTCGTCTAACCGTCGTATCTATGTCAGTAGCTGCCCTTCGTAAAGGGTTTTCTTCGGATCTCAATGTTAAGAAAATTACATTAATAATAAATACACACAGACTCTTGAATCACGTTCAGGGATCGGAATGGTTTCTAACACTAATATGTATCAACGGACAAATTAACTACATAAAAAGAGAAAAAACCTAATTCTAATGCAGAAAATGTATAGACTTACCCCTCCCAGGCGTATCACATTTAAATTAAAAACGGAAAAACAATAAATATTTACACTTTTAACCACCTCACCTCACCAAGAAGAAGATTGAATATTCAGTGTAAACAGACACTTTTTAAATTTAAAACCAGTTATTATTAATCTTTCAACCCACTGTTATATACCACACGCATACAACGTATCGAAAGCGACTGACGTGAAAAATAGTATTTTATATATGTAGCTCTCTCTCTACGAGACAAAAGGGAGACATTTCATTGGTCGCTTAAAATATAATAGGCCTTAGGCTATACGAATTCCTTTAGACATTTCAAGGGGTGAAAAACGAGTTTCTACTTGTCCCCGTTGCCGGCATCGCTAGAAATATGCGTTTTTATCAGCTGAGGGATCTCTCTACTAGTCCCAGAACCCAAAAAACCAGGTATAATTGTTTTTCCCTTTTTCTTAATTTGGTTCTTTTCTGTAAAAAAATATTATCTTTTTATAAAGATAAAAATATTACATTTAATTTATATTAAAATCATCATCAAAGGCCGTCAAAATGCTACAATTTGCAAAACTGCCTGCCGACAGCAGCGCTAGAAATATGCAGCAGTAAGGGAGATCGAAATCTGTGCGTTTTTACCCTGCTACACAGCCCCTAACGAATTTATAAAACAGAGAGAATGAATTTTGTATCATTGAAGTCAGGTATATATATTTTTAAAAAGCTATTAATATTATACATGCAGATTTTACTGTAATACACTATAAATATTATCTTTTGAAAGAAATAAAACGCCTTATATGTATTTTTACGGCTTTTATTATCCCTCAATATTTTACCTAAAACAGATGATTCCAGGTAAAAAACAACCTTTTCTAAAGACCAAACCAAACCCTTGCAAATTTCAGAGTTCGTAAATAAAATCGATATATTTATTCTTAAGGTTTAACGCTGTAAATAATAAATAATATGAATTCAATCGTTTAATGACATCCAGTCTGATTGTATAGATGGGATAGCAAGATAACTGAGAGCATCTTAAAATGTATTACGACATAAATTAAAACAGCCCATATGTATATACCAACCATCAGATAGTTAAATTGAACAAGATATCTTTAGGTAGATCATTAACGCAGTTGTATATCTAGCATACCATAATATTATAACAACCTTTTTAATAAACAACACAACATGGGATATATGTATTCAAATATGGTTTCCCGTACTGATGAGTTGATTATATAGTCGATATATTAATTAGCTACATTTTCTCTTTCACAGCTGCTCGATAACGAAATAAGTCTAAGAGATTGCGTCATCAAGGAATCTGTATTGTCGACAAAATATGAACCGTCATAATTGTAAAAAGAAATTTTACTTGTAATAGATAGAAATCTGTATTATCGCTTAACAATTTACGGATATTTGCTAATACATGTAGCGTTAGTATGAATAATAATAACAATAATAATAATAATAATAATGTCTTTATTTCCTTACAGGTTTACACCCAAATAGGGAAAAATACGAATTTACAAAAAAAACCTAATTACAATGTACTTAACTTATTGTGTGGTATGTATTAATCAAGTATATTCTCATGTTTATTTACAAGAACTTGACAAATAAACGATAATCCATTAAACATAATATCGCATTCTGTGCAAATTAAATTAAAATTACTACACATCACAGTAAGTGGACTACTCATTAACATATTGGTCCTCGCAAAATTATTGTAAAAGGATAAAGAACTTCTGCTGTTGTGTCTAGGTATATTAAAACTAATCTATTGCAGTAAACTAGGACAATCCAGGTTGTTATGAAGTAAATTAAAAAGAAACTTAATACTTATTATGATTTTTCGTGTTTTCAAAGATAACATGATAAATGTAATAAGAGAGGAAGAGTAATCAAAGTCGTGATTAGGATAAGTTCCAGTAGATAAATAATCGAGGAATTTCAAAAATCGCCGCTGAACAGATTCTAGATGTTTAATATGTATATTATAAACGGGATACCAAATAATTGAACCATACTCCAGAGTTGATCTCACAAATGCGAAATATAAGATTCGGAGGCAATGCTTATCTGAAAAATTCCTACAGTTTCGATAAAATAAATCCAAGTGCTCTATTGGTTTTTAATACCAGTTGATTGACGTGTTCAATAAAAGAAAAATTTGTTATCAAAAACAATTCCTAAGTCCTTCACTCGAGTTGAACGATTTAATATTTCACCATTTACAACAACATAATCATGAATAAGTGGTTGGTGTATTTTTGCATACGAAATAATGAAACAAATAAACCCTCAATTCTAGCATTAGCGTATACAAGGTATTTATAATTTAGAAAAAGTTAATCTTGCTTGAAAAGTGTACAATTATTATTAAAACACAAAAAGGGTAAAAGCAATCATGCCATAGTTAATACTCAAAATCCTACCTTTTGGTCGATTCAGCTACCATTCTGCCGGAAAAATATCACCCCACGAAACTCAAAGCAGTCTAAACTTATACCCAACCTATATGAAAAGACCAACTATGTGACCTATTACAGAAATCTTCAACAGTGCTTATCAGCATAAGATTAATGTTCTATCATGGTTATCCGAGAACAGATAGTTGTTTAGTTATTTAATTATTGTTTTGTTGATGTTCAATAAAAATTTTGAGAAAGATGAATAAAAGATTAATGTTCTATATGTGTGTATTATTACTATTCTCCCCTCTGTACCATGGCATGAAAAAGTGATAGCTATAACTAGTATGAGAGAGAAGCAAGAATGAGGTAATTACCTACACACCTGGCGATAATGATTTTTGTTAAAATGTTACGTTTTAATGACAATATATGAGAAAAATACGGATCCTTCTACCTGTTGACTGTTATAGGTATATAGATATTGAATTATGTTCGAATGTTTTCATGAATTTTAATTCGTTATTAATAAAAATTATATCAATTATCTTAAATTATTATTGGTAGAACATTAGGTAATTACTTTTATCAATAAAATTCCGTAGTTACTAAGTCGACTCATGTCATGTAACAGCGTGAAGTTAGCAACGTTAATTCACATGTCGTTCTACTTTGTTTCTAGTAAGATATGACGGCAATGTCGCATAATCTAGGTTTTTCTTCTACTTCTTCTTCTTCAGAGTATAAACATTCACTATTATAGTAATTGGTATTGATATAATTCAAAACTATCTACCTGTTTAAATATTAACATACATGAAAAAGTCGCCCATTAAAACAGATGTTGTAACACTATAATAGCATTATCAAAAAGAGTCTTATTTTGGATGCTGTCTTAAAATTGTATGATATCTTCATTCCGTCTAATTAACATATGCCTACAGGTTATTGACCCTTTATCTTTTTTTCGATAACAATCAAAGATATCAAAGCCGAAACCTGACTGAACGCTAGCATAATAGGTTCCACAAGTCAACCTCAATTAATTAACCCTGGGGGGGGGGGGGCTATACATACTTACAGTCTTGAAACAAAAAATGGCAGAGTCCAACCTGTTAGACATGAAAGCAGAGTAGGTCGTGATAAATAAAACATATAAAGATATTTTTACAAACATTTATTGCATAATACAAGTATATATAGATCATAAGTTGTTTTCTATGACTATTGTAGTTCTAGGGCTCTCTGATTAGTCGTTGTATGACCTCGCAGAAATACTAATACGTATAAAGTCATTGGAATAACTTGTTGACTCTGTAACCTTTCCTAATTCTTCATTACTTCCATAGTTGGCACGATAATCAGACGGCAGCGTAGTTGCGGTCATATCTTCTGTCTCAACGACGGCAGTGTGTGCTCCCGTTCCTGTCTTCACAACAGATGCGCTATGGTGTACGTTCTTCATATGCCTTTTAAGCTGTCAATGCTTGAAAAAGTTTTGACACAACTAGAACACCGGACTTTGACTGATTCATGGACGCTTTTAATATGCCTTTTTAAGTTGTCAGTGCTTGAAAAGCATTTGAAGCAGTTAGAACACTGGACTTTGACTAATTCATGGACGCTTTTAATATGCCTTTTTAAGTTGTCAGTGCTTGAAAAACATTTGAAGCAGTTAGAACACTGGACTTTGACTGATTCGTGGACGCTTTTAATATGCTTTCTTAAGTTGTCTGTGCGTGAAAAACATTTGAAGCAGTTAGAACACTGGACTCTGATTGATTCGTGGACGCCTTTCATATGTCGTTTTAAGTGGTCACGACGTGAAAAGGTTTTGAAACAGCTAGAGCACTGGATTCTGTTTATTTCGTGAACGGCTCTCTTGTGTATCTTGTAGGTATCGGCGTTTAAAAAAGTTTTGACACAGCTAGAACACTGGATTCTGTCTGATTCGTGCATGGTTTTTACGTGTCTCTTGCAGGTGAATGGCTTCGCGAAAGACTTGAAGCAAACCGGACACTGTTTGTTACAACCCCTTCGACCAGAGTCATTCATCGGCTGTTGCGACAGGAACGCTAAAAACAATAATAATAATACAATAATCGGATAATATAGGCATAAACACACAAAAGTTTTAAACACCTTACCTAGTTCTTCATTGTTCCACGCTTGACCTTTGTAGGTACTTGTTGGTGGTGACGAGTGATCTGCAACATCCGGACCTTCTTCATCTAAACAAGCAGCAGCAAAATAGACACAAATTAGCATACAAACTTGAAGTTTTATAAACAACAACAACTTACCTATTTCCAGAGGTTCGCTCTCGCAGGTCTCGTTATCATAACAATAATTAGGACTGCTAACCATCATCGTAATTTCTGCTGCTGCTGCACACGTACTGTCTACTGCTACACGCTAACAACGGTCGACTTTATATAGTCACCTATACTTACCTAGATCCAGCGCATGCTCAGTAACATGCATATGGTAAACAAGCTGTCATCGCTGGCAGACGAGTTTCATCATGTTTAATGACATGTCATCATCACAGGCAGGTGTGCATTCTTGCTTCTCTCTCATACTAGTTATAGCTATCACTTTTTCATGCCATGGTACAGAGGGGAGAATAGTAATAATACACACATATAGAACATTAATCTTTTATTCATCTTTCTCAAAATTTTTATTGAACATCAACAAAACAATAATTAAATAACTAAACAACTATCTGTTCTCGGATAACCATGATAGAACATTAATCTTATGCTGATAAGCACTGTTGAAGATTTCTGTAATGGGTCACATAGTTGGTCTTTTCATATAGGTTGGGTATAAGTTTAGACTGCTTTGAGTTTCGTGGGGTGATATTTTTCCGGCAGAATGGTAGCTGAATCGACCAAAAGGTAGGATTTTGAGTATTAACTATGGCATGATTGCTTTTACCCTTTTTGTGTTTTAATAATAATTGTACACTTTTCAAGCAAGATTAACTTTTTCTAAATTATAAATACCTTGTATACGCTAATGCTAGAATTGAGGGTTTATTTGTTCCATTGTTTCGTATGCAAAAATACACCAACCACTTATTCATGATTATGTTGTTGTAAATGGTGAAATATTAAATCGTTCAACTCCAGTGAAGGACTTAGGAATTGTTTTTGATAACAAATTTTTCTTTTATTGAACACGTCAATCAAGTGGTATTAAAAACCAATAGAGCACTTGGATTTATTTTATCGAAACTGTAGGAATTTTTCAGATAAGCATTGCCTCCGAATCTTATATTTCGCATTTGTGAGATCAACTCTGGAGTATGGTTCAATTATTTGGTATCCCGTTTATAATATACATATTAAACATCTAGAATCTGTTCAGCGGCGATTTTTGAAATTCCTCGATTATTTATCTACTGGAACTTATCCTAATCACGACTTTGATTACTCTTCCTCACTTATTACATTTAACATGTTATCTTTGAAAACACGAAGAATCATAATAAGTATTAAGTTTCTTTTTAATTTACTTCATAACAACCTGGATTGTCCTAGTTTACTGCAATAGATTAGTTTTAATATACCTAGACACAACAGCAGAAGTTCTTTATTCTTTTACAATAATTTAGCGAGGACCAATATGTTAATGAGTAGTCCACTTACTGTGATGTGTAGTAATTTTAATTTAATTTGCACAGAATGCGATATTATGTTTAATGGATTATCGTTTATTTGTCAAGTTCTTGTAAATAAACATGAGAATATACTTGATTAATACATACCACACAATAAGTTAAGTACATTGTAATTAGGTTTTTTTTTGTAAATTCGTATTTTTCCCTATTTGGGTGTAAACCTGTAAGGAAATAAAGACATTATTATTATAATTATTGTTATTATTATTCATACTAACGCTACATGTATTAGCAAATATCCGTAAATTGTTAAGCGATAATACAGATTTCTATCTATTACACGTAAAATTTCTTTTTACAATCATGACGGTTCATATTTTGTCGACAATACAGATTCCTTCATGACGCAATCTCTTAGACTTATTTCGTTATCGAGCAGCTGTGAAAGAGAAAATGTAGCTAATTAATATATCGACTATATAATCAACTCATCAGTACGGGAAACCATATTTGAATACATATATCCCATGTTGTGTTGTTTATTAAAAAGGTTGTTATAATATTATGGTATGCTAGATATACAACTGCGTTAATGATCTACCTAAAGATATCTTGTTCAATTTAACTATCTGATGGTTGGTATATACATATGGGCTGTTTTAATTTATGTCGTAATACATTTTAAGATGCTCTCAGTTATCTTGCTATCCCATCTATACAATCAGACTGGATGTCATTAAAAGATTGAATTCATATTATTTATTATTTACAGCGTTAAACCTTAAGAATAAATATATCGATTTTATTTACGAACTCTGAAATTTGCAAGGGTTTGGTTTGGTCTTTAGAAAAGGTTGTTTTTTTACCTGGAATCATCTGTTTTAGGTAAAATATTGAGGGATAATAAAAGCCGTAAAAATACATATAAGGCGTTTTATTTCTTTCAAAAGATAATATTTATAGTGTATTACAGTAAAATCTGCATGTATAATATTAATAGCTTTTTAAAAATATATATATACCTGACTTCAATGATACAAAATTCATTCTCTCTGTTTTATAAATTCGTTAGGGGCTGTGTAGCAGGGTAAAAACGCACAGATTTCGATCTCCCTTACTGCTGCATATTTCTAGCGCTGCTGTCGGCAGGCAGTTTTGCAAATTGTAGCATTTTGACGGCCTTTGATGATGATTTTAATATAAATTAAATGTAATATTTTTATCTTTATAAAAAGATAATATTTTTTTACAGAAAAGAACCAAATTAAGAAAAAGTGAAAAACAATTATACCTGGTTTTTTGGGTTCTGGGACTAGTAGAGAGATCCCTCAGCTGATAAAAACGCATATTTCTAGCGATGCCGGCAACGGAGACAAGCAGAAACTCGTTTTTCACCCCTTGAAATGTCTAAAGGAATTCGTATAGCCTAAGGCCTATTATATTTTAAGCGACCAATGAAATGTCTCCCTTTTGTCTCGTAGAGAGAGAGCTACATATATGAAATAATATTTTTCACGTCAGTCGCTTTCGATACGTTGTATGCGTGTGGTATATAACAGTGGCTTGAAAGATTAATAATAACTGGTTTTAAATTTAAAAAGTGTCTGTTTACACTGAATATTCAATCTTCTTCTTGGTGAGGTGAGGTGGTTAAAAGTGTAAATATTTATTGTTTTTCCGTTTTTAATTTAAATGTGATACGCCTGGGAGGGGTAAGTCTATACATTTTCTGCATTAGAATTAGGTTTTTTCTCTTTTTATGTAGTTAATTTGTCCGTTGATACATATTAGTGTTAGAAACCATTCCGATCCCTGAACGTGATTCAAGAGTCTGTGTGTATTTATTATTAATGTAATTTTCTTAACATTGAGATCCGAAGAAAACCCTTTACGAAGGGAAGCTACTGACATAGATACGACGGTTAGACGAGCTTGCAAACCTCGCGGTGGTATCGAGGATTGTCGGTTTTATTTTAAATTTCATGATCTCTTTGGGGTAGAAAGCTTCATTAGAATACAGCGGTCTTGATCACGTGGTGGTTAGTCATCCGCGAAATATAAAATTCTAGGGCTGGTGATGTCTCATTTTTTACTAGCAAAGATTAAGGGAGAAGGGCGACTATATAAAAGGGTAGATCGTTATCCGCGAGAGAGAGAGGGTACACGAAAAGTAGAAACATAATTCCTATCTGGCATTATTATTTCTTCTTCTAGAAAAAGGTAGAAAGAGTACAGGGTGTGTGCGTGAGAGAGAGAGAGAGAGAGAGAGAGAGAGAGAGAGAAAGGCGGCAGAACTTGTAGGTATCGAGAGATAGCTAGGTACGCAAGACATTAAACGCTAGGGGTAGGGGTTTCAAGATGATCGCCTATGGTAGGGAGAAAGATGGCCGAACCAATCAGAGCGTGTTTCAAGATGACAGACCGACCATCTGGGTATGGATAAAAGCTATCGATCAATCAGATCACGAATGGGCGTGTCTACGAGGCATTCATACTAACGCTACATTTATTAGCAAATATCCGGAAAATGTTAGGCGATAATAGAGATTTCTTCGTTGAGAGAGATAGCAAGGTACGCAGGACAGCGAGAAGGAGAGAGAGAGAGAGTTTCCGTCTAGTGAAAGGGATAAAAGATGGTCGATCCAAGCTCCCAGAGCTAAAATTCAAGAAGAGTGGGAAATCTAAGATGTCGACTTCAAAATGCCACTGTATATGTAAATTATATTAGGGTTGTAAGGGATACCAAGAAATACGCACTGGAAATTTTTCATTGATCGCGGTTGTGAGAGAAGAGAAAAATGTAGCTAATTAATATATCAACTATATGATCATTCTCTCGACGTAAATATTGTATTAGAAATTTATATAATGGTAGAGATAGATAGAAAACTGACGGTCCGTTTATATTGAGCAGGTCCGCCGCGATTTGCGTTTAAAGCTGAATTTCAAATTTTTTAATGCTGAATTAATTATTACTATGTGTAATTATCTTATTAAGGACGACGATAATTATTTGAGAAATCGGTGAAATTTATTAATATAAAATAATAAACCTCGAAACGCCCTCTTATCACCCAGTACATCGATAATACAGATTTCTTCATGACGCGCCCCCTAGTAGTAATAGTACATAGTTTGTCGGTATTCCTTCATAGCGCCATCTCTTAGAAGCATGCATGTTGTCGGTAATACAGTTTCCCGTCATGGAGGGCGTGGTAAAATGGCGCCCGAAGTTCCAAAATGGCCGTCATCCAATCAGAGAATAGTAGGCGTTTTTAAAATGGCCGCCTTCAGCCAATCAGAGAATAGTAGGCGTGTCATCCAAGATGGCGTCAACCAATCAGAAGCAAGGGGAGGAGCTACAGGAGTGGGGGTAACCAATCAGAGCGCAGCAGGCGTGGCCAAAAGTAGGTAGGGTGGGAGTCTGGCCAGGTACCGCAATACCTACTGAAATTGAATATGTATTAGCTACATTGTGTAATTATGCATCTATTTTGTAAAGGATAAACCTGGATTTATTTAATTTTGTACGCAGTTAAGCTATAATGAGATTTGTTCATTGTCAATCGTTTTTGTCTCATATATTCGTTACGATGCATTTTAGGACATAAGTGTGTTATATTGTTTTAATCCTTGTTTTATCAGCTATAATCCTGTGTTTATAGAATTAAGATCCGTGAGAAAAACGAACAGCTGAGCGAAATAGTGACGTCATAAACATTTTGCGTGTTTCGATTTTTTTCGAAAATGTGTCAGTGCTGGCATTTGTTTATACAAAATCTATATAAGCTGGAGCCAAATTTAACAAATTCAGTCGACAAAAAGCTTACGCCAAATCTATGCCCGACTCCGTATAGGAAATCTGTAAATTTAAGTGTGGTTAGAAATGATGACCATATGATTGATGTCAACTTCAAAAATAGTATATAAGTTTGGAATTAAGTTAGAAGTGTTCACCTGAACTATTTATTATAAAGTTTAAAGAAGATTTTATTATTGTTCAACAACTGTTCAACAAGGTGTGAACGAGATTTTTAAATAAATTCTTGAGAATTTATTTACATTATCGATTAATGAATTGACGTTTTATAACAAGAAATCAGCTGACAAACATTAATACAGTGATACCAATTGAGGATAGTATTTAAAGGAAAATTATATTGATATTATATACCAGGTTGGTCGAAATAAAGGGCCTTTTAATTTTGATTTGCCAATAATAACAAAATTTATAAAGTTTATCCTGAATAATTTCAGAATTATTTTGTTCTTAAAAGAATTTATTTTTCTCGAAATAAAACAATTCAATTTCTTTTTATTTAAATTTATTTTTCATAAAGATAAACATTTTAACATTTGTGAATATTTTTGATTTGTGTTAGTTTATTCAAGTGAATGACTGTAATAGCCCTATGTCAGGCTATTACGACTTTTAATTACACTTGAGCAAGCTTGGGAATTAATTTCCTAATTGTCTTATTGTATTAATTTGAACAATCTTTCTTTTTATTTCTTTTTCAATTTGAATTTTTATTTTTTTTATAAAATAAAGTTTGTGTTTTTCAAATTATTCATGTGTTTAATTGATGCACATACAAGCATTCTTTTCTTTTTCTTTTTGCATTTAGATTTTAGCAGTAGTTATGCAGTTTGCAGGAGCCCAAGTGTCTGCAGTATAAGTTTTTCTCCTTTTTCAAGTGTAGGAGTTAATAAGAGTCTAATAATTCAAACAATTCATGCTCTATCGATAAACCCTGAGTTAGCCGATTGGAAAAAGGAAAAATATTTGGGGTGTATTTTTATTTTAATTCACTGCATATAATTGTTTACCTTGAACGTTTAGCATATTATTATTTATTTAAGCTTTAATAACACCGCAGTATATATGGCATTAGTACAACCAATACTACAATATAGGATAGTTGGCTGGGGAGGAGTTTATAATAATGCTTTGCAACATCTTGAAGTAGCACAAAAAACAATTATTAAGATTATTTTGGACAAACCTAGTATATATTCTACAAAGTTGTTATTTAATGAAATGAATGTATTTGATATTAGAACACTGTGCATAAAATCAGTAATCTGCAATTGTCATATCCTTAACAAAAATTTCATTCAGCATAACTACCTAACCAGGCAATTGGCAAAAAAACAGTGATATCTACAGCTGCTCAAAAAACTATTGGCACAAGATGATTTAAATTTCTAGCACCCAGATTTTACAACCTACTGCCGAGAGAGTTTTTATTCCATTAACAACAATGTAAAATTTAGAAAAGAATTTTCCAAATAATCTTCTTACAAACGATCTAAGTGAATACACTAAATATCTAGATTAATTTATCTAAGCTCAAATTGCAAAATACCGAATCTCTAACAACGACTAATAATAATTAATGGTTGGGATTTGGTTGCATGGCACACAAGCACTTGCTTAGGCTAAGCAACTAAAATCCTTAAACTACTGATTGTTTCTTTTTTTCTTTTATTTTTTATTTATCAACCATTTTAATTAATTACTGCATCTTCTCTGCATATACTAGATCACTAGTATTGTAAATATACCCCACTTTCACTTCTTCGCTTCTTTTATCTTTTATATACAACAGTATTGTTACCAAAGTAATGTTGACAACGGTCACCTTATAATATCATATTTTAAATAAAATGACAGTTTTACTTCGTTACTTCGTTTCATACCTTGCAACCACCTCGCATGTTTTACTTTCGCTTTCGGTTACCTTATCAAGATAGAAACTTACACTTTTGTAAAGGGGAGAATGATATAGTATATTACATAACGAGCGCAGAAAATGCCATATTTCGCACTAGTGCGAAAGTCACTTTCCTGCGAGTTATGTACGCTATTTTACCTACGACTCCAGAAAATCACACGTTTTTTTTTATTTATTTCTAATTTTAATTTAAATTACAATAAAGTAAATTTATTCTAAGAAGAATTTTTAAATTAATCTTTTTTTTTAACTTTTTCTATTTATAAAATTGATAGTAATAGTAGATATTGTTATAACAATTAGTGAAGTGGATAGCGTGGGTTAGAGTATGTTGAATGTTGTTTTCTGTTGTAATTAAATGCGGTAGTTGATCCTGGGGTGTTATATCCCTTGAGGAGGTGGAAGAATCTGCCACTGCCTGAGAACGGAGTGTAGTAATGTGGAATACTGTTTTCTAAATTAGTTGTTGTTGTTGTGGAGGTAGATGGTTCATTGATTTCCTGATTTAGAGTATTGACAATTTGCATTTTATGTGACACTGATTCGTTGATATACCCCTTTGCAACTGCATTCGACTACGACCCGCCATGTCGATTATAACAATAATAATAAGACCAAATAAACTAAATGTTTACGTTACACGAAATTCGGTCGAATTGTCAACGAGTGCAAGCACGGTGTGTACAGGTACACATCTGCACAGTACACCCCTCTACACGGGTACACCTCAAACTTTAAGACAAAAGCTCTCTTTTTTTGTCAAATTCCAGATTAAATTTGGCATAGGGCTAGCTGAGAGCGTCAGAAACAGGCGAAACTTTTGCTAAACTATATTGGTTATGTTAACAATTAATAGCTAGATATCAGAATTAATAATACTGTAACAAGAGAGAAAAAGAAAGAACCTCCTCTTCACACAACAAATGGAATATTTTACAGCACTCGAGAGAATGACCCATCGCACCAAGCATGTAAACCAGACGCGGTTTATCTAGTGCCTTCCAGAAATACATAGTAGGTTCCAGCGGCTTCTGGTACGATTATATGAGAAGAATACCCTGAAAGTTTCCTCTTCGAAATACCTGGACCCGCAATTGATACTAATTTGTTATTAAGTAAAATGGAAGAGAATTCTAGAAAGTCCGAAGAGAATTCTAGAATGTTAAAAGAAGAACTACTGGAAAAGTCCGAAGAGAATTCCAGTAAGTTAATGGAAAATACTAAAGTGCTAGAAGGAAAAGTTTTTGAAAATTCTAGAATGCTTAAAGAAGAATTACTAGAAAAGGCCGAAGAAAATGTTAGAATGCTAAAGGAAGAAATACTGGAGAATTCCAGGAAATCCGAAGAAAGTTCTAGAAGGCTTAAAGGAGAATTGCTGGAAAATGTCAAAGCGTTAGAAGAAAAAGTTTTTAAAGAATTGTTGGAAAATGTCAGCGCGTTAAGACTGTTGGAAGGTAGATTGGCGGAACAAGATAGGGTAATAAAGATGGTAGAAGAGAAAATAGCCCAAATGCAATTACCACCAACAGCTAAGAAAGACGACGAAATGTTGGAAGATAGAATGAATCAACTACGGCTTCCCTCAACATCTGAGTGGCCGTTTAATGAAGAAAAGAAACAATTTAAAGAAGAGAAGGTTCCTACCGTAGGGATAAAAGTAAAACCACCCACGTTCGATGGAAAGATACCTTGGTCCACCTACTACAAACAATTTGAGGTGGCCGCTGGGGCCAACGGATGGACACGCAAGGAAAAGGCCGTTTCATTAACTGTGGCTTTGCGTGGAGACGCGTTTAACGTCCTGCAAACAATCCCAGCAGGACAGGAAAATGATTACCAGTTGTTAGTTTCTAGATTGGAGATGAGATATGGAGACGCGCATCTACAACAGGTTTATCACGCGCAAGTAAAGAATCGTGTCCAGAAGAATGGAGAAAGCCTTCAGGAGTTTGAAGCCGATGTTACGCGGCTTGTCCGATTGGCGTACCCTACGGCACCCGATTCATTTCTGGGACAACTCGCTGTGCAGACCTTCATTGATGGGTTAAGAGACGGGGAAACACAACAATCATTGAGATTGGCACGACCAAGAACAACTGATGATGCGCTTGCTCATGCCTTAGAATTTGAAGCTGCAAAACAAGCGTCCCGAGGTCACGGGCGTGTTCGGGCCGTTGTGGAAGAAGAAGAAGGTTCTAACGATCACCTAGAGGAGTTAGCATTGAGAGTTCTTCGAAAAGAAGAAAGCCGAAGGAAGAATCATCAAGAAGTTAGGAGGGCCCCGTTGTTGGAATTGCGGCGAACAAAGGCACATACGACGTCGTTGCCCTAAACCAAAACGAGTTCAGCAGTCGGAAAACTAAAGAGGGTCGACGAGAGGGGGCGAACGTTGACCTTTAGTGAAAATGCCCCGGAGATCACCATCTATGCCGTAACATCAAAGAACAGTACCAGCAGTTTGTTCGTAGATGGGAAGATTGTTAATCGAACTGTCTCCCTACTCATTGATACGGGGGCGACAAAATCAATTATACGCCCTGACGTTCTACGAACAAGTATGAAGCTGTTACAGACAACTACTCAACTCCGTACAGCGACGGGAGAAGTAGTACCAACACGCGGAGTGGTGAAGATGAAGATTGGCATTGGAAGCGAAGAACGTGATCATGAGGTGCTGGTAGCCGACATCATTGACGAATTCATCTTGGGAATGGACCTCCTGAGAAAATTTGGTTTTACATTGGATTTGAAGGAGGGTGTTTTGAAGGTTGGTAACGAAGAACTTCCGTTGCACCCACGAGAATATCCTGTCGTAAGGGTTTTGCTGACAGAAGATGTGATATTGCCGGGTCAAAGCGAGATGGTTGTCGAGGCAGGTTTGGATGGAGATCTTCGGGTAGGATGTGTGCGAATGATGGAGCCTGTTTGTGATAAGAAGATCCATAGTGGCATACTGGTGGGAAAAGCGCTGATCAAGGTTGGAAAGACAGTACCGGTGAGGCTTATGAACGTTAATGTGGATCCGGTGACATTGAAGAAGAGTACCCTTGTGGGACAGTGTGTGCCAGTATTCCGAGTAGCCAGGTGTATGGCTGATGTTCCAAAACCAGTGCCCAAAGACCATGGTGGAAAATTAGTGGGTATGGTTACTAGTTCGTGCGAAGACCTTAACAGAACGGAAGTGAAAGAGGTACAAGGTTTGGTTCACCGATACCAAGATATTTTCGCTCTTGACGATAGCCAGAAGGGACGAACAAATATAGTAAAACATAAAATCAATACAGGCAACTCTATGCCTGTCCGTCAGTAGCCGAGGCGTCTACCTCTAGCAAGGCGAGCAGAAGCCGAAAAGATTATTACCGATATGGAAGAACAAGGGGTCATCGAGCCATCCAACAGTCCATGGGCATCACCGGTGGTCCTGGTCAGTAAGAAGGACGGGTCAACGAGATTTTGTGTGGACTATCGGCAGCTCAATAACGTGACCAAGAAAGACAGCTATCCCTTACCACGCATCGACGACACGTTAGATACCCTGTCTGGTTCACGATGGTTTTCGACTTTGGACTTGAAGAGTGGTTATTGGCAAGTTGAAATGGAACCTGAAGACCGGGAGAAGACCGCGTTCACTATTGGTTCCGGACTATGGCAGTTTACAGTTATTACTTTCGGACTATGTAACGCTCCGGCCACCTTTGAGCGTCTAATGGAGACCATCCTGAGAGGGCTGTCGTGGAAGACCTGCCTGGTATACCTAGATGATGTGATTGTAGTCGGAAAATCATTCAAGGAACATTTGAAAAATTTAGAGGAAGTGTTCCGAAGACTACGTGGAGCCAATCTGAAGCTGAGTCCGAAAAAGTGCCACATATTCAGAAAGGAAGTGAAATATCTCGGGCACGTCGTATCACAAAATGGAGTGGCAGCCGACCCCGATAAGATTCGTGCAGTTCAAGAGTGGCCAACACCGAAAGATAAACACCAAGTTCGTAGTTTTCTTGGGTTATGTACCTACTACAGGCGTTTCGTTCCTGGGTTTGCCAATATAGCGAAACCTCTGACAAGGTTAACTGAAGATGGGCGCGAGTATGTTTGGAGCGGAGAGTGTGAAACAGCTTTCCAACAGTTGAAGCGTGCCCTGACAACAGCACCAATAGTGAGCTATCCACGGACAGAAGGGAAATTCATACTTGACACAGATCTCTGGCCATTGGGGGTGTACTTTCTCAGATACAGGATGGACAAGAAAAGGTCATCGGCTATTTTAGTAAGGTTTTGTCGAAAGCCGAAAGGAATTATTGTGTGACCAGAAAAGAACTATTGGCCGTCGTGAAGTCCGCTGAGCACTTCTACAAATACTTGTACGGACGGAAGTTTTTATTGAGGACGGACCATGCAGCGTTGATATGGCTTCTACAATTCCGTAATCCTGAAGGCCAGGTCGCAAGGTGGATCAAGCGATTACAAGAATACGACTTTGACACAGAACATCGAGCGGGCACTAGCCATCGAAATGCCGATGCTCTTTCAAGAAGACCCTGTCCAACGGATTGCCGTCATTGCTCTCGCTTGGAAGAGAGGGTTTGCCAAGTATTAAGAACTACCATCGTCAACGACAATTGGTTGCCGGAAGAATTGCAACGACAGCAAAAGGCTGATCCCGAACTAAAAATGGTACTGGAATGGAAGCGCGTGGGAGAAAGGCCTGCCTGGGAGGCCGTCAGCCCTTTCAACAGAACGCTTCAAGCATATTGGGCCCAATGGGAGTCCTTGAAGGTGGAAGACGATCTCCTGAAGCGAGTACTGGAGAGTGAAGATGGCACCACCATTAGATCTCAGTCCGTGGTTCCAAGAAGCCGAGTGGCTACAGTGTTGCGACATCTCCATGACGGTGCCTCAGGAGGACACTTCGGTGTGAAAAAGACTTTGGAGAAAGTTAGGGAGCGTTTTTATTGGGTCAACTTAAAGAAGACGTGAAGGAGTGGTGCCGGAAATGTGAACTATGTGCCACTGGTAACGGACCCTTGGGGAAACGAAGAGCATCTATGAGGCAGTACAATGTGGGTAGTCCTCTGGAAAGAATAGCTATAGATATTGCCGGACCATTTCCCGAAACCGACGATGGGAATAAATACATATTAGTGGCAATGGACTACTTTACCAAATGGCCAGAAGCATATGCCCTACCAAACCAGGAAGCTGCGACTGTTGCTGACGTACTAGTCAAAGAGTTTTTCAGTAGCTTCGGAGTGCCCATGGAGCTGCATTTGGATCAAGGCCGCAACTTTGAGTCTGTACTATTTGGAGAAGTATGTCGATTGTTGGGCATTCGCAAGACTCGGACTACAACGTTACATCCGCAGTCCGATGGAATGGTAGAACGCATGAATCGGACGATGGGCAAATATTTGGCCAAGGTCGTCTCCGATCATCAACGAGACTGGGACCAATACCTGCATCTGTTCCTGATGGCTTATCGTGCATCGGTCCACGAAACAACCGGTCAGTCACCAGCGTCTGTGATGTTTGGACTCGAGTTACGGTTACCGTGTGATCTGGAATTTGGGTCTCCACCTATAGAGCAGGAGGTAGCCGGGAATGATTATGTCATCAACTTAAAGAAGAAGTTGGAGGATATTCACGACCGAACCCGAAACAATAGTCGAATCGCGAGTGACCGGATGAAGGCTACGTACGACGTGAGAGCCCAAGAAGGAGGGTTTCAACCTGGAGAGCTTGTCTGGTTATACAACCCGCAAAGACGTCGTGGCTATTATCCAAAGTTACAGCGGAATTGGGAGGGCCCATACCAGGTGAAGAAACGAATAAATGACTTGATTTATCGCATCCAGAAATTGCCAAGAGGGAAACCAAAGGTGGTACACTCCAATCGTCTGGCGCACTATGAGGGAAATAATTGCGCAGTCCCGGATCGGGAAGATGAGGCTGAGGTGGCTATCAATACCGTAAGGCCTGGAGATGATCAGCCAACCTTCAGAGAATTTATGGCTGCGTTTTCTGGAACTAGAAAAGCGCGATTCGGAGTCACGACTGAGATGCAAAAAGATCTCTTCCGGGTCCCTAGTGATTATTCCATTGCCCACTGTGTCTCCGAGGATCTCCGTATGTCCAGGGGAATCGCAGTAGTGTTTAGAAATAAATTTGGACGGCTGAATGAACTTCGAGAACAAAATCCCTCTGTTGGTAAATCCTTACGCTTGCCTGATCGTGACCGATCCATTTACTACTTGGTAACCAAGCAGTTTTACTACCAGAAACCGAGTTACGCCGACTTGTGGAGGGCATTATGGAATTTGAGGATCGAGTTGCTTACCAGGGGAATTAACAAATTGGCAGTTCCCAAACTCGGCTGTGGGCGGGACCAGCTGGATTGGAGAATCGTTAGAAACATGCTGAAAGTTGTCTTTAGAGGTACGGACGTCAAGATCTTCGTCTGCAGTTTTGACCCACAGCCCGCATTAAGGCCAACGAAGAGTGTAGACTGTTACTTCTACCGTAATGGAACGTGTAGTCGAGGTGAAGACTGTCGATATCGTCATGACCCGTTCTACAGGAACCAGAGCATAAAACCTGTTCTGGGACAGAACAGACTTGAAGAGGGGGGCAGTGTAACAAGAGAGAAAAAGAAAGAACCTCTTCTTCACACAACAAATGGAATATTCTACAGCATTCGAGAGAATGACGCATCGCACCAAGCATGTAAACCAGACGCGGTTTATCTAGTGCCTTCCAGAAATACATAGTAGGTTCCAGCGGCTTCTGGTACGATTATATGAGGGTATAAAATCGACTTCGCGGATAAAAGAGGATCAGTCAACAGCGAGTCATGAACTGTGTATCACGAAATAAATAGTAAATGTGAAGATAAATGTTGTATTAGAAATTCATAGTCAGTAAATAATAGTTTTAATGGTTTATAATCATAGCGTTAATTTATAGTGTATTCATTAGTGTTTGTAAATAAATATTTCTTATTAATAGACGATTTAAACAGTACTTTTGTTATTATTTTAAAAAGAACGTTACAATACGAATTATTTTCATATAAAAGAAGGTTCATTGGAAGGACAAATATTTAATAAAACACGAAATAATTTAAACTTTGCGATGTATAATCACATTAGTGTGCGGAAACTAATGACATTTCTGTGCGGAAACTAATGAAATCTGTGTAGGGAAAGTATTCATATCGCACAGAAATGTCATTTATCATTTGTTTTTAAAGGATGAATGATACTGCCAACTTTCAAGCCTACCTTATTGTGCAATATCGCTAGGTTTCCTATGGGGTCGTAGGAAAAGTAATTTTCAAAATTACTTTCCTTTCAGAAAGCAAACACAGTGCTTACTAAAAATTAAGTATGAAATGAAAAATGTTTATTACTATTAGTATTACATTTGTAAAAGGATGATCTATTTATGTAGATTGTTGATTAATCATTTCACAAAAAAGTTTCCGTTTCTTTGCTTATTATTGACTTTTGCTAAAAGTAAATTTAACCGATAATTCAATTAATTCTGGGAATTGAAAATCTTTCAAATAAAATAAAAATTGTAATTGCTAGTTATTAATCAGATTAAAATTTGTTCAACACTGGTTTGAATTACTACTCGTCTCGATTGTTACGAAGAGTAAATCTAACAAATGTTGGGAAATTGCACTATTTATTCATTTTTTGATGCAATTTATTCAAATAAATACACACACTTTAGAAAAATATTAGAATTAGTCATTTTCTTCTAGAATAATTAATTTAATTTATTTTATCTAGAATAATAAAAATTAATCCTTATCTAATTTTCTACTTTATTATAAGTAAATAATTATAATACAATTTATTATAATAAAAAGCGTTTTTTCTTATGAACCATATCTGGGGGTATACTGGGTGAATGATAAGAGCATGTCAGAATTTGTAAATCATTTTTCAAACATTAAACTACATACTGTTAGAATTCCCAATTCCGTACGAAATTACGGATAGCTATTTTAGGAGAATTCTCCTAATAAATTATACTAACTATTCGAGAATGGAGCGGAGTAGGTAATAAAATAACGTGAGCAGAGTTTGGCATCTCTTGAGTCTCTTCTTATTGGTTACAGCAAACCCAGGTTGACACAGCTGAAAAATGAATCGGTATTCAGATGTTCTTATTGTGTTTATATATATGGTTTATGTTTTATTTTTCTTCAATATGGATTGTCCACCAATAAAAAGGGGAACACATGGTCATTTGTCTGTGCAAGAAAAAATACAATTGTTAATATTCTAGTACAGTAAAAATAGGCATTTTTACCGGGTTGGCAGAGAAATTCGTTTATAAATGCTAATACGTGAAAAAGGTGCATTTTAGCAATAAAAAGCAAGAACCGATGAGGTTATGAAAATTAAGCAACTTTTATCCCCTTTCTAGGGGGTCTAAAGGTCAGTTTTGGGGGTTTTTGCACAATACCTTGAAAAATAAGCTCTAAATCGAAATATTTAAATTTATAGAGCTTAAAAAGTAAATACGATTTATTTTTATTCTGTCCATAAAGGTTAAAAATTAGCCAAGTACCAATTTCAGCCAAAAACGGAGGTTTTTTAGTTTTTCTCAATTTTAGGGATGTAAAACGCGTTTGAGATTCGTATACAAGAGGAAAAAATTTGTAGAGGAAAAAAACATTGGTTTTGGTCCTAGCGAACTTATTTTTCATTGAATTTGACCGAGTAATAGCTGTTTGTAAATGGTCAAAATAACTAAAAATCGATTAAAATAAATTATGATAAAATAATAAAGGTCGGACAATATATTTCCTTGACGAGATATAGATAAACGTCTTTCACACCGTTTCTAAAGTGTGGGTAGATGACAATATAGCATGTAAAAGACAAGGTCTTATTGAGGGACTTATTACAGGTTAAAAAAACCCTACAGGAAAAAGGAAATGACCCAAGAAATTGGCTTATTGTGTTTTGAATAAATAGAAGTATTGATTACCACGAAGAAATGAATTCGCAAATTTTTGAGAAATGGTTACAATACTTAAGAAGTTAGGCCAATGTCGTAATTGTAATGGACAATGTTTCGTACCACTCTCGGCAATTACATACAAAAAGTTCCTACAAGGGGTACAAGAAAAGCGGATATTAAAGCATGGCTTGATAACAAAAATATTTATTGACTTTTACAAAAATCTTATTGAGCTTATTTGGGCAAAAAAAATTATGTAGCAAAACATAATACCACATTCAACCTTTCAGATCTCAAACTTCATTTAAACGTTGGCGTAGATATAATGTATCGTCGGAAAATTGGAGAAAAGCAATTCATTAACAAAGTAGAGAATGAAATGTGGAGATCGGACAGCAATCAAAACTTTAGTTGTTAAACCACTGATGATTAATCTTAGAGATGATGATTCATCCGAAGACATCTCGGATGATGAGATATAAAATTTAAATATATGTATGGATAGTACTTACGTTCTAATGATATTTCGTAAAGGTTTAGTGTTTTATTTCTTAATGTTGTTTAATTTTTTTTATTGTTTGTATTTTTGGACGAGGAGTCATCCCTAGTACCGCATGGCGCCGATGACTATGATCATTTGAGCGACCCTACTAGAATTTAGTCGAATCCCACCCCCAGTACAATTGGGATTTATATCGTGTCAAACATCGCCGCGTCTACACGGGACCTACAGTTTTACTTCCTATCTTAAACTAAGGCATGTTTTAGTTTTTCTCCACTATGGAAACTTATCGACTTGAATTATGAAGCTAACACACAAACAACTAATCCACCAATGTAATGTCAACAAAGTTATCAATTATATATGCTATGCTTGCTTTAAGGCTTGACTTAAATGACATACATACATTAATGTTCAAAGTTCATTTTCGTTTTACTTTTAGTAAATCCCAATACTCAATATGTTGAAATGCACATAACATGTCGGCTTTGCAAATTATAGTTATTTTAAATAGTTGGTTATCTAAAGTAAACAACAAATGAATACAAAAATAATTAAGTAATTACTGTCTATTACTTTAAAAGGTGTATTCTTTTTACCACAGATCGTCTTAATACTAAGATATACTAAGCTAAGACAAACTGAGATTAACTAAGGCCATTGAAAAGTAAAAAGAACATAGAAACATGTTTAAGTAAACAAGCAGAAGCACACAACATAACCACAATGTTTTAAATCATTTGTGTTTTTCACAAGGATGATGGAAAATTTATTTTATATTACTTTCCTGCAATATATTATGATAACTGCTGCAGCGTAAATTCATTTTTAATAAACTACGTATTTACATATACTTTCTATGATCAACTGACTAACATTTGTTTACATATGACATAATAACCTCAAAAAAACTCTGTTTCACTTCATACTTTGAAGTTAGCTAAATAACAAGCACAGGCTCAGTTGGTGCAAGGGGTGAACAAGTTATCTCAGTACCAACTCACTTGTGACAAGTAAATAGAACACAATAATTTGCTTAGATAATGAGAATAAGTAAGAATCTCACTTAAAAATGGTAAAAAGAATACAACTTTTGTATTACAGCCTTGTCTAGCGTGCTGTACTTTCACCCAAGTGGGCCAGGTTCGACTCCTGCTACCGGCAGATCTGGTTAAGGTTTTCTGCAGTTTTTCCTTAGCTGTGACACAAATGTGGGATTTGCGCTATTCCACCTGTAAGTCGGCTGCAGCCACACGTTAGGCCTACGTAATAATAATAATCACCCCTCCCTCCCGCACAAGCTTAATAGCTTCTGGGGCCTGGTTTCCAGGTTATGGGTTTTAGCAATTATTATTATTATTTCGAATTGTTTATAATGTACATATTTATAACATAAATTATTTAATATGTATTAATGTGTTATATGTTTAATGCGTATTAATTATTTAAACGTTTTCTGAGTAATATACTACATTTATTCGATAATATAAACTTTCGTTTATTTCTTCTAAAGCGCAAATCTTATACAGTTATAAAATGATCTAAATAATTATATTTTTAATTCGGCAGCAATCTGCGCTCACTTCAACGTCAACACCTAAAACCATGTAACATTCCAGCATTCCAGTGTCTACTCTATAAACTGACATTGATAAGTAAAGTCAAGCACAGACATTGGTTGTCTTTTGTTTTATAGAGTTTGATAAGGATCCTGGAAGATATAATCTTTCCCATCAAATGAATTATACTATATGTACGAGGGTGGTCTGAAAAGTTTCCGACCTAACAAAGATACAAGACATTTTTTCTTTTAATTTATATTTATTTTTCTACATAGTCTCCTTGTAAGTCTACACACTTCTCCCAGCGATGCTCCCATCTCTTTAACCCGTTTAAATAGTACTCGGCGTTTTTCTCTGCAAAATAATTGTTCACGAAGGTGATTGCCTCCTCATTTGACGAAAATCTCTGTCCTCCGAGCGCAATTTTCAGATGAGGGAACAAAAAGAAGTCTCTTGGAGCTAGATCTGGTGAGTAAGGAGGATGGTCAAGCAGTTCAAACCGTAATTCGTGGATTTTCGCCGTGGCAACCGCGGAGGTGTGAGACGGCCCATTGTCTTGGTGAAATAGGATTTTCTTTTTCTGCAAATGTGGCCGTTTTTCAGCAATTTCTGCCTTCAGCTTGTCAAGTAATGATGCGTAGTATGCTCCTGTAATGGTTTTTCCTGTTTGAAGATAATCGATTAAGATAACTCCATGACTATCCCAAAAAACAGTCACCATCACTTTCCCAGCTGACATAACAGTTTTTGCTTTTTTTGGCGCCGATTCCCCCTTCGCAGTCCACTGTTTTGACTGTATTTTTGTTTCGGGCGTATAATAGTGTAACCAAGTTTCATCTACAGTAATTAATCGGCGCCAAAACTCTGATTTATTGCGCCTAAACTGCGCCAACAGAGCGTTGGAAATGTTCATTCGAACACGTTTTTGGTCTAACGTGAGCAAACGCGGCACCCAACGCGCGGACAGCTTTCTCATGTCTAAATCTTGATTCAATATGTGACAAATACGTTCTTTGGACATATCCACGGACGGTCGTTTAGCACCATTTGGTGAACTTTAGCGATGTTCTCGTCAGTGGTTGCAGTTTTTGGACGTCCCGAACGTTCATCGTCTCCCAAGCTGGTACGTCCACGTTTAAATTCAGCTGCCCAAAATTTTACTGTGGTAAATGATGGCGCAGAGTCCCCATACACAGAGTCCAACTCATCTTTGATTTGCGTAGGCGTATTGCCTTTCAAAAACAAATATTTAATGACAGCTCGATACTCGGTTTTTTCCATTTTCACAAAAACACTCACATCGACTCACTCAAACGATTGTCAAATAACAACTGCGCGTTCAAAATGGCTGGAATCTTGGTGAGTACCTGTCAAGAGATGCACAACTACATTCCCTAGCTTTTATTGACGAGTGCTGCCATATTCACGTTAAGGTCGGAAACTTTTCAGACCATCCTCGTACGTATGCTGTAACTCTACGAGGGTGTGTCAATAAATTCGCAGAATAGGGGGTAATTTGAGTAAATAAAGATGTAGAAATATTCTTCTTTTTTAATACATTCACTCTCAACCCCAAAACATTTTTGGATCTTTCAAATAACTTGTATATGCTACATGACCCCTGTGCATAGGCGCACTGTCCTGAAGGACATCGTTGGATAGTTTTCCTTTTTTATGGATTTGTTTATGGATTCCCTCAAACGCTCTAGATTATAGCGTAGTATGTTCCCGTTATGGAAACACCATTTTCTTTCGAGCAGAATTCCTTCTGTTTCCCAAAAAACGGTCGGCTTGAGTTTTCCGGCCGACTGTGACCCTGAACTTCTTTGGAGCTCGTACTCGGGTTTATAATGATGAGCCCAAGTTTCATCTCCAGAAACAATCCGAGTCAATACTCCATTCTTGTCGTTGCTGCAGAGGTCCAAAAACCCACGCGCATATGCTTGATTTTCTCCATATTCGATGCTTTAGCCAGGATTGTCTTGCATGATCGACAATCAGGTGTATTCTGTAAGCGAATTGTTGCGATTGTTAGACTTGATATGCAGCAAGCATAACAATTTATGTGTCAAAAACGGTATTCTGTAAAGATGTATTTTGTTCAACTAATTGATATGGCATAACTATTTATTGAAATCTATAATATCAATTATGTAACAATTGGTATGAATAAAAATTCACCATTTCCAGATTTTGATGTTAGTTTTTATTTTAAAAACGTATCGTATATGAACGAAAATACTTGTGAATTATTTAAAATACAATAAACGCCGTAACAATTCCAGCCGAAGAAATAATTTTGTGCATTTCGATTTCGTACGTAGCGTTGAGCGGAACGTACGTACGTAGCGTTGTTATTAATATTGGTACTAAATGTAGTAGGTTTTTTCGTGATTGCCGTTTATTCTTACAATAGTAAGTAAAAATAAATAAATAGTATAAAAACTTAACCTAACATTCTACACTGAAATCGTGTTTGCATATCCCACAGACAACTATGGGATAGCAAGCTTCGTAAGTGTCTAAGCAAGCGTAGGTCATCGCATACACTTCCGCTATGCAGCTAGCGCGTTTGCAGTTTTAAACTTTTCGCTACTAAGGGTTAATTCAACATTTTAGAACGTCACGCGCCTCATATGGCGACTGTGTAGGATTCCACAATCGACAATATTGCAACTGTTACTGAGAGCGAAAATGGCGGCATTGCGATGACTTATATTTTTAAGCTTGCTTATACATTTACGGACCTTGGTAGGATAGTAGCGACCCGTTCTCTTTGCCTGATCTTTGCCAGATGCACCCGAGGTAGCAAGCAATTATTGACTAAGGATGTTGATTGCAACAAGACAAATAAGGAACAACATAGGAACCACTTCTTATAGAAAGAGGTAATATTTATTCTATGTGATAAAGCATCGAAATTGTTACTACATTATTTCCTATTATTGTTCTTTAGAAATTGTAGCGAACTGGCTGCAGCATCAATAGCAGCAGCCCTTTCACGTATTGCTGTTGCTAATCTCTTTAGGACAGTAGTATTCTTGAATATTCAGTTGTAGTCCTCTTTGTAGCAAAGGGTAGTGCGTCAGTATGAGGAATGGTTCTTCGTCGCTTGGAGTACCATAACTTACATCACTGGATCTTTCAGTACCCTAGGAAGTCTAATTAGTTATACATCTACTTTGACTTTCATCGTTGGAGAATGCGCAAGTATGATTTCATTACCTTACAACATCTTGTAAATTGTAACATCTGTTGCAGTAATCACTTCTACTGACAAACAAAAATGGCAACCCTGGTTCTACAACAATTTCTAATCCATCGATAAAAACTGGAGAAATGAGTCCCAGCAGCCGTTCACCTCTATTCTACAGATGTTTGATCTTGGGTTCACCATTACCTGTTTTTGTCTGTTCCACCCTTAAAGTTTGAGCTATGTTTCTAGTGTTGCATTTAGATTCATTTTGTTAAGTTATTATAAATAAACTGTAAAAACGTCGATGTAGAGTTCTTTTAAATGAAGAGTTGAAGTATTTTTTATCTATAAGTTTCTAGGTCCTTATTTTATAGAGGGAGCTTTAACTTTTTTATAGTGTTCCACTAGATCATGAGGAATTCGACATTCCTAATAATATATTTTATGGTACCAACAAGATGTAGCACCTTCTTATTATGGTGTTACTGATCGGGAATATTTAAATACTAGGATAGATCGGAATGATTCTAGAATGAACCACAAGATGGCGTTATGCGCGCGTGATGATCACTTGTTTTAAAAACGCCATTGTTCGTACAAGAGTTGTCAAATTTTCAAACGGATTGGATATAAACACACGCCGTTAGTATCGATTCAAGTACACAATTTGTGCATTTTCTTAATCATGAATAAAAACGAGTTCTATGTTCACGTTCACCTTCGTCTTTTTGCCACAAAATAATTTAAAAAATAGAAGATAATTAAATCAAATGTTATATTTTAATGTTAGATTTATATTGACAAATTCTATTAAAATATCATAAGTCTTTTTATCAGCGGAAGCAAGTAGAGTTGCTATGTTCATTGGTAATGGTGAAGAAGCAATTGAAAACTTCTATGAAATCATAATGAAGGATCGCCGAATAAAGTTGAGAGAGCTAGCAGAGAAAGTAAGCATTTCATACGACCGTGTACATTGTATCTTACATCAACATTTGGACATGAGAAAGCTTAGTGCTAGATGGGTGCCGCGTCTGCTGAAAATCGACCAAAAACGAGTTCGAATGACCATTCCTCAGCAATGTCTAGACGTGCTCAAACGTAATGAAAAAGATTTTTTGCGACGTTTTATAACTGTTGACGAAACGTGTATTCACCACTACACTCCGGAGACCAAGGAGCAGTCAAGGCAATGGACAAAACGTGGTGAGCCAACTTCAAAGAGGGCAAAGACGATTTCGTCTGCTGGGAAAGTCATGGCTACCGTATTTTGGGATTCCCGAGAAATAATTTTTATTAGTTACTTGCAACACGGGAGGGCAACAAGGGTTGAACGGTCTTGAAAAGCGTTCGACTAAATGTGTAGAGCTGAAAGAAGACTATGTAGAAAAATAAATACCATTTTTCCCAAAAAGTTGTTTTTTTCGTCTTGTTCTAGAAATTCTTCGATCTATCCTCGTACAGTGTTCCAGATTGAAGGATTGGCAGGCGTGGAGCAATAGAGTGCCCAGCACGATCACCAGACCTTACACCCCTAGATTCTTTCCTGTGGGGTATTACCTGAAGAATAAAATGTATTTTCACCGACCAAACTCTGTTAATACCTTAAAAGAAGTCATTAGAAATTAAATCAGAACGATTACTTTAAAGATGCTTCAAAATGTTAGAAAAGAGTTCATCCTATTATATACTTAAGAATTTAACTACTTTAATGTTTTCTTTTTAACTTTCGTTATGTTTATTGAGTTTTAATATTATTTTATTGAATCAGCAAAAATGTCTTACCAATTGTGTATTGTTGTTTTTAAACATAACAACTTAAAACGTTTATATAGTCTTATAAAATATCACGGCAGATCATGAAATCTTATACTGCTTTATGCAGAATTTTCAGGAGTACCAGAATTTGCAAGAAAAAGTAGTGGTTGCTATTTTACAAAGCATAATGATGTCATTGCAGAAAAGGGGTGGGGAAAAAAATATTAATCTAAAAAAGATGCGCCATTAAAAACTAAGATTTACGTATCCGAGGATTTCGACCTCGGATAAACCAATAGTATATTATATACCCAGGGACTAAAGTGCATCTTTTAATCCCGAATGTGAGTGAGTTTATTAATAAACACATGAGGGATTAAAAGGCACTTTAGTCCAGTGGTATATACACTATTTTTTGCACGTCCTAAAGGACTTAATCGCAAAAATTCAAAATTTCCAGAATTTTTTCCGAAAATTTCGTTACATGTCATTCTGACAATTGAACTCTGCAAACGCCAAAATCACATAGTTTGAGGATAATAAATCCTAACATGTACCGCCATTATTTTTTTTGTTGTTGCCATAGAAACACTTTACTCCCTCAGGGAGTAAAAGTGCTACTTTACTCCCTCTTTTGGGGGACTAAAGTAGAGCCTTATATACTGTGCGTTTCAAAAGTCTGGAACTATTGAAATAAAATTCAAACAAAAACTTTTTGAGACAAACGCTCTGACAGGTCAACTTTAGTTTTAAAAAACACATATTTTTGTATAAATTTAATTCTTCGATCGCTTTTTGTTTTCGAGTTATGACGTCATTGAATTTTTTTTTAAATTGCAACTCATATTTTTTTGGATAGAGCTTGAAATTCTGAACATAAAAATATGCACAAGTATGACCTTGACCTTGATAGTTTACAAGATAATCAAGCTCAAAATTTGGAAAAAAAGCTGAAGTAGCGCTAAATTTTTTTCATTTTTTTTTTATTTTACTGTAGAAACGAGCAAGTTAACAACCTTATTGTCATAACTAAACTAAATAAGATGTTCAAACTGATTCCCATTTACTTCTTGGCAATATCCTAGGCGATACTCAAAATCTTGTAGGAGTAACACATTCCGGAGAGTTTCTGGACGAATTGCTCCAATTTAATTTAATGCCTCGTATTTCAGAAACTATCAAAGTCAAGGTTGTACTTGTACATATTTCTGTTTCCAGAATTTCAAGCTCTATCCAAATCCATAAAAAATATGGGTTGCAATTTAAAAAAAAATCCGATGACGTCATAAGTCAAAAACAAATGACGATCGAAAAATTCAGTGGATATAAAAAGATCTCTTTTTTAAAACCAAAATTGACCTGTCAGAGCGTTTGTCTCAAAAAGTTTTTGTTTGAATTTTATTTCAATAGTTCCAGACTTTTGAAACGCATTGTATATAGGACGTGCAAAAGAACATTTTATTTTGAGCACAGCCAGCTGCGTTCTCACTGCATATCTGAAGTCGCGGAAGATGTACAGCTGATTTCAAATAAATCTAGGACAAGTCTTGAGAGTGATTTTTGCGTTTTTAACAACGTCTGAACCAGGCTTTAAATTATATTTTCATAGGTAACTACATAAAATTTATTAAATATCAAGGAAAATAAAAAGCAACATTTACACTATGGAGTAGTACTGACTGTCCTAGATTTATTTGAAATCAGCTGTACGTACATAAATACAACAAAATTTACTAATATCATAAAAGATAATAAAAGTAACTGTTAGAACGACTTAAAATGAAATGTAAATACTAATACAAAAATACACAACTTGTGATTTTTTATTTTAGATTGATAACATCGTCACTATCGAACGCAAATTCTGAACGTTCCGATTTGACGAAAGCGATTCGTACGAAAACGAGAATTTTATGGACATAACATACGTTTCCACAACAAAACCTTTATAAATAGGGAAACATTTTTTATAAACCTTCTTCCAAACTGATCTATGTAAAAGACACTAAATTAAATTCTAAATAAGAATGTCAAGGTTTTTTTCACGGTGATATCTTTATAAACTTGTATTGGGAAAAAAGGCAAACAACAATACCAAATAATAAACATCCATAAAAATAAATAGAATGTTATCTGGAGAATATTATAAATAATTCTATACGCACTTCAAATACTCCTCCAATTTATACAACCGAACGCCTACAAATTTTTCTTTTGTAAATCCTCAAAACAATTTTTTTTGTCGTTTGCTAATTACTTATTCATATATTTAAGTGTACAATAATGGTGCAGGTTCGATAACATTAATCACCAACTATAGGCCCTGTCCAAAATGATCGCACCTATTCGGAGTATCAGATGGAAAATCTTTTTAAATAGGAATAAAGAAAAATAAGGGAATAATAACAAAAATTTAGCTCAATAACATGAGCTCCAGTCTGGATTTGGCAACAGATAAATAGTCTAAGGGTGATGTTGAAGAGACCGTTTTAAAAATTCGCTGAATTAATATTTCCAGAGCTGAATTCTTTAGCATTAGCACATACTAAGACCTTTGCCTTTTGTTTTCAGTTAATTGTGTAAAAACAGAAATGTAATACCAGAAGACCTGATACATTCGGAAAAATTATTGGCAAAAAGGACGATATCTCTAAGAATCTCTAGACAGAGAAACTTTTTAACAAGTAGACGGATTCGGTGGCGTTTGAAGCAAAGTTTGGAAATTAGCCTATCCTTTATCTCTGTAACTTTTTTCTTCGATGATAGTTGCACATGTTTTGTTGAATTACAATAATCACAGCTATGTATGCACAGGTGGGTATATGAACTATTAGAATTATTTGCCTAAAATAAAACTGAACTAATTGTATAAGTACGTTTCTAAAAACATCTCCGGTAACAAAGGGCAAAAATATTTTTTTAATACATATCCTTCTACATATCCTGAATTTAAATTAAATATTTGTAATCAGCGTTAGTCTAAACTACGCAAAAAAGATCGGATAAGATCTACTTAATAGTGCAAGAACCGTCGTCATTGCTTATCAGAATTGGTTTTGATAATATTTTTATATTGGTGATCCTTTTGAATTCATATTTAAACCGGATATGAGATCACAAATAAGGCAAAGAAAAAAAAATCTTTAATTTCTTAATGCTTGAGCTCGTTCACAGCGTTCTATGCATGCAAATTGGTAATGATTGTTTGCTTGTAAATCCTTGGAATAAACTGTAGTAGTATTAGTAGTACATAACGTAGAGATATGCTTTGATATATAAGGTCACTTAGTTGATAAATTAATGTTATTACATCCCAGTACATACAGAGTGGTGTGTTCGTCGTCCTAACATTTCTCGAAGTGTCTCTGCAAAAACCTAACATGGCTGTTAGAATCGCTTTCTTTTTCATCCTTGCTTTCTTCTTGTTCCAGGTAAGATTGTTTAATCTGATCTTAATTTTAATTAGAGTTATTTATTAATATATTAGTATTTTTACAATTATTTTAGTGCGATTTTTTACGTACGTGACATTTTATTTTTATATCTGAAACTTTTGTAAACATAGCAGGCAGTTTTAAAATTGTTAGTACTTATATAGCAAAAAATTACTAAAATTGCAATTTTAATATCTACATATACTTAACGTATTCATTATTATTGCTTATTGTTAGTCATAATTAAGTTGAAGTATGAATATTAATTAGAATATTAATATGTAATAAATAATTAATGGCATTCAAAGTTACAAAAGGATATTGTCGTATGTAATCATGGAGGTGTTTATAATAATTCTCTATTGTTATCTCAAATGTCTCAATATTTTTTAGGATTTCACTGAATAATATACGACAAACACATAAAAAATAAAGTAATATATTATTTGAACTTTGACAAGATGATGGTAATGATAATAATGTTAAATATTGATGAATATTTTTCTTTAAAATGGATCACCCTTTGAACCTATGCTATGTATTTATACGTAGTATTATTAAATTTTATGAAGATAGTTTAGTCTTATCAATAATGAGTAATAAATTTACATACATAACAAGTTGTACAGATAAAGAACATTTATTTTCAATTTCTCTAAAATGCTTTCGAATAAAAACGCATTTCTTACTAATCTAAATTTAAAAGTATCTTCCGTGTTAACAAATTTTCATGTAAGAAGTAAATTTTCATTATAAAAACATTTGAATGGTAAACTACTTGCAATAAAAATAGTTCTTAAATTATTTTCTATTTCACTTTTAATTTAAGATTAAGTAAACCTTCAATGTTTATTGTACCTTATGGGGTAAATTTCAGTCAGTGAAAATGATTTTTTGTTTTTCCTGTTATTTTGATATTGACGTTAATTGTTAGTTAACTTCTTATACTCTGTATTCACATCTTTCTTAGCATGAGTACCTCCCTTTGTTTCCTATATAAATATTGTCACGTGCATAATTCTCAAATTTTCCTAGTTCCTGGTCTTAGACTGGTCCTATTTATATTATTATTCACTCTATCCACATATTCAAATGTTTCATTGTTTTTACTACAATTAACTGTACAGGGTGGAAGAGACTACTATGCGTTAATTTTAAGGGGTTATAAAACACACCAAAAGAAACAAGAAAGTCTGATACAACTTTGTTCTAGGACGTATCACTTTTTCAGAAAACAATAATAGTATTATAATAATAATAATAATAGTACATAATATAAGTTACAAATATTTAAAAAAATTTTAAATGAAAAAAATCCGATTTTATGTGTAAAAGATTATTCATGCGAAAAATATTGTAAAGGTCTTTTGTTGTGCTAAATGAGATGCATGGTCTGAAAAAGCTCCATAATTAAACTAATATTATTAACGCGGCAAAATGATAAAGTTGTATAAGACTTTTTTGTTTCTATTGACCTCTTCTATCACCCCTTAAAATTAACACAAAGTAACCCTTTCCACCCTGTAAACTAATAAGTCCATTATGAAAAAATGCAAGTAATCTATGAGTGCAGTGGTTTCGATGCTTCTTAAATGGGAGAAGTAGGGAGTCAAGGAACACTTGAGTTTCTTTAATGAGCATATATTATTGTTATTACGTACAGTTTATTACAATTTGTTTTTTGAAATACTAATTTAAAAACAGCTGCTTTACCTACCTGATCAAAATCAAAACCACTAAAAAAAACTTCTTTTGAAACAAACATCTAAAATCGTAGGCTTCGTATAATTACGATGATAGAGTTATTGAAGACCTCTACTACTTTACTTAAATTACTTAACTTAGATCCACCTATAGATAAGCAAAACTCTAGGTTAAATTAGTGACGATTAGAGGAATTTGAATTTCTTTTTCATTTGTTTATCGCATAAAAACCTATTCCAGAGATGCTAGTTCAATATGAAGAAAAAGAAATTTTTAAACTATTTTTTTTGTTTCACAATCTTCTTGAATTCCATCATGTACATGGATAGAAGCATTTGAGAACTTATCACTTTTAAATAATTTACTTTACCAGTCTACGTAATTTTAAAGAAGTCGCAAAAGGATGTGTCAATTAAAACTCGTCTACTAGCTTGTAATTATCGACAATTGACCTTAATTCATAATAATCATGATCCCGATTTAACCAAATCATACTGCAGGTACAGATGAACTAATTATGCTAGTTCAAGGTTTTCCGAAATTATTTGTAATTTCAGTTAATTATCCAGTTGATTAGTAAGAACAATTTTTAAAGTTTAATTAATTAAAAATTTATTAAATATATACAGATAATAATAATTAATCATGTATGCTAATAATAATCAATAATTTAAAGTAATTTAAGACAATGTAACAATATTAACAACAATAAGCTATGGTGTAGGGGTCTCAATAGTCTTATTTCCGGCAAATATGATATAGATTCATCATAGTTAACAATAAATAAACTTTTAATTAATTTCTTTTATTTATTAATATTGGCCTCTTTCGCTGATTAACATGTTTTATTTTTTAAAGTTCGCCACCGCTGGACCTTTACGTTTCGTACGGGATGCCCCATCAGTTGAAGATGCTGGGAAAGCTATCGACGATGCAGTAGACAATTTAAAGTCTGGTTTTCAAGATCTTCTGAAAAATATCCAGGTACAATTTCACATTTTTTTTATATTTCTGAAAAAAAAAACTAATTTGAACTATAAATTTCAGAACAATGACCTCATGAAAGATCTTCAAGAAGGTGTTCAAAAGTTGGGGGATCAAATTCAAACTTCAGGAAAGGAACTTATTGAAAAGATTAAAACTTCTGGCAATACTAACTAAATTACATTACACGCGTTTACTTAACAGAATTATTATTTATAACTTACTATAAGAATGTATTAATTATTTAATGGTAGTAAATTTATTTTGTATGGCGTAATTCAAAATATAATCATGTAATTTATATGAAATTCAATAATTTACATCCGGTGATCTTTTATGATATTTCTAAACAAAAAATAATTATGTATTAATTTAAGAAATATTTATTTGTTTACTTTATTATTCCTATAAATTTATAATAATAAGAGTTGATAAGTTGTGCTATTTTAAGTATGTGAATTATTTATGCTATTCCATATGTCATAATAGCAATAATAATGGATGTGTCTTCCCAAACTTGGGAAGAAAACTACAGTGTGATATGAAGCTACTGTAAACTTCAATTTAAGAAATTTGAGATTACTTCCATTCCATTTTGTACTACTGATTAAAACATTCATGCTAACAATATGAAACAAAAGGGAATTATTTCTAATGCTGCTATATAAAATCCCCATGTAGACACTACTACTTGGGTTGCTTTTAAATATTCTTCCACAGCTTTTGATATTGTTTCTTCGGAATAAGGTTTTGACTGGTGTTTATAATGGCGCACCATGGTTATAATAACGTATTTAGTCTGCATTAATTAAAATTAAAAGGTTAGGCGGTGGCATGAGCAATACATATTGACGGTGATTTGAAATAAAGACGGTGGTAATAGACTTGGAAAACGTTTTTATTTTACTATGCAGGGAAACAGGTTTAATCACTTTCTATTCTCTTTCTATTTCTTTCACAAATAATTTAAAAAATAAAAACTTGTTAGCGACAAGTTAAGTAGGAATCAATGAAGTGAGGAATTTTCTATCCATTGCTACAAAAGCTCAATTAGTACCATTTTGGCACTTACTTCCTTCTGCCAGATCACCATTGATATGTTTATCTAATATTCATTTTGCCTTTATTCGTTAAAATTTAAAAACATTCACCTAAAGTACTTCACAATAAAGATACAAAATAATTAAACAGTTCAAAATAAAAGTACAAAATGGACCATAAATTAGCCCTTACACATCTACTTTGATATTATTTTGTCTACTTTTTGCCCCGTCTTTAGTACAACAAAAACAAATACCTATAAAATGGACAGCAAAATAATTTAATATTTGCACCATCAGCTCATGTTACTGAATAGCATATTACCTAATAGAATTCTAATATAAAAATCCAATTTATGTAAGCCATACATCAGTTCAATAAAATTTTTACATGCCATTTTCAAATTTTTAATAGATACAATTTTAGTACAGGCTTAACTAATTTATTTTTTTACTGTCTCCAGCCTTACTTTGTGGAACTTCATAATCATGAAATATAATATAAATACAAAGATTAGTTAAAGTTTCACAAGTTTTATTAATATCTTAACCTGACAATATTGTTTCAACACTTTATGTCATTATCAAAGGTAGATAAGATTGATAAAAAACACGTTGCTAAGGATAAGTACATACAGAAAATAGGTAACTAGATACAATACATAACAAAAACTAAATATCTAACACTTCTAATAAAGGAGAATTACTAAGCTCAGTTTGTTCATTCATTAAAGGTACTGTGCGTTTATGTCTGTATATTTCAAAAGCTTCTAAAATGTCTAAATTGTGTTTGTTGTTGCAAAAATGTAAGAATTTAATGTTGTTCTGAGGTGTCATTGGGTGGTTCTGTTCAAAAATGTATTTGGTATAATTCGATTTTTCTGGATGTTTAAGTCTATAAGAGCGTACGTGTTCTTTGTATCTTATGTCGAAATTTCTAAGTGTTTGTCCAATATAAACTGAGTTACAAAAATAACAATTCAAACGATAAATGCCGGATTTCATGATATCTTGTGTTTTGTCTTTAGCATTGAATAAAAATGAAAAGGTGTTGGTGCTAGTTTTATCGGTTATTTTGTAACTGGTGGTTTTTCTTAGTATAGTTGCAATTTGTTCTGATATCTTGCCAAAGTATGGTATTGATATGTAGTTTGTGCCTTGTATTTGAGTGTCAATTGGAAATATTCTTTTGATAGCTAACCTATAATCTTTTTGTTGAATTAAAGTGTCAATCATGTTATGGTTATAATGGTTTGCATGTGCTAATTGTTTGATGATTGAAATTTCTTTATCAAAATGTGATCGAAATTCATTGTTTGTATTAATTGTAATAGTTAAATCAAAAATATTAATACCTCTATTTTGTTCTGTTTCTAGTGTAAACGTGATGTTTGTGTGAAGACTGTTAATAAGAATTAAAAACTCATTGATAACCTCAAGAGAACTGTCAAAACAGCTAAAATGTCATCAACGTAACGAAACCAAAAAATAATGTGTTTAGAAAGATATAATTCAAATATTCGAACGTCCAAATTATCCATAAATATGTTAGCTAATAGAGGACTCAGAGAATTACCCACTGGTAAACCATCTTTCTGTAAATAAATTATATTATTAGATGTTTTAAACAAAGATCCTACCACAAAATTTCAAAAAGAAATAAAACAAGCTTTAGCAAACTGCAATATCTACTTTAACGAATTAGAAAAACAACAAATCATACATAAAAAAACACAACCACCAAGACTATAAGGACTGATTAAAACACATAAACACAACATGCCTATGCGACCAGTAGTATCATATATCAACGCACCTAATCACACCTTGTCCAAGAAACTCAACCATATTATTAACATCATAGGATACAAATCGAAATACTCTGTCAAAAATTCATTAGAATTAGTAGAAAAACTACAGAACATGCATCTTCCAGCACATTCAAAACTTGTAAGCTTTGACATTTGTAACATGTTTTCAAAGATTCCACCACAAGACTGTATTCCTTTGTTAGATAATTTCCTAGTTAATAGTAATGTAGAATTAGTAAAAAGAATAGAGTTAATTCAATTATTTGATCTTTGTATCAGTAAAAATTATTTCACTTTTAATAATATAATTTATTTACAGAAAGATGGTTTACCAATGGGTAATTCTCTGAGTCCTCTATTAGCTAACATATTTATGGATAATTTGAAAGATCGAATATTTGAATTAGATCTTTCTAAATACATTATTTTTTGGCTTCGTTACGTTGATGACATTTTAGCTTGTTTTGACAGTTCTTTTGAGGTTATCAATGAGTTTTTAATTCTTATTAACAGTCTTCACACAAACATCACGTTTACACTAGAAACAGAACAAAATAGAGCTATTAATTTTTTGGATTTAACTATTACAATTAATACAAACAATGAATTTGATTTTTCCATATACAGAAAACCCACAAGCACAGACGTCACTATACCTAACGATTCATGTCATCATAAAATGCATAAACTAGCGGCTTATAGATCTTTAGTACACCGAGCTTTAACTACTCCAATGAAACGATCACATTTTGATAAAGAAATTTCAATCATCAAACAATTAGCACATGCAAACCATTATAACCATAACATGATTGACACTTTAATTCAACAAAAAGATTATAGGTTAGCTATATATATCAAAAGAATATTTCCAATTGACACTCAAATACAAGACACAAACTACATATCAATACCATACTTTGGCAAGATATCAGAACAAATTGCAACTATACTAAGAAAAACCACCAGTTACAAAATAACCTATAAAACTAACACCAACACCTTTTCATTTTTATTCAATGCTAAAGACAAAACACAAGATATCATGAAATCCGGCATTTATCGTTTGAATTGTTCTTTTTGTAACTCAGTTTATATTGGACAAACACTTAGAAATTTCGACATAAGATACAAAGAACACGTACGCTCTAATAGACTTAAACATCCAGAAAAATCGAATTATACCAAACACATTTTGGAACAGAACCACCCAATGACACCTCAGAACAACATTAAGTTCTTACATTTTTGCAACAACAAACACAAATTAGACATTTTAGAAGCTTTTGAAATATACAGACATAAACGCACAGTACCTTTAATGAATGAACAAACTGAGCTTAGTAATTCTCCTTTATTAGAAGTGTTAGATATTTAGTTTTTGTATGTATTGTATCTAGTTACCTATTTTCTGTATGTATTTATCCTTAGCAACGTGTTTGTTTATCAATCTTATCTACCTTTGATAATGACATAAAGTGTCAAAACAATAATGTCAGGTTAAGATATTAATAAAACTTCTGAAACTTTAACTAATCCTTGTATTTATATTATATTTCAAAATTTATTTTTTATTTCTAAAAGGAAGGCATTTTTCATTATTCTAAACTTTTAGTTATTACTTATTACCAATATCAAAAACTATCATGTTTGTATTATTCGACTAGACTTATCTTACGAGGTTTGTGCTGTCTATTTTCTGCCCCGCCTGACCCTAAATAAATAAACTACTTGCATATTTCCCTTATATCTTACCTTTATATTTAGTTGTTCTTATAATCCACCAAGTATCTAAATCATACGAGACCCCAAGTTATGCTCAGAAAAGTCTGCTTCTGCACGACAACTGCAGGGTGCATAAAGCACGAGTTGTCCAACAAGTAATCAATGAATGCGGCTTTGAGGACTTACAACATCCACTTTAAACTCCCAATTTCGCCCTCTGTGACTATTATCTTTTTCCAAAACTCAAAAAAATACTTGAGAGGGCGTAGCTTTTTATCGAATAATGGCTTGGAAAACGCTGTAGAGTTATATTTTGCTGAATTACCAAAATAGTTTTTTTTTAAGTCATAGCGTTATTAGAAAAACCCTGGAATAAGTGTGTTAGCGTTAATGGTTCTTATGTTGAAAAATAAATTTTTATTTGTTCTCTAACTCGTTGTTTTCATAGCTAGGCAGATAACTTAAAGAACTCCCCTCGTATTTTATCCCAATTTCATTTTGTCTATAATTAAACATTGTCCCTGTATTTTTCCGCTGTCACAAAATTTAAGTTGTGCCACCCTAATAAAAAGGTAAAGCAACCAAATGCGAAATTAACAAACACGTTGGATTACGCATAATTAGTGCTTTGCTTGAGGACATAATATTGGCAGTTAAATTCAAAAGTTCGAGTTATCAGTGCGTGTGCTAAGCCACATAAATATTTTGATACGTTTTGTAATAACAATTTCTATCTAATATGAACTTCAAGGATACTAATGAATTCAAATTATACCGAAATAACCATCTATCAACGAATAAGCATAATTTAGATACTGCTTTATTCATAATTTTCTGTTAATAGTCCACTAAGTAACAAATCCACTTAGTAACGTTGAAAAATGTGACGCAGTGGACCTAGTTGTGACGTAGTCGAACCAATAAGTTAAACTTTGTCCAAAATAAAAACATTCATATAATACATGGCAAATATCATTTGAACTACTAATAAACTAGGATAATACTGTATTAGAAAGGAAACGTGTACCAATGTACAATTTGTTTTACGAATTATTAATATAATGTGACATAGTAAAACTTTTTGTTGGCCAACTACCTTATTAAAGACTATAAGAATTTCATACTTTAGTATTGAGCTCTGCTGATTATATGAACAATAAGTTTCATTAATGTTTTTTTTTAAATATGTTTTTTAGTTAATTGGAGAGATTTATAATTTTTTTTGTAATTATTGGTCTAAAATAGTTTATTGTTTTATAAATTTCAATTAACCAGTTCTAATTTAACCAGAACAAAACAGACATGCTATGGAAACCGACGAGGAAGTTGTTTTAAATTAATTTTAATCCAGTAGTCCGGCTCCTGATGAGCCCGGTACTCCTATCAAAAAAAGTCTATTATATTTCCACCCAGAAATATAATTGTGTAACGGTACATTTTCCACCGGCATTCAGTACGTAAAATTTTACAGTTATATTTATTAAAAATCCTTTATAAAAGTTCGGTCCTGTAAGACTGTGCTTTATTCGAAATAGAATTTCGTCATGTAAATATTTCCTATAAATTAAAAACATTTCAAGAAAGGATTGTTTTACATTTGATACAATTAAAGAATGTAGCGTCATAAAAATGATGTCTTTTGGTGTTTTGTTTATTTGTGTTTTGGTATAATATCAATTACTTCGTGAGAGACCTTGATAAAAACTGTGGGAAGCGTTTGATCAAATTATTTTATAAAAATATTTCTGCTAATATTCCGAGAATGCTTAGATTTGGGATCAAATTCTCTTTGTTCAAAAGGTGACTTTGGTACACGTGTTCGAAATTTAAAATGGGTTGACGCGTAGCAATTTCGGCTAGACTACATCTGGGTGCCACTTCGTACCAGTTTGCGCGCAATTTCTTCAAGTACTACTTTTCATTCCTTTAGGTCGAAATTTCTGTAGAATGTTAGCTGAAAAACTTCCTTACGGACAAATAAGACGCATTATTTCGCGGATGATCAGGGTCGCATGGGTTGGTATCTTTCGCGCCTCGATAGGGTAGCGTTAGGCACTTGCTTCCCGTTTGCGCTTCAAGCTAAACCCCCTCGGTCAGCTCTAGTAATGAAGATCGATATTATTGAATTTTTGTTTTAGTTCAAGTAATTAAAAATACAGTTCGGCTACAGTTTTAGTGTAATTATGTGCCCTGGCCTCGGCAGGGTGCAGTTCTTATAAATTTTGTTATGTGGATTAATTAAAATATGTTTGAGAAACCCTTCAGTTAAACATTATGAAAAATTAGTGATGTGGGTCGATGTTATCGATTTCCCGTTTGTTAGTGTGTTTTTAGAATTTATGAGAATTCTAAATACCGTTCCCGTACCGTTCAGTTCACTTTCGTTGTGAGTGAAATTTTTAGAAACCATTTGTGTTTGATAAATCTCATTAGAAGGTTTGCCACTACCGTTTTGTTAATAAACAACTGGGGTTGTCTTATCGTGCCGAACTATCAAAGACAATTATTTCTTGCTGTTTGTGCTCCAAGTTAGTACAGTTTTGCTTAATGAGAATTTTATAGATTGATCTATAACTACAAAGACAGTTTCCAGTTCTCCCGTATTTAAAGTTAATAATTAGTGCTTTACGGAACTTCATCTTTATGCTACGATTGTTTAATTCTGTGCATTACTGAAAATGGTTTGTGGAATTATTTGGGTAACCAGCCGTATTTGAGATAACTTCTACCTTTGGGACCTACTACCGTTATGTATTAATTTGAATGCAGTTAAAGTCAATTTTGGTTTTGAAGAATAAAGGCAACCTTCCAATTTCTAATGGTTTTGTTCCAGTATGTTTCGTCAGGTTAACTCAGATAGAAACTTAAGGTACCGTATTTTATTGAAAACAGATTTTTATTGTAATTCAGTTTATGAATCCTTTTTGCAAGGAACTTTGTGATTTTTTTGAAGATAGCTCTCATTAACATGTAAAATTCAATTTATAATTATTGCTAGTGAATTTCAGAATAATTAATTTTGATAATATTTAGACTAATCAAATTTACGTAATATCCTTCAGATATTTGTTTTTTTGAATTTGCAAGTTTAGTTAAGCTAATATAATTTCAACACTCTCTATTTTTGCAGAATAATTTTGGTTTATCAATATCATGTAAATTTGTTCTTTTTTGGTCAATTAACGTCTTTTGTAAATCTTTTCGAGTTGTTTGAGTTAAATTCATTTCAGAGCAGTTGAATTATTATTTTTTGATCTTTGATTTTTATGTGTAATAAACCTATGTTGTGTGTGTTTTATTATTTATGTGTATTGTTATTCTTTTCTTATTTTTTATTGTTTAATAAATGTTTTCAGTTTATATTGAGGATCTAAAAACGGAACCATATAATTATGAACAATTTATTTCATTTTTATTCAAAAATTTTAAAACATAAACAAAATATTTTTTGTTTTCAATTTAATATTTAATTCATTTTCTGGTTAGTGGCTTTAATATTTTTTTAAAGCTTATTCAATTAACATCTTTGATTGTTTATACTAATAAACACTTTTAAGCTTCATAATCAGATGGCGCCCTTTTTGAGTTATTATTTGTGTTCTGAAATCTTTATCTACTCCTTTTCGCAATTTATACAACTGTGGAACCAATACTTACGACCTGAATACTAAATTTGTAAGACAGAGCTAAATCTCAAGCTGTGGCGAATATTTTGAGTATATTATGATAAAGTAAGTATGAATAATTCTATAATTATTATAGTTGTGTTCTCGTGCAGAAAAACTATTGTTTCAGTTGTTCGTTTTTTAACCAATTCTTTACAAAAATATTATACAAAAATAGATAATGCAATAATGTTGCTATTAAATGGTGGCGATCATATCTCCGATCTTGCTGCCAATTTTCGTCTTGATAGATTATTGAGCATGGAAAGGAAAATCCCAAAAAGATTTTGTAGAATTTTGAAAATTACATAAGTTATGAATTTTCAAAGATGGCGACCGAGCTTATTTTTAGCTAAAATAAAATACTCTTCTAAAATTTATTGTGAACAATACATATAATACTTATTTCAAATTTGAAAACTGTGTAAGGAACTAAAAGAGCTCTAGTGTCAGCTGGTCATATACTTAATTAAAATGTTTTATATTTTCCTGGCGAAAAGAATTCTGAAAGTCTGTCAATATTTTTACAATTTTTCAAAGGTTGTATTTTGATTGTATCAGCTGGAAACAAAGAGACGTTCAGATTTATAAAATATACTCTTAAGATACTTTTTAATGATACCAAACTATACAAACTAGATTATGCATCTCTCTTTTATACCTAAACCATAAATACAAGAAATGAGTCATCATAAATCACCTAGGCAACCACGGGAGACTCCCAAAACTTTAGTGCATTCCATCCCTCTCTCTCTCTCTCTATTTCTCTCTCTCTCTCTCCCTCTCCCTCCCTCCCTCCCTCCCTGTAACAATAGAATTATTAGATTATTATCTCTTTTTTAAAATAGTTATTATAATACAGCCACTATACGTAGTTCTTATATTTACATTAAAATCTTAATTTTAATCTTATATCTTGCTTGTCATACGGTAAATATGGATCACTAATCCAAACTCTACCTTGAATCAATAAATAATTATCAAAATAATATATTTTCAAGTTTTTCAAAGCTCCTCTAATTCACTTTTTAAGAGCGTCTTTGATTTTGCAAAAATGGAACAAATTATATTACAGTTCTGATTATATCTGACCAGTTACATTTTATTTTGTTACAAATAATTTTTAACAGCATTTTGACATAAAAATCATCAGGCACTTTATTTCTTTATTTGCCTGGTATTTGCAAAATTTATTTTTATGTATTGGATTTATGGTTTTATCACACATTATTGTACCCAACCACCCTAAATGAACTAAGAAGTGTTTTGGAAATTTGGCAGAATAATAAATATTGTAAAAAAGTTACCAAGACCCAAAAGGTTACATAATTATTTATGATAAAGAAAAGGGTTCCTCAGAAAAACTTCTAATTTCATTGCGATCTGGAGTTAACCAAGAACTGATAGAAAATGTACGGCAACTTCATAAATGAAGTTTTTGTTATATTACGAAAACTACCAAGTGAAATGACACTTTCGTGGTACATAAGAGTTCAGTTAAGTCCAGAAGCTAGCGTGTCATCAATCTCATAATTTATGAGCAACAGAACAGTAAAATACACACAGATTAAGATTGACACTAGACAGAGATTGGGCGCTTGATAGAATTAATTGGCAAATTGCAAACACCTGATACAGAAAAGTTAAACTTAGAGAAAACTTCGGCATTCTGCTATTAGAAAGCTTAGTTGAAACAACAGTTAAAAAAAGCAATTTCTCGTCAACTTGAGAAAAAAATATCGACGAAGGTGGAAAAAGTTTCTAGAAGATTAAAAACACAATTTTAGAAGAGATTAGGCATCAAAGGAAACACTTTCGCCCACTACATGCAGGGACACAATCGACAGCGATGTTATATATAATCCTTCGTCTCTTCTGATTCTTGTGATGAAATGAAAAAGAATTTTCAAAGTAGCTGCTCACATGAAGATCTATTTGAGTTCTGCTGCTGAAACTGCAGCACATGAATCAAAGTTGAGAGAACGATACACCCTTCCAAAAACAGTCACAGGAACAAGGAAATATTCTTTCAAACCAATCACCGTAAACCAATTAGAAATTAGAGTAACTTCAAACAGCTACAGTCATGGGCTTATTTTCAGAATTATATACTGACATAATGGAGATATACACAATTATATGGTATATTATGTCTTAAAGTATATTAGCATTACTTACAGTTTAATACTTCTTAAAAGCTAAATTTATATATTGTGAACCTATACAACAGTGATATGTACAAAAGCCAGAAATAAGGAAAAAAAAGTCATAATACGAGTACAAGTAGATAAGTGTTTTGGCATTATTTAGAAAACGTAGCTACCTTTAAAAATTATTTATGCATAGAGCTGTTGGAGAAGCAAAATCAAACAAATTGCATTGAATAAAACACTTATAAGAGAAATTTAGTATTAAAAATCGCAAACTTATGGGAAATGTGCATCTTTGAAGTGATTTGCTGCCTTTATAGAAGAGAAATGCATGACCAGACTTTGGTATCATTTGAAAGCATTTTAAGAGTAAATACATTTTAAAAATCTGAACGTTTCTTTGCTTCCAGCTGATATACTCAAAATACAATCCTTGGAAACCTTGAGAAATTGTAAAAATATTGACAGACTTTTAGAATTTTTTTGCCATGATAATAGAAAACATTTAAATTAAGTATATGACTAGCTGAAACAAGAGCTTTTCCAGTCTCCTAAACAGTTTTCATATTTCGGATAAGTATTATACGTTATTCACAATAAATTTTACAAGAATCATCTATTTTAGCTAAAAACAGGTTCGGTCGCCATTTTTAAAAATTCATAACTTATGTAATTTTGAAAATTTTACGAAATCCATTTGGGATTTACTTTTGCATACTCAGTTCTTCCAAGAAAATAATTGGAAGCAAAATCTGTGACAAGAGTGCAACTACTTTTTTCAAATTTTCGGTGAATTGATGTGGAATGACCCTAGATTTTAAACGTCCTAGAATCTTATTACACCAATGTGGACCATAATGTATTTCTACACAAGGCATTTTCTCAAAAATATTAATCTAGCCCTTCCCTAAAGATTGACTCTAAAAGAGAACCCGCGAGGTTCAACCAAACATTAGTAACAGATAGGTCACGTTAGTGCTCTAAATCCGAAAATCAAATCTATTTATTGTCACCATGTAAGAGTTTGGAGAAATGGCGAGAAATCGAGCCTTGTAAGTTGCTTGGTTCAATCTTTCCAAAACTCTCTTGGAATCCAATGAAACTTGACATGCCCTATCGACCTAGTTCACTACTCTGCAAAAGTTCAACCCTATTTATAGTATTTATCGATATATAGCTGTATTACATGTTTAAAAATAAATATATATAGAAGAGTTGTCATTCCCGTTGGTAATCGCCGCGATTAGTTCAGCGGTAGAGTCTCTGCCCTGGAAGCAGAGTGCCCGGTTCCGATTCCCAGTTAGGGTGATAATTTTTCCATAAATATAATTATTGTATTAGCTCTAAATTTCCAGTAAAAAATTTATATGAATTCCTGGAAAAAGTACAGTCCCTTAATATTGCAAAAAACTCGTTATTGGTTTCATTTGATGTTAGAACTACATTCTCCAAATTAGTGACAGAATAATAAACAAGTTTAGAAAAGCAAATTATAATATAATTCTTGTTAATAAAAAAAACATAGGAAAATTACTAGTTAATAAAAAAGATTAAAATAGACAAGACGGACAAATCGGGAGTATATAAAATGTATTGACAAGACTGCGAAGCGTTTTATATCGGCCAAAGTAGTAAAAACGTAAAGAAACGTATAATGGAACACAAACGCGATATTTTTTATAAGAATCGTCTGGAATGGCCGCCAATTGTATAGATAATAATCATTTTGTAGACTTAGATAAAGTAGATCTATTGCATTGCAAAAGAAAAGTACGAAACTACATTCACTAGAAATGTTGGAAATTAAACAATTTTTATAATAATTAGTACATTTTTATTATAAATGACCAAACAAGGTTTACAAACACCCTATTAACAGATTTATTTTCTAAGAAAAAATTTTAAAAACATGGTAAGGATTGGTTTGAAATTGGTCAAGATTTTAAAAATCTATATTTTCTATATTGAAACGTGTAGGAATTATTGTACAAACTGTGAAATTTTTTCGAATGGGTAGTTCAACCATTACTTTAGGTTTAGATGCTGATCTAAACCATGCCAAGTACTAGTACTGGGTGCGGCAGTCAAACCTGCATTTTTGAAATAACTGTAAAAAATACACGGTTGCATTTTTTAAAATTTTATTGATACCATGTTAATTTACATTAAAAAGCATTTAAGAAACATTATTCATTTAAAAATAACATTATTAAGATGTCGTCGATTTCGATCGATGCATTCTTGGAGGCGATCTCTAAAATTGTCCACTACATCACGGAGCATCTGCTGAGGGATTCTTTCGATTTCCTGACGGATTCTCGCCTTCAGTTCTTCAAGAGTACGAGGCCGTTCTTCGAAAACTTTGCTCTTCAAGTAGCCCCACAAAAAAAAATCACTTGCGGTGAGGTCGGGTGAACGGGCGGACCAAGGAATGGTTCCGTTCCGGGATATCACCCGATTTGGGAAAACTTCGTTGAGAAGATTCATGCTCACACGGGCCGCGTGGCTTGTGGCTCCATCTTGTTGAAATAAGGTTTCATCATTTAGTCCATGTTCGCGAAGACGAGGAATGAAAAATATTCGTAACATTTCCGAGTAGCGCTCCGCATTCACGGTAACAGCTTGCCTCCTTTCATTTTCAAAAAAGAATGGGCCTATTATTCCCGTTGAAGACATTGCACACCAAACTGTCACCTTGGCCGAATGGAGAGGTTTTTGATGGAGTTCTTGAGGGTTTTCATCGCTCCAATATCTAAAATTTTATTTGTTTACATAGCCGGAGAGATGAAAATGTGCCTCGTCGCTCATCCAGAGCAACGTGTGAAGTTCCTCGTTTTCTTCAATCATTTCCAAAAACGTTTCACAAAAGTGCCGTCGAGCAGCGAAATCGTTTTCATTTAGAGCCCGAACCACTTGAATTTTGTAGGGGTGATAGTGTAAATCAAACCTCAAGGTTCTTCGGAGACTCCTGTCTGAAATTCTAAGCCCAGTACTGTGCCGACGCGCTGATGTCCGAAGACTTCTTGTCACAGCGATTTTTACCCGTTCAATATTCGCACTGATCTCGCACTGCCACCTCTTCTGTTTCCCGTTTCACCGATGTTTTCAAAGTTTTGTATCCATAACTTTATTGAGTTAACAGAAGGCACGGGCCGATTACGATTAATTTGGAAATAAACACGGAAGCGGCGTTGAGCGGCTGTATAACTATCGCTTTGATAAAATGCCTTCACGACGAAGGACCGTTCTTGCTTGGACAAGTGTTCTATGGCTACTGAAAAGCTTTGAAAGAGGGAACACAACGGTAACCTTGACAACTCGCCCCGCCCACTTTTTTAGCTACCGCGCTTTTTTCAAATTGCAGGTTTGACTGTCGCACCCTGTATATAGTACAATGACAAAGAATAAGCAAGCGATTTTCTGACGATTTTGGAATTATCGGAATGTCAATATCCAAGAAATATTAAAATGTCCAATGCAATTAATTATTCGTCGACTAGTACCATTAACCTACAAATCTATAAATCCAAATGCATTAAAATTATAAATTATATGCACTTACCAGGTTTCACGAAACGTAATTTAATGCAATTTAATTTAATGCCAGTTTTGTATATGTACTATGCAAGTATTACTAAGTTATTTGTAGTATCATTTTTATTATCATTATTATCATTATTATTATTTTAGTATCATTAAAGAACATGTTCTTTTTTAGGCGATAAACGCTATAATTAATAGAAATTAATTGATACAAATAAATAGGCATGGTCTTAAAAACATTTGAAAGAAAGTACTATTTTAAATTAAATTAAGTGTGTCACATGGCGTTGAATTGTCTTTTTGTGTAAGACTTCCGGAGTACGTGTAACCTGAACTACAAGTGGCGAGAATTACTATTATAAGCTGACTACTGAATTAATTCGTTGTTAATAGAAAATCTTGGTGAAGAATGTGATAAACAATCTAACGCTTTTCAAAAACTGGTAATAATAATAATAATAACGTTTATTGCTCAACAGAAAGAAAAAATTCCAATTACAGAGCAATTGAACAAAATACAAATATACATAAGCAATATAATATGATAATAATTTGACTAAACTTTAAAATAACAGAAATTATAGCGAGAACGTGTTGTAATTTATTCTAAAAATAATAAACATCAAAGTTACTAAGCCAGTCTATACAAAAAAGGTTAATTAGTTAATTAGATACGCAGCAACTTTTTAGATAAAGCCATTCTGAAGGCATACAGATTTAAGTGAAAGATATCGATATTATTACAATATAAATTAAAATTATACATCATTGAAATTACAGGAGAATTTAATATATAGTTAGTCCTGGGACAATTGTAAGTAAATATAAATGTATTTCTAGCGTTAACACGTGGAACTAAAAAGTTGAGTTGTTCTAAAGTGTTAATGTCGTCAATTAAGCCATTCACAATTTTGTATAGTATCATAATATTATGAAATATTCTACGACGTGATAATTCATTACAGTTATATATCACAAGTAAATCAGTGTAAGGTAAATCTGTAAACATTCTATTTTCAAAGTAATAACAATATTTTAAGAATTTCTTTTGAATATTCTCAATTTGTAATTTATGTATAGTATAAAAAGGACTCCACACAAGACAACAGTATTCAAGTTTAGACCGTATAAAAGAATTAAATAAAGTTATCAAAGTTGAAATATTGTTAAAATCTTTTGTATTTCTGTATAAAAACCCTAGCATTTTATTAGAAGAAGAAATAATTGTTTGGAAATGGTTCTTAAACGATAATTGTGAATCAAACGTAACTCCAAGATCCGTAATAAGTTCTACTCTTTTTAGATTGCTATTATTCATTGTATAATGGTATAGTAGAATATCAGTTTTCTTAGTATATGTACGAGGGAAACTAGATAAATTATCTACCTAAGCATGAAACAAAAGACGCATGATTTTTTAAACAATTTTATTTTTCAATATAATCTCCCCCAACTTCAACGCACTTTCGCCATTTGTCTTGCAATGAATTCATACCATTAAAAAAAATGATTCTTCCTGTTTGCCAAAATAGTCATTGATGGTTCGTTTCAAATGGTCATCACTTTCAAAATGGAGGCCTCTCAAATGTTTTTTCAGATTTCGGAATAAGTAGAAGTTCGAGGGTGCCAGATCTGGGCTGTAAGGTGGGTGGTCTAACTCTACAAAGTTACATTCGTTCAGAATTGGACGAACTTTGGCGGCTTTATGAACCGTCGCATTGTCATGAAGAAGGAGCACATTTTTATGCCTCAAGTGGGGACGTTTTTTGGTAATTTCCGAATGTAACTTTTTGAGCGTATTACCGTAAACCTCTGCATTTATTGTAGTGCCCTTAGGCATATATTCGATCAGAAGAACTCCATGCAAATCCCAGAAAATTGTTGCCATAAGTTTTCCGGCTGAGGGCTGTGTGCGAGCTTCTTTGGGGGTGGAGAACCCTTATGAATCCATTGCATAGATTCCAGCTTTGTCTCAGGGTCCCAGTGATGTACCCAGGTCTCGTCTCCAGTCACTATCCTCGTTAGGAATTCAGCATCAGCTTCCAAAAGATCTAAATTGTTTTGACAAATTTGCTGTCTTCGCGTCTTTTGCTCTGGAGTCAACAACCTGGGAACCCACCTCGCTGAGACTTTATTCATGCCTAACTTTTCGTGCAATATGGTCAAAACGCTAGGTTCTGATATTCCCAGAGCAGTAGCAATGCTGGAGACCTTCATGCGGCGATCCTCAAGAACCATAGCTTCCACTTTGTCACACATTTCACTGTTGGTTGCCTCAAGTGGCCTTCCACTTCTAGGGTCATCCTCTATGGATTCACGTCCCCAACGAAACTGTTTTGACCAAAACTTAATCGTAAAATATGATGGGGCATCATCTCCATATACGGCAATCATACGTTCTCTTATAAATTTTGGACCATTGCCTTCTTTTGTGAGAAACTTAATCACACTCCTATGCTCCAATTTCAAAACACTCATTTTTTGTCAAATAATCGCGCACAAAACAAAAAGTAACAGCTCAATTTCACTGAAACTTCAGATACAATTATAAAAGACTTGCCACTATTTGACATTAAACGCTGAAGATTGTCAGTTGTTTCAGTCATGGCTAGGTAGATAATTATTCTAGTTCCCCTCGTAATGACTTGGCATTTGTTTACGTTAAAGTATAATTTATTCTTTAAAGACCAATCATGTATAGCGATTATATCTTTTTGTAATTTTTCACAATCATCCCATGTGGCAACTTTTATAAAACATTTGAAATCATCAGCAAAAAGTAACTTATGGCTATATTTAACAACATCTACAATGTCGTTGACAAAAAGTAAAAACAGAAGGGGTCCTAAGTTAGAGCCTTGGGGTACCCCAGATGTTACAAAAAAATTATTAGATACATGTCCATTTATATCTACATACTGATGTCTATTTTTAAGGTAAGATTCAATGAGACTAACAAGATTATAATCAAATCCCCAGTTTTTCAATTTTTCAACTAGTATAATGTGATCAACTTTGTCAAAGGCCTTAGAAAAGTCAGTATATATAACATCAACTTTTCCTCTCAAAAGCCTCGGACAAAAATTGTGTAAAGTTACATAAGTTCGTTACTGTTGCTCGCTTTTCCATAAAGCCATGTTGAAATATAGTTAAGTGTGGTTTAACTTGAAGGTATATATTAGTATATAAAACAGCTTCGAAAATTTTTGCAAAGATTGGTAATATAGCTATGGGTCTATAGTTTTCAATTTCTGATTTGTTTCCACTTTTAAACACGGGTACTATCCTGGCTACTTTCCATCGAGATGGGAATACGTTTTTTCTAATACATAAGTTAAACACGAAACACAATGGAGTGATAAGAAATTCAATACATCCTTTAACAACATAAGCAGGTACGTTATCAGGACTAATAGATTTTTTGTTGGGGAGCTTTTTAATTGCTTTTTTAATTTCGTCTTTGTTTATATGAGTTACAGAAATATCAGAGTAAGTTGGAGGTTTATTACTAGAAGTATGATTGTGTATATCAGTTTTATTGTAAACACTTTCAAAATAAGTAATGCAGGTAAAGGTGAGGACGTTCAAACATTGCTACACATAAACAAAATCAGATTGTCCAACAAATTCAGATTCTCATGCACCGTTTATCTCCAAAAATAGTTTTCAATTAAAAATAAATAATTTTTTTTAGCCTCTACATTTAGTTTCAGCACAAACTGGTATTATTTAAGAACTGGGGAGATACTAAACATAATGAAAGAATAATAATTACTGTAAAAAGTATTCAATTTGAATATAAAATTGATTTCATTATAAGAATGATGATTATTTGATTACAAAAGATAATAGCTATTTATGTAACAAGTACATAATGTAGGACTTTATCAACAAGCCCACTTTATGGCCCAGCGAGCAAGGTCTATAAAACGGGCGAGTCTATAAGGTCCGATTATGTAAGAGTTGCATACAAAGCTTTATGTTCGATTCCTAAAATTGGCTAATTATCAAAAAAAAATCAGTTTATAAATTTGACATCTATTTTTGATAGAAGAAAATTTGACATGTAATATACGGTTGCCATACTTTATTTTTCCACTACCACTTTATTTTACGAGTACAATAATAAGCCAGTTTACTGCCGCAAAACAATACAATAAACAGTACTTTATAATGCAGTCGGACATAATCTTTATCAGTTACCGATGTAGTAATTAGGTAATCTCGTAAAGTTACATATATAGAACAATTTTTAGTAAATGGAAAAAATATATGTAGCGTTCTTTGAACAGTTAGCACATTCCTTTTAATTATTCTTAGTGGTCTCTATTAACTTTCTTTATTGTCTGTACGCTTATGTATCGTAAATCTGATAACAGCTCTATAACAGCTTCAGTAATTTGGAAAATTTAATTTTAATATCACACACATCCAATAAATATATTTTTTAAATATTTCAGAATAGCTTCTTTCACGGAATCTGGAAGTCTATCTTTCTATTTCCAAGTTCTTCAAAAAATCTATCAATTTTCTTAGTGGTAACCTAAAGACGATAAAACTTTTTATCTTAGTCTCTCATCATGATTGTCTTGTAATAAAGTAAAACAATACTTTAATTTGAAATTTTTCATATTCTTAGCAATTACCATTTCCTAACCGATTCTGGAGTGCCAACTAAGTTCACATCACGATAAAGAAACAATTCTTAAAAATACATTGTGTTAAGAAATTTTTAAAGTTTATTTTGCACGTTTTCGAATAAAATTTTAAATAATAGATTGTGATCCTGGTTATGATATATGTATGATAAAATTAAATATTGATAGATACGTAAAGTATTTAAATACCTTGCATTGTTCTATAGAAAGCAGACAATACGTTTCTTAATAAAAGGTCATCAACAGTAGCCACCTTATAGATAACGATATATCGTCGTTCCGGGAAAAAAATTAATAAGCTTATCTGGTTTTTTTCGGCAGTGCAATGTCCTTGACCTTAATTAGGCAAATCTTCATCAGCTGATTATAACGTGAGCTATTGATAATAATTTGTATATCTACTCATTATTTTGGTAATATCTTGCTTGCGTCAATCGAGATAATTTAAATAATCAAATTTGTAAGAACGCGAAATGTATTTCTTCATTCATTTAATTATTTTGATTATCTTTTAGTAAAATCTTTACTGATGTGTCTCTGCAGTTTAATACTGCTATTCTTTTTTTTGATATTTAGCGAGAATGATAAAATCTTCATCACTTTATATACCATGCAATCAATTTTTTTCCTCTATAACGGTGATGTAATTTTTATTATCTGTAATGATTAAAATGTTGACAAAATACTTTACAGTAAAAGATACCTTCTTTACTATTGTGAATTAAGGTATGACTCAGGTATGAGTTTTGTATGAAATATTTTTGTAGTTGTTATTCTAATCTATATATTTAAGACACAAGGCTTATTTTTGTTCCAGTTCGTTTGAGATTTCCGCTGCGCCGATTTATTCTTTTTTTGTATTGAAGCTTTCGCTGTGTAGATCAATCAACACTACTTCATTTTTATATTTTTTTATATTTTTAAATTAAATAAATGTAAAACAACTAATTCAAGACGCATGAAATCCGACATCCACTTGGGACCACATCTCACAATCCATCGCATCAGCTTCTGGAACTACTTTTATAAACAGACCACTTCCATCACTAATATTGGATATATGGCTGTTATCTCATTATCTTAATCTCTCATCTTGATATTCTAGTCATTCAGTGGTTATATTTTATAATATTAAAAAAAATATAAAAATCTTAAAACAGTAGACAAAAATCAATTCAAAAATGAGAATTATATGCAGTTATTTCTGTATTAAGACACCAAAGTTTGAGTTTTTATCTTTTTATGGAGTGATGGCAAATATTTCAAATATTTCCATGAGGAAATATTTTCACTTTGGAAATATTTCAAAAAGGAAACATTGATAAATTTCCGATCCAATAAATTTCCGCCTTAACCTTGAATTAATGAACGCGTTTCAATTTTTTAAGTTTACAACCTAATTTCAAACGTTGTACATCGTTTTTTCATTTTTAATTTTTAGTTCAACCAAAAATATTAAAATTAAAAATTAATAGTCAATAAATAAATAAATAAATTAATTAATTAATAATTAGTTCCCAAACTTATTTTTCCGCGAAACCTTTATACTATATTTTACATATCGCGGAACCCTAACTATATCTACAAACATCCTAATTTTAACTGGGCATTAAAAAAATAAAAATTACCTACAAATAATTTATTCAAACATGCACGTATATGAAAACTTGGTTTAATATTGGTGGAAGACTTGGTTTGTTTAATAGTATGGTGCAGAATCCAGTTTATTGCGGTATTTCGTTTTTGTATTGTGTAAGGTACCGACAAATAAAATAGTCATTAGGCCGTTAATGTAGGAAAGTTTAAAGCTTTGCAAGTGATATCCTTTTGTTATATTACAGGACTTTCAACTGGTCCCGATGAACCCCAAAATATTTTCACGAAACCCCAGGGTTCCACGGAACACAGTTTGGGGATCGCTAACCTAGATACCTCTTAAACTGGTTTGAATTTGGTTAACCTTTTTTGGCATTTGCCACTTCAATAAGTTACCGAGAAATTTCCGCAGATATTTCCATGGAAACTTTCCAAAAAATAAAATTCCGGAAATTTGAAAACACTATTTTTATGTCATGTTTTTGAAATATGCACTAATAGACGTGTACAAGAATTTTTTAAACATGATTAATTTTAGATTTTATTCTTACCATTTCGTGATTTCTAGGCGTGCAGTATTTAACAGTACTATAATAAATGTATACCAAGTACTAGAAATAACGCATGCAGCTTAGGCTGCTCCAGCCCCTATAGGCTAGTCTTCCATCATCAATCATTCAGTGCTTGATAGGTATTCGAATTGGTCTGATGTATAGACAAACCCTTGGATGCCGCCATAGTTCTCCTTTATGAATGTTGCTGAATACGAGCTGATGTATCCTGTCAATGATTGTCTTGAATCCCTGAAGCATTCTCAATGAAGATTCATGACGAATAGATACTTGGATTGAAATTGGGCTCGAAGCCGACCAAAAGAATAATGTTAATAAAAGAGCACTGGCTCAAATTGAATTAAGTGGACTGTATAAAATAGATTGTATGACAGGATATTTATTGTCAATTGATACATATTAAAATTGTAACTTGATAACAAAAACTGTTTCTTATTAAAGCACTATAGATGCTAAGCATCTATAAACTTCCTAACAACTATTTGATTGATTTATTATTAATTGGTTATAGTTTTAGTGGATTATTTTATTATCGATTTCTTATAAGTTTGATGATTATTTGTTTTGAAGGTTACTGATTATATATGTAGGGATGAAAGGAGAAGAAGGAACAAGTGGTGTGTGGTGATACGCTTGCCAAAAGTAGGGCAGTTGGTGAAAAGTAGAAGGTGCGCGGACGGCCGTGAATGAGGGTGATTTTGAGTGACGCGAGTTAACGACGGTGTGACGTATGTACGACGTAAAGTGTGGAAGATTTGCTTAAAAGACGTGAAGACTAAAGACTATTGTACTAATTCTCATTATCTAACCTGTTAATCTTTTATTTCGTTTTATCATAATTCATAATTGTTAACATCAAATAAATAATAGTTAAAATTCAAATTGGTAACTACCTTTTATTTTAAAACACCTTTACCTTTTGAATTAATAACCTATAATTGGGGGCTCTAGCCGGGATTGAATTGGATTGGATTGGATTGGATTGGTTTAGAACGATATAAATTAGTTTTAATGGGATATTAGTGAACATTCTAACATTTAATAATAATAAAAGAAATTGATTCAAGAAGTACGCCGTGTAAGACGTGAAAGAGGGTTTAATTAAGATAAAAATAAGTAGTAACTTTGAAGCCAAAGAAGACGAGTGAAGTTGTGTTTGAAAAAACAAAACAGTTAATAAAAATAAATAAGTCGAGAATATATTTTTCTTAAAAGCAAAACTAAAGTGCAAAGTGTTTTAAAATTTCTGAAAGACGGACAAACTGTAACATAATAAAGTGACAACCAAGCCGAACTTTATTAATGAGGGTTTGTGCGTGCAGTTTAAAAGTGCATATGTGTGTGGGCGTCATCTGCTTTTGACTGCAAGGACCGTTAACTCCAACAAAGAAAGGGTACAACTACTTGCTTATTGTTGTCGATGGATTTACGAAGTTTGTTTGGATTTATCCAACAAAAACCCTTACAACTGGAGAAGTAATTTCAAAGTTAGACCAACAAAGACTAATTTTTGGAAATCCTAAAAGAATTATTGCCGATAGGGGAACGGCATTTACGTCGAACGCTTTTAAAGACTACTGCAAGAAAGAAGATATCGAACTATGCCATATCACTACAGGGGTCGCACGTGGAAATGGACAAGTTGAACGTGTCAACAGAACAGTTATTCCAGTGTTGACAAAGATGTCTGGCGAAAAAGGAGAAAATTGGTATAAGTTTGCATCGAGATTGCAATTAACCCTAAACAGTACCTACCATAGATCGATAGACTCTACACCAGCAAAGTTATTTTTTGGAGTCAATATACGGCAACCTGAAGATATTAGACTAGCGGAAGCAATTCAAGAAGAATATATAAACGTATACAAAGAAGGAAGAGATCTGGAGAGACAAGACGCAAAAGCCCAAATTTTAAAAGTCCAACAAGAAAACTCCAAGAACTATGATCGTAGAAGGAAAAAACCGAAGAAATACAAAGAAGGTGACCTCGTTGCAATACGAAGAACACAATTTACCAACCTTGGTAAATTACGCCAGAAGTATCTAGGTCCATATAAAATTATAAAAGTAAAAATAAACGACCGATACGAGGTTGAGAAAGTTGGATCTTCCGAGGGGCCAAAACGAACTGCGACTGCAGCAGACTTTATGAAGACGTGGTGTACTTCAGAAAAAGATGTACCAGATGAAGACGATGATGAAGAAGAAAATTCCGAGGGCGGAATTCTGTCAGAAATGGCAGAGATGTAGGGATGAAAGGAGAAGAAGGGACAAGTGGTGTGTGGTGATACGCTTGCCAAAAGTAGGGCAGTTGGTGAAAAGTAGAAGGTGCGCGGACGGCCGTGAATGAGGGTGATTTTGAGTGACGCGAGTTAACGACGGTGTGACGTATGTACGACGTAAAGTGTGGAAGATTTGCTTAAAAGACGTAAAGACTAAAGACTTTTGTACTAATTCTCATTATCTAACCTGTCAATCTTTTATTTCGTTTTATCATAATTCATAATGGTTAACATCAAATAAATAATAGTTAAAAATTCAAATTGGTAACTACTTTTTATTTTAAAACACCTTTACCTTTTGAATTAATAACCTATATATATATATATATTATAGGTGTGGTTTGAGTTGCCTATCTCTGAGTTGGTATTATTAGGTAGTTTATAGTATCGTTACTTTTGGGTAATTTAATTATTTATCTGTGCATTTGTTGGTTACCTTATTATTTTGGTTAAGGCTATTTATTATTTGCCTTTGATTATTTTTCTTGTAAATATTTACTTCTTATTACTTATTATTAATTGTATGTCGTGGATTAGTATGGAGGCTGACAGACTATTAATCGACGAAATTAATTATGAACTAGGAATCCGTGGGATTGCCATTGAGGGTACTATACACGATAAGAGGCGTTTGCTTCGTGCAGCCCTAGATACTGAGAAAACCTGTGGGTTAAATATTTCTGCTGTAGATGTGGACATTTATGAAGAGTTAATTACATGTAATGAAAAATTAATGGCACTTTCTCATCAAGTAAATAACTTGGTAGTTCCCATTCGTGACACTTAATACCGCAAGATTAAAGCACGTTTACTTCATGTTTATGGTCGTTTATCTAGAATAAATCCAAGTGATGCTGAGTTACAACATGAAAAAAGCCGTTTGATTAAGCAACATTTTAGGGTAGCAGAAGAGCTTGAAGCTAAACTTCTAGGACAGCCTCTTCGAGTTGTTTCTGAACCGCAGTTTTAATCTGATGCTGATTTGATCTCGTTTGTTGACGAGGAAGTTAGTGGAACAAATCTTTCACAGCCACCCACTACTCAACCTATTATTTCTACTGTACCTATGAGTGATCAAGATTTATTCTTTTCTCATGCACCTGTTACTTCAACGGTTCAATTTAGTCAACCACCTATTGCTTTTGTGAATGCACAATCTACTGCGAATTTTATCCCTTTTCAGAATTTAGATCCTTTTGCAGTAACTGGACATCCGATTTCAGCTAGCGATACTAATACAGGAAGACATATTACTTCTTTTCAGCCTTATAGGGGCAGTTCTAATTACTTAGCCATCCACAAATGGAACTTGCAATTTAATGGAGACTCTGGTCTTTCTTGTTTTCTAGAACGTGTAGAAGAATTACAATTAGCCCGTGGCATTACTAAAGAACAATTATTTACAGCGGTCATCGAATTGTTCACCGATAAGGCTCTTGTTTGATTTCGTTCAGTCCGAGGCACCCTTAAATCGTGGGATGAACTTGTTATTGCTCTATGCAACGATTTTCTTCCAAGTGATTATGATGTGGCCCTTTGGGATGAAATTGGTGGACGTTTTCAAGGTGTTGAAGAACCCGTCATCGTTTATATTGCTGTGATGAAGAATCTTTTTAGAAGATTAAGTGTCAGTTTACCTGAACTTCAGTTGGCTGCATTCGCAACAACCTTCAGCCATACTTTCAGACGCAACTGGCTTTGCATTCTGTTCCGTCTGTTGCAGAATTAACTAAATTATGCAAGTTTTTAGAGGATGCTCAAGTACGTTCATCTAAATATCATCAACCACCTGGAGCTTCTCATCATTTGCTAGAACCTGACCTAGCCTATCATAAGCCTCATAAGACCTGTTTATCTACCATCGAAGGTAATGTTCCTTTATCAACATATGAAACAGAAGCTGCTGCTGTTAATGCTATAAAGGTTACTAAAGATGATGCAACTAAAGATCGTTGGTACGCACGCATGTGCGATTTTGTAAAAAACCGTCCAAGCGATTATTCTTCTTGGAGATTTCATTTACTACCAGCTTAGCTAACTACTATCCTCAGGCTAATCCTGCCGAACGTGTGAACCAAGTTTTAAAATGAATGGTCACAGCTTACGTTCAAGAAGATCATATTGGTGATTGGGATAAATATTTACCTCATGTTGCTTGCGCTATGCATACCGCCTAAGCATGATGTCACTACGCCATATTTTATTAATTTTGGCCGTGAGATGATTCAACATGGTACTTCTCATGTTGTAGATTCTCAACCTAATGACAATTTACAGTTCCAACGTACCGAAGATTTAACCACACGTCGGCTCCCACTAGTTAGCTGGCAGCCGACAGATTTAACTGCGGTTAAAGGTTGTTACCGTTTCCCAATAAGCAGTACCCATTTTGTGGGTAACAATAGGACATATAAAATTTTTTTTATTAATGATAATGATAACCTAACTATTGGCAAACGTTGTTCGTGAACTACTAGAACATTATGTATTTCGTCCAAAAATTAACTAATAAAAAAGTAACCATTACAAATATTGTTGATTTTTATTATTATCTACGTAGTTTTGCATTATTTTTACACGTGGTCGGAAATGCCTCGGAAGTTTTATTGTTTATTACTCTAAAACTAATTAATTGGACAATCTGAAAGTTTAACTTTGAGAAATAATCGTTCAGAATGTTGCCCTTATAATGTTAAACGAGTTCACATTTTCAAATTTTCGAGAATAAATTTTTAGCATAATAATAGTCGCTTTTGGCCATGTTAACCAACTTCTTTTTATAATGTTCTCTAATGTTCTCGTCTAATAATGTTCTATCGATGCCCAAAGTATCAATTGTTGGGTGATATTTTTATACTAAAATACATGGATGTTGTATCAACTTCTCTGATTTTCCGCCACTGCATTTATAGTTCTGTTACTTCATTTACATGCGATATCAGTTGGATAAAAGCAAAAACCATTATGTACACTGGCTTGCAAAAAATTCGCATACACCTATTTTTTAATGTATTAAGTCCGTCTTAATTTTTAAGTTGTCAGTGTCAATCAGATAAAATTATTTTATCTACGACCACCATAGAAAGTTACATATTCCGCACAATCTAGTAACCGTGAAAACGACCAATTGCAAACAATCTCCAAACTCAACGGTAAAGTATGTGAGGAAGGAGTTCTCAATAATCCGTAGTTCTATTAAAACGCCATAGATGTCACCACTTGCAATATTTATAATATTATTAATTATTTGAAATATAAAATGTTATAAATTTTAGATAAAGGTTAATTTATTTTGTTTAATTAATATTTCACATTAAATTATATTTCGAATGGAAATCCATGTAGAAAAAAAACTAAGGTCAGACCCGGGGAATTAAACCCGGATCGCCCGGTTAGTAGCTACAGCGTAACCATTGAGCTACCGAGACGCCTTTCAATGATATTTTTTCTCATTATATAAAGTTACAATGATTGTTATTCAATTAAAACGTAAAATTAATTAATGTTTTACATTATTATATAATTTTTAATGTAATTTTATTTATTATTATTGCTAAATTACAATAAAAACATTGAAAACATTTATAATTTGCTACATAATGCGAGAATATTTGATATTTTGCGCAGAGGTTAATAACCTTGACAATTGAATTGTGATTTTTGTACATATAAATTATTTTTTGAAAACGAGTACATACTATCGTGGTAGTATAGTACTTTAATAAAATAAAACCATAATACAACAGTTTACCACTACAATATTTTTTTTAATAACAGATTTTTGCCCCGTAACTAGCGCCAACTTTAGTTTCAGTAAAGCAGTCGACAAATATCTCTGAAATTTATAGTACAATAACCTTACCTTACCAATTTCTAACATCAGTGGGTCCACCTTTAATCGTAACACCTGAGCTGGGAAAATTGTAACAAGCTGCAAATCACAAATTATTTCCACACAAGGAAGAAAAACGAACAATAAATAAAAATTAAATATATAGAAAGAAACACAAATTTTTATTTCTTTAAACACAAATAATAAATAAACAATTGACAAAAACTACTAATCAGCCTTTTAATATCTTTTTATAGGTTATGTTAATGTTTGGGATTTCTACTTCAATTTTTGTACCTTATAACTAAACTACTTATAATAATAATTTAATTAAAAATTAATGTAGCCGAATTTTCTCAATTCTTTTTTTTATATAAAAAAAATAGTTTAAATTGTCTCAATCGTTAAGTCTTGTTATATTGTTTTATAATTTAAATAAAAATTGTCCGAAATGATCTTTTTATTTTATTTTACCTTATTTTATGTTACTGGCCAGTATAAATTTAAATTCACTTACAATTTTCGGTCGCACACTAGGCACTTCTTTAAATTTGAAAATACTGCTATGGTAACCACAACCAAACTCTTGACTGTTGGTGAGATTTTTAAAATGCAAGTCTGCAGAAAATTAAATTCTTCTTCAAATATATTTCAAACTAAAAAGTTCCATAAGTGTTGAAATTATCCAAATCAATTCTATGATTTATTATTTTCTTGATATAATGACAAACAGGTAAACTATATCCATTTATATGCATGAATTTCATTTATTCAAAATTTGTAACCTCACTTTATCTTTCTACTTTATTAAAATGCTTGTTTTTTATAGGTTATTAAATATGAGAACAACACGTCCTCCTTCTAATACGTTCTAGAGATTACTAATTGTTTTTCACAATACAAATTGCATTAAAACATATAGAAACAACAATAAAATAACATAATCAAGTATTCCATGGACCAAAATTTGACATTTCAAATTATTTTTAAATAAAATATTATTTTCTTTAAATTTTAGATTTAGACACATAAAAAGAATCCCCAACACTACCTTAAACTAATAAAATAACATTTTTATCTCAAAAACCCCACAATAACTCACAATTTTGAGTCGAACAATCAAATATTCACGCTTGACAAAAATTGCAATAAATTCCATTTAAATCTGTCCAACCACCAATTTAACCCATTAATCTTTACATAATCTGATTATCTAACTTTTCCCAATCGTTTGACATCAATAACAAACACTTACAATACAAAATTAACTTTATTCTCGGCACAGGTATATGGACATATTTAAATTGAATTGGCTGATAAAACAACTATAGAACTACAAAAACTTTATACAACTTACACAGCCAAGATGTTATCCAACTAAATTCCACAATAACATCATGAACCTAAATTAATTTAATTAGAACGGTGGCTCGACAAACCAATGCCATGTATCGCAGAAGAAAAAAATCACCCTATTGAAAATTAAGCAAGGTAAGTTACTTTTATATATGCTAATTAACTCATAATAGCCCGTTTTATTTTATTCTAGGTGCCGTTTACCAAGTTTGAGCTATTGACGGTAGATTAAGAAAAACAATTCACGTACCAACCGTTGTATTAAAATTTACAATTATTAAATTATATACACACTTAAATAGTATCCTTTTGTTGAAATATAAAACTTTTTATGCATGTTAACATAATATGAATAAATTATTCTTCTAAAGAAACCCATTTTGAAAATTATTTTCAAAAAAATGGAGGTTATGTAATGAATAGATCGGATCGTTAAATAATCTTGCATGAAATGTAACTTTAACAAGAAATTATCGCAAAAAGAATGTATTTAACTTAATTCCTGTATATAGCTAGCTTCAAACATACTTCTGATACTATTAAATAAACCTTTTAACAAAGATTCAATTACGAACGCCTGAAAGATAGGCAACCCAAATTACCTATTTAACATTTCTACCTGCAATACGTATGATTATTTAGCTGTAAGTACTAAATAGTAGATTGACTGAAATTATACAAATTGTAAACGTATTATTACTATTGTCTTTACAAATTTAATGTTTACTTTTGTCGTTTTTAAAATTCTAGATTTATCATGAGTGAATCCGATGAAGGAAAATTGGGGTGTACACTCGTACACCTCCAAACATCGTGGAAGCGGCTCACATTACATCTCTTAATTTATTGCCAAATATTTCACGTAAAAAATATGAATTCGAGTATAAATTCTATGTTAAAAAACTTTCTTAGCTGTTGGTGGTTTATTACTTTTTTTGTTGTCGTAGATAAAGTATAGTGTGTAACGCGTGCAAAAACACCAATTTCTCACTCGTGTGATTGCGGCATTTGACTACGTCTCACGCCGCAAAATCTTCACACTCGTGAGAAATTGGCACCTTTCTGCACTTGTAACACAATATGCTATTGTTTTATTTTCCTAATGACAAATTTATCCGTCAAATATGTAATGTTAAAAGTCAGAAAGGTCACGTTTACATAGCAAAAACTACATAAAAACCCGGTTACTTGATTTTTAAATTGCATGCGATTTTTGCAAGTCAGTGTATCTCATGACCTGTTGTAAAGTTCCGTTGTCTACTAAAATATTTGCAGAAAATTTAACTCCAGATGTAAAATAAGTTATTGTCAGTGTTGTGGTTGTAGCTTGATTCTACACTTCGGGCATATTTTCTTATTTAATTAATTTGTAATTCCGTAATAAAACAGAATAGATTAAGCCTTTTCTATTACTGACAACTTTTGTTTGACATTTTTGCCACAAATAGAATTACTTTCTATCTGAATCAAGATCAGTGAAATTTTAAGGAATAATTTAAAAAAATGTAAAATGTAGTGTAGCGTAATATAAAAAAAATTCTTGACCGATGCTTTTAGGACTTACCTAAATGCAAAAATATAAACAATTCCGTAAGCGTCTGTAATCCACCTCGCGTCTTGCACTATGGCACAAAAGTTTTATCATCAAAAAGAAAGAATAGTATAATACACCTTTAGTACTTTAGTATAAAGTTAATAGTACAATTAACTATATTTCGAGTATAGGAACGAAAACAAACAGGCCCGTAATTTTAAAAACAAAAACCTGACATTTTCAAAGCAAAGTACTTCTTTGAAAATGGCATGAGATTTTCTTTGTAATGGAGGTTCTTATTTGTCTTTCAAATCATTTTTAAGGAATTTATTTCAAAATTGAATAAGTTTGTAACAATTTTGCTAAATACAAATTTCAAGGAGAATTTTACCACTTGTGTCAATGACCAAAGGCCTACTAATTTTTCAGTCTACTATACGTTATCTTATCTCTGACATTGCTAGATAATAATTTTTATTATTGAAACTTTTTATCCCTTTTATTATTATATTATTATTGTTTAGAATAGGAAATTTAATTGAATAACAACATTGAGTTATAAGTAAATAACAACAATGGTTATTTATAAACAAAGTAAGTTTCTTTGGATTTCTCTACACTACAATACACTAAAACATTATTGTGTTTTAGAATTAATGCACCTTGTCCTAGTCATTACTCATTTTTGAAAGATTTTATTCTTGATAACTTTGCTGAAGGTAAAGTTGGCGACTCTTGAAAATTGAATTGAACTTTTTAAGGTTGCTGGGGTTTGTTGAGGTAAAGTTTCAAAAACATTGCGATTCTAGTACCCCAGATAGCAGAGCACTAGTTGTATAATAATACTATTAGTAATAGTTAACAAACTTGTTTTATTTAATTAGGTTTACAAACAAATATATCTCACGATTTCGGCTCTACCTTATACCCTATAGCTATACTCTGTAACAAGGTTAGAATAGGAATTCGATACTACTGGAAGATTTCGAACGAGAGCTGAAGGCGAGCGTGACGAACTACGAGCATCAAATTTCCCTTCTAACAGAATAGAAAAAAGTTTTTTAGAATATTTATTCAACAGCAAGAGTTAGAGTATTAAGTGTTTATTATCAAAATTCATTTCAGAATCAGTAAATTCCATAGTAGTCATATGGAGAAAGAATTTTTCTTTTATTATTCAATAACAATGAACTGCAATTTACATTTCAGCTCACTGAGGTTTTTGTCTTAAACCACCACCGTAATCAACATACACCGAATGATTGTTTTCATTCTACTGTACACAATTTTGCATAAAGGTATAAACAAATAATACATTACTATCGGAATTAACTATTTGTGTTTAAAATGTATTTGACACCTTCTAGAATGTATTTGTTTAGTTTTTTAAAGCTTTATTGAACATTGAATTTTATCTATGGAGGTTGACCTTTTGGCGAAATGTGCGAAAAGCAATCATTATAATTATATCTAATTCGCAGAACAAAAGAGTAATTTTAAGAGGCTGTCTCCGAGGAATTGAAATAAATTTGCCTAGAATGGAAACAAAAACAAAGTGTGTTCTCCAATTTTTTTCAAACATTCAGGGCTGATTCTTTAGCCTATACAGGCCGTACTGACCGAAGAAAGCATCACTTACATTGACAAGCTGGGCGTAGCAGAGCGGTAAAGTTCAAAATGATAACTTTGCGTAGAAGCATCGTATACTCACATGTTAAAGCTCATTTTGACGGGCTCGGCGAGTAAAACAACTTTGTCATTGGTGCATCCGAATATTCATACTGTGTGCAAAGTTATGTCAAGAAGACTACTAAGAAATGAAACCTTTTGGTACTTTTAAGCATTTTTCCTATGGATTAAGAATGCTTGCCACCTTAAGCTGTATTTTTCAGAATCTACGATAAAATGTGCTTCTGATACAATTACAATTATGCATTGAGTCCGGGTTACCTGAGGGATCTAGTTCAAGATGTACAGTACAAAAAAGGCAATTTCAGATGTTCCGAAATGTTCCCAGAGCCCAGTGTTCATATCACGTCGGGGTCACCATTATACCGTACTAGGGGTTAGTTTATCTTTTAGTTACACTATATAAGAATATATTCTTGTAATATTATTCTTGAGTAATAAAAAGCGTGTGGATTCATGATATCTTTATTTATTTACTACCTCTTTATTATTGTTGCTACGGCAATCCCTATGATTCAATGCAATTGATCATATGTAATGATCATTTATGTAGCAAGATCATTACAGTACAAAACTGCAACAAAATTTTCTTTTTTGTTGCAGTCTTTGGACAATACGACCTTTTTGGGCTAAAGAATTATCCCTGAGGGTTTGAAGCAAATTGGAGAACACACATTCTCTTCTATATCTAAATTTGTGCAGTTTCTCGGAGATAACCTCTTAAACTTTGACGGAGTGAATCGAGGGAATGTCCTAATAGAATATCATAAAAGTTGGCATGGTGTAGGTACAGGGGCTGCACTTCACTCTAGCAACAAGAAACAACAGTATTCCCAGGTAGAGTAAATGATTCAAAGTCAAGTGTGAAAATGTTACCATAAATGATTAAAGATATAATTAATTGTTTTAGAGTGTGATTTTACACTAACATTGTATTAATGTGAAGTTTATGGACTCTAAATGTGTTGTACATAAACATACACTTTTCAGAGTGGTTTAATGTTCGAATTTTACACGAAATTTTTTACTGTGTATCAAATTTGGCATTTACATAATTTACAATGCATTAAATAACACTATTACTGATAACACTTACTGGACTGTAAGTAAGTGGATCAACATTTACTATGGACTGTGGAAATTAGTAAAAACAACCATAATACGAAAGCTTCTCCCAGTAAAATGTATTCCTATACCTATGCCAATTTTTTTTTGTTTCCAATATTGCCTACAAAACTTTTGAAGAGTTGACCATCTAAAATCTTAAAATAAGAACTACAATCAATTCATCTGTTTGGTATCACATATAAGAACTCAACCACATATTAGATGCTTCAATCACCAATGTGATTTAAATGACTAGCAGAAGAAGAAAAGTTTGCTCTCCAAAATTTTTGAATTTAATTTTTTTTCAAAAACAGTTATCACTGTTAGCAAAACGTTCTTCTTTAACTTTTATATTTTTGAAACGCAAACATGCACATAACTACCTTTTAACTACCCGTTGTTATACAAATGTTATAATAATATAGACACTATCATTTTTTGTGTTACTGCATATACCCAATTCCCTAACCTCAAACAACTTTTCTTTCGTTTGTTATGCAATCCCAATCAGCATTTTAGTCATTGCTACGTACTAGCAACTACCGGTGGGACTATTGAGTTTGTGCCACTAGTCACAAGCACATAATTGCTACGGTTTTATCACGTGCCTGCCACCAAAATGGGAACAATTTCTCGGTAGCAGATACGTTGCAGTAACATCTCTGGAACTTATTCGGTGACGTTTAGGCTACGTAGCGCGAACGTGGTGGTATAATAATTGCTACTTTCGTGAAACTTCTTTTCTCTTTGACACACAGTGTCGCGTGGTTGATCTCTCTTTCTCTGATTCAAACTTTTACGTCACATTTTATTATGAACATTATATTTTTTATACTAGTACATATAAATTAGGTAAGGTAAATTTTAAGATTGTGGAAACCAAAGAAGAAAAGGATTTTTCTTTAAAAAAAAGCGCAAAAGGTATTTTGTCGACAGGAAGTATTACAATATCTAAATTAGATCGAAAATACTTCGGTAATCAGATTTTTGCTTGTTTAAACATCGCAACAAGGAGTTTTACTGTATAAAGACATCGTAGTAATTTTTAACCTGGAAAATATTGTCAGTACCCTTAGCAATAGTTCAGCAATATTTCATTGAGCTCAAGATCTTGCTTCGGTCTTTGGGTCGTTTTCTATGGATGTCCTCTTACTGCAGTGTATGTGTTTTCACCCGAATAAGCTCCTTAGACCTGCGAACAAAATGTTTTTTTCTGTTTTGTGTCTACCTTCCGAAATTTGTATGTGGATACAAACAACAATACAAATTTTATAATCTCGTAAATATGCTTAGAGCACATGTAGTGTACATTGGATACTAGGTAAAGAAATAAATAGACATTTATTTATTTACAAATTTTTGGGCAAAAAATCGGTATGGCATAACATCTCTCGCACATGTCATAGCATCAATTACTATGACATTTGTTCAACCCTACTTAGCAGAATCAGGAGAAACTTCACCTCCCATTAGGAATTGTTATCATGCCAAGCATTGACACGGTGCCTTCAGTTTTACTCCTTTATCTGAGAAGAAGGCACGTTTATAATTTTTCTCCACTATGAAGAATTACGACTGGGAATCGAATCTGCAATCTTTAGATTATTAAGTAAACTTCCAAACCACTAATCCATAATTTGGTTTCTTAATTTTTACGTTGAAGATTAATTATTTTAATAACATACGCTCGTTCCAAATAATCTACCTTAAAAATGTTTAAGAAAGTATTATCTTCATTTTCCACTACGCACTCCTTTTATTGATCAATATTAATTATAATGCTAACATTTAATTTTTTGAATTATCATGATATGTCACTATTAAAGTAACTTTCTACTCATATCTAACCATCTCATAAATTATTTCTCGTTCCAAGACCATTCAATGAGAAAAATGACAAGCGATTTGCGTGAGCTTAATTAACTCCTTTTTATTACAGTACCTTTTTATAGCTTAGTTTATGCGAATAGAAGTGTTTCACGCAGAAATAATGAGTTCAGAAAATAATATTTTGAATTGTCTTCTCCCAATTTATGTATTACTAAATCTTTCTGGCTTAATGCCTTTTGGTATACGAAACAAATGTACGAGTGAAGCACCAATTTACATATTTGTGTCACTTATGGTCCACTTTATTATAATTTATTTGGCCATACGTTTAGCACCAACTGAACTAAAAAGCAATAACTTTACTCATTATCTTGATTATCTTCAATCGATCATGGTTGTATTTAATTCTGGTATTGTAGTCCTTTGCAATAAAATTTACATGGAAAGAATGAAAAAGCTCTGGTTGGATTTTATTGAAGTAAATGATACTCTAAGGGATTTTAATATAAAAATCAATTATAAGAACATAAAATATGGAGCATTTGCTTTTATACTTGTAAAGTTAGCAGCTAGATTAGTGCTAAGCATATTAGTGCCTTGGTATAATTATACTAGTTTTCAAGAATTTTTTAAGAATATCTTGATCACAACTATTGTATTTCTTGCATCGACTACTTATTATCATTTCTTTATCTTCAGTTTCAGTTTGCACTTAATGATTCAAAAACTTGAAAAACAACTGCTGAGTGTGAAAGATAAAGATAGAACAGCAATACAAGAGGTTGTTACTGATCATCAAAATATCTTTTGCTATTTGTACAAATTATTGGAAGATGTAAACAGTTTTTTTACATTGCAATTGCTGGTAAACATTGCTTTTGAATTTGTGGTTATGGTAAAGTATTGGTTTGATGTTACAATTGCAATTTATTATCAGACACCACGTGCATTCAATTGGCACTTTATCATCACCTGGATTTTCATGATTTTCGAATCAACAACTAACTTAATTTCAGTAATAATTCCACCATCTATGTGCAACAATCACGTAAGTTTGAATTCGTTATTGATTTGTAAGTACACTAAGAAAATAAATGGAACTTTACAGATTGCTTCTATTAAATACACATTACTTGAGGTATTTTCAAGAAAGTATAACACTCAACTAAGAAAAGAGGTGTCTTCTGTTTAGCTTATCTTTGCTGTACTGGTCTAATTTTAAATTATTTCAGATAAACGATCTATTGTTGCAATTAGAACAATCAGAAATAAATTTTTCGGTAAATGGCTTTTTTGACTTGGATGCAGAACTTATTACCACAGTAAGTTTGAATCAATGTTCAAGGAGAAGGTGGTAATATGGAACATCGTTTTATTTTGTTTACATTTTACAAGATGCAGGTCAAGCTTAAACTGGAACTAATTATATAGCACTGAGATACGTTCACTCTGAATTTTGTTACTTCTTCACCGATTTTCTTTATCATTAGTTTTCCGATGTGTTCTTTGAGACAAGAAAGATATTATGGTGGGAATATGGAGTATCAGATATAGTATTACTTAGAAAACATACCTAACACTTAGTACACATAAACAAGTTTTCGGTTTACTCAAGTATTCGCAAATTACTTGAGCCACTCGTTTAGATTTACAAAACCCTAATTTGAACTTTCAGCCTAGTATTGAGTTTGAATATGGTGTCGTAATAGAATACACTAGTGTCGTGTGACTTGTCGACTAAAGTATTTTTTGTACTTTTAACAAATTTCAGAATATACAAAGCAAATAACAGAATTGTCACCTTCTCCAATGTTTCCTAATTTTATTGTGTTTTTCTCAACACAATCAATCTTTTTTTTAGATCGTAATTACAGCAATATCGTACATTATAATTTCCGTTCAATTCGAAATGGCTGAGCTTCAACCAGAATACAATTATTAAATTTTGTAATGCATTCTATATGTATATCAATGCCTTATGTCCTAGGAGACACTGGTGCAGTGGTCACTATTTAACATTAATCAATGTTTATTTCATAATAAATACCATTGCAAATACACCTTTTGTGTAACATACACAATGATTTATTTTTTTCGAGAAGACACTTCACTATAGCATTGTAAAAACTGTCCAACTAAAATGACTGTTCAATGTTTTTCCTACGCATAAATATTTTCAATATGTTTAATGAAAGCGTGACTATTGATTTCAAAGGAATTGGATTCATTGTTCTTTTAGATAATAGAAAAATCGAAAATCTTACAATTTCCAAAATGTTAATTATTTCGTTCGTTTAAGAATATATAAAAAATGCAAAACTTACATTTCAGAAGATTAATTCTGATGAGTATTTTTACAAGATTCAGTGGTTGATTTTATTTGTTGTTATGATTCACTCGTCAAGATCGGAATAAGCAGACCAATACTCACGACTTATACGACGACTGAAAATGACCTGACTACGTTCACATTTTAAGACACACCCCATGCAGCATTTTTAGTCATCGCTATGTACCAGAAACTACCAGTGGAACTATGAGGTTTTTGTCAGAAGTCAGTAATTGCTACGTTTTCGTTACGTGCCTGGAACCAAAATGTGGAACAGATACGTGGCGGCGTAGTTACTGCTACTTTAGTGGAAATTCTTTTCTTTTCTCTTCTTCTCTTTTCTCTTCGACACCCCGTGTCGCGTGGTTTCTCTCTATTATTCTTGCAACTTAAGAAAAATTCTATCATTTTCTATACTAATGCTGCGATCGTGTCACAAAATAGATTACTATTTTATTTGTAATACGTACTTAATAATACAAAGAGTGATGAATTGTTTGATTATTTTGTCATTCCAGTAAACCAAGATTATAAATCATTAACTTTTCTGTTGAACGTGATAATGATAGGCCGAAAAATAACAACGCGGCTTCTTTAAATATATTTTTTAATAAAAAATGTCTTTAATAAAATATGACAAAAATACTTATAAGTTGATACACATGATAGAAAGCAAATATTGTCATTAATTAACTTTTTTAATATTGAGTGAGCAGGGAGCATTACATAAACAATGCATACACTGTACAAATTGTGTGTCCTCCAAACCGACTCAATTGGTACTGACGGACGGGCTAGGATTCTTACATCACTACAAATAAATGTTGCCAACTTCAATTCACATACATAACAATTCCTAAGGCACAATTTGGCACCAATGTGTTATTTTTATTGAAGGTTATGTAGTAGAATATCTAATAACAATAACAAAAAATTGCAAATTGATTAATGGTCTCCAACATTTTACAAGTAAATATGGAGATGGAGTAGTTTACGAAAAATTACTTTAAAGTGATTCTCCTGGGTAGCAAAAACGTAAGTTTTACTTTCAACACTACTGTAAGTTCCGTTACTTTATAGGGTTAAATAATGTTTCCACGCAGGTGGCAGGAACTTTCAGTACTACTTTAAAGTTTTAAAAAATAGTAGCTTCGGGCAAGTTACTGCTACAATCATAATGCCACTTTGAAGTTGCAACGACTTTAAAGTAACTATACTAAGTGGCAATACTGTTGCATATAGTTTATAGAAGTCATGGAACTACATAGTTCCAATAAATAGTATAAACAACTACACAATTACTAAAATATTTCGAATTGAAGTAATTAAACCTATAAAGTCATAAATTTACTTGTAGTTCCGATCTCAGTTACTGCTACTTAGATGCTGCTTGGGACTATACAACTTGTTAGATTTACGAAGATTTGCAGTCTAACAACATAACTAATTATCTTGCCAAAAATAAACCAACACGAAAATTATTTAATTCCCAGTGAAAAATAATTCAAGTATTTATTTATGTGTGTGTGTTGTGCTATTTCATAATTTTGCGAAATAAAGAAATAACCAAAATCGTACTCTCTTTAAATAAACTTTATTTTTCCTAAAATCATATTTCCATTCCTATTTACGAGAAACGTGTGTTAAATAGATAATAACTTGCAAAACTTAACACAAAATAAAGCGCAGTTCTTTTGTCTTTGTCGCTTCCGAAATCCAAAATTATCCGCAGAAAAATTACTGAAGTTGCCACAAACATTTATTTCACGAAACTGACGATAGTCAATAAAGACATTCACTTTCAATGAATTAAAACAAGTAAAAACGTAAAATTAGTTAATAAATTAAATTAAATAAGTAAATGAAACGGGTGCGTTAAAAATTTCATAAATATAATATAATCTACCTGACAATTATTTCGACAGCTAAGCTCATCAAAGATAATATGAAAACAAACAAACACGTCACTAAGGTAAATACAAAAAATGGAATAACTAGATAAAAATAACAAGAATTACATATCTATAACACTTCCAGTAACATCAGGAATTGTTATATACGTAGATTATATTAAATTTGTGAAACTTTTAACTAATCAGTTTTATTTATTTCATGATTACGAAATTTCACTAAATAAGACTAAAAGCGATAAACAAAACTAAATAAACTTAAAACTAGTTTGCTAATTTGACATAATCCGCGAAAAATAAGGAAAAATGTGCATAAGAAGATAGCAACAATAGGAAAAAATGTCGTAAACAAACTTATAAAATGTGAACCCGTTTGTATTTGGAAAAGTCCAAAAACTGAAATGTGGCCTTTAATCATGAGCTCTTGGGTAGCTTCTTCTTTCTTGATTTTAGTTATTCTTGGAGTTTAAGCCAGACAATTTGGTAAGGATAAAAAAACGTGTTACGTAAAATCATAAGGAAATTTAAATTACTAAAAACTCGCGAGGTTATAAAACCATACAAAGCGTGCCACGTCTGATGTCACGTCTGATTGATCAAATGTCGTTATATCAGTTTTCACGTCAAAATGAATTCAAAATGAGCATGATTTTAGCTGAATCCACATAAAACGTCAATTTGAAAAATTTATGTTTTTATTCAATTTTGCCTTATAAAGTCATGTTTAGTTGCTTGAAACTATTTAAGCAGGTGTTTATTAAACAACAAAATAAAATGTTTATTTCTCTAGCGGTTTAAAATTTTTATTTAGTAGGTACTTTTAATACAAGTTTTTGGAAAACGTTTATTAGACTTTTTGGAATTTTTTGATTATTTATAAACATTCTCTCGTTACTATGATTACAACACACAATGCGATAATTGTGATTGTGTAAAAAACGCGTAAGATCTCCAACTTTTCTTGTAATTTAACTATTAATGGTAGTCCCAAAACAGAAAAATTTATAAAAACAAAATTGAATAAACAGCTATATTACAATCGCGTTTAATGTACAGGGTTATGATAATGTAATGCACAAAATTCATAAAACGTACAACGATTATTATGAAACTTACGTTTATTTCGTTTTTTATTCATTTTCTCGTTTTTTTTTCTTATGTGAGCCCTACTGCAACTATTGTTCCCTAGTGTAACAAAACAAGCTTTCTCCAATAATGTAATAAAAATCTTAGCTTCCCATTAAAAAAATATGTTAATGACGTCATAACTTTGACAAATTTGACGTGTTATTTTTGTAACTTATGTCAAAAGATGCGGAATAAAAAAAAACATTTGACGTGTTTTTGCATTTTGTTCCAAAGTGATCGTTGTACGTTTTATGAATTTTGTGCATTACATTATCATAACCCTGTATATAAAACCGCATAAAGGTGAAATTGGCGTATATTAATAATTCAACTATACGCTCATTAAACCTTTATTTTAAACGCTTGTATAATAAATAACTATAAATTTATATATTAAATTAAAATAATTGATTTATGACATGTCAAAGCAAGCGATACAACTTTGTCTGTAGTTTATTAAAGTCGCAGTTGTAATACTTCGAAAAACTTACCTAATTCTTTCTTCGATATCATCACTGGTAGCCGGTATGCGATTATCTCAAATTTTATGTATCTCCGTACATAAAAGTTCATACATGTTTTCATACAGTTCATACAAAACAGTAGAGAAGCTCGAACAGCATGACGATTTTCGGTAGCATAAAGTGAAAATTATGCCGATTTATCAAACCGCTGTTGCCGTTTTCATGGTACGATGATTCATCAGTAAATAATACATATTTTAAGAATATGTATTTCACGGGGTCGTGCCTATTGAAAATGGTCTCCGATTACCGAAATCGCTATCTGTAGTTTCTTGCTGGAGCTAAAAATGATAAGGAGGAAATTGATTTTGCCACCTGAATTTTTTGAGAAATGCATTTTGACTTGTATTGACTTGTATTTGACTGTGGTATTACTCTTTAGACTGTTTTCTGCACACGTGTCAAACCTAGCTTCTCAGTAAGTAGTGCAGTATATTAAAATAGTTCATTACACGCTAATAAAATGTTGGTCAAACGCAAGTGTTGTAATTCTCACGAGTGTATAACGGAATTTCACTCACGTGTAATATGCGACGTTTTGTTTTACATTTTGTACAAAAAAGTTTGAAAACGGTACAGACTGAATTGAATGGAGATTCTGTAAAATATAGGTGAAACAAAAATAAATACCGAATCGTCAATTTACTAGTGTGAATTGTTACTTGTTTTTGGCCATAAAATTATTAGCAATGTATAACAAAACATATTAGTTACTTATGAATAATATCTGTTTTTAATCACTAAAAATGATTACATAAATAATAAAGTACATCAAAAACTTCATAACCATGAAATAAATAAAATTGATTAGTATAAAGTATTACAAATTTATTTATAAAAAACAATTCTTTTATAATTATACTATTTATAAAAACAAATAATTGTGTGATTAAAACTTGTGTTTTATAATTGGAAATATAACACGCCTTCCATTCGACCATGTTGGCTTAATGTGTTTTGCTTCTTTAATGAATGTTATTTATAATGTTTTTTGTTTGTTTCATTTTTATTATTAATTACTTTTTAATGATTTTTTCACAATTACAGAACATTAACTTATTAATTCATTAATGTTAATTAATCAACAATTAATATTAATTCATTTAAGCATGTAAAATATCTTCTGAAATTTAAAATTCCGTTCATTTCGTTGTAATTGTGTAGTAAAGAGGGAAAATGAGTTTGAAAGAGACGCTGTGTCCTTACGACTTGCTTCTGGTATCACTGGGCGGAACTAACTTTGGTTTTAGCAAATGTAGTGAACTCTTTTGACGCCAATAATAACTAAACAACCAAAGAAAATTGATTTTCATTTATTCGTCTCCTGATCTTATTAATTCATCTATAAAAATGAAACAAAAAACTGCAAACTAAATTTGAACTATTAGTGAACAACTAATTTTCATAATAATAGACTCTCATACATACTTAAGCGTTTATCGCTCTAATAGTTTACTATATAATATATAAATATTCTCATATTTGTCTCTACTTATCATTGTTATATTTACCCTTATTAAAAGTGTTTACATAAATACGAGTATCCTTACATTTAGATAAGCTAATTAGTATATGTTACACTTGAAAAATAGAGTAATAGTCAAATCTAATTAAGTGAGTAGTACTTTATGACATACACCCAGCTGATCTTTTTCTGAATTATCATTATAAAGTTATCAACGCAATAACATATTGATTAAAGTTTAAGGAACATATTACAATTTAACGAAAGGCCAGGGTTATCCATTTATCAAAATGCAATTTTCATATTATGTTAACTAATGATAAAGAATAAACGGTAATATTAAACATACAAGTAAAATTACACAGATTACAAAAAACTTGGCTTTTAGTGTTTAACCCCGGATCTTGGAGATTAGTCCTCGTATCCTGAATGTTGCCCTTTGTGCTGTATCAAAGAACTACTATCTAGAATAATGACTCAAACGCAGATTAACATTTTATCGATGTGGTTTCCCGAAACTAATTTATATTAAGGTTTGCTTTAAAAAGACATCATTCTAATGCTAGTTATATATTATATTTTTATATTATATATGTAAATATTTTGTGCGTTTCTTACTAATCATTTTTTTTTTCATATACTCTTTCAATTCTTAAGAATATGTAATCTATAGAATAGCAAAAAGCTACGACCTAAGATTAATAAAATTAGCACAGTTCATTTATTTCAGGTTTGGAAATATATTCTGGAAATTGGACTTTAGCATTTTACTAAAATTTAAAAGCAACGACAATCAGAGCGGCATTTTCCTAAAAATGTCGCTCAATGTGTGTTAATGTTAACTCAATGTATGAAGTCAATATAGCTTTTCAGCACTTCTATCAGAAGGTTTCATTTACATTACTGTGAACGGTTTCATTTGCTTTCCTAACGCTGTGGACTGATATTAACTTTTCAAAAAATATAGACATTAGATATATATGCCCAAATAATAAAGCAAAACCGTTTGCGATGAAACTCACGATTTTTTCATCGTTTTTTAGCGAATGATAGCAACTGTGCTTTTCTTCCGTGTAATGCGTGTCGAAATGAATTCATTATAAGAGGGTGTGAAAAACAGTAAGAATGTTTTTTTTATTTTGTTATGATTATACATACATAAATATTAATTAAAACGTAACGATAAAACCTCCTTCCGTATTTAAATAATTACTTGAGAATAATGACTGTAGCAAAAAATGAATTACGTAAATTATCTTTAAACTCAAAAAAAGACAAAAGATTAAAGAATACCAAAATAGATTTTCCAAATATTAAACCTACCACAATATTACCGATTTATTGGTATAGCCATAATCAGACGAAAATCACGATACTCCAAATTCGATTTTTTAACTCTGTATTGGGAGTTGAAGACTATGACAAACAGATGGGCAATTTACACATTTGCAACATGTAAAAACCACAGTAATTCGCAGTAGAGAAGTAAACGCAGATAGACGCCATTGGTCTGCTATAATTCGTTTGCTGTATTCTTTCTTCCAGTTTCTAGATTTTTGACTATTCCTTTATTCTTCCCATGACGTCTACCTATCTACTGTCTACCTCTTTTCTGTTTGTATACTGTCGTTTTCAATTGTGTCTTTCTCTGGATTCATTCAAACCAAATAAATTGTCTTTCTATTACCCTGTCTAGATCTTCCACATGTAATATTCTTCTTATATCTGAATTTTTCATACTTTATTTTTTGTGATTTCTACAATTCTTCTTAACTTTTTTCCGACGGTCTCGGCTTCGTCATATTTCTTCTTGACTTTTTTCTGATTTTTTATTAAAATACTTGCATTTTCTTTCTAGTCTTTTTAACCGTCTTTGATCTGTAGTTACATCTACGTGCAGTAAGGCGGTGGCATAGCCTCTCGAATGATTGAGAACATTGTGACTCATAGACTACAAGACTTTTTAAAACGTTTTATATAACGTTTTATATACACTGGGAAAAAAGAAAGGTAGGTTAGAGTAAACACAAATCTGATTGCTCTAACCAGATTTGGCCCATCTATTTATCTGGATGTGAAATCAGATCACGGTTGCTAGCGTCCTTGGTTTGGACAATATTGAATCTGGATGTGCTAAACAGATATGTTGCTGAGTCTACATACAGGTGTCTGGGACATCGACGAACGTTAGTTAGTTCAACTTAAATCTCGCACACATGTTCTATTATACTAATCCAAATTTGCTTAACAACTAACAACTCTTGATATCTTTTCTAACTTCATCGAGAGTGTTTATTTCTATTTCAAGGGTAACTACTAAAACCTATGTTGTCAATGATAGTCTAGTGCTAGTGGCCCTTAATCATATAATTGTGCTACCACCCATATTGTTTAAGGTATTTAAAAATTTGAAAACACAAGGTTTAAATCAGGAGAAGGAACTGGAAAAAATGAGTTGCGAAGCTGCCTAAAATTCTCCCACCAAAGATTTGCATAAAAAAAATTTAAATTTTCTTGGGTTGTATGAGCTGTTGCTCCAAAATGCACAGCTTCAAATGACGTTTGAAATTAGATGATAGTTCTGATTCCTGCGGAAACTGGATACTTTTCATATCTCACAAGATTACACAAGTTTATGAACACCTAGTATTCTAGGAATGCAAAATAGTCTCTCTATATCGCTAGACTTGAGGACCCTACAGGTTTCTGATGGTATTGCTATTTATTCGTCTAATAACCAAATTCGGGTTATTGCCACCAGGTAGAGTTTCGGAGGTGACAGTAAGGGGGTCTGGCATATGCTGTCAGTTTCAGCGTCGGATTCCCAGAAATCGTCTAGAGATCTACACTTAAAGGACGTTGATGTGCAGATACATAGCCTCTCACGTTCAAGACAACTTCACCTTAACGGGTACACACCGGGATGCTACTTTGATGGGCCCTACAAAGTAGCCTCGAAACGAAACTCTGTCAAGGGCACACCAGGCCTATATCTGGGAGATCGGGGTGGCAAAACCATTTAAAAATCAAGTCCCGCCACACTTGAGGTTGGATTCGATCGGGCAGTGGCCCCAACTCTGGCTCGGTTGTACTGAACTGACCTAAGTTGGGGGAATAGTCTTAATGCTGGACGAGGCACTTGGCCCCGTATGAAAGAGGACGGGAGGGTGCCGGCGGGTGAGCACGTGTTATGTCAATCGCTCCGGTACCAACCTGGTTAGCTAGTAGAGGGTGGATAGGCAACCTCGCTCCGACCAGTGAGTAACTGGGAGCAATTGCGCGCTGATTGAGCTATCTCAATTACTTCCTCCCATGGGAAGGAACGTGGGGGTATGTGAACACGGGAACTCCACGTAAAACATACATGTAATCATATCTCATACGAGAAGCAGATTTGCAATTTTGTTTGAAAAACAAGTTTAAAACTTATAAAGAATGTCAATTACAAAATAAATCAAGATTGTTTCTTAACAAAAAATGCCAATTTTAAGACATTTTACATTAATTAAATGACATTCTGAATACATTTCTTTCAATAAAGATTTTTAACATATAGTCTGTAAAATGAAAGATTTTGCTTTTCGCATTAGTGAGGATTAGGGGATTTCCTTTCTCGGACACCCTACCGTCTTTGTGTTTCGATGACCAGGTAGACAGCAAACCATAACAAAGCACAAACCCATCAGTTAGATAGACAAGTTTATGCTAATCCGAAAAACAAAATCTCTTATTTTACGTAGTATATACAGGGTGTATTATCGATTTTGTAACATAGGGGAATAGCACGTAAAAACACGATTTCTCAAATATTGGCTCCCCTAATTATTTTAGAGGAATAGTCACTATAGCAAAGTTGTAGACTTTATAGAATACTGTTCAAAAACCCTTCACTTTAGCATATGTGTTAAATAGTTTCCAAGATATAAGTGATTTTCTGGTATAGAAAATTAACACTGTAAATCGGAAATTCGCTGATAGCCATTACCACGTTAGATTTAGACATTAGGTGTAAATGCAAGAATTATTTAGCACAGTTTCATGAGGCAAAATCACTCATCAGAATGTTACAATTGCTACAGGTGTGGAAGAAATAGATACGACTTCTCAAAGGAATCTATTTTTATAAAATTTTATTAGCCATGACAATAGTTGTCAAATTAATCTCAAGAATCACTGGTAGGCTATGTCATGCTTTTGTATTATAAACTTAAAACATATTATAAGAATGTTACTAATATAAGAAAAAACATTTTAATCTTATTATGGGGTTACATCATTTATATTATTTTACAATTATAGTAATTTAACAAAATTAAACAACACACAATAAAAAAAGCAAAAACGAGAATCAATTTATGAAATATATTCATAATACAAAAGCATGACATAACCTCTTTGTGATTTTTGAGATTAATCTGACAGCTATTGTCATGGCTAATAAGATTTTATAAAAATAGATTTCTTGGAGAATTTTCATGTATTTATTCCACACCGGTAGCAATTGTAACATTCTGATGAATGATTTTGCTCCATGAAACTCTGCTTAATAATTCTTGCATTTATACCTAAGGTCTAAATATAACGTGTCAAATGCTATTAGCGAATTTCCCATTCACAATGTTAATTTCCTATACCAGAAAATCGCTTATATCTTGGAAACTATTTAACACAAATGCTAAAGTGAGGGTGTTTTGAACAGTATTCAATAAGGTCTACAACTTTGCTACAGTAACTTTTTCTCCAAAATAATTAGGGGAGCCAATATTTGAGAAATTGTGTTTTTATATGCTATTTCTTTATGTTACAAAACCGACAATACACCCTGTATGTAGGCGCGGAATGTAGAAAATTATAAAAAATTGTATTTAAATTTTAGCAATTTTAGTTAAATATAATGCACTTATTAAAAAAAATAATTTTTTACCAGTGAAACCAGTGAAACAAATAAGTTGAAATGTTTGCTAGAATTAAATATTTAATTACTTTTGTTTTTAACTTTATAAAAAAACCCACCTAATAATTGGTATTGATCGATTAATCTACAAGAACAAAAGTTACATCAATGAAGAAGAGTATACTAGAAGATACTAGATACTAGAAAAAAATATAATGATAATGAAAAAAATATGATGATGGAAATAACAGTAGCTGACAGACGTGTACGATCGACAGTGCTAATAGAAATGACGATATTTTTTAGTTAGTCAGTACAAATCTACCTGGAAGTTTCTGTCCAGTTTTACATTTGTGCGCATTTTTCTCGCGTGTCATGAGATCCTGAAACAACTCTACTTCAGTACTGTGATTTGCTGAATATGCCCATTGTATTCGATCGATATTTCACGTCTGATATTTTAAGATTATGTTTTAAATAAACATATACACACATTACACATTACACATATTGCAAAGAATATCTACAGATTATAATCGTATCTATTTTTCTAATCCACAAAACTTGCCAAAACATCGAAGAATTTGTACATGCGCAGATTGTCGTATGCAACGAAAAATTCAAAAATTTCTCACAAAATTCAGGCATAAAATATCGATCAACAAGCAAATATGAATGGCCAGTAGTGGAACTGTCAACATAATTTGTTTTTAAATAAACCAAAGTTTCCCAAGTATATTAAATTTCCCGATTTTTCTCTAATCTAATAATCAACCTCCACACAATTTTTACTATCTTCATCTTACTATCGTCTTCAACATTCTTGTAAATTGTAACATTTAGTTGATCTTGCGTCATTGCAACGGATTATTGAAGTGTTCAACTGATCCGTCAAATACATTTTTCGAAATATGGACAAGTAAATACCATTAGACGGATTAAGTACCTGTACAATTGTGTAATTAACTCCTAGTCCAGATATTTTTAAAAATTTCTATTATTTAAACAAAAAATTCTTAGCCTTTAAAATGTGGAAGAGTAGAATTATCATTTAGCCTTAGTACACATTGTAGTATAATCCTGGTTAATAATGATTTCACTTTTCCAGTATTTTTCCAAACGCTAAAGTAAAAACTCACCGAATTTAAATAGTTAATTAATAATTAACGAATAATTTGTTGGAAATATTTATAGTTCAATACAAGCCAAGTGATCTATTCACCTATTCTGAGAAACCAAACGTCAATATGAAAATTGTAAATAAATAAATTATTTAAAAGCTATCATCATTAATATTAGACTTATTAGAGAAAATAAACAACATTCTTGGGCATTTAAATGTTTATTGATTGAAAATGAATCATCCAGTAAATTAAAAGTTAGGTTAACTATTATTGTTTAGTTATCATAAGGCCTTTCTATCCATTAGCATCTTCAGAGATTTAATATGTATTTTATCGGTACCTAACCTACCATTGAACTTTTCTTTTTTCTGTTTGTAACTGTTGCGCATGCAAGGATAAACTTACCAATATACTACTTAGTTACAAACTATATTGCAATAAATAATTTTGCTGTACATAAAACCTTAATTGGTTTTCTATATTTACATAAACATTTCCTTAATAGTACCTCTCAAATATTTACTTAAAAATTAGAAACGACATTTTGATAAAAGGTTCCATAACCTATTCTAATATCATAATCGTTATGATAAGCCAAGAAGCATTATTCACGACTACCGGGTCAAATTCGAAGAGATAAGAAGATCACTGGGTGAAAGGTTATTGCATGTTGGAGGTATAAAAATCATCATTGTGGCCCAACCAGTATCAGTTCATTTGAAGTAATCCCTTAGGAAAGACAACATGGCTAAGTTTGCAGTTTTCTTCATTGCCGCTTTGGCATTCCAAGTAAGAAACAATTTATACATAATCATTAAAAATTAAGAAACTACTTTTAATTTTTTTTTGTAATAGGCCGCCTTTGCTGCTCCCAAGAAAAATCAAGGTGGTTCAGGAAAAAATCAAATTGAAGAAGTTGCCGAACAAGTTCAAGCTGTTGTAAACGACGTTTCTACCTCTCTTAAAAATGTACTTCCTGACAGCAAACAAGTCACCCAAAATCTTGCTCAACAATCTCAAGAATTCGCCCGCAATGTACAAAACATCGTAAACAAAATTCAAACTGAGGTAAGTCAAATAACTTAATTTAACCACTTTTTCAGTACGTTTAATTATCTGTTCTTATTAATCAGATTGACAACAACAAGGGAAATGTTGACAATGCTCTCCAACAAATCTCTGGAAAATTGACTGAAAATATTCAAGCTCTTAAACAAGCTGTCGGTCCTGATGCCAGTGCTAAAGCTAACGAAATCAGAGTACGTCTTGAAAGCAACATCAAAGAATCTGCTGCTGAACTCGAAAAATTAGTTCAAGTTGTCCAACCTAATCTTCAACGTAAGTCATTCTTTCTTTTTACTTTTAAAAAACCTTACTAATTTCTTTTTTGATATTACAGAAGCTGGAGAATCCATCAATGCTTTTGCCAAGGGAGTTTTGGATGACTTCTTGCAAGCAACCAAACATTTACAAACTCAAATTGTTAACACCGTCGAGAGCAACCAAAAACCTCAAAAACCTAGAAATTAATAAGCTGTGACTTCTAATTATATAAGCAAAATTTGAGAACTGATTTGTTGTATTTAATATTTTTTCTAAAATGTGATTGTAAATTATATAACTCTTTTTAATAATAAAATTATAAAATTTAAAAAAAACATCTTATCGTTCCATTTATTTAATCTTTTGACTGGTCGTAGACTACTTCAAACTGCAACTGCAAATAAGTAATAAATAATGAAAAAACTAGAATCTTTTTAAATAGGACTTTAAAAGTGACGAAGTAAAAGTGAAACTGAAAGGAAATTAAGATGCAAACTATATGGTAATCGGTACTTAAATAAGTCTTTATCTTAATTATAGTTGAAAAGCCAATAATATCAGCACTTTACATGTTGATACATTTAAAAGTACTAATTTTGCGTTTGCAAAGTTTACATTAGAAAATCTAGGCTCTCGGTTTCGAATGGTAGAGGCCCTGCTTCTCGATCACAGGAACGCCGGTTCAAATCTCGGTTGTGATTGAATTTTAAAAATTAGTGCAATCGTATTTGAGATCATTAGGATAGAATGTGAAAAAATATATATGTGGAAGCATAATGTACTTGCTACGACAGCTGCGTCTCATCCATTGCACTTCCATAAGAGTTTGTATGGAACTCCCACTCTGCATATGCAGTAAAAAGGGGAAGATAGGGTATTTTGCATTCCTAAGCGCTATTGTTCGATGTTTATGACACCAGCTTTCAAAATTTCAAGAGACTTGACGGTGACTGAGATGTTTCGATAGTTGAAGACTGCCATGCCCTAATGTTGTACCATTTAGTGTTTCTGAAATACTTTTTTTGTATTATTGGTTTTAAGGTCATATCACATGTACAACAATTTCTTCAGCTTCTTGTAAGTGTAATATATCGCAAAACGTTTATGTTTAGTTTTACGCCGTGACTAGCAGTACATCGGATGTAGCACAATTATTCATATAAAGTCGATAATAATGACGATCCCATACGCTGTATGTATTGTAACGTTCTTATTAAAATAATAATCAAAAATGCTGTTTAAAATCGTCTATTAATAAAGATAAAAGATTATTTACAATGCACTTAATTAAAAACACTATAACTATAAACTATTTAACAATCTATTATAAATGCTAGGTATTTACAAATTTATTTGAGGACTTATTTATATAAAAACTATTTACGTATTAACTAATTATTCCAGAGTACATTTCAACACGACGCCGGTTAAACATTAACTAACTATATCATACGATGACTCATTCATACGATGACTCATACGTCTAGAATATTCGATGACGTGTTGATGAGTCATACACGCAGCTGCCGGTAAATCACGTCGATGAGGTGTGTCGATGAGTCATACTTGCACGTGTTATTGATGAGTCATACAGTTGATGACTCATACACCTAGAATGTTTGATGACGTCATAAGTGGCTTTATTATTCGTTACAGTATATATAATGACGATATTAACACACACGTTTATAAGTGAGATGTGTGTAATTGACAAACGACACTCTAGGATAGCTGTTTCGAATTTTTTGAGTCTCTTCAGCTGAAGGCAGTCTCTTGTGAAATACATACACATCATCCTTTATCTAAATAACATTAATATCTAAAATACAGATAGCCATGATTAAAAATTAACAGTTACGACATTTATAGAGTAATGTATCGCATTAATCTGTTAAATCAGAAAGGTTTTGCAGAATTCCATGCTGATTTCAAATGTCTTTCGCAATTTAACGCATCTCTTTTAGTTTTTGTGATATTTGAGAAAAACAGAAATTTACCGAGTTCTCTTATCTTGCATAACTCGGAAACCGTTGATTTTATACATGTACTCTTTTCGCATATATAATTGGGGCGCTTCATAAAAACTCCATTTTTGGTTACACTCAAAGTGTATATTGTTGAAAATAAGAAGTATAGATACAAAACATAAACTTGAAACGAAAGATATGCCTAAGTCTATAGAACATGATTATACAAAAAAAAAAATTAAATTTAGAAAATAATGCACTTATGACCACTTCGAACAGATTGATTAAATTTTTTTTAAATTTTTATTATCAGTAAACAAAGCCGTTACTAATAGGCCACCAAGGAATGAGCAATTAATGAAAAAGGATGTTCAATGAATAAATACACAGAAATGGGAGTAAAACCAGCTGCTTGAAAGGATCCCGACCAATCTTATGGAAACTGGCCCCCGGTTAAATTGGTTGAATTTTCGATATGTTATAGTTATCGACTACTCGATTAAAAGTTCTCTTAAGCACAAAATCCAAAAACCCATGGTTTCCCCACAACAGGTACTTAAAGTTGCGTGTTTTGAAATCGTTCAAACTTTTAAAAGTAATCTTGTTTATTGTTTCCAGCCTTATTTTGTGGAACTCCATAATCATGAAATAAATAAAGATTATTAAAAGTTTCACAGTTTTATTAAACTACAACCTGACAATATTGTTTCGACAGCTATGCTGTCATTATCAAAGGTAATATAATTATAAACAAACACGTCGCTAAGGTAGATACAAAATATTTTAGTTAGTTAGTTTAGTTAGTTTAGTTAGATACAAATACCTATTTTGTATCTGCCTTAGCGACGTGTTTGTTTATAATTATATTACCTTTGATAATGACAGCATAGCTGTCGAAACAATATTGTCAGGTTGTATTTTAATAAAACTGTGAAACTTTTAATAATCTTTATTTATTTCATTTTAAAAGTAATCTTATGGAAAGTGGCCCCCGGTTGAATTGGCTGAATTTTTGATATGTTATAGCTATCGACCCACCAGATCAAAAGTTCTGCTGGACACAAAGTCGAAAAACTTATGGTTTGTCCACCACAAGTTCTTAAAGTTGCGTGTTTAAAAGTCGTTCAAACTTTTGAAATTAATCTTATAGAAAGTGGCTCCCGGTTAAATTGGCTGAATTTTTGATATGTTATAGTTATCGACTTCTGGATCAAAAGTTATCAGGGCATAAAGTCCAAAACCCACGATTTGCCCACCACGGGTACTTAAAGTTGCGTGTTTTGAAATCTTTCAAACTTTTAAAACTAATCTTATGGAAACTGGCCCCTAGTTAAATTGGCTGAATTTTTTATATGTTATAGTCATCTACTCCCGGATTAAAAGTTCCCAGGGCCAAAGTACAAAAACCCATGGTTTGCCTACCACAGGTGCTTAAAGTTGCGTGTTTTGAAATCGTTCAATCTTTTGAAGCTAATCTTATGGGAAGTGGCCCTCGATTAAATTGGCTGGATTTTTGATAGGTTATAGTTATCGACTTCCGGATCAAAAGTTCTCAGTAGCATAAAGTCCAAAAACCCACGATTTGCCCACTACAGGTGTTTGAAGTTGTTGCGTGTTTTAAAATCGTCCACACTTTGGAAACTAACTTAATTTGTTTATTAAAATTATATTTGAGTGTGACTTTTTTTGACAACATTCACATACACTTTACTTGAGTGGGTTAAATTGTGTCTCAAGCACAATTAAACTCGTTTCCGCTGTTTAGTTTTTGTTATATTATCTCGCATATGTTGTGGTCATTTGCGAGACGATATACTTAATAATTTGAGTCATCTACATTCAAAAACTTTGAGTACATGTGCACATGTTGCAATCATTTTGTGGTATTTTGGATATGCGCGCCATCAACCTAATGTGAGATATCCTGACGCATTTTTGTTGCGAACGACAGTGGATGCAGCACATAGAGTAAATTACAAGGATTTGAACATAGAAATAGTGGAGTAAGATAGGCTAATATCACATCATTTTATTGAGAGTCGAATGGACTCACTATAATCAAGTATCACGAATGTGCGAGAAAAAGTCACAATAAAATCTAATTTTAATAAACAAATTAAGTCAGTTTCAAAAGTTTGAACGATGTCGAAAACCGCAACTTTAAGTACCTGTGGTGGACAAACCTTGGGTTTTTGGACTGTGAGCTCTGGAGAACTTTTGATCCGGGAGTTGATAACTATGAGATTTAAAAATAAAAAAATGAAACATGCAACTTTAAGCACCTGTGGTGGACAAACCATGAGTTTTTCGACTTTTGTGTCCAGGAAAACTTTTGATCTGGGGGTCGATAACTATAACATATCAAAAATTGAGCCAATTCATCCGGGGGCCACTTTCCATAAGATTAGTTTTAAAAGTTTGAACGATTTCAAAACACGCAACTTTAAGTACCTGTGGTGAGCAAGCCATGGGTTTTTGGATTTTGTGCTTAAGAGAACTTTTGATCGAGTAGTCGATAACTATAAAATATCGAAAATTCAACCAATTTAACCGGGGGCCAGTTTCTATAAGATTAGTGCGGGGTCCTTTCCAATTCCCTAGAATGTGGAATTTTTCCATACAAGCAGTAAGAAAATTCCAGATTATCATGTCACATCGATGCCTTCAGAAATCTGATCTGCTTGATGGAGAACAGGTTCCACAGATTAACCAGGAAAGATATGCAAAATCACAGTTGGAAACAATAAATTACATTGCTAATTAATTTATAAGAGGAGAGAACTAGAAATTCACAATGAGTAGTTGTTTCAGCATTTTAGGCCTCACACAAAACGTATACAGGTTGGTAACGCGTGGACTTGGTATGCGGATACAAAAGCGAATTCTATAAAAATAGCGAAGAAAATGAATATTATATAATATAATATTATAATAATCCCCTTCTTTGTCGCGTCGTTTCATTGTTTTTATGAACGCTTTTATATTACTATAGCAAGCCCATGCGTCTCCAACTGGTATGTATGCTGTTGCTGGATGTACGGTTGCAATCAATCGCTAAGGAATAACTGGTTTTTGTGCAATGTACGCTGTAATTCGACCTGGTTTATTGACTGAGCAATTATAGTGTTGAAAAATGAAATGTTCTTGATTACCATATAATAAACTTATATTTACATTGTACAAAAAACTGAAAAACGGGCTGTCATGATTTTTTCATCAACCGCAGCTAGCATTTCTGTTTAAGCAATAACAGTTTAGTGGGATCAGTCTTCTATTTAACTGGTACTGGAGTTGTGAGATCAGTGGATGGTCTAAGCTGAGGGTTTTTGTTCTTCACTTGGTGAATGTTCTTATGCTGCTGGACCTTGTTTCTGAATTGGTGAATTTGCTTAGTCTTGTGTTTTCCAACTTTCCGGTCATTTTAAAATTCGAAGAACCGGCCTTGTTGGTTAGTTATTAGGAGATCGTATATTGATTTTCTTTCTTGGCGAATTTCGCGAAAATAAAATGATATCCTTATATAACAACTTCGTTTTCACGAATAACAAAAAAATTAAAACTATATTGTTAAAAACGAAACGTTACTTTTTTGAAACAGATTTAGCACAACATTACATAACTTTGATCGTCAAAGATGCCATCATGTGCACGTAATGATTTCCAAAATGTGAGAAGAAATGTCTAAGTTTTGGTCATTAGAGTATCGCAAAGCACCGCAAAATTGGATGAGGTATGTTTAATGAATTGAGAAAAAAACTCTAACTGATGGAGAAATTCTGCAATTATTAAGAGTCGCTACTCTTCACTATCAAAACAGTTATGTAGGTGGGAGGTCTTGTATATTTATTTTTTTTTATTTGTAGCACAGTGTAATTAAAAGTTTTCCCTAAATAAAAATTAAATTTCATTTAACCAACAACAAAAATCAAATACAAAAATTCAATATTTACATAGGAAAGTGAGGTTTTGTACAAAGTGTGTATTTGTTATATACGCGCTGAAACATATCTTCTTTGCTCAATCAGTTTGTCAAATACTTGGCGAAACTTGAAAAGATATGTATTTCAAGTTACAAAATATCGAGGATTGTATTAGTTGTGAGCAACTTTATGAGTTGTATAAACGTTTTGAAAAAGGTCGTATAGGTGTTGAGAGTGATTCGCGTTCTGGAAGACTTAAGGTTAATTTCAGGCCAAATCAACTAGAGCCATGCACTCAATAGCTCAGATTTTGTTCAAATTCTCCTTGCATGGATACATAGGCCAGTAAAATACGACCCGTTTTGGACCGTTGGTGGAAATAAATGTTGGAAAGCGGGAGATCGTTTCGATCGCTTCGTTTGATGTCAAATATAAGTATCCTAGGTATGCACGGTCCCTCGACTCGAGCTTACCTGAGGGCATCAAAGGAACCACGAAATCTTCGGACCTTTTTTAGTTTTTCGCTTATAACTCCAAAGCGGTGCTTTCCAACGAAAACTTTACTATTACAAGAATTAAAGAGCATTAAATTCTGCGTCGGATAAGTATCCAACACTTTAAATTCGGTCCAGTAGTATGGTCGAAATCGACGGTCGAGAAACGACAATTTTACAAATTTTCGATTTTTCGTCATACCGGACGCCCAGAGGCTTTCCGTATAAACAAACCCGTTGGAATCATTCTGATTGTTAATATAAGTCGAGAAATACCTACGCTTTGATATTATAAAGGTTACCAGATTAACTTAATGGCCATTTTTTGTCATCCCCCATCATAGCCCCCAGGAATAGAAGATGATTTGATTATTGACAGTAGTACCTTTTTTTCGTTTGTCAAAGCTTCAAGACGAAATAATCGAACTAGTAATGACGAGATGCACTATAATGATTCAATCTTAACGGATAGGAAAGATATTGCAAATGGTTTTGCCGACTATTTTAAATCAGTTTATCGAAATAATAAAGCCAACTATGACATAAAGGAATATGCATCGATTATATCTATATTGCCTACGCTTACCTTGACTTCAATTACAGAGGAGGATGTTCGTGAGGCTATTTCTAAACTAAAACCAAAAAAATCAGTAGGCCCGGATGGTATTCCACCGTATTTAATTAAAGGGTTGTCTGAATATCTCACGAAGCCGCTAACAGATATTTTTAATTTAATTCTGCGCAACTCTGCCTTTCCTGAAGAGTGGAAAACAACTAAAGTTTGTCCCATTTATAAATCAGGAAACTCTTCCGATATTACTAATTTCAGACCTGTGGCCCTTCTGTCTACACCATCGAAAGTTTTTGAAATGATCTTGCACAAATATTTTTTTAATCATGTGAAAGAGAGAATTGATTCCAACCAACATGGGTTTATGCCTCAACGATCAACGTCTACAAATCTAGTACAATTCACTCAGGAATTAACTGATGCCGTCAACAATAATTTTCAAGTTGACGTTATTTATACAGACTTTTCAAAGGCTTTCGATAGAGTCGACCATGATATACTTTTAAAGAAACTTCACATGTTTGGTTTTTCTGATCCCTTGTTAAAATTAATGATATCATATTTACATGATCGAAAACAATATGTGGTATTTAATAGTACTGCTTCGGTTTATTTCCATACTTTATCAGGGGTGCCTCAAGGATCTAATCTCGGACCACTATTATTTTAAATACTAATTAATGACTTACCAAAAAATATATCCTTTTCTAACTACCAGCTATTTGCAGATGATTTCAAGATTTACAATACTATTAAATCACTGTCTGATTGTAGTAACTTACAAACGGATTTAACAAATATCAATCAGTGGTCTGAAAGAAATCATCTTGATTTTAATATTAACAAATGTATAGTCGTGTCGTTTAATAGGAAAACTACCACCTATATTTATGACTATAAGTTGGGAAACATTGTTCTTGAAAGGCGGACGTATGCAAAAGACTTGGGCATATTGTTTGATATAAAGCTAACCTTTAATGACCATATAACCCAAGCGATAAATAAAGCTTATCGAACATTGGGATACATAATAAGAAATTCGAGGCAGTTTTCGAGAATTCAATCATTCATTACACTGTATAATACACTCGTAAGATGTCATTTGGAATATGGTTCAGTTATATGGTCCCCTTATTATTATGCTCACATAAACCGAATTGAAATGGTACAAAAAAAGTTTCTACGGTTTATCTACTTTAAAAAATATGGCGAATACCCTTACGACATTCGTTCTTCTGTGTTGCGTCAGGAATTTCAAATAAGTACACTAGAAAGCAGACGTAAATTTTCTGATGCTTTATTCATTTTTAAGCTTATTAGAGGACTTATACACTCGTCAAAAATACTTAATAAATTAAATTTCAGAATTCCACAATATAATTCCAGAACGTGTGAAATGTTTTACATACCTCGTCAAAGAACAAACCATGCTTTTAACTCGCCTTTATGTAGGATGTGCCTTTTAATCAACCAAATAACCAATTGCGATATCTTGACAGTTTCAGTAAACGCATTTAAGAAACTTGTCAGATTTTGATTCTTTCGGTCCAAGGAGCCATTTAACGAATAATCATATGAGTTAGTTTGTATTTATTATAAAGTTTACTTGTTATGAATTTCCGATCACATAATTATTTTCACTTTGCACATTTTAGAGGTATTTACTGAAGAGATTTACTTCTATTTTTCTATTTTTCTGTCTATTATATTATTTGTCATTTTTTATATATTTGTATTTATCTATATATCTATTAGAATTTATAATTGTTATAAATTGATGAATTTATAATGATTTTCACTTTGTATATATAAGGGGCATCTACTTCTTACTGAAGGAATCTACTTCTATCTATTTTTTTTATAATTTTTTATCTATTTTTATTTATATCCATTAGAATTCATAATTGTTAGGAATTGGCATGTTTGTAATTATTATAATTTTGTATTGTTACTTATAGTTTTATCATGTACCTACTAAATCATTTTTAGTTTAATTCACTTTTTTTATTGTTTGTCATTACTTATATTATCATTTTTATTATTTGTGTTTTTTTCATGTGTATACATTTATTTTTTGTGACCTGTAATTGGTTTTTGCTGTTGGTCACAATGTTAAATAAATAAATAAATAAATAAATAGCAATTAGAATCAATTCATATGAAGTTGTGCAGTATTGGTCACTCGATCATTTCGAAAAAAAGATAATTTTTTGTGTGTTATCACCCCTAAGCATTGGTAGATCAAAACCACTGTCATTTTATTTTTATCCAATTTAATTGAAATATGGCAGCCATATTTCATTGGCAGCCATATTGAAAATCTCAATTTTTGGCAACCCGTCACTTTACATTATCTAACTAAACTCGTCATAACTCCCTTATTTTGAGTTGTCTGGCTCATGCAGGTGTCAGATTAAAGCTAGTTTTTAGAGGAACGTGCAAAGATATTGCACAGTAGAAAAGTTCCAGGCTCCGAAGGCATATTTTAGTGATTTTATAAATTTTGGCATTGCTCCTGTTACAACAATCATATTTTTAAAACTTTTTTTATAGAATCATCTTAGTATATGCTTGGTGGTAGTTTTTGAAAAAATTGCTTTTAGAGCTACTGCTTTTACATACTCTGACTTTGTTCCTGTGCTACAATTATCAACCCTTAAAAACTTTTTTTATTGAATCATCTTAGCATATACTTGGTGTGCTTAAAAATGAAAAGGGTGCTTTTTGTAGTTTCTGAAAAACAATTATTATTTCTGAAGACATTTGCCTTCAGAGCCAGATACCTTTCTACTGAGTAATGTATTTGCACGTTTGTTGAAATATACTTCAATCTTCAATCTGACACCTCAATGAGCTACAAAACTAAAAAAATAAAGAATTCAAAATTCTGCTATGCAACACTCTACATCATCTAACTAAAATGGTCATAACTCCCGTATTGTTTGAATTATTTGACTCATTCAGGTGGCAGATTAAACCTAGTTTTTGGATGTTTCAGTATATCAAGAAACGTACAAAAACATTACACAGTAAAAAGGTAGCAGGTTCTGCGGGCAAATTTCTCCAAAAATAATTTTTTGGAAATAAGGAATAATTTTTTCAAAGAGGTCATAATTGTAGCATAGGAACAAAGGCAGAATTTGTAAAAACAGAAAAACTTTCTTTCAAAATCTGCTGCTTTTCAACTGTGCAATTTCTTTTGCACGCTTCTTGATATAATCTAAAAGTAAGCTTTAATCTGACACCTGGATGAACCAGATAACACAAGAAATAAGGGTGTTATGACCATTTTAGTTACATGATGTTTTCAAAATTTGGCCATTTTTAAATCCTTATATCTGAAAAAAAATGTTATTTCATATTGCTACGAATTTTGGGTTGATTGAAAATAAAAAACTATAATTGTTTTATATGACAGTATGTACAAACTACACAGCAACAGACTTGGGTCATCAAATAATAAACTGACTGCGGTAGTGGCTCAGTTATGATACATACAAAGTTACAATCGTGTTGAAACTTCAAAAACTTCACCACACTGAGACCTTCAGTTGGGTCGCTTGAATAGAGCACTTAAATTTTTAAACCAATAATCTAATATTTGGCGCCAACAGTTTGCCAATTATAATTGTTACGAAACAGCAATCCTCTGTTTTCCATATAGCTTAAATAATACTTAAAATGGTAAAGGAACAACCACCCACCTCTCTTTCAAATTGTGTTAAAATAAATGGTATTATTAAATCGAAATTAAAATCCAAAACTGCGCATACGAAATATGGTAAGTCTATGTAATCATTATATTTTTAAATTCCCTTCCAACATCCAAATTATAACGAAGGTTAAGTTCCATTATCCAATAAAGTTTTCTTATCGTATTTATAAACAAGATTATTTCACAAATAATTTCACAACACTGATTATTATGTTAACTAAATGTTATTATTATTAAAAACAGTTATATTCAAAGATCTTCGATGATTATTTAACACTTTGACATTTCAACAAAATATAACCTAACATTTTTGACGTTTACCTTACCTTAATATTTAAACCTTAAAATTTTAAATGTTTGCTCTCAACATGTGTGCATTGTTTGAAAGTTCTGAAAACAGAGAGTTTGTTTCTAAAATGGTCGCTCTTTTTATACCCAAGCTTTCTCAAACAAAAGAAGGCTATAGTGATTTTCTTGGTTACAAACAAAAGAATTTTGATAAATAATTTTTATTTTTCTTTAAGGTTATGCAACCCATCTAACATCTTGTTAGAAAAATTTTATATGTGGATGCATACTTTCTATTGTATGTCAAAAATCATGAATGTATCTATGCAAGGAAAAAAATTGAATAAAATCTGAGATTTTAAACATTTGAGATAAACAATGGTTATAGTTCGATTCCATTAATTCTTACGGAGGATTATTTTCAAGTTATCGTAGAATTTCAAAACAGGGCAATTAAACCAAACCGGCTCAGAACTTTTGATATTAATCACAATTTAATTAATAACGTAAATTCTAAAAGTTTTTGGAAAATGGCCTTTCATAATATTATTATTTAGTTCTACATTATTCTCAGAAGATTAATGATAATAATTAGCGGACTTAAAACCAGTATCGTACGTGGTGATAATGTTTTGAACCTGTCAACTTTTTATGTAATTGCTAAATAAATAATAAATAATAGTTCTCCCCGCATTTCCTGATTTAATTTTTCATCATTAATCTAATTAGGTGTTACTGTTTATTTAAAAATGTTGAATGTAATTATTATCTCAAGCTTTATTTATAATAAACATAGAAAAGTTTTAATTGGTATAATTAATTTATTTTATTTCTTCATTAGTGTTTCTTTCCAATTATTATTAACAAAAATAAGAATGAAAAGTAAACTATAAAATCACACTAAAATTGCAAATTCCTGGTTATGAATTTATTTACGTGAATGATGCATTGCTGACTTGAAAATAAAATGTAAATTATAGTAGTAGTAAAATTCCATTAAAATATTCCTAATCAAACTAATAAATAAACTACTTATGACGTATCCTGTATAAAAATAGGAGTATGTTCTAAATTGTTGGCAAAATTACATATACCCTGACCTACAACAGTACTAAAAAATCGTCGCAACTAACTATATGCAACGAAGGTATTGCCATTTAACCTCGAAAATCTTACCACGTGTTTTGTACACTAAACCGAATATTGCCTCGTTAGCGACAAAAAAGGACGGAAAAAATTCCAAGTAAACTTCGAGCCATCATTTTTAGTGATAAAAGATTATGTAAGGTTAAAGGGTTATAACCTTATCCAAGCAGCGAGTATATAATCTTCTTGCCATATTACTTTAGTTTACTTTCACCTATCTCCCTAAAAGGACATCGAAATGGCTAAGTTCGCTGTTGTTTTACTCGCAGCTTTTGCTTTAACTGTAAGTTACAAATTTTAATAACTTTCTTGATCGATTCTGTTACTAAATATATTTTTATTTGTTAAATTAGGGTGCTTTCGCCGCTCCTAAAAAGGGAGCTCAGAAGAATCAATTAGACGAATTAACCCAACAAATCCAAACTGTAGCTAATGACCTTTCCGCTACTTTGCAAAAGAACATACCAGACTCCAAAGATGTCACCAAGGCTATTACTGAACAATCTCAACAATTTGCTCATAATGTAGAAGGAATTGTACACAAACTCCAAAAAGAGGTAAATGAAAGAGCTAAATTTTAAAAATAATAAATGAATAACTGCTAATATATTAATACAGATTGAAAACAACAAGGGAAAAACCGACGATGTCTTGAAACAAGCTTCCGAAAAAATAACTGAAACTGTTACCAGTTTGCAACAACTCACCGGACCTGAAGCTACCGCCAAGGCCAACGAATTGAAAGCTCAATTGGAATCCAACTTCAAACTTGTTAGTGAAGAATTCGCAAAATTGGGAAAAGCTGTTGAACCTAGCCTTCAACGTAAGTGTAATATATTATTTCCTAGTCCAGAAATTAGATCTTGAAATTTAACTCCCTAATTATTTTTCAACAACAATTTTTTTATTTTAGAAGCTGGAAATACTCTTGGAGAATTTACACAAGGCCTTCTCAACGACTTCGTTAAAGCCGCCGAAACATACGGGGATCAACTAAAGAATACTGTCAACAAAAACTAAATTATTATTTACAAATAAAGTAATGTGTGGTTAACATGGAAAATTCAGTATTGTATTAGGTTCACTATTTCGAGACACGAAAAGCAAATTTTTATAAAATAAACCAATTTTTATATTACTTCTTGTTTTAATAGCCAACCATGTGCTTCTCTTATCAAATTGCTTCAATAAGCAAAACACTTTTGGACTGTAGTGACGCCAGCAAAATAATTCTAAAAAGCGTGGGATCTATATTAACTAATAAAGTGATAAGGTATCGCACAAAAATAACATGATTTTTATTAACAATTAGGAACTGAGAGATGCATTGAATTAGATGTGGTTGAATTATGTAGGTTTTAAACAATAAAATATAATTATGTACACAATATTATTGGCTAATGAAACTACGCAATGTTTGTTAGATGATCCTATTTAATATTGCTGCATTACAAGAAATAAAGAGAAGCAACTGTAGCATATTATCTTTCTCTAAAACCGTAGGTCGACCAGTGAATGCTCAAGTGTTATATTCTGATGATTTATGACATCTAGTGTAAATGATGAATAACGCAATTTAGCATCGAATCTGCAAATTTATAGCTTTAAGGCTGTCCTGCAGAGTAGTTAAAAGTACCCAAAAAATGTAATAGTTTTTAGGATTTGTTTTTATAAATTAAATTCCAGAAAATACAGTGAAGGACTCTTATATAAATATACTGTAGGCAGTTTCTATATTTTATGAAAATTTGGTTCACACAGTTAAAATAGGTTGATTTAGAAACAAAATTTTATAATAGTTTTTCTCAACGGGTAATACAGCCAGGATTGTAGTTTAAGTTTATTTTGCCAACATGTTATTTTTTGTACTAGGCTACTTTTATGAATTTGTTTAAAAGTTAATATTTATTTAAAAAAATGGAAAATAGGCAATCCAATTAACAGAGGAGCTTCGAAATTATCTAACATTAGGGGCTAACAGTAGTATAATTCTCGGATATTTTAATCAGGCAGCCAGGCGACATTCCGTCGAGACAGTATCACTTACAAAATGCATGAAGGGAAATTCAATACGTTTTAAAAACTATAAAGAAATTTACTAGTAGTAAGAAATTCTTTATAAATTTGTTTAATATGCATTACCTTATATTAAATCTACCTCATGATATATATGTATTTATAAGCACATAGTTTATTATAATTAATTAATTTATTTATAAACCTTGAAAGCTAATTACATGTTCTTCTGTTATATACATTTCAAGTGATAAATACTCGACAATATAAAGAAATATTACTAATAGGTGCATTTTTTATTCGCATCGTGCGAATAAAAATGAATTAATTTAGAAAGAAAAATGAATTGAAATTACCCTAATAGAATAAGAACGTTACAAAAAGTTTAAATTTATTTATGAAAATTAAACATTTGTGTACATTACAACACAAAATTAATAAAATATAGACGGCATATACTACATAGTACAGTGCGCGTATAAAGTCTGGAACTATCGAAATAAACCTTTTATTAAATATTTTTGAAGAAATCCTCGAACACGTCGATTTTTATCTTAAATGAGACATATTTTAGTGCAATCGTTATTTGTAGATCGTCTTTTGTTTCTGAGTATTGACGATAGTGAAAACTTTTTTAAATGGAAACCCTAATTTTTTATGATGGATTTGGAAAGATAATGCAATTCTAGGAACTCTGGATTGTTTTTTAATTTTTGTTTTAAAACTTTAAAAGCAATTATCTCGGAAATTTCTTAATACAGTATCATACTTTTTTAGCATATTTGGTCTTAGAATTGCAGTATCTTTCCTATCGCCGTAACTCGGAAACAAAAGACCTTGAAACAAAACAAAAGACGTGTTCGAGGATTTTTCTCAAAATATTTACTAAAAGATTTCTTTGGATAGTTCCAAATTTTATACGCGCATTGTATAAAACGTACTAAAATTATACAAATTATTAAAATAAAAATTATTTTAAAATTCTAGCATTGATCTTTTTGCGTTTCTGATAAACGTATCTAATGAAAAGTATAATAAAATAAGAAAAAACAAATATAATCTTTGGCTATGTTACGTTAGCAATAAATCTCATCTACAATTTTTTTTAATTTTTCAAAATTTTAAAAACATTTTATAACAAAACAGTTGAAAAAACTATAAACTTTCTTAACCCAGATATTTCTTGCTCAATTTCTTTTTTTGCGAAATATTTTTAGCCCTTGACGTTTTCTTAGAGGTACTACATAAATAGAGAAAAATAAAAAAGAAAATCCAGTGTGCCACAAATATTGTAACGGTATATTTTCTATCAGCCTTAAGTACGTGAATTTTGCATGTATACTTATTAAAAAAAACTTAAAGTTCGTTCCTGTAAAACTGTATTTTATTCTTAGCTAAAATTTTGTCGTATAATCACACTTATGACGTTATGAAATAAATAAAGATTATTAAAAGTTTCACAGTTTTATTAAAATACAACCTGACAATATTGTTTCGACAGCTATGCTGTCATTATCAAAGGTAATATAATTATAAACAAACACGTCGCTAAGGTAGATACAAAATAGGTAACTAGATAAAATAATAATAATAATCAGAATTAAATATCTAATACTTCCAGTAACGGAGAATTACTGAGCTCCAGTTGTTCATTCATTAAAGGTACCCTGAGTTTGTGTTTGTATATCTCAAAGGCTTCTAAAATGTCTAATTTGCGTTTGTTATTACAAAAATGTAGGAATTTAATATTATTTTGAGGAGTCATTGTGTGATTTTGTTCTAAAAGGTGTTTGGCGTAATTCGATTTTTCAGGATGTTTATTTTTGTAATGACGTACGTGTTCTTTATATCTTATGTCAAAATTTCGAAGTGTTTGTCCAATATATACCGAACTACAAAAAGAACAATTTAAACGGTAAATGCCCGATTTCATGATATCATGTGTTCTGTCTTTAGCATTTAATAAAAATGAAAAAGTGTTAGTGTTGGTTTTGGGATATATATCCCATTCACAATCAAATAGAAGACACAAATTACATATCTATACCATATTTTGGCAAAATATCAGAAAAAATTTCACATATACTAAGAAAAACCAACAATTATAAAATAACATTTAAAACCAACACTAACACTTTTTCATTTTTATTTAATGCTAAAGACAGAACACATGATATCATGAAATCGGGCATTTACCGTTTAAATTGTTCTTTTTGTAGTTCGGTATATATTGGACAAACACTTCGAAATTTTGACATAAGATATAAAGAACACGTACGTCATTACAAAAATAAATATCCTGAAAAATCGAATTACGACAAACACCTTTTAGAACAAAATCACACAATGACTCCTCAAAATAATATTAAATTCCTACATTTTTGTAATAACAAATGCAAATTAGACATTTTAGAAGCCTTTGAGATATATAAACACAAACTCAGGGTACCTTTAATGAATGAACAACTTGAGCTCAGTAATTCTCCGTTACTGGAAGTACTAGATATTTAATTCTGATTATTATTATTATTTTATCTAGTTACCTATTTTGTATCTACCTTAGCGACGTGTTTGTTTATAATTATATTACCTTTGATAATGACAGCATAGCTGTCGAAACAATATTGTCAGGTTGTATTTTAATAAAACTGCGAAACTTTTAATAATCTTTATTTATTTCATGATTATGGAGTTCCACAAAATAAGGCTGGAAACAATAAACACTTATGACGAATATCTTAAAGGATTGTTTTCAAACTTCTACAAATTTAATGGACGTGGAGGTAATAAATAATATTTTTAGAACTTTGTTTGTCCCCTCGTAGTAATGGTTGCGTTGCTGAAAAATTAAAAGACCTTGATAAAACATGAAATGTACTCAAGTCATCTCGCTTTATAAAAACATTTTCGTTTGTATTCTGGGAATGCGTTAGTGAGGGATCAATTTCTTCTTTGTTCAAGAGGTAACATCTACACGTGTTCAAAATTCAGCTTGGCTTTTTGCGTATTTGTCTCGAGAATTGCACCATCAGCAAGTCTAGCCAGCACATGTGACGCGGCGGTTCCCGCGTTATTTTCAGATCCCTACTTCTGTTCGTTAGGTCGAGAATTATGCGTGAATGTTAGTAGAAACCTCCTTATTGTATACAAAAATATAGTTACTCCGCGCTAAAACAGGGGTCGAAATGTTAAAGACACTTGCCTTCAGTTGGTGGTCGAGATATGACACTTTTGATCGAGCTTCTACAGAATTATTATTGAATTATCGTTTTTTTTTTATTTAATTAAAATACAGTCCGGTTAAAGTTTTCGTTTGTCGTGCCTTGGGCCTCGGCAAGGCACAAATATATAATCCCGTTGATGAGGTTTAAGGGAATTTAATAATGTTCCGTTTAAGTATGTGTTCGTACCGTTCAATTTGTCTATTGTGAAATAACAAATTAATAATTTGAAGCGCCGTTTCGTTTTTCGAATTGATCGAAATAAATACAGTTTACAGTACAGTCTAATTATAGTTATTTCGTGATTCTTCATTTATCGAAGAATGCTTCAGTTGCCGAACATTTATTAGATAGAATACAGTGTTAATTCCCATGTTTAAGAAGAGGGAATTTTCTTACCGTTGTATCGTTCGTACCGAATTATGGTAATGTTGGTAATTATTTTGAGCAACATTCAAGTAACTTTAAGTATAGTTCCAGTCAGAAGAATAATTAAAAATGTGTTATCTAAGGCAGTTATTGCAAGAAATTAAGTTGATGTTTGGTGAACTTCGATAGAAAACATATTGTTCAAAATCCAAGAAGACCTCTCCCGCAACTGTATGCCCAGCAGTCTGTTATTGTAGCTTTTGTTCAAAAACTTTTAAGGTATGTGATTGTCAAGTGTTCGTATCCTATTTACGAAAGGAACCTTGGTTGGATGATAAAATGTGGTTAAGGTATTTACTTTTTGTTTATATTGTAATGGTAGATTAAATTTTTTTAATTATTTGGGATCCCGAAATTTTTCACTCATTTTTTTGAACAATAATTTTAAATCTGATAGTTTTATATTTTGATATTACAAATAGTTGTATTAATGTAACTATATTTTGATGGTTCTATACCTTGAATTTCTAAATCTTTATTAATGTGTAATATTTTTTGATGTATTTTGTATCTTGAATTTGCTAATTTTTTAAAGTGTAATTATTTTGATTTATATGTATGTGTCATTTTTTCTTTTATTTCATATACAGATTTCAAATTTAATTGATCACTTGACATGGTTGGGTTAAACGGACTGCTGATGTTTTTTGTTCACTTTGGGTAATTAAGACCTTTTATTGTTTGACTAATGTTTTAAATAAATTAACTTCAAAATTAATAAGGAGGTTAGTTCCTTAGCTGATAACCTTCGCCTTTGCTAAATTTATGTTTTATTATAAAAAACAACTTCAGCTTTGGTGGCGCCCAAACATATTATTATTTATTCCTGAATCCATTAGTCAATCAGAAGCGTTTAGGGTTAACACCTGCGACCTGAAAACTTAAAAATTTGTAAGAAAGAGCTAAATCTCAAGCAGTGGTAATTTTTGAGTATTTTTCGTAAGTATGATAATTTTTAATTTGTATTTCGTTTGTGGATTTTGAGTGTTATAAATTGACGGTCCAACGTGGGTCAGATTTTTGTTGCTATAAATTGGCGCCCAATCGCGGGGCTTTATTGCGTTTACAGATTTTTGTTGCTATAATGTACGATACTATTATATTTTATGCGATACTATGTATGTTTTTTATTTCTCATCATTTTTTTTACTAGTCTTTCCGGTAACTCTAATTCTGTTCTCACGAATTGTTCCGGTACCTATAACACCGAGTTTAGCCAGTCCATCCAATCATGATATAGTAGTAGTGAAAAAATTGTCAAAACACAGATGGTAGCAAAATCTTCAGCGTGAAAGAAGAACTTTTGCATATTCTAAAACCACCCACGGACTCATTCCTTCTCAATTCCTTATATTCGTTCCTTATTTTACTGTTGGAGTCCTGCTAGGGTTCAACAATGCTGTACATCCTTTGTCAGTAGCACCAACCCAAAATGTGAAGCCATATCTAATCGGTTTGGCATTTATAACTTGCTTGCACGGGTGCCTACCAATATAAGGCACCATGGCTTCATCGGCGCTATGATACTCAGAGTAAGGTGCATTTTCCAAACATGTTTCATCGATCATAGTGAAAAGCGGTCTCACTTTTGCAAATTTGTCCAACTGGTTAAGTGCTTCGTTGTTACAACAATGGAAATTTGTCATTAAACGTACTGTTACAAAAACTGTTAAAATAACGAAATTATCCGATCAAATGAAGTTATTAGTACAATTATCTATTTTGATGACATCTCTTGGGCTTAGTATAACTAGCAATAAATTAAGCTGAAAACGTCCTTTTAAAGGACGATGGGCAAATTACAAGAAACATGCTATACGTAATACTGTAGTGCCTCATAAAAGTACAATAGAAAATATGTTTGACAACTTTTATTGAAAAATGTTTTTTAAAGCCTAACAGTACGCTAAATTGCCTACAAAATAAGTGAGGAAGTTATGTTTTTTAACTTTGAAAAAGACGTTGGAAACTGAATTATTATATTATTCGCCGTGAATAAAATGTTTACATAACATGCAGTGGCGTAGCTAGGGTGGGTGTCACCCTGGCCAGAAGTAATGGTATCACCACTATACTTAGATGTAAAAAAGTTCATAAATCCTATAAATGAATGAAAATTTAGAGAGTTATACAATAACACAAGAAAACAAACAATACAATAAAGCAAATCAAGTTATACAATAATAAAACAATAAAATTACTAACAAATGTACTATTTTATTTATTGCTGCACGATAGATCACAATATTGAATAAGAACAAAAATGACTGACTATGATTCTATGTCACTTTTACAACAATTTTCTTCTACATTTTAAAGCAGCAAGCTCATTTATAACATCTTCAAAATCAATTTCAGATGTTATTTCCAACAGACAATAAAGCTAAGCCGGAAAGCCTCGATTGACTCATCGTTGATCTCAAATAGTTTTTTATAAGTGTGAATTTTGAGAAAGTTACTTTTTATTTAAGCTCCATTATAAATAATAGGATGAACGTTTGAGAACTATCATGGTATTGCATTGGCTTGAGAAATTTGGATAAGTACCTAAATTATAGTTTTCGAGGTATTTTTGGGCTTTGAAAAGAAATTGAAAGGAGATAGAAAAACAAATATAAGTAAAATTTTTACTCCACTAAAGGTCGCTTTTAAATGCATTTAAAGCGCTAATTTGATTTGAGGATGGGTTAAAAAGGTGACACAGGGCGCTTCTTTTTCATAAAGAATGTTCTCCGAATGTCCCTTATTATATTGCAATTTTAGACTGATAGCAATGTTTTTTCATGGAAAAATGAATTTTTTGAATTAAATGCTGAATTAATAAATCTATGTTTTTATTTTGTTTTAATTGTGTTCAATATTCAATTTTTACTTAACTCTATTGTTCTATTTTCTTCTTTCTAGGCACTGGTTTTTCGTTTGTGGCTTCTTTCTGATTTGTATGTATGAGCTGGATGTGTTGACATCATCTTCGCTATCCTCAGCGTAAGGAGAGACTCCTTAGCCACAAACACAAATCCCCCTAACATGGCATTTCATTTTACTGTACTGTATCGAATTTCCATAGGCATTGCAACCTAATGAAATCGTCGCCATGGTCATCAGACTCTGAAACTAACTGCTTCTCACAATATTCAAAGTGGCTATTAAAAAAATGTGTTTTGAGAGACATTGATATCTTTTTCTTTTTGAAAAACATTTGGAAAAAAATTTACTGTGAACTATAACGCTCTCTGTCCCCTCTCTCCTCATCCCCCAATCAAATTAGCACTTTAAATGCATTTTAAAACCTGTTGGTGCAAAAAATGTTACTTATTCTGGGTCCGGCAATAGGATTCTACGGTTTTTAATCGGCTGTATCTTATACGGCTGTATCGGCTGTATGTATCTGGACTATCTGTATCTTATACGAACGGAATTCCAAATCCAGATGTAAGATTCATCGCAAATTTCGCTCTGAAATTCGAGGTGCAATCGAGTGCCGAATTTCAAAACGTTGTAGACTCCGCTCAGCTGCTACTCTGACGCTTTCAATACTCCCTTGTGTACCAACTGTACGGGTACGACAGACAATTTTGATCTTACACTGCCCTTTCGTTGAAATCACTTCCATCTCAAGATGGAATTTCTTGTTGGAACTTTAGCGCGCTCTGGCAAATTAAGATCATGACGAAAACGACTGGATCACAATAAACGAATTTACAACAAAAACCCGTTGATTGGTCGGCTAATTTGCCATTGTAACACAAAACCGTTAACAATAAAATACAATTTTATCACTATTTGACGTTTATCAAATAAACAGTATTTCCATAGCAATTTTTTAAAAACGTTCAATCCTTTTGCCGCATGCAGTATTTGTGTTTGTATCTACTTTCAATTTCCTTTCAAACAAGCCCAAAAACACATCAAAAACTATATTTTTAGGTACTTTTTAATAATTTTCAAGCCACTGCAATACCGTTATAGTTCTCAAACTTTAAAATTTAAAAAGTCTTTCCAAAGAACTTTGAAAAACTTCACGATACGAAAAGTCTCGCACTGTGAATATTTAGTTGACATGTTTTTTATAACACTTTTATTATGTGAATAAAATGTAGCGAATTAATGCTTTTCCTACTATTAATAAAATAATACAAATATGATTTTTAATCAATAAGAATATCATAGATACATACATAGTAAAAGCTTTTACTACTTTTATTCACATGACCCATTATTATATTACGTGTAGCAATTTCCTAATAGATCTTTCTTAGATTGCTTTTTCTATCAGTTTATTCAGAATAGTTTTTCCATCTGTTTTGTGTTTAATAAACTGATTGATCTTTTGAGATTTTCTATAAAAATTTAAATCAAGTTAAAAATTCCTAATTAGTCGTTTGAGGAATTAAAAAACAATATGTATTTATCAATTGGAATGTACTAAATAATAAAATATATACAGCCGTATTTTATATAAAAACAAGTTACAACAAAAATTAACTTAATATACCAACTTTAGTAAAACAGGCCAAGGGAAATTAGGTTTTGTATTGTGAATGACATATAACGAAGTTTAGATATTCTACTGTGAGTATGACGTTATTCATACGAGTGTATTAATAACCATTTGTGCGAGTTGCATACACTATTTTTTCTTCGACCGTAACTGATTTGTTACTACTAAGTGGACTTCTAAAACTGTTTAAGGTGTAACCTCAAACTGCAAACTGGGTGACGATCAGACGGGACTTTTATATTATACTTCTAATTTTTTAAACTATTATTGTATTATACAAATTCGCGACTAATTTAATTATTACTTTTTAAGACATACTTACGAAATTGATAAATAAAAGTACCAAAAAATACATTCATAATCTCTTTAAATTAATATTTAATAAAACTAAGAATAAGAATAATTTGTTAGAACAGATTTAAAACAATAATAATTATCAGTAATATTTAATATTCACTGCGTGACGATGGAGGATAAGGTACTTTCCCAAGTTTAGTAATATACTAACTTTGGCTCGTTCCTACGCAACCATTTAATGTTCTTGGCTCTCATTGGTCAACAACACTGAAAAAAATATTCAACTGTAATTACACGAGAGGTCTTTTTTTGTCCGGATAAAATTGATTTTTTTAACGATAATTTGGTTGCTTGGTAAATTGACGATACAAACCACCTACGATAAAAAAACGAGTCCGAAGGACGAGTTTTTTTATCTGGTGGTTTGTAGAGTCAGTTTACCAAAAAGAAACCAAATTAGAGTTTAAAAAATCAATTTTATCCCGGAGAAAAAAACCTCGAGCGTAATTCGATGAGATAATTTAATGAATAATAAAAAGGAATAACTAGGTAATTATGAAGAAGTCAAGAACACATTTATTAACTTGAAAATGACAATTATTAAAAACAATAATCAGGTTCGAGAAAGTGTGCCATGGAAGTTTAAACACATTTTATCCAGATGCAAAGTTAGGGCTAACTTTATCCGATGTCAAAGTGACAAATGTATCGCGGCTTATGGGATTTTTTATACATGAATTAAATTATCAAGTTAAATTAACCAAAAATGAGTTGCAGCAACCCGAAAATATGGTACAAAAAGTGACAACAATACTTATGGGTAACACGAACTATACGATTTTAGTAAAATGTGTTTGGTTAAATTTACCCAATAAGGTTAAATCAATCACACTCCCATATGGTAGAAGCAACCGGTAAATAGTTAAATTTACCATACCGTGTTAGGTTGTTTCAGCCTTGCATATAGTTAAAATAGTCTTAATAGTATAGAAAGATATACGAAATGAAACAGTTAGAAATGAAGCTCATATAGTTAAATCAACCTAGTAGACTAGTAAAAGTAACTCACGATGTAGTTGCATTAGCTTGGCTTTTCTGGCTGATGTAATAATATTGGATAGTAAAAATACCTATATGTCAAGTTAATTCAGCATCTTTCTAAGGTGGAATCAGCTACATATGATAGCAGTCATGACCATTGCATATAACTAAAATACCATTCTGCTTAGTTGATTTTACCCATCGATTCAAGTTCACATTACTATATTTTCTGGTTGTTTCTACCAGATGACATTGGTAATTTAAACTCACTATTTTTGGTAGTTTGCCTAATTTTCTCTTCATAATCTCCAAATTTCCCCCACTCCCTAATTTTAAGTCTTATTTTAAGCTAATTCTAGGAGAAACCCTGTAATGATATGGGAGGAAAATGCACATTGAAAATATGAATGTTTTCAATTTTTATGCCTCATTTCAATGTGTATTACCTTCATCTGCTATATAAGGTTTTCTCACAGAGATAGCTGAAAATATTTTCAGAAACTGATGGAAATCTAGTAATTCTGAAGAGCAAATATGGCCAACTAGCAATAATAGTGAGTCCAAATCACCAATATCATACTTACACAAAAAAAGTCGAAAAGAAACCAATTCAATAAAAAAAACTGTTATTGTTCAAAAATGAAGGCAAGACAAATAAAATAAAACGATATTTACTTAAAAAACTTACATTAGAACGATTAATTATATTGTATTCATTATAGTCAACATCCGGAAATAATTATCCAAATAATTATAATTATGATAACATGTGACAATTATAAGAACAAATTAAAAATTCCAATAAAAATGTAAATCTAAAGACGCGACTTTTTTCCTTGGTTCCTCGCTTAGCTCTCGTCAACTATAAGGTGGCATAACCTCTTTCTGGCTGTCTGATCTAGGATACCTTTCTCGAAGTAAAGATCTAATAAGGTTCTGCCCTGTGGGGCTAGTTGGAGTGTTACAGCATACACTTCCTGCAATGAAAAGAGAACATTATTTAAATTTCAGAAATGATAAGTATGTCAAAAATATTGAAGTAAAAAATAATAGTCAAATCACTATAGTACAGTCTTACAAAAAATAGCGGAAAGTCGAGTTAAGTCCGAGGATTTTTGCATAGGGCTTCCTTGTGGATTGTTAAATCACCCCCTCAAAGTCAACACCTGTAGGTGGTGAGCTCGAAGAGATAATGAGGGTAAACCAGGTCCCCTAACGGTTTTTGTCGTTTTTCTCAAAACTATTAGGTTTATTGAGATGGAGATTAGGTAACATAATGCTTATTTAAATCCCTACCAAAAATGCTTTTTCGTACCTCGCCTTTGTTTTGTGTATTCAAAGAAAGAAGGTATGTCATACATGGATCAGCAATTTGCACCAGTAAATTTGCTCAAGGAACATTCGGGCGTAACTTTTTTGGTCTAATATTCGTCATGAAGTAGCTAAGAAAAATTTGTTGAGATCCGGACGCGATCGTGGTCCAGTCATATTTTACCTTAGCATTTCTTCGTCAAAACCCATCAGGCGAGGTTATCGATATTCTTGGTGTCAGTCGGCTGAAAAATTCGTATTAGCAAGTTAATTCTTAGGAGAGTACACTGTACCAGTTAATTTTTGTATCCAACCCAATACGTACGGTGTTTCGCCTATTTTGAAATCCGAATTTTCTTTATTTATAAGACCTTGGTATCGAGCAAATTTTTCTCTTGAATGATTTTTGATGTGAAATTGAAATACACGATTTAATTCCTGATTTACTCGTATTGTACGGGCGCCACAGTAAGGCAACAGTTTCGTTTTAAATTGTATATTTCAGTTTTACAGCAAAAATCATTCCAGAAAACTTTACTGATCTTATAAATAAAGGAGATTAGGATTTCAAAACAAACGAAACACCTTTACATAATAGGTTGAATTAAAAAATTGACTAGTACAGTGTACTCTCCTAAGAATTAACTTGCCAAAACGAATTTTTCAGCCAACTGGCACCAAGAATATCGATAATCTCGCCTGATGGGTTTTGGCAAAGGGATTTAAATAAGCTTTATTTTACCTAATCTTCTTCATCTCGATAAACCTAATAGTTTTCGAGAAAAACGACAAAAACCGTTAGGGGCGTGGTTTACCTTTATCTCTTCGAGCTCACCACCTACAGGTGTCTCTTACAATCTCGAGGTCAGGAATATTTTGAAAAGTGCCCCGAGTCACAGATGAAGAATAACTTTCTTTAAACATTCCTGATCGAGACAGAATTTCTGGTTACTAATTCAAGCGCGTGTGAGATTCGATACGAAGATTTCACACCAAACTTCAAATTCAAAAAAATCAAATATGAAAATAAATTGTCAAGAACTTTCCAGTGTAATTACCTACTGTCAATCAAAATAAGACTATCCTAGTGGTCAAAAAATACTGGTATGGAATTTTCTAAGATATGTATTTCTGTTTAAAGAGGTTTAGATCGTTATACAGTGATCATGAAACAGTTGAACCAACTGGAGGCAGCGGTGAAACACTTTACCCTAAGCAATGTGTTAAATTACTGAAATATCACAACTATTCATACTCACACTTTCATTATTCCCTTCGACCTGGGAGATGGTGTAGGAATGCTGTATGTATCTGTGGCAGGATCCAAAGAAATACTATCCTGGCTGAAGGATGGATTAGAACTATAGGCGGCCTCAGATTGACTTTGAGTAGTGCTGGTGAACTGACCAACTGGTGATGGCAAGTCTCCAATATCTACGTTCTGAAGATCAGACGTAGCAGCTGACTGAAAAGAACAATGTAATTCTGTTACTGTAATAAATAGTAATTATTAGTTCTTAAAGTTCAGTCTATAATACTACATTTCTTATGGCAACATTTCGAGAGCCCTCCCTTGCAGAGACCAGGTCCAGAAATGTTTATTTAAAAGGTTATTTTCCAAAAATTATTAAAAATCACGTTTTTACGTTGTAGATAATTAAATTTTAAAGTACTAACTATACTTTAAAGCGTACTAACCTTATTGACTGCAGTCCCTTGGAATGTAGATTTCCACTGCTATAGGTTAAACATAATTAAAGAGCGGTCCCCTGCAACCGGTATCAAATCTCGGGAGATAACTGCTGTCAGGCATTTCTCTAGTAACAATAAACGGCATAATTAATTTTCAATAACAATGAACTATTATCCATTTTTTTTCTAGAGTCCTCTGACTTTGAAAGCATATTGCTCGGGAACTAATGAACCAAATTAAATATTTTAAAAACGAGCAAGTAGTAAACTCATTTCTACATACAACAGTAGAATATTATATTTCTAACTGGTATACTTTTGTTTTTATCGGACGATACGCAATAATAGGTACCCATTTTTAGGGACAATTTCATTGAAGTAAGTTCACTAATTTTTTTCTCAGAAAGTATATGTCATATATCTATGAGATTTTTGTAGGGGTTAGAAAGAAACCTTGCGGTTCTTATACTATTGTTTTTCAGACAAAAAAGCGTTTTATTTAAGATTTATGTGAAAAAAAAGCGAACAATGCGTTCTTGTTTATTAATAGAGATAGCGTCCAAATTTTTTCGCTAAATCAACACTTTTTATGCGTAAACATTATTGTTTTTAAAAAATGTTCCTAATTTTAATAATAAAAATGCGGAAACAAAAAAACGATTTTTGATGATAAGCGATTTCGACAAAAAACGGGTTTTTTGTTATTGCACTTTCATTGTTAAAATTCGGAACATTTCTTTAAAGAAAATAATGTCTATATATGAAAAGTGTTAATTTAGCGGAAAAACTTTGACGCTATCTCCATTAATAAACAAGAACGCATAGTTCGCTATTTTTTCATATATATCTTAAATAAAACACTTTTTTGTCCGAAAATTAATAGAATAACAACCGCAAGGTTGCTTTCTAACCCCTACAAAAATCTCATAGATATATGAGATATACTTTCTGAGAAAAAAAATATTTAACTCACTCTCAATGAAATTTTCCCTAAAAATGGGTACCTTTTATTATGTATCGTCCGATAAAAATAAAAGTATATCAGTTAGAAATATGATATTTTACTGTTACATGTAGAAATAAATTTACTATTCGCTAGTTTTTCAAATATTTAATTTGCTTCAGTAGTTTTCGAGCAATACGGTATCAAAGTCAGAGGACTCTAGAAAAAAAAATGGATAGTAGTGAGAAGTTCAAGTTATAAAGAATGAAATACGTTAAAAGTATGCTTAAAAACAAATACTAGATAATTCAGAAGAATCAATCTTTAAACCTAGAAATTCGATGGGTTTGCTCTTTAAAAATTTATGAATTCGCTGAGACTTGAAAACCGGAAAAGTAACAAATTTTACGCGTTAATGACTGTGGAACAAGTTTATTAAAGTACATAAATACATAATTAAATTATGCTTAAAGACCCTACTCATTGTCAGATATCGAATTTTAAAATTTTTTTTCTTGTCATTGTAAGACAGTTAAATATTATTGGTATCATGAACAAATAAAGTGACTTACCTTTGAAGGTGTCTATGTACTCCTAAAACCCCTCTGCCAATAAACTTTATATTCACTTGTAACAGCACTCGATAAAATGAACTCGCGTTTGAAAGACACAATATAAAATGTCTTTTAATTTTCGCAGGCTAAAAAGCTGATATAGCATTTTTAATAGGAATAGTATAAAAGCAACTTCACAAATACACCCAACATAAGCTGTATAGTATTTATAACTCGTAAATAAAATTTAATTCCACAGACGTTTTATCAAAACATAAATGCATATTGTACTTGACTGATATATGTTATGGATATCAAATAACAAAGCTACTTTTGTTTTTATGTACGTATGTATGACATCATTATTCTAAATTCAACTTTATTACAAAGTGAAAACTACTATTTCGAATGGTAACCGTAAGGTTTGGTTTATTTTACCTGTTTATATAGTCGATTAAATCAATTTTTTAAGCTATTTTAGCCTGAGTTATAGACTGAAATAGCCCTGCTTACGTAAAATCCTTGTTAAGCTGACTTTACCCATACTAATGGTTGATTTTACTAGAAGCCCAATAAGATCTACCAAAGACCGATTGACCATAAACAAATAGTTCACTTTACAAATCGTTTGTTTATTTTGACCTAGATTTTTAGTTAACGCTGCTAAAATTAAGTTAGAACAACAAAAAATCGGTTTACTATAATATAGTTAGTGATATTTTTCTCAGTGAACTCATTTCATAATGGAGACTCGTTGCATAATGAACCTCATTATGAAACGGCTATTGCATATATAATAATTGAATAGGGAAGACGCATATGTCGTCAATTGCGGAAATTCTTGCATTTTCATAAACGTCATTACTAAATTAGTTAGAATGTTAGTTATAAATGCATTAAACAATTACCAATTTTAAGTAATTCATTTTTGAAAGCCTTGAAAATTTAAATAAATTTAAAATGCAATACTGATTTCCTCCGTGATGATGAAACTACTTTACATCACACAGTTCCAAAGACGACCCACTGTTGGTGCTAATATAACAGTTAAGAGTCCTGTATTTTAAAAACGCTTTGTTTCCAAGTTCCAATATCGTCTATTTATTAAGGAGTAATTACTATAATAATCTACATTATGCTGTTGTGTAGTTAAATGCCATAATAAAAGTGGTGTAAAATATTTCTGTTAATATAAATTCAAAATTTAATTATTGGTTTTCATTAGTGCCATCTAACGGTGAGTAGATCGTCAATGTTGCTTTTTCTCATTCATAACGGTACCTACTTTTTTACATCAAATAAGTGTAAGGGAAGTAGCTCAAGGCCAAATTCGGTTTAAAATGAGAATTTTTAAATTTAATTTTTTCAGTACTTTAAGCGTTTTTACAAATTTCGCTTATCTGAAAATATTTTTCTAACCAAAACGAACGAATACAAAAATTAAAAAAATACGTGCGTCTTCCCTATTACAGTACAGGAGTAGAAAAATGTATTACATTGCATTATTTACTTTAGAACCAACCCCCCCACCCCGAAATTTTTCTCTGTGTACGGCCTTGGTATGGATGGAATTTATTGCTAACATAGCATAGGTATAAAGGCAGGTCTTCGAGAAAAATAGAAAACTTTAAAAGTCAGATTTCAAAAAATAAAACACTGATTGTCTAGAAATGAGAAATATTTAAATAATTTCAATAATAATACATACAGCAGTAGCATACTAACATACAATAGTATAAAAACGTGTTTATTTTATATCCAAGACTGTTTTGGTAATTTAAAACGATAAGATATAACTATCGCTCGCAAAACATCTATCCCGTAACGTATTTTCGACTGCGTTACGTCAGCAGCTATTAAATGTTAGCAAGAAATACAATGCTGATTTATATATTATAATAATATCACAAAAATATGTTTGTCCTTCTCTGAAGTTTATTAACTATCTCGTTAAGAAATTGCAAGAGGTCTGCAGGACACCCTTAAAACGCTTTCACCTCCTATATACAGTGCCTATTTATTTACGATGTAATATATTATCATGATTTTTAACATAAAATAGAAAGCAAGCACCCACATATAGTATCTTAACAAAAAAATACGTTAGATGGGTTGCATAACCATAAGGAGAAAAATATTTATTTAAAAGTTTTTTTTAATGAAACCAAAGGTTTTAATTTAATAAATATACACTCTAGAACACGCTACAGTAAAAGGATAGATTTTAAAGTTTATTTTTCTTACAATCTTGGGAATTTTTTATTGTTCAGCTAACGATGTGAAATCGTTACCTATTTATGCAAATTTCAAGGCAAGTTTTGACCTAAAACAGGCAATGTGCATGGTAGTAATGATATATGCTAGTATTTGCTACCTTACCTGCTTTATTAATGTAAAGAAATTTTGTTTCAAGTTAACGAGATAGTGAAATCGTTAAATTTTCTTATTTAGTTAAATTAAATAGCTTGTGGCTAAAATGTTTAATTGTTGTTTTGTCAAGCAATTTCTTAAGCACAATTTTAAAACAATTGTAAATGTTGAGGTTGCTTCTTGTAGGAGATATCATTGAAATAAAATGCAACTTTCTGCGTTATAACATAACAATTTTAAATAATGTAGTTTAGCTTCTATTTTCCTGGTTTTAATACCTAAAAATATGTAAATATTGTTAATTAGGATGTAAGGTTGGATTTTAAGATAGGAAGATGTAATTAGATAATTTTAAGTAATGAAGTTAAATTAAGCATTTTATAATTGAGTAGGAAATGTATTTCGGTTGACTTATATTTACAGTGACCTTATTTTTTACGTTAGTACAAGTGTCATATATCATTGAAAAGGGAATTTTTTTAGCTATCTGTTTATTAAATTTGTTTAAAGAATAATTAATAGTTCTAAACAATTATGTGGTCCTGTTGTATTTAGTTCTAAATCCTCTTTTGTTTGTAACCAAATTTATCACTATAGTCTTCGTGTGTTTCTAAAAGTGTATAAAAAGAGCTACCAATTTAGTACCAAGCTCTCTATTATTTCAGATCTTTCAAACAGTGCACACATGTTGAGAGCTAAAATTTAAAAATTCAAGGTTATGTAGTAAGCTCGTTATTTTGTAAACAAACCAAACGTCAAAATGTTAGGTTAGATTTTGTTGAAACTTTAAAGTGTTTAATAATCATCGAAGAACTTATTTATATACTTTCATATTCATCCCTATTTATATACAGCTCATCGATTCGATTATATTATTATAGTAATATGTAACGCGTATAGAAAAGCGTGCTGTATAATTGGTTGCCTATGTGTGCATAATGCTTTGACTCGATTATTTTAAAATGCAACATAGGGAAATTAGACATATTGCAATTTAATTTAATACCATTGTATGGTGTAAAAAGTAATACAAAGAATAGTACAGTGTTATAACATCCGTGATATTTATGTAGCTTAGAATTATATTAATGTAGGCATTAAATAATAAACAGTATGAAGTAAAATAAGGGCAATAAAAATGCAGTTCATTACTTCAACTTGTGTATATTGCCTTTATGGCAGCTTAAGTACGTAACTCCAATGGTTCGTTTGTATTCTAGCATAACCTTTCATTTTAATATTGAGGTGATATGGTATCACCGTTTTGAAAATTTCATAAATAAAAGATCGGTAACGTTAAAATGAAAATTTAGTATCGGCTCATAAATTAAATGAGGGGCATATTAGATCATGAGTATATAATCATTAAAGAATATAGTTAGGGGCTTAGTTAGATTTATCAAAGTTTTAAAGCAATAACATAATTTAAAAGATTTCATGCAGATATAACCTTACTTATCTAATAATACATGCACTTATAAATAAATCATTTTGTAAATAAAAAGGATATGATTTAGTTACACTATTTTATCACAATCTTGTATAGGCAACCTAAGTTACACTTTAGGTCAAGGTTCCCACTTGTCTTGGAAAGATATCTTCATATTTGAAATTTCATGTTACGTTCTTTCAGCGTTAAGCATATTACTTGATATTCTTGGAGGCCAGCTCAAGTTTGCACGGTTCTTTGCCTGTAAATAGTTGAAGTAGATTAATCTTGTCATGATTGAGATGACACAATTAGAATTTGAATTCATATAATAAGAACCTGCTCATTACTAATTATGGAGGTATTGTGATCCTCTTAGTTCGGGAAAATGCACTCTTATAGCCTTTACCCTGGATTTTATGGTCATTGTTTTTATATGTGTGCCTTAAGCAATGTACACTGGACATTTGAAGCACAAATTGTTTAACGTAGAAGTCATTTTGAAGCTGTGGCTTGTGAAAGCATCTTTTAATATTTATCGATGTTTAAACTGTAACAAAAACATATTTGTATTGATTTGTAAAGGTATTTTTATGTGTAAAACAATTGTAGCACTCACTTTGAGTAGCCATTTAGCTTATCTGTAAAGATGAACTCCTAATTTGTTTAATTAGGTATGTAAAATTGTGTTTAACGAGAATTGTCATCGTTAAGTGTTTTTTTGATGATATCTCCTTTATTTCTCATTTGAGGACCATAGTTGTATTATAGTTTTTTAATCAGTGTTTTAAAAGCTACAAGTTGATTATGTCAGATCTGGGATTTGCGTTAATCTCAAACACCTGTTTTCTGGATTATGACGTCATGGAAGCGTCGTTTCGCAATTGTTTTGAAAAATCTGTCATAGAATTCTTTTGTTTTGGGCATTTCATATATAAACCCCAGCATTTTCCAGCAAAATCAGTCGATATTTTGTATTGAAAGAATCCACGTCGGCTCCAGTTTTGAAAACTGTAAAATTTAAGGTTATTTGTACCTAACAGTTGTTTGACAACTGTCAAAAATTATTTTTATAAACAAAAGTTGAAATAAATTAAATAAAGGTGTTTACCTGTTTATCTACGAGAATTTTATGGAAGATTTAATTAGCATTTTGCTATATTTATAATTAAAAGAGAAATTATTTTTTTCGTTTGTTATTATAAAGGATAAAGTGAATTTAATTTGTGTATTGATCGACGCATCGATTTTTCGTAAACAACGCTCAGCTGATATTACATTTACTGCAGTCTTGCCAATTTGGATATTGGTTTTAAAAAAGGAAACTGTTCGGAAATATATAAGGTTGGTTGCGTAAATAATTGTCTTTGTAAATAAATTTAAAAAAATTAATACTAATTTGAGAAGTTCATCTTAGGGAATTAAAGTTTGATTTAATTAAATTTCTTGAATTCTTTGTAAGAATTGGTTTTTGTTTTGAAATATAAATAAACAAGTCATATTTGGTTTAAGAAAGATTTATTTTTTTTATGAGTTTTGGTTATTTGAATAGTTGTTTTGTTAGTTTGTTTAAACGGATAACAGTATTTGGTCCTTATTGTCAGACAAATACGACTTTCTTTTACGTTTAAACAAACCACAGGATTTATTCCTAATTACATTTGTATATACATTTTTTCTTAACTTTGATTTTTCTCTTTCTTGATTTTAAAAATATTTGTTTGAATAAAGTTTTTATGTTATTCAATTTACGCATGTGTTTAATTGATGCTATTACAATCCTACAGAAGTATTTTCTTTCCAGTTCAGATAACAGGTGTCCAGTTTGCAGAAGCATAAGTGCTTATAATTCATGTTTGATAATATTTGTCATTGTCAATTCTTGTTTCCAGGCATAAAAGAATATAAGAGTCTCGAAAGTCAAACAATTTTTGTTCCACCGAACAAACCTGAGCTAGTTTAAGGGAGTATTAAAAATATATGTGCTGGTTATTATTTATTATTTATTTTATATTTTTATTTTTATTTGAAAATCACCGCAATATATACAGGGTGATCCAAATTGACTGAGGACTGTTTGAATTTACCATCACGGTAAATTATTGTCACGTTGGCAACATGAATACTTTTCGGATATTTTTATCCTTCTTTTATTTTACAGTGGCCCCTGAAAAATAATATAGCTTATAAGCTTCATTGATTTTAAATAATAAGCTTACTTGATAATAAAATCGTCTAACAAACCGTAGTTCTGAAAAGAACTGTTTTGTAAAATAAGAAAACAAGCGAAATAAAGCAAAAGTGCAATGAAAATCCAGAACAACGTGGCAAAGCACAACGATGTAAACAAGAAAGTGACTAGTTACCGCTGTAATTTCACGCTACATATTTCAATAGTGCTACACTTACAACGTGAAATACACTAAAACCCAAGGTACCAAATTCAAAACCATCTTCACTCAATTTGGATTAGCCTGTAGGTTTTTTAATGTATGTGAGGGACGCGACGGATCACTAACATCACGGATCCCTACCACCCCAACTTATTACCAAGGAATTTAGTTTTAGTTTTTGTGGAACATCATATAGGTAATAAGATTTATGATATTAGGATTTCGGAAACTGTAAAATGTTAATAGAAAGGGGCCAGACGAGGCATTCTGGTATGAAATATTGTGAAATAAAATGTATTGTGTGTAGAAGGGAATTTGCTTTAATTTACCGCGTAAAAATCTTTCATCAGGAATGGGATACTACCATTAAAAGTACCACTGCAATAATATGAAGCAATTAGTGCAAGTGATAAGTGATACATAAAACAACTTAAGGATCAATCGTCCAGAAGCAATTGACATCGTTTACAATCAACACTCTAACCTTTAATCTGCAAACTGATGATCATGGAACAGTAAAATGGTGCGAAGAAATGGATCTCCTGTAAAATGTTTAGCTGGTTCAACTACGAGTTGTTGACACGAGGTTTATTGGAAATACTCACGAATGGTTTTTAAAGTGGACATCAACGCAAAAACATGACAAACCTTTAACGTCAATAATGAGCTGTTTTTTGTAACATTGTGACACAGAGACTTCTGTACCGAGTTTATGGTCTAAGGGGTTGGGATAAGATGCCTAGTTGACACTGGGGCGGAATGTAACTTATTGACTAGAGGGATAATTTCTAAACTTCAGTGTCAATTAAAACCCACCTCCATGGTGCTAAAACCTACAGGAACAGTTTAGTTACCGCGGATCACAAAACTCTTGAAATAAAAATTTAACATTTGGGCCAAGAAATATCCTGAATTGCATACGACAGGGCAAAGAAAAATTAGCAGCTGTCGGGTGCTGAAACGTGTGAGGCACTCAAAATTGATTTAAATATCCTAGGCTAAACAAAAAGATTTAACGAAACAAAAGACTACGAGATTTTCGCGCATTTACAGACTCTCTTTGCGTTTGTGTTTGATAGTGCAGATAGTTTTGATGCTTAGCCCTGTGTCCTTTCTGGCAGATATGACACTTGTACGACTTAATGTTGATGCATGGCCCATTGGGCATTCTGGGGATTTGATGCTTGGGCCTTTGTGCTTTCTGGCAGATAGTGTTTATGTTTGTGCCATTGCTCTTCCTGACAGATATGACACTTGTACGACGTAAAGTTGATGCTTGGGACTTTGTACTTTCTAGCAGATAGTGTTGATGCTTGGGCCTTTGTACTTGCTGGCAGTTAGTGTTGAATTAATGTTCATGCTTTGGTCTTGGGCTTTTTGGTCATTGTCACAAGATTTTATACTGTTAGGATGTATAGTAGGTTATTTAAGGTGAATGCAGGACGCTTCACAGTGTGGATTGGTGATTCATACAGAAAGGGAAAAAAGCCTTACAGTTATTTTTGTCAATTTAGCTGTTGCATGCGATGTCTGCTGTTTCTATTTATTACAAGTTTGCCACGTTGTTACTTTGCCCGAATAATTTGAGAAGGAATTACGAGGTCAGGATTGGCCATGTAATCGACGCCACGGATCACTGACATGGGTCACTACACCCCAACTTCAGGAATTAGTTTTAGTTTTTGTGGAAAATAATATAAGATTCTGAGATGTTGGGATATCGAAAACTGTAAAATGTTTGTCTTATTAAATAATACATCAAAATAGTTATTTTATTGCACTGCACTGTCACAAATATGTAATTTATCATCTTTGAATTAAATGTTAATTAAACACTTTGATTTATAAACTTTTTTAAAATTTTAAACACTTGAGTTTTTCAAAAATATCAATAACCTCAAGATCTTGACATTGATTTGTTTACATTTTAACTTATAACATAATCTTAAATTACTTTATGCTCTTCAAAAGGTTGTGCACTTCTTGAAAAATGAAGTTATAAGAGAATTTCTTACAAAAATAGCTGTGATTTGATATCTTTTTGTCGAAACAATTGAATGTGATGTAACTTTTGCAGAACACAAATGCCTGTTGACATTTCTAAATATGCTTAACCCTATTTGTAAATCTGAATTCAATGATATATATAATAGTTATATGAACAGCCTTGCAACTGAATGGTACCCCTATCTCCTTAAAATTTTTTCTTACTTAATTCTTCAAAAATACTTTTTCACGCCTTCCTATTTTCACAAATTTAAACAATATAATATTAATAACATTATTTACATTATATTATTGTTTTTAGATGATAACAAATTCAAATAATAACTCAATTACAGATTACAGTGTTTCAATGAACGATCCAAAGGCGCAACATAATTGCATGTTGTTTATCGGATATCATTAATAAAACGCAGACCCTACATTTAAGATAGTAGCAATTATGTGGTATTGAACTAGTTTTACAATCCTCCACCAATATTATTTAACCAAGAGCTGTAAGGTTTTGAAATACAAAAACTTATACGACTGAGGAATCTCGTTAACATACAAACGCATTTTTAACTATTAATTGATAAGGTATAGTTTTCTCTTTATATTCTTTCGTAGTCTTCAATCTGTTCGTCTGGTTTGTTGCAGTCTTTCACTATTGCCGACCTCTAGTTAAATAATTTAATTCTTCATAATTATTTCATCCAGCATATTTTATGATTTGTTGCAATTTCATCTGGCGTTAACTCTAGCTATTCTTTCTCTAGTAATATACCGTTTATATATCGTGCCCTACAATGCATGCTTTATTAAACTACATCGAACATCGTCTTTTCATTATTTGTTTGCATGTTTTCTAATTTCTATTTTATATTCTATCTTCTTCTATTTTCATATTCTTCTCGGGGTTATTTAACCTTTATGATTTTTCGGTAGCACCAGTACCAGCGTTTTGAACGTTTGTTTTCCTCCTATTCCAATAATCCAGCACTAGCAAGCATATAATGTAATGATTTTTTGCATTTTATTGCATTTACTATTGACTAAGACACATTGAAATTTATATATTGAAAGAAACAACATAAAGCTTCTATTCTTTTATTTTATTATCTACTTCTATCTTTAGTAAAAAAGTATTTTTTTAATTTAGTGGTAAATTTTTCCAAAATTTTGTTCTTTCCCAGCGTAATTTGTTGCGCATGTCAATAAGTGTGTCACTTTTAATAGAGTAATATTCCAAATTTTCACTTTCAACTGGTTCCCACTTTTCGAATATTACCGAATCAGTCATTGGAGTTGGATACCTACAAACAATTTAGTTTTAGCAATTTCAATTCTATCATTTAATTACCACAAACGATTTAATTTAAGTAACTGGGTTATATTTAACAATCAGTATTTACCCAGTTTTAGCAAAATTAGCCCATAAGCTTGTCATAGTACTTTGAAGATTTTTATCTGTAGCATTAGGTATATATGTAGGAAATAAGGTTGTAAAGTTAAATAAATAAAGTAAGTCGTCAGTATGAGCCACGCCTAAAATCAAATATTCATTTAGTTATTTAGATGATTGATGTTTAATTACTATTAATTATAACGATTATTCTCTGTCTGACTTGCCATAGTTATGAGGATCATCAGATAGAGACCCAAAGCTAACACTTCCACGATAACCAAATAAAAAGTAATATACAGGTTCACTGGTATAATTTATATGTAACCATACAGCATCATTTGAAGGAGCCATAAAATAGCAATCAGTGTAGGCCTACAATTGTCTAAATGAGTAAATACCTGAAAAGGTTTCTTATACTAAAAAATATCATACATCAGTTACATTAGTTTTAGAAATAGAAGACGTATCAATTGTTCTATTTTGAAAATAATATTCTCTAATCTTTACACTAACATAATCAATGTCAGGTGCAGTTTCTCTGTAAAGGAAGGTTATTGGAGCAACCTTCATATATTCTGTATTGAATTCTTTTAATGCTTGTGGTGTTCTAAACATAGCTAAAATAACATAAACCATCATAATTAACTAACTTGAGTATGTCACACAAAATACCTGGTGCTCTTAATGTACCATCCTGTGTTGTAAAACCAACAACAAAAGGAACTTTGGCAGCATTATTTGATTTAATCGTTTCTGCAGGATGTTCAACCAAAAAGGCCCCTGTTATGTTCGGTTCAATTGTAGGCTTAAAGGGTATCATTGGGTCTAAATTCCACTCCTGATAGATCAGAATGATCATTAGTACAAAATACCTGTTATATACTTTTTATACTGTTTATTTTTAGTGATTGTTATTACTGAAAACTTACATAAAACAAAAATTGTCCCAGTATCAAATTTTCAACATCAATTTTCCTAAGGCAGTTAACCATTTCAGCACTAGAAAATGTTGGGCACTTGAGCAAGGAAGCTAATCTTTTAGTGTTCTTTAATGTTTCGTTCTTGGTTGATAGAGCCCAACGAGCTGCACCTGTTCCGCTTAAACTAACTACTCCTTTAATTAAGTCTGAAAATATAATGTTTTAGAATTCTCATAAGAGTTATATATAGTTATGTTTATTATACAAATAATTCATATTGACAGATGCATTACACTTTATTCAAAAACCATAACATATAAGAAAGTCTTATTTGTTGTTTGAATCAAAGGTAAGAACTTTGGGCTTTAATAACATTTTTTCCTTAAAAAAATCTCCAATTAGACCAACTTCATATTAGACCAATCAAGATAGTGTCTGTAAGATTGTCAGTCATTGAATAAATGTTTAACAATAAGATTCTTAATAGGAAAAATTTTAAAGAATACTCGTATTATGTAGTGCCAGCGATCCTTGGACTATCTGATTATCTTTCTATTTAGCCATCTTGATCTACTTCAATTTCTGAAACGTGCTAATCGCATATTGCTGTAGATGCCGTTGAAGATTGATCACAAATCTGAACCATTTAAGCATACATGCAATTTACATCAGTAAATATTTAAAAAAACAAAACTTAGAACCTTTCCTAATTTGGAATTCACAGTCTTGCTTACCTCGACTTAATGGAGACATCATAAACATATGTGCACTAACTGCTCCCGATGATTGCCCCATAACAATTATATTGTTTGGATTACCACCAAAAAATATAACATTTTGTTTAACCCAATTAAGTGCTAAAACTTGATCTTTTAAACCATTATTTCCTGGTACTATTTCATCTCCAGTTGATAAAAATCCCAATGGCCCTAGATGAACAAACCAGTTTCACATAAACAGTTCTTAATTGTAGTAAATAGAAAATTTATCCGAGTACCTATTCTGTAATTGACTGTTACAAAAATAACATCTTGGTCCATTATAATATTAGGGTTATAGATATGCCTGTTAGCTTCTCCTTGCATGAAAGCCCCTCCATATATGTAGAAAATAACAGGTAATAACTTTTCCAGTGAAGAAAATGTTAACTAAAATGAACAGAAAAGAGCTCATAATAATTTAGCAGTCAGGCCCAGAATAATATATTAATATTATTGGGGTTATATCACAGGAGGGTTCAGTTAAAGCATGCTATTCGTATGATAAGCCCCCTCCAGAGCATTCAAATTAAAAAATGTTTAATTTAATTAAATTAAAATTATTTACAATAGAAATTATTTATGCACCTATATTTTTGTATATTAACTTTGACGGTGTAAATAAAATAACGTCGTATCTGCAAAAATTTTGATTTCCAGAAAACAGACATTTTGCTTTACAACTAAGTCAGAATTTTCTAAATGAGATTTTTAGACAAAATTGACGACCATCAAAAATACAAACTTCTATTGTCCGTCTCACGTTGGGACTACAGTGAAGGAAAGATAGCCAATGTATTTCTTATGGGAGTTTGTGCTTCGTTGTTGCCACCTATTTCACTGTATGAATCCATAGAAATGTGGATTAAGATTCCAGAAGTTCTAAACCTTTAAAAACAGTAACCGAAAAAGTGTAATCGTAACCATACAAAAGAAGCATTTAAAAGAAAGCCTTATTAACATGTATTTGTTATTTTATTAAACATTACTTGGGATTTTTACATCGTACAGGTATCTAATTATCCAATATTTTATTACTTATACTTTTTTGTTTAATTCTTTCGTCTTCAAACTCTTTCAACATAAAAATAACGGCTGGTTAGCTTCTGTATGATCTTTTTAATCTTTTAATTCACAGGTAAATACAGGAAGTCCTAAACGCAATTGTAACGGTAAAATGATTTCATCATAATAAAATCATTCATTTGTTCAACTTGTTTCAAAAGAAACTTGCAAAAACGGAAATTTAGGATTAGCGGCAAATGCAAAGGATTTTAGTAAACAATAAATCCTTCTGGTGTTTTCTACTTTTACATCGCGGAACTACATAATACAGTTTGTACTTACTGAAATTATAGTATAACGTTTATTGTCGGCACTATTATTTGTCACCGAACGCATAAATAAGCAAATTTCCTAATACAGAAATAATTATTTGGTTTCAAATTTTTGATAGGTTGTGCGTCTATAGATATTTGCTTAGTTGTTTGGGTTTTATCGTTTGTAATTATTGTTAACATTGTCGTGTGGTTTGTTGTAACTATTCGTATTGTAGTATTACATAACGCACATAGTACATTATACATAAGTATGGCGGATATTGTTAAAAACAGAATGGGTTGTGTACTAAATAATATTTGTATTTATATTATATTTCATGTGTACTAAAGCTTGGTGAAAAACAGATTTTGTCAAATTTGATGAAATATTGTCTTACTGAGACCCGGCAGTCAAGAAAAAGAGCGAAGAATAAAAATACTTCAAAATCGCGCAATATAACCTACTGTGATGGAATTAGGAGTGAAATTAGAAGAAAGGTGCACGAGTTTTTTCGCAAAATATACCACCAACGATGAACAATATTGTAGCAGCTGTAAATGACGATGAAAACTTGCCCAACTTTAGTAGAAGTACGTTCAATAGATTATTACGTGATATGAATTTCCAGTATGTTAAGAGAGGACGACGATCTTATTTAATTGAAGGAGAAGAGATAATTGCATGACGTCATCGTTATTTAAGACAAATTAAAAAATATAGAGAAGAGGATTACAATATGGTTTATATTGTTGAATCTTGGGTCAATCTTGGCCACAGCGTCAAAGTTCAATGGGTGGATATGTCAATTAAATCATATCGGGACGCCTTCATTCGAGGATTAACCACTGGTTTGAAATCTACCACAAAGCGTGGCCCTCGTTTTATTTTACTTCATGCTGGCAGCAAACAAGGTTTTATAATTGGGGCAGAGTTGACCTTTCTAGCAAAGAAGAACAGTGCGGATTATCATGATGAAATGGATGGAGCTACTTTTGAGACTTGGTTTAGAAATTCTTTGTAGCACAATTTACCTGCAAAATCAGTTGTAGTAATGGATAATGCACCATACCATTGCCGAAAAATTGAAAAGATACCAAATCAGTCTTGGAAAAAAGAAGAAATACGTTCATGGCTTTGGTCAAAAGATATATTTTGACGATGATTACTTGAAAGCAGATCTATTGGACGTGGTGAAGGCTTTCAAATGATGTAAAACAGTATATCGCTAAAAAAATACCACAATTAAAGAAGGAGATGTTCGAAATTTAATTTGTGAAACGTACGTTCAAGTGACAGCGAAAATATGGAACAATTATGTTAACCATGTAATTAAAACAGAAGATAACATGTGGCAAATTGATGGATTGATGGACGATATTCAGCCAATACTTATAAATTTGGAAAGTGATAGTGAAAGTGACGTAGAAGATGAAAGTGATTTCGAGTGATTTGTGCTAATGCTGAACTTTTTGCTGTTGTACTTTTTATACTCATATTATTTGATTTCAATTTATCACTGATTTATATAAAAGCTGTACATTTAAAAAAGTGTAGTTTGATAGTATACAATTTGATAGTATACAATTTGATAGTATACAATAATTTATTAGTTTTAATGTTTCTTTATTTAATAAAAATCAAATAACTATAACTTGTGTTGTACATTTTTATTTACCTAAAATTCAAAAACTCGAAATAAAACGTTTTACTTTTAATTATACTCAAGATTATTAGTTTTGTAATAGTACTAGCGTTAACTCTTAAAGTATAGAACTATCAAAATAAACCTTTTATTAAGTATTTTTGAGAAAAATCCTCGAACACGTCGATTTTTATCTTAAATGAGACATATTTTAGTGTAATTGTTATTTGCTGATCATCTTTTGTTTCCTAGTTATGGCGATAGCGAAAATGTTTTTAAATGGAAACCCTATTTTTTTATGATGGATTTGGAAAGCAATTTCCGTGATAATTGCTTTTAAAGTTCTAAAACAAAGATTAAAAAACAATCAAGAGTTAAGTTTTCTTAATAAAAAAATCAAGTATCTATGTAACAAGTGACTTAGCGTTAAACTTATGACAGTTCTTCAAAGAATTCTTTTTTTTATTAAAACTTGGAACTCTTGATTGTTTTTTAATTTTTGTTTTAAAACTTTAAAAGCAATTATCTCGGAAATTTCTTAATACAGTATCATACTTTTTTAGCATATTTGCTATCTTATATATCTTATTATATCTTAGCATTACATTATCTTTCCAAATCCATTATAAAAATTAGGGTTTCCATTTAAAAGAAATTTTGTTATCGTCATAACTCGGAAACAAAAGGCGACCTACAAATAACGATTACGCTAAAATATGTCTCCTTTAAGATAAAAATCGACGTGTTCGAGGATTTTTTTCAAAAATATTTAATAAAAGATTTATTTCGATAGTTCCAGACTTTATATGCGCACTACATGAACAGCACCAAATTTTGAAATTTTGTTTTACTACCGCTGTCAGAAGAAGTGACTACCTGCAATATAACTTGCTCGAACAATAGGGATTATTAAGGTTTATGCAGTTACAACTACAATATTTAGAAAGTGTTTTTAAAAGTTCTTGCAAGATTTTTGGCAACCCCGTTGTCCATAAGAACACACACTGTAGTCTCAATGTGAGACGATCAATAGGTGTATTATCGAAAGTTCTCGCTTGGATAGAGTCGGCTTCCAAACGGGAAGAACATCAAGCAAATGATGCAAATGAAATGCTGCAAAATTCTATACCTTTATATACCGAACTGAAAGACATCTCAAGCAAATACCAGCAAATCTTAAATTAATATTATATAATAATAATAATATAAAAATTATCATCTCCAATCGGGAATCGAACCCGGGAACCGAATTCGGACCTCTGCAATCCAGGCAGAAGCTCTACCGCTGAGCTATCGGAGATGATTACCAGAGGAAACGACAATTCTTCTATATAAGTTGGACTTGGTAGCATTTGTTGGCCAAATGCGCGCTGATTGGGCATATCTCAATCACTTCCTCTTCCAAGGAACGAGAGGATTAAGTATTACAGTGCCTCACTCCACGTGAATAAATTTTCGGACTCTATATAAGTTGGAAATGTGTGTAAACACTTATAAAGTATACTATTTACACATATTTCCAACTTATACATATATATGTAATCTATTTATTTCTTTAGTCTACAAAAATCAAATCAAATTAAAATGAAATTTATTCTCGAACAAATATAGATACAAAATGATACATTCTTCTATTGCTTAACCCGCCTAAACCAATGGTTTGTGCTGCGGGGAAAAAGTACATTTTTAATTTCTTTTGCTTACATAAAATAAATAACAGTAAAAATTATTTCTATATATATTTTTTTTTTAATGAAACATAGGTAACGAAATTAAATAGCATACATAATATTATATTAAATAAGTATTAAAGAGATAAAGCTAAGAGGTAAGTATGTGCATGAGTTAAAGTGAAATTTATTTATATACATTATTTTTGTCTTACGTGGGCTAAATGATAAGGCTATAAGAAACGTATGTATACAGAGAGCAATTAATCGTGAACGAGGCTGTACTTTAAGTAATGATCCTATAGAAGTAATTTGTGTCTGTTTGACTAATAAACTTTTTTAGTTCAAATTTACGTTTGTTATGATTTAATTGTTTTATGTTACTTGGAGTGACATTATAAAATTTAGGTCCATAGAAAAACATAGTTTTTTGTAAATGAGTTGATCGAAACAAAGGTAGAGAGACGACGTCATTAGCCACCATTATGGTTGCATATTTATGCAACGGACTTTGAAAATTGTTAATAAATTTAAACATCCATAGACAAAGATTATAAATAAAAATCTTTTTAAATGGAAGTACATTACTGTCACTATAAAGTTGATCAGTAGAGTATGTCCATTTTTTGAAAAAGATTACTTTACGAATTACATTTTGCGCAACTTCAAGACCTCTAAGAGTGGTGTCCAATGCACTACCCCAGATCACAATGCAATATCGTAGTATAGACTCCGCCAAGGCATCGTAAGTGAGCAATAAATTTTTTACTTCTAGTATATTTCTGAGGGTATAAAATGTTGGAAGCAGTCTTCTCAGCTTTAACACTACCTGGTCAATATGGAAACTCCATTTTAGGTGTTGATCGACCACAACCCCAAGATATCTTATCGATTCAACTTTATTAATTGTGGGACAGTTACAGGTGGCGCCTCTGCAATCCTCTACATGGATGTATAAGGTTTCCCTACTTGGCTGACCAGCCGAGTTTAAACTAAATGAAACAAATTTTGTTTTAGCAGTATTAAAGCTAAGAAGGCTACAGTGCAGCCAATGTTTAATAGTAGATAGACCAAATTCTGCTTTGTTATATACTTCGTCCCAGTCGTGACCACTAAATACCGCCGCAGTGTCATCAGCGTATGAAATTAAGTTTTCTTTAATTTCATTTATGTCATATAAAAAATTGATGTAAATTAAAAATAAAACAGGACCTAAAACAGTACCTTGCGGTACGCCTCTAGTGACTTTTTCAGTGGAACTAAAACAATCATTAATTTTTACTTCTTGGTATCTGTCAGCTAAATAATTCACAAAAAACTTTAAAGCTAGGCCTCTTATTCCAAGATTTTGTAGTCGCTGCAAAAGCAATTCGTGATCGACTGTATCAGATGCCTTGGCTAAGTCGAGAAAGACCACAAGGCACTACAGAAAGGAGTTTATAGAAATGATTTAAAAATAATTTTGTAAGATGAAACTTATTTTTCTTATTTTTTTCTTATTAAAATAAATATATTAAAAAATGTATTTATTAATTAACAATATTCAAATTAAAAAATATATAATGCTATAAAAGACGGATCCAAGCATTTTCGCTGCTTTCTTACAACAAATTGAATTGTGATACACATAACAATCTTATGAGTTAGCTTTATGAATTGAGAGCAGTTAGAGTTGACCCCAATTGCTCCGATCTAATGTGATCCTAATTATGCTATCCCCGTAATGTGTACTACTACGAGTATGTACTGGGTAGAAGAACGGAAGTTCACAGGATGGTTGTTTTTCCAGGCTGCAAAATTGAAATCTGAAATAAGCACAATGTAACATCCCAAAACGCCCACGACTACAACAGGTTCTAAATAGTCGCTGGTAAACACTAGATACTCTACTATACACTGTTCTTTTCTAAACTTAAGAAAAACAGAAGTACTCGAAAATTACATTGGAAGAATTTGTACTGTGGAAGCCCGTAAAGACAAAGACTGACAAGGACAAAGACAAATGCTAGTGGAATATTATTTTAGAAAAGTAGAAGTAGTATTACAAAACCCTAAAAGTATTATAAATGATGTTCATTGGTTCATATACTAAATATCTAAATAGAATAAACCAAAATAGACAAGTCAAGAAAATACGGGGAGCAAAGCAAAAAGGAAAACCTAGAATGACATGGGATAATGAAGTGGCAAAATTACTAAAAGAAAAAGGACTGACATGGAGGGAGGCAGAAACATTATCAAGAATCAAGAGATGGAGAAATTTAATAAATGGCAAATGAAAAATATAAAACTAAGTCCTCTACACTTAATCGTAGAAGAGGAACAGATTATATATTATATGTGTATATAGTAAAACACTCACATGATATACGAACCAAGCACCCCTCCTTTACGACCACACGCTTATTGGATTACTGCACAATCAGTGCTCCAGAAGTATAGACTGGAGTACCACTCAAACAGCCGAGAATTACGCATTTTATATTTATGGTCTTATGATTATGTTAATTTAATAATATTAAAAACAATCTGGTGTTATTTTTGTTTATATTCACTCTATCACATTCCTCAACATAAGTTTATTTTAATTTAAGAAGGTAAATTGGGTTACTGTTTACAATCTGGAGTTCCATTTTAAAATATAATAGCAGGTAGGCGAAAAACTTTTCTATGTCACTGAGACAGAAAAGCATTTGCAGCCCTTAGTTGTCTGCTGTCCTCGCTTCTCACTCTACTCAGGCTTCAAACAACTGCAGGCTGAAAATGTTAACTTTCTGCCATTCACACACAAAATACTATTGTTCTGTAAGCCCATGGGCATATTTTGTATTAAGACAACCCTTATACCTAATTAGCACCTAGATTTTTTGTATAAATTTGTTGCAGTATAGTGATTCTTTAGGTGTAAGTAGATTAAACAAAATAAAATAATGTATGTTTTAATCTAGTACTTAAAAAATACCTTTGGTGTATAAATGTTTAAATAAAGGCAATCTTCTTGACCTATAATTCCAGAGAAACTCTTTTGTGGGCACGCGGGATGTAAGAGAGTGGCGTTTAGTATACCTGACCATGGTTTTGCAGCTTTTGGTGCCTGAAAAAAGATTGTAAAAAATATTATCCTCAAAGTTTATAACTATTTTAATATATTTACCTGAAATCGTAAATTGCCTACAGGTGGTTCTGCATAGGGTATTCCAGTGAAGGAACTAAATGTTCTGTCATTAACTGTTTTCAAATATAAACCAGTTAGAATCCCTTGTGGTGTTGTAATTACCGGAGAGGATTGAGATTCACATAATGCAAGGAGTAACAGATTTCCTATTACCACTAGTAAAATCATCACTGTTAAATTATCTAAATAGATCTAAATATTAAAACATCAGTTTATTATATTAAATAATACGTGATACCCCGTTAACTTTATTTATTAGTGTGGAGTTTAGGATATGTATTGTAGGTACTTCTTAGAAGTGTCTTATCAGTAATGATTAAACATAAATCATAGAAACTAGGTACTTATGTATGTTTTCTAAAATTTAGAAAACTTATGATAACAGTTATGTTAAGACCTGCCAAAAATATCCTAAAATAGATGAATATTCTGTAATTGTTCAATTTCAAAGGTATTTTTGTTATTTTAAGATTTAAAATTATATTAAAGCAATTTTAAAATTCACAATGACCAATAAACAATTTTTATGTTTATTATTAAATTTCTCAACACCTACTTATCCAAATTTTAGTTTGTCTACTACGTTGAATAACGAATGTTAAGACCTTTGCCATTTAAAAAAATTGTAGTGTTACTTGTCATGCGGAGGGTGTTGTGGGTGGGTATGGATAAACAAATTAAGATGTGCGAGCGTTTTATTTTTATACTGTATATAACAAGTTAATGGGTGGAGGCAAGGGGGTAAACACTTAATCTTCGCACTGTGTATTATTAGGATACATTGGGGAGGAAAGGCTGCAAAAGATAATCATTTAAAAAACACCATAAGTTAAAAGTTTAAAGATAGTAGGCAACCAACAGTACACTTCAGTAGGTTTTAGGTATATACTTAATATATATTGATAAATTTAATTTGTTGTTAATTATTATTATTATACTTCTATCACTATCTTATCTTATTATCTATCACATAACTGAATAGCTTTTTTCCGCTTATTGATTATATTATACTATAAAGTACTAATACCTATTTAACAATATCCAAAACAACAATCAACAAAGAGTTTTATTTTGAATAAAACTATTGATTGCAGCTTGGGGCTTATATAGCCCAAGCATTATAGCATCTTTTTTCACAAAACCCAGACATTTTAGGTGTAAAGCTGGATTTTGGTATATAGGTAGTACTTTATGTCCTTTATAACATATCAAAAGTTCCCATGCGTTGGATGCTTGCTTCCTTGGGGATAACGAAAAAACTACCCTTTTCATGAAATAAAATTTTGATGATTTTTTAACTTTAACTCATAATATTTCGTAAACTATTGAAGATATTACATTCAAATTTTAAACACAATAAATATAAAGTATTTAGTACGTCACTGTTGTACTAAAAATAATAAATTGTTTATAACAAATGCGAAAATAAATAAATTATTATTGAACGTAAATCCTGTGTAGTGAAAAAAGTAGTCCGCTACTAAAGCTCGTTCTGTTAGGAATTTTGGTATACATATCGCGGAAGATATGTTCAGAAAGGTTCATAATTATTTTTAGTGAAAGAATCAAGTCAATATATTATCTAGATTACCAGTTATGAATTTTATAGTTTAAGATAAGAATAACGCATCGAGCGGCTGCACGCAGCACTTCACTGTTAGCATACCAGTAAAGATTTTACCCGGACATTATAGGTGTAGAAAGCTGGATTTAGGTACATAGGTAGTACTTGATGTTATTTATAACATATAAAAAGTCCCCATGCATGGAACCCTTGTTTCCAAAACGAAAAAACTACCCTTAAGCTCGCATTTTAGAAAAAAATCGTAGGTCGCGATTTAATTGAGATAGTTATTCTTATTTTTATCTTAAAATATGCAGAATATTATACCAAATCAGATGCAAGTGTAATATATTTAATTATAAGAATATCAGCGAAAGAGGGAGGAAAAAATAGCTAAATTTTTATTATAGCCATTTATTTTAAATGGCTAGTACTGTTAGAGTCAGAGACCATTTTACAATCTGCCTCCGAATTTGAAGAGTATCTGTCTTTTGAGCTCGCCCCGAAGCCCCCAGCATTATTTGATGGCATATCTATGAGAAAATTTGTAAAATCCGCCTTGCAACATTTGATATCAAAACAAGTACCTTGTAAAGGTTCTGTCCCTAATGTAAATAGATTTGTTATTGATGGTGGTTATTATTACGCAAGGTTATATGACAAAGGCTAGCCACGTTTCATCAAATCTGTTCTGCTTACGTAAGTTACGTTTTGGCAAACTACAGCCGACAGAGCACAGTAGTTTTTGATGGCTATGAAACTAGTAGCACAAAATGCCAAGAACAACAGAGAAGGCGCAAAAGCTCGATCTGTCGATGTAATTTTTGAACTTAATATGGTTGTATCATCTTCACAATCAGAATTTCTGGCGAATTCGAGGAACAAAACTCGATTAATTCAGTTTCTTTCGGAAAAACTAAAATCGTCTAGAATTAGTGTAATTCAGGTTGTTGCTGATACGCTTACAGTGAAAACAGCTATTTTTTTTTTATTTTTTTTTAAGTTTTAGCGGCATCAACAGCTGAGGTTATTAGCCGCTTTACGAGTTTTGTTTATGACACGAATGATCCTGTGACTCTTATAATCTCATATACTGACATTATATGTAGTAAAAATATATAGAAATAAAATATGGATTTAATAAAATTCACATACATAGACGAACAGTGTGGAGATGAACATGAAGCTTAGGGATAAAAAAATGGACTACGGACAGTACGAAACAAATTCTCGATAAAATGATTGTATATATAAAATTGTAAATAAATAAAATTGTAAATAAGTAAAATTGTAAATAAATAAAATTGTAAATAATATGTAAAATATATGTAAATAAAATGAATATAAGAATATATGTGTTTGAAATATATAAATAAAAAAGTTTTGTGTATACTGAGTAAAATAAAAGCGTGTAAAATTATAATTTATTTGCTAGATCTATACTCTTTATAAATTTTAGAACGTTGTCTTCATTTCCAATTGACAGAATTTCACTAATATTATTTGCAAGAGATGCTCTTAAACGAGCTTCATTATAGGAAGGACAATCCACCAGTATATGCCTTACTGTCAGTTGTCTTTGACAGTGTTGGCAGATGGGGGGTTCGTGACCCTGTAACAGGTAAGATGATGTTAATCTGGTGTGTCCTATACGTAAACGGGTAATAATGGTTTGTTCGTGGCGTGTTAGATGATTTTTTTTCTTCAACGGTGTTATTAGCGGTTTTATTGTTTTAAGTTGTGTGTCAACTTCGTCCCATTTTAATTGCCACAGGTTTAGAACTTTCTCCTTTAAATAATCTTTCAGATCCTTTGGTCGTATGCAGATGTCCTCTAGTTGGTCATGTTCCACTGCGAGTTTAGCTGCCTCGTCAGCTTTCTCATTACCCTGGATCCCTATGTGGCCAGGTGTCCAGACTAAAGTTATATCTTTTTCTTTATTATAGAGCCATTCAAGTGATGCTTGTACTTCCTGAACTAAAGGATCGAATGAAAATCTATTTGATAACACCTGCAAAGGACTCAGTGAATCTGTGCAAATTAAAAACTTGGATTTATTAGAAAAATATATACTATGAAGCGCTTGCCATAGTGCATATAACTCCGCTGTAAATGAACTAGCAGCTTCATGTAGCTTCCAGTGATAAGAGTCGTCAAGAATGATAAAGGCACTACCAACTCCATTTTCCGACTTGGAACCATCTGTATATATAATTTCGGCTCTGGGATGGTGATCTAAAATGTTTTTAAAGTGGTTGAGAAATAATTTGGGATTAACATCTTTTTTCCCTCCTTGCAAGCAAGAGAGGTCCATTTGGGGTAGGTGAATTCTCCAAGGTGGTACTTCATAATTTCCTATCTGATAAACTGGCTGCAATGTTTCACTGAGTTCTTGCAATATGGCGTGTAGACGTATTCCAGCAGGACGAGTTCTAGTGGGTCTAGCCATATATAGAGTGGTTTGTTCATCATTAAATAACAAAGCATGATTGGGGTGTCGTGGTTGAGCATATATAGTTATCCCATAATTTATGAGTAAACGATACCTTCGATATTTTAACGGTGGTATTCCCGATTCGCAGTATAAAGATAATGTAGGACTGGTTCTAAAAGCCCCTAGAGCAAGTCTCACACCCGTCGAATGAATTTGGTCTAGTACCTTTAAGTGTGAGTGACGTGCGGCACCGTATACTATTGACCCATAATCCAGTTTGGACAAAATCATACTTCTGTATACGTTTAGGAGTATGCTTCTATCTGCGCCCCATTTTATACTAGATAAACACCTAACGATATTCAATCGTTTTTTGCAATTGGCTGCTAAGTTTTGAATGTGAGGACCCCAAAGTAGTTTTCTGTCAAACGTAACTCCTAAGAACTTTATTTCTGGCTTATTAGATATAGGTAGACCATTTATTGTAAGTTGAGGGTTACGATTACAAGATCTCAACCTGCAAAAATGCACACACTGTGTTTTCTGTGTGGAAAAACGAAAACCTCGATTTTCAGCCCGATTTACTACAGCGTCAATGGATTCTTGCAGCGTTGAATGTATATCCTCAAAGTTGTTCCCTGCGTAGAAGATACAAAGGTCATCTACGTATAGACTCCTCCCAACTCTATGGTCTATATCTAACAATAAGCTGTTTACTGCTATTGAAAACAGCACTACACTCAGTGTGGACCCTTGAGGTATGCCATTCTCGATCGTATAGGCGTCCGATTGAATATTTCCAAGTCTGATTTTGATTTTCCTGTCGGATAAGAAACTGGCAATAAATCGTGGCAGACAACCTCTCAGGCCCCACTGATGCAGTGTTTGAAGTACCCCATATCGCCACGTCATATCGTAGGCTTTTTCAAGATCAAAGAATACCGCCGTAACATGATGTCTATTTAAAAAACTGGTTTGAATGGCATTCTCTATGTAGACTAATTGATCAGTTGTTGATCTAAATTTACGAAAGCCCATTTGATGTTTAGACAGCAGACCGTATTTCTCTAAGAGCCACATCAAACGAAAGCTGACCATTTTCTCAAGGGTCTTACTGAGACAACTCGTTAACGATATTGGACGATAATTAGCTGCTACTTTGGGGTCCTTGTCAGGCTTTAAAAGTGGAATTATAATTGACTCCTGCCATTGTTCTGGGTAAAGTCCTTCTCTCCAGATTTGATTAAATAATTGTAATAATTCAAGTTTGGCAGTGATAGGTAGGTGTTTTAACATACTATAGCTAATAGTATCTTGACCTGGTGCTGAATCTTTAGTTTCATTCAGAGCTTTTTCCAGCTCATCCAAGGTAAAAGGGGTATTGTAGTAGGATTCAGCTGGTTCTGTAAAATCCAGTGGAATTTCCAAAGTAACTTTATTCGCACGAAAATCTTCATTGTAATTTTGTGAATCATTTGTCGATTGGAAGTGACGGGCAAATTCGTCCGCTAATTTATGGACATCTGTTATCAACTCTCCATTAATATCTAACACGGGTGAAGTGATAGGAAATTTCTTCCCCGTTATTGACCTTATCTTAGTCCATACTTCAGATGGCGATGTCTGCGGGGTAAGAGTTGAAACATACGTTTTAAAAGAGAGTCGCTTCTTTTCTAAAATGATTCGGCGAGCTCGCGCTCGAAGACGTTTAAAGTTAATAATATTTTCTTCCGTAGGATGTCTTTTAAAAAGATTTAATGCTCTTTTTTTATCTTTAACAGCGTTTGCCACTTCTTCATCCCACCATGGCACTCGACGGGGGCGCTGATGGCTTGTTGTGACTGGCATGCATTTTTCAGCAGCTGAAATTATAGTCTGGGTGACAGCGTTAACTGAAGAGACTATGTTATCGCTCAAATTGAAGGTGGCAGTATTGTTTTGAAAGTGCATCCAATCAGCTTTACTTTCTATAAACTTCCTACGGCAGCCTTGTAAATGTAATTGCGAACGGAAAGTAGCATACTCTAGCATTACAGGAAAATGGTTTGAGAAGTAGAGATCGTCGAGCACGTCCCAAGATAAAGAGTGGGCAACTTCTGGAGAACAAATGGAGAGGTCTATGGCAGAAAAATTATTCGATCTAGAGTTAAGGTAAGTGCCTTTGCCCGTGTTAAGGATGACCAAATTTAGTTCCTCGAAGAGGTTTTCTAAATTACGGCCACGGATATCTAAATGATCTGAACCCCAAATCGGGTTATGAGAATTAAAGTCCCCCAGAAGTAAAAATGGACTAGGTAATTGAATAATTGCATTCCGCAGATCCTCTACTTCCCAATGAATGTCTGGCAAGTAAACGTTACAAATTGTTATCGCAAATGGGTAAAAGATTTTTACCGCAACTAGTTGCAGTTCTGTATTTACGTGTATGACTTGCGTTGGAATGAAATCTTTTGTAAGGATTGCCACGCCTCCTCTGGCTCGATAGTCAGGCATGACATCTTTTCTAACGATGGTATAACCTTTGATGTCGTGCTGAGCATCCGGTCTTAAATGAGTTTCCTGTAATGCTATGCAAATGGGCATTTTTTCGGTAAGTAACGTCTTCAATTCGCCATTATGGCTGTTAATACCGTTGATGTTCCACTGGAGAATATTATCCATTAGTAATTATGGATTATTGGGAGAGACGATCTTTGCTACTAGCTCTGGGTTTTCTTGGGACGCCCTTAGGCCAGCCCTTTTTCTTTTTTACCGTCCCTGTAAAAGGGAGCATTTCAGTATCTGAACCTGAGTTCAGAGGTGTTAGGATAGGGGATGTTAAAGTAGAGTCAGTTTCTTTATTTCTGATAAAACTATCCTGAGATTGTTTGGAATTAGAAGAAAGGGTAGGAGACTTGAGGGAGAATTGGGGGAATTCTTTTGATTGGGATAAGGGTCTTGGAAAACTAGTATTGGCGGAGGGGGTATCCATATTTATCGAAAGGGTAGAATTACTTATTATATTGTTTATTGGTGTAGACTTAGTTGGTTCTGGTGGTGGGAGAAATAAAAAGGATGAATGAGGGGAGGGATTTACAGGGACCGAAGTTTCAGAAGGAAGGGGTTTTGGGGATGTGGTACGAATTATGTTCAAGGTTTTTAAATGTGCTTCAATTACTTTAATAATTTCAGGGACAAGTGCGCTAACTAAGAGGTTTTGATTTATTGTTGCAGATGGTTGTATGGGTTTAGCAGCGATACGAGCATAAGAAGTAGTCTGACCAGCGACTAGTGAGGGAGCATTTAACATAACCTCACGCCTGGCATCGAAATAGCTAATACGTTTAGTCACTTTTATTTTTTGAATTGCTACTTCTTGTTTATACAGCGAGCAGTTTCTAGAATTTGCCGGGTGGTTATCTCCACAGTTAACACAGACTACCGGAGTCTGACAAGGAACGCCTTGATGTATTGCCTTTCCACATATGCATATTTGCTCTTTACGACAATTCATCGCTACATGGCCAAATCTCTGGCACCTAAAGCAGCGCAGAGGAGCTGGTATATAGGGGCGAACTGGAAGCGAGTAAAACGCTATCTTAATCCGCTCTGGAAGAACTGTTCCCAAAAAAGTTACAATATATGAAGAGGTATTTATTACCTCGCCCTGCCTTTTGTAGGTAAGTCGTCTTATGTCTACAATATATCTCGATCTTAATGTTTCTTCTTTAATCTCTTCTATGCTACAATTATCCAAGTCTTTACATGTTATCACCCCTTTTACAAAGTTTAGAGTTTTATGCACTGATACTTTAATTTTCAAATTGTCAAGGGAAGTTAATTCTAACAAACGCTTTGTTTGCTCTTTACTAGCGCTTTCAACTAATAGACCATCATTTATTTTCTTAACATTCTTAACATCCCCTACTTGTGTTTTCAAACTGCGATAAATTAAAAACGGACTTAGTTTACTGAATGAACCTTCTTCTCTTGTAATTAATAAAAAATTTATCTTTGAATAGCTAATAGGTAATTTCTTTGCACTACTAGTTTCTGTCTCATAGTCTGTCTCACCTAACGATTCACTTGGCTTTTTTCTCTTGCCTGGCGATTGAATACCAGGCGCGATTACTTCATTTGGATGAAGTGGAAAATGAGGAGAGAGGAAGGATGTTCTCTCGTTCTCTAGGAGATTTTGGGAGGAGCAGGAAAAGGTAAGAGGTATGGGAGTGGAGCCGGGAAGCTCCGTTTGTGCAAGGGGCACTTTTGCAACATCATTATCTGTATTGTCTGTAATCATTTTATTTTTGAAATTTTGTTTAAGTAGCGTGTATGTATAGAGTGTTTGTTTTTCATTCCTTTTCATGTTCGACAGCTTGAGGAGCCAGCAACAGCCAAAGGATTCCTGTGAACCCGACTCTGGTGGCCTCGACGGAGCCCCCCGCATTATACCGCAAGGTTCCCGGTCCAGGCGCCACCTGGCATTACGGCATAAGCGAGATTTTCGCAAGTTGATAGGGCAGCCAGGTCATGTTGGCTAGACCGACCCGGGCCCCTGTACTACCTTGCAGCCTGGGAGTGCACACCCCGGAACCCAGTTTTATCCGCTGTACCCTCCAGCAGGCGAGCCCAAGGATCTCAGACTGCTACTAGTTCCCCACGCTGCCAAACAAGGAATGAGTGTACGTGTTGGTGACCTGCCCGTATGCAGTGTAGGTGTGTGTAGTATGAGTGTGTTTGGAATAATTTAGAAAAAACTGTGTGTATATGGTTGTGTGTACGGGCAGGTATGTGTGTTGGAACGAGGTGTACTGAGCTGGTACCCGTGGGGGCGCTACTCCCCAATGGCTGCCCGCTTTCAGCCACCCTGCGGGTAAAACAGCTATTATTGTGGGAACAGATACTAATTTGTTAGCAATCCTTGTTGCTCGTGCTGGTTCGCAACAGAAATTGTATTTCTATAATGCAGGGTCAGGTGATAAACCTGACAAATTTTTTTCTGTCGTGGACATACAAATTAAGATCGGAGATATAAAGAACGTATTCCTTTTTCTTTATGCTATAACTGGCATGGACACAAATTCTGCCCTGTTCAAAAAGAGAAAAGTTTCGGCTTGGAAACTTTTGGAAAAGTCTGAGGAACTTCGCAAACAAATGAAAATATTTAATGATCTTAATGCAGATACGAATAATCTGGTTGCTGCTGGCATTAAATTTCTTTTATGGATTTATGGTGGAAAAGATTGCAACACTCTGGAGGAATTCCGATACTATAATATGAATAAATTAACGTGTGATCGCACGTTAACGTGTGATCGCAGAGTTCGATTTGGCAATTCTTCCGTCTACATCTGATGCTGCCCGATTTCACATATATCGAACCTACTTACAGGTGCAGCAGTGGTTGGGCAACGATTTACCTCCCACAGAATGGGGTTGGATTTGTATAAATGGTGAATTGACACCAATTGCTACTCTCTTACCACCTGCTCCAGGAAAGCTGCTTCATTTAATAAGCTGTAATTGTAAGGCAAACTGCAGCAAAAACTGTAAGTGTGTGCGAGCTGCTCTGTCATGCTCCTCTATGTGCGCATATTGTAGGGGTACAGAATGTTGCAATGTTGTCATAATATCTGATGAGTTAGAGCATGACTCAGAATAGAATGCGTACAAGTTAAAAATTATAATTATTGTATTAAAATTAGGTACTACATAAAATGATAAAACAATATATAAAAAATAATAAAAAAATATAAAATATAAAATCAAAACAAAAAAAGATTTTTATATTAATTTAATTATATAATTAAATTAATATAAAAATCATTTTTTTATATGTATATAAACACATTAACAATCACGTGTGGAACATAATATTTCATACGAACAGAGTGCGCCGACTAGTTAAAGCATCGACGTCGGCCGACGGTCCGGAATTCAATCAAACGACACACGTTATTATCCATGTTTAAAAGAAAGTAAGGATATCATTAGGTTCAGAAAACAAAGACCTACAACATTTATTTGAACATTTTTTGGTCATGAACCACGTTAAAAGGTTATCGCAATAAATTTTCATGTAATTCATTTTTTAGTTGCAAAATTGAGCTATTTTTTCCTTACTCTTGCGGTGATATTCTTCTAATGAAATATATGATAATTGCATCTGATTTGGTATAATTTTCTGCATATTTTAAGATTAAAATGACATCGCTATCTCAATTAGTTCGCGAACTACGCTCTTTTTCCTAAAATGCGAGCTTAAGGGTGGTTTTTTCATTATCCCCAAGGAAGCAAGCGTCGGGACTTTTGATATGATATAAAGGACATCAAGTACTACCTATATACCAAAATCCAGCTTTACACCTAAAATGTCCGGGTTAAAACCTATACTGCCTGGGCTAATAATTTTACGTGTACGATGTGTTTATTTGCTACCAGTCAGTAGTTAGCTCATATATTATTATTTAATATTTGAGGCTGTAAAAATTATTATTAAAAAAAGGTGTCTTTGTGAGTAAAACGAAACAGTTTTATTATAGCAAGTAGAAATAAATAAAGCAAACCGTTGGTGAATATATTGAGGTGTAATCATTTCACCGTTTTTGAAAATTTTAATAACGATAGTTCGTCGACGTTAGAACAAACATTTATATCGGACTTAAAGTAAATGAGGGATATGCCATAAACATAATTAACAAAGGCTATGAAGAGGACCACACTTAGGTTCATTAATATTTAAATCAAAAACTTAAAAATATAGACTTCATGCAAACATAACCTAGCTTTTTCATGCACAATAAATAAAATAGGTTTCAATCTCAGAAAAAGGATATAATTTTGTTAGATTGCTTAATGATAATCATGTTTAGGCAACCCATGTTACTTTGGAACGGTTTTCCACTTGTCAGGAAGAAGTATTTTCCATTTTGGAATTTAGACATTACGATGTTCTGCGTTAGATAGATTGTTTCTATATTCCTCGATGCCAGCTCAGTTTTACAGTGTTGATTTGCTAAAAATAGATTAATTAGGTCAATCTTATTATGACTAGTATTATACAATTAATCTTTGAAATTGTTTACAAGATTTATGATCACTACAATTAGAGAAGGTTTTAAAATCCTCTCGTTCGTGCGAACAGACTCTTATAGGCTTTTATCCTGCTTTTTCTCACCGTTGTTTTTATGTAAGTGCCTAGAGCACTGTATGTTGGACATTTTATGCACAATTTGATTAACATTGATTCAAATATTAAGCTGGCATTTGTATAACTATCGATTGGTTTATTTAGTGCATTGTGTACTGTAAAGATAATGTTTATGTTAAATTGTAAAGGTATTTTTATAGATAAATTGTTAATTTTACCTGTATCAGGTATTTCTGTAGCTATTTTGTGAAGGATGAACCTTGATTTGCTAATTTGTATATATAATTAGATCGTAATGAGTTTGTACATTGTCTAACGGTTTTTCTGGAATATCTTCGTTATGATACATTTTAGTACCATACATGTCTTATATCTTTTTGATCGTCATTTCAAGCGCTACAATCCTATTATAACAGAATTAGGATTAGTGCTGATCCATAAACAGCTGTAGGATTAATGACGTCACGAGCGTTGCTTGATTTTCTTTTGTTTTGGAAAAAGTGTCATAGATTTCGATTGTTATGGCAGAACGTATATAAGCTGGAGAAAATTCGAACAAGTCAGTCGATAAAGTATTGAAAGCAGAAGCTATGCTCGGCTCCATATAAAATATTTGTAATAAATTAAGTTCAGATTTTTTTAACCATATGGTTTTGACACATATGTCATTGTATTAAATAAAGTTTAAATAAAATTAAAAAGTGTTACCTGAACAATCTTCAAGGATATAGGAAGATTTAATTATTGTGCAATAATATTTAAAAGTGAATATGATTATTTAAATAAATTCAAGTGAATTTATTTCTTTTCATCGATTTTGTATTGATTTTATATAAACAAAGAAATTAGCTGTTTGGTTTCATCGCAGTGTTACCACTAAAAGGATTAATTTAAAAAGGGAACTATTTATAACATACCAGATTGGTTAATAAAATAAATGATCTTTGTTGAGTTTATAAATAATAATTAAAGTACAAAGTTCATCCTCAATAATAAAAATCTATTTGGTTTAGTTTATTAGATTCCTTTGAGGATTCATTAAATTTCAAATAAATAAAACAATTTAATTTTCTTTTCATAGAGTTTATTTTCATTGAATAGATTTTTTTATTTATAAACAAATTTTATTTATGTTGGTTTGTTCAAACGAATGACCGTAGTTATCCTATGTCAGATTTCTACTACTATTTATTACGTTTGAGCAAACCTGAGAAGTTGCTTCTCAAAAATAACATTGTAATATTTTGAAAAACATTTTTATTTTTATTTTGACGTTCTATTTGATTTAATTTTTGTTTATTTAATAAAGTCTTTGTGTTTTCAATTTCATACATGTGTTTAATTGATGTTAATACAAACATCCAGCACCCTTTTCTTTTAAATTCAGAGTTGAGTAGCAGTTATCCAGTTTGCAGAAGTTTTAGAGCTTACGACATAAGTTTTTCCTTCTTTCCAGGCATAAATGCAAATAAGAGTCTCGAAATTCAAATAATTTATGCTTTACTGAGCAAACCTGAGCTAGCTGAGAGAAATAAAGAATATCTGTGGTGTATTTTCTTAATTTAATTCACCGTATATAATTTATATGTTTATACATTTGGAACGGTGGATATTATATTTTATTTCATTCATTGATCACCGCAATATATAATAGGTATATATTTTTTCGTTTGTTAAAGCAGCTATTTTTAACTGCAATTTTTGTTTGATTACTTTTTTTATAAATTATAAATTAAGGAAATATGATCCTGCAACTAACAATTCATAACCAAAATAAAAATCAAAAATTTAATTTAGAAGGTTCTATTTCAATTAATAACGATGTCATAGTTAAAAGCGAACAAGGCCAGTTCTCTCACCAATTCAAGAACAATTAATTCACATAACTAAGATAATAATAATAATAATACTAATGTATGTACGAACCTTGAAAAAAGCTGCTGTTATGTCAAGTTATGTTTTTCGCTAGAACTTAAACTTTTCACCGCGCAGTGGTGACAGTTTTACTCTTTAGTAGAATACTTATCGTTCTAGAACGGTATAACCAGTGGCGGATTTAGGCACAAGCGTTGTAAGCGGCCGCTTCAGGCCCCACAAGTCAGGGGGTCCCGCATAGGCCTCCTGCCAAGGACCGCACTGGACACGCGACAAATAAAAATTATTGGCGTGGGAATTCACTTTCTCGAAAAAAGTGAAACAAGAAACAGATCGTGTCGTGTACAGCGGGTAAAAAAGGTGTACGGTAGACGCAATATAGAGTTTTATAAATGAAGTTTCTTTATAAATGAACTGATTATGGAATAAAATGTTTTTCTGAAATGTATGTATTTGACATATGTCGCACAGAGCCACGTTGACTTAGTTGCCTACTCTACTGTTATTAAATGCACATTTTGTAATTTAAATTCTTAATTTCACGATTTCAGAAAAAACGTAATGTACACCTCAGCACTAAAGCTGATTTTGTATCACTGGTTATGGCTGTTCAACGATCTCCATATTCGTGATATAAAAGTACAACTTTATTTGGTATACAACTAATTTATCTACGGCCACTATAGAAAATTACATATTTCACACAGTCTAGTAATGATGAAAATGACTCATTGTTCATAATATTTAAACTGTACGGAAATGACCGTGGATCTATTCAAATGCCATAGCTGTCAGCACATGCGATATTTGTAATTATTTGAAATATATATAGTTACAACTTTTAGATAAAGATTAATTTATTTTTAAAAGTTAAAATTGTTGATGGACGACTATTATACTCACAATTTTATAGCGATATGTGTATAAATCACAGAGGGCATCCTAAGACAGCTGTTTCGAGCTTTTGGCTCTCCTCAGTTAGGGGCAGCAGTCAATTCTACACACATCACCCGAGCGTTTATACTAGCTCGGAAATAACATTAATACCATCAAATAACTGTGGTGCTTGCTGTAGGTATCAAATCGCACTACCAACCAGCATAATTTGATTATACAATACAGGAATATACAAAATAAAATCCGGTCGAGCGTCCGACCGTATAATTAATATAAATAAAATACAAAATGAACACAAACGTGTTTTAATAAAATGAGGTTTTTAATAAATTTAAAAGTTAAAAATTGTTAATGGACGACTATTATACTCACAATTTTATAGTGATATGTGTATAAATCACAGACGGCACTTTAAGACAGCTGTTTCGAGCTTTTGGTTCTCCTCAGTTAGGGGTAGCTAGTCTGTGAATTCTACACATTTATGTTATCACTATAAAATTGTGAATATAATAGTCGTTCATCAACAAAACTCACTTCATTAAAACACGTTTGTGTTCATTTTGTATTTTATTTATGTTAATTTATTCTGGTTTAATGCTTTACTTTAAATTATATTTTGAATGCAAATCCATATAGAAAGAATTATCACCCCCGCTGGAAACCGAACCCTGGACCTTCCACTTTCTGAGCGACATCTCTACCTCTGAGCTACTGTGTCGACTACCGGCATATAAAGTTATTATTACCATATAAAGTTATACAAAAATTGTTATTGAACTAACGTAAAATTGGTTTAACGATATATCTTTCTGATGGCTTTAATCCATACATTTAGAATAACCGGTCTATTACATGGAAATCTAAAAAATGCTTTGGGAATTTATTATTTCAAATTACATTCAAATGAAGTATTAGGTATTCAATGTATTTGTAAAATTGAGGTTATGATTTACTTACATTAACAAAAAAGCAGCGGTGAAACAACACGACGTCCAAAATACATTTAAAAATGTGTCTATGGCATTTAAAAAATGCACCAACAAAACTACTATTATTAATTTAAATCATTGTTCAAATTTCGGTATTAATTTTAAATAATAAACGATTATTACATTGAGTTATACGCATTTCTTAATTTTTACAACTAACACCTGTTTTCCACAAACAGTGGGCATTGTCTACTTTTGACAATCCAGCATCTCAATCTCAAATTATATTCTAGGTTAAATAGTTTTCCTAGCTCTTGGTTGTTTTATTACGTTTTTGTGGTCGTAGATAAAGTATAATGTGTACGTACAAAAACACTAATTTCACAATCGTGTGACTGCGGCATGAGACGAAGTCGGATTATTTAAAAAATCTTGAGGTGGCAAATTCCCCCAATTTCCCCAGGGTGAATTCGCGCCTGATATTAATAATTATATGTACTTAATTTTTGATTATTATTATTAAAAAAATAAAAGGTATATAAATTGTAGTAATTTATAAATATAGATTTATACTATGAGGCCCCAAAAATTTGTAACGCTTCAGGCCTCTTAAGTGTTAAATTCGCCACTGGGTATAACATACAATACAATACAGCAAAATACAAAATATTGCTGTACGTCTGTTAATTTTTCAGCACACATAGACGTAACTAGGTCTAGGTTTTATTGGGGGGGGGGGCTAAGGAAAATGTGTGTATCTACATACCGTATGTTTCATTAGGAAATTGAATATGGGTTACCATGTTTTTGAGTTTTGAGTTTAAATAGTACTAATAATATCCTGAAAATTGCGAAACAATTAGATTTAGACCCTTTCTTTTAAAGAAAAATTATTTAAATGAATACAACCTTTTACAACTTTTAAAATAAATGTAGCACGCGAGCTAATGTTTCTTCGTAGCGGAGTTAGTTGAAGCGGGGTGATAATAAACCAAAATCGCTGCAGCTCCAGGTTTGATTCCAGCTGGCAGGTAACACTATAATTGTTTTTTTCAAAATACAAATTTAAAACAATTTTTCTTTCCGAAAATATTTTCGCATATCTTAAAATTGAAATTCTAACCCGCAATATTGCACACGACTAAAAACCAGAATGCTATTTGATATGAAAAATTAAGTAAAATTGATGCTCTTGTTGCGTTGACAACCTGACTAGGTTGTTAATTTACTTAATTACAAAATTAGTGAAAATTTTATTACATAATTAGTGAAAATAATTAAATTTGTAAAATCCTGTTCGCAGGAAAATCGTTGAAAAATTACTAATAGTTAAAATTACTGTTAATTTTAAAATACTGTCACGTGGGGTTTTCGTGACTGGAGGACGTAGTCAGAGGTAGAGAGAAATTAAACACAAGTCGTAGAAAACAACTATATACTAATAACAATAAAGAGAGTACAAAAGGTTCACATACATGTTGGTCATCATCGTGAGGACGTACATGTCCTCCTAAACTAATACATTCATGAGGGTGGACGGAACCAACACTACTCTAGCACTAGGTCTATAAACTAAGCGTAGGAGTTAAACTCCTAGAGATCTACAACTAAGCGTGGGAGCCTGGACACAATCCCCATAACCGAAGCAGAGAGTGGCCGTTTAGCGCAGCCCACTCATACTAGGCACTGTAGCATTAGATAATTTAAAAAGTACTCACCAGCTTGCTTGTAAATGTAGTGTTCGAGCCAACTTCACTGACTGATTTGAATAGCTCAAGCAAGCTGGTCATATATTGCTGAACGCGGAAGAAATTAGCATCGTAGTGGGAATCAGTGGGTTGAAGTTCCTAGTATGAAACTAAGGAAGTTCATACTTCCTGGTTGCAGGCTTGTGGGTAGTTTTTATTCGACCTGCTGGTGCCTGGCACGAATCTGTAGCCTGTGCGGAAGTGTGGCAAATTCTTCTTAAGGAATGTGCACCTGTTTGCAAATCGTGTAGGTTGCCCCGCATATACGGAGTAGGTAGGCGGATATGTTGTATGCCAACTAATGCAGTTGTGAGCGAAGCGAGAGCGCTTCTACGAAGAATGCACAGCTGTCCGAGTAGATGGCTCCGCCAGTCGTGGCGTTGCTGCAGACGGGAACGTAACCTTGGCGTAACATTTGCACTAACGGAATAATATATGAATTATTTAATGCGAAGTAATTTCCGTTTGTGACAATACGTGTAGCAGATTTCCCAAAAAGAAAAAGTGTCATTTTAAATTTGTTACCTGCCAACGGAATCGAAGCTGAGACGACAGTGACTTTGGATTAAAAAATATTAATCTAATATCTAATATATCTTAAAAGTAGGTTATACTTATTTAAATGATTTTTCTTTAAAAAAAGATCTACATGTAATGCTTTCTTCGCCATTTTAAGGATATAAGTACTGTTTAAATTTATGATCGGAATGATAGTACTAACTTAATTATTTGTGGAGATTTTACAAACGATTTTATTAAAGTACGCCTTAATTCGTATACTTGTTGAATTTCTGAACAAGACATTTTCATTGCATTTCCAACATTTGGTGACTTTTCAAATGCTTTAAAATTTTATTTTTTTAATTGGTAATGTTTCTTTTAAATTAAATTTCTAGGTAACTTTTAAAGGTAAATATAGTTATATAACTCTACATCATACTTTTATGAACCTGAATAAGCTTTTTTTGTAGGCATTGCAGTTAGTTATAAAACCTTAGAAATACGTAATAGTAATTGATTGAACGTTAAATTTATTTTTGAAAAATAATTCTATTGAACTTTTGTCATATAGATCTTTTAATTTTAACAACGATTTGGTGATGTAACGAATGCACAGTTTTTTGTTTTCAAGGTTTTACAATCAGCTTATTATGTATTGTTAAAGTTTATACCAGAATTTACATAACTGAAGTTATTATTCGATACCTATTTTAACTTTTTTCAAAAATATATCGTAACATTTATTTTTGATAATAATCTAAAATATGAAGTTTATTTTTTCTAGCTTTTTCTTTATGACGTCGGGCAAACTAATTATAAAAAATTTGAAAAAGCTATTCTATCTTATTTTATTAATTCATTACTTATGCACAACATCTGTTCATTTATTGATTTATTTCTCTCAAAGTGGGTATTTTATCGCATATTTATTTGGCTTCCTCAACATGGGGCGTTCTAATGTAATGCAAACTAAAATCATGTAGACAAAGTTATACTTCTCTTTCATTATTAGTTTGTTATTGTTTCTTCATTATCTAAATTTCGTAAAATCAAGAAACAAAAGCTATTTGCTGATTTTTTATTTATTTTAATATACCGCTTTTTTGGTTATTTATATTTGCTATTTTATTACAAAACTAGCTACAAGAAATTTCTGACTCAAATCCATTTTGTGGGGCTAATTTCTGATTTGAGGGTCTTAGCCCCTGAAGCCCCTAGTTACGTCTACAATGTTACTACATTGTCATAACATTTCTAAATTTTTTAATTGTTTGTTAGAGAGGGAGGGTTTTAGTAATTTAAGAAACGAATAAACCAATAAACTAATAATAACAAAAGATAAATAAAACACAGATAAATAAATAAACGTCCACAAGGGTATTCGAAGATAGTAAATGTTAATTTTCCAAATCCTGTAAATTTCATCTGGATGTTATGTAGCGGACGCAAAATACTGATGAATTAACCTTAATTAGGCCATTAACTGCAGTCGTGCCAGAATTTACTTATAGGCCTATAAGAGGTTTTGTGCTACCTACACTATCTACTTCAGCATTTTCCATAAATTCTCCGTATGTTCAATGACGGTTAAAATCTTGCGGTCGACGCTTGGACTATAAGGCATACACAGCAAAAAAGCAATAAAAATAAATGAAAAGTAATATTAAAAAATTATTTTATTCAATAACAGTTAAATTTTCTACATTGTAAACTAATTGTGTGAAATGAAGAAGACTGAGACATCTTAAGGAAGTCACTGGTAACTTAACCATCCTAATTAATTTGGCCACCAGCGATTCGTATTTGAATTCGTAGACTCTCAACAGATGAAATTGCATCAATAATAGAGATTTGTAGAATGTCGTTAAGACTTTGTACCTCTGCAAATATTGAAATAAATCATAAATGTAGAGAAAACGCAAACAAATAAATGTAAGGCACTTACGTTGGTTATCTTGATTACCAGATTGTATAAGCTGAAGAAGTCTTTCAATTTGTTCTAGGCCAGCACTTAGATTGGATTTGAGTTGATTCTTCAATTCCTGTATTTGAGATACACCGCTGATGTTACTGGCTTCATCGAGAGCACTGCGAATTTCACCTAGTCTGTTTGAAACTTCTCGAAGAATATTTCTTGAGGCTTCGTCATTGTTGATTCTTAGCTGTAAAGGTATCACATTGTTAAAGTGGGGAGGTACTTCAATACTGAACATTTACGTACTTGTCTCTGTAATCTGCTCAATATTCTTCCATTAAGTCGTGCCAATACCCATGCGCGATTTGCAAGATTTTGTACAGCCACTTCGTTGTTAGCGTTGATATTATCAATAGCACTGGATAAAGCTGGGGCAAGAGATTGAATTTGAGTTCTGATTTCATCTCGACTTCTAAGCTGAAGTCGTGCTTGAATTTGCAATCTTACAGTAGAACGTAAGATAGTATAAAGAGCCAACTTTATTTCTGTGTTTAAACTGTTTTGGTCAACTAAAAAATAAATAACTCAATAAATTTTTAAGTAATCAGTAAATGTTAATTAAAGTTGTAAATTAAGGTAAATATTATTGAAGTTGGTTTACAAAAATTAAGAATTTATCTAATAATTAGATACTTACTGCGGGATTCGTTTAATAATTGTTGGGCAATTTCAGCAAGTCTTTGAGCTTCAATTCGAACATTTTGGATATTTAATCTGAGTTGTATACGAAGTTGACTGGTTTCGCCATTTATTGCTTGTCGAATCGAATATACAATTTCGCTAAGTCTCCTTAAAATTTGTTGAAGCTGTAACAGATTTTGTCCGCTTTCGTTGTTTTGATTCTGAAATATTTAGTTAAGTTAGTTTTTCGTCATTTAGGATATTTGTGTTACAAGGAAAAAATAGCAGATTGGAGATTTGTCTATACTTAACGTAAATTGTAAAATAATATTAATCGATAATTAGACTTACAGCTCGTTGCAAGTTGTAAATTATATTTTGAATGCTGTTGATGTATTCATTGGCCTGCAGGATGAGATAACGTCTTTCTTTAATGTTTCCAATACTTTGATTTTGAATTAAATCGGCGGCATTGTCAGTGATTTCTAGTATTTGATCAGAAAGTTGTTGAAGTTGTCGTTGTTGGCTATTTAGTGGACCTGCGAGTGTTACCTGTAAAAAACATAAATAGATTATTGACGGCCTTCTGTAAGAAAGAAACTTTAAGTTTTCATACATGTAAAGCGATTGCGCTAAGAAGTAAGAATGCTAATTTAGCCATTTTAGTTAATTCACGCTGTTAGTGCTATGGTGACTCTAACGAATGTCAAAGTAAACTCGGCTAGTTCACAGGAAGTGCGAATGTTATATACTCTTCAAATGCACAACCTTTAAACTTACTATCAAATCAATTAGAACAAAATGTTATTTTTGTGTCTATTATTATTTTTGTCTCACATGAAGAAAGAATTCGGTTTATTACATGAGGACAGCATGATAGAGATTTTCAAAAACAATGCAATCAAGGTTAATGGAGTTTATCGCATATGATGTACACAATGAATGCTTGTTTGATTAATTAATTGTACTATGCTTTTATCTTATAAAATAAGGTAGATACGATGAACTGAATAGCAAAAAGATGAAATGTTATCTCTTAATGAATTATCTTTTGCGAGAATGAACTCTCTGATCTCTTTTGTAGCGTTCATTTGAGAAAATATCTATAGTCGAAAAGTATACGGAAAATATTAACTTCTTAAATTAACCAGAAATCATTTTCTTATTTAAAATCATTCCATTATCTTTCCAAGATAAATTTACCATTCAAATATACTTTTCCAACTTGGATCGTGTACGAATTTCGTGTTTCTCAGCCACTACACCTCTACATTACAGGGAAACCCGCCTTTCTTTGGCAGTAAAGTGGATATTAGGGTTGGGTACTGTAATGAAGTGATTTACTACATTCCTTATAATCTAGAAGGTAGGAAACATACAAAGGGTTGCTGACCAAAACAAGCGTTTAACAATGTTAAAAATCGCTTTGATCAACTCTATACTGCTTGCACATCCAAAGATTGACGTACAGATTAGCATAGAAGCTGACCGTTCATCTAGATAACAATAGAGGAGTGCTTTAACAGCTAAAAAATAGTGCGTGTGGAGACCATTACGGAAGCTCACTCCTACTGAATAAAAACTTTTAGAAATTCACTTTTTAGCCGGGGGGCATAAGGAAATTCTCTATAAAAAAGGTCCTTAGGAATTTATCGATATCTTTTTCCGTTTAGGAGGATTATATAAAAACACTTTTAATTGTGTTATAACTCGTAAATGTCACAAAATGAAGCCCTAAAAATTCGATTTAGTGATTGTACAGATCCAAGAGATCCTCCTGCAAAAGACATTCTATATCACAAACCTTGCTAGGTAAAAGATGTATTTAATGTCTTAGAGATAGAGATCTCCAATGCATTTCGGATGAAGCAACAGATGTAGACTTTTTATGCTCATTAAATGACTTTCTTTTAAGGGGAAATGTTACAACGATGGCTGATCTTGAAATAAATTCCAAATTAATTGCAGATAAAAATGGTGGAAAAATAAAAACGCAAAAAGTCCCTAAAGTTCCTATGACAGAGGAAGAAATTGACGATGTTATCTTTAGCAAGACAAAAAGAATCAATGAGCCACAACGAGTATCTATAAAAGCAACTGTAGATGTTACTATAACTAATGAGGAGAATGATTTCACAGATATTGGGAAAAACATGAGAACTCTCTTTGAAGCAGCAAATATTATACGAAAAGCGGTGCTATCCCATCAGAAATGGATATTTACAGGTTTTCTTGAAAAACAAAAAGTAGATGGTGTAGTTCCAACCGAAGTTAGTCTCTTTTTTAAATGGTGCTGTAACGGAAAAGTCGATATGAACCATATTTATTAAAAACAAGAAACTGCGAATTTGAATAAGGCTGAAGGATTGTCTCAAGTATTTATGTATTAGATGCTATACCATATCAAGTGTCTAATAAAATTGCCGCTCGTCACACCCGTGATATGCGTTTTGTAACGGTATATTTTTATAAGCTCTGAATAAATGTAATTTTGTCGACATATTTACAAAAATCTTAAGTCCGGTTCTGTAAATTTAAGTTCTTTTCATAATGTAAACTTGCGTTAGCATTCGATATAAACAACCCCATAAAACTTATTTTAAAAAAAGGTTGGTTTCAAATCTTAGAATTATAAAAATCTCTTTGGTTACTCATATAAGTGTTTAAAAAAAATAACTTGAAGCGTTTGCAGTTTTAGAGGAAAAATCAATATTGCTTTTGAGTTGCTGTGCTCTGATTCGTTAAGCCAAAACACGCGATTCGCTGATTGGGTACACGATTTATACCCTACGAACTATTATAATGCAACCTTCGGCTTTTAAGAAAAAATCAATACTTGTTCTTGAAATGAGATCCAGCTATTGGCTGATTTCGATTTTGCATCTGGTAATGTATTCCTACGCGGAAATAATAACCCTGAGTTTTAAAACGGACTTCCGTTTAGTTGTTGGTCCGAGATACTTGCTTCTAAGTTGCGGTAAAGAGAACACACTTGCCGTGAAGTGAGTTTCCGATATAGTTCAGTTTCGATTTTTATAGAATACAGTTGCATATAGACCGGTTAAAGTTTTCGTTCGGCGTGCCTTGTGCCTCGGTGAAGTACAATTATACATCCCGTTAAGTGAATTTAGTAATTTTCCGTTTGAGTATGTTGTTAGTACCGTTCAATTTGTTTATTATAAAATAACAAATTAACTATTTAAAGTGCCGTCTAGTTTTTCGAGTTGTTCGAATAAAAATACAGTTTTACAGTACCGCTTAAATATAGTTATTTGGTAATTCTTCATTTATTGAAGAATGGTTTAGTTGCCGGACATTTGTCATTAGAACTCAGTGTTAGTTCCCATGTTTAAGAAAAGGGGATTTTCATACCATTATATTGTTCTTGCCGAATTATAATAATTTCAACAATTATTTTGAGCAACATTCAAGTAATTTCGAGTACCGTTCTAGTTAAAAGAATAATAAAGAATTTAATATCGAAGGCAGTTATTGCAACCCAATTATGTTAAAGTTTGATGAACCTCGATAATAACGTTCAGTTCAAAATCCAGAAGACTTCTTCCCGCATCGTTATGCCCAGCAGTTTGTTATTGTAGCTTTGTTTAAAGGTGTTTTGAGTGTCAAAAGTTCGAATCCTTCAACTTGTGAAAGGAATTTTGGTATGAACACTAATTTGGACGATGAAAATCTGTTAAGGTATCGAATTTTATTAATATTGTATTGTTAGATAATATTTAATTATTTGGGATCCCGAAATTTTATTCATTTTTTGGAACAATAATTATTTTAATTTGATGGTTTTACATTGAGAATTTACAAATTTTCATTAATGTATAACTTCTTTGATGTGTTTTGTATTTTGAATTTGCTAGTTCTTTATTAATGTGTAATTATTTTGATTTGCATTGTATGTACCATTTTCTTTTGTTTTTAATATACAGTTTTCTTTGGCTAATCAAGATCTTTTATTGTTTGATTAAATGTGTTAATTAAATTAACGTCAAAATTAATAAGGAGGTTAGTTCCTTAGCTGATAACCTTCACTTTTTCTAAATCTTATTAATGTTTTATGAAAAACATCCTCAGCTTTGGTGGCGCCCAACATATTATTATTTATTTCTGAATCCATTATTTAATTAGAAGCTTTTAGGGTTAACACCTGCGACCTGAAAATTTAAATTTGTAAGAAAGAGCTAAATCTCAAGCCGGCAGTTTTGAGCATTTTTGATATACAGTAATCGTAATTTGTGTCCTAAATTTAGTTTAATTAATGTGAATTCTTCGTTTGAAGTTTAAGCTTTGTGTATTGTTATTTTACCGTACAGAAAAACGTATGTTTCAATTGACGGTCCAACGTGGGCCTTGATTTTTATAGTGTTTCAATTGTCGCCCAATCGCGGGGCATTTTTATTGTTTATTTTAGTTAGGCTAAAAACCTATGTTTCAGTTTGCAAGTTGCTGTTGGCCTTACTATGCATTCTGCATCTCGGAGCAAATTTATTATTGAGTTTCTACACAAAATAGGATTTTCTATTGATTATGCTAAAGTACTTTGCTTAGAAACCCAGATAACGAATGAAGTAATTAAACGCGTGAGTGTGTGTGGAGGGACCTATATTCCTTCCGAACTGACAAAAGGAAGATTTCTATTTTGTGCAGCGGATAACATCGATTTTCTTGAGGATACACCTTATGGGAAAGGTACTTTGTACGGTACTGTAATGATACTCTACCAGTACCTGAGGAAATGAAAGACTTTGAGATAACAGAATCAAATGGAAAACCAACATTCAAAGTTGCTTTGGAATATAATTATGCATATGGTTGACATTATGGTTATGATCATACGATCTGTTCGGTCAGCTAACTGGGAATTGCACATTGCTTTATTACAAGTTTTTGTCCCCTTCTTCATTGCTCTGAATTGAATGAACTATGCAAGTATGATATGGTACCTAGCTGACATGAAATGTCTTAAAAGACAAACGTCCAGATCTATGGAGCGAATTCATGAAAGGTAATTAGGTTGTTGAAAAGTCTTCAATCTCTGAAAAAAAATAAAAAATCCCACTGTGTCGCTGTTCTTGATGGAATGGCAGAACTGCAATTGTTGAAAAAATCAGTGCAGGTTGAAAGATGCAATGATCTAGCTTTGGAGTTTAACAATAAAATCAAGGAAACTCTTTCAAAGTATGATGAAACTCACTTGGTGTTTGATACATATCTTGAAAATTTTCTAAATCTGCGATGCGACATAAAAGGACATCTACAGTAATAACACCCATTGAGTACAAAATAACCGACTCCACAAATATTGCAAATATACAGATGAAATCCTTCCTTTCTCATATAAAAGCAAACGTGTTGTACGCACGCAATATTGAGAGAAACCTAATCGTAAGCTGGAGGGCTGAAGCCAAATCGTTTTTCGGAAGTGACGTAAGTGAACTTCAAAGTGGTCATGAAGAAGCTAACGTTAAAATAATACTGCACTTCTTTTTTGCCCCCCGAAGAGGAACTACTGAGATTCATATATATATTCGCCTGATACAGACATAGTTCTACTAGCATTGTGGTGGTCAAAATCTTTTACATGCCCAAGCATGTTTGTCACTGATGTAGGAAGTAAACGAAGAATGCTTGACGTTGGCAGGATTTGCACCGAATTAGGACCAGAAAAGAAAAGGATTACTAGGTCTGCATGCTTTGTCAGGATGTGATGTCACAGGTTGACCTGCAAATCGTTATGGAAGGTTTATAAAACCGCAGATAATGACATTTTTTATGCTCTTGAAAACTTGAATCCATTAAAGAATTCGGGGATGAAGCTGAAACTATCATTGAAAAATTTATTTGTAAGGTATATATGCCAGAGACCAATATTTCAGACAATGGGGAGCTTCGTGTGTGGATGTTCTTCAAGCACGAGACACAAAGTGAAATTCAGCCTCCTACAAGAGCGACACTATCTCCTTTTATTCGTAGAGTACATTACCAAATTATGGAATGGCGTTTTGCTGACCAGCAGCACCCTAATCTACCAATACCTTCTGATTATGGATGGGAAATGCAAGATAATTACTATGTTCCTGTTATGCGTACGCTTCCTTGCTCACCTGAAACCAATTTAAAATTATTTCGGTGTTCATGTGTAAAAGGTAAATGTGCTGTATCCTGTAAATGTAAATTCCAAAACATTTTATGCACTGAGCTTTGTATGTGTGGAGGCGATGAAGACTTATGCGAGAATCATGGCCAACATTTTGATGATATCAATGGCCTTTCAGATGAAGAATATTAAGCTGAAAACATTTTACGTGCAATAGAACATTATAATTAATTCAATAAAAATATTGAAATAAATATTAATTTCTTAACTAGTTGTTATTTTTTAACCTAAAGATCTAAAAATCCTTTAAAATTAAAAATTGGCTAATATACTTTTTAACTGGCTATAACTGATAACCGGTAGGTTATATCACAAAAACTTTTATAACCTTTTTCGTTTAAAATTTTATTTAGAACAAAAAAGGTTCAGTATAAAATATTGATAAGATGGTCCTGTCAAGAGTTATAATCGAGAACTTCCAATGATATCTTGGGTGGCCACCATCTTGGATATATGACGTCATATAGGCCCTCTGCCACAGAATCAGGCAAAGCACCTGATGAGGCATGATTATGAGGCATAATTTACCATGAAATGTCCCATGGAGTGTATATTTCATTAAGTATGCCCCCGACTATTTTGCTAAACATAAATTCTGGTATTATGTGGAGTGTACAGAATTTTATATTTACACTATGCGCAGTGTTGAAAAACAGAAGTGAAGTATATTTGCCAAGCGAGTTTCGTCAACTCAAATATATATCTCACATTTTTCTAGAGACATTCCACATATTGAATAAGACATGATGTCGAAAAATAAATAATATCTGCCTTTGATTGTCATCTCTAATTTATTAGTAGGTTATTTAGTAACTAACAATATTATTTCATGTAAAACATTCCACAAATACTTGTAAAACAATTATTACTTATGAGAAGGACCTAGTAGAGTAAAGTAATTTGGTGACACAGGTTATTTGACAATAAAACTTAAAAAACGTGTCATCGCAGAACCTGCCACACAGAGAAAAATGTATTTAAATTTCATCAACAATTGTGTGGTATTGTAAAACAAATTGGTCTTAAAAAAGTGACAGGGACAATTTGTGTACAATTATAAAAGAAGATTGTGTCATTTAGTTTGTCAAGATTTTGTGGAAGTCAATAGTAATTTTGTAGAATCAAATGAATAGTTGTCTATAAGTTTCCATAACAAATTGTGTTACTTATTAAAACAGAATGTGTAATGTTATTGCATACAATTTTATACAAAATTGTACAATTGTTGCGGTAGTTGTGCCACAATTGCTTAATAGTCTTTAACACAATTACTTGTTCACATTTATACAAATTGTGCAATACTCTGGCACAAATATTCTATACAGAAGGTTAGGTATCACAAATAAAATATATATTTTTACATATATTAAAATATATGTAACTAATATGTATATAGCTATACAATGTATAGTATTTACATACTATACAACGTGTAGTATATACACGTATAACACTAAAATTTTCTTTTGCCGTCGGCTGTTTATATATAAATCTCGAATTTACATTAATAGCGACAATTACAAGTGGTGACATCTATAGGATGTCATCCATAAACTTTGCGAAACACAATAATTAGTAGCAAGCAGTTTGAACACTGGATTATGATTTCATTCAAACAAAATATTGTATTTTTCTAAACATTTTTTACAATTATACTTCAACATAATATGCTAGCTTATCCTCTACAACATTGTTCCAAAGAATGCAGAACTAAATCTGACTGTGTTAAATAATTGTCGTACGTTCCTGTTAGACAATTCAGTAACGAAAACCTACACAACGCTGGACAATACGATTCTACAATTATAATATAAATTTCTCCAACACCGTTTTGAACAATATTGTGCAAAGCTCTTATGAAGTATTTCTCTCTGTGCACTTTTACGTAGATTGCTCACGTGTGTTGAATTTTATCCCGGCTGAAACAGCAGTCACTATGATATTTTCAGGATAACAAAGCTTTTTAGCTAATAATAGTTGTCATCGTAGATGGGATATATGTCTGCATTCTGTTTTTTTTTTTTGTTTCATTATGTATTACTATATATTGGCCCTTCGTAAGTATTGGATAAATGAAGCTAAAGCCTGATATGGTGAAAGTTTGGTTGGGGTCCTAACAGTTTGCGAAATTGACTTTCTTAACTGATGAGCTTCCTCTGGAAAGTATGAAATCTTCTTTACCATGGCTGCTACAGTCCGCAAACCTTTGGCACGTAAACTGACATTCGTAGCAAAACTTAGCTCTTCTGTGCTTACCTCCAGTAACGGTTGTATTCTTCGACCTTTTTTTAACCTGAGATATTCGGAAAAATTCGTTCGTAGTCTTTGTTGTTTTTCAAAGTTTTCAAACATGAAGTAGTCTTCAAGCCAATGCGTATGTATACTTGTGTTTAAGATTACTTAGACTTGAATGGCATTCCTGGCACTTCTGGCCTGTTTGCTTGCAGAAGTTAAAATGGCTTCGAATGTTTCCGCTAAATTGTCCGTGTGAAGCTTCTTTGTATGTATAAATCGCGTCGTTTCTATTTCCTTGTTGGCTTCATCTCGCTCACTAACTCCCACTGCGCGATTCCACTGCTCCCAGATAAAATAAGTCATACAAAATAATTATTACATATTATGACAAGTGCTTATACACCCCCGAAGAGTCAGATAAATATATTATCGGATAAAAATAGAAAAAAGTATTGCAAGTTATTGCCAAACAATGTAAGCTTAGTCAAACTTCCACATTACAAATAGTAATATTATTTTTAATGGCTAACAATAAAACTAATTTAAAAAATACTGTAGCTTTTATTTAAATATTATGTTTAATACTGAATGACAGTCTTACCTTCAGATGATACTGCAATAATACTTTCAAGAACAAAATCTTTACTGATAGACAGAAAGGCACTGTTGGTTATTGCAATTAAAAGTAAAGCGAGAAAGGTGTACTTATGCTGAGGGTTTATAAGGTGTGAGCAACGGAATTTTGATTCAGAGAAGGCCTTGGAAATTTTAGGTTTTAAGTAGGTAGTAGAACTACTACAGATCATTGAGAACTACTCTCAGTCACTAACTGACACACCTACTTTAAATGCATTTTAGCATTTTAGTTCTGATTTCGGAGCTCCCAACAATCTTTAATCAAGAAATTTTTAAATAAAATTAAAAATTTATTAAAGAAGATGAGCTATATGGCCCCCACCTACATCTCTACGCAATGCAACTCTCCTTTTAACGGAATCGATAGTATTATGGAGGATACAAGGTGTTATTAATTTTTTCTATTTTGTTGCTAATTAGATAAATTACTACCATAATTCTCTTTTGTACTTCATTAAATATGAATGTCATTATTAAAAACTGATTTTTTTTCAAAAACTGTTTATCTGACAGCTCTTTTAAAAAAGTGACAGTTTAAAATGTTTAAACTAATTCATACGATTCAAAATTGCACATGACCGATATGTCTATCTCTTTCTTTCAAGGCCAACTATGAATCAAAATTCCGTTGCTCACACGTTATGTCTATTTGACTTTATTCGTGCATGAGCACTGACGTTTCTAAGAAAATAAAAAAGTGGTATCGAGCTATTTGATCTTCTAAAAAATGAGTTATTACAATTTCAAAAAAATGGGCCACTACAAGTAACACTACTTTTGAATGTCTAGATGGGTAATTTCTACCAGTGTGGGACGTCCAGATTCTATTGTGAGTACCTGGGTAGCACGTTTGAAGTTCCCAGATAAGCTACCACGAATAAGCTCAAATTTTTCATTTTCACGTATGGAATCGCTTCACATACACATTGGGAAGAAACACATTAAACGGACTACATATCACGCTATCAGTCGAAGAATCACCGAATATTTAACCTTACTCTCAAACAAGCCATCCGCATAACTGGTGTTTCTTCCTGGTTAATGAACCTACCATGTATTATACATAGTTTAGGAATCACAGTAAAAAGGACTAATAAAAACTTAAGCTAAGTCTGTTTATTTTGTAGAATAAGTTAGCGTAAGTATTTTTAGATAACAAAGTTACAACAGTGGATTACCGCAAGTATCGCTTGCCTTCTAGTTGAGAAATTCTACATGGTGATATCTCCTGCCAGTGCCTTATAGTTATAACTAATTTTAGTTTTATAATGCGATACTTATTTTATCCTATCATCCTCTTAACATAATTATCAAACACACAATTTTAAGGAGGATTGAGAAAAGTTACCTTTCTGGGTAAATTTTTTGTCGCTGGTACGTGTCATCGGTCATTATTGCTATGATACTAATAAATCCCATTTTTTCTCTGCAGACTATGTTAATTGCCTTCTTTTCGATAACTTTTAAATATAACAACAAAAAACAAGATTTAATGAACAGATGAAAGTAAAAACATGTTTTTTTTTGTTTGTAGAAAATTACTTGATCTCTCTATAAATACAATCAAGAAATATAACGACTACCCCCAAAACACCTCAATCGTTATTACGCTATGTTGTTTGCACGGTTCTTTCAATATTACCTATTAGATGCTCTTCTTTTATATATAATAACTATAATAAATAACAAGGAGGGCGTAATACGCTTTGTTCTTTGTTAGCAATCTTCGGCAGTAATACAATATACAGGTTGGAAATGCATGGACTTGGTATGGGGCTATAAAAGTGTTCATAAACATAGAGAAACGATGTCTTAAAGACTATTTACGTTAGTATTTTACAATATTATATTATTTTACAGTATTATATTATTTTTCAATATTATACTGTACTGTACTGTACTGCACTGCACTGCACTAAACTTTCATCTGTAGCATTCAGAAATCAGTAACGGCCTTCTTTGTATCGTTCGTATTCTTTGTGTTCTTTGTAATGTCTGAAATTGAAAAACAATTCAATAGGAATTCCATATGGAGGTATTATATGCCTCCAAATCTTCAATATATATAAATGACTTTTGTAATGTACTGCGAAACACAAATCATCCAAATCATCAAATACGTTCGTATTTGATTAATCATCTGCATAGTTCTATGCAGATGATTCATCATTACTAATTAAACTAAAAAACTCAGAACAGTTATCCAACGAAGTCTTAACTGTGTTAAATACTGTCAAGACTTGGTTTATAAGAAATAAGTTAGTCTTAAATAATGAAAAAACTAAATATGTATTATTTGGAACAAACCGAACAAACTTGGAATTAGAATCAATTACGATTGGTAATGAAGAGATCATTCTGGATGAGTCAACAAGGATTTTCGGATTCAACCAGATTCCTCATTATCCTGGACAGAACATATTTATATCTAAAGTTATCTAAAAACTTAAATACTGTGATATATAGCATGAGAGTTATCAAAAAACTGTTAATATCCAAACATTAAAAACATTTTATTATTCTTGTTTTGTTTCAAAATTAAAATATGGGATTTTATTTTGGGGTGGAACAACTGCAATTAACATTAACGGAATGTTAATTCTACAAAAACAGGCGATTAGGGTTGTGTTTGACAGAAGTTTCTTTAAAAGAAATAACATGTTAACTGTAGTTGGAAAGTATATGTTACGGGTAATGTTAGAAGAGTGAGTAAACCTAGGTTTACCCGGGTTAACTTAACACTACCCAAAATCTCTGGGTAAAGTCCAAAATATAATTAAAATAAATTGTAATTTGGACTTTAACCGTATAAAACTAGCACTACCCAGTGCCGATTGGGTAATGTTAGGTTAATAATTGTAATAAGAACAATGTAAACAAGACATAACTTTTATTCGAAAAATTCACAAGTAACTCCAAGAAACACTAATAAAATAGAGGTTGACTAAATAAAAATAAGTAATTCACACAGGTACAGGGTACACACTAACAGAGGAACTGTATAAATAAGTGTCTAAATATTGCATCGACTTTCATTTCTTGTATTAAAATAATATTAAAATTACAATATTGAAGCCCCTTTACGGTTTATTACTCCCTTTCCCACAAACATAGTGTGACTAAATAACTTATTTATATTTGAACATGGCAAACTGCCGTTACACTTAGAATTGCAAGAATTCTCTACAGCCTTGCACTGACATCTCTTAGTAACACATTTTGTTTTACAATTATACCTCTTATAGCCTTGGCTTCCTGAAAGCAATTGTTCAGTTGCAAGTTGACGTACTCGTAAGCTTTTTCTTTCCGGGGAAACATTTTCAATATAAACAAGTTCATCCTGGCACAGAAAACTGGTTAGTCCGAAACAGTTCCGCTATTGTTCCGTGCTCGTTTCCTAGCTTATAAAAACCTTTGTCAGTAATTGTATAACTGTCATTAGAACGTTCAGGAAATCTCCCCTACCCCTATCAACATTCGGGATTGAGATTCTCATCGTGTTTTCCACAGAGCATGGAGCAATTTTAGAATTTCATAAAACTTTCATCTCCTTAGCTTGATTTTCTAAATTCTATAACGTTGAAATTCACAACCCATTATTTGTTTGATGGTCACTGTTTAAAACCAAGCTTCTCCGTTGTTTGGTTGTCACTGGTTTTCCCTTTCTTTCGGTTACATAAAAGACCTTTCAGTTTATAGAAAGGTAAAAATCTTCAAATATTTAAAAATAATACAATATACAGGGTGATTTCTTTGTAGGTCTTTTTGTTTTGGGTTTTGTTGTTCGTTGGTGTATTCTTGTTCCTGCCCGTCTGACCGTGTATTTTAATTGGAAGGTTCTTCCCCTTTGTGTCCGTACCTACATCTATACATATACCGGGTCGGAGAAAAACAACCAAATATCGAAGGGTGAAGCGAAAACCCCCTAAGCAAGGCTTTAAACATACAGCCGTGGGTCTTCGAATGGTGGGATGTTTGTCTAAATTTGTATGTATTATGTGTCATTTTATTTATGTATATGTATATATTTATTCAATGTGTTTACAATTTATGCATGCATGTTAATTTTAAGGATAAAACGAGATCTCGAATAGTGGAATTGTTGTAGGGTAGTTTTAAGTACAACCAACTGTGATACAAATCACCATTCACCTTTTTTTGTTGAAACATTACATTTTTTTCTATCTGCACAATAGAAAATAGTTGCAAGTAAAATAAAGCCCTACTTAGAACGTTTACATTTCACTACGTGCGTTTTATTTATTTATTATTTATTTATTTGTATGATTTTAATATTGCTTTTCAGTTCATCATTTGTAAGTATATATGTACGGTACGGCCAGAATTGTGGAAGTTGCCCATATTTTAGTAGAAGATCTATTTCTTCGTTTGTCTGATAAGCTTGAAGCTTTAGTAATAAGCATTGTTTTTAAACGAAGTGGCGCTTGTTTTTTTTATCTTTTATATTTTGTATTACCCCGCCCCTCTCCGACTTATTGGGGGCTAGCTGGCAAAAACTAAAGCAGTGTTATTTGGATCAAGCTGATACTTCCAGCACAGCTACATTTTGGTTGGTTAAGTGTTTCTTTATATAAAAATAGCCTTTGTGTTTCTGTAGGTTATAATTCAACAGAGCATCTATATTTATTCCCTTTCTACAAATTTCACACAAGCTTCTTAACTCTTCACTTGTGCTTAGTGGTCTGAAATTGCATTTAGATTCTTCTGCTGAACCCAATGAATCTTCCACTTCCTTTTCCATATTCATGCCCATATGAAGAGTTTCTGAAGTTTCGTCTCAGTCTTTACAATTTTCTTGTTCCAGATCTGTATTCTTAAAATTTTTCTCATCGTGTTCTTCATCCAATTGTGGTTCAGTACTATATTTATGGCTAAGGTTTTAGAGCTCTTTTTCAGTATGGAGATTCGCAATAACTTCTCGTTGAGAAGAAGACGACGATAAACCAACTATAAGGAGCTCATTTTATTCCATCATTAATTGCTCTATTTTTCAGGAGTTGCACGAATCTTAAACCTTTCGACCATGCTTTCAATTTTCGTCACTCATCTACGTCATTAACATATTCTGCAGGTCTTGATTTGCCCTTTCTACGCTTTTCCATGAACGATTTTCAGACCACTTCACATTGAACATAATTTTTCAGTTACGTGATTAGCAAATTCGTGTCCATTATCTAACTGAAGATTCTTCTTAGCTTCTCGACGCCGCTCACTGAACATAAATAAATCATCGTTTCAACCGTCGGTATTGCAAAGTAGTCTTAGATTTAGCTTCCTTTGCATTTTTAACTGAGTTAATCATTTACAGATACTGCTCGTTATTAAAGCAAAAACAATTTGTTTCCTTTCCAGACACAACTCTTGAAGTTTTGTATTAAAACGTTCTCGAAAGACAGCACGTGATTTCTGTTCCGACGACATTTTGACACTGGTCGCGTACCAAGTGCTCAAGAAAGATGGAACATCTAACACTACCCAATCGGCGTTGGGTAGTGCTAGGTTTATGCAGGTAAAGTCCGAATTAGAATTTATTTTAATTATATTTCGACTTTACCCAGAGATTTTGGGTAGTGTTAACTTAACCCGGGTAAACCTAGGTTTACTCACTCTTCTAACTTTACCCGTAACATATATACAGATTATCCGAAAACCAATCTAAACATACAAAAATAATGAGTGCAACAAGGAAGACATAAACAATACGGGTAGCACTACAAAGATATCATGGCTAAGATATCATATAATCATGGCTAGGTAAATTTTTAAACTTAGAATTTCTCTCCAATAACAAACAAACAAGCAAAAACATCTGTGATAAGTATTGTATCTGTCATTAAGAGCATAAAATCCATTTCTCCTTTAATCCATTTAATAATTTGAATTTTTTCTTTCTGCCTATACGACATTTTGAACTTTCTAAGATTCTAATGACAAATTGTGATAATAATATATTAAAGTATTAGTTTCATAAGACACGTTTTTAGCGCACGCGTCCGAGTTTAGAAAACGACCCGCGTAGCGGGGACTTTTCTAAAGAGGACAAAAGGATAGTATTAAACTGCACAGTAGCAGAAAAGTGTCGGCGTACCATAAACCACATGTTATGCAATGAAACGGTTAGCGCTTTTTATTAACGATATTTATTAAGTCCTGTTGAACACAGTGGACAAGAACGACTTCCGGGCTTGGACCATGTGGTATTGAGAACAACGAAAGAACTAGACTTTCTGTTTTTTTTTTCTAGTTCTTTTCTTCGTTTTCAGTATGACAGGGTCCAAACCCGGAAATCGTTCCTTGCCCATTAACTCAGACCGTAAACGTCTTTGTGTTCGTTAATCTTATATCAGTTGAAATAATGGAGGTACCCGCCCCTGTAATTTAGCGTTGCAGCACATTCTTCTGCTTATTTTTATAAAGATACTTTTTATATCAAAACGGATGAGTTTACAAGAAAAATTTAAGAACATCTGGAATATTTCAAAGTTTCACCTAGTATAAAGGGAGTTTCATTCGAGCACTTTGACATAAATTACAACTATGATTATAACATTTATAACAATTACGTTTTATTTCAACTAAAATATCTAGCGACTTCTTGTTTGTTTATAAAATGAAAAAAATCAAAAGTTATTTTGGCTAAGGGAAAGAGAGAGGTTTATCACAGTTACTGTTCATTGACATTAGAAAAAAAACTTATCACAAGGAACTATAGTTATCAATACTAATTATTAATTTATTAAACTAATTTACAAATGAGCAAAACAAAATACTGTGTTACATCAGCTGAAAGTTTATTATTATTGTATTCTACTATAGTTATAAAATAAAATGAAAATAATAAAATATGGTGATAAAATCAATGACCGTGGAAGAAAGGTTGCCCTCCTACAGAGATTATTTTTTATAAATATGTACCATTAGTTTAAAAATATATCTTTAATTAGAATATCCTCTAATAAGATAATTTTATATGACAATACATTTATTTTTAACTTTACATATTTTATGATTGCTTTACAAAAAGGAAGCGCATCTTTTCCAGAAATGTGAAATAGCAAAATGGTTTAACTTCACTAATTTCGACCTTTAAAATAGATAATGCCAATGGAAAAACCATTTTTTTATAAGTTCACTTAGTATACTTACCATCAAAAATTGGTTTTGACAAAAAGGTTGTTACTACTTTTAACACCTAAAAGAGGAACATGGATGCATTACAGATGTAATAATTAATGCCAATTTTTTATTAAAAGTTTGCTTGTTCCTACTTATTAATAACCTATCCGGCATCCACTACATCTTGCTTCTAGAATTTTTGGCAAGCGAACATAAAAACATTCGCCATCCCTGGTGTAGATTGCCTTAAGGTCCAAGTGTACCCAAAAACGTGTGTTATTTGTTTCATAAATAATATAATAATGTGATAACTTTGGTTTTAAGTTAATAGTCTAGGAATGTTAAAAACTTGCTTACCTAACATGTTTTGGAAAAAAAAATTTTTATTTAAATTATTTCACATGTTATACGTGAAAAATTAATTTTAGAAAAACTGTACATTCAAAATTAACCAAGATTATACCACTTATATTTCATAGTATTTGAAATATTTTCCCAGAATTTTAAGAAAATCGTATGTCTAGCGACTAAATTATTGCCAAAAAACCTGCTATTTGCCAAAAAAACTGCTATTTTTGGCAAAAAGGAGGTAATAGTTTAGTCCCTAGAGATACGATTTTCTTAGAATTTTGGGAAAATAGTTCAAATACTATGAAATATAAGTGGTATTATTTAGATTAATTTTGAATGTACAGTTTCTCCAAAATTAATTTTTCACGTATAACACAAGTATAAATTAATAAACTTTTTTTTCCAAAACAAGTTAGGTAAGTAAGTTTTTAACATTCCTAGACTATTAACTTAAAACCAAAGTTATCACATTATTATATTATTTATTAAACAAACAACACACGTTTTTTGGGTACACTTGGACCTTAACCAGTCTCGGTTAATAAAATGGGAAATAATTGAGTCAAATTAGAAACAATGGCGGAAAGTTGAGTCAAGCTCTTGGATTTTTGCATAGGTATTCCTTGTAGGTTGTTAAATAACCCCCTAAAAGTCACTATCTGTAGGAGGCCCCCTAACAGTTTTTGTCGTTCTTCTCGAAAACTGATAGGTTTAGCCAGATGAAGGAGGTTAGGTAAAATAAAGTTTATTCAATTCCCTACCAAAAATGTCCGCATGTTTTTTCCTACCTAGTCTTGTTTAGACTACTCTTGTACTGCAAATTTTGTTATATTTTGAGTATAATCTTTTTTAACTACTAAACCGATTGATTTCAAAACTACCCAAACTTTGAAGAGCTGTATCTCGGCAACGATTAGGTTGAGAGACGTCGTTCTGCACTCAAAGTATAGCAAATCTAGTCTGCTTTAAAATTCAAAATAACTACTTTCGCTGTGAAACACCAAACCAAAGAAAAAGGTCGAAATCTTCATCATTTTTCCAATCTTTAATAAAGGCCCCAACATATCCAAAAATCAGAACTACCCGTTTTCCAAGGTAAAATGTATAGATTGACTGGACTATATAGCTACTTCACGACGAATATGAGACCCCAAAATTACCGTCATTCGGGGTGGCATTGATATTTTTTTAAGTTTTCTGTTGTCGTTCTGTTAATACATAGCTCTGGGTTGCCAGAAAAATTATATGGATTCAATATACTTTCCTCATCACCCTTTCCTGGTTTGAACCGTATACACGAAAAAATTAACTTGAAAAAAATTTTTACCCTCATATCAAGGCTATACCCTTTTTGGGGTCACTTTGATAACCACTTTGAAAGCGTATAGAAATGCTATAGTGATATTGTGTATCAATTTCACCACAGAAATATATACGTACATCTATTTCTGTTATCAAATTTTTTGGTAGCGGGGTGATGTTGATAAGTATTATAAATGCTGCGTAGTCAAAGACACTCCATACATAAGATTTCTGTATTTGAACATGTCGTTACAAATATGAACATAGGTCAAGAAATACAAAACAGAAAAACACATTATTGCTTCTATACGTCAACAGTCTTTTTAAAGATGTATCTCACAATACGATCGCCACGCTTCTCGACTAAAGGTTTGGGTAAAGCCGCAATGATGTCCTCAGACGTTACTACAAACACGTCTTCTTCAACCATTTTACAGATCTGTTTCGTGGTGTCAATTGATTTCAACCCAACAACTTTTAAATCGTTGCCCGTGTTCTCTTGAACCATGGCCACGTATCTGTACATAATGGACCTTCTAGTGCCAGACCTCACCTTTACTAATATGAAACCCTCTTCTTCTAAACTTCCGTATATTCGGATTCATCGCCCTGCAATTCAGAAACGTCAATTTCATCTCCAGATGACAAGTCCTGACAAGGTGCATCTTCGGAAGAAGTTGAGCTAATGCATGGGCTCTTACGCCCAGAGATACTTCTACCAGGAATAACTTCAACTCTTTTCTTTTTTCTTGGTTACCCTCGTTTTGGTAAACTTTTGAATGGTTTTTCTTTTAGGAATTCTAACAATGTATTATTTACTGCTTCTCCTACGTTCTCATCATTTGGTTCTGTTCTATCGGGTAACTTACTTAATACCTTCTCAGGTTCCAGAGGACATATCCCGGTTGCTTTAAAACCACTGATAATGATTTTTTAATTGAGCCTTCAACATATTTTGAATCCATACAGGTCAAAGTGGTGCGGAGAAGCTTTGGAAATTCTTCTTTCTTCAGAGATGCGGCATTGGGGGTTTTCTTCTTCCATTCCGAGAATTCTTCCATTCATCACGTCGGGGTCACCATATGTAGCGAGGTTAACACTGAGGTGGAGTGTTAGGGCTACTTTTATTAATTCTTTGTAGAAGGAAATAAAACGCAAATTTACTTCTACGAATTATTTATTTGATTCTACTAGTTTATTGATTCGCGTTGCCTAGTACCATTTCGTATCTATGCAAAAATATATATGAGTTGTGAGTCGTTCACAACAGTACTGACCTCCATGCTATTTTCAGTGGTCTAAAAAAGCACACGTCAAGTGGTTAGGTGAGATGTATTGTATTCGCCGGGAGGCACATCAAAGATATATTGTTGCGTTCACATAAGTCCAAAACTTCGTATGTGAAGTGGAACGCAAGGTTGTCGCCAATCAGCACTTTTTTCCAGGCAATCTTGAAGCATGGAGAAGAAAACAAGAAATAAACCAATCGGTAAAAACATTTGCGTCTATCCATCCGCTTTGAGTTCTATTAAATCTTGCTCCTTCAGCACAGCATCGTCTATCACAACATGGAACTCCTCTTGGTGCATTTTCGGTCCACCTATCCCAGATGTGTTCAGACTCACCTAATCCCGAACCACAGAACATGACCGATATAGCGGATTTGCTAAAGTTTACTAAATTAGTTGGATATTTGACGCCTCTCTTATATAACATGCGTTTACGGCTAGGGTCGTCAGCCATGTTTGTTTCATCGTAATTGAAGAGGTTTTCGACAGGAAGATCCCTGACAGTTTGTTCCAAATTCTGAAACTATTCTTTAATCGTATCCTTTGAAACATTAGTTCTTGCCCTTTTGATGTTTGCAGCTAGTCTTTGTGTCACAATATCTTTGTGGGGTTGCAAAAGAGATTCAACCCAGACGCGACCCGGTGTATTGTTTTTAAATTTTAGCACACTACGCCCCTGTCTGTCCAATAAGTTCTTGGCAATAATCTGTATATCTGGTATTCTCTGCACGCCACAGCTCCTCGAACAATCTGTTTTTCTTCATCATCAGAAAAAATAGTTTGGTCACTAGCTGTTTTCGAGTGTAAGCCCTTATATTTGTTGTATAGAGTTCCATATAGTATGTTGGAGTCTTTGTTGAGAGCCCACTCCTCCTCTATTACTTTTTGAAGGTCGTTTTCTAAATTTTCGATAGCGAAATCCTTGTATTTACAGCTATCAAGCTTTCTTGTGTATTTTCGTAGCATACTGTCTTACTGACAACCTTCACACCTGTAAGCAACAAATATAGTTGGAGTGACTTTGATAATCAATGCGGTGACATTGATAATAATCAAAGTAACCCCGTAATAAGAAATTCCTTCTGAAGAAAAAGATGGAAGTTCTGTAGCGAAAATGAATACCCTAACCTCTATTTGAAACTACACAAATCAATAAAACACTTACCTTAATAACCTTCATTCGCAAATATATGTAGTACATCCACATTTATATGTGGACTAAAATACGCAAATAGTTGCTTGAATGCCGGCCCCAGAGATGAAACAACACTACTGAAAAGAAGCATGGCTATCACTATGGCGTCAGATTAAGCTGGGCGCGAATTCTGAATTTGAAATTAAAGTTTCTAATTCAATCAAAGGCAACCCTGGAATCAATGTCACCCCGAATGACGGTAAGGCCTTTTTTCAGACAGATTGACTGGACTACTAGGAAAAATTCGTTGACATCCGGACGTGTCGTGGTACAGTCAACTTTTACCTTAGCATCTTAAGTTTAGTTAAGGTTTTCTGCAGTTTTTCTTCTGTTATTAATTAGCTGTAACACAAATGTGGGATTTGTGCTTTACCACCTGTAAGTCGGTTGCAGCTGCAAGACGGGCCTGCGTAATAATAATAATCGTCAATAATAATTCCCGCGCAAGTTTCACAGCTTCTGGGACCTGGTTCTCCAGATAACGGAAGTAGTAATTATTATTGGTGCAAACCGGGTGAAAATTTTGTATTGGCAAGTTAATTCTTAGGCGTTAATTGTACTAGTCAGTGTTTTATCCAACCCAATGAATATTGGGTGTTTCGCCTTTTTTAAAATTTTTCTAATTTTCTTTATTTATAAGATCTTGGTATCGAGTGAATTTTTTTCTTGAATGGTTTTGCTATAAAATTGAAATACACGATTTAATTTGTTATTAAGATTGTTATTAACTTACACGCCAAAATTGATTTTGTATAAAAATACAATACTTCGAGCTAATAAAGAAATATTTTAATACACCCTTACGACAATTTTTAGCAAAAGACTATTTTTGATATTGGTCGCCTTAAAAAAAATACGATTATTATTAAATTATTAAGATTCATCATCATTATCAGACCGCTATTAATTGGTATGTTTAGTTAATTCTCACTTGATCTATGTTATCTCCAAGTTTTTTACAATTTGTATCAAGATCATTGTCTTCATAAAATAGCTATCGCTGTAATTAGCAAGGTATCTGTTTAGTATTTTCATATTGAGCTATTGTTGTTAATCCAAATTGTTTAAGATGATGCAATATTTGCTGTAATAACAATCATATTTAAAATTATACATACTAATAATGGTTTTTGATAACACAATTTAATTGTGATAATAGGTCAAGGGGTTGCACTAATTTATTGATATATAAGCTGTACCTTCCTTATTCATCGACACAGTCTAGTTGACAATAACTTTGTGCTAAAACCAAAATCAGCCAATATGAACAAGTTCATAACTATTTTCTTAGCCGCTTTGGCTTTCCAAGTAAGATTAATTAATTACTATTTCTTTACAATACTAGTGATTAATTCAATTATTTTTTTTCTAGACTGTTCTCGTGGGTACAGTACGCACCCAACAAGAACGCACTCGTGAAGCACAAGATATTTTACAAGTCATTCGTTCTGTCAGCAACGATGCCTCTAATTCTGTCCAAAACTTGGAACTTGGGAACCAACAGGTCAAAGTCGTCCTCGTTGCCGAAGCTAATGAATTCGCTCATCGTGTACATCAAGTCAACTATCGTTTACAGCAAATTGTAGGTTTATATCTTAAAACTACATTGAATCATCTTCAATACAACAACTTATAGGCTCAACACAACCAAAATGGACAAGGTCAGAAAGTCCTTTTAGAAGTATTAAGTGGTCTCAATGATCTGGTACATAGTGTACAACAAGCTCTTCAACATGAACCAAGTCAACTCCAGTCCGAGCTCAAAACCCAACTTAGAAACGTTGTGCCCCAAGCTGAGAAATTGGTATCCGTTATTCAACAACAAGAGAAAACTGAAGGTAACAATCGAATTAACCTTAATATCAATTGTTTATATTTACCGAAGTAAAATCGTTCTGGTAGGCATCAACGAAGCACTATTGAATAATCTCGATAACCTCGTAGTAGCTGTCCAACAAGTACATGTTCGCAACACGATTCAGAACCTCAACCAAGAAGAAGTTAAAAGCAAAGTTCAAGCAGTAGTTAACGAAGTTTCTAATGTTGTTCAAGGTGTTAACGTTAATAACGCTGATGCTTCTCGTCGCCTAGTTCGTCTCTCTCAGCGTCTTGCTCAACAACTAGATGAAGTTATCCGTCAACTCCAAAGAGAAGTATATACTTTTTTATTGCTTTGGTGCTGTATAAAAATAGATAATTTAATTAAATTAAACATTATTTATAGGTTCGCCAACAACAAGGAGAAATTCAAAATAATGTCCGCCAAATTGTCAACAAGCTTCGTGATATTCGCGTTTCTTTGGAACAAGCTCAAGTAGACTCTTCAGTAAATGATTTGAGGAATCAACTTAAGACGAATATCAACAATGTTGGTGCTCAACTTGAAAGATTGGTTCAAGTTGTTCAATCTGATGTCGTTAGCGGACAAGGTAATTTTTTCAGCGCATAGCAAAATGAAATACAGTATGTTTGTAATCTTTACAGAAGCTGTCAACTTAAGAAATGTTATCAACAACGTCCTAGCTCAATCTTTGGTTGCTGTTAGACAAGTTCAAAGAAACATTGTCGCCCTAGCTGAGAATAACCAAGAAAACTAGCTGAAGTCTGGTTTTTCATAATAGTTTAAATTATTATAATTCTGGTTATTTTAGTAATCATCTTAGTATGTAATGCGTCTTTTAAATAAATTTTTTATGCAATATTACTTTTTTATTTGTAATGAAAGTGAAAGCAGAAGTGAATATTTTACCAAACAGCTGTTGACTTCCTTTGAATCTCCTACATCAATAAACTACATCATCCGTTATGCTAGATACAAAACTACACAATAGAAATTGTTCTAAAATAGGAGCATGTGCATCTGCAGCCATTTTTACTTGACTCTATTAAGGAAGTCTGCCTGAATGACTTGCCTATAAGTAGGAAACCTTACTATAACATTATTTTATGTTATACGAATATAGTATTTTAACAGATAAAAGATTTAACAATATATGAACAGTAGTAAAAGCTAACTTTGCGTAGAGGCATCATTTACTCACATGATATAGCTCATTTTGCCGGTCTCGGCGAGCAGAACTACTTTGTCTTTGGTGTGTCTGGAAATTCCTACTGTGCACAAAGTTATGTCAAGAAAACTACCTGCTAAAAAATGGTCTCTCTTGGTGGTTTTAAAAGTTTTTTATGGATTCCGAATGTCTCCCACTATAAGCCGCATATCTTCAGAATCTACGATATATTGTGTTTTAGATGGAGTTTTAGAGTTCTAGTCCAAAATGTATAGTACAAAACTACAACGAAATCCTCGTTCTTGTTTATTTCGACGAATATCGCTCCAAACTATGTAGTGCTAAAGGTCATTCGAAACGAGAGCTACACCATAATCTATGTGGTTTTTAGTTTTTGACATACTTAATATGGCAAGTAAAGATAAGCCTAACATATTATACATTTTCAGAATCCACTTGCCTAGGGGAATAACTTTACCTTGTGTATCACCTTAATGTAAACACTCCTGGAAAAGTTAGATTAAGTGATCTTCCTTTACAGTACGAACTTTAGGTTAAAATTTGATTTAGGTTAGATTTCTTAGAAGATTATTTAATTTAATTTAATTTAATTTATTATTCTGAGATTACAAAAACATATAATACAATAAAATTTCAATATTAATTCATTTGTTATAATAATGTATTTCAAGGAGGGAATTCAACAATGTTGTTCTTCCATTCCCCCCCTTGTATAATTTAAGCAAAATAACATTATGAGTGAACTTAATGATTATAATTATAATTTCCAATAAAAGTAAAGTAAAGTTGGGTAAATATGAGAATAATAATAATAATAGTAATAATAATAATATCAGTATTGACTGATTGCGAAGTGGCACATCAATGACGATCTACATTGTATTGCTTAATCAATGCTTTTTTGAATTGTCCAACCGACAATGTCTTGAAAGATGAAGGTACATTATTGTAAATTTTTGCGACATTGTAGCTAAATGATCGCTCGTAGAATGTAGTATTATGCTTGGGGATAGTCAACAGACCTCTATGTCGCACATTTATATTGTGTACATCTGTTCTATACCTTATCTTATTATATAAATAGGGTGGCTGCCTATTGATTATGATGTTATGATAGAACGCTGCAGTCTGTATGTAACGCCGTTGTTTCATATTAAGCCATTCTGTCTCTACTAATTTTAAAGATATATGTGCAAACTTAGGAATTCCATATATAAAACGTAAACAAGAGTTTTGAACACGTTGTATACGCTGTGACGTATCAAAGTCAAGACAAGGGCCATAGACAGGTATGCAATAATTAAACTGTGGCAACACAAGTGATTCACTTAATAAAATCTTAGCGTTTTTGTTTAAGTAATCTTTATGCGGGTAAAGAAGTTTTAAATTGTAATAGGCTTTTTGTATATATTTATTGACTTGTTTTTTTAAATCTAACCGTTTTATCAAGAACTAATCCCAAATTTTTGGCATTTTCGACTATTGGGATATCAGTATCTCCAATCTTTATGGGTGACAATTGGTAATTATTAATCGTTTTTCCCAATAGTAAAATACAAGATTTAGATGGATTTAGAATTAGAGCATGATTAGTAGAGAACTCATTTATAGCTTGTAAATCATTATTCAGCGTATCAACGGCATTCCTTACATTATTTGAACTGAAGGAGTAGTATAATTGTGTATCATCAGCATACATGTGAATATCACAGGCCCCAACACAATCACAAAGACCTCTGGTATACAGGGTAAACAGCAGAGGCCCTAGTATGGAACCCTGCGGCACCCCTCTTATAACATCAACAGACGTAGATACCGCATTGGATGTCTTAACTCGTTGTGTTCTGTTGTAAAGATAATTTTGAATTAAACCGACTGCATCATCACTAAGACCTATGTGGTGCAATATACCAAGCAGCAAGTCATGATTTATTGTGTCAAATGCTTTGCTGAAGTCTAACAGAGCCAAAAATGTACTTTTTCCTTCATCTTGTGCTTTCAGAATGTCATCTGTTATCTTCAACAAAGCGGTTGCACAGCTGTGCCCAGATCGAAACCCTGACTGACTGACAGGCAGCAAATTATTGCACTCTAAGTACTTTCTAATTTGTAAATTGATTATCTTTTCCACGATCTTTGAAAGTGTTGGTAAAATGCTAATCGGTCTGTAGTCCTTATACTCTACAGGTTGCTCGATCTTCGCTATTGGAGTTACAAGAGCCGACTTCCAGCTGTCGGGAAATATATTTTCTAAGAAGCAAGAGTTAATAATATGTACTAAGTATTGCAATATAAAGGGACAACATAACTTTATCATTGCGATATTTAATCCATCAGATCCTGTAGAAGTGCTATTTAGTGAATCGATTGTTTTTGAAATTGTATTACTATCTATAAGATTGAATTTGAGAACGGCATTATTATGTAAATCATTATTTTTGTAGAAATTTAGTACGTGTCGAGGAACTGAAATTTGTGGGATACTATTCACAAAATAACTATTAAATTCGTCAGCGCGACCCGTAAAGGAATTGTTTATGTTATTTTTAGATACAACATTTAGCGCTCTGAATTCCTTCTATAGTACTTTAGAATTTTTTGAATGATCAATTTTAAATTGTAGATAAGCTTTCTTTTCATTCTTTATTGCGGTATTTGTGAAATTGCGCAGTGTCCTGTAATATTCCCACGCAGCTGTGGTTTTTATGTTTTTATATTTTCTTTTGGCCTTATCCCTTAAGCTCATTAACAAACTAATATTGTCAGTTAGCCAAGGCGGTCGTCTTTTTGTTATTTGGATAGTTTTCCACGGAGCATGCTTATTAAACAAATTTAATATCCTAGTACTTAAAATAATAACTTTTTGATTAATATCATCTTCATAAAATATATCGTCTAAAGAGAGTGATTGCAATTCAGTATAGAAGTTATCAAGGTTAAAGTTTTTGAAGTTCCTATAAGTATAATTAATAGGAGAACACGGCACTATTTGACATAGTAGAGTAAATCTGAAAGCAGATTCTGTTGTCCGTGGTACATTGAAAGGTAAAAAGGTATCGAGTACGTTATCGGATGCTATTTAGGGTGTATATCAATCCCCTAAATTCGTCTGGCGATATCGGTGTCCAACGAAAAAACAGCAAATCTAGAATACTTGATTTGCTATCCGGCTATATTAAAATAAATACGATCCCTAAAGTATTAAGCGAGTTAGAGGTAGTTTTCACTCATGAATTATCATTAGATAAACGGAAGGATACTCACTAGATTAGCTTCTAACTCCCTTATGATGCGTATTTCAATTTCTACAAACATAGAAAGATGTTTATATCTTAATATCTTTTGGACGATACAAGATATCAAAAAAGTTAAAAAAATAATTGTTTTTAGTTCGAGATTTTACAATCCAACGCTTTTTGAAACTTTGAAATTGGCTAGACAGTAACGAAGATATGACCAATTTATTCCGACAATGTATAAATTACTGCTAATCAGCGATCGTTCTATCTCTATTTTCATCCGTCTTCCGTCTCATTCTAACGCACTGCTATGTATGTATGTATGTATGTATGTATGTATGTACTTACCAGGTTCGTAAGTACATACAACTATTACCACAATATTGAAGTTACAAATGCAGGTGATTTAACATTTTGTTGAAAAAAATTATAAAATTCTTACTGTTTTTGTAAATACGACATTAATCTTAACACGGAGAGTTCTTCAAGTTATTCTATAATATACGATGACCTATTACATACATTTAAATTTCTTTAAATTTATAAAAAAAGAAACAGATACACAGTTATAAAAAATGTGTTGTGTAAAACGGGCGGGAAACTTCGGAAATCCACTGCAAGAACTGTGGAAACATTCAAAGGTCAGTGAAAATGAGATTAGATATGCAATAAAGTTATAATAGAGAATTAAGAAAGTTTCTTGATATAACACACAATTCAAGTTTACCGCCTATATAAAATATTTCCACTATGAACTTAAATGTACATAGTAGTCAAAATATATAATAACAAAACTGAATATAAAGGTTATTCTGAAAGCCACTATGTTATAGTAATACAATACTTGGACAAACGTAATTACTGTATATTTTAGACTATTCAGATGTGCAGTAATATCTCGACACCTAAGCATGGCTGCCCACAATGTAGTATTGTCTGAATTGTCAGTTATTTTGTTGAAACCAGTAATGTATCCATTGAGGTACAATCTGTGAACTACACAATTTTGAACTCTACTTAAAATCCACACCAAATTATTTGTATCAGTAGGTATTGAGTATTCTTGATTTTTCGGCAAATAACTAATTTTGCGTTTCGTTCGCAATGTGGCAAAGGTATTCTAGTCTTGGTATACTGAGAGTTTGACAAGGAATGGAAGTTTTGAGGCGCAAGTACTCGCCTTGTCGCTTTTTATTGGAATTCCTACAGATAATTCGTTTTCTGGACATTGCTGAAAAGCTACCATCTGAGCTGCGTGAAAGATATTGCAACCGTTGATAGTTTCCTTTAGCACGTCTACATTGTATGCTGCAAATTGTAAAAAATAATGTCCTGAGCAATGATTAAATTTGTGATTTCTTTAATCACACAAAAGCAAACTTAGCAAATTCAATAGCGATGATGGAATTTTTTGTTTCATGTTATCTTCATTGGAAACAGCTAAAATATCAGCATCTTCCACATCTCGAAGTTTTTTTTTAATTTGCGAGGCTATTAAATAAAGTACACTTTGCACCATAGGTCGATATTCAAAATTCAAATCTTTAAGCATTTTCACCTCGTTATAAATATTATAAATATTGTTTTGTAGTTGTGGGTATATTAAAGTAGCTTCATTATTTTTATAAGATCTGAAAAATACAACGTATTTTCAGTATCCGCAGAAAATACTACGAGTTCAAGTTACCACCCAGTGGGACATATCGGTCCTAAATTGTAACTAAATTATACACTTTTCTTTGGCTCTGTCATGTTTTATTTCCCCAACAATCTTTTCCCAAACCTCGCCACAATTTATCCCTTTGGTTTTCAGAATAACCTTTGTGTTCAGTTTTGTTATTATATATTTTGACTACTATGTACATTTAATTTCATAGTTGAAATATTTTATATATGCGCGTAAACGAGGAATAACAGTTTTTCCACATTAATTTACTTGAATTGTGTGTTATATCAAGAGGCTCTATTAATTCTCTATTATGACTTTGCATATCTAATTTCAGTTTCACTGACCTTTGTATATTTTCCGCAGTTCTTGCAGTGGATTCCTGAAGTTTCCCACCCGTTTTACACAACACATTTTTTATAACTCTCCGTGTTAAGGTTAATGTTGTATTTACAAAAACAATAAGAATTTTATAATTTTTTTCAACAAAATGTTAAATCACCTGCATTTGTAACTTCAATATTGTGGTAATAGTTGTATGTACTGACGAACCTGGTAAGAGCAGTGCGTTAGAATGAGACGGAAGACGGGTGAAAATAGAGATAAAATGATCGCTGCTTTGCAGTAATTTATACATTGTCGGAATAAATTGGTCATATCTTCGTTACTGTCTAGCCAATTTCAAAGTTTCAAAAAGCGTTGGATTGTAAAATCTCGAACTAACAAAAATTATTTTTTTAACTTTTTTGATATCTTGTATCGTTCAAAAGATATTAAGATATAAACATCTTTCTATGTTTGCAGAAATTGAAATATGCATAATAAGGGAGTTAGAAGCTAATCTAGTGAGTATCCTTCGGTTTATCTAATGATAATTCATGAGTGAAAATTAGCTCTAACTCGCTTAATACTTTTGAGATCGTATTTATTTTAATATAGCCGGATAGCAAATAAAGTATTCTAGATTTGCTGTTTTTCCAGTTTTTCCCCCCCGGGGGGGGTGTTGGACACCGATATCACCAGACGAATTTAGGGGATTGATATACACCCTAAATAGCATCCGATAACGAACTCGATAGCTTTTTACCTTTCAATGTACCACGGACATGATTTCTAGATGCGTTTTTTAAGTTTGCGAACTGTACTAACATAAAATATCTAAAATACATAAAATATATATATAAATCGCAGGCTGCTAAATCATGGTATGAGAAATGATAGTTTACGGCATGCTTTTTTTGAATAAGTGAAGGTTGAGAAGTGATAATAATATCTAATAAACGATCTTTTCTAGTGGGTTCCGTCATTATTTGACTAAAGTTTAACGATTCTAGCATATTATTAAAGTATTGCGTAGACGGATTGGCTGCCATTAGAAAATCTACGTTTCCATTCCCTAAACATACAATATGGTCTGAATATGGTGTACACAACATAATGGAATACTCAACTTCATCTATACAATTCTTATAGTTGTAAGTTGGAGGTCTATAAAACACTCCCAGTACAATACTTTTATTATTAATTTTAACTAATACCCATAACTGTTCGATTGATTTACTTGTGTTAATAATACATTTAAAAATACTTTGTTTAATATAAAAAAGAACTCCACCACCCCTACTACCTCGATCCTTACGTACCAGTGTATAATTTTCAATATTGATTGCTCTAGAAGGCACTTCTTCTGATAACCAGGTCTCACTCACGGCCAAAATTTCGAAATTTGATATTATATCTCTGATTTCATTGATCTTTGGTAGTAATGAACATACATTAATGTTTCCAATTCGCAAATAATCTTGTGACATGTAATTACCCTAAAATATAACAAAATTAAAATAATACTAATTAATAATTAGAATAAGAAGTTAGTTAAGTGTTACCAATTAAGACTATGTTGAGAGTTTTAGTTGAAAATTATAAAAAACAAAATAAAATAATTTACTTAATCTAATCTCGTAAAATGACTAATAATTACAAAAGAAAATATACACTGAGAAAAAGGTTTATTAGATGTAACTAAAATTTATTTGAGGTAATCAAATACTAAAGTTGAATACGGCGAAAGAAAGATACAGTAATATGAACCAAAGGCTTAAGTTCGATATTACAATTAAGCAATAATTTAGTAGAGTCAAGAATTATGTAACTGAAATAAAAGTGTTTCTAAAGAAACAAAGCGGAAAGTTAAGGGGGCGTTATTGGCGCAAAATATTAGCGTCAAAATATAGCTCACGTTTTTCATTCAGTTTTATTTTAATAATCGTTTTTTTACGAAGATAACGTTTGATGTCGATTGCTAAACTGTTAAGGTAGTGTGGATGATAGTTTATAAGGAGTAGATATCTAAAATAAATTTTATAATCGTAGTCGAACATAGCCAATCTTGTAGAATTAACGATTTTTAAAAAAATAACCATAATACAGTCATTATATCACTGTTTAATAGCAAAATCTATGAAAATGCATAAATGTTTTTGCTTGCTTACTTAGTATTGATTGAAATAAAATAGATGTACACGGCGAGAAAATTTAAATATGGCAGCACGAAAATCAGTAATTTTTAGTTGAATGCTTTCTGCACCAGGAAGCGTTGGGTGGTAATATTCGCGGGACATTTAAAAATAATTTAACTTTCCTAATCTTTTAACTATTATTTAATAAATTCCAGAAGTAAATGTTGTTTTTCTTTACTTAAGAGTATGTGACGGTTAATTTTTGAATAAACTATTTCACTCTTAATTAGTCCTGATTAATTTATTAAAACGAATATATATTTTCAATATTTTAATATAGTAATACTTTTCTTTTTCTTAAAACCAGCAAGAACAACTAATATTTTTAAAGATATTTTGCAGTTTTATATTCCCCTTTCTGATTTCAACTACCTTAATTTATTCCTAGGCATTTAAAAATTAATAATCTCAGTTAAACTTAAAATATTTTGAAAGTTCACGTATGTCTGGCAACACTGTGAGCACAAATTTTAGTTTTAAAGAAATTAATTCCGTTTTGGAGACCATACACCATCTTTAGGTGTTTATAGTTAATGAAGCTTCCTATTATGAAAACTGGCGGCGATAACGCGCCCTTAAGTCAAATATATTGTTTGTTTCACAAAACTAAATATAATTCCTACAACCTATGGCTTATTTGCCATAACATAAGTAAAATAGTTGTAACATAGAACTAATTATTTAGATCAACTAAATCTTAGGTTGTAGGAAATGTAGGCCGTCTTCCCGTAAGTATGCTTCAGAATTGTTTCATTCTTCGGATTATTTCTTCATAATTCGAGATTATTTGTAACAACCAAATTTGTTGTTCTTTTACATTAATGAAAATTATATTGCAAGGTTGGCTAGTTTAAAAGAAATTAAATTATTATTTACCTCAAGGCAAGAAAAATATTCATAATTAAAGTATGCATGTCACAACTAAATCAAATTGTTAATAGAATTGATTGTTACTCCTTTTAATTATTTATAAAAATTGAATGAAATCATGTTTTGTTCACAAAACTTCTTTTTACACACACACCATTCATTTTAGACAATAAAACATCTGATTTACCTTTAATGTGTTTTATTTCAAATTTACAGATACAAAACATTTTTCTACATTAGTAATAGGCTAATTTCATGCCAAATCACCTAATTTTAAAACATTACCGTGCTTCGATATCTCAGATTTTGTTCACATTTTTTCCTTGCATAGATACATTCGAGGGCATCAGATTAGAGGGGCGTATCACCAAATTTGTGATCTTTTGTCTCTCAAAACAGGCGAATGTTTTGTATGACCAGATTAATGTCTTACAAAACAAAAAATCACAATTCGCCCCTCTGATCAGATGCCCTTGAATTATGAAATGACATTAAACTAATTTTTTGGGTGAAAATACTGCTATCCCACACTAAGGAACGAACCCATGGGGGGTGGGAGGGGAAGCTCCCCCCTCAAAGTTGATAATTTTGAGCGAGAGTTGGCAATTTCACAATTTGAGAAAAATGAGAAGATAAGAAAATGTGTCCAAAACAATTTATTTTTTTTAAATTTAATCTAATTGCCATACATAGTACACGTTGGAGAGTTTTAAATAAAAATAAGATTTATACTAATTTTGCTTCATATAATGTTAGGTACAAATAAAAATATTTTCTTACTAGTAGTTGGTATTTTCATCTTAATAAGTTGGCAATTTTAAGGTTACCCCCCTCCAAAAAAACTCCTTAGGTTCGTCCCTGCCCACACTTTGCATCATCTGGCTAAAATTGTCATAACTCCCTTATTTTTTATGTTATCTGGCTAATTCAGGTATCAGATTAAAACTAGTTTTTGGATCTTTCAGAGTATATCAAGAAACGTGCAACAGACATTGAACAGTAGAAAAAGAGGAGGCTCTGAGAACAATTTTTTTTCAAAAATAATTTTTTTAAAACTACAAAAAACACCCTTTTTGTTTTTTAACCAAGCCACGTATATGCTAAGGTAATTCTATAAAACAAGATTCAAAGGTATAAAACACTAAAATTTGCTTTTCTACTGTGCATGTCTTTGAACGTTACTTGATATAATCTGAAAGATCTAAAAACTAGCTTTTAATCTGACACATGGATGAGCCAGATAACTCAGAAAAAACAGAGTAATGACAATAAGTCAGATGATGCGCAGCGTAGGATAGCAGTATTTGCAAAGATATCGAAATTTTCAAAAATCTTCGGCTGTTTTCACCCAAGAAATCTGAAAAAATTAATTTAATGTCATTTCATAATTTATGTGTCTATACAAGAAAAAAATTTGAAAAAATTTAAGACTTGAAGCAAATAGCTCTAGGTGATTTGGCGTGAAATTAGCCAATAATTAATGAAAATCATTGAATAAATGAAACATCAACATAATATTTATCAATTATTATTGAAATAGGCAATATAAACCTTTTGAATGTCTGTTATTGAACGACTCACTACTACAAACATATAATGAATTGTTGAAAGGTCAATCCAAACTTGGACATTTTATTTTAGTTTTGTTTATGTTTACACATCCAGTGTGCACCAGGATTCTGTAACAAAAATAATGAATAAAATACTTATTACTTTTTGATTTAATGCAATAATTTGTACCTTCACCTGTAAAATAATCCCCGCCTTTGCTTCATGAGTGGTAGGATTCCAAATTGCTGTTACCTTGCTTGGCTGAACTGCATTTTCTCCTGGTGCCGGTGGAACCAACGATGATACTCGTATAAATGATAATTTCATCACTATTCGCGAATCTGCAAACTCTTAATATTTAAACAAACATGATAAATGTATACACTGAGAGAAATGAAAATATTGATTCAAAAATTTCTTGTTCAAAAATTATTTATTGTTCACATACTTATTACTTTATGATTTAATGCAATATATTAGTACCTTCACCTGTAAAATAATCCCCGCCTTTGCTTCATGAGTGGTAGGATTCCAAAATTGCTGTTACCTTGCTTGGCTTGAACTGCATTTTCTCCTGGTGCCGGTGGAACCAACGATGATACTCGTATAAATGATAATTTCATCACTATTCGCGAATCTGCAAACTCTTAATATTTAAACAAACATGATAAATGTATACACTGAGAAAAATGAAAATGTTAATTCAAAAATTTCTTGTTCAAAAATTATTTATTGTTGACATACTTATTACTTTATGATTTAATGCAATATATTTGTACCTTCACCTGTAAAATAATCCCCGCCTTTGCTTCATGAGTGGTAGGATTCCAAAATTGCTGTTACCTTGCTTGGCTTGAACTGCATTTTCTCCTGGTGCCGGTGGAACCAACGATGATACTCGTATAAATGATAATTTCATCACTATTCGCGAATCTGCAAACTCTTAATATTTAAACAAACATGATAAATGTATACACTGAAAAAAATGAAAATGTTAATTCAAAAATTTCTTGTTCAAAAATTATTTATTGTTGACATACTTATTACTTTATGATTTAATGCAATATATTTGTACCTTCACCTGTAAAATAATCCCCGCCTTTGCTTCATGAGTGGTAGGATTCCAAAATTGCTGTTACCTTGCTTGGCTGAACTGCATTTTCTCCTGGTGCCGGTGGAACCAACGATGATACCAGCGTATAGTAATAAGAAGTACGGACAGTTATTCGTTTTTCATGTACCCAATTTCAATAGCCTTCAAACGCTTTGGCGTGTAGGTTCAGCTAGCAGTAAAAGATGTCGCTGTAAAAGGAGGCAAAATATTAAAAATCATTCGTAAAAGCAGAGCAAAATTTTACTTTTAGCTTTAAATAATGACAAATTATAAAAAAGTATTTAATTAATTTAATTATTTAAAAATTATAAATCGCGAAAAAAACATTTCTACGTGCTGAAAATTTAAATTTGCTGAAAACTAAATTGATAGAAAAAAGTAGCGAGAAAAAAGTTACAGCGACATCTTTTACTGCTAGCTGAACCTACACGCCAAAGCCTTTGAAGGCCATTGAAATTGGGTACATGAACATCAAAGACGCCGGTAGCAACTGTCCGTACTTCTTATTACTATACGCTGATGATACTCGTATAAATGATAATTTCATCACTATTCCCGAATCTGCAAACTCCTAATATTTAAACAAACATGATAAATGTACACAGAGAGAAATGTTTGTATATTTAGTGCACAATTGTTGAGAAAATTACAACAAATTGGGTCTAAAACGGTGACAGGAACAATTTGTGCAATCTAATTGCATTGGTTTGTGTAAAACCAATTGTAATGTTTTTCCAAACAACTTATTATTTTTATCTCCATACCAAATAGGTAACTACCTGAAACAATTTGTTTAAAAAATCTTCTACATTTTGTAGCATAGTTTTGCACAATGCTGTATTAAACACTTGCGATCCTTATGTAGAATTTTTGCACAATGTTGTTGGAAACACATACGAATATTGGAGTAATTGTGTATATAGTAGTTTAGTGCATATTTGCACAATATTGTGCTTATTTTTCTTCAACTTTTAATATTGCTGAAAGAAACGCTCAACAATGGGTGAATTAATAACACAAACAACAACACAAACATGTTCATAATTTTATTAAAAAGTTATATATTTAATTCAAACGCAAAAATAGAAAGAGAAAACATTCATATAAAGACAAGATACAAATTCACCAAACGATCTAATTGAAATAAACGATTTACTATTTAAATTAGTAACAAATCATGGTATATAAGAGTAAATTTTCAAGTTGGAAACATGAACTTTTTATTCTTTTCTCAATAATGCCAAACACTGGAAGATCATCGGTCCATTTCTGAATTAATGGAAAATTTGGTTTGTAAAACGTTCCTATATAAGTGGTTAGCCCAAGAAGAAGGGAAAACTCCGCACCCAATTACTCCTGGAAAAGGAATGTATAAATTAGTTATTTATTACATAGCACTTGCATTAAAATAAATGGATAAATAAAATGCGTACCCAATAATAATAATTTAAAATATAGAGTAAAAAATTAAAAATACTTAATAACATACTTACATTAATTAAATTATTCACCTATATTATATCCATATTCTGCAACTATCACAAACTAACTAAATGAATGTGTTCCATTTCCACGTAGCACAGCGTTTTTTGCAGTTTGTTTATGTCTGGAGTCTGTGATCTGAGGGGGAAATAAATGCGATAGGTCAATCCTACATTAAAAATAACCTTGATATAAGATTTCGCTCAAATTGTATTACAGTTTCAAATTTTATTTGCATTTTTTTCATCATATACAATTAAAAAGCTACACAATACTGTGCATGATTACACTTAAACAACTTGTATCAAAATATACAACAAGATTGTAGACAAATGCAGCACAATTTTGTGAATTATTAATTCCTTTAGTTACTTCAATTTGCTTTGCACAATTTGTTAAATCAAATTTCACGGCGTCTTTAAACAATCTTATTAAGAAAGAATACGCAAACCCTTTTAAATAATGGAACCCAATTGTACAAAAAAATCGTACAATCACAATTAACCAACGTTGTGCAAAACTAAGCGGCTGCATTTTTCTCTGTGTATGCACTGAGAGAAATGAAAATGTTGATTTAAAAATTTCTTCAAAAATTATTTATTGTTGACACAACAAAAAGACTACCACTTACCAATGTTGCTTTGAATGAAGTTTTAATGATAATTAAATATAATTGTTTTGTTTGATATTTATATTTTCTTAAAACTTAAAGCGAAGAGGTAAAAACATTTTTCACAACATTAGAAATTGTTTAATATAAGATCAACAATGTTAATTTTGTGTTTGTTTATAATTATATTACCTTTGATAATGACAGCATAGCTGTCGAAACAATATTGTCAGGTATATTTTAATAAAACTGTGAAACTTTTAATAATCTTTATTTATTTCATGATTATGGAGTTCCACAAAATAAGGCTGGAAACAATAAACAATGTTAATTTTGTTTAAAACGAATGTTAAAACAGTTTAAACCTTTAAGCAAAAGATGCAGATTGTTGAACAAACAAACCAAAATTAACATTTTATTTTGCACACATTTAAAGTTTAGAATATGCTGATTTCTTCTTTGATTTAACAATTTCCTTGTTTCAGTGTAATATAAAACTATTTAAAAATTAATTGAATATATAGTTAGTACTTTGATTAGTTACTGGTACTTCTAATAAGAATTACATAATGACTTACTTAAATATTGCACTAATCAATCAAATTTTTCTTACCTTTAAAATAATCAATTAGCTGTTCTTTCCAGTTCCAATTAACATTAAAAGAATTTTAACTTTTTTGGTCACTCATTGAAATAATAAACACTTAATCAGTAATCACAATTAACTACAACTGCAACCCGTGTAATAGAACTTTCAAACTTGGTGAAGGTCGAAATGTTGTGATGCAATCTTTTTGGACGCGTCATCTTAACGTACATTTGATGAACAAAGAGATCGTAAAACTAAATTAACTGCAATTCATTTAAATAAATAGTTTATATTCTGCACGGAACGCAAGCTTGCAGTAAATAAAAATAGTATATCAGCAATTCATAATTTAGTTCTGTGAACTTTATTAAACATTTGTTGCAACTTTCACATTAAATCAGTCCCATTATAATAATTCATTTTATTTAAATGAAGAGCTGGTCAACTAAACTGATAGCGTTAAGTCAAAAAATATTTACAACACTGAAATAAATTATACTCAAATAAAGTACCAACTTGAAGCAAAATATCTTGCTTCGTTCTTTTAAAAACAGCAATATTAAACTAAAAAACATTTGTTAGCTTTAATTAAAGAACTCTCAATTGTACCTAAGTAAATACATTTTGTATTTGGAAATAAACCTTTTTCTCAGTGTAGAACTTTGACATAAACATCAGGCTATTCCCAACGAAATAAGAGAAAAAAAATAAAAAAGATATTTGTTTCTTTCATTAAGGTATTTTCTACAGAATTGATATAAAAATAAATAAACAATACATTATACTTCAGGATTCCTTCATTGGTTAGAAACTATAAATCTTGGTTAGAACGGATAATAGAACGTTGACCATTTTTTATACCAAATATTATACCATCTTTAGTCCACACATTCTTGAATCCCAGTTTTTCAGTGGCGCAATTACATAACTGGAGGCGTGATTTTGTAAGATCTTCTTTAATTATTATGCGGCTACCTTTTAATTTCTTTTTATTTACAAATACTTCATTGCGATATCGATAGCTTGCAAATTTAACTATCACAGGACGGGGCCGAGTTGATAAGTTTTCTTTAAACGAGCCGATTCTATGGCAGCGGTCGATATGCTCTAATCTAACGTTTTTCAAGCCCAACTGTTTATCGAATACTTCCAGCACAGACTTTTCAATGTTTTCATTTTTATCTTCTTTAATACCAAAGATTCTAATGCTATTTCGCCTCGTATACTGTTCTAAATTATCAATTTTCATTGTTAATTCTTCATTTTCACTTTGCAGACTTGCTACTGTTTCTTCATACTTCTGTATTAGTTCTTCCATCTTATTGAGTCTTTCATCCAGCTTATTAACAACCGCATTCGCTAGTTTTTCCGTCAACGAGTCTAATTGCGTGCTTTTCTTTGAAAAAATTCTTCAATGACACCTTTTGCAACATTTTTGATATAATTTTGTTAATTTTGAGTAAAAGCCATGATGTCAGAGGTACAAATATTTTTACTATAAATACACGTAAATAACTTGGGAAGAGCTCTTCCTCGAATTATAAAGTATTCGTCAGGGATTATAGAATTGTGGGTTTATTCAGCACCTACCGGTACCTAAGACCCCCCTCCACCACGATTTCAGAGTGACCTTTCAGAGAATAATTTGGGTTTTTTAATTAGGACAGCTAGGTAGTTTCAAACCAATTGAAAAGAAAAGAAGTCTATTTAGATACTAGGTACAAATCACAATGAAACGAATAGCTGCACAGTTAATCCTTTTGCAGCTTTTCTCAATTTCTTAGCAACATTCTTAAGGATTTAATCCGGATTTTCAAGATTGGCGCAATTCTCACAATTTGAACGTCAATTTGACAAAGAACAATGCGTCGATCTTGGAAATCCGGGTGAAAATGTTAAGAAGAAATTAATAAAGGCGGCCAAAAATATTCTCCGAAGAGCATTCATTATGCAGTTATTCGTCTCATTGCAATTTGTACATACTAGTATATAAATAGACATAATTTGGTTGAAATTACTTGGTTGTCTTATATTAAGACTACTTAAACTCTTCGGAGTGGATACTTTGACGAGGGGAGAGGGGAGGTTAGGCACCAGTAGATGCTGACTAAGACCACAATTTTTTCAGACATTGCTTGGATTAAGGTGACGAATTAAGATAATTAACGGTCATTTGCCGGAAAACACATTATCATCACTAATTGCCATATTATGTCAAACACAAAACCCACATATAACCATGATGTATTTCATCGAAATAGACAAGAAACATGGTTTTTTGCAATTTTGTACAGTACATTTTGAACTAGGCCTCACAGGCGACCGGACCCAGTGCATATATATGTAAGTACATCTGAAGCAAAATTTATCGTAGATTCTGGATATATGCACCTTATGGTGGGAAGTATTCTGAATCCATAAAAAATCGCTTAAAACCATGAGGAAGTTTCATTTTTTAGTAGCTTTCTTGACATAATTTTACGCAAAGTAGGGATTTCCGGATGCACCAAATGACAAAGTTGTTCTACCCGCCGAGCTCGTCAAACTGGTGACCTTTATAGACAAAAGAATCATCCCTAAAAGTTTGAAACGAATTAGAGAACACGAATTTTTTTCTGTTTCCATTCAAGGCTATTTCAGTTTCCTGATGATAGCCTTTTAAAAACTTTTGATTTCATGATTTCATTATCTGAGATGTTAGTCGTAGACGATCTAAGTAGAGTTATTTACTGTTAAGAATTGCTTAAAGGTTTCCCTATACTAGTTTGAATATAAATTAAAGAAAGTGTAACACCGATCTTATCGAAATAAAGTGCGATGGGATATTTGAATAGTAGGAAAAATTTTAAGTTGGCAGTATTTTCGAAGCTGAAAAGCATTTTAATATACTACTAAATAGTAAAAATATGGACGACGGATAAGCATTAAGGTAATGTTTCTCAATACCTCATATACCGGGTGACAGGTCGTAGGGCTAAGCTTATATCTTCTTTGTTTATAAATAGATTATAATGGAATTTGATATGGATATATTTATTAAACGTACATTTCGATTTTTAACAAACACATCCAAGATGGCCAACTCCCCAAAATGCACAGGATCTACTAAGGATGCAAACGGGAGCGTTAGGTAAAGCTAGAGAATTTTTAATAAGAGTTTGACTACTGCGTTGCCACATTTGGATAAGTGCCTCCATTTTATATCACAGTAGAGTTAATAACATGGATTTTGACATTTGTCAGGTGTCAGGTAACATTCTTCTGCTAAATATTGTTTTATATATACAATCCGTGCATACATAATCCTGTTTTTTTAATTGAGTCAAATTTAATATGTGCTATTTACATTCGTGTCAATATTTGGCCATGCAACTATTTCTGCACTTTGGCGCCACGTATTGGCGCAAATATTTAATATCGAAAATAAAAGCAAAACAGTTAAAAAGAACATACACGAATTAAATAAATACACTCCGAAGGTCGCTGCAAAAGCAACAACTATCAGCGACACAGGTGTGAAGCAGTATACGATAAATAAAGAGGATAACTGGGAAATCATTAATCAAAGAAAAGGTAATCGTAGGGATAATGTGATATATGGTAAGGATAACAGTGGAACCCTAAAGGTGTAACGGGTACATTTTCCACCGGCATTTAGTATATAGAATTTCGTATTAATTCTTGTTAAAAATCCTAAGTTCGGTCCTGTAGATATCGCTTTATTTAAATATGCAGTTCATCAGGCAAACATTTCCTACAGAAAGCATTTATAGGAAGGGAATGTTTAATATTTGCTATAATGAAATAATGTAACGTCATATTGATGTCGTTTTTCGTATCTTGCGACCTGGAATTTTAAAAATAATATCAATTTCTTCAAAAAGAAACCTTGAAAAGAAATCATGAGAAGCGCTTCGTCATCTCATTTATAGAAATATTTTGGTAAACATTTTGAGTGTATACGATTCGTAAATACACTTTACTTTGTCTGTTATTTGCGTTTTAAATTTTAAGTCGATGCAGTGTATGAATATCGTCTACTGCTAGCGTGTTCTTGTACACACGTGTGCTTTCAGCGGGAAAGATTGGTGTTGCTTTTTATACGTAAGGTCGTGAATCCTATAGTAAGGCAAGCAACAAGCGCCCTTGCCGCCTAAAAACAGATGTTGCCGCGCGGAATAACGTGAAACGGAGTTTATAAAAAGGCCTTCGCTAGTTTTGACAAAGAGACTTGACTTGAAGACTCGTGACTGCAGGCTGTGAGCATGCAGTCGACATTGTGGTCAATAGGCCTGATTAATTTTCTTATGTAGTGTTAATGGATTACAGTTCTTTAATCCTATAGAATTGCAAGATATTCTATTTACCGTTCCGTATAGTTTTAATGCTTTTTTGTGAATTGTGAAAGTTTTAAAGTTAAATACGTTTCACGTTATAGGAAGAATTACTTAAAGCAATCCTAAATGTAGTGACCGATTCCTGTGCTTTTGTAAAATTAAAATTCCTCTTAAAGAATTTGAGTGCAGTTAATGCAATCAGTGAATTAAAATAACTGGAAGCTTCAGAACAGTTCCATTAGTTTTTCTGGGTGAAAATTAATGACGTTATTAAATAAGCACAAATTAAAATCTTGGTTATTTTTTCGTGCTTGACTTTATTGGTTTATGAAAACATATGGGCTGTTATTATCAATTAAGATTGGATCACGTTTTGGTATGCAGAATCTACACTTCGATGCTGAGCCGAATTCAACCTTAAGTTTCCCCGCAGGAAAAGCGAATTTCCAATTTCTACTGGACTTGATGTATGGTATTCTATGAGTTTAATGAATGAAAATGCAAGGTACTGTAATATTAAGTGGTATTTGTTGTAATTCAAGTATTAAGAATGTCATAGTTATGAATTTTCTTTAGAGAGAGCTCTCCTTGATAGTTAAAAATCTTTAAGCTTTAACTTAATTGCAATTCATTTATATTGATACTGTTGAACTGATATAATTTGTCTAATCTCCTTCAGAGATTTGTTTATAAATTTTGTCCAGGAAAAGCTCAGTTAATACAAAGGTTAATATTTAAATTAATGTGTTTTGAACAATTTTTATGGTTGATCTAATCGATTCTTTTGAAATATGTTGCGATCATGATCAGTCAATGCAAATTTCTAATATTGGTAGTATGTGTTTTGAACAATTTTGTGGTCAATCCAATAAGTTTTCCTGTTTGTTTCCTTTATTAAATGAAACGTTCTTGGTGAATTTTTTTGATTAACTTTTGGACATAATTATAATCCAATAAATTTAGATTGGATTAGTAATAAATATACAAGGTGTGTTTTATTTGTTTATCTTTGTATGTGTATTTTACCCATTCTTTTGTTAATAAATGTTATTATTGCAAAACTGATGGATCTACAAAACGGAACCATATTGGTTATGAAAGCTTAGTTTCATTTCTTCAACACTTGTAAATAAACAAAAATTTTTTTGTTTCAACTAAATATTTTATTCATTTTCTGGTTAATGGATTTAGTAAATTTTAATGCTCATTCCAAATAGCATCTTTGATTGGTTAATTTATAATTAACTTAAAGCATCAGAACCAGATGGCGCCCTTTTTGAGTTTTTAATTGTGTTTAAAACCCTTATCTATTCTTTTTCACAATTTATACAGCTGTGGAACCAATACCCACGACTTGATTAATCAATTTGTAAAGAGAGAGTTTAAATCTCAAGCTGAGGCAGACATATGAGTTTTTAGTTACAGTAAGTATGAGTGTATTTTCATAACTTTTTATAGCATTTTTTATTGTTTTTTTATGGTTAAAAAACTAAAGTTTCACTGGCGCCCAATCGCGGGGCCATTTTATAGTTCTGTTCTCGTGCAGATAAACGAAAGTTTCACTGGCGCCCAACGTGGGGACCGAATAAAATATTGTTTCCACAGTTTAAGAAAAGGTTTGAGATATTGGTTGATGAATATTTTGAGGATTTTAGGTGTTTGTGTATTGTGTTTCCAGATAAGGATTCTTGTATTGGAATCCATAATATTGTAGGATTTCTGTAAAGAAATTGGAAAGCCTAATTACAGTTATCGCTTATTTGTGGCGAAAAAGTAAGTTTTATTGTTACGGTATTTTTTTCAAAATGGAAGTTAACCATTTGAAAGGTGATGAATTGAAGTTTGAGATTCTCTGTCGAGGCCTAAAGCCTGTAAGTAATTATTTGCAACGTCGAGCACTTTTGAGAGGCAGTTTAGCCAAAGAAAAAACGTTAAAGTCGGTTTCACTCAAACAACCATATGATTTCAAAACCAATGTAGCACAAATTAAAGAATCATTTGCTGATATCGAAAAAATATTTGGGAATTCAGAGGAATTAACGGAGGATTTGGGTGATGTAGTTTATTCTAGGCTTTTGCATTTAGAGAACCGTATAAATTTATTAGAAGTAAGTGGGGATGAGCAAGTTGTAGTTAAAGATGAGTTTGAAGCACAATTATTAGTTTTGCAGGGTTTACTGATAGAATTTCGAACAAAAAATAATGAAACTAAAGTTAGTGATGCGAATGCGTCATTTTTGGAAAATTCTTTACAAGTACAGCCGACGGTTAAGCCTGTACCTGTTTTTAAATGGAACTTGAAATACTCTGGCCAGACCGGACGCGACAGCGTGATGGCATTTTTAGAAAAAATTAATGACTTATGTGAGGCTCGTCGAATTTCGAAACATGACTTATTTGTTTCAGCTATAGATTTATTTTCGGGTCCAGCTTTATTATGGTATAGAGGTATTAAGAATGAAGTTAGTAATTGGAATGAGTTAGTTAAATGTTTAAAGCGAGACTTTTTACCTATAGATTATCAGTTAGATCTGTTAGATGAGATTAAAAACCGAACGCAGGGTCTTAATGAAAACGTTTCGTTATATATAATGTCAATGGAGGCTTTGTTTAGAAGATCAGAACATCCTAAAACCGAACTTGAAAGGGTAGAACAGATAGTTAGGAATTTAAATCCTTATTTTGCAGAGCGCATAGGTTTGCAGGACATAAAGTCCTTATCGTCATTAAAGGATTTTTGTAGAAAAATCCAAGAATTAAAAATTAGATCGGAAAGGTATCATCCACCACCTTCCAAGCGTCACGGGTTGTTAGAACCTGATTTAGCGTGTCTTTCATTAAATGATTGTCAAACAAGAAAACCCGCGGAAAATAAAACTAATATTTCTGAACTATCCAGTACAGATAAATCCTGTTTCAATTGTGGTCAGACTGGACACTTACATAGGCAGTGTTCTAAACAACGACGTATATTTTGTTATAGGTGCGGTAAGGTTGGTGTATACTCCAATTCTTGTAATGTTTGCAATTCAAAAAACGCCAAGGGAGGTATCGTTGCGGATCAAGTAGTGATGAATCGTTCAACCGGGACGGTACTGAAGACAAAAACCCCACAACCCAATTCACGTTCGCGTGCAAACTAACTTCTCAGCCCAAACAAACAACGAAATGTAATTTCTCTCCTTCTTCAGAAGAATGGAAGTCTTGGTTAGATAAAGTAAAAACTTTTATGTCTCCCAAAATAATTGCACCTCTTTGTGTAAAAATGCCGTATGATAATCGTCCTTTTATACTCATTAGGATTCAACGATTTCCAGTTATTTGTTTGTTAGACAGTGGTGCATCAAATACTATTATAGGTTCTTCTGGTTTACAGTTGCTGAAGGAAAACAAAATTCCTTTTCAAAAGAAGTTAACAGCTGCTCGTGTTACTACAGCTGATGGTACCATCCAACCTTGTGAAGGCGAAATTATTTTACCGATTACTTTAGATAAGGTTACGAAACATATCAAATGTTTGTTAGTTCCTTCCATTACCCAAGCTTTTATTTTAGGAGTAGACTTTGGTCATCTTTTTAAGATAAACCTAAATATGTATGAAAGAGCGTATGACTTTGCAGTAGAACCCTCAGTAAATACTATTTCTTCAGTTGAGAATTCCGCAAACCATACTTCTTCCATGGAAGCTACGAAAATTATCGACCAAGCTTCTCTAAGTTCCAAACAGAATTCAGTTCTAAAGAAAACAATTTCAGCTTTTGAAGAATTAGTTTCCGATAAGTTAGGGTGTACGAATGTATTGAAGCATTATATTGATACAGGGGATGTTCAGCCCATTAAGCAAAGACAATATCTTCTGTCGCCTGCTATGCAGACCCATCTTCATAAAGAAGTTGATGATATGTTAAGACTTGGAGTGATTCGTGAGTCAAATAGTCCTTGGAGTAGTCCAGTGTTGTTAGTTAAAAAAAAACAAATGAACTACGATTATGTTATGACGCACGAAAGTTAAATAGTGTAACCAAAAAAGATGCTTTTCCGTTACCTCGTACCGATGCTATTTTAAATAGACTTCGAAATGCTAAGTTTCTGTTCAGTATAGATTTACGTAAAGCTTTTTGGCAAATCCCTTTAGAGGAATCTTCTTGTGCAAAAACAGCTTTTTGTGTGCCTGGTAAGGGTTTATTCGAATTTACGGTTATGCCTTTTGGTTTATCAAATAGTCCGCAAACAATGCAGAAATGCATGGAAAAAGTTTTAGGTCCACTTATGTTGGATGAGAAAGTTTTTGTGTATCTTGATGATATTATTATTGCGTCTTCTACTTTTGAAGAGCATATTAAGATTTTGGATCTTCTACGATTAAGGCTGAAAGATGCTGGTTTTACGATTAATTTGGACAAATGTCAGTTTTGTCGTTCTTCTTTGAAGTTTTTAGGTTTTGTTATTGATCAAGAAGGTTTACGAACTGATCCAGATAAGGTGTCAGCTATTTTGAATTTTCCCACTCCTCGCAATACGACTGAAGTTAAACGTGTGAATGGTTTAGTTAGCTACTATCGACGTTTTATTAAAGACTATGCTGAACTTTCTGCCCCCATTACTGCACTCATTAAAGGCAAAAAGAAAGGAGATCCTATTCATTGGACTTCCGAAGCTGAGCAATCATTTCAAAAGATTAAGCAGCGTATTAGTTCCGCTCCTGTGTTAATTTCGCCAGATTTTTCGTCTCGATTTTATATACAGACTGATGCAAGTGATGTAGCCTTGGGCATTGTATTGTTTCAAATTATGGACGGTTCAGAACATCCAGTTGCATATGCAAGTCGAACTTTGACTTCTACCGAAAGAAAATATTCAGCTACTGAGCGTGAGTTATTAGGAGTTATTTTTGGTATAGAACATTTCAGAGGTTATGTTGAGGGTACCCCTTTTACAGTTATTACAGACTGTGCAGCAATTAAGTGGCTTCATAATATTCGTGAACCTACAGGTCGTTTAGCTAGATGGTGTATGCGTCTCTCCCAATTTGACTTTGATGTATAGCACCGTCCTGGAAAACTAAACATTATTCCGGATGCTTTGTCCCGATCTATTTCTGTAATGAATATCGATACTCTCGAACCTGATGAATGGTATCTTAACATGATAGGATTAGTCCAAGCTTCTCCTGAAAAATATCCGTATTTTAAAGTCGAAAATAATCGACTATACTATAAGTTCTTGCCTTCCTTATTACCGCTTGAATCTAATATTTCCGATTGGAAACTAGTAATTCCAAATGCTAATAGGAAGCAGATTTTGCAACAGTGTCATGATGAACCTACAGCTGCCCATTTTGGAGTTTCAAAAACTCTATCCCGCATTTCCGAATTATATTATTGGCCGAAACTTAGATATTCTGTCAGTAAGTATGTACGCAATTGTAAGATATGTGCGAGTCAGAAAAGTGAGAATGTTTCACGTGCAGGCCTTATGGGTAAAGAAAAGAAAGTTAGCTTTCCTTTTCAATTGATTAGTATGGATTTGTTAGGTCCGTTGCCGCGAAGTAAGTCTGGTAATCAGTACTTGTTTGTTGTTACCGATTGGTTTACCAAGTATGTCTTAATACAGCCATTACGTAAGGCTACTACCAAGCCCATGATAAAATTCCTGAAGGAACAAGTTTTCTCAATATTTGGCGTACCCCAGACCGTTATGTTTGATAATGGGTCGCAATTTATTTCTAAAGAGTTTCGAGATTTTCTTGATACCGTTAAAATACAGAATGTTTGGTTTAATGCTCGTTACCATCCTCAAGTTAACCCTACAGAACGAGTTAATCGAGTTCTTGTTACGGCTATTTCTTCATACATTAAAGACTCTCATCGTGAATGGGATAAACATATTTTTGATATTGCCCAGGCAATACGTCTCGCTAGTCATGATTCGACTCAAGTTCCTCCTTCTTTCATGGTCTTTGGTCGACATGTTCCAGTTAGTGGAGATTTTTATAGTCCTATTGATCCCAATAAACCTTTAGAGATTGCAAATAAACTCTTTTGGACCCGTGAGCTAACTCAGCTTCCTGAATTGTATGAGGATGTTAAGTCTAGATTACATAAAGCTTATGAGCAGAATTCTCGTCAGTATAATTTACGAAAACGTCCGCTTAAATTTTCTGTTGGAGATATAGTCTGGAAGCGAAATTTTACTTTGTCTGATGCTTCTAAAGATTACTCTAAGAAGTTAGCCCCTAAATATATTCCCTGTAAAGTTACCAAAGTTTTGTCCCCACTTGTTTATCATTTACAAGATTTAGATGGACATTCTGTTGGCAATTTCCACGTTAAAGATTTAAAGGAAAATCATTGTGATTTTTCTAAGCAATAAATGTCTAATTCATTAATAATAAAGCAGGTCTTATTCAACTTACGACCTTTATCATGTTTATTTTTGCCATCTTTCCTAAATACATGTTTTAACCTTATTCTTGGTTTGGTGAATACACTTGGTATGATTGAATGTGAATGTGGCACTGAAAGTTGATAAACGATTTCTTTAGTACGTAAGAGGAGTCTATTCGCCATTCTAATAAAATAATAGTTACTAAACTTCTGTTGGTATAATATTCCTTCATGGTTCTGTCAGGTCAGTACTGTTGTGTTCTTATCCCTTTTAGTTGTGGGAGTTACATAAAACAATGATGGCGTGATTTGTTGAGTGCCCTCTTCTTATTTGAGTGACTGAATATCTTCTTGGAAATCTTGTATGGATTTGTGTTGGCGTAGAGTACCGCAGGGATCTTTTATCCCTTGGGTGTTTCTTGGTAGGTTGGTCGGAACGCACGCAGAGTGTAAGACAATTTTTCCTATTGTGTCCAGTAAATATATTTACCGATTTTGACAGTTCTGTTTATTTAGAAATTTGCGTGAAGTTACCACTTCATTTTGAATATTCAGAAACATAATAATCTGTTGGGATTTTGAGTCCTTGTGCATTTCAAGTTCGTTGAACTTTCATAAGCTTTTTCTAAAAGCTAAATTATAAATCTGTTTGAGATCTACTAGGTCTTGTGGTTTTGAACCATTTTGAAGTTAGGTGTGTGAGGTTTTGGTGATACAGTTTGCAGTACCGTCTCGTATCGTACTGCGTTTCCTAGGGCGACCTGTTTGGTCCCTTTACAGTATCGTTTTGTAGTACAGTTCCGTACCGTACTGCACTTTTGGGAGACAATTTGAGTCTCTTTATCGTATCGTTTTGCAGTATAGTTTAGTACTGTGTTTTCGGAGGCATTATGGTCTCTGTTCCGTACCGTTTGGTGATTTTGATCACCGTCATTACCGTTTTGCTTTTTGAAGTATATGGTGCTTCGTATGTACCGTTCAGTTTCGTTACAGTTTGCTGTGACAATCCAGTATGAGTGTTCCTGTGTTGGAATTTGTATGATATTTGAGAATTTATGAAGGTCTTAGTGATCTTATGGTGTTAAGCTCTGTGTTATCTTATCGAGTTTTGAGGTCGTGTTCTTTTCAGAACAAGGTTTCGGGTTTTGACTTCTTTTGAATTATAGACTTTGTCTATTATAGCGCGGTGGGAGGCGCTCTAGAAATTCCTTCACCGATGACGGGTTCCGGTAAGAGTCCGGTAAAGCATTTGTGGTCTTTCTCTACCATCTTTAGACCTTTTATTTAGACTTTTGTCTATTATAGCGCGGTGGGAGGCGCTCTAGAAATTCCTTCACCGATGACGGGTCCCGGTAAGAGTCCGGTAAAGCATCTGTGGTCCTTCCTACCATCCTTTGACCACTCCTCCGCTAAGGACTTCTGGTCCTTCGAGTCACTTTGTTGACCAATTCAAATTTGTATGTTTCTTTTACGAAATATTCTTTCCCTCTTGAGAAACTTATATTTCTCCAACCTTTTGTTTAGACTTTGTCTATTATAGCGCGGTGGGAGGCGCTCTAGAAATTCCTTCACCGATGACGGGTTCCGGTAAGAGTCCGGTAAAGCATTTGTGGTTCTTTTTATCATCTTTTGACCACTTTCTTCCTAAGGACTTCTGGTCCTTCGAGTCATTTTGGTGACTAGTTAAATTTGATGTTTCTTTTTGAAACTGTTTCCCCCCTTATAGAAATTTATATTTCTTTAGACCTTCTGTTTTAGACCTTGTCTATTATAGCGCGGTGGGAGGCGCTTTAGAAATTCCTTCACCGATGTCGGGTTCCAGTAAAAGTCTGGTAAAGCTGAGGTAGTTCTTTCCGTTACCATCCTTGGACTACCTTCTTTGAGGATTTTTTGTCCTAATGGTCTATGTTGACCATTCAGAGACCTTTTGCTTTGTGCGGTTTCTGCCATCTCTTGGGAGGTTCTGGTTTTGTGGGATTTTGACCCACTACCCTACCTTTTTGTGGGATTTTGACCCACTACCCTACCTTTTTGTGGGATTTTGACCCGCTACCGTACCTTTTTGTGGAATTTTGACCCACTACCGTATCCTTTTAGTGGGATTTTTGTGTTACAGTTGTTTGTAACGTCTTGCGTTTTAGTGCATGTTGCGCTCTATTTTACTGTCATTCTAAGGGACGAACTAGCAATGTTGGAATCTGTTCTTTTTAGAACAAAGCACTATTGTGCTTCCTTCTTTCTCCGTTTCAGTAGAGCTGATACAATTTTTCCAATTGGACAGCTTTTGGTTGTTTTAGTGTGAGCTTCTTTTGTCTGGTGACATAATGTTTTGGAGAGGCTGATACAATTTTTGAGCCAGATAATACGGAAAGAGTTATTAACCTTTAACCATCTATTTTATAGTTACAGTCAGTAAGCTCTTTGAAAAGGTTTTCAACCTTCAGCTATATTGTCCTTCGTTGAAGTTAACGGACTTCAGTTATTCTGAATAGGTTTATTAACCTCCAGTTCTAAATATGAATAGGTTTATTAACCTTATTTCTTTCAGTTAATAGCTACGACCCAATACACTTTGGAGACTATTTGAAAAGGTTCTAGTAACTTTAAGTCGCCCAATCGTTGGTTGGGATTATCTAGTGTTTCATTGGTAAATACAATAAGGGTTTGTTAACCTTAATTTATCCACTTGTAAATATTTAATTCCGAAGAGGTTTATTAACCTTGATTCCTTTAGTTTGCAGTTATTGCGTTATATGAAAAGGTTTATTAACCTTAACTTTTTAGCTTGTAGTACAGTCTGATGACCTTTCATTAAGAATAAGGTTTCTATATGACCTGAGGTGTGTAATTGGGAGAGGTTTTATCAACCTTAAGTTCTTAGCTTATAGTTATGACTAACCTATGTTGGGTTTGAATTTAATAGTAGTTTTAGTAACTCCATATCGTTTGAATTTTAGTCATAGGCAACCTATATTATGTTAGAATTTGAAAAGGAGTTTTAGTAACTCTATACCGTTTGATTTTCAGTTATAGGTTTACGTTTTGGGAATTCATTTCGTTCAGGTATTGAGCTTGAATTTCACTTTTGGTATATCGTTTGGTATATACTTGTCTCGTATAGGTATTCTGTGCGAATGAGGTGATGAATGGGTAGTGTTGACTACTTCGTTTAGTTTAGTGACGTTCTTCCTTTTGGTACCCTAAGCGGCACCTTGCTGTTGCACTCTCTTGTGCGAGTACTAGAATCAGTATAGGTAGCTTTTGCTACAAGTTATGATGTTGGTGGGTGTTTTTGAGATTGACTTTCCTAGTACATGACTTTTGGGGTCCCCGTTGGTGCGTCTGGCATCTCCAACACCTTCGGTTTTGCTTGAGTGTTCGGCGAGGACATTTTTTTAGGGTGGCTTCCTTTCAGCTCTATTCGGCGCTCCTTACCTTTATTCCCTTCTATTCTCCTAGCCGGGTAGTCCCTTTCCTTCCCTCTTTCCTTTTTTTGAATGTTTAGACACTTTTGGTCTTATAGATTTGGGCGTTAAGCACTTTTGGGTGTGTTCTGGTTTTGACACTAGTTTGGTATCTTCGTATACCTTTTGGCATTTCGTTAGTTTCAAGTATAAAAACAAGACGGGCTTCACAGCTTTTCTTTTTTTATTGTTTTTTTCTTTTTCATTGACGAGTGGGCGAGTGTAACGGGTACATTTTCCACCGGCATTTAGTATATATAATTTCGTATTAATTCTTGTTAAAAATCCTAAGTTCGGTCCTGTAGATATCGCTTTATTTAAATATGCAGTTCATCAGGCAAACATTTCCCACAGAAAGCATTTATAGGAAGGGAATGTTTAATATTTGCTATAATGAAATAATGTAACGTCATATTGATGTCGTTTTTCGTATCTTGCGACCTGGCATTTTAAAAATAATATCAATTTCTTCAAAAAGAAACCTTGAAAAGAAATCATGAGAAGCGCTTCGTCATCTCATTTATAGAAATATTTTGGTAAACATTTTGAGTGTATACGATTCGTAAATACACTTTACTTTGTCTGTTATTTGCGTTTTAAATTTTAAGTCGATGCAGTGTATGAATATCGTCTACTGCTAGCGTGTTCTTGTACACACGTGGGCTTTAGGTAATCTGGATGATTTAATCAGAAAAGGGCCTCTGAAATCTACTCCTACCTTTAAGAAGGGTCTGGTAATTGAAACTCTATCCCTTGGCAAATCTGCCATTATCTGTTGGTAGGTTTGGGCTCGGAATCTAAAACATGTTGTACATGATCGAATGACCCTTTTTATTTCACGAAGGCCATTCAAAGGCCAATATTAAGAGATTGGCCTAAGGGCGGAAGTTGGAGAGGACGGTCTGGGCTCCTGCATGCCCCAGACGTTTGTGTTCGTGTGTGAGCATTAAGCACACTACATGATTTTTAGAAGGAAGTAATATAGGGTGTCTTTGTTCTTCGGAAATGTCTGCATATTGTAAACGTCCACCTACACATAAGACGCCAACTTTATTTAACATTGGAGTTAGAGATAGAATATTTTTATTAGAAAGTGGTTTTTTGACCTTTAACTCTGAAATTTCCTTAGAAAAGTATTGGTTTTGGAGTTTTCTTATAATAAGGTCTAAAGCTGCGTCGGTTTCACTAACTGTTAAAGGACCGAGGAATTTGTGATTTGGATATTTAATATTGGAAATGAATCGAATGACGTATGCTACTGAATGAAGTAATCTGGTAAGTTGTGAGAATCTTACAAAAATGTTTCGCCAAAATCCGTCTTCAGTAATCCCTTTAGAAGTTACAATTTGCAGTACAGTTTTCCGTTGTTCAAGAATCTCAGTTAGAGTTAATTTTGAATTGAATTTAGATACATTAAGGTTAGGATTGGAAAGGAAGGTCGGTCCATGCCACCACAAATTGGAATTCACTAGATCGGGAGCAGACACGCCTCGTGACACAAGGTCTGCCGGATTATCGGAGGAGTTAACATGACGCCATTGCCAATTGGATGATATTATTTGGATTTGTGACACTCTGCCACAAAAATGGACCAGCGTGAAGGATGAGACTGGATCCAACGGAGGGCTATTTGAGAATCCGTCCATAAATTGATAGAAGTGACGGTTAATCTGTTCTTATATACATCAAGGATTTTTTGCGTCGTTTTAGAAAGAAGCACCATAGCACATAGCTCTAGACGCGGGAGAGATACTGTTTTTATAGGAGCAACTCGGGATTCCGACGTTACTAGAACAGACGTTACAGTTTTATCAGAATAAGTGGTCCCAAAATATAGACATGCACCATAAGCTTTTAGACTGCTGTCTGCGAAACCATGTATTTGGATTTCGATTATGGATTTTTGTAAAAACAAGCAACGTGGAACCTTTAAATTTTCAAGGACATTAATGAATTTCTGCCATTCGTTATACAGTGCAGAACTTAAAGGCTCGTCCCACGATATTTTTTGAATCTACAACTGCTGCATGAAAATCTTGCACATGACGACAAATGGCCCTATAAGACCCAAAGGATCGAACATTTGAGCGATGGTGGACAATGCCTTTCGCTTTGATATACGATCATCGCTGTAAATGATTTCAGGAATAGAAATGGAAAACGTATCTGAAAATGTATTCCAGGATAAGCCCAGTACTTTATCAGAAGTATTCTCCATGTGTACATTATAGTCAATAGGGGTTTTGATTTCGCAATAATGATCTCTAAAATGGGGTGAATTAGAGCACCATTTGTGTAGGTGAAATCCAGCAGAATTTAGAAGTTAATTTAATTGGTGATAAGCAGTCTGTAGCTCAATAAGAGTGGAACACGCTTAGAGGACATCATCAACGTATGTTTGATGCAATAGTGCATCTGAAGCAAGTGGGTATTGATCCCTCGAGATTGAAGCTACTTCCTTTAATGTTCTTGTGGCTAGGAAGGAGGCAGAATTTGTCCCTTAAGTAACAGTGGAAAGCTCTATGCATTTTAATGTGTCCTCTGGAAAATCCCTCCATAAAATGTTTTGGAGGAACGTTTGATTTGGATTAACTCGGATTTGACGGTACATCGTTTCGATGTCCGAAGTCAAGACATAGGGATGTTGGCGGAATCGGCAGAGAATATCAAACAAGTCAGGTTGGACTTGATAACCCTTGTACATTATATCATTAAGGTAATAGCCAGTCGTGCTTTTACTCGATGCATCAAAAACTACTCGTAATTGTCTACTCGTCTTACTACTCTTTTTTATTACGCAGTGATGGGGCAAAAAATATTTCAATTCGGAATTCTGGGTTTGGAAATCAACAGGAACGTACTTAACATGATTTAGATTGACGTATTCGTCAATAAACCTTTTATACTCAGAAAATAAAGCAGGATTTTTTAGAAAGCGTTTTTCTAGATTCTCAAATCTCTTGTTTGCTATATGGAAGGAATCACCGAGTTTTTGGTTTTCGATGGGAGTTTTTACAGGCAAGTCCACTTGGAAAGAGCCATTTTCTAAACGTTTATGGGTACTGCTAAAGCTCTGCTCTGCAAGCTCGTCTTCGAAGGATGGAATTTTAATAGATGAAAGTTCTTCTACTTCCCAGAATTTTGCAATAACTTCGTCAAGTGTTGTACCAGGAGGAGTGTTTATATCTATAGCTTGGGCTAATAATGAAACATTTCTATTACATTGGGAATATTGTTGGGAGAATTTACCTCCTACTATCCACCTCAGCTGGGTATTTTGAAAGATAGGGAGTTAGGTGCCAAGTTTATATATTAAGAGGGATATTAAGAGCATTTACATCTATTGGAAACTTTGGCAACTGGGACGTGGTAACTGAAACTACACTGCAATTGAGCTCTAACTTGAATTCAGGTCGAGTATTGGAATAAATGACTATATCCGCCATTTTTGTGGATGATGAAGAAGCATTAAGTATTCACGAAAAGTTTATAGATTGTGAATACGTTTTAATTTTCAATTTGGAGATGAACTCTTCAGAAATAAAAGAAGTTTGGCTTCCACTATCTAATACTGCTCTGGGATTGCCATTTTTGGAGTACAGCGTCACCATTGCTGTCCCAAGTAAGACTTTAGATTTGGGTGTACGAGTTGAAAATGTTGCATTCATCAGAGTGGGTGAAAAGCATCCCTGAGCTTCTGGCTTATGCTCAGGTGTAAAAAGGATTGTGGAACTTTGTGTTGTAGGTTGTTTTGAGAAATTCAAGCATATGCACTACTACGAATTTCATTAGAAGGTTGACGATGGGGCTGTGAATTTTGGGAACAAGAAAAATTTCTAGAAGAAGCTCCATGTTTATTTTGAATTTGAGGCAACATTTTTGAGTGTCGTGGAATGGATTGATTTTGGAGGGAATCTTGATGCAGAAGAGTGTGATGCTTCTTGCCACACATTGAACAGCCTTTAGACTTGCATTCCAGTACTGCATGTCTAGCCCCCATACAGTTAAAACACAAGGATTGGGATCTCAAGAAATGCTATTTATCGTCAAGTGAAAGACGGGAAAAGTTGTTACATGAATATATGCATGGCAGACTTTAGTGTACCAGGCAGGAGCTGTAAAAAAGCAACACTGTAATTTTACCCATATTTTCAAGGAGTACTAGATTGTATTTACTTATATAGAAAATATGTAAAATATGTAAAATTGTCGTTTCTCGACCGTCGATTTCGACCATACCACTGGACCAAATTGAAAGTGTTGGATACTCATCCGATGTAGAATTTAATGCTCTTTAATTATTGTAATAGTAAAGTTTTCGTTGGAAAGCACCGCTTTGGAGTTATAAGCGAAAACCTAAAAAAGGTCCGAAGATTTCGTGGTTCTTTTGATGCTCTCAGGTAAGCTCGAGTCGAGGGACCGTGCAAACCTAGGATACTTATATTTGACGTCAAATGAAGCGATCGAAACAATCACCCGCTTTCCAACATTTATTTCCACCAACGGATTCTATTTTACTAGCCTATGTCCAGATCTTGGTTAGAATAATGGCAACTGTGTGTTTCTAGATTTGTAATATTGAAAAATAACACTCCTAAAGGCATATTATCAGTTTAGCAATTCATTTTCTTATAAATAATAAAGAATTCTCAATTACAGGTACTTGTTAAATAAACAAAAATCACATTTAGTGAATTTTTCAAGTAAGTAAATTGTAACATTTGTCTTCAAATTAGTTGGCTTTATGTATTGTTAATTAATAATTGTTAATTAAATTAAAACTATAAATTTCTATTTTTTGTTTATGCAAATTTTGTTAGTTACAGATAAGTTAGAGAATAATTAATAACCTTTTCGACCAAAAAAATTATATTCAAATATAATATACCAAGGGACAGTTATATTGCCGGAAATTTTTTCTAGCAGTCTTGACACGAGTGTTTGTAGCGAAAAAATTACACGAGGGCGTTAGCCCGAGGGTAATTTTGAGCGGCAAACACGAGGGTTAGACTGGGAGTGGAAATTTCTGGCAATATAATTGTCCCGAGGAATATTCGGCAGAGAATCACCCAAAAGAAGTTTTAACAAATTGACATGAATTTAAGACTAAAAATCTAGTATGTGTCGGACCACGTCGTTATGGTTTTTATCGTTGCTATGACTATGTTGTTGTGTAGTGTAAAATTTTTCAAAAACAATTCAATAAACCGATTTTTGCAAATATTGTGCAATGAATTCAAGATTTGGGGCAATTAATACTGAAGAAATCGATCGTAGAATTAAGAAAAGCGTTCCGATTAACACCGTGCGATCGAAGAATTCAGTATGGTGTCAGTTTCAAGCATTTTGTAAGGAAAGGGGCTATGATATAATAGAAGAACCAGCTTCACCTGAAGTCCTAAGTACTGTACTAAAAGACTGGGGCAAAATATGCGGAAAAAAGATGGAGGAGAATATAAAGAAGCAGTTGTTAAGGTTATGTGGAATTCAGTTGCAAAACAAATACAAGAAATTTATTTTGAGAAATTCCAGTTAAAGGTAGATCCATTTTCTGACATTCTGTTTAAAAGTGCCAGAGATAGTAGAGATTGCAAAAGAAAATCGTTACAAATGAATCTGGATTATAGAACTTCAAGTTCTGCCGCATTTACGGAAGAGGAAGTCGGAAGAATTTTGAGCTTATATGACGAAAATACTCCTGATGGATTGCAGAAACTCTTTTACTATATTGCAGCACACGAGATGGCCTGGCGTGGTGGCGAAGGAGCGGCTTGTTTGACCACATACTTTAAAGAAGAATTTGACAATACAGGTCAACCGACTGGGAGAATCAAGTATAATCCCATCATTTCAAAAACAGCGCAAGGAGGATCTGCAAAACTCACTGACTCCAAATGGATAGTTACTAATAAAGGAAATAAATCTTTGTGTCCAGTTAGGTGAGCGTACGAAATTTCATTTATTGTACATAAAGTAATGTATTTTTTTACAGATTGTACAAGAAACTCCTACAAAGAGGAAAAAACATTTCCACTGAGAGGTTTTTCCTTACCACAAATAAGAATTGGAAGCCAGGCACCAATTTACCTTGGTTTATAAATTGTCCCATAGGAAAAAATACAATGTCAAAATGGACCAAAACAGCTGCGGAACAAATTGGTATTGACATAAAGAAAACTAAAATTACTAACCACAGCCACAGATCTACAACTGTATCACGCCTAGCAAAGTCAGGAATCCAGGATCAGGTATTAATCAAAATGACTGGTCATTCAAGTACGTCCTCGGTTAAACCGTATTTGAAACTTGATTCAGAACACCACAAGAAAATCGTAGAAAATCTTCGATATGTGGAAAATCGCTGCAACATAACTTTTGAAGATAGTGAACAACAATCAAACAAAAATATATATAATAATTGTACATTTCATATTAATAATTACTAAATAAATGAATTTTTAATTTTGTTAATTTACTTTCGTATCGCATCTCCTGAAATTTCTCCATAGCCCTAGGGAGATTATTTCGGAAATTTTCTCTTGGTATAATTTCCGCTTAATTAAATTGTGATTGGTTGCTATAAAAAAACTCGGGGTTATGATTCGTCAGTTTAAATCATGTGACATATGAGGGCGATTCTCAGCAGAAAACTGACAGTAAGATTTGCACAGGTATCTATGATCTAATATTCCTTGAGAAAATTAATAGTGACAGATGTTGACATTATTCTAACCAAGAATTGAACTACAAAATTTGTTTTGCATTTTTTTTAATAAATATAATGTAGTACTCCTTGAAAATATGGGTAAAATTACAGCGTTGCTTTTTTACAGCTCCTGCCTAAGTCTGCCATGATATATGTCATGACTAGGAATTTTGCAAAGCCAACATTTTCGCTCCTGAGGAGCATGAGAATTCTGAGAAGAACCTTGAATATGGAGGACTGTTCTGTGATTAGGTTTGGGAGAATATTTTTCCCTTTTGTTTTCTGTGGAATGTGGATTTAAACATTCTAATGTATTGCATCTGGATTCTACGATATTTTAGAATTCCTCTAAAGTGGGCAACTTTTCTGAATCACGATTTACTTGATATTCCCTTTTAGTACCAAAATCTAATTTTCTTAAAAGGATGTTTATTAAAACTAAATCCCACTTATCAATTGGGCATCTTAAATTTTTCAAAGACTATATTCCTTTTCACGTTAGTGATAAATTCTCTTAAAGTTTGAGCAGTACATTTCGTTAAGGTTGGAAAATCAATGGTGGAATTTAAATGTGAATTAATGATGAGTAAATTATTATCATCTTTTTTCCAGAATATCAATAGCAATTTGGAAATTTTCATTGCTGAGTTCTAAAGATTCAATAAGAGTCAGCGGCTCCCCTCTTAAATAAGTTTTTAGGTATATGAACTTTTGAATGTCACTTATACTATCATTTTTTTTTATTAATGATGAGAAAAGTTGGTAGAAAGGTACCCATTTTTGATAATCACCCTGAAAATGGGGAATTGTAATTTGTGGCAACTTTACTCCAAAATTTGGATTATTTGTTTGGTTCATTGATGTATTTACACCGAGATGTAAATACTTGAGGAGCTGTAAGGTTGTTAACCTTTCTTTCTAATAATGCTAAATTTTGGAAGTATTTTTCTTTCATAGTATCTACATCTTCATTGTCAAGTCCTTCTGTATCAAGAACTTCAATTCGACTTTGAATGTGTACATACGTTTTGAAATTTTCTTTTAGACTTTCTAATCTACCTTGAACAATATATTCATCTACCTCATCATGTAGGTTATGTTCTACCCAGTTTGTAATACGCGTGATAGCAGACTTTACAGGTTTTCTTGAACTTTCTAGTGCGTCCATCATGACGCAATGAAAAAATGTGAAATTTTATACAGATCTTAAATTAGGAAATTTACGGTAGAGTATACATAATAAACAATATATCCATTTATACAAATTGATAAGGAAACACACAGTGTCTTACGAACTTGAAATACTATTTAACAATTATTTTACTATCAACACTAATGTAAGTTAATTGTACATTACTTACTTGTGAATATATTTAGGTATTCGGAGATGTCAATTATTATATTAAAATATTCAACATTGAATGGGGAACATAAGTAAGTAATTGGTCGCAATAATCTTGATACGACCCTGCACTTTGAAATAATGGCTACTACCTTTCAATTTTTAGCCAGTGTGGACATTTGAATAAAATGTCAAACATCAACTAGAAAATAGAAATTCTTATCCTAGTTAAAACACAACAGGTCTGTTTATTAATATTCAGGCTTGACAGTTGACAAGCACTAAACAATTCAACACATATACCTGTTTCTTTTCCTTGAACCTACTTGTCTATTCACTGAACACTGCAGATTGGTGTCTTTAAACATCTCACCAAAAACGCCAATCAGCTTGGTATCAGCAACTAAGCTTCTATTGAACCAACTCGCAAGTGGGCCTCCATCCTGCCCATCTTCACACATGTACATTCAATACAATGTTTTGAAGATCACTCTATCTTCTATTTGTGTAGTGGATACTAATTATTTCATGGACTATTTTGTATAATTTTTATAAGAAATCTGGCATCGAATGTGGCCAAATGTTGAAGTCCGGGTTTAGTTTTCCTTTCTTTACATCAGGAGCTGCTTTACCAGATTCTTCGATGTAATGTGACTGTCGCTGGTAGGATATGTTGTCAATAAAAAACAACCAATTGAATTAGGAAAGTTTCTTTAATTGTACTTGACAAAGTTGTACAAAGATTTAATAAAATATTATTTATTAATTAGGAGAATTTCTTTAGCAGTATTTTACAAAGTTTTTCAATATTAATTCTAATAAATGTCAACTATTACAACAATAAACATTATGTTTTCACAGACTCCTTATATTTTTTTGCAACCACAAACAAATAACCCTACCAGTATTGGAGTGGGGAGAATTTCTTGTTGTAAAGCAATTTACAACATATAGTACGTCCTAGAAAAAGATTAGTTGCGCCGTTGGAAATATACGTTATTGTACAACTTCGTGTGAATAACATATTCAACAGCAGATATTTATTTAAAGAAATTCAAGCAGTATAACAAAAAAAATTTCTTGCTTTCGTCCAAACAGCTTGCCTTTTTTTTATTATTAATAAAAAGCAATCTTGCATAAAAGATTTATTTAAAAAATGTCTTACATACTAATATTGTTACTAAAATAACAAGACGTATAATTTAAACTATTATGAAAAACCAAACCTCGGTTACTTATCCTGGCTAATCTTAACAACGACAGCGAGCTTTCTTTGTAATTGTCTAACAGCAGCCAAAGACTCAGCTAGGACGTCGTTGACAACATTTCTTAGGTTCAAAGCTTCTGTAAAAATTACAAACACAACTTTAGTGTCTTCTAATACTTTTACTATACTAAGAAAAAAGTTACCTTGTTTATTAACAACTTCAGATTGAACAGTTTGAACCAATCTTTCAAGTTGAGCACCAATATTGTTGACGTTGGTCTTAAGTTGGCTTTTCAATTCATTTCCAGAGGAGTCTGTTTGCGCTTGTCCCAAAGAAATGCGGATATCACGAATCTTGTTGACAACTTGCCGTACATTATTTTGGACGTCACCTTGTTGATGGCGCACCTACAATTAATGGTTAATTTAAATAACTTATGAAGTTTGCGTGCGGAGCAATACAAGCAGGTCCGTAGCCAGAAATTTATTTCCGGGGGGTTCTGGAGGAATTTATTTTCGGGGGAAGCAGAATAGAAAAATAATTTTATTTTCTTGTCATTTATTATACCTAAACCATAAATACAAGAAATGAGTCATCACAAATCACCTAGGCGACAGTGGGGGACTCCCTACACTTTAGTGCATTCCGACTTTTTCTCTCTCTATTGTTTACTTTTTCTTTTCATATATTCGTTATACAATAGAGAGAGATGGAATACAATAATGCGTTGAAAGCAATCCGCTGTCGCCCAAGTGATTTGTAATGACTCATTCATTGTATTTATGGTTTAGGTATAGTATTAAGTTTAGTTTCGGGAGGGGGGGTTCAGACCCCCAAAAAACCCCCCTAAATACGGCCTTGAATAAAAGTAACATTGAATAACACAAACCTGTCTTTCAAGTTGACGAACAACTCCATCGAGCTCTTCAGCAAAAAGCTGGGAGAGAAGAGTTAATTGACGAGAAACATAAGCGTTATTAACGTTAACACCTTGAACAGAATTGGAAAAATCGTTAACTACTGCTTCAACTTTGCTTTTAACTTCTTGTTGGTTTAACTTTTTAAGCTCGTTACGCAATTGCACTTGCTGAACTACTTCTAACAGATCATCGAGGGTATCCAAAAGTGCGTCGTTGATATCTAGCAAAGCGATTTAAATTTGTTAAATAAACTCAGTTATTGTTTACATTAATTTGAGTATTACCTTCAGATTGTTGTTGTTTTTGTACAATGGGCACCAGTTTTTCAGCTTGAGTAACAACGTTTCCAAGTTGGGTTCTGAGCTCGGACTGGAGCTGATTTGGCTCTCGTTGAAGTGCTTGTTGCGCACCATGTACAATATTATTAAGGCTGTCTATAAGATTTAAAAGGGCTTGCTGATCTTGTCCATATTCGTTGTGTGGAACCTATAAGTTTACTACTTTGTTTAAGTTGAGTTAATATAGTTTATAAGACATAAACTTACAATTTGTTGTAAATGGTAGGCTACTTCATGTACATGATGAGCTAATTCATTAACCTCCGAAATGAGGACGACCTTAACCTGTTGGTTTTCAACTTGTACGTTTTGGGCAGAATTATTAGATGCATCGTCGCTAACAGATCGAATTAATTGTAAAATGTCTTGCGCTTCACGAATACGTTCTTCTTGGGTGCGAATTTCACGACCGAGAACGACCTAGAAAGAAATAAAAGAAAATAATATAAAGTAAATAGTATTGTACAGAAATAACTAATAAATTAATCTTACTTGGAAAACCAAAACGGATAAAAGAATTGTTACAAACTTGTACATATTTATGAGTTTTTGTTTAACACGAAGGTATTGTCGACTGGAGTATGCCGATGAATAACAGAAGTAATGCTTTATATACCTACAAAACCACTGCACTCTTTTGACTGATTATCACACTTAAATTGTATATCAAAGACCGTTATGTATTATTTTAAAAAGAATTCTTAGAATTCTCTTTAGAATTCTTTTTCGAATAAATTCACTTAAATTAAATTAAGTAGGTCTTAACTGACCATAGCAATTAAGGATCTCTCAATAACTTATAATAATTTTTTTTAAATCATTAGAAAATGTGTTTAATGCCAGAAATTATTAGATTTAGATTTCTTTTTTAAATTTCTTCGATCGACAATAATCTTTGACAAAACCCACAAAATGATTGAATTGTGTGGAATTTGCAATTGATATTCAAGGAAGGCACTGTCGTATTCTCATCGCTTGTGATTTCCAAACACTTCGTCATTTTGTGGGTTTTGCCAAATATTATTATTGATAATTTATTCCTGGGAATAACACACTATACTGAAGATCACCAATCAAGCAATGCACGTCATTGATGGCGTTCTACCTAAATGGTTTCATGTATTACCGCTATTTCCTGGTAAAAGACTAAAATAAATAGGTTACCGAATAAATATTGTAGATTTAAGAAAGTTTACGTTTACTACTGTTAACTTTTACATAAATTATATAATATAAAAATAAGATTTAAAGGTTCGTTGTTTTAAAGTAGTTAGCGTTATGTTTGTGCGACTGCTTTTAAGGTTATTGGAAATTTATATTGTAAAACTGATTTGACCGATTTTCAAAATAACAAATCGTGAACTTTGATTTACTTGTTTGAGTTAAAGTCTGCTTGTCATTTTAAGTAATTTCTTGAGTAATTACATCAAATATGCGACAAGTTATTTAAAAAAAAAGTACTTACGTTTTACAAACTTATCTATGCATCGGCTTAGCTTAAATCTCATAAAATGAAAACTTTTACTTTTGAGATTAAGGCAGGTCATAGGTGGTTTGGTACTGTAGCGCGGTTTAACACTGGATGGAGTGTTAGGGCTACTTTTATTAATTCTTGTAGAAGGAAATAAAACGCAAGTTTACTTCTATGAATTATTTATTTGACTCTACTAGGTTATTGATTCGCGTTGCCTAGTACCATTTCGTATCTATGCAAAAAATATATGAGTTGAGTCGTTCACAAAATTACTCCGCCCGGTCTGAAACGTGGGTAATACATACACGAAAAAGAAAAAATACGGAATGGTATTTTGGAGAAAAAATGGAGTATTTTAAAGGAACTTGAACAAAGTTGTAAAATGCTCCAGCTACAAAAACTCCACTACTATCCATTTTTTTCTAGAGTCCTCTGACTTTGATACCGTATTGCTCGAAAACTACTGAACCAAATTAAATATTTAAAAAACGAGCAAATAGTAAATTTATTTCTACATCTAACAGTAAAATATCTTATTTCTAACTGGTATACTTTTATTTTTATCGGACGATACATGATAAAAGGTACCCATTTTTAGGAACAATTTCATTGAGAGAGAGTTAAATATTTTTTTCTCAGAAAGTATATCTCATATATCTATGAGATTTTTGCAGCGGTTAGAAAGAAACCTTGCGGTTGTTATCCTATTAACTTTCGGACAAAAAAGTGTTTTATTTAATATATATATGAAAAAATAGCGAACTATTCGTTCTTGTTTATTAATGGAGACAGCGTCAAGTTTTTTTCGCTAAATTAACACTTTTCATATGTAGACATTATTTCCTTTAAAAAAATGTTTCGAGTCTTAACAATAAAAGTGCAATAACAAAAAAACCGTTTTTTGTCGAAACCGCTTGTTATCAAAAATTGGTTTTTTGTTCCCGCATTTTTATTATTAAAATTAGGAACATTTTTTTGAAAACAATAATGTCTACACATGAAAAGTGTTGATTTAGCGAAACCAATCTGACGCTATCTCTATTAATAAACAAGAACGCATAGTTTGCTATTTTTTCACATAAATCTTAAATAAAACGCTTTTTTGTCTGAAAATTAATAGCATAAGAACCGCAAGGTTTCTTTCTAACCCATACAAAAATCTCATAAATATATGACACATACTTTCTGAGAAAAAATTAAGTGAACTTACTTTCAATGAAATTGTCCCTAAAAATGGGTACCGTTTATTGCGTATCGTGCGATAAAAACAAAAGTATACCAGTTAGAAATATAATATTTACTGTAGTATGTAGAAATGAATTTACTATTTGCTCGTTTTTAAAATACTTAATTCGGTTCAGAAGTTCCCGAGCAATACGCTTTCAAAGTCAGAGGACTCTAGAAAAAAAATGGATAGTAGGTAGTATAGGTAGGTACAATAAAAACTTAAGACAACTAACAATACGGAACTTGCGACGGGAACTCTTGGAACCTGTAAACAGAAAGAAAAAAGCAGAAAAGTGTTCAAATTTTCAAAGTCAACAGGTAAAAGGTTTTCAAAAGATGCCTTCGCGTAGCATTTGAAATCAGTTTATTGTTGATTTAACATTATAAAGTAACTAATCTAAAAAATATGCAGGCTTTAGCCTATTTAAAGAGACAGGGCCAGTGTGATTTTCTAAAGTGACGTATTTAACTGTCCGTTCTAACACTTTATAGGGGCCTAAATAACTGTCTTTCATTCCCAGAGTGTGCGTGTCATTACGAACGTATAAGTGTGTGCAGTTGGTCAAGTCGCTGGGGACGAAGGACTGACCGGAATATGTTTTTGTAAAAAAATGCTTCTGCTTCCTCATACGACGTTTGAGATTGGCTATGAAATTAGGGAGGTTCATGTCGTTAGCCAGTTGTTCTTCTTCGAAGAAATCACCAGGTAGTCGTAAAGGTGTAGCATACAGGATTTCTGCAGGAGAAACATTAACTTGTGATTTCAGGGTTGCACGTAAGCTCAAGAGAATCCAAGAGATTCGTTAACCAGGAGGAAGTTCCTGTGGTTTGAACGGATTGCTTGAGTGTCCGATTAAAACGTTCGATAACGCCCTGACTAATCGGATGGAAGGCCGTGCATTTGACGTGTTTAATTCCTAACATGGCCATGAAGTTGATCCATGCATGAGAAAGGAATATTCTTGCATTGTCCGTGGTGAGATACTTCGGAATTCCAAAGCGGGACACCCACGTGTCGACAAATGCAGTGATTACTGACTCCACGAAAGAATCCTTTAGAGGAATTGCTTCCGGCCATCGACTGTAGCGGTCAATAATGGTAAGGAGGAATTTATAACGTCCCGAAGAAGGAAGGTGTACTAGGTCGAGATGGACCTTAGTAAAACGTTCATCTGGTTCTACAATAGATTGTAGAAGGGTTTTCGTATGACGCCAAACTTTATGTTTCTGACATTCAGCACAAGATATGACCCACTTCTGAATATCGTGGTGCATAGATGGCCACAGATATCGCTGAGTAATCAATCTTTTAGTAGCACGGATGCCAGGATGGGCGATGTTGTGTAGTTGTTGGAATAAGGGATACCTGAATTTGAGCGGGATATAGGGTCATGGTTGGCCTATACTAATATCCACCCAGAGGTTTGATTTGTTGGCAGTTTGAAGGAAAATGAATTGAAAGTTACTACGAGATCGGAGCTGGTTTAACTCGGGATCTTGTTCTTGAGATAGAGCGACTTCGTCGTAATTAAGATCAGATCCAGGGACGTTAATAAGATTAACTCTTGTCAGAGCTTCCGCCGGAATATTCTCTTGACCTTTGATATATTGAAGGTCAGTCGGAATTGAGAAATAAACTCTAGTTGTCGAAACTCACGTGGTAAATATTGATCACCATTATCTTTGATCGCTGTACACAAAGGTTTGTGATCCATAAAGATTTGAAAGTCTCTGCACTGAACGTAGTAACGAAACTTCTTTAAAGTAAAGTATATTGCAAGAAGTTCCCGAGAAAGAATACTGTACTTTTGCTCTGTGGTGGTTAACTTCCGGGAACAGAAAGCTAGTGGTTTCCACATGCCATCTTCAAACTGTTGTAATACTCCAGCTATAGTGGAAGACGAACTGTCTGCAGCTATACTGAGAGGGTTATTAATTCGCGGATGTACCAATTAAGTAGCGGTAATCAAAGCATTCTTCGCGTGCCTAAAGGCTTCTATTTGCTCATGATTTAACTGGACAGGCTTTAGCGAAGCTTTACCAGGAACAACTATAGAGGTTAACGGTACCAAAATTTTCGCACAGTTTGGTACAAATTTATGGTAATACGAAATTAAGCCAATAAAATTGCGGAGTGCTTTCTGACTTGAAGGCAATGAGTAATCAATTATAGCTTGGACTTTGGAAGCCACTGGTTTGATACCGCGTGTATTAACGTGATGTCCTAAAAAATCGAGCTCATTGACTCCAAAGAGACACTTTGGTAGATTTATAATTAGGCCATTGCCTTTTAATCGGGAAAACACTTGTTGTAAATGTTCAATATGTTGCTGCGAATCAGCACTAAAGACTAGGATATCGTCTAGGTATGAAAAACAAAATGGGAGCCCTGATAATACAGTGTCCATGAAACGACTCCAGGTGCTGGCTGCATTCCGTAGTCCGAAACACATCCGTTTGAACTCAAAGAGTCCCAGAGGTGTGATAATAGCAGTCTTGTGAATCTCCTCTGCTGCGGTTGGTATTGCGAAGTAGGCCTTTCGGAGATCTAGCTTCGAAAATATGGTTGCGCCAGCAAGTTTTCTTGTAAAGTCCGTTAAAAACGGAATCGGGTAACAATCTGGCACTGTCACTGAATTAAGTTTTCTATAATCGCCAACCAAGCGATAACTGTCTGTTGGGGCGATGGGGGCTGTGATGTCTTGGTCGTCACCAGGAGGTAGTGCCTCTGCTGTGCCTACTGCTCGCTTCCCGACTATGTGAATTGTCGCAGCGTAGAGCTCATTAAGATGATCTTCTAGAAAAGAAAGATGATTAGGGTTCAGTTTGCGACAGCTTGCTTTAACTGGAGGGCCGGTCGTATCAATGTGATGGACTACAGTATGTTTTACGGGTTGATGGTAGTCGAACTTACGTAAAAGTTCCGGGAAGTGTGTGTTTAGCATCTTGCTATAAACATCAATATTGCTAGACATGTTGTTAATAGTACTTGCAGGGGGTACGTCAATGGGTAAAGGTAAGGAAAAACAGCGGGAAGAAATCTCAGGAGTAACGATTGACTCGGAAGGAGGAGTCAAAATATTAGCCTGTGCGGAAAATATTTTTGGTTTAGTGCCAGTCTTAACTTGGCGGGTTGTGGAACCTCGACTGCGAGTTTGGGCGGGCTGGACATCTGCTGTGCAAATGACCCGCTGAGAAGAGCAGTCAGTGGGAGGATTCACTGTTGGAGCTGGAAATTGACAACCTTGGCTGCGGTTTCGTGCGAGCTTGACATCTGCCGTGCAAATGACTCGTCTAGAAAAGCAATCAATAGTTAGGTTGTGCCGCTGCAAAAAATCCAGGCCTAGAATGGCTGTAGATATGTCAGCGACATAAAATTTCCAGGGGCATGGCGGTAGGCCAGGAATTGGGAAATGTAACCTCAAAGTTACAATACCTGTCACAGGAATTGAGGTATTGTTCACTGCCATAAATGAAAGGTTGGCAGACGTGATGTTTTGGTTACAGGAAACTGCAACGTGGGTTGGTAAAATCGAATAATTAGCACCCGTGTCAACCACGAAACTAATTTTGTAGGTTAGGTCCTGTAAAGAAATTGAAGAATGAGTGATTGGTAAAGGATTAGTTGGAGGGATTGAATTAACTCTAGATGGCCCTCCCTGGAGGCCAGGAGAGTGCGCAGTTAGTTTTTTTGTTTGGTATGAACAATTTCCCGGACAATTACGTGAATTATTTTTAAAGCGTTTGTGAAAATAGCACGGTTGTAATTGTGAAATGGCATTGTCTGAAGGTATGGAACGATGTTTATTGAAATGCTGAGGAATTTGGGGTTTCGGAGAGAATGTGGTAGTTACAGGGGATTGTTGCTTGTTCATGGCATAAAGCTCATTGGAAATGGTTGTAAGATTGTTCGTCAAACTGTCTAGCTTAGCTTCTAATGCAGGAGTAGTTAAAGGTTGTGGTGCCTTTTGCATAAAATAAATTAAATCTAATTTTTCTACAAAGGATATTAATGGTAAGTCATGGAAATTTAAGGACTGAGTCTTAAGTTCTGGTGGTAGTTTAGCTATTAAAAAATCTTTAGTTAGTTCCTCAGTTAGATCGAGATCGATTGCTAATTTCTGAATGTTAAAAAGTAATTCTTTGACACTACCAGAGAATGGAAGAGTCTCCAAAAGATTATTAATTCGAGATTCTCGTGGTCCTAGGACAGATTTTATCACTGCCTGTTTCAAGGTGTATGGTCTTTGTCTTGGGGGGTTAATGGTCAGGTCGGGATGAGCTCCTAAAACATCGAAAGGTAAGTTTACGGTTAATAAGTTATATTTTGCGAGCTCATCGTTGATCAGCATACGAGTAAAGTATTTTTCCACTAAAATAAAATACAGGTCGATATCGTTACTCGTAAAAACTGGAAATGGAACTTTGACAGTCGGCATTTGAAATATTAAATAAGTAAATAAAAATTTGAAACTTATTGGATCAGAAGGAGCACTAGTTCTGGTTCCAACCTTCACCTCCAACCAGCTACGACAAGTCACGTAAGCAAAGCAGGTAGCAGTATCTCACGATGACAGAAGTCGAGTAGTAGTTGTTGACAGATGATGCAGGGATAACTAGATGTGGTTCACCTGGAGAATCCAGGGCAGCACATAATAAACAGTAAGCAAGAAATAACACAAATAATACCACTTATTTATTTATTTCACAAAAAAATCATTAGATAGTAAAAAAGAACTAGATGGCCTTCAGTTGTTATTTAAATAATATCTTAACATGTATTGTAATAATACAATTAATTAAAATATACTTTGGAAATTTGTACTATGGTCGTTGTTAGGTTAGAAGTTTATCAATTTTACTTGACAAGTTAATTTCGGAATCTACTAAAAATTTAATTATTATCAAAAGTTTTCTTTAAATTGCAACATTAAAATTTCAATCACAAAATTGTAATAATTTACTCTTAAATTTTTACAAAACGAACTAAGTAATTAATGCTTCCACAAAAAATAGTATATAAAGAACGCATCTCGTTATTTTTATAAAATTTATGTGGTTTACAAATGTTACTTCAAATAACTCGTTAAAGATGGACACCAGCTAGTGTTGGAATCTTTTGGAAAAGTCTTCCAGTTAATACCAAGATCTTATAAATAAAGGAAATTAGGATTACAAAAAAGGCGAAATACCCTGTACCTATTGCGTTAGATAAAAGTAGGGGTCTTGAATCTGAATTTCAACATTTTAATGCTCACCAAGAAAACTTACATTTAATTTGAATACGTAAATTATTAATACGAGTAATAATTTGACAACGAAATATAACAATCTATAATCATTATTATTATAAAAAATATTTTGCTTGCTCTGTGTACTTATTCCTGATTATTATTATGAATAAATTGATATTTCAGCCACGTTTCACAGTTGGAAATACATGAAAAAAAATAATAACAAACAAAAAAAGTTTGGTAACCAGTACCAGGTAACAGAAACAGCATACCTCGAAGCTATCTTTTTTTGTCAAAATGGATAAATTAAAATCTTGTGCGCTTCAATCGGATATAAAGCTATGTACGCAATTCGAACAAAATTAGGCTTTTTGGACTAGTCCTATTAATTAGACTCGCTTCGCTCGCTTGCCGATAAACTAGAGCTTGTGCAATAAAGACCTGTATCATGTACTTGTTACGTAAATAGTTATTATAAGGAGCTAAAGTGAACTTTAGCATGTTTTATATTTAAACGTAAAGAATGAATTAAAATGTAAATTTTAGTCAAAGTGCAATGAGAGAACGAAGCGAAATTTCAAGTAAGGTTTCATTGATCGTCGCTAATGTATGGCAATGTATGGTCTCAGTATTTTAAAATTGGAAATTAATTAATTCTATCGTAAAATACGGAAAAATAAAAATAAAACTAATATTTAATTAAAAAAAAGGTATTTTTAGCGTTAAATACATTTATAAAAACCTAAATTTAAGTCTGATAAAACGTCTTGTTTTAAATTATTTACAAATAAAAGACTATACTGGTCATGTTTATTGTTTCTAGCCTTACTTTGTGGAACTCCATAATCATGAAATAAATAAAGATTAATAAAAAGTTTCACAATATTTATTAAATTATAACCTGACAATATTGTTTCGGCAGCTAAGCTGTCACAATGGTGATATAAATATAAACAAACACGTCGCTAAGGTAAATACAAAAAATAGGTGACTAGATAAAAAGCTAAAAATAATCAGAATTACATATCTAACATTTCCAGTAACGGAGTATTACTGAGCTCAATCTGTTCATTCATTACAAAAGTACCCTGAGTTTGTGTTTGAATATCTCGAAAGCTTTTAAAATGTCTAATATGCGTTGGTTATCACAAAAATGTAGGCATTAAATATTATTTTTAGGAGTGATTGTGTGATTTTGTTCTAAAAGGGTTTGGCATAATTAGATTTATCAGGATGTTTCTTTCTGTAACAACGTACGTGTGCTTTATATCTTATGTCAAAATTTCGAAGTGTTTGCCCAATATATATCGTCTGACCAATACACTGGTCAGTTTTATAGGCATGCAAAGGAAATTATTAAGCACTTTGCTGCAGCCGCGGCTCGCGACATGACGCAGGATACGCGCTGCTTTTAGAAACCGTTGAAGGTTGCTTACTTTAGAATAGCTTACTTTCCAAAGTTTTTTTTAATATTAGCAGCATCGACTACCAGGGTCATTAGCCTCTGTGACTGTAAGGTGTATTGCATACACGTTATTGATATTTATATTTAACTTGTTTCTATCTAAATATGGAAAAAGGAAATAATTACATTAATATAAAGAGCTTAGACTAAAATCATGTATAAATAAAATGTAGGTAATAAATAAAATATATATGATATGATGGAATAAAAGGTGTTGAAAATAAATAAAGTATAATGTATAAATCGTGTATAAATAACAGAAAATAAATAAAATATGTATCTATATCACAGGTTTCCTAATTCTAAACTATAATTCCCTGAATAGTTCTATTCCCTTTACAAATTCTAAGGCTTCTGTACAGCCATTTATTAGTTTTTCAGTGTCAAAGGATGTACGTGAAACATTGTATTGGTGACATTCTAATATGTGATGAATTTTCTGTAAACTGTCAATAAATTGCAATCAGCTATCTATCGACCAAAAGAAATGTTAAGTAAGGTTTCATCGTTCGTCGCTAGATGGCAATGTATTCTCTCAGTATTTTAAAATTGGAAATTGATGAATTCCATTGTATTTATTAAATACAAAATACGGAAAAATATATATAAAACTAATATTAAATAAAAAAAGATATTTTTAGCGTTAAATACATTTAGAAAAACCTAAATTTAATCGGATAAAACGTCTTGTTTCAAATTATTTATAAATAAAGGTTAGCCTTTACTGACTTTAAGACTTTACTGGTCAGTTTTACAGATATGTAAAGGAAATTGTTAACCACTTTGCTGTTGCTATAGCAATAGCTTACTTTCTAAGCATTTTACAATAATATAATACAGTGGCGTGCGGTGAGAATTTAGGCTAGGGAAGCAACCACGATTTAAATTTTAATACACCTAGGTACAATAAAAAACAGTGTTATAATTATTAAGCTTAAAAGTCTTTTAAGGAAGAATTTTTACACTTCAGTAGTATTCTTTTACTCTATAATGATTAATCGGATTGGTAATTTTAGCACATCTCGTTCTATTGAATACTGATTAACTCCCACCTAGTAAGATATTTTTAGCATGATTGGTAATCCCCTTACCCCTTTGGATCGTAGAAATTCTGTGATTGACATGATTGAAGCATAGAAAGTGCTGTGACGAAACTTGTAACTATTGCCAACGTTCTTTTGTGACAAAGCATTTTCAAATTTTTATGATTGTTTAGATTTAATCACAATGTGCAAAAGAATACGTCTTTTATACTTATGGAATTTGTTGACTATTATTCTTTATTTAAAAAAAAGTACTACTATTTATTTATAATGCAACTCGATTTTCCGGTCTTTTTTAGCAAAATACCTGGTGCCGGTTTTAATCTTTGTTGTTAAATTTAAAAGTTCTGGTTTTGGTCTGCCTTTCTCAATAATTCCCTCCGAAGCTGTATGAAGAAAATTCTTTATCAAATAATAATAATAATACTTTACAAATTGAACAACAAAAGGTATCGGAAGTGCTCGAACCTTCCACCGAAGCAGCTGAATTTGCAGTCATGACAATAAAGTTTAAATGTTGCAACAAACTAAATAGAATTATTTGTCTTTAAAAAAATCCCAACTTATATAAATTGAAATAACAAAATGTTCCAAAATACAGTCTCATTCGCAAATTTACACTGCTTAAGTAACATTTAACAAACACGAAAAATCAAACAAATAACGAAATTATAATAAACATCTGATCACGGAGTACGCTAATAAAAATAGCTCGACCTTATACGATGTTAACTGTAGCCCACAACGCAACCGCGACTCTCCCGCTACCGAAAGTAAAAAGTGCAGGAAGCAACGAAATCAGTGCTTATATGCAGTATAACTAACACATTTGAATCGGTATTACCTTTCCGCGCAAGTTTAATGAGCCTAATTTAAAATAGTACTCTAAATAACTATACTTTTTGCTGTACGGAATTGATATTGAGCTTTAAGTTGATTAAACATTACAAATTTAAATAAACGATAACCATAATTTTATAAAACTATTTTTGTTAGCATTGTTTTTTAATTTTAATAAATTTTTAAGGGAAGCATTGCTTCCCTTGCTTCCATGGACCGCACGCCACTGATATATACCACTTTAAGTTAAAAGAACTTTACGGTTTATTATTAAAGTTGCCCGAAACTGAATGGGATGATTGAACTTTTTCAAAACGGTCCATCAAAATCTTGTTACAATACAAGCATTTTTACTAAATAGTACATAAGAGCACTATAATTAAATAGTAATTTACGTTATAAGTCCTGGAAATGGAATTTTACAGTCGAGTAAGATGTTACGGACAAGGCGACGAAGGAGCCGAGTCCGGAACATCGAAACGAGACTGTAAGACCATTTCCAGGACGTATGACGTAATGCGTTTTATTTCATACTGCAATTATTGGAATATTGGTTTAATTAAAAAAAAATTATATAATAGTTATTTACGATACGAGTGCGGGAACACAATGTTCCCGCGTGAACGCAGTTTTGAAGCACGAGCGACCGAAGGGAGCGAGGGCCTTCATATGCGTGAACGCGGGAACATTGTTCACGCACGAGAATTGTACAATATTTTTTGAAACGAACGTAGTCATTGTTATAAATGTCAAATAAAATTTTTATCTGATTTCACAACTTTTATTTAAAAAAATAAACCAAAGCAAGTCATGACTGCAATTGACAAATGTGACAGATTGTTTTTCGGCAGAAATTTTGCAGTAAAAAAGGTATTTAAATTTTGCAAGGGTTGGCAGTTGGCACCACTGAGTGTTTCCCGGTTTACTTAACCGGGAAACAATTGTTCCCGGTTGACTAGACAGTGCGTCGAACACTGCTTTCTAGATAGTGAGTTCAAAAAATAAATTTCCGCTTATGAAGACTTTTGTTAATTGCATAAGCTATTTCGAAATACGTCTTGATTATTATCAATAATGCTTTATTTCATTTTGATGTTTTAAAGTCATACGATACTCATAATTTTATTATATACAGTCCAGCTATAAATTACAGTAAATGTAAACATTACCTCATTATCTCGATCTTGTCCCCGACGTCGTCGGGGAAGACTGGGATGTAGGACTAATGTCCTACATTAGATTGCGAACGTCTGTAACAATCGCAACAGTTCTTAGTAAGTTTCACAGTATAACTATTATATAAGTACTTAATTAATTATTGATTATTAAGTGTATGGCAAATTAATCTTACTCTGTTCGTTAAGGCCTTCAGAATGAATTAATTTTAGCTAGTGTTGCAACTTTTCATGAAAAGTTCGCATTTTTGAAAAGTTCGCTCAACTTTTCACGAAAAGTTGCAACCCTATAGTTGCAATTTTTCATGAAATGTTCGAATTTTTGAAAAGTTCACTCAACTTTTCACAAAAAGTTGCAACACTAGTTGAAGCAATCTTTCAATTTGAGTTTTCAGTTGGTTTCGTATGTCGTTCACCGAAGCGTTTTCTTGAACTTGATCTAAAGAAACTTGAATTTCGTTAAGCTTATTAACTACTTGCTGAAGCACATTTTCGGATTCTCCATGTTCATGATGTACCTACAGAACAATACTTTAATTGTTTTCTTTAAGTTGATAATGTATCATAAAAAAATACCTCTTTCTGAAAAAGGTGGGCGACTTCACCAAAATGATGAGCAAGATGACGAGATAAATATGCTAGATGAATGATGAATTTCTTCGCTTGCGCGACAATATTTTGAAGTTGTGTTCTAAGTGTTTCTAAGGGATTGGAGTTGGTTGGATTGTTGATGGAGAGCTTGTTGTAGGGAATGCACGATATCGTTTAAGCTGTTTACTACTTGCTGAAGATGAAGATGTTGCACTTACAACTTGTTGCAAATGACAGCTTCGTATATTTGGCTGCATCGTTGCTAACAGAACGAACTTGTAAGAGATTTTGCACCGTACGATTACTTTTTTGTTGATTTTCCGCAAAAGTGGCCTAAATAAAAAACATATTTTGCAGTAATAATAAGTAAAAAAGTTGACGGCTGCAGTACTTACTTGTAAAGCCAAAGCTGCCAAGAAGATATTTGCGAATTTGAACATTTTATTTTTGCTATTGATACGGAAAGCATCAATTTCAGACTATGTTTATATGAAAGAATTTTTTAAGGTGGTATTTAAAATATACTATTATATATATGGAATTAACCTTTTGACTTATTATCACTGTTAAATTGTGATATCGACCACCAGTAGACCGACAGTTTATTTTCCGTGTGTTTGTTATTGTGGCACTTCTTGCATCATCTCGATTAACAGCGAGTGCTAGAAATTGAATAGCTTTGTATTTCAATATAAATAAAATGGTAAAATTCTTGATCTTCATAGAATGAAATATTTATCAGTTGAAGACTTCCCAAAAAGTAAGGTATTAAAAAAACCTTCGCTCTCTGCTAAGAGCAAATTTTTTATATAACTCGTAAACCTTAAGACAGCATAGCGGAAATATAAAAGCGTACTAGGTCTTTCTCACATTTTTGTTTTGACAATAATCAGAATGGAAAATTATTCTGTGTGTGATAATACTTTTAATATGTGAAGTATTCCTTTAGTATCAAAACCGGTTTGACTAAAAGTAAATATTAGTTACTTTAGTACACGTTTAGTATTGAAGCTGTCTTTCATAAAAGAGATGACACCATGAACTCAAACACATGAATTCAAAATTCCAGAGGCACCTTTGATAGAGTTACTTTTTGCTCATACTATAGATATTTCTCTACTTAAGATAAAAGTAAACTTTTCAGAACTATTAAACATTTAGATAAACATTTTTTCCTCTTTTATATAATTGCTAAGACTTAATTAAAAATTATCAAGAATACCTAACTTCTAATAATTTTTCAAACATTTTCAGTTGACCAACTTCAAATGATGCAACAAACGCTACAATAACAATCACATCGAGAATACTACATGATATTTACTGATAATCGATAACCCAATTTAATAACGATAATAGGTCAAAAGTTGCACGTCTACTTGATGTTATATAAACACTACCTTCCATACATCAGCACAGTCTAAAATTGACAACGCTTCTGTATCATTAGCAAAAACAAAATGTTCAAGTTCGCCTGTATTTTCTTATCAGCTTTGGCTTTACAAGTAAGTGTTAAACTCTTAATTAGTTTATGTAAAATAATAACAATTTTTGTTTAGGCCACCCTCGCAGACCCTGTGCAAAATCAACAAGAACGAAACCTCGTAGCGCAGCATTACTTGCAACAAGTTCGTACGGCTGGCAACGATGCAGAAGGATCACTTCAGAATTTGCAAGTGGGAAATCAACAAGTCAGACGTCTTCTTATATCTGAAGCCCACGAATTAGCTCATCAAGTACATGAAGCTGCCTATCATTTGCAACAAGTTGTAAGTGAAATATTTTTATATACATACATAAACTGTTACTAGCGCCAAATTACCAATTTACTAATATATTACAAAACCAAATTTACATCAAGTTGTAATTGCAACATTAAACTCATTGCTTTCCATAAACTACATATTATTAGCACTAATATCCTTTAAATATTTCATATTTTTATATCACAGGTAAATATTAATCAAAATGGCCAAGAACAGCAAGAACTTCAGCAAGTCGTAAGCAGTCTGAACGATATTGTGCATTCCCTACAACAAGCTCTCCATCAAGAACCCAAGCAACTCCAATCCCAACTTAAAACACAACTTCAAAATATTCTCGCACAAGCGGAGAAATTATCATCCGTCGCTCAAGAACAACAGCAATCCCAAGGTAGCAAAATAAGGTGTCTTTTATATTATAATATATCTAACCAAAAGTAATTAACAGACGTGATCCACGATATCTTGATTGTACTCAACGATCTTGTAATTGCTCTTGAACAAGTTCATGCACGTAACAGGCTTCAAAATCAAAGCCAGCAAGAAATCAAAAGCAAAATTCAAGCTGTGGTCAACGAAGTATCTGATGCTATTCAAAACGTCACTTCCAATAATGCCAATGTATCTCTTCATCTAGCACATTTATCTCATCACCTTGCTTATCATCTCGGTGAAGTCGTCCATCCTCTTCAAAGAGAGGTATTTTTATTAAACACCTGTCATTCTAAAAAAAACTAAAGTGCGATATTAATCTGTAGGTACATCATCAACATGGAGAATCTTTAAATGTTCTTCGCCAAGTGCTTAATAAGCTTAGCGAAGTTAAAGTTTCTTTAGCACAAGTTCAAGAAAACGCTTCGGCCAACGATTTAAGGAACCAGCTTAAGACTAACATTCACAGCATTGGTGCTCAAATCGAAAGGTTAATTCAACTTGCTAATTCCGATGGGCTTAGCGAGCAAGGTAAATTTAATTATTAAATAAAATAATTTTTATATTAATTCTTCTCTTATACATACATACTAAGTACTGTTATGGTTGTTACAGAATCTCGCAATTTAAGCGATGTCGTTTACAACGTGCTAGCTCATGCCGTCGCTGCCGCCAGACAGCTACAGAGAAATCTACAAAGTTTGTCTGCAAGTAATCAGGAGAACTAAACCCAGTTTTAGATTTTTAATAATTATTCGTAAAAGGTAAATTATAGTCCTGGTTGTTATTTAAATATGTAAACGAAATATTTTTTAATAAAAATTTTGAAACCTATTGGAGTGATTTTTAATATGCCCCACGTTCAGGGCAAGCCAATAAAATAAGAGGTGATATTTTATAAAAAATATAATTTTGCGTTGGTTGCCATTAACATATGCAGTGTTATTTAATATGAAGTGAAATTTAATCAAATAAAAAAATATAACCCCAATATTTTTTCCTTTTCCCAATGGACTGACTCAGGTTTAATTCGATAGAGCATGAGATAAATGAAATAATGAAATCTTATTGATTCTTATACCTGGAATAAAAGAACTTACTATCAAGACACTTGGACTTCCGCAACTGAAAAACAGCAAACTAAACTCTATATGTGAGAAGAAAAAGAAATGCATGCTTGTATACACATCAAATAAACACATAGATAAATTGAAAACGCAGTCTTTATTTTTATTAATGAAAATTAAAAAATCTAGTTGAAAAAGTAAGAGAAAAATCATTTAAACAGAACAGTAAAAAGTACAGAAAAACCTTCCCTGAGCTTGCTCAAATGTGTAAATTAATCGTTATTAACCTGACATAGGGTTATAACTGTTCTCCATTTGAGCAAACTGACATCAATTAATGTTATCAATTAAAAATATTTACAATTGTTAAAATAAATATATCTTATGACAATTAAATTCTTTTAAACAAATTTAAATTGTTTATTTGGTAGAATTTTATTATTGAAAAACTTTTAAAATGAGAAAAATAAATTCTGAATTTATTAAGATTGTCTTTATGATTTATTTATATTAAGAATTTAACCAAATCCTTTTATTTTGACCAACCTTGTATATAAAGTACATCGAGATCCACTTCAATCTTATTACAATTGGTAATACTGCATTTAATCACACAGCTGATTTATAAAATGTAGGTCAGTCGATTATCCAAATCAATAATGGAAATAAAAATCTTCTTGATTTAATTTAATAAATAAGTCGTTCACAATTCCATACAATTGTTGAAGAACGAGAATAAATCTTCTTTTATTTAAATATCCAGGTATCCATTTATTACACTTTGTTGAATTTTCGTTTGTTGACATTTGACGTGTTTATGAAAACATATGGTTATCAGTTAACCTCACTTTATTTTTCAGATTTTCGGTTTGGAGTCGAGCGTGGATTCAACCAAAGCGTTTTATCGACTGAATTTGTTAATTTCTCCTGGCGATTTTATATATTTTAGCAAAATAATCGACGACTATGTCAAATTTTTGAAAAACAAAATCTATCCGCTACATTTATGACGTCACTTCACAAAAACAGATGTTTATAATTATCACTAATCTTAAATCTAAAAAGATAGAAGTGTAGCTGGCAAAATAACGATCAAGACAACATGAGACACTTATAGTCTAAAATTTATCATAACTGAGAAAATTGACAAAAACGATTGACGATGAAAAATCTCATTAAACTTAATTACATGGATACACATGATCTGCAGCTCAATCCTTTACAAATATGAATACATAATTACACTAGGTAACTGATACATATAAAATTTACATAAGAACATATTTACAATAGAAGACAATTCAATTGTAAAATCTGTTGTTACGATTTTATAGACCCAACGATGCTTCATACAAATAACAGCATGAACGAAATTAAATTATAGTCGAACTTGTCCAGCATACAGTCCTCCAAGTGCTTGTGTTCAAACAACGGTATTAAATGTTATATTAAAATCAATATTTGGAAAAATCGAAGCATATCAGTAAAGCCGATACCTTCATTAGGATAAATACTCTATATTGGAATTCAGGAGATTGTAAGTTTAATGTGCTGTAATGAGCCGGGGTCCCTACCCACTAGACGATCACGGCCCATCTTACTCTACCCGCGTAAAATTCAAATATTTAACAAACTGGAAATTGACACAGTATTACCAACCTTACAAATGACAAACTTTATAATGATAAATATAACAAAAAGAACAATCTTGATATTTAACAAACTGGATCCTACGTTGTGATTATTTTTTGTGTAACATGTGACCAAGGTTGATAACGATTGATCCACTTCATACGGTCGGAGAAAGAGAAAACACAAGTAAAAGAACACAAATAAAAGAACAATTAAATATGATTGTATTATTTTATTAATTTATTCTTAATCTTGAGCGAGGAGGGACGTATTTAAACTGATACAAATTAATGGCTAGTTCTCCAAAAACCTCCTTGAAATTATATGCTAACCCAGCTTAAATACGTACACGCTGCAAGTTTTATATGTGATCAAATGATTATTTAGTTTGGTTACAATAAACAATACAGATCAATAAATCAATTTATCAAGTTGATACAGTTGTGTGATTATACTAGGCATTTATAAATAGACAAACACAAATCTCTCAATGACATAAAACATCAAAAATGAGTGAAACAGAGTGAATCAAAAAGATTTACAGATAAACTAGGCAAGGTAAACGTGCCAGATTAAAATGAATACACAAGGACTGCTGAACAAAAATTATATCATATTTGACATAGCAACATATACGTTGTGACCAAACCATATATGGTTATATCAGAACACGTCTTTTGCAAGACATAGTTTTACTGTCAACAACAGGGAAAGCTCGTATCTAGATAAGCGAGAGTGTGTTATAAGCACTGAAAAAGAATAACATAGCACATATAAATAATATAAATATACAAAACAAAACAGTTTGACGGTTCTACGACACGGCCTATCATAGGGTCATAAGCCACCGGGGAGCCTTCGTACCCAACAGACTTTGGACGGTTCTACAACCCGGCTGATCAATGGACTTATGCCACCGTGGAGCCTTCGTCCCCCCTTAAATACTAAATCAGATTTTCTCTTACACGGCCTATCATGGGTTTTATTACCACCGTTCAGAGTAATACACTCTTAAATAATAATAAGTCTAACCTTTTGTTCCGGACCAAAAGATTATCCCTTCATTTTTTTAGTCACAAAGTAAAATGTTTTGTTAGGTTATAAATATTAACCTAAAATTCCATAAAAACTGACAGTAAAACACATAACCGCAGCAGTCGTATTTAAACACTAATAAAATATCAAATTGGCAATAATTAGCTGTAATGCTACGACAAACGTTATAAAACATTATTTTCTAGTAATAGTTATACTTCCAACGGTCAAATTTATCAATTATTAAAAAGTATCCAAGGAATCTTAAATTTAGTTGCCATATAGATTTTGACATAGCTATAGATTCAAGCGAGAGATTTGGGTTTCAGATTAATTAAACAATACAAAAATTACATCACACAACTAGAATCAACATACATTAAATAAACAGAATAACTTACATGAATTGATATTAAGGTTTAAAAACCAAGCCAATATGGCTACTTCCTACCTCTTTACATTTTCTTCCCTCCCTGTTTTTCAAAACAAAAACAAAAACGAATCGTTACCTAACTACAAAAAAAATCAAAACTACCAACATTAGAATCTGCAAGAAATATCCCTAAACATAAAATCAAAACTACCAACCCCAAAGAAACTGTAATAAACACCCCCAACATTTAATATTGAAGCAAACAGTTGTTATTTTTAAAATAAATTACATATTTTGCCTGAACTTGTACGTAATAACAGAACTAGGTAAATTGATTATTATGAAAATTGTTTTGTGTCAAAATGACTTGCTACAGCTACTTTGATAATTTTGGTTGACTGTAGGTCTGACCACTACAGTGCTAATGTAGTCATTACAATATTGACCTAATTTACATATTTTTAGTGAAATATTTTTCCGAAACTGAATCAGTCGCATGGGAAACAGGAACATTTTACCTACGTTACTCATCGTTAAACTCAAATCTAATCAAGAAAATTAAATCTTCCAGAAAAATGTAAAAACCATCCTAACATGTGACTTGAGTTGAATGTATCATGTAACATGTATCATTATGAAAACAATCTAAATGATTGATATTTTTTTTATAATTTCAGACTTTCTATATAAAAATTGAGTGCATGAAATTTATCCTTCTATAATTTCTATTTTAAAAATTGATAAATCTACCTGTGGCTTAACATATAGCTTTTAGATTAAACAAACCTAATATTCTAGCATGCCTATTATTTTATTTTATTTTATTGCATGAAATAATTATATTTGTGTTTACGATCAAATCGTCAAGTAAATTTTCAATCAGATGATTCCATATCATCTCATTATATATGTCGAATTAATACTACCAAAGTCTATCCCAGCAGCAACCCTCATATCGTAGTCTAAGTGGAGACTGTATCGCCACGCGCCAGGTGCTTATTCCTGGGTAGTACTATTACACTATGGATTGGATACTGCGGGGGCAACCTTGCGATGCATCTGTAGCTTGAGCCATTTCGGTGATTTAAGATGTATAGCTATAGCCGATCCCGGGAAGGCTATCCAGTACATCACTTTATGGGGGTTTGATGCGAATATATAGCCTCTCACATCTAAGAAAACCCCACCTTCTAGGTTGCTTATCCTCTTAGCTATCTAGGCAATGTGGCTGGGCTTGATCCTAAGTCTGCTTAGGATATTCTAGGAATCTCTCTACCTGGGCGCAGCCGTACCGATGGCAAAATATCCGGTCCATTACAGAGTCGTCCTCACATTCTCCGATCAGCAGTCTTGAATATATCAGGGAAAGCACCTGGTGAAACGGTTTCATCAAAAAACAGTGATCAAGTGGCCACTGTCGGGATAGACATAGCTAGTTACTCTTACATTCCAGAGTCCACCCATAAAGCCAGCCTATATCAAATGTATGTTATATCAGTCGCTCTCTCAATAGATAGAGAAGGAATAAAGCACCATTGAGCGAAAATGTCTAGCTAAACTTTTTATTCGGGAAATCCCGCCTCTACATAGAGGGAACAAAATTTACTGTAATGACCGATTGCTACAGCTTGAAGTAGATTCATAGTATCAAAAGTCTTATCGAACATATTGCCCATTAGACTATCGGACTTCAACAATATTATTTTGATGGGGTTTATCGAAAGGGCAAAGAAAATGTTGTCTCTGATATTCTCTCTTTCGCGCTGTGGTTGATATCAGTGCCATTGAAGTTACTGAATGGTGCCATGAAGACAACACTTTTGTCGCGTAACTCGTTAATACTAAGTACTGATCGAAGATGCTCCATGACATCGTTAACTGCATTCGATGTTGTAAAACTTGCAGTCGCATCAAGCATCTCCAGAATGCTTCTGCTGGTCCAATCATTGGAGGTCATTTGTTTAGATTTGGTTAAATTTTTACCTTGTTGCATTTAACAGTCGCCATATGATTTTCGAACTTTTCGAACGTGTTTGGGAAAAATACTTCCCACAAGTCGCTTGGGCTATGCGTACCTCAAAGCGTTACTTTATTAACTTTGGTCAAGCAATTGTTCAACGATACTAGTACTTATCCTACTGAAGATTATCAGCCTAATGATCATTAGCAGTTACATCGAATCAAAGATTTAAAAACCAAAGTACGTTATGATCTTCGTAAGCGACTGTTTGTCGTAAAAACTTCGTACCTTTGGGCGCCACAAAATATTTCACTTCAAAGACATATTTGACATTCAAATTGAAATATGAAAAACTGGAACTATAGCTTATCTTACAACACTGATTCTCAGGGCACCACCTTTTGGGAAGGTTAGTTGAGTGCATTGATGGGCCACTTTTGGAATCATTTGTATCTTGATTCCCAAACTTTTATTTCTCGGCTTTTGATCGATCCACCATCATCTTTTATATCCATAATCTAATTTATCGTTAGATCTCGTGTATCTTGTAACTCTGTAGGCTTATCAGTGTTGACACATTTCTTTGGACGGTTGGTTGGGTTTTGTTTCCCTTTAGAGTGAGTGTTCTAACCTTTCTATGAAAGTTTTGTGTTCCTTCGCTATCCTTCATCTTCTTATTATTCTTCTGTGCTTGTACTCTTTTGTGTCTTATATACAATTGTGTGAATTTCTTTCGTCTACATTTTTTTACTACTCTGTCATCTGTTCTATATTCTTCTTCCTTTCGTTGATCTTATACCCTTGCGTTATATCGACAACTAGCCAGTTAGTTTGGATAGATAGTCCAACTTGTTTATTTTTGTAATCGGCTGCTCTCGGGTCGTCACTTGGTGGTTGGATGCCCCACATAAAAAAGTTGGTTTCTTATTGAAGAAGGCCTTTTTCTTCTTGTATCTTCTTCTAAAGCAACCGGAATTGCGCTACTTAGTCTTTCTATTCGAGCTTCTTTTGGCACGCAACCTTGATGTGACTATGGCCGTTGGTGCGCACCTGTGCACAGGGGACCTATCTTGGTGTAGTTTGTCTTGCTCATTTGTGTTAGAGTTAGTGAGTTTGGTTGATTGCTTTTGAGGTTGAGTTGGTTTTAGGTTTAATAACGCTTTGTCTTTGGGTTGAGATGCTTATTAGGAGGATTAGTGATCAGGTGATCGGTACGCGTCTGTATTGGTAGTTGGTATTGAAATGAATCTTCCTATTACTTCAACCACTTGAATACTCTTCTGCTAATCTTTCTTAGATTTATTAGATGTTTTTAGCTAGTAAATCGAGCACATGTTTTCGGTTGGCCTGTGGTTTTAACTTTTGTCCTATCGAATTATTTTGGTATTTCGCTTCTTTCCGTTTTTCTTTGCATTTGCAAGTATTTGTAGACTATCTTTTTGGACTAGGAAACCTATACTAACGCAACCAAGAAGATTTTAATAACTTGATCAAAGTTTTATTGTCAATCTTTTGACATTTGGGGTAAAGCAGTAGATCAAGGTGAGCAAGTTTCAGATCATATGAAGTCACCTATTCTTATCCAGCTTCTTAGCCCATCAAAATAAGCACTGCTTCAGCCACAATTTAAAAATCTGTTTAAGGCAATCGGAATAGCTTTTAACCCCAATGATTCCTTTAGATCACTCGGTATATCTCAAAAAGGATGGCAATTGTGACAAGCTCTTGCTATTTACCTGCTTTGAAGTGTGACAAGTAAAGTTGTGGAGTAAGAAAAATATCAAGATAGAACTTCTTGCATCGCATAAGCTTCACCGTTGTATCTGATCCTCTTAGTTTCGAAGGTTTAATCTTACCAGATAAATAATCTATAGAGACTCATCAGTTACTTAACCGGTCTTTTTTAAATCACATGTTGCTCTGCGCAATCTGAAATCAAATCCAAAAACCACAATGAAATGAACAACGAGTATCGGTTCTTATGAATCCAGTGTTAGAGCAATCACGATCGCTTAGTAATTGTTTTTTCCTAAATTTTGGCATCTTTGGTTCAATTTGAATGCAGTTTTCTACTTTGACTTTAATCGTTGCCCTTGATATAAAAACTACGAAAGTGGGTCCTAGGTTACGAAATAATACACATTCGAGGAAGAACGAAGAGTGGTACCGCAATCTTAATTTGCGCATTAAAGAATAATTATGCCCTAAGTTCTGAGGTATGTGGTCTTACATATCTGCTACATGTAGATTTAGATACAGAAAAAACAACTAAATAGCGTTTTGATAAAATAGCTTTAATATTACATAGTCTAAATATTATAACAGGTAAACTTTTATTAATCGTAAGAAGGTACAAGACGAATCACAGTTATAAGTCATTTGAAGATAGAACAACATAGTTTTTGTTTGGAAATGCATAATATAGCTATAACCCCATACATGCATTATACTTACATGGTATATTTTATTATATTTATGAGTATCTAATTTAGTAGAAATCTAAAGTATAAATATTTGTAAATAACTAGTATTATAATTATCCTTGAATATTGATTGAACTATTCTCTTTTCAGTATTTTCTTCAGTGCATTCTTAATTTTCTGAATAGCACCTTTCAAGACGTCAAGTAGACTGGTAAGTAACCCTTCCGAGGTATTTTTGGGATTTTCTGATGTGGATTGTTGTCTTGTTTCTATCCCTGCACGTGCTGCTATTGGTATTATGGTCGATTGTTGTTGTTCATCTGCTACCTGGAAACGTAATGTTGTATTTAAGTCATTCCAAAAATTCTAAACTGAAGTTCTGTTTACCTCGCAAGTTTTAAAAAGTTCTATTAGAGTAGCCAGAGTTTTTGATAGACTCTCTAAATTTTCCTGGTCAAGTAAAGGAGATTTAGTGGTTGACGAAGTAGTAATAGCAGTAGGTACTGATGTGTCGTAAGATATTCTCTCCAAACCATACTGCAAAAAGAGATAATTTATATATTGTTGTAGGTCGATTAGTGCTTCAGTTTATAACGATGAATTTGTTTTGAATTGAGAAATTGAAAAAACAGCCTTTAATACTATGTTTGGTATCAATTGCTATGATGATGTTTACAAACATTCTACTTGGTCGAAACACCTTAATGAAAAGTTTTTGTTACCAGATATTGATAAATCAATATTTTGCAGGGAAGACCGTAGGCAGCAGCTTTTACAGTTAATTAACGGTAATCGTACCGAATTATATTTGTGTCGGCTTCCCTCAGAAACTGGAGAATGAATTATCTTATGTTACAGTCTCAGGAGCTTCAACCTATAAAAACAAACTTTGAAGAGGCAAAAATAGCGAGTAAGGTCCAAAATACAATTTTAGATTTTAATTTATTATTTTTCTGTATCTAGCCTGTACTAGTTGCAGTTGGTCTTAATTCATTTTATAAACTACCGAATGCTGGTTATAAGTAATTTACATTGCAAGACCGTTACTTAGAACTTTACGTGCAAACACGGTACCTAACATAGGAACATAGCAAGCACGTAGGGATCGTGTAACAGTCGAGCATTGTACAATGTTTTATGGTATACTGACTCGTTAATTTTTAATAAATAATTCTTTCATTTACTGAAGCAGTACAGCACAATACGTAAGATATACAGTGTGTCCCTGGATGAAGTTGACATGAGGAAAAAAAATTTTATTATTGATTTTACGACAAAAAATCATTCTTTATAAAAAGTTCTGCTTGTTGAATAAATAAGTTTACCATCAGAAAATCTAAGATTAAATGTACAGAATCTCCATAAATTAAGATAACATGAAAATGCTTCAAGAGAGAAGTACCATTCATTGCATTTTTTAGTTTAAATACAAAATTTCAATTAAAAAAGTCAACAAAAATTATTCTACAGGCCACCTCCAACTTCCACACATATCTCCATCCTTTTAATACATTCACCATAGACTTATCGTATGGTTTGTGGTCCATTTAAATTAATTTCATTCACCGCGTCCTGTATTCGTGCTTTTAGTAGTTCTCGATCATGGGCAGGTCATCTGCGTAAACTTTTTGTTTTAAAGTACCCCACAAAAAAATCAAGAGGAATTGATTTATTTTAAATGGACCACAAACCATACGTAAAGTCTATGGTGAATTTGTTAAAAGTTGGAGGTGGCCTTGTAGAATCATTTTTGTTGACTTTCTTAATTGATTGAAATTTTGTATTTAAACTAAAAAATGCAATAAATGGTACTTCTCCCTTGAAGCATTTTCATGTTATCTTAATTTATGGACATTCTGTACATTTAATGTTAGATTTTCTGATGGTAAACTTATTTATTTAACAAGCAGAAACTTTTTATAAAGAAGGACTTTTGCGTAAAGTCAATAATAAAAATGTTTTTCCTCTTGTCAACTCGATCCGGGGACACATTGTATATGAACTTTTTAAATAAATTTTAGGTGAAGTTAATTTTTATTAAGTTGATTAATGAATTACATGAACTGATATTTTGAATGCAAATTCGTATAGAAAAGTTTATCGCCTCGGCTGGGAATCGAACCCAGGACCCTCGAGTCCATACCACCTAGACAGTGGAGGGTCCTGTGTTCGATTCCCAGCCGAGGCGATAAATTTTTCTATATAAATTTGCATTCAAAATATCAGTTTTAAATAAATATGTTTCTTGCTATGGTATTGATGATAACGAGCCCGTAATAATTTTTATTTCCCCCTTCTATGTAAATAAATAAATAAAATCTATGTAAACAAACAGGCCTTTATGCAACTAAGTAAATGAGTAATTACAGTTACAGCCCTGTAAAACTTTACGGGCTCCTAAAAGAGACCTATACAATTTTACAATGCTCATCAACAAAAAGCTATGGCAACTAATGTGTTGCTTAACCACAACACCATGGCAACGCCTAGCTATAAATTGTGCTACCGCCTTTGATTCCAAAATGTCTTTTTATAAAAAATATACAATTCATAAAAAAATGCTGGTGAAGGTGGAAATAAAAGTTTGTACGCGACACGCTTAACAATTAATCGTTACTGGGCTCGCTGGATTATGGAGGCTCGCTCCTTCGTTGCTCGCACAAACTTTCCAGCTCGCCCGTAAAGATTAATTTACAAAGCTTGGCACGTAAATAACTATTACGGGCGTCATAACGGGCTAGCCCGTAAAAATAATCTTTACCCATAGAAACAGAGCTCAATAAACAGATGTTTAGGAGTCAGTATACCATAAATATATTTTAGTTTAGGTAGGACAAATAATTTACATTTTTGAGTAGAATTTCTTTTTCTGCTTTTAATGCAACAGGTTATAATTGGAATATTAATGTTGAGTTGTTTTCAAACTCTAATACAAAATATAGGATAATATCTTGATTGTTTGATCCACTAGAAGAATACAAAATAAGTTTGTTTTTGAAATCGACTGGGAAGAAAATATTTCAGCATCAGAATAACACACTATATTCCCTAGGGTGTGTTTTCTCATGCAACATCCGGTATACAATAGTATATTACGATATCGAGATCAGTAAGGTATTTAGTAAAATTATTTATAATTACTAAAACTGAATATCCTATAATATTTTACGACAATACTTAAAAACTAAAAGCTCTTGTGTTGGGCACAACAGTTTTTGCACATGCCCCAAAAGGGGTTGAGTTCCAAATTGTCCCCACACTACAAGAATTTTTAATCTTTAACTTTAAGAACAATCTTTATTCTACAAATATACAATAAATTGCATCACGAATTGAATTTAAAAAAATTTGCTTCTTGATAAATTAACTGTCGAAAACGATATGGTGAATAAATTTTACTCACCATTTTGCACTTTTTCTCTCTAGAGAGGAAAACGATGGTTTTCAGCATGGAGTGGAAAATATGTTTTTATTTCAAGTCGTAATGGTTTGTCAAAAGTTTGAAAAAGTGCGTAATATTTCTATAGTTACAAAACAATAAAACGTAATAGAATCGAGGAAAAAGTCAACTAGGAAGTTAATTAAAAGAAATATGTTGCAAGTACCATTGAGGACTATATTTCCTTTTTGATACTCCTTTGAGATTACCTCACAACCTAACCTACTGTTTTAGTAAAATTGAATTCCTACTCCAATATTAATTTAAATTTTTGAATATTAATGATTTTTTTTTACTTTCATCTCTAGAAGTGAAAGTTGCCTGGTGCTATGAAAATGACTAAACAATCGATTGTTTGCATACAATAACTTTGGTACCAGCCTCGGTGGATTAGTGGTTTGCATGTTTGCTTCATAATCCAAGGATCGCAGGTTCGATCCCCGGCCGAGCTGGTAATTCTTCATAGCGGAGAAAAATTAAAAACATGCCTTCTTCTCGGATAGGATGTAAAACTATAAGTCCCGTGTCAATGCGATGTTTGGCACGATAAAGATCCCTACTGGGGGTGGAATTCCCCCAGATTCGGCTAAATTCCAGTAGGGTCGGCCAAATGATCATAACAATCGGTGCTATGAGGTACGAAGGATGCTCCGCTATCCTGATTCCTCGCCCAAAAACAAACAAACAATAACTTTGTTTATTGTTTATTGTTTCCAGCCTTACTTTGTGGAACTCCATAATCATGAAATAAATAAAGATTAGTAAAAGTTTCACAGTTTTATTAAAACGCAACCTGACAATATTGTTTCGACAGCTATGCTGTCATTATCAAAGGTAATATAATTATAAACAAACACAAACGTGTTTGTTTATAATTATATTACCTTTGATAATGACAGCATAGCTGTCGAAACAATATTGTCAGGTTGTATTTTAATAAAACTGTGAAACTTTTACTAATCTTTATTTATTTCAAAACAATAACTTTGGTTAAGTTTATTTTGATTATGACAAAAATAAATAAACATATGAATTTTCTAATTTAACTGTTTGTAATTGTAATCAGAAAATGACATTTACGACTCGAGATGAAATCGACTTCTTTATTCGTGAGATGACTCACTCACCGCTACACTGTTCGCACCTCACCTCACGAAAAATAAATGCATGTTTCATCTGTAGTAAAATATAATACTGTTCTAAACTGAACCTGAAATGTCGATCAAACACAGTAAACGGTTCTACTGTTGCCAACATAATCTTTCTTTAAAATATATTTCAAGGCTTCCTACATATTTTTTTATAAAATTGTATTTTGATGCAATTTAATAAAATGTGTTTTTCTAGAGTTAATAATTAATTCGTTTAAATTAATAAAAAGAAAACTCGAAAATATTTCCCTGTATCATTAATAATTATTTTCTCTCATTACAACACCCATAGTGGAGTAACCTTACGTTTTTATCTCGGAATCGGTTGATTTTCATGATTCTTTTTTTTAAATCCTGTAAATATAAAATACTAAAACCTTTATAAATTAGAAATGGACGCTCAGATCGTGAAATGCGGTAAAACTTGCATAACCTAAAAAGTTTCCAAGTGGTCCAGTACTGGTTGCTCGACCATCTCAGACCAGGATAATCTTTTGTGTGTTATCACACCTATGTATTGGCGGTTCGAACCCACAATTTATTTTTATTCCTTTTATTTTAAATACAGCAGCCATATTTGTTTCGTGGTGCACGACGGTTCTTGCAGTTTTCTATATAAATGAAAATCTCAATATCTCAAGAACGGTTGGTCGTAGAGACGTGTAGTAGAAAACTTTCTATTGTTCCTACCCCGACCTACATTTGTTGTTCTAAACAAAAGTTTGGTAAGATGCTTCTTTATGGGGTCAATTTAAGCCCAAAGTTTAACACCTATTTTTGCAATGGTGTTGTTTTGAAATGGTCGAGCCACCAATACTGGACCACTTGAAAACTTTTTAGGTTATGTGAATTTCACCGCATTTTCCGATCTGAGCGTCAATTTCTAATTTATAAAGGTTTTAGTATTTTATATTTACGATTTAAAAAAAAATAATCATGAAAATCCCAGTAGTTTTAACCGGTTCCGAGATAACGCTCTTTTTTTGCCTAACGCTCCTCCACTACCAACCATGTCATGAATCAAGACAATTCCGTTATATTGTTGTTGTCATAGCAACCGACACTGATGCTGTAAGTTAAGCCTACTGCAACAGTTAACAAAGCGGGAAACAAATAAACAATATCATTCTCTAAACTATAACGAGATATTTATCAACAGGAGGTTATTTTTATATTGGAGGTTCTTATTTTTACACAGGAGAGATTTTGAAGCAGGGTCCCATTAAATTTACTAAAAGTACCTAATTATCTACTACTTACCTTTGGAAAAAGCAGCTTTCGTAGCAAATCTATGTCATATTCGCTCTCAGATACGGGCTTTAGCTTTAAAAAAATTAGAGTATTAATGAATGTTCAAAATTCAAACAAATCGAGCACATTGTTACTGACCTCTTCTGACGCAACATTTACGATAATAAAGATGTAAAGCACTGCCTTCATTTTTCTTCAAATTCTATGTCACCAACGCTAAAGCTGAACTTATAGTAAACTCAAAATCGATGCACTTCCAACTTATACAGTAAGGTATCTGATGTTTTTATATTAAAATAGGGCAATAAAAACCAAAGAATTTAATATTTTAATCACGAGCAAAATTAAAAGCTAATTGAGAAAATCGTACGGCATTAAGCACAGACGATTAAATCATCCTACAAAAAATTATTCAAGAATTAAATGGGTTAACGATCCTGAAATATCTTATAGTCTAAATTTATATATGTAGTTACATATATAAAATTAATGAGTTATTGGTAGGATTAATATTCGAATCACTTACTTCTCGCGATAGGTGTGTAATTAAAGAAGATTCGTTTTTATACAATATACAAGGTGTAATGATTCAACGGATAAAACTGTGTATCATTTGATTGCATACATTAATAGTTATTTACGAACCTACTACGCGAAGTTATTATTCGCACATGAGCGCATTTGCTCGAATGCGTCGAAGATGACTTTGCGTGTCGAGTTTTATACAAAATTTTTTTAAACGTACATTAGCAATAAAAAACGAAATTAACTACAATCTTTAATACTAAACCTTAATAGCAAATTAAACCTTAAACCTTAATGCCAATAGCTGGCGCTCGCACTTTTTTCAGTATCGAGTCACTACATCTAGTTAGTCACACCAAGTTTGGGAATCAGTGCACCGCAATCGTCGATACGTATATTCAGGCAAAGAAAGTGTAAATTGGAAGTGGCAATTTGGGGCTGTGAGAACGAAGAAAATGTAAAGAAAAACCTTTCAAACTAAACATAGATTTAATTAAATTCAATGTGGATAATAATAATTAATGACTATAGGCATTTCTCGCCCCAATATGGCGTCGTTTGCGCTACTGTGATCCGCTAGCATGACCTGACCGACTAGATGTATTGAATCCAAGCCAGGGGAAATATTAGCGATTACTAATCTTTCTTGCGATTTCTAACATCCAAATGTGTAAAATGACATTTTTTAAACTAAATTTTATTACTATCACTTCAAATTATTTTTTGACAGCCTAAAAGAGCCAGTGCTTTTTGCATTTTTTTGAAGTACGTGTGCGAAACGCTATGTTTGTGTTTAACTGTTGTGTTCGCAAAACGTAATTTTGAAAGCGGTGGGTTAAAAAGACCGTTAATAGTCATTCACGCATTATAGTACAGTAAAACTAGTTCAAAAATCGACCAAACCCAAACATCCAAAAAAAGTTCTATCCCACGCCAAATTGTTCTATACCCTCCTTGTAGTAAGTGATAAATAGTTACTTCACAACGTTCAAACTTCACTACGTACAAAATTAATCTACATGAAATTCCGAACAAAAATGGTTCTACGGATTTTTGTGCTGCAGACAATGGTTGCGGAGATGGTAAAAATATCATTATTTTTCAGTTAGCTTGGAATTTCTCGAAATCACTTGAAAATCAGCAGGTTTGCGAACATAATCCTTTCCGGAAGTGTACTCGTAATTCAAAGCGAGTTTCCCCATACGAAATAATGGAAACATAGATTCTATGATTCTAACACATGAAGCGTTAGCTAATGCGCGATTACTAACTTGTGTTAGTGACTGCATAGCATTGCATAAGTTGCATACACATTCTAACGTGCGATTTTCATCAAGCGAGTTGCAACGCACAATTCGTGAGTAAAACTACTTCAACAGTTGACCAAACCCAAACAAAAAAAAAGTTCTACCCCGCGTCAAATTGTTTTATACTCGCCTCGTAGTAAGTGATAAAACGTTGCACGACCCAGAGCGCGGGTTTTGTGGGAGAGGGGTGAAGAGCCAAGGGGAGTTAAGGCTTGGTTCGAGAAGATGGGGGATGGAAGGCGGTGAGGTAAGGGTGGTATTAAAGACGAAGGGCCGGCCAGACGAGCTGCAGTCCCAAGGCCTCTCGTGCCAAGTACTCTTTTATGTTCAGTTGCTTTTGTATCTGCGTTCCTTAATGATATTTTTACCCCTTCCATATTTCGGTAACCATTGCCTTCAGCACAAAAATGCGTAGAACCATTTTTGCTCGGAATCTAATGTAGTATTTTGTACCGAGTGAAGTTTGCGATAGACCTCATAATTTTCGAGATATTTGCGAAAAACTGTTTAAGCATACCATTTTACCCCCTTTTTACACCCCTCTCCCCCAAACCCGACGCTCTGGGTCGTGCAACTTTTTATCACTTACTACGAGGAGGGTATAGAACAATTTGGCGCAGAGTAGGACTTTTTTATTGATGTTTGGGTTTGACCTTAGTTTTACTCTACTATTAAGGTCTGTTATGAAACGATACCAACGGAGCAGTTTGCTCCGAATGCTTCTGCGGTCGTTATAGCTCTTAACAGAATTTGGTAGATGCAACGGTTTTTGTCCTACGAAACAGTACTAAATCGCTTAAAAAATTACATTTTAAATTCTGGAAATGTTCAGTATTAAATCAAGGTTAGAGATCGTAGACGCCGTTTTCACCATGACAATGAAAATCAGTAAAATTTAGAAAAGAGTAGGTCATTAGAAAACGCGGACTGTTAAAACCTATTATTTGCGCTACCAACATATTTTTATGTGTTTACATTTTGTTTACAATTTGTTAATTGCCACAATAAGTTGATGTTACCGAATCGTTGCCGCTTGCTATAACAACAAGAAAATAACAGAACTGTTATAATTGATAACCTGTAAGGGTTCTGTTATGAAAATAAATGAGTATAACTTGATTAAAATAGCATCCGTAGTGAACATACCGCAAGACATACCTAACCTTACTTTTGTAATTTGGTGAGAGCTAGCGCTTAGAATTTGACATTACAAAAGTAATGTTTCGCAGCTAACGTCGACGTCAAATTAAAAAAAATCATTATAAATACATTTATATCTATTTTTAATAGTGTCGTTAGCGCAAAAAACATACGATTAAGTGCTTATAGATCGGGAGCCGGCTACAAAAACTACGTCATCGGGTTTCTAGATGAATTAATTATGTAGAAATAGGTCATCTACTATAGTAACGGGTGTTAAAAAAAACTGTGGTCAAGTGGCCTATGGAAAAATTTCAAACATAGGGCGGAGCTTATATGTTACAATTGGAACATAATCCTATTTATGAATGTCAGAAAGCTACGAACTAATTAATAAATGAAAATAGGTAAAATGACGTTTGACATTTGACATTAGACATTAGAGCTCCAGCTGTGGCTCTAGTCACGACATACGGTAACGCTGACAAATGCAAACACCATCCAACTTGACCACAGGTGTTTTTCAACGCTTGTTATGTTAGAGAAACAATGGTCGGCGGATCTTGGTAGGCTATGACGATGACGTCATCACTCTTACGCCGATTTAGTAAATACACAATTTCCTGTACCGGAACATAGAGAATTTTATGTCATTTAATAATGTATACGGTATATTACCATTTCTGACCGAAAATAAAGTTGCTACAATTAATTATCCCAGAGTTTATTATTTTTTTATTTTTGATCAGAAATGGTATAAACCGTATATATTATTAAGTGGCATAAAATTATCTATGTTCTGGTACAGGACATCTTGTGGGAGTGATGACGTCATCATCACCTACCAAGATCCGCCGCGGCCGACCATTCTTTCTGCATGGTAGTTTATTTGCAGCCGGCTCCCGCTCTATTACAACAGATATCAAAAATTGCTTTTTGCATTTTATTCTCTATTTTTTATGAAGCACTTACCGGTCTCAATCGTAACATACTGTAATGAATGGGAAATCCCCTATACACGGACTGCTAACAAACGAGAAGATTCCGTCGCCTTCTACATCATTTAGGAGCTAGCATGGGTAATGTATGATGCATCGACGGCCGATCAGCCGCGGCTTACTACATATTTCTAGTACATTCTCTACACTTCCGTACGGATATAAAGGAATCCGCCGCACAAGAAAGAGGAGGCAATAGTGAATTGGCGCATCGTAAATTAGTAGGACATAAATGTGTATATAGATAAATGTTAAAAATAAATGTTGTATTGTAATTAAATAGTTTGTAAATAATCTAGTTTAAGTTCGGTAACAGTTTATAATTATAATAATAATAGTCCCCTTTCACAGGCCATGAAGGCCCATTGGGGTATAGCAGGGTAGGCTGCTATTCTCGAGCCGTTCGGTACTCGAGGGTGGTAAAGTGGCAGCTTTACGCACCGACCGCCTAGTATTACCCCAGGAAATGATTTTCCAGGTACTCATTTTCACAGGCTGAACCGACCTGGAAGCAATATTTTTAAAATTCCAATGTATTATTCCTTATTCGAACCCAGGATCTTAAGATTGGTAGTCAAGTGCCATACCCACTAAGCTACCATGGCTTCTAAATATAAATATAATTATAGTGTTTGTAATAATAAGTGTTAGTAATAATATTTCTTTTGTTAATAGACGATTAAAACAGTACTTTTCGTATTATTTAAAAAAAACGTTACAGTGTTGTCAGGTGTGGGGTTTGGTCCACCGATACCAAGATATATTTGCTCTTGATGATAGCCAGAAGGGACGAACCGATCTAGTGCGACATAAAATCAATATAGGAAACTCTAGGTTAATCCGTCAACAGCCGAGACGTCTACCTCTAGCAAGACGAGCAGAAGTTGAGAAGATTATTACCTATATGGAAGAACAAGGGGTCATCGAGCCATCTAGCAGACCATGGGCATCACTGGTGGTCCTGGTCAGCAAGGTTCTGTGTGGACTATCGGCAGCTGAATAACGTAACCAAGAAAGACAGCTATACCTTACCACGCATCGACGACACGTTAGATATATTGTCTGGTTCACGATGGTTTTCGACTTTAGACTTGGAGAGCTTAGACAAGAGTGGTTATTGGCAAGTTGAAGTAGAACCTGAAGACCGGGAGAAGACCACGTTCACTATTGGTTCCGGATTATGGCAGTTCTCTGTTATGCCTTTCGGCCTGTGTAAATCTTCGAACGTCTGATGGCGACCATCTTGAGGAGGTTGTCGTGGAAAACTTGCCTGGTATATCTAGATGATGTGATTGTAGTAGGAAAATTATTCAACGAACATTAGGAAAATCTAGAGGAAGTGTTCCAAAGACTACGGGGAGCCAATCTGAAATAAAGTCCAAAAAATGCCACGTATTCCGAAAAGTATCACAAAATGGTGTGGCAGCCGATCGCGACAAAGTCCGTGCGGTCCGAAAGTCGCCAACACCGAGAGATAAACACCAAGTTCGTAGTTTTCTTGGGTTATGTACCTACTACAGGCGGTTCGTTCCTGAGTTTCCCAATATAGCAAAGCTGCTGACAATGTTAACGGAAGATGGGCGCGAGTATGTTTAGAGCGGGGAGTGCAAAACAGGTTTCCAACAGTTAAATCGTTCCTTGACTACAGCACCAATATTGAGCTATCCACGGACGGAGATGCACTACTCGACACAGATGCAAGTAATCTGGCCATTGGGGGTGTACTTTCTTAGATACAGGATGGACAAGAAAAGGTTATCGAATATTTGAGCAAGGTTTTATCGAAAGCCGAAAGGAATTATTGTGTGACCAGGAAAGAATTATTAGCTGTCGTGAAGAATACAAGTGGGCGAACTAAATACATTGAGACGGAGCTCGTACATAATAAATATCATTCAAACTGTAAAGTAAATTGCAAACTTGATTATAATGATAGAAATTTTTCACCTTAAACAAAGCTAAAATTTAATTAATCAATAAGAAGAAAATGTATAAACTTCAATAATTACCTAATTATGTGCGATTATATTCCATTGCTGCCATGTAATGAAATATGATACAGTTTAGAAATAATATTATAGCTATGGTTGGCTGCAATCAGTCATGTGTTAGCAGAATGAATAAGAAGTATAACGATACAAGAAGGTTACGCGAAGATCTATCCTCAATCTAACTGAGAACCTTCTGCAAGAATCTTCAACATTATTTTAAAAAGAAAACCAACGGAATTGAAAGGAATTCATTTAATCTCTTATTAATACCTGCTGTTGTTGCATTTCCAATAAAGACGAACATTTTGGTGAATATGTCCAAATTGGATTGCAAGCATCCTTGGTTTTTAAAAACAAAAGTTGGCCAATAGGGAACAAACTGTAACACTATTGAATAGTAACTGCCAGGAAAGATCATAAAATTTCTAAAACAAGACGGAAAAAACAACTTTTTGGGGAAAATCGTATATATTTTTCTACATAATCTCCTTTCAGCTCTACACATTTAGTCCAATGCTTTTCAAGACCCTTCAACCCTTCACAAAAATAAGAACTATCCAAACCTTCAAAATATCCATTTACAGGTTCGATGATTTCAGTATTCGATGAAAATATCATTCCAGTCAACCATTTCTTGAGATATGGGAACAAGAAGAAATCCAACGGAGCCAAGTCTGACGAAAAGGGTGCATGTTAAATTAACTGGAATCGTAGTTCGTGCAGTTTCGCCATCGCAATTGCCGACTTGTGGGATGGGGCGTTATCCTGGTGGTACAAGACCGTTTTCTTTGCCGAATGAGACCTTTTAACTTTGATTTTTTTTTCAGAATAACACTCGCCCGTTATTGTCCTCCCGTGTTGTAAGTAATCAATAAAAGGTATTCCTCGGGAATCCCGAAATACGGTAGCCATGACTCTCCCAGCAGACGGAATTGTCTTTGCCTTTTTTGGAGTTGGCTCACCACGTTTTGTACATTGCTTTGACTGCTCCTTGGTCTCCGGAGTGTAGTGGTGAATCCATGTTTCGACAACAGTTATTCAGCAACCCAGTTGGCAACTGTTGCATACGAAAGCGGAGACTCACCATGAACTTCAATTAACTCCGCTTTCATTTGTTTAGCATTTAAGCCTTTAAAAAAGAAATGTTTTAACTATCACTGCACAGAACTCGTTTTTATTCATGATTAAGAAAATGCACAAATTGCTTACCTGAATCGATAGTAAGGGCGTGTGTTTATATCCAATCCATTTGAAAATTTGACGAACAATGCGCTTTCAAAACAAGTGATCAGCACCATAGATAAACGATATGTAACAGATGGTTATGTTTCATACTAACTTTTGTATCCAAAACTCGTATCAATGTGGATCATTAACTAATTTATGGTGCAAGTTTCGAAATTTACATTTAAAATACTATTTTATTGATCGTAATGTGGATGACCGTAAATAATTGTAATTTCTTAACTGTTAATTATAACTATTTATTTTTTTGCAAAATATGTTAAAAATTTAAAACAGTTAAAAAATTACAATCATTTATGAACAACTAAAATTATAAGAATACCGAAGTATATGTAACTATTAGGAAATGATTAACAGCCATATAACAATCAACTGTAATCAGTAAAAAGTAAGCACAATATGAACTAATGAATATCTATAAATAGTAATTACAAATTATTATCGATTAAGCTGATTAATTCTGTTTAATATCCATTGACGCTTATTTTATTAAGACTGTACTTAAAGTTTTAGTAACATATTTATCATAAAAACACTACTTGCTACGAGGCATTTGTTGACATTCGTTACCCACAATTGTCAAACGTTCCGATTTCCTTGTGAAACGTAGTTAATTTTGTAAGATAAGTAGTTGTGCATTTTTAATTCAGTTAAGATGAGCATTCCGCGAACTGCCTTTAGAGCTATGAATTTCTACGACTATAAAAGACAGTTAGGATACCAGCAAAGCCATGAGAATTTGATAGCAGCTTTTGGCGATGCTGCCCCTTCATTATCCGCTGTTAGTCATTGGTTCCGCGAATTTCAACGAGGGCGAGAGCTGCTAGAAGACGAAGCAAGACCTGGAAGACCTGCGGAAGCTGCCTATTCAGAAAATGTTGATCGTGTGGCAAGCTTGATTCAGTCCAATCGAAATATTACTTAAAGGGAGATTCTGGAGGAAGTGAAGATTGGATCCTCGGCGGTGAATACCATTTTGCATAAACATGTTGGGGTAAAAAAGCTAGCAAATCGTTGGATACCGCATTTGCTCTAAGAAAGTCAAAAACAGGCTCGAGTAGACTGGTGTAAATTTATGTTGCAAAAATTTGACGGAGGAGCTTCCAAGCAAGTGGCATACATTGTAAGTGGTGACGAATCTTGGGTATACAGTTACGACCCTGAAACTAAACAGCAGTCTAGTGTTTGGGTATCCGAAGGTGAAGACTTGCCCACAAAAGTAATTCGTGGCAGAAGCGTCAATAAGAAAATGATTGCTGTTTTTTCGGCCGAAGTGGTCCTGTCGCTGTTATGCCACGTGAAGATCGCAGAACTGTTAATTCTGAATGGTACTGCGAAGTGGCTTTACCACAGATGTTTGCAAAATTACAGACAGGACGCCAAAGAACCAGTTTGCGTAACATCTTAGTCCATCATGACAACGTTCAATTGGTAACTCATCCTCCGTATAGCCCAGATCTGGCGCCGTGTGACTTTTTTTGTTTCCAACTGTTGAAAAAATGATGCGAGGTAAAAGATTTTCCAGCGCAGATGCAGCAGTTACAGAATTTCAAAGAATTTTTGAGGATCTTTCAGAAAATAAATTTTCCGAATGTTTTAAAAAGTGGTTTCAAAGAATGCACAAGTGTATTAGTCTGAATGGAGATTATTTTGAAAAACAATAAAGATTTTTTGTTAAAAAATGCAACGGTCTTTTTAAAACTAACAATTTTCAGCGCAACCCTCGTACTTAATTTAATATTTATAAATAATAAGCTTGTAATTGCTTCAATGAGTAATTTACATAGGTACTCACAAATGAGTTATTTTTTAATAGGTATTAAAATCAACTAACCTTAAGTTTACACTGTATGATTCTTAGCAAATCATGCCGAAAAAATTTATTTTGTATAATAATTTTATTGACCTCAGTTTAGGCATAGGTCAAAAAATCGAATAGGTACCCCAATTCAATAAAACCTGTGGTCCTGAAAACGCCATTGTTTTAGAATTAGACAGGTACACTGTGAAGAAAGTATCTCTAGTAATAATAATGGGCTTTATTAATAAAGATAAAAGATATTGCGATCTTTAGTTTCAGACTAAAACAGATGTTCAAACAAGTTTCCATTAACAACTCTCCATTAAAATGATAATACAAATGATTTTGAACATTTCTGCTGCAATATTAAAATATAGTTTAGTTATTTTATTTTATAATGATTCACCAGTAAAAACAATAAAAACATATTCAGTTGACGGGCATTTATTTGTTTTATTTATTCATTGTATATTACAATACAAAACTTAGATACAACTCATCTCCTATATAATAACAGCCAGTTCCGATGTCCACCGACATAAGCGCCTAGTCGGAGCACGGCCGGACGACGTGATTGACCATGCGGTGACGAATCAGATTTAAATTCTCTACGGCGCGCGGCGGCAAGTTGGAATGTAAATACCTTCCTATATGATTGTGTGTTGTGCATTTTACATACGAATTGATTGAAATTATTGAAAACATAATGACCCGCATGATTAGCTCTTTATTAACCCTTTCATTATCTATAATAATTGTAATTAGAATGCGTCAAGAAATAACCGACAATATGTTAGAAAACTGAAAATTTAGACTCTTTTTAACTCGTAAAAAAACACGTAACAATACGGGTCAATAGCAATAGGAAAGTATAAAGTATAGGAATAGCGTAGTGGTATACCTGGCATGTTTTGATATAAAACAAATAAAGCAATTACTTCAAAAATATTTTTTTTTATATTGATTATGAAAGTTGACTTTTTTAACGAAAAATCGTAAGGAAAGTAGCATTGTTTTAATTATTTTGTAATTATTTTTCTAAAAAAACAAACTTCAATCTCCTTGGAGATTATTGTCAAAGAATACTGTATTTCTGATTTTTTTTATTTTTGCATAAATCCTTTTAGGACAAATTTCTAAAGTTACAATATGCAAAGAAACCGTGTACACCAAGCTACGAAGTCTGACTACATAACTACATATTTGCACAATATACATCTATACTAATTTGAGTTTGCTGATTTTACGAAAAAATAACATACATTCATTCATAAATAAATTTGAGAAATACAGTGCTGACCAATGAATGATCATACATATTCTTAATTCAACTATTCAATCAAGATTATACTGAGGGGAACACTAAGAAAAGGAGTTGTAATTTATTGGAGCAGTGCATTTTTTACATTTTATCTTTATTTATGAATGAAAGTGTGTTATTTTTTAATTATTAATTATTTTATTTGTTTTTGTAAAAACATACCGGGTATACCACTACGCATCATTTTTTATTGCTATTGACCCGTATGATTTATCTTACTTTACGAGTTAAAAAGAGTATAAATCTTCAGTTTTCTAACATATTGTTGGTTATTTGTTGACGCATTCTAATTTACAATTGTAGATAATGAAAGGATTATTGAAGAGCAAATTTATTATGCCCATTATGTTTTCAATAATTTCAATCAATTCGTATGTAAAATGCACAACACACAATCATACATATAAGGAGGTATTTACATTCCAATTTGCCGCCGCGCGCCGTAGAAAATTTCTAAAAATAATATGATTAATTGATTGCATAGAACACATACTGTTGATTAGTAGACCTTAATCTGGACATTTTCGACCTTTACAGTGTTTAAATCCACGTAAATGATGCAAATAACGTGCAAATGACAGAAAAGATTATATTTAATAAAAAAACTGAACTTTAATATTATAATAAAAAGATGTTTCTAACACGATAATGCTTAATAATGACTTAGTAATGGATAACAAGTAAAATAAAAATTAATAATTTTTATTTAGCGCGATATGACAGTCATCATGTTTCAGCTTCTCCATTTGTTTCTTTTCTGGATCATTTTTAATTTTTTCTCTTCTTTTCTTTTTTTCCACATTTTCTTTGTACCTCATAATGTAAGAACATGAATGTATGTAGGAGTTATCATTTACGTGGACAAGTTGTATTACGAGGAATTATAAATCCACGCAAATGACACAATGAAAATGCTACGCGAATGACTATTAGAACATTAATATATTCATTCATTCATTCATTCTGGGCGTGGTTTTCACTCTCACCCACTGCACTGAAGCTCTAGGCTTATTGTGCCCCAAGAAGTAATTTACTCCATCAGACCTGTATCGCCAAAGAAGTTGAGGATACAGTTGATTGGTGCTTATGCAATTTCGCTCGGTTCAACGTACTGAGCCCCGAAATGTTTAAATCTTTTAGCCCCGAGGGCTGAACATTCACATAGGACGTGTAGGACTGTCTCTTCTTCCTCTTCATATAGCCTACAGGTTGCATCATCGACAATATTCATTCTGTTGAGATGTTTATTAAGGCTACAGTGTCCTGTTAATAGTCCTGTTAAATGCCTTAGTTGTTTCCTGCTCAGTCTCAGCAGTTCCTTTGTTCTCTTACTGGAAGGGGACATCATTAGTATTTTAGACTGCCTGTGCCCCTGTAAATTCTCCCAGCAGGTTTTATGTTTATCTTTCAGTAAGTCTTTGATAATCCCTCTTGCGGTTAAATAAGGGACCCCGCATGTAGGTTCAGGACCTATTAATCTCTGTTCGGATGCTTGTTTTGCAAGTTGATCAGCTTTTTCATTTCCTTCATAACCCTGATGTCCTGGAACCCACTCTACGCAAACGTTGTTGCGTGTGGCCAGTATCACCAGTGCTCTGTGCAATTAAGCACGACCCTTGAGTGAATTTCAGTATTTCCTAAGGCTTTTAGTGCCGCATGGCTATCCGTTAAGATGGAGATTTGCCTATTTTCAAAGCCCCTCTCTATCATACTTTGTGCACATAACATTATGGCTGTTATTTCAGCTTGGAACACGGAAGTGAGCTTCCCCAGGTTAACACATATTTCATTCCCTGTACTTTGCTCAAACACTCCTGCTCCAGAGCTGTTTTCTGTTTTGGAACCATCTGTATACCATACAGATCCTTGTCTTTGAATCAACTCTCGTTTTCGTTCTTCATCACCCCTCTCAGCTATTTCAACCCTAAAAGGTTTTCTGAAGTCCCAAGCGGTGTTGATTTTATCAGATTGCATATTGAGGATACTGGTTTTTTCCAGTATATTAAAGATCTCAGAACTGGGTCCGAAGCTTCGTCTCCCTATCCCATGATCGCTTATTTTCAGCCTATATGCAGCTGCCAATGCTTACGATTCCAGTACTAGGTGAAGTGGAGGTAGACTTAGCATTGTTTCCATTGAAGCTGTGGGCGTAGATGGCATTGCCCCAGTAACATTAATATAACATAGCGCCTAGACTATTTTCTTTGGAGGCTTCATACTAGATATAATGAAACAACACGAGTAGTGTATTAACTTACGAAAATATTTTTTCCAAATTCAACACCAGTAAGAAATTATGATAACCACGTGAATGATGCGAAATAAATGTACTCTTGCATCAATCCATATAAACTACCTCTATAAAGTTTATAGATCAACTGAACAAGACACTACATGTTGATTTCATTAAAATTACATATGCAAGCAATGCCTCTGTAATGCTGGTATTGTAGAAATACTGATACTATATGTGAAATTTAATAATGTTCTTCTTGCTTAGTTAGATCCACGCAAATGACAAAAATATCAGGGACAACATTTTATTGATTGTGTAGTAGTTGATGCTTAATATTTTATATATTAATTGACTCTGGATGAGAGCCCTATACTTGTTTTACAGTTCTCCTTAATTAGAACAATAATAATTAACTGATGCCTTAGAAAAATTGTTTTTTACTTTGAGAATACATACTAGGACATGCCGCGTGAATGACATATGACATAATAAAGTTTACTTTTTATTGTTAAAAAAATAGGTCAGTTGTTAATATATACCTGGTTAGATAGACTGATATTACATCTTCATTGTACTGAACTAACCGGTAAAAAGGTATTCGTAACATAATATTAATTAAGCAGGGACAGTAAATTTAATATTTCTGAAGAATTACCCATATAGAAACCTTTTGCTAAGAAATAAGCGATCAAATGGTGAAAACGCATCAAAATCTATTCAGTAGTTCTCGAGATTCACCGGTTTTGACAAGAACTGGGCTTACAAAAACTGGACTTACAAAAACTACAAATTTAATGGGAGCACGCAGTGAGTGCCAGCGACTGGCACGTTTTCAACTGCGGTGCCTCCACACGTCGTTGATTTTCCAATGAATCCAATACTACTAAAGTTGATTTGTATGTGTGTCCGAGCGCCATTCTCGCGTTCTATAAGGGCTGGAGAGATGGGCTTGGGCTCATTCGACGCGTAATTTGCCGAGGATAAAATTTTTTAAAGTAGGTCATGTTAGAGATGGGTTATGTTTTAAAATTTTTTAAATTAGGTTATGTTTTAAAAAATCGATAAATGCTGATTCTATCGTACTATTTAGTGCTATTGAGTGTTATTTGGTACTAATATGTGCTCTATCGATAGAGAATCGACTGGAGATTTATGTAGGTCATGTAAATACTGACCTACTTTAAAAAAAATCGATAAATGCTATTTCTATCATACTTAAGTGCTTAGGCCCGTAGGGCCCATTATCCTAGTATTATGCTATATTAATAATAAGCTACATAGGTATATAATTAAAATAACTATATTATGTATTCTCTTTGAACACGCCTACCATTTGTTTAAAGTTATTTTGAAGGAAGGCCAACTTATGTGCTTTTATAGCATTTATTTGAACAAAAAAAGTGTGGGACTTATTAGTAATTACGAAGAAAGGCATTGCTAATTATGAATCAAACGTGATTATATTAAATTATAGTTACATGTTGTGATTTGATTGACATTATCATTCTGGTACCATCTGGTGTGCCTCAGGGCAGTAACTTGGGACCTTTGCTTTTCTTGTTGTTTATAAACGACCTCCCTTTACAGTTTCGTGAATGTGAATGTCTTATATTTGCAGATGACGTTAAGATATATAAAGAGATAACATGTAAAGATGATTGTCGGCTTCTACAAAAAAATCTTAATGCAATGTTACATTGGAGTAACATAAACAGATTAAACCTCAATATAAACAAATGCAAATATATGACATTTACAAATAAGAAATTCCCCCATCATTTTCAGTACACTATAGACGCCGTTGCTCTAGAGCGTATCTATAATTGTCGTGATCTAGGCGTACATTTTAGTTTCGATCTAAAATGGGACAACCATATTGAGAACGTAGTAAATGCGTCACTTAAAAACCTTGGGTTTCTAATAAGAGCTACAACAGATTTTAAAAACGCTACAACTCTCCAACGTCTATATAATTCATTAGTTAGATCAAAATTGGAATTTGCTTCTACTGTGTGGAATCCGGGGCAAGTTACCTATCAAAATAAAGTTGAAACTATACAAAATAAATTTCTGAAATATCTGCATTACAAAATGTATAATCGATATCCTGAATATAATCAATATAATAATTTTAGATCCGAAGTTAACGTAAAAAAGTTAGCAACGAGGAGAGAAGTAGCAGACATTCGCTTTCTGTGTAAACTAATAAACAACAGGATAGACTGTCCCCAGCTGCTGCCCATGGTTCAGTTGTACGTGCCAGCATACAGATCGCGACCTCGAAACATTCTGCATATTCCTCAATATAGGACAAACATACGATGTAATGCTCCATTGGTAAGAATGGCACGTTCTATAAATTTAGCTATTGAAAAATCTGATATTGACATATTCGATACGTCCCCTAGCGCATTCAAACATATTATTAATTGACATTAACTGCATATGTATGTCTCAACTCACCCTGACCTCTAGTAAAATAGTAGTAAAAACAACTTTTTTTTTTATTGTAATACAGATGAACTTATTTTTGTAATGTCATAATTGTAATTGACCTTAATTAATATTAGTATTTGTGAGAATCCCCAAATTTTGTAATTGGGCTATGCCCGTTTTATTTGGGTTAAATAAATAAATAAATAAATAAATTATTATTACAGCCTTGGTAGTGTACTGTCTAGAGTGCTGGACTTTCACCCAAGCGGCCCGCGGTCGATTCCCGTTGCCGGCAGATCTGGTTAAGGTTTTCTGCAGTTTTCCTTAGCTGTGCCACAAATGTGGGATTTGCGCTGTTCCATCTGTAAGTCGGCTGAAGCCGCATTTAGGGCCTACGTAATAATAATCGCCCCCTCCCTCCAGCACAAGCTTATAGCTTCTGGGGCCTGGTTTCCAGGCTATGGGTTGTAGCAATTATTATTATTATTATATTAAGGAAAATAGAAACTCCACTACAGTAGCACTCTCTGAGCTACAGGATGCCAAAAAATTAACTTTTATAAGTAGATCTGTTTTCTTACTTCGTGGATAGCTGACATGATCAGAAGAGGACCGTTGATTTTTCAACGGGTATTATGCTTTACTAAAATAACATCGGGTATAGCTTATAAATTATTTTATTTGCCCTTAATAAACGTTTTGCTTTCACAAAAAAAAACTAATTTCTACGGAAATTTTATAAATCTAATTTTTTATAAATTATTATTACGTTGTTACACATTACTTACTAGTATGTCTTAAACACTTCAAAACAATGATAGTTAATGTTCTACGCTCTGCGAAGACGTTCAACCTTTTCGACCAACTCTTACTGGTTAAATTCTTCTTTTAACAAATGAAATAGTATTAATTTTTAGTTGTTAGTCCATTTTATGACAAAGATTTATTTAATACGGTTATGGCACCTAAAAAATACACATATAATAAATGTTCAATTAAACATAACTTTAAGATTCAGGAAGCTATAATATCTATGCCCAGATACATAATAATTAGACCATGATTGCTAGACTCATTTAAACTAAATGTCTCTTTATGGCCCGCGAGCAATAAAAAAAACGTCAATTAAATGTCAGAGCTGTTTCCTGTAGAACTTGATTTGTTTTTAATATAATTTGTAAACTTATCAGCAATGAAAATAAGCTGAAACTAAATGTTTTGGAATATACATATTCAGTTAATTCTATTTTTTACACAACAATAGATTGTAGATAAAAAACTTAATCTGTGCATCAAATAGTCTATGTATAGCGGGCGTAATTTGCTTCTATGGCCCTTTTCCTAGCATTCGGCTGACACCTCGGGCTAGAAATGACGCTTCCGGCTATAAAAGCCTTTTTATTAATACATAAATAACTATTATACTTACCTATAAAATAAGGAAAGCTGGTTCTTAACAAATAAAATTTATATCAGCCTTTAAAGAAACAACAACTTTTAACAATAAAAATCTTACATATTTGTAATTAAATAATTGTCAATAATTTGGTTGGAAGTAAATGTGGTCTGAAGGCACAATTCCGGTTGTCATGTAAAAAATTTCAATGTAGTACCTACGTTTTTTATTTACGCGCTCACTAAAAGTATAGCTGTTACTCTCTTACATCGGACAACTCTAACAACGTAGGTGTTTTAAACCAATTTTTAATGTTTTCATAGCCTTTGTGGATCTACTAATAAAATTTACATGTATTACAGTGTCTGTTCAGCAATCTGTGGGACACACGGTATATAATCTGCGGCTTATATTTTGTGTTATTGCTAAAGTGTATGAACAGCCTAGGAAAGCTACTTTTAGGATCATACAATAATATGTGACTAGTTTCATTTCGTAAACAAATAGACAATGTTGAAATTCATCTTTTTACTATATCGTTTTTCGGACGTACGATTTATAAATTAAATGTTTTTCCTTTTCTGTGAAATCGGAATACGAGGTGCATACCAGATTCACATATCAATCGCCTATAAAAAACACTAAAATTTTTGTTTAGTATTTCTTAACAAGTTCTTCGCTTTAAACACATAAGTATCATTTTATTCATCTAATTAATGTAAGTATAGAAATAAAACCACTAATAGGCAGTACGATTTTAATAACAAAGATGTTAAAATCAAAATAAAGTGAAGAATACAAACCCACTAAAACATTGAGTGAGTAAAATCCACGAACGGCACTTCGAGACTCGAGTTTTGAGCTGATTAGTTCTCATCAGTCGAAGATAAATTTCGTAAATTTCACACACCCAACGAAGCTCATATACATGCCCCGAATTACCATTAATGTCAAAAGACACCAATGGTGTGACATCTATAGTTAGCAAAGCTAATTAACTAATTTTAACTAAGTTTTGTTTACCAATTTGTTTGGTTGATATCTCAAATAAAAACTTATTTTATGGAGTATACAGCTAAGTATATAATATTTTTTGTGATCATATGTTTTCTTATTAAAGTACTTTCGTTGAATCACACTCCGGTTCGCAATTTAAATGTTTTGTTTTTCATTGGTTAAGTAAATTAATGATTTTTTAATTTGTGGCTTCAGATTCATGTTTTCCGCACTCAAATAAGTTTATGCAAAGTATTGTGAACTTTTCAACATATTATCACAACCTCTACGGTCAGGTATTAGACCGTAAATGACTAACTAACAATATGTTAAACTTAAACAATTTGACATTTGCCGTAGAATTTATATCCTACTTTGCAAAATGTGAACAAACGTTAGTTATTCTGGAAGAAATCTGTATAGTTTTAGTAAATAAAAATTAAATTTTAATTGTTTAAAAATAACGTAATTGAATACAAATTGTTCAATTGAAATAGCTTCTATTACTTTAATGTCCAATTATGGCTCTTTTACTGTTGTCTGTGTTACTATAAGTTATTTAAAAAGTAAGTTATTGTTTTAAATCTTTTATTCTAATTGTAAATTATTAATTGTAAATTATACTGTGTCATAAGGCAACCCTAATTGTAGGACAGTGGTTCAATAAGTCATTACTTGTTTAGAGCTAGCACTAATAAAAATCATATTAATTTGACTTTTGTTTACAGATAACAATAAATTACATTTGATCTTTGTTTACAAATAACAATAAAACATTTTTAATTTTTATTTTCAAATAATAATTATTTATTTCTGTTTAGAAATACTAATTCCTTCTCGTTTTCTTGTTAGTCATGCTATTCACATCTCAATTTAATTTTAATATTAATTTAGAGACGTGCATTTTAGGTGACCTCGCCTGAAAAACCCTTAATTAATTCATCTTTCATAAACGCCTTCTCTACAAGCTCTAGCACATAGTGGTTACAAATACTAAAGCTATTATTATAAAAATTGCTTCGCCACTGAAAATTTCTTTAATTTGTTATGTTTATTTTACATAGATCCCATTTCACTTTGTATTGTTGAGGTATGGTTAGTCCAAACTCACCATTTTCAAGCGCCTACTAGTGTTACATTGTACTATTGTAAATTAAATTCCTTCGTTTCTATGACATAGTGGTTTTATGTTTACCTAAAATGCACATCTGTAAATATTATTAACTCTATTCAAACAAGTGATTTCATTTGCTAAGAATATTTATTTGTACTAGAAGAGAGAAAGACTTTCTTCTCTCGTGCATACAGTTTGTTTTTCAAGTCGAAGAGGACGAAAATAAATCACACGAGAAAAAGAAACACTTCTTTCGCAGTTATACATACAATATTTTCTGCTAATAAAACTTTAAATATATAAAAACTTCTTTGGAACTTTAGTTTTGTTATTTGACAGCAATTATGAAACAATGCTTAATGATGTTTAACAAGAATTGTTATGAACAACGAGTTAGAGAATCACTTCCTTCCCTTGAGAGGAAAAACGTCTTTTTTTTCAAAAATCAAGTTAGAAAAGCTTAGTATCTTATAGTCGTAGAAAATATATTCACGTACCTACCAGTCTCTCAATTACTTTTTAGATTTAATCTACTAATGAAGAATAAACTATTTTTGTAGATATTTTCTAGGAATAATTTATATCTAACCAGTTTACAAGAAAGCAGGTTTTAAATATTAAGCTGCACTGCTAGATGTTCTTCATATATTTGAATAGATCTCGTCGATAGCTTTAGAAAGACACTTCGCACGTCATGCTGCGCTCACGGTTACCGAAATAGATCTAGAGAGTCTAATGCGGCACACCTAAAACTATTGTATCACCACTGCCAAGTTGTGCGTGCGCACGATATTTTGCGCAGTAGACAAATTGGATTCCATGCTGTTTACAAATATGCTAACACGATTATTGTTCGGTACGTATTTTTAACAATATCAGGATTTTATATTCTCGGAGTTAGATGTATGTATGTAGTTCTACGTGGAAACAACCTTTCAAAATCGCTATTCCTATAAGGGTTTAGAAATAGGAATTGCATGTGATATGGAGAATTATGTTAGTGCGGAAATAGGGAAAGAGATGGTATATTGTTCATGATATTGTGCTAGATTTGTGTTTTCTTTATTATGGTGTAGTCTGAATAACTTTCAGTTTTGGGTTTCTAAAAGAGTAGGAGCCAAAATCATTAGGGCTATTGACAGCGTGCATAGGTTTCAGATACTCTAATACTTACTCTGCAGACACTACTTTTAGAAAAGGTTTAAAGCAAAAAACTTTGATATTAATAACTATATATGGTTAGATAAGGTCCATTTGTTTATTCTGGTTATATGGTCATGTTATTGGGAAGATATGTACATAATGTTGCTTAAAGTTTCTTCAATAGCAGATTCCACGATTTCATACTGCATCGTACAACGGTAGATATTTAAGATCTTTGGGTGTAACTTGTTCTTTACAATCATTTTTGTTCATTATAAAGAGCCATAATTGAACATTAAAGTAATAGAAGTTATTTCAATTGAACAATTTGTATTCAATTACAAGAAAGAATTTAAAGAATTACTGCAAATATTAATTAGATCTTATATCATTAAAATATAGTAAAAGTCGTTTACTATTAAATTATGGATTATAATAACGGGAAGTACGATCAGACAATATACTGTATATAAAATAATCAACAACGTTAATAAAATACTTATCAAGAAAATTGTAGTATACAACATAATTAGTATATAATATAGTTATAATAATGCTATAAGTATTAATTTATATCATTGACAATAAGGAAAGATGAATAAGCGGGGATGTTCATGTCTATACTTATGATATTAAATTTAATTTATTAAATAATAAAGTGATCGACTTACCGTTACTATAATCGATATTATAGTATGTTATTAGTAGTTATTATATAAGTAAATATTAAATCAAGGTCTTGCATAATATGAGTTTTGGACATTTCCTGTGGTGTGCAACTACGCATCAATTTCTGCTTGCAAATTAACAAAATTCAAACGATATGTGAAATTTGACGCTCCTTCCAATCCCATAGTCAATTCTAAATGCACTGCGCAAGCTCGCCAATTTGTGTAGAAATCGTGATAATTTGAATTGTTAAAATCTGAAGTCGGTAGCATTAATTATAAAGTAGTGTTCGTATAAAATAGGAAAGCATTAGATATAAACTGCTAGAATATTCATTTTTGCTATAGTATGAAATAATATCTAAAAGCTTACGGTAATGGTAGGTAACTACTAATTTGTTGAAGTTTGAAGTTTGTTTTCTTTACAGCTGCCCGAAAACGATCACTTTTTCAGTTGTTTATTAGAGTAATCCATACCAAACAGTGTAATTAATAGCTAATATAATTTCTTACGTCTAGGGAAAGCTTTGAATTCTATATTATAAAAGTTTGTAACGACCTCTGTTGTTATCACTTATTGTTTAATATAACTTCAGTGGTACAAATACTTCGGTAAATATAAACAAAGCTATTTTTAGAAAAGAAAAACCTTTGTTGTCACGCATTTCTTTAATTTATTATTGTAGTGTTATGTAGTATAACTGCACTAATAACGGTCACTTAGTTGCGTAAGCGTAATTAGTTTAACATCCTCGTTGCAAAAGCGTGATTATGAAAAAGGACGTCACTGATAATTTAACAAATTTTATTATATTCACCATCTAAGTCATCGAAAAATGATAATTTATAATTACACAGGGTGGAAGCAGTTACGACGCGTTAATTTTAAGGGGTGACAGACAACATCAAAAGAAACAAAAAAGTCTACATAAGTCTTAATTAACAATCTTAATTAATAATCTTAATTAACTTTCGAATAATTTAGAAAAAAACATTACCATATCTGGAAAAATTGCTTCAGTATAATCGCTTCTACAACTGGGCCTTGACCTTGTTTTACAAAATCAAACAAACAAACTGATGATGACAACGCTTGTTTAACAATAATATACGTCCGAAGCAGATTAGTCGGGTGACTAATTCTACGAAAATTGTAATCAGAACTGTTCTTCCGCAAACAAAATTATTACGTGCTTAAAAACACGCTGATTCATAACAAACCTGTAAAAACAACTTTGACCTACCTTTTATTTTTATTAATTTGTGGAATATTTTCAAAATTTAGCCAAAACAAGGCGTCATCAAAATCCCTTGACCTAATTACTAAATTTAAATTAGATAAATCTTCTTCTTAAATGATATTCTCTTATAAAATTATTACAAACTATTATTAGATAAACAAACTCGTGGTTTATTGACAAATTATTTTCAGTTCAACAAACTATAAACTCACTTATTATTTCACTCTAACAAGATATTATTATATATATCACAGCTGTGATCAGGCATTGACCCAAATATTCTTCATTAAATTGTAAAATTGTAAACAAAGCGTGTTTTATTCCAAGTTCAACAAACTTCTACATCAGCATTTACTGCGAATGTGGAGCAAATTTCATTACAAACTTTACAGGGTTCTCACGTTTCTTAATTGAGTAAAATGAATAAAAGAATTCAATTTTACGCAAAAACAACATAGGATACGATAAAATGTTGTTAAGGTCTGTTGTGGTGATAGATGAGATGCATCTGCCGACAAAGCCCCATAATTAAAGTACTATTATTAACGCAGCAAAATGATGTTAAAGTTTCCAACTTTATTATTTTTCTCTGAAAAAGTACTACATTCTTGAACAAAGTTGTACAAGACTTTCTTGTTCCTTTTGATGTCTTCTATCACCTCTTAAAATTAGCGCGTCATACATGCTGCCATCCTGTATATATATAATCATATACCCTTGTACCAAAAGGTGTCTGGATTACGTTAGTTCCTCTCTTATTTTTGTATATCTAACTCTGTCTTTTCTAGTCACTTCTAATATTTGTCTCAAATATTTAATTTTCACTGCTTGTATTTTATTTTTTGCTTGTTTGTGAGTGTCCAAGATTCGCATCCGTTTGTTAAAACTGATCTATTATATACCGTGTTAAAGACGTAAATAGAAGTGTTAAAGTTAAATATAAAGTGTTAAAGGTTTTGTTTGCTTTCTTTCTTGCATTTCGTTTCGTTTCCCGCTGTTATTACCACATCATCTGCAAATACTCCATCAGCTATCTCCAATATTTCTAGATTTTTATATCCAACAAACATTTTATTTACTGTTTGTTCACTTTTGTTGATAATTTTGTCCATATGTACATCGAATAAAGTTACGCTTAACCCTCCTCCTTGACCCAACCCCATGTCTGTTTTGAGACTTCATGTTATTTTATTATACAATTTGTGTTGTTTTTATGTAGGTGTTGGATCATTCTTATTATTTAATATATACTCTTTTTCTTTTAATCCTTTCCAGACTGTTGTTCTAAGGACGGTGTCAAAGGCTTTTTCTAGGTTATGAAAGCTAAATAAAGATTTTTATTTTGTAGTAGTTTTTCCCTGATATTTGTCTTATTATGAAGATGTGATCGTGAGTATTCCTTCCGGGTCTGAATCCGCTTTTTAATTCTGTTAGTTGAGGTTCTAAAATTGGCTTTAGTCTATTGTTGATCATTTGTTCGTATATCTTTATTATGGTATACAGTATCGTTATTCCTCTATAGTTGTTGCATTTTTGTCGTCTTTCTTACGTATAGGTGTTATTAATGCTGCTCTCCATTCCTCCAGTATTTTTCATTGTTCCATGCTTTATTTAGTATTTCTAATAATATTTCCATTTCTACCTCTCCCAGGTTCTTTATCATTTCTGTGGTGATCTTGTCATTTCCAAGTGTCTTACCAGTTTTAAATTTTTTAACTATAATCTTCAGCTCATCAATGTTTATTTTTCAATTTCCTCCTCGTTAACAAGGAGGTGGTCCGTCGTCCAGCATTGGACTATTTCCTAGCATAGTTGAGGACCACTGCCCGATCGAATCCAACTTCAAATGTGGCAGTACTTGGTATTTTAATGGTTTTACCACCCCGATGTCCCACTTATAGGCTTGGTGTGCCGTTAGTCGCGCTTTGTTTGTCTACACGTTCTAGAACTCCGGTATGTGTCAGTTTCAGGGTGATATTGTTTTGAACCTGAGAGGTTATATTTTCCCTTCAACACCCTTTAAGCATAACGACTCTAGCGCTTCTTTAGGTCACAGTACTCAGTCTGCAGACAAGTCATGTGGTGATTTGAATATGCCCCTGAACACATTAACCGGTGGCATGCAGTTTCCATTAGCCAGAATTTACCCCTTCTGACCGGGATAACCTCACCTTAATTCTCCTTCATAAGATTCGGTCAAGCGGGTACTTACACCATAATAGACCTTGTTCCAGGTAAGAATCAAATCCACCCACGCGCCGGTCCTCATGTTAGCAGAGCTTTCCCTGTAACTTTATGAGTATTCGTCCAGTTACACTTTCGTATAACTCTACCACATATTTTATCCGGATTCATCGTTGCCCAGATTCTGAAGCCAGATCTCTGGAATTAGATGTGCCTGTGCCAGTTCTATGGGTAGGTGCCGTGGGGTCTGTTCCACTCACCCCACGTATCCGTACCACGTGCAAAGTCCTTAGGGATTTAGTGAAAATGACTTTCTATTACGAGAAGCTTATTGTGCATGGTTGCTAGAAACATGCGCCGCCAATCTTCTCTTTTTGCCATCTGTGCTCTTTACTGATGAAGCTGGCTTTATCGTCAATATTAACAATTTACATCAGTGGCAAGATGAAAAACCTCACGTTGTAGGATCGATATTTTAGCCCAAAAGAATGCCCTGCGATCAGGCGCCAAATTGTAACCTACTTTAAACAAACAAAACAAATTACATTAACTTGCTAAAGTTCTTACGCAAACTATACAACATAAAATGTTCAATACTTACTACACAACTCAAGATTGCCACGGCTTGAAATCTTATCTTTCTACAAATTTGAATTCAGGTCGCAGGTATTGTTTTCACAGCTCCAAATTATAAAAAAATAGATACAGGTTTAAGACACAAGAAAATACATATTGTTAGGGCGCCATATGATTAGGAAAGTCCAGTAATTTTTATAAAAATATTGACTCGACACCAGAACCAGAATCTGGAATCAGATCTAATAAATTTAATTTAATTTCGTTTAGTCATAATCGGTTATGTCAAAGTTAGATTTAGTAAAAATATTTAAAGACTTTCATAAATATATGGTTTTATAATATTCAGATTAGTTAGTTTCAATAATAAGTTTATTTAAAACCAACAAAATAGAAAAACTTTCATATAAAGCATCGTAGTAAACAATAATAAAAATAATAGGTCAAAAATATTTAATACAAAATGATAATTCTCTTATATTAACATTGTCACAATACCTTCTTCGATTAATTCACTGCAACATCGCCTTACAAAGCAATTAATACAATATTGCTTTTTAAATCTGAACAAACACATATCACCAAACTAGATCGCCCGATGAAATTGAAAAATCTGGAAAACACCTTACTGATGCCGCAACTAGAATTTGCTCCCAGGAAGTAAACTTCATATTAACGATCTCTCTTTTCTTATAAAGAAAATAACCGAAATAACTATAAGAATTTGATTATTAAATGTTTATTAAAAACATTCATCATTAATAAAGGTAACGCCACACTAAAATATATTATTTAGTTTAACACTTCCGAGTTTAAATTAGGTTAAAAACGGAATCCAATAAGGAACTTATTTCACGATAGGTTAAATTTGATAACTGTAATTGTTCAATAACTGTATTTCGATCAAACAAGATCATTTATTAAAACTGAAAATGCCTCTGCTAAACGTTAACTGCACTGTAAGTTATTTATTAAGTTTCGGTAGGAGCGATTCCAAATTAATCACTTAAATTTCTGTATTTTTCACAACTTTTAAAGAACAGGAAACTTTATTATTTGGTTAACTTATCAACCCCAAAAAATCAGCGATAAATTGAAGCAAGTGAGCTTTCGATACAATAGCGGAACTAAACGCACAAAACGGTAATAGTATAACTTAACTATACTCTTAAAGACGGTAACTTTGTTCATATTAAAAATTGTAATGTTCTAAATAAAGATTAACAAAAACTGTACCTAGGGCATCTCTCCAAGAGAGAGCCCCAGGAAAACACGAAAAATTATCTTCCACTCGGCCCGTCTATCTACTTGTTTACAGTTTGAGATTCTCTAGTCAACTCCTCTAAACTAAAAACTATTTTGCGGTGGTATTATTTTCTAAGGGGGCGAAACTTTTTAAACAGTCCAATAGAAAAATAGCGGGATTTTTGTCAGCCAACGAAATACATTCATGTCATTTGTTCGAGAATCTTCCTAATTAAACTGAAGGGGATTCCCTTTTGAATTTATACGTACAAAACTGAAGCTAATAACACAAACAGATGGGGTGTCTAGACAGCTCGTTCCACAAAATTCCTTTTGGAGGTAGATTGTTTACTATTAAAATGTTTTAAAGCTATGAATAATTCGAACACCCACACGTATTTAACTATAAGGAGATCCTTGCCAACGCCAATATTAGATTTTATCCCTTAAAAGCTCGGAACCAAAAACAACCTTGTTTCTCTAGAACCTTCTGTTTCTCGGAAAATAATCTTTTAACACTGCAAACGCGGTGCTTTTAAAAGGGAATCTGCAGATTTTTCTAGAAACAAATTTTATCGATTTGGTAAAATTTTAAAAGTGGCCCCTGATATTTTAACGGACTTATTTTATACAGAATACCAACGAATTTTTAAGTCAAGAAGAAATATACAATAATATGCAGGACTGCACTAAGGGTTTTTATCAATTATGCAAACAAAATTGCATTTTTCGGAAGTTAAAAAAATGAACCGTTACAACGCCATTATTCAGTCAAGGCATCATCAACAGCAGTTTTCATTAAATGTGTGGGGAGGAATTATAAACGACTTCTTGATTAGTCCTTTTGCACTACCCTGGACGACTTTCTAACCAGAGTTATCGGTATTTTTTAGAAAATGACTTAACAGGTTTGCTGACAGCTGTTCCACTAGATGTTAGAGGACGCATGTGGTTCAAGCATGACGGTGCACCTCAGACACATCAGCCACCCAGCACACGGATTCTTAAAGACAGAGTATCCTGCAAGATGGATTGGTCGTGGTGGACCTGTAGTATGGCCTGCACGGCCTTCCGGTGTAAATCCTCTCGACTTTAACGTTTGGAGACGTCTAAAATCTATGGTGTATTCTACTACGGTTTAAAACATTAAGATCTTCAACAGAGAGTGGAAGGCGGATGGCAGTATATTCGCAACGCACCTGGAATGCTTGAGCACGTGAGGCAGTCGATGATCCGACGTGCTCAGCATTTTGTTGCTGCCCGTGAAAGTTATTTTGAACATTTATTATGATTTCAATTAAACAACTCCTTCACAACCTCTTCTAACAAACGTCTTGTGTTATCTTTTTGAATAAAAAACTGAAAAATCTCAAGTAGCTGTAACTAACGGGCCATTTTAGGACATAACAAATGTTTACATAAACTTTTTTTTTATTTTTAGTCGTAGAAGCCGCCTGTGTATAGTCTGCCCATTATTTTTATTACACCCTGTATATAAAAATGTACTTTCAATATTCATAATACTTTACGAAGCATACATTCAAATGTTAATTTTTATTCTTTTATATTTCTTTTTTGCTATATTATAATTTGCAGTAATAATCACATCAGCAATAAATTTCAATTAATATAAAGTTTTACTTGATTATTAATACGGATATTGTTTTTTTTTAATTTTAACGATCAAATTTTCCTTTTTCGTTTCATTAATTTTGTAAGGTATACAAACAGGTTATTTATTGTTAAAAATGAAAATTTTTAATGTTCTTTTGCATTGTAACAAAATTCATAGATGTTTTAATGCATAATAAATTTTACAGTTCTCAAAAATCTTCATTCATAATGCTTTCCAGAGTATACCTTTACATCCAAACGCTAATTTTTATTATTTTAATGTTTCTTTTTTGCTATATTATAGTTTCTATAGCAATAAATTATAATTATAAGCATTATAATCAATATCAAGTTTTAGTTAATTATTAATACATAAATTGTTTGTTTTAATTTTGACGATCAAATGTTTCTTTTTCGTTTCATTAATTTTGTCGGATACATACAAACAGGTAATATAGTTTTTAAATGAGAATTTTTAGTGTTGTTTTGCATTGTAACAAAATTCATAAAATTTTAATGCATAACAAATTTTACAGTTTCCTAAATGTAATTAAATACAACTCTTCATGACAGTACTTCCTGTACATCAAAGTGCAATAATATATTTAGAAATACAAAAAAAACATTATCAAAGATTATTATCAAAAATGTTATGTGATTTTTTAAATCTATTTATTTATAAATACATTGTGAGTTTACAAATTATATACATTAAAATAAATATTTATACAGCAATCCACTTTTTTTTTATTTCCCACGGGATCTTGGAAAACTAATAGAAAGAAACGAGCATTACTAAATAGATGATAATGCCTATCGGGCGACTTTCATCTCTGGGTTCCGTCAGGCCCACGGGCTGGAACATTGTCGCCTTGCTAGCATTCATCATCATAACCCTTTTAGTACATAAGTAACTATTATGTCCTCTCACCAGCAGAGATAACAACATTAAATGCCATGTAAATGAAGTGACACTTTAGCAATGTCACATTTTACTGATGTTTAAAGAAGAAATTAGCTTTGATAAACTATGTAGGGTGGGGCTACTTCTACTGAAAAAGTGAAAAGAATGTGAAACTACCAGCTAATGTTACATTCGCACATTCTGTTTGCAATGAATATATTTTTCTGGCAATAAAAATACAGCATGCGTCGCTTATTAGAATCACGTTCGCACACGGCGTTTTTGAGTTAATTAAGCAGCGATGCAATTAAACGGCTACCGTATAAAATGCATACTTATGGAATTTAAAAGGAATCGGTGTTATAATAGCAGGTAGTATTTATCGTACATAAAAATAGAAGAAATAATGCCATCTTTATTTACGTGCTTTTTTTGTCACTACATAACGTTATTAAACATATTATTAAAGTACAACATATAGGTATACATCAGATATTTTGTTTTGTTCGAACTTGTGATCAATAAAAGTTGCAATAAAATGTTTTCCTCAAATTGATCTCTGGTTGATCTTCTATCGCCACCTTGAACAGACATGGTCATTATTTATCTTCAAAACATTTATTAATGTGTTGGTGATCATTATTATTGAATGATAATATTTTTATTGCATTTTTCAATCGCAAATATATCATTTTTTACATGTTACCTTGAAGATTCTAAGATAAATTGATATACGAATATTTAATAAGGTTAATAGCAAAAGTAATAATGATATTCAACTTAAATTAACAATCAGTTAATCAATTAGAAGCAGATCAACAGGAACGTGCCAATCAATTTCATAATTACTTCAGTACAATTGCAGATAAATTAAACTTTAATGCATGGATGATTCCTCAAATCTTAATTTAGTCTTTTTAGTATGTAAGAGAAATGGAGGTCCTTTATACAATTAATAAACTGAATACATTAATTACATACTACCTGTTTAATAGAGGAGATTTTTCAGATTTACTTGACTGACGCAATTATGTTAATTATTGTTAGAATTTATAGAACAATGATAACAAATTAAAATTACTTTCTTGGTGGGTTTCCTGATATATTGATACAGGTACTTCATTTCCTAAAAAAATAATTAACCTGTTTCGACTAATAATTTATTATCAATTTTAACCACTTTTTTAACTGTTTCTAAAAATAACTGCAATGGATTCTTTCTACATCTCATAACTATTCTGACACATCCTTCTAGTTTCATATCTATGATTGACTTAATTACGTTGTGTAGGGCTTTTTATTTATGATACCTATCTAAAAAGATGTTATTGAAACAGAATAAAGCATAACCGAAATGTTTAAAAAATCAATACTACAGAAATATAAAAATATTGTGAGAAACAGGCGCGGATCCAGGGGGGGGTCACGAGGGTCATGACCCCCCCCCCAATGATGAACAAACCACAATTTTTTCAGGAGAATAAACTGATCTGGTAAACGATAAAAAAAATGTGTAATTAGCACTACATCTGTAACTACATCTGTAAGCCAATTAATTTTGATTATAACAAGGAATTTGATTTAAACAACATCGTATGTGATTAAGATAAGCTTTTGTCAATTTTTAAAATATCTAAGCAAAAGTAAACAATTTCAAGAGAACAGTTCGACTTTCTAATTTTGTAGACGTTTTTTAAAAACCAAAACCATATTTTGAAGTGTAAGTAAGCACTCGTTTGGAATTAGTGCTCTGACTTCACTAAAGCAGATGCAACATATTGACATATATGATTATAGTTTATTTATATTTATAGTTTATTTATACATACATTGTGATTATAGTTAATTATACTGTAAAACTTGTCATGGAAAAAGTATTGTAATATATGATTTTTGTTCAAATATATCACTCTTGTTCAATTATTTTGGAACAAGATCCCGCAGTAGAAAACATTACAGTAGAACTCCCCTGCCCAATGCACTTTTAATGACACCCCCCCCCCGGTCTGGAGAAAAAAAGCCTGGTTGCGTGTCTGAGAGTGACCCCCCCCCAAAACAAAAGTCTGGATCCGCGCCTGGTGGAAAATAAACTAACAGACAAGCACTGCAGGAAATAGAAAATGGATTAGATCAGGCGCGTGCTGAGTCAATTTTTAAAATATTCTCTTAGAGGGCCCCATCACCCTACTTCGGTTAGTTTTTTAGGGATAATTCATTTATTTAAATGAATTATTATTTTAAACTAACCAAGAGTTTTAATACAGCTTGTTAGATACTAAATACATAATAGTCAACATTGTTTGATTATTGAATTAAACATTTGAACAAACGTGAAACGTAAAGAAATATAATTAACAAATATACGAATATTAAACAAAAAATACAACCAGAAAATAATTCAAAGGAAAATAATAACTGATATGTACTAATACTACTGTAGATATCTTTTAAATGCTTTACTTTTCTGGCATAATCTGTTAATAATTACCTCCGCAGGAATGTTTGTACCTGTATCAAGTTCCCATGCATTAAGAAACAACGTTTTCAAATTTTCCAGCAGAAGGCAACTAAGGTGGTTGTACCATTTATTGACACCACCCCAGCTATTGACACACTTTTAGACTTAAATAGATGGAAACTGTAGTTGGTTAATGTGCCATTTGTATATATTTTGTTCAAGTATAATAAGAAACATGGTGGATTAAGTACAGGTTAACAGTACAGTGCATGAATGTGATTTGGTTGAATGCCTAAAGGTAAGCTTAAGGAAAGTTGTAACTTTGTATTATCAATTAAATTGAAATTATTAGCTATATAATATATCTTGAATAGAAATAATAGTAGAAAAACTTGAAATTTACTCTTTTTGTAATGAATTAATAGTTATCACTGATAAAAGCATACAAAGCATGGGTGTCAATAACTGAAACAAATAAACTGTACACTGCTCCAGCTATTGACAGGCGTGTCAATAACCACTGCCAAGATGCATTTGATTTTTATCTTTCTCACTCTTATTCATTCTACTGAGATTACTTAATATTTTTACAACTAGTGTTAAACACCATCACTAGTGTGTATTAGCTATTGACGCCCTATTTTCACAATAAATTTCTAATACTGCAACGATTTTTGTTAGTATCAATAAGTGATACTTTGATGGGTCAGTAACTGATACCTCTATTTTTAATGCAGTGTCAATATCTACTGCAAAGTAGTTTATAATTTTGCTTCTGCACTTCTATTAAAAAATCATCTAAAATTAGCTAAATTTATTATTAATCAGGTAAACATATTGCAAATTTTGCCTGAATCAGTTATTGACACTGCATTTTTTTTCAATCAATCCTCATATCTTAGCTAGTTTTATGGGTATCAATTGTTGAACTCTAATAGGCCAATAACTAACTGATAAATTTATTTCCAGAGCTAACAAGCCAAGCAATGGCTACAAAAAGATTTAATTATAGAGAAGATGACATAAAAAATGCCTTACAGGCAATAAAGGACGGTATGTCTATTAAAGGTGAAAGTCCCAAGAACAACACTGCTTTATAAGCACAGGGGGAAAACACCTACAGAGAGAAAAATCGGCCCAGACAGCATTTTGACAAAAGATGAAGAAGAAGTTCTCGTGCAGTGGATCTTCCATACAGTAGAATGTGGGTTCCCAACCACTAAAACTCAATTATTGGACAGTGTCAAAATGCTAGTAAAAAATTTAAAAAAGGAGACACCATTTACTAATGGCCGGCCTGGAAGGCAATGGTACAAAGCATTTATGAAAAGGCATCCAAAGCTAACACTTCGAGTTTCACAAAATTTAACCAATAGTAGAGCTAGTGTCAGCGAAGAAAACATCCGTAAATGGTTTGGTGAAATTAACGATTATCTAAAGGCCAGTGACTATCTTGAAGTTCTTAGTGATCCCAAACGTGTCTATAACTGTTACGAAACAGTTTTTCTTATTAACCCTAAGGAGGACAAAGTCATAGTTAAAAAAGAACAGAAAGTTGTTTACAACTTCATAAATAGTGACGAAAAAGAATGCCTTACTACACTGGTTATGTGTAATGCCTCCGGGAATCTGCCGCCTCCAATGATAGTTTTTTCTTATCAACGGATTCCTCAAAAAGTTATCGAAAAAACCCCTCCATCTGGGGGAGTAGGAAGAACAGACAGTGGGTGGATGACCTGCGAGAGCTTTTATGAATATATTACCAACATATTCAATCCCTGGTTAGTAAGAAATTTCATTCCAAAGCCGATAATTTTGTTTGTTGATGGCCATACATCACACATGTCATTAGCATTAAGCGATTTCTGTTCCAAAAATGGTATCATTCCCATGGCCCTTTTTCCCAACTCAACGCACGTACTACAGCCGCTGGATGTTGCTTGGTGTGCAAGTGCTTTTTTCCATCCATTGAAAAATGAATGGAAGAAAACGGTTCATAATTGGAGAGTAGAGCATAACGGTATGAGCAGAGATGTATTTGCTCCAATATTAAAAAGTGCATTAGAAAATATGAAGAATATTAAAAGAATCGAAAATAGAGGTAACAAATTTGGACAATAATTACGAAAAAAGAAATGCTTCTGATGCTCCTACGAATGCACCCAATTTAGTTTAGTTTTTAACATATTTCAGGCAAGAGATAACAGACAAAATAAACCAGTTTGAAGAGTCTGGAGATATCTGGACTGGTGATTTAAAAGACCAAAATCTTTTTATTTTTGGTTAAATTTAAAAAAAAGCAGATGGACAGTTTCATAACACAGAAGTACAAGTAAATGATGACATGTTGTATATTCCTTTGGATGAATTTGCTTTGTTTGACAATGAAGCAGTGTTCTCAAATCACAATGAAACCAACGAGCCTCTGCTGATAACAATAAGCCCTAATGAAAATAATATTTCTGTGATTAATGAGACTGATCAAGATAAATCTAAAATGAAAGTATTAAAGAATACGTACATGAGATGCCCAATAACGAAAGTATTGTAGAGCAAGAACGTATTTAAACAAACTGTACCTGAAAATTGTGATAATGACGGTGTGATAAATAATTTAGACGACAAACATAATAGTTTTGACAACAGCACTCAAAACAAAGACAGAGATTGTAAGACTGAAGCTGTAATCAACAAGTCTGCTATAGATAATAGAAATACAAAACAAGATTGCAATGAAATATTAAGTGATCTCATTTCAGCTCAGGAAAACCCAAATAGTGATGAATCATTTCAAAACCAAACTAAAACAGTCTATCAAAATAAAGAGCAAGATCAAATCTTCTCACAACATAGAACTCCACCAGAAAAAAACAGCAGTCCTTCAGATATGACTTCATACAACAAACCTGAAGACACCAAGAATGAAAAAGTACCAACTTCTTTTCGAAAATCATTGTTTTGGCCAGATCGATCTAGATCTAAAGTGGATGGGGTAAAGAGAAAATTCAAAGAAAAAATTCCTTCCGTTGTGTCAGGTGAAGCCTGGCAAATTTACTATAGAAACAAAGAAGAGGAGAACGAGAAAGATCTACTACTGAAGAAGCTTGAAAAAAAGAGAAAACGATTGGAAAAGCTTGCAACTAGACCCAATAAACGTGTAATACAGCACGAATTTCCTGATTCAGAAGAAGATTCTTCCGACTCTTGCAACGCATCGGATGAAGACAAGGAAAACATTAATATAAGTGTTGGCAGCTATGTTATCGTTGAATACAATGACAGTTATTTCCCTTCAAAAGTATTAAAAGTGAAAAAAAATAATTGTAAGAATGAGAATCAAGCGAGTTGGATGGAAAAGGCATGCAGATATATTATGGTACTCAGAAGTTATTGAGGTGATAAAGTAACCAAAATTAAAAACAAGCATGGATTTTATGAAGTTACGGAGATCAAAAATATCAATGACAATCCAACTCGAAAATTTTTAACCAATCAAATTACAGAATTTTTCAAATTGGGACCAATGAAATTAGTTTTATAGTGAAAAAACCACTAGTGGTTTTTTCACTAAGAAAAAACCACTTGTCAAAATGAAATGTCAAATTTAATTAAATTAATATTAACTACAGACGCTAAATAAAAATTTGCTCGGTGGATTGTCTAGCCGAATACAACTCGTGGTCTAATTTTTTCTTGCAAAATTTATCGTTTAAGACATTCGTAGCTTTTGCTTTTGGAAAATTACACTCGTCTCCTGCGTCGACTCGTGTAATTTTCGTTGCAAAGCTACTTATATCTGAAACGACAAATTTTGTCGTAAAAAATCAGACCACTTGTGATATTATATACGATTATTTATTAAACTTTGTTACTCAAATGTTGGAAAATATTTTATTTTATTACTTATTACCAAGTATACTTATTTCGTAAAACATTGGAATGTTATTTTTCAGTTTTTTTTTAGTATTTGTTAGTTTTTTTACTAATAATAAAGCTATGTAAGCAAACTATATTTGTATTTTTTAACCTAATACAATGTAAGACCCTATGTCAATAATAGGTGCAAACCCATGTCAATAGAAGGTGATTAATTTAATTTGACTATATCAACGATTGCTACCTGTGTAGCCTTCAATTTGAAATTTTTTTTGAGAAACCGCCTCAGGTGAGAAGTAATATATAATACACTAACCGATACAACGAATATTAGGTAACCAATCCGAACCGAATAGATTACCGATACTACCTGACCGAACCGAACCGAATACCATATTGAACACCACCGTACCGAACACTACCGACCAAACCGAATACAACCGAATACACCAATCTGAATACAAGTACCGAATACAACCGAGCCGAATACAACCGTACCGAACATCACCAAACCGAATGCAAGTGCCGAACGCAAGCGTACCGAACACCATCGAGCCGAATACAACCTTATCGAACACAACCAAACCAAACATATCTACCGAACACAAACTTACCGAACACCACCGAACCTAATACAACCGTACACAACCGAAACCGACAGAAGTACTTAAGATATAGAGTATAGTGAATTTAACCGTTGCACCCTTGCAATTTACTTGCACCGCAACCGTTTCTAACCTTTTCCTACAAATCTATCAGTGCTTACGGTGTTAGTTTGGCTTGGCATGATAACTTGCCTTATTTGATGCTGGTATCTGTAGTAGGCTATAGTTTAATCACAGTATAATATAAGCCAGTAGTTTCACTCTCTGTTTTTTTTTGTCACGTAATCTATACGCGCATAATCGACTCCGGGCGAGCGCGCAGTAAATTCTAACCTCTAAATCGTACTGTTAACACTACGTGTTTAAATGCGATCGGTTTCCACAAGTTTTTACCAAGATTAAAAAAATAGAAAAATGCCACGATACTGTTCATTTCGTAATTGTAAAATTTTATCCTATCCATTTCACTAAAAAAAAATAACAAAATAGCATCGTATTAGCCTTGTTGTCCTAGATCATTCTGAAATCAATAGTATACAAACTTCTCTATTAATAATACATATCATTCTATCTACTGTGCCATCATACATGCACTAGCGTTTCAGTGAATCCTTTTAATATGAAATTGTAAAATCCCCCTAAATATAATAAATCTATAGGGCAATCCAAAGCAGGTTAGTTTAAAGGGACGCTGAAGAACAAAGTTCTGTAGTTTTAAAAATATTAAATGTTTTAAATATCTGTTATTCTATTTTTGCTTTAGTGTATATTTTATGTAAATAGAGAGCAATTTATGGTACCATTTGATATTATATCTTATTATGTTTGTCCCCCAGTAACTTGAGATTGCCCTATTTTGTTTATTATGATTATTCTTTCTACAAGAATTAAACAAAAATTTAAATTTTGAAAACTTCTCCACATCATTAAGTTATTTCACAGTATTTTTTTTGTTGGTTTATAATGGAACTTTTAAAACGGTCGTTTTTCAATAAGTAAATACTTAATTCGCAAAGGTACAAAAACCATCACTAAAGAGGTAACATATTCAAATATCCCGCTACAACAGTTTAAAATTGCCGCTAGAAAATAGGCGGATTTATAAACTCCTGGGTAACTGCGCCAAAAGCGGACGGCGACACGAAGATCAAAGACGCCGACACAGAGTGAAACAACTGGATTATATTATACTGTGTTTGATTAATAAACTAAAGGTTTTTTGAAGTAGTAGTTTCATTTGTGTGCATAATAATAATAATAATCCGTAACCGTTTCAAGCTGCTTAACCTCGACGAAGACCCTTCGAAACCGTTTTTTCACTTAAGTTGCCCTGCGGCCTGGCGCTGATAAGTGTACACTCGCTAAAAAGTACTAGCGCCTGAGACCTACCACCTACCTGACTGCATCGACAAGCGATTTCCGACTAAAGGTCGTCGCAACTCAAGCTCCCTCATTTTCATATTTTAACTTAAAATTAAGTAATAGTAACACACCAAAAATAATATTTCCAAAATGCTTTTGAAAATCACCTTCTACCTATAACGCAGGTATTTAAATAAACCAAATAAACACTAGATTATAAACAACAACGTAAACAAATGACGTCTGTACAACTTGTCAAATTCAGCTTGGCCGGCGAAGTTTGTCTTAATATTTGCGGCATTAGAGTAGGGATAGCTCATTTCACCTGACGTTCTCATCAGGTCAGTACAGATCAGTACATTCTATGAAAAAGTATAAAATATATAAAAAACACGCTAAGATTTTATAACAAAAAGACTCGTTAGTGTTAATCTGTCTACCTGAAAAGTCTTAATTTAGGATTGTATAACAATTTTACACAAGGGTATAATAAAGATTTGTATCGCAAAAATGAATTCCAATTTACACCCTTTTTGTGAGTTGAAAATACTTGTACCACAGATTGTACTTTCTCTGCACCTCCTACATTTTGTCTTTGTCGAACATCGACTCTTTTTATTCCCCATCTGCGCATTCCGCCGGCCATCCTACACTTGACAAGTTGTACGTGTATTTCGAATACTCATAAATTAAAAAGAAACAGGATATGGGATACTGGCTTCAACTCATGTCAAAGGGTCGGGAGGGAGGAGTGGGCTTGATTCAATCGTCGCAGTTGGTCAGGTGCAGTCGAATTGAACAGCTGCGAGGTATATTGTTTCTACTTTAAATATAATTTAATTGTTGGTAATTTAAATTCAAACTTGTCGTGGGAACCTTCGAGGCAACTTTATAAAGGCCCACCAGGAAACTCCCTTCATCTCGGTGGTCTGCACGCGCCTGGATTGGATAAATGGAAACACTAATTAGACACAAAGTGATACATATGTAGAATCTCAAGAACCTTTATAAAGTAATAATTCAGTTCCGACACGTAAATGTATTTTATAAACTATATTTGTCCGTGTTTTTTTTAATTTAATAAAGTTTGGGCTAATTTGAACAGTAAAAAGCTATCACACGGAAATGCTGCAATATTACTTGTAGTACTTACGACATCTACCCTACGCTTCCGTCAGTTCTAATAAACGGTAATCCATAAATAACTGAATTATCTCTGTAATAATTATATGCACAAATCATAAACCCTGTAATGCGGATATGTTGTAATGGATGATTAAAGTATATTTAGTTACTATAAAATATGTTATTGCAAATTTTATATGACTGGAAATCAGAGGAAAGATAAATTTTTTTCTCGAAGGTTGGATTTTAATCCGGGAAACTACGAACACTTGAAGAATGATGAGAAATATTAACAGCATTTATCCTCTCGAAGATTGGGCCAACGATTAAAGAAATTCAAATTTAGTTTTGTTGGATTTTTGTACCTAACTTCTGCTACGCCACTTATCAAATTAATCGTATTGAAAATTTGACACACAGCTTGCAATTGATAGGTATACGACACTATTTTTTATAGTATATCCTTTCATACCAAATACAAAAAATCCAAAATATTAATTTAAACCAGAAATATATTTTTTCTCATAATTTCTAAGTAATTATGTGATGTTTTAAATCAGTTTGACTGTTTGACCTAACTTAATTCAGAAATTTCATACGTAAAATGTAATTTATAAGAAGAATTTAAAGGACCATCGAGTGATTGTATTCTGATATAAGCATGTAAATATGTGTACTATGTGCAGGTACGCAACGCACCAAATATGAAGTTATAACATAAACGCCATAATTTTTTATTCCGCACTGAACGAGAAGGATTCAAGTATACTTCCGCAATCCTACAGGCCGCAAGTGTTGATGGATTTTATCAATTCTCTTTTAAATGTTTACAAACGCTCACAAATGTCATGAGCAGTTGCAGGATGGTAAGAGATTCTGATATTGTTTAGGTATTTATTTGCAAAAATACGTCTTGTCTACAGACTTCGAATCTGTTCAAATGTCCTGTGTTAATAAATTAAAATCAACGTGCTCTGCCGCTTTTTAACGAAAACAGCGATTTCTGTAGAAATACCTCGCACTGACATTTATACTTTAATATAATAGTATATTATATACCAAGGTTGTGAAGAGTTTTTTCTAGAGCCGAGCATTATTAGATCCCGAGATGCGCAGCATCGAGGGATATAAGATGAGAGGCTCTAGAAAACACTTCACAACCGTGGTGTATATATTATTTTTTTCACTACTAGTACTTTTATTCCTTTTATTCTTCTCACATAAAAAACGTACTATCGCGATCACGGATTTTTTCCTGGATGCCAGTGTATAATGGGATGAATTTTTGCCCCGTGTTACACTAAAATCTGGATTATTGACTAGTAGTCAATAATAAAAATTATTTACCACTAGGCAAGAAGGCTAACTTCACAAGGTGACAACAGACTAGATAATAGTATGTTTTAAAGCTAGTAGTGAAAAAATATGTTTAAAAATAAGATGGGTATTTTTGTAGCATGCGTGTATCTAGATTTTCCAATTGTCAGATTTTTCAAAAATTATTCATAGATAATTTTAGGTTAGACGCTAGAGATGAATGATTAATACATTTCATAAAATTACATATCAATGTAAGCAGACAGTAGCAAGTGTTTGTATACTACAGAGTCGTTAACCTTTGACATGTTATCAAAATGTATAAAACAGTTTATAGTATCGACCACTAGCAAAGATAATTATTATTTGTAATAACTCCTATATTAATTGTCACATCATTTTACTAATCATTAAGCATTTACACTTACGAAATAGAATAAAGTCTTACTGAAGTACGGTGAAGTATGATTAGGTGATCACTGTTTTTTTCTGATTAAGAATGTACAATTTATAGGATTGCCAACTGACCTTTTTTCGGAAGAACAGTCCTTCTTTCTAAGATTTCGTTCTAAGAGATCCGTCCTCTCTTGTTATAGCAAAAGACGGGTTTTGTCGTTATTTAAAACAATAATTGGAAATGTTATAAAAAAACGAAACTAATTGAATATTTTAATTAAAATTTTAAATTTTATTTTAATCACTAAAATTAGCTTCCGTGAATCAAGAATTGTAAATTTCAAATTAACCGCCAACATCATGCAAAATAAATCAAAATTGCTATGAGCTAGATGTATTAAGTTAGGTAATTTAGTGCATTATTGTTGTTAAAAGCCATTAATAGTTATTTGTGTTATAAGTCCACTAAGCAGGTCTTTAAGGGAGAGGTCGAAATATTTAAATGCGAGGCGTCAGCCGAGCATTTAAAGCGACCGAGCCAGGTGATGATTGATGGCCAGGCAGTGATTTGCCGGGAAAGGTAATTTTTATCTCTAAATCTTGACACCTAAATTATCTTTGTAGCATGTACCTGAAGAAAGATATATGGTCGTTTATTTTTGAAAAAGGTCAACTTTGATGTATCTCAAAAATGCCACCTTTAAAAATCTGAAATTTTAATATTGTGTTCTGATACATCTGGAGTAGTTAGCTTTTTCATAAATTAGTATCAGTTGCATTACACAGCCCCACAAAAAAATGTTCTGTCCTGGGATCGAGACTATGGTATCCGGATGCAGTTTTTGACGCTGAAACCGAATCCGACCTCAGAAAATACATCCTCGAAATATTGCGCTAGAGCCAAAAACAACCCCCAATGGAAGTAAAGCACTCCTGAAATATGATGACAATAAATACATGCAAAAAATGGTTGAAAACCGCAAATGTTTTGTATTTGGAAATAAACCTCTAGTATATGGCCAAAAAGCCTCCTCCCTGAGGGGGTAAAACCACCCCAAAATGGGCCAAAACCACCCCTTAGATCAAAATACAATAAATACATGCAAAAAATGATTGAAAACCGCAAATGTTTTGTTTTTGGAAATAGACCGTTGGTATATGGCCAACAACCCTCCTCCCTGAGAGGGTTAAACCACCCCAAAATGGGTCAAAACCACCCCTTAGATCAAAATACAATAAATATAAGCAAAAGATGATTGAAAACCGCAAATGTTTTGTTTTTGGAAATAGACCTCTGGTATATGACCAACAGCCCCCTTGAAAGGGTAGAATCACCCCAAGATGGGGTATAACCACCGCTTACAACAGAGATACAATAAATAAACGCACGCAAAAAATACATGCAAATAAATACATGCTAACAAATAAATTGAATAACACCCTGTTAATCCTCTAGCCTCTCGATTTATGATATATCTTCCTTTTATTTTTAAACGATCGGCGTACTGGATGCCTTTTATGTACTTTATCTATTTATTGTAACCCTGATGTAAGGGCTGGTTATACCCCATTTTGGGGTGGTTTAAAGGGGTATCCTTTAAAGAGGAGTGGTGTTGGTCATGTACCAGAGGTCTATTTCCAAAAACAAAACATTTGCGGTTTTCAATCATCTTTTGCATGTATTTTGATCTAAGGGGTGGTTTTGACCCATTTTGGGGTGGTTTAACCCTCTCGGGGAGGAGGGTTCTTCGTCATATACCAGAAGTCTATTTCCAAATACAAAACATTTGCGGTTTTCAATCATTTTTTGCGTGTATTAATTGTATTTTAATCTAAGAGATGGCTTTGACTTATTTTGGGTGGTTTAACCCCCTCAGGAAGGAGGGTTGTTGGCCATATACCAATGGTCTATTTCCAAAAACAAAACATTTGCGGTTTTTAATCATTTTTTGCATGTATTTAGTGTATTTTTATTAAGGGATGGTTTTGACCCATTTTGGGGTGGTTTAGCCCCATCAGGGAGGAGGTTAAAATAAAATACAAAACATTTGCGATTTTGAACCATTTTTTTCATGTATTTATTGTCATCATATATCAGGAGTGCTTTACTTCATTAGGGGGTTGTTTTTGGCTCTAGCACAAGATTTTGAGGGTGTATTTGCTTTTCTGAGGTCGGATTCGGTTTCAAGACCAAAAACTGCATCCGAATACCATAGTCTTAATCCCAGGACAGAACATTTTTTTGTGTGGGGATGGCTGTGTTATCTTACTTGCAACCAGGGATGGTTTAACATATCGTCTAACTGGGTTGGAGCCCAGTGGTGCTCAGCTCAGAGGGGTGGGGCAAGCGGAGAAAAAAAAGAAATTTTATTAAATATACTTTATAAAATGTTTAATCAATATTATCAAAACTGCAGTGTAAAATTTTGATTATGTAACCAACAGCAAAGGTTATCAGTTTTTCAAAAGTAAGTGATCATCAGTGTATACCACTGCATAATTGGCCTTATGACATTTGAACCTCCTTTTCCTGTTGGACCAACAGCTCGCTTACACGCTATTCAGGAAAAAGAAATTGCAGAGAGTGGAAAGATTATTTCGAATAAAATACACCATACCCGCTTTTTTATTTTACTGTTACAGAATACCCATGTCTATTGGTCGTCTCACGTTGGGACTACAGCGAAGGAAAGATAGCCAATTTATTTCTTACGGGAGTTTGTGCTTCGTTGTTGCCACCTATTTCATTGTAGAAATGTGGATTAAGATTCCAGAAGTTCTAAACCATTGAAAACAGTAACCGAAAAAGTGTAATCGTAACCATACAAAAGGAGAATTTAAAAGAAAGTCTTATTAACATGTATTTGTTATTTTATTAAACATTATTTGGGATTGTTACATCGTACATGTATCTAAATATTCGATATTTTATTATACTTTTTTGTTTAATTCTTTCGTCTTCAAATTCTTTCAAAATAAAAATAACGGCTGGTTAGCTTCTGTATGATCTTTTTAAACTTTTAATTCACAGGTAAATAAAGGAAGTCCGAAACGCAATTTTAACGATAAAATGATTCATCATGATAAAATCATTCATTTGTTCAACTTGTTTCAAAAGAAACTTGCAAAAACGGAAATTTAGGATTAACAGCAAATCCAAAGGATTTTAGTAAACAATAAACCCTTCTGGTCTTTTCTACTTTTACTTCGTGGAACTACAGAATACAGTTTGTACTTCCTGAAATTATAATACAACGTTTTTTTGTCGGCACTATTATTTGTCACCGAACGCATATAAGCAAATTTCTTAATACAGAAATAATTATTTGGTTTTAAATTTTGATAGCTTGTGCTTATATAAATCTTCGCTTAGTTGTTTGGGTTTTATCGTTTGTAATTATTGTTAACATTGTCGTGTGGTTTGTTGTAATATTCGTATTGTTAGTTAGTATTACATAACGCACATAGTACATTATACATAAGTATGGCGGATATTGTTAAAAACAGAATGGGTTGTGCACTAAAGGTTGGTGACAAACAGATTTTGTCAAATTTGATAAAATATCGTCTTACTGAGACCCGGCAGTCATTATCAGTAATTATTCGACAACTTTCTAAAGAAACAAGTATTAGCGAAAAAACTTTGTTCTCAGTACTGAAGAAGGTATTTCACCTGATGGGATAAAATCTCCAAGAAAAAGAGCGAAGAATAAGAATACTTCAAATCGCTTTGCATTATCTTTCCAAATCATAAAATCATGATAAAAAAATTTGGGTTTCCATTTAAAAAGATTTTCGTTATCGCCGTAACGCGGAAACAAAAGACGATCTACAAATAACGATTACACTAAAATATGTCTCTTTTAAGATAAAAATCGAGGTGTTCGAAGATTTTTCTCAAAAATACTTAATAAAAGTTTTATTTCGATAGTTCCAGACTTTATACGCGCACTATATGAACAGCAAGTTTTGAAATTTTGTTTTACTACCTCTGTCAGAAGAAGTGACTACCTGCGATATAACTTGCTCGAACAATAGGGATTATAAAGGTTTATGCAGTTACAACTTCAATATTTAGAAAGTGTTTTGAAAAGTTGCTTGCAAAATGTTTGGCAACCCCGTTGTCCATAAGAACACACACTGTAGTCTCAACGTGAAACGGCCAATAGTTTATGTGGATTTAACTTGGTAAGTAAGTAGGTGTGCTGTTTATGTACTTATTTCAATGCATAACTCCATCTAGCAAAAAATGTCTACATATCCAGCTCTGGGGCTGCACTATACCTTCTAATACGAAGACTACGCAAAGAATTCAATCAACAGTTCTAAGAACGATACTCAATGCCCAATGGTACATTAGTAACAAATCATTCCATGATGAATCTGCAATACCATTTGTAGACGAAGACAAAATTCAAAGAATTACAAGAAACTACATCAATGTATTACAAGGTCACCCGAACGAAGAAGCTAAATACTCCTCCTGAAAGTACAAGAAGACTTACAAACTTTGGCCAAAAGATATATTAGTTTAGTAACTGCAAATTAAAAAAAAAGAAATATGTTGGAGTGTTGTTACAGGCCAACTTCTTCCTCGTGTATTAACGCTGAAATTACTTATTTATAGCTTTTTTGTAGCAGGTTGTAAATTTACATTTAATAAGAAAGAACTTTAGCGTAACAGAACACAAACCACTTTTTTTATACAAACCCTTTTTGATGTTTGTTGTCAGATTTGAATATGTCATTTTATGCCACCAGTATCTAGAGCGAAGTCTAAAATAACACTTTAGACACCCGCGTAAAAACTAAATTCAACATATTTCTATTCATTCATAAACTCAATTTATTAATTACCATAACAACAATTATTGTTGTGGTAATACAGCAATGTTTGTTATGGTAGACGTTCCTTCATAATTATTACCCACCCGGTCTTTGTATTACGATTTTGCATTTTTAACATTTTTTAATCCCTTTAAGAGGATTTGTAGAAAAAATAAAGTATGATATGCGTGTTAAATGTGATTTTGTTTCAGAAGATGGCTCAATCCGCCGGCGCGTCGTCTTCTATTCTCACAAAATAAACATTCACTTTTGACGCTTATATCATAAACAATTTTTAGTGAAAATAAAACAATTCTCAAATTTTCATAATAATCTATTAACGTAATCTATTAACATGTTGAACAATAATTCCGTATGGTACCTCAAGTAGTAATAGTAAAAATTGGTTAACTCACCGTGCTACAGAAAATACTTACCTTCAAGAAAACTCCAATTTTGACTATTGCTGACTAATATATGTCAAACTTCGAATACAAATTTTGAGGATATCAAGTTAAGCATTTTGTAAAATCTGGAGGGCCAAAGAAAAATTATCCCGAGTTAGATTCCTGTTTTAAAAAGAAAGCAATTTTTTATTCAAGATGATTGTTTGTGTTCCACATATTTGGAAACTAAGCGTTTTTTGTTGCAGGCTCTTTTATACTTTTTTGAAAAACAAATAAAAATAACAAATTTCGTCCTTTTGACGTCAACAGAATTTAAAAACAATAATAAATATCAAATTCTTATTTCTATTTAGAAATGTAGCCCATAAAATTACGAACAAAATGATATAATATACTTGTATCTTAAATTGGCTAATAAACTTGTAAATGTTAATTAAATTTTAAATACATGATTCCAAACCACAACATAACATCAACATCATAAAGAAATTAGCTTCTTTAGCATGTGTCCCTACTAATACTTATTTCATTTTTATTACTGTATAATTTTTGCTTAATAAAATTTATTTGGCTACGTCAAATTTTAAATTTAGACAATTCCCAAATTGCTATCAAATCTGGACTATTTAAATCATCGCAATATATTACATATACAAAAAGGCTTAATTAAAATAAATTGCTTTTAGTATACTATTATTCTTCCAATAGGATAAGTCAGAATCAGGTTATTTCAAAAAGATTAAGTTTTAATTTTTAAAAGATTTTAAAAATTTAATTTAAAATTCTGGTCACATCCAATCACGCATTTATTATTAAGTTTATAAGAATGTATTTGTTGCAGTTTGTAAAAAAATCTTCTTCCCTTTATTTTAGTGTATTATCATGCTTTAAGGGTGGGCTAAAATAGAAATATTTTGTAAATAATGCAGTTGATTGTTAGCCTTCGTGGTGATTGTATTATAAAGTAAAATGTTAAATTGGACAATTTTATAAAAGACGAATAAGCTTTTGTATTTTTGTTTTTTAAAAATAGTTAGTTTAATTAGGTACAAACTAGCAACTTTTAAAATCTGACAATATTAAATTGGCTCCTGAAAAAATTTCATTAAATTGCTACTTATTTATTTACTATGCAATATAAATCGTATAAAATTGCGTGCTGTATAATTGGTTGCCTATGTCAATAGAATGCCTTTACTCGATTATTTTCAAATGCAATATAAAGTATATTGCACATATTGCATTTTAATTTAATAGCAGTGTATGTACGCCACTTAGTGAAAAGGCAAACAAATTATATGTGTATTATTTGCAGGTTTAAAAAGTTTATTATACTCAAAGACTTCCCATATTGAGAGAGGTGATCGGAATAATTAAATCAAAATATTTCAAATGATGAAAATACTTACTTAATCCATTCCTTGCTTACTGGCAATTTCCATTGTTGAGGAATCATTAAAATAATTGAATCAAAATAACCACGCTAATATTTATATTTCTAAATAAATAAATAGTTTTGCAACTTATTTTACTTTAGTAGATGGTCAGTTGCACAGAACAATTAAATACAGCATACCCAAAAGTGTAGCTTAACGATCTCTTACGTCAGTGTAAATTAAACTTTGCTTAAGGTTAAGTAAAGATTAAGAGTTTAGTGCAAATATCATAAAGGAAGTTCTAGGCAGACAGATATTCACGCATGTATGTGGATATGGTTATGCCCTAATGGAAATCTTCTGCAGTTTTTGCAAAGTGTGTAATAATATTCTAATAATTGATTTACCATAAATTATTATTATTACAAAAATGATTACAAAAACAATTACGTACATAAAAGTTAAATTTGATTAGTAATAACCGGTTTTTTATATAGAAATACATAAAACAAACAATCACAACTTCTATTTACTTTCATAATGAGCGAATCTGTTTATGTGCGCTATGCAACTTACCTTGTAAGTAAAACTAATTTAAAATGTACATCCTTATGATAATTCACGTATTATCTCTATAGTTTTTGGTTTGTACGTTATTGGTTATTGATGGTAATGCACAGGGCGTTTCAGCTGAAATAAAGACATTTATAAAGGTTCTCAAGGAAATGATTAACCATTTGAACGCAGTAATTGACATTTTAACAAATACTGCACAACCGATTATTGATGGTAAACTTTCTAATATTATTAATAGGTTTCCAAAATTTGGTAAAAAAGAGTAAAAGTGTGTATAATGCATATTTAGCTTAGAAATATAATTAAATACTTCAATATACAGATGCAGTTTTTTATTTGTAATAATAGTTATAACCGCGTAAGCACAGAAAACCAGAACAGCTCTCAAGACAATCAAGACTACAGCGAGTAAAATTCCTAACAGATTATATCGTTCATATCTTCATTACTTTAAACTTTTATTAATTTAACATTTAAACCCAAAATAGATCTTACTATAATCTATGAGTCGGCAGTTCAAACATTTTTGTGTAGATATGTTATAATTAGTAATCGACGAAGGTTTGTAACATACTAAAATAACTGAACACAAATTCCTCACGCATGGGTGTCAATTGTAACACTCTAAAATTCACTGAATAAAACAATTATACTTACTGTACGTTAATGTACCGACGAAAGATCTCTTATTGACAAATTATCCCTCAGGAGTAAGTACTGGCCTCTATAGCTTATAGATTGTACAGAAAAATTAAGGTTGGTAAAAATAATAAGGATTATGGCCGCCATTTGCTTGAAAGTCATTAATACATTCTCAAAATCCACAAACAAAAAAGGATTCTGATTATATTAATCGAATTCAGGAACTAATTGTAATTATTCAAATTAACATTAGGTAAATTAATGTATTTCAATAATTTCCGCAAGTGAAAGGTCCAACATCATCACACAATGTTTAGTTTAAATTGATTTATTCATACTTCAAGAAATATTGTTTAATAAACAATAACACCATAATTTATTTATTATGATAAGAGGATCCCTTTTTTAAGTTTAAAGAGTAATTGTTCATACTAATAGTTTAAATGTAATGAATAAATATTATCAATCTTAAAACTAAAAACAACTTACTTAGGTAATAATGTTCAACATATAAACCTAAATAGATGTTAATATCTATTTAATCATTCTAGATCTCACTTCACTATAATGCCTTTTGTAGTCGCATCAAATCACAATAACTGTAGACACCAAATGCATAAAGATTCTTGCAGAATGAAGAATTATGAACACTGGTAAAGATGTTAAAGTCAATAGCTGGATTTTGGAACTGAATTTTGCGGGATTACTATCGTTAATAACTTAACTATTGTTTTTCATTAATAAAATCTTTGAACTCATGTGATTCCAATAGGAACCGTACTTATAATTGCTCAACGGTAGAATTGTTGTACATATTAATATTAATGTTCGGCGCGAAATTCTGTACTCCCACAATATACTGCGACTATAAAACAACGGAAGAAGGATTAATAGCCCTAACATTCAATTTCTTATTGAATTTTCTACATAAAATGTCAACTGGCGGCACACTGTAATGGTTATTGGACCGATAATACGAAATGCTACACTTAAATTTTCAATTTATTATTGAATTCCATTATAGGTTGTCACAACTAACTGCAAGCTGTATTAATTGTTATAATTATTACGCGGCGGATTAAACTGTACTATAAAGTCTTTAGATTAATTGTTAAATCAATTAACTCAATGAACCAAACGGTATTATAAAGCAACTAATTTCCATCCTCTCGTGCGTTCTGGTTAACAAATTATTTCAGACTTCTTCGCTGGACTATATCATACTCGACTCACCGTGCGGCTGACTTGGGGATACAAAATTATTGCGGTGATCTTTGAAAGAATAAAATAAAATACAATATAATATCGACCGTTCCAAATATAAACATAAATTATATACGGTGGATTGAAATGAGAATACACCACAGATATTCTTTATTCCTCTCAGCTAGCTCAGGTTTACTCAGTAAAGCATAAAATATTTGAATTACGAGACTCTTATTTACTTTTATGCCTGGAAAGGAAAAAAAACTTATATCGTAAGCACTAAAACTCTTGCAAGCTGGACAACTGCTGCTAAACTTTGAATTTAAAAGAAAAGAACGCTGGATTCTTGTATAACATCAATTAAACACATATGTAAAATTGAAAACACAAAAACTTTATTAAACAAACAAAAATAAAATCAAATAGAACGTAAAAATAAAAATGTTTTTCAAGATAATACAAATGTTAAATCGAGAAATGACTTCTCATGTTTGCTTAAACGTTATAAATAATTGTAGAGATCTGACAGGATAACTACGGTCATTCGTTTGAACAAACCAACACAAATGAAATTTGTTTATAAATGAAAAATTATTTGTCAAATGAAAATAAATTTTATATAAAGAAAATTAATTGTTTTATTTACTTCAAATCAAATGAATACTGAAAAGAACTTAATAAACTAAACCAAATAATTTTGTATTAGAGAATGAACTTTATAAAGTAATTATTATTTATAAACTCAACAAAAATCATTTATTTTAACCAACGTGGTGCGTTATAAAATAGCTCCCTTTTATATAAAAATCCTTTTAAATAAATTCACTTGAATTTATTTAAATAATCACTTTCACTTTTAATAATTTTTATACAATAATTAAATCTTCTTTTAATCCTTCAAGATTGTCCAGGTAACACTTTTAATTTACTTTTAAACTTTATTTATTCAATAACATTTGTGTCAAAACATATGGTTAACTATCTAACCTCAAATTCATTACAAATTTAGCCGGGCATAGCTTCTGCCTTCAATGTTTTTTCCACTGACTTTTTACAATTTGCCCCAGCTTATATAGTTGCTGCCAGAACAAAGGAAATCTATGACACTTTTTCAAAACAGCGGAGCATCGAACAGACTTGTGACGTCACTAATCCGGAACCAGCTGATATGGATGATCACTAATCCTAATTCTATTACTATATAATTGTAGGCCTTAATACAGGGATCAAAAAAGTATTGTATATCTATGGTCCTAAAATGTATCGTAACGATGATATTCAAGAAAAACGTTTGACAATGTACAAAACTCATTACGATCTAATTACATATACTATTTAACAAATCAAGGTTCATCCTTTACAAAATAGCTACAGGAGTACATGATATAACTAATACAATTTGTTTATCCATAGAAATATCTTTACAATTTAATATAAACATAATTTCTACAGTACGAACTACAGTAAATGCATCATTTAATGCTTATACAAATGCCACCTTAAATAGAAAATCAACGTTAATCAAATTTTGCTCAAAATGTCCAGCATACACTGCTCTAAGCACTTGCATAAAAACAATGGTGAGGAAAAGCAGGATAAAAGTCTATAAGAGTCAAATTAACACGAACGACAGGACTCAAAACCTTCATTAATAAAAGTGACCAGAAATCTTGTAAACAAATTTAAAGATTAATTGTATAGTATCAGCCATAATAAGATTGACCTAATTAATCTATTTTCAGCTAATTAACAACATAAACTAGAGCTGGCCTCCAGGAAAATATAAAAATCTGTCTAACGCTAAACATCGTAATCTGATAATTTCAATGTAGGATTTACTTCTTCCTAACAAGTGAAAAAAACCCAAATGTAACATGGGTTGCATAAACATGATTATAATCAAGCAATCTAACTAATTTATATCCTTTTTCTAAAATTGAAACCTATTATTATTATGCATGAGGAAGCTAGGTTATGTTTGCATGAAATCTCTATTCTTAAGTTTTAATTTAAATATCAATGAACCTAACTGTGGTCCTATCTATACCCTTTATTTTAATTATGCCCATGACATAACATATCCTTCTTTTGATTTATATCCGATATAAAAATATTTGTATTAACGTTTCTGTTCGATCGTTACTAAAATTTTCAATTCGGTGATATGATTACACGCACTATGTTTGCGCTAATATTTTTTAACAACGGGAAAATAACCACCCTATCAAAAACTAAACTGACACACATTATGCCAATCACGAAAAATCTTTTTAGAATGTTCTACGGAGTTCACATGGATAAAGAACTTGCTTCGTAGCATGAAATTTGATATTTAAAATTTGTTGCAGACTTTTTTGTATGTATATCTTCAAAGAAACTACCAACGAAAGTATATTTAAATGTACAGGGCCGTCCTAAGGTTATTTACAATAAATGAATTTTTAAATGCATTAAAATGAATCCTGAAATTTTAACACGTTACAGGTTTACAAAAGGTGCAATTCCAACGATATTCTTAATATTATTTTAATTAACATACACAGGTTAGTAGTTACAAAAGTAATACATTTCTGTATGTTAAACAGTCACTTGAAACTAATACAGAAGCCATGTAATATAATAATGTTGCTATAGACGAGGCATGTGCAACTATTTTTATCCTCTCATAAAGTTTGCTACTTAAAAACCATTGGAAGATATGCAGTATGTTTAATTCATGCAAAAGATGCGTTTTTGCCAGACTCCGTTAACGCATCCTTAGGCAATTTTTTATTCGTCTTAAAGACATGTATTTTTTGTACTAAATTGAACAAATATTTAGCATAAAACTAAATAATACAAAACTCATATTTCGTGATTAAATTATAATTTCAACATTTCGATGATGATCTTCACACTTATTGGTATTTATTTAGTCCAGTTGCCTTGCAAAGTAATAACTACTTGTAGTTATTTGTTAGTTCTTTAATTTTAATGCTAGACTGACATACGTCATTTATTTTTTCTATAAGGGCTTGTTTGATAGTAAGACGTTCATAACTAATAGTTAAAGGGTCGCAATAGGAAATCATTGCTGTATTTTTTACTATATCAGAACTTATATAAAACACGAGAATTAGGAATATGGCTATAAAAAATTTGCATCTCAGTCGATATATGCATCAAAATATGCAGAGGGTGATAATTTAAAGTCGCAGAAGACATAAACACATAACACTTTTTACCATCTGTTTTATATTTCATGAATTTCTTGATTCATAAGGGATACCAAATTGTCATTACCAGAAACATGGAAAGTTCGCGCGTGGGTGCCAGACCGCCATTAACATGCTTAAATTGGAGGGTCATTAGGAAACCTTTATTTAATTACTTTAAACGAACGCCTTCTTCAGGGCGACTGCGACTGAGGTGCAAATTTCTTATAGTTATATTCTTATTCCTCGTGTACGATATGATAAGATTAATAATTTCTGGTATGGTAAAAAATACAGCAATAATTTCTTATTACGGTTCTCTAACTGTAATCAAAATCTTTCAGATTCTTCCAAACATTCTCCGTTGGATTCATATCTGGGCTATTACCTGGTCAATCGAATATTATTGATTGTTCTGTTCAGTAAGGTGTTTAAACACTATTGTGGTAGTATGGTAGGAGCCCCTTGGCATCTTGCATGAAAATACTATCATTATTGGGAAACCAGTCTTTCATTTATTATGTTCGTTGATGAATTGAAGCAATTTGGAAAGACAGTTATGAATATAGCTCTGACTGGTCAACGCTTCTACTCTTACTCTTCCCACAAAAGTTAGAGATATACCTCTCGCTGAAATTGCGCACCGGACAAGGATTTTATCGGCGAATTTCGCTTTAGGTTTGTACTTAACATTGTCAAGGCCATAACATAAAACCCACCGTTTTCTTTCATTTCAAAGTTGCTCAAAGTGAAATATTTTTCGTCATCTAAAATAATTATTTTTTCACCGGCAAAATGCATGTTGGCCTTGGCTGTATTTGGGGCTTTACGTCTTTTACGATATATTAGACCATTTCATTTCAATTTCAACTATACCGTACTCTTCGAATGCCGTATTGACGAGTCATAGAGTCACTGCATCTAGTCACCTAGGCCAGCTGGTCGATCAGAGTAACGGAAACCGCCGCCATATTGGGGCAGAGAAGAGTGATTTTTAATAATGGACAAATTAAAACCACGTTTAACGTGTTTGACATATTAGAAGTTTGATCTTTCAGAATAAGAAAAACTTTTTAAAGTAAACGTGGATTTGATTAAATTCAATACAGAACAAATAATGAACAATTTCGTGCTTCGTTTGCCCCAATATGACGGCGGTTTGCGGTACTCTGGTCGACCAGCTGGCCTAGGTAACTAGATGCAGTGACTCTAACGAGTCAGTCTCCTCACTGACATCTCAACTTGGTTTTTTGTACTTCTCACCATCCTTTCTGCCCTCTGTGCGGTAAATACACCGGGTCTTCTACTTTTTGGGAACTGCTGTTCCCGGGACTAAGCTGTAGATAGTTTTTCGGAGTTCTAATTTATACGACATTGTAAAGCATCAACTTTAAACTTTTGTTACCAAAGGCAATTTCATATTATTTAATTTTTATTTAATTTAATGTCATTTTGTGCCAAAACTTTTAGGACATACGTTATTATCGTATAACCCTAATAACAGAAAAGTACATGATCGCTGTGACTGTTTCAAGATTACTAAAAACTTCAACACAAACACAATTCTCAAACAACAAACGGTTCTTAAGGTTAGAAAAATGCAAGGAACCGTAAAAGATGGCAGCACCAGCAGGCATAAACCTTACATAAACATGCTCAACTGCATCATGTTATTGATTTATTGATTTTGCAGCTATACAAATGTGTTATAGCCGCTAAAATCTTGTTTGGGGTAAGTAGGCCAGGAGTCCTCCCCGTGGCGCCGCTTTTTAAGAAAACAAGAAACTAAAATTAGTGGGGGTAATTTGATAAAAAAGTTGTAAAGGTTGAACTAATTTTTAATATTTAGAAAAATGGGTGTTTATCTTGATAAATTGATAAACAATAAACATTCATGCTTTAATTTCTGGGGTGGCTTATGAAGAAGATGGGTGGATTTTCCATAAGAATGTAGATAAAGGGTGAAAAATGCGTAAACTTGTGACTGTACAACAGTTTTTAAACTGCATTGCTTTTACCTCCAGTCAACTAATTTTCTTTTTCTCATTAACAAAGCTATTTTTTTGTATGTTTTATAATTCTCACTGTAAGAATATATTAAATAATACACAGTATATAAATTACATCTGGAATAAATCATGTACATATTACATGTGGCATACTTCATAGTTTTATTTCCAGAAATACATATTTAACCTTTCAACTTGAAAATTATCCAAATAGTTTTTTTACTTCAGATATTATATTGTTTACAACATTTAATATACTGTTATATATATTCTCCCCAAAGGTTATGATTTTCTTGATCATTGTAGCAATTTGATCTACTACGTTAGAAAACATATTAGGCTTTCCTTGAACACCAATAACTAAGGTACAAAATAATAGCTAAAAATGCATTACTTGTAAAGAGTAATTATCACAATAGTTATAATAGTCATGTACTTACAATGCAGATTGTAAGATGCCAAACAAAAATTTTGCCCATTATAAAACCGAAACAAAATAATGTTGTATATTAATTTCTATACTTTTGGATAAACAGCTACTTAATTATACTTAATCTCTATGCATATAATGGCAAGAAGACTGTTACTGCAAGTAATAAATTATATCAAATTATTGTAATTATTCCTTTTATAATGATTGTTTTTTTATGGCCTAATATTTACTAATATTATACACCTATTTAAAGAGCATTCATACGTACTATTGGATCGTGTTGTGAAAGTTTCTATTTTTATTCCAACAGTTCACGAAATATGTACGTAAGAAAAAGTAATGTCACTATTGAATTATTTTAACAAAGAGATTTGTTCTCTAGTAGCCATTGTCAAGTCCATTTCGGATTGTTATTGTAACCCAACATTATTTTATTTTATTGTCAGTAACACACACAGAAGGCGGCTTGTGAAAAGCTAATCAGTGATAAAGGGTGCCTGGAAAACATCAACCACGTGATAAAATGTACAGTGTTACCATCGCAAGATCTGAATCATCCGGTCTTACCCGTCAAAATGCACCAAAAGCTGGTGTTCCCTCTATGTCGTACTTGCGCTGAAGACCTGAACCAGGCCGAATGTCAGCATGGCGTCGAGGATCGATTCATCAACGGAACCTGGGTCTTGGACGAACTGATAATGGCCATTCGTAAGGGTTACATCGTGCAGGACATACAAGATATCTGGTCGTACGATGTAACCAAGTACAATAAATCGTCCAAGCCGGGGGGCTTGTTTTCGGGCTTCATCGACAAGTTCCTAAAGATGAAACAGGAAGCCAGCGGTTGGCCATCTTCAATAACTGCCAACGACAACAACAACGAGGATGATATCGATGGAGCCCGGAAACAATACGTTGATGACTACCTCGAGAACGAGGGAGTCTCCTTGGATTCGATGAAGATCATCAAGAACCCTGGTTTGAGATCGTTGGCCAAACTGATGCTGAATTCCTTCTGGGGTAAGTTACAATAACAGTAACACAATTAGTACATAGTTTTATTTATTATTATTGTTATAGGGAAATTAGGTCAACGTGAAAACCAGGCAGAAACGGCCATAATCAGCGAACCCAAGGAGTTCTTCGACCTGCTATCGAGCCCTGGCGTAGAAGTGAATCACGTGCAGGAAATAAACGACGAGGTGATTGCGGTTAACTGGCAACATAAAGAGGAAGCAGAAGATCCTCTGTCGTCGGTCAACATGGTCATCGCGGCATTTGTCACTGCACAGGCCCGTCTTAAGCTGTATTTCTATTTGGATCAGCTAGACGAGAGAGTCTTATACTATGACACAGGTAAGTCGTACTATCAACATCAACACCTACTATATTAGAGTTAATTTTTTTTTCTTCCTTGTTTCAGATTCTGTAATATACGTTTCGAAGCCGGGCGACTTCGATCTACGAACAGGAAGCTACCTAGGTGACCTCACCGACGAGCTGGAAGAGTACGGTCCTGGATCGTATATTATAGAGTTTGTGTCAGGCGGGCCAAAGAACTACGCCTACAAAGTGTATTCCCCGATCACAGGACCTATACACGTGGTCGTAAAGGTCAACGGCATCAATTCTGTGCTAATGATCTAATGAACCACTTCACAATCCTCCAGCAAAATTATTTAGTCAAGAGCTGTAAAATTTTGCAAAAGAAGAAAATTTGACGATATCAAAATCTCGGTAACTTGAAACATAATTCTTTCTTATAAACAACTCAGGTAAGGTAGTAAATACTAGTATACACCCCCATTACAACACAACTTGTCTGTTTTAGGTTAAATCTTGCCTTAAATATGGCCTCAATTTAATTTAAATGCCTTATCAGGTCATCGTCTCACATCGTTAGCTGAAATATGAAAAAATATCTAAATTCTATGAAAAATCAGCTTTACAAATATCCTTTTACTGCAAATTGTGTGCTAGTGTGCATGATAATTAGCATAAACCCTCTTTTTGGCATCATAATAGATAAATTTTGTCAAAATTATTATTTTGAAAGTGAGGCTAGGCAACCCATCTAACGTCATTTGAAAATCCTACCTGTGGGTGCATTCTTTATATTGGATGCCAAATAACATGGCATTATATTATCTTATGTATTTCATATATTATATAATTTTCATTCGATGTACATACTTCCTTTGTATCTTATTCTTGAACATACTTCAAAGCTTTTAGTATAGCTATGAGTTCTGCTGAATAAATCGGAAATTTACTATTTATTTTATACTGCCCCGAATTGTTGCTATCTGGATTCTAATATGCAGCAGCTATTTGTGTTTTGTGTATCGGTCCATCTGTATATATTTGTCTGGACCTGAACTGAACCATTTCTGAACCTCTACATAAATGCTGTTAAACAGTACTTGATGTAGGGGGAGTTTGTTTGTAAATAAAATCAAATGATATTCGCAACAAAAGTAGAATTTTGTGCTTTGCTTCTTTTACAACAGCTAACAGCGTCAGCTGTTCGTAAAAACATAATCTGCTATTGTTAAGTTTTAAAACTAATTTGGTATGTCACCACACCCCTCTGAACCAGATTTCTATTTACGGCCTTGGAAAAGAACCTACCTATACCTTTCCGTTTAAATGACACTTCAAACATGTGACCTACCTTTTATGGACGTCTTTCAATGAACAATGAGTATTTAGCAATATACGAGGTATGTGAGAAAACTAATGAGTCTGACAACACTGCGAGCGATCTGGCAACGCTGTGTTGTTCTACTTCACGAGACAGGTGTGTTAATCCCTTCGAGATGCTCAGTCCGAGTTTCAACTCCGTACAGCCATCATGTAATTTCTGAGAGCGCCATCAGTTAACGATGGGTGCATGGGGTGGGATGGGTGCACAAATGAACGTGGTAAATTTATTTGTCAGTACGTTTGTACTTATGTAGACTCGGCTCATGAAAGTTTCACCCATCATCACTAATATGGTTTGACTTATTAATGAGCACGGTTTCATATTAGTGGATGTGGTAAGTAAATGTTTTCGATACAAATTATACTGTATCTATTAATTAACTATTTTATTAAAGAGTTTGGGACTGAATTTTTTATTTCCTTTCCATGTAGGTATCTCTGTTCCCATGTAAAATCATGTTTATTATTTATACGTTAAATGCTTTGTGTTCTTTACGTCTAAAGGTCGGGAGTTAACATTTGTTCATTATCCAAGCGAAGTGCGACCTCATTATAACTATATGCGAGCTGAAAGCCTCGAGCGGGGCGCCCACGATTGCTGCCGCTATCAAACCCACGGCCACGTGTGCATAGCAAGCATCTGGAGTACGCAGAACTCTATAAAGAAGTCACGTAGACCACAGCAGCTGCAGTACGCAGAACTCAATAAGGAAATCACGTAGACCACAGCAGCTGCAGTACTCAGAACGTTAATAAGGAAGTCACGTAGGCACACGGCCACGATTTCACACCCACAAAAGGAGTATATAAAGACCAGCACTTTATGGGACAGTTCAGTCTGAGTTACGACGAAGCTTGAAAGATAGAAACTGTCTATCAGGATAGATGTTTACCTTCTTTTAAGCAATACTCACCCAGAAAGCCGTAGAAACTGTTTACCAGGGTAAATGTTTACCTCGGTCTTTCTGAACATCATAATTACCAGCTTTAAGTTAAAATTGTATAATAGTATTTAAGTGATTATGCAAGTGCATACTGTGTAAATTCACGACGAATAAATATCTTATTGTACTTAACTGTAAACTGTGTTCATTTTGTAACTTGCGCTCCGTCTTTTGCGTTTTTAAAATAAAGTACCATTTTTAAAAACGCCTTTCTTCGTCAAGAAACGTTAATTCGGGTTTAAACCTAGTTTTTTATAGTTATTTTTAAAAAGTTCTAACAAAAAAAATAACTTTTACAAGTTGAACCGTTCTTTTATCCTGCACATATGTTACATTCAGATCATATAAGAACAAAACAGTAGATAATCCATCATTTATTAAGCATTAAGCAGCCTGGGCCCGTATTCTTGAACTCATACGAACAAGTTTCGCATACGAGATGACGTGATCTTTATGTCATAAGATGCAACTTAGCCAGTCAAATGTTAGAAGCAGTGCCATTTTTAGGCATGGGCCACCTGGGCCCGGGCCCAGAGCCCTGAGGTCCTGGGGGGGGGGGCAAAAGTTTGTGTGACTGAAAAGATTTTTATTCAATACCTGCATTCAAAGTGCCACTTTTCGTCCCAATTAGTAGAAAGAAAAGTAAGACTTTTTTCACCCGCACCTACTTTTTTTTCCTAGGAAAAAAAAACTTTTACTTTCCCTCAAAAGCGGAAAAAAGTACTTTTCTCCCGCTTTTGAGGGGAAAAAAGTCATTTTTCCCCGATTTTGCGTCAAAAAAGCCCGAAAAAAACCTTTGTAATAACTATAATGTGTAGAAAATAAATTTGTTAAATATCTGTGTTTGTTTAAGTTTTTTTTTATTGGGATGGGGGCCCCTACGAACGACTGGCCCAGGGCCCCGAAAAACTTAAAAACGGCACTGGTTAGAAGGTAATAAAGAATTACGTCATCTCGAATGCGAAGCTCAAGAATCCGGGTCCTGGACGGTGAAATCCACAAACGATCAAGAAGTAAATGATGACAAACGAAGTAATGAGACTCAAAAAAAATGGATAGTTTTGTCTTCTTAGCGTATCGTTTGTGAATTTCACATGTTTTGTTGTTTAATATTGAAAGTTTTCCATTCAATTATTATAATTTTTAGTTAAGTACTAGAATTAAATGTATATTTTTTATTAAAAAATTTAAGTAAATTAGCAACTCTGAACGAATTACTTCTGTGGAGCATATCTGTTTCGTCTCTCTATTTGATGCCGACCACAAAAGATCTTTCAGAAAACGCTGAACTCGCTGGCATATTCAATAAATAAGATATAAACAATGTATATATAGACAGCTGTTTGCAGTCAATTGAGGCTCATAGCTTCACTACCTACATTCTTCCATTGTTTTCTATCTCTGGATTTCTTTACCCAGTTCGTTATCTTGTTCTCTTATAGATGTTCTAGCACTGAGTTTGTGGACTTTGTTTAATTGTTTGTTCCTTTTTTCTATCCTGTTACCAGCTTATTTTCTCATTTTGGAAGGTTGCTTTAACAAATTCATTACGATTAGCAGTCGCATTTTGTGCAATACGCAGTTCACAATTCAGTGTTTAGTAAATCAAGGGTAAAACCAAGAGGCGTTTCTATTGGTTTCTTGAATTGAATTCTTAAAATTGTGGGGTGTAAACCGGGATATTATGCAAACATTTATAGTAAAGTGCTTTGTATTGGTTAATAATCTTTGATTGATTTACCGTTGTGGTAGCGTGTCTCTTCTCGTTGTAGTGGCTCTTGTCTTTTATTACTGATTGCTATTGAGTTCCCACTCTCGAAAAATTTTTTGTGCTTGTTTCTTTGCCTGCTCTTGTCTCTTTTCTGATTATTGATGCTATGGAGGTTTGAGATCATACTTTTCTTTTTCTGAATATTCATTTTTAGTGGTATGGTGTTCTGATTGATTACTATCATCTGACCTTTCGCTCTTCTTTGTCACTTTTTGGGTTTGTGTTCTCGCTTCACTACTTCCTTCGACATCGCTTGTTAATGTGCCATCTTCCTCACTACTGTTGTTATTGTTGTTCTTCCAATGATAACATTTCCGAGTTAAGCATTTTTCTTCCATTTATAATAAAGGTAGTGTATTTTAGGATTGGATGCATCCCCACCTCCCTAGCTTATCTCAGTTTGCGGATTATCTTTTTTCTTTCCTCTAGAACTTCCTTTAGAAAGTCTTCATCTGTACGTATTTTTGGAACTTTTAACTTATCTTTGTTTGCCAGTACCTTCAATTTCGTTGTAAACGCTATAAAGCTCACCAGTATTGGGCTTGTTAGGTTTTGTTTATTTATTCTTATTTAATTTTGGCGTTATAAACCGTCAGTATTAACTTCATAATAACTGTGGTGGTCGTTAGATGTTTCACCACTCACATAAATAAAAAAGAGCAAACAATGTTCTTAGATCAACATAAGCAATCACTATTTTTATTAGAAATTATTAATTTTGTACATTAGTAGTATATTATAAAGTATTATCAAATTTTAAAGTTAATTAATAACGAAACAAGAAAATGTTTCTATGACAATAAAAACCTTTAATTGTTAGTTACTTTAATAATGTTCTTGTTTGAACTTCAACATTAACAATATTACAATATAATCACCATGCTACTCTCCTTTCAGTGTTAACATTTTCCAGTAATAATATGTAGAATTCAGTTTGGATGGAAAATGTAGAACACGACCCGATCGCTTCGTTATATAAAGTTATTTTGTTGACATTTGGTTCTCCTTATATCTGAAGGAGTAGCTTGATTTTGCTTAAAGGTTTCATATCCTGATAGATTGGGGTTTATGATAAATACCAATGTGCCTATCAATAGGAATGTTCTTTTTCTTGCCATTAATTAGAACTGTGAAATATTTCTCTATTTTCGAACAAACCTTATATGGTTCATTCTATGGTGGTTGGAAACTCTTCCGCAGATGACCGTAGTGAACGAATACCTGAGTAGAAGTATTTAACTCTGTTACAGAGAGAGTTCAAACATTTTAGAGATTTATTCATCAAGTTCTAAATAATCTTCCATTCTGTTTTGTGTACCTCCGCGATGTTTTAATAACTTCAAAATCTCCAAAGGAACATATTAAGCATATTGAGATAGTTTTTCAACGCTTAAACGAATTCGGAGTTACAGTCAATCAAACAAAATATGTCTTTGGTGCAGCTGAGATAAACTTTCTTGGATATCACATTGCCCAGGATGGAATAGAACCGCTTCATGAAAAAGTAGAAACTGTAGTCAACCTTAGCTTAACTGAAACCGTAAAGGCTTTAAGAAGATTTTTAGGTATCATAAATTTTGACCGACGTTTTTTACCGCATGCTGCAGAACATCAAGCACGTATAAATGAGCTAACAAAGATGAAAAAACAAATAGCGCAGAAATTACTTAGACTCCTGAACTAATACAGTCTTTTGAAAGGTGTAAAGAAGATATTGCTAATACTGTTAAATTAGCCTATCTTTCTGATCTTCCTTTAGTCCTTATGACCGATACGACAGAAATAGCTACTGGGCCTTCCTTGAACCAGGTAAGAGACAACAATTTACAGCCATTAAGATTTTATTTTTGTAAATTCTTAACGAAACGTGTTTCGTTCTACATATATGATCGCGAACAGTTAGCTATTTATAGCTCATCAAATATTTTCGTTATATGTTAGAAGGAGGCAATTTACAATAGTTATGGATCATAAACCTTTAATATATGCATTTAACCAGTAAGCAGATAAAGCATTTCCTCGTCGATTTTAGATTTCATTTCGCAACAAATGGAAGATGAAAAGTTACAGATTCGTTTACAAAACCCATCGACTCATTCCTGACGGTTAACTCAAATTACGTTACCGGAGAATGACATATCATTATATTTCGATACTTTACTGACCAAATCGCGATTATACATCCTAATACTATGCGAAAAGAGATACTTAATCTCATACACAACCTAGCTCATCCTGGGATCAGAAAAACTATCCACATGATAACGAGTCGAGTTATATGGGCCAGTATTAAAAAAGATACAAGACAGTCGGTAAAAATATTTATTGTTTGATAAAAATCGAAAATTTTAAGACGTATAAAGATCAGCTTAGGTAAGTTTCAAGAACATGCTGAAAAGTTTGATTACATTCATATTGACTTAATAGGACCATTGGCGTATCCAGATGGTTTCTTGTACTGTCTAACTTGTATTGGCCGTTTTTCCAACTGGACAGGCTATTCTACTTCCAAATATCACAGCAAATACCGTCACAAAATCTTTATATGCTAATTGGATTTCACGATATGGTATGCCCAAAAAAAAGTTACTACAGACCAAGACAAACAGTTTGAGTGTGCAATTTAAAACTGTGTTTGATTTATAAACTTATTTACTACAACTAATAATAAGAACAACATTTTATTTCAGTCTTGTATTTTTTATTTCACGATATCTACATAAAATTCATTTTTTTAGAAATAACAATCACACAACGTTGAAGAACATACGACGGGTTAATTTTAAGAGATGATAGAAGACATCAAAAGAAACAATAAAGTCTTAATAAAATTCTTTCTATGTTAATCAGCTTTCAAGTAATTTAGAAAAAACCATTGCCATATCTGGCAACCTTGCTTATGTATAATTGCCTTCTACAGCTGGATCTTCACCCTGGTTCTTTAGTAAACAAAATAGTACGTCCTTAATAAACACGCTGATTCATAACAAACCAACTGTAAAAATACGACAATAATTGACCTACATTTGTATTGGAAACAGTGCACATTCTTAAATGGAAGTGGAGCCGTCATCGATGAAGACTACAGAGGAGCCATTTTTGTGTTGTTGTTTAACCATTCGTGTCATCCCTACACTATTGGGCCGGTAACAACAACACAAAAATGGTTCCTCTGTAGTCTTCATCGATGACGCCTCCACCAACGTCGAAAAAATGCTAATGTGCCAGTCCAGAACGTGGTGCGATGCGGCCATATGACCCTGGAGGCAATTTCATTTGCAGCCCCGTATTAGACAACCTCTAATCCTGAGGACAAACAATGCCAGTTTCGACACTGTACAAGTCAAAACCGACAGAAAGTGGCGTAGCTCGTGTTGGTGCTACAGCAACAGGACGACCTTTTTAAAAAAACCAATGGCTGGTCTGCAGGTGGTGGAAATACCATGATAATGATAATGAAACACCAACTTCGAACGATTGAATGAAAGGCAAGAATTGCATTTATAGATATATGATTTGGCCTTTCTCCACCCCCAAATAAGACGGCAGGCCGTTGGCTTAAGGGGAGAGGCCTTGCCCTCCCCCAATGGAAATGTGAATGGGATAATTGAAGTGTCTGATAGCGCAGATGAAATGGCGATTGATTTACTCACACCTTCAGCTGTGGATGCAGGACGTTTCGATGTTGACATGGATGTGGGTAATTTACCCACACCAATGTCGTTGAATGATTTGGAAAATAATATTGTTTTAGATGATTTAGAATTTGATCCAAATGTTATTGTACAAGATTTGGTTCAACAAAATTATGTAAATTCTAATGCACAAAATTTAGAAATTTTAAATGTGTCAGTTGTTGAAAATAATATTGTAACGGATTTCGTTTTAGAAAATGCATCTGATTTATTCGAACAAATTGTTAATGAGTCAGTTGAAGTAGATGATTTCGTTTTAGAAAATTTACCTGATGAACAAAATGTTGTTGCAAATGTGGAAGAGCAAAATTTAATTGATCAAAATTTGAATAATGTTGTTGAAAATTTGGTTGAACAAAATTTTGGAGAACAAAATTTAGAGGTTCAAAATTTGAATAAACAAGATTTTGAAAATGTGTTTGAAGATGCTGTGGAAGATGTCTGCTTTAGGGGCGTACTTTAAAATTTGGAGAGCTTGTTGCGTGAGCATGCGAGAAATGAACGGTCTACATTTAGAGTGAGACGGATCTTTGCAAATGAGGAGCATGAAAGGAATGAATGTGGACTTCCTTCGTTGCCTCTTCCTAACGAAGTCCATATGCGAGAGTGTGCGCAGATTATAGATTTGAACAATCCGTCTTTGTATGAGGATATAAGTGTTCCTGTCGCTGTTCGTCGCTTTCGTCGCTTGCATCTTCGCAGACGCCTTCGGATTTGGATGTGGCACAAGAAAGAACGGTGTCGCCCGTCTTTCAACATCCACAATAGATGTTGAGAACAGAGTGGTATCGCCCGGCCCGTCCACTTCCAAAATAGGGGTGGATGGAGGTGACGATGATGAGGAATGGAAGCGAGAGTGGCCCGCTACCCCTGCCAGCTGGATACGTGTAGGGTCCTGCTCTGGCTTGGTCGAGGAAGACGCGCTCTACCAACCAACTTTAAAGAACATTGAAAAAGAAACGACACAGAGCACAGACCCTTAAAAAGATCAGCCAGCTGAGAGAGGTAGCGAAGAAGTATGAATGGCAATTTAAGAATGTTTGGTTTGATGATGTGTATGAGTATGGGAGCAGGAAAGATTTGCATGCAAAGTGTATGGAAGAGTGGAATGAGTGTTTGAAAGTTCTTAGAGAGTTAGAGAAATCAATATAAATGTTGGTGTGTGTGTGTGTGTCCGCCCGTCCGTCCGCCCGTCTTGTTTGTCAGTCCGTATGGTTTTATAGAATTTCGAAATTTTGATTTTAGATTCAGATAGAACATAAAAATGTAGAAAAAATATATAGACACCAACTGCCTATCGCCTAAGAAACGCCCTTAGAATGACGGTAACGATGAAACAATGAGATAAGTTATTCAACTACTGAAAAATAATGTTTTGCTTTTAAGCTCTTCTTGGCAATGTTTGACAATTTTTATCTTTTAAAAACTTCTGAGAAAAACAAATCGTACCCGTGTTAACTTGTGTTAACTATAATAACTATGTTATTTACTTCCCTTCTGATTAAGATTAATATACAAGTTATTTGATTGAGAACATTGAGAACAAATTACAGAAATTTTATTCAACAATACAAATTACGCAGTTTTCCTAAACGACATTTTTATAAAACACTCATTACCATAACAAATAATATTAATATTTTTCCCCAGACGTATTCAAATTAATAAATTCTTCACTGAATATGCATTTTCATGCAAGCTGAAATGTCGTGCTTAAGTGCATGGCATAACCTTCAATAAATGTAACCTGTACATGCATATTATTGGCTGCTATTTATATAAATAATAGTCATACCCATTACTTTTAAATCCAACAGAATTAGCAATAATTTGTTTCTATTACTATTAAAATTTTAAAATTATTAAATAATAATGTTGTCAAAAAAAGTAGTCTTCACTACACTAGTTAAAGTATAATACAAATAAATTATTATTTATTTTAATTGTGTGTTTTTATTAATTCTAAATAATACAAAAGAATTTGACATTCACAATAACAATTACGATAATGATTTTTTTTCCTAGTGGAAGTGCGATAATGGAACGGGATATCCGTAGTTTGCCCTCATAACATAACACCGCACAAAAACTAATTTAGTGAATATGTATTTTTACTCACAAGGCCAAGGACGCTATTTCTCCAACTTTTTCAACAATGTCTCTAACCCTATTTCTACGGTTGTTAAGTTAATGGTTTGTTAACGTGCACGGTGATTACATGTATAACTAACCCCTCAAGAAAACATAGATACTATTTATTAATTTTGTAATGGTGCCAAACGATGAAAATGTAGTTTGATATAGTAATCAAAATTTATAAGCCTATAAAATAGATACCATGAAACAGATAACAAGAATAGTGCATTATATAGATGACATATACATAGAGTTATGAAAACTATTATACAATGGGAATAAATAATACCAATTGCAGACGATTATACTGCACGAGTAACATTTTTTAAGCAGCATGACATTATTAAAAAGAGTAGGAAGTAGTTAGAAGACAATAAAATAATACCGACTTAAAAGATAAAAGAACATATTGACAGAGAACTACGGAACTACCTACTTAAAACTTCTGCTATCGAAATCAGCAGACAAAGTTGAAGACAAACCGTTCTAGAAATATAGTGAAGTATAAAATAAGAACAAAATATAGAAGAGATTTGAATAGTCGGATATACCTTACTTATATATACACCTATGCCTATGGAAGATAAAGAACTCAATACAACAGGGCGTATCGCGAAGAAAAGATAGTTAATACAACAGATCTCAGAGACGCTCTCATCAATATGTTAATCTTTCCGAAGAAGTTGCGATAAATATAATTCTTGGATGATTCCAGAGTGTAACAAGAAAGTTAGCAATCTTATTCCACCTCGAGTTATTCTAAGCCTCTTTCGGAGTCACCAATTGAGTTACGCTCAATTATCGCGCCAGTATACACTGGTGAGAGTGAGGTTACCTATCCATTCTCTACTAGCTTTCCAGACTAGTACCGAAGCTGTGAACGTGCTGAGCCGTCAAGTCCCTCTCCAAGTAGACGACCCCTAGTACAACATACGCACTATTCCTACAACGTAAGTAGGCACTTCATTGCCTGGTCGAATCCAATATCCATGTGGCTGCGCTTGGAGGTTACACCACCCCAGTCTACCATGTTGGTGTGCCCTTGTGAGCGATTAGTTTAATTCGACTTAATTAGAATCCCAGTATGTACCGGTTATTTATTATCTATGTATGTAACGGTTAAGGTGAAGTTGCTTTAAGCGTGAGAGACTGTATATTCTCGTCAACACTCCTTAAGCGTAGTGGCGGTTTCTGTGGATAATACGAGTGAAACTGCATAATCCTAGCATCGTCCTCATACTTCCATCACCGAATACAGCTACCTGGTGGTATGCAGTTTCTCATTGGTAAGGGATTACCCCCCCAGCTGAGATAACCTCACTAGATACGTACGTACACGTCTTTCACCAATATTATTGGATATTAACGGACAAATTTCAGTTTAAAAATATCATATACTCAGTTTTGCATCTGAACTATACCTAACTGAAACGCATAAAAGAGTATACAATAATAACTAAATAATGAAAGTTTCTGTACTAAATATACTTTATTATTGATACTTATACATTATTACAAAAAATATATCACAAAAACTACAAAAAAATATTTATTCTATAAGTAAAAAACTTTCTTCGGTTAGATTCTTTATACCTTCTAAAAGGACTCTAAAAAGATATAAGTAGAAATCAACAAAAAATCTTCACTCTTCGAAATTCTCTTTGTTTAAATTCTTAAATCCAAGTTATCATCTGAATCTACCTGAGCTTCATCTTCGTCTGCGTGTTTTTCAGTTGTTAGTTGATTGCGTTGATCTATAATCTTGTAAAATTCCAGTTTGGGATCCTGCCTCCAATCATCTCCATAGTGTTTTTTCAACAGCGAATCGATGGTGGATTTATCACCTTTAAGTTTATTTTGGATATGTAACAGTTGTGGCTTGAATTGACCAAATCTTTTGTTCTTCTTTAAAATAAACTTCCCTTTACATAAATCTGAGTTGTAATTTGCCTCGCCTCTTAAATCAACCGAATTTTTCCTGCTTCTAGTGAATATGAATCTTTTAGAAGGGTTGAATTTAAAGTGCCACTAGCCTGGACATTTTGTTAATCTTTTCGTGTCATCTTTCCAGTCGAATATTCTCCAATCTATGCCCAGTTTCTTAATAGTCGAGTGCTTTTTGATTATAGCTTCATATTCTTCTTTGCTTATAATTATATTAATTTTTCTAATTTCTTTTTCAATATATCCGAACACTCGGTCTGGGGGAAGAAACGAATGTCCTATTATTGGAAAGATAACTTCTATTGTTGTGATATGCTTGGGAGCTTCCTGAGCTAACCAATACCCTAGCATGGACATCATTACAGAATTTTTATTCTGTCCGCAACAGCCGTCTGCAAATAATCGTACAGTTTTAACAGTCTCAGAGAAAACGTTATTTTTCAAAGGATCGGGGAATCTGTTTCTATCCATAGGTACGAAAAAACATTGTTTGGAGTTAATTTACTTTTAGAGTTCCCTTTTACTACAGTTAAATTGTAATAATTGATTTGTTGATTGAAATAAGCGGCCTGGTCCGGAAGTTTTGGTAGGCTTAAATTTTTCTGGCAGTCAAAAGAAAAAATTTGAATGTCGTCCTTTTCGCTTTTCATTAATTTATAAAATGCTTTTGATTTTAGTGTATGAACTCCATACTCGGTTAGGATCTTCTTTTTTTCTTCTTGCGTAGTTGCCTTTTTCATCAATTCCTTTGCTCTCAAACATGTCGAGCAAACATCAGTCAGTGGTGTACCAAAAGCAATGTTATAATGGGAATTGAAGTAACTTCTGAAGTAAGAGAGTTTAATGGGTTCGCTGGGGTACTTTTCAGAGTACATTTCATACAGTTTTGTAAAATTCAGAGTGCATGGTAAATACGTTCGTGATGAGCTCTTACTCCTGCAATAATGAGATTCAACATAATTGATACTCTCAATGAAAGTTTTGATCGTTTCCTTTTTATCATCGTATTTTGCTTGAATTCGGTCACCACCACTCTTTTCTTGTGATGTTTGAGCATGCAAACAAAAATTTTTTACTATTCTTTCAATTCTGTTAGCGCTTCAAGTCGTGTTACCCAAAAAAGATTTCTTACACACTCTGACTAAGATCCCGTCTTCAATAGAAATGTGATACTTTATACTAACAGAATGATGGGCAGTTTTATTTCTTTTGGGTTTCATGCCTGAACAGAATTTCAAAATAAGCATGTCTTGTTTGATTTTATCAGCAGTTTGAAATAAAATTTCATGAAATGTTTTCACCTGTTGCGTTGTCAGAGTTCGACACTTGTAGGGGGCCTTTTCTCCTGTGTTAGTGCATTTGGGATATTCTGGTAATTGACTTGGTCTATGTCTAAAAAATAATAATGTTCCTTTATAATGAAATAATTTGAAAAAATAACATTCTTACCTTGCCAATTTCTGTTGATTTCTCTTCCACTTTTCTATTTTAATTGGTCTCTTTCGAGATTTCCCATTCTCACACGGGACAATACTAACATTTAACTCCATAGCTACACTTATTATTTAAGTCCGTACTGATTTGTTAACACTTTATTTACACAAAAACAGTTTATTGTCTTAAATTCAATTAATGACGAACGATACTAACGAACTAATGAAATGATTCTAGCACTATGGTGACCGCTACCATAACCAACTGCACATATGACTCTATCCAAGCACTTTTATTGGTTGAAGCTCATATACACACTTTTGCAACCGTACTGTCAAAATAAATACAGAGTTTTGCATCTAACATTACTTTTCAAATGTAAATTACTGAATAAAAGCAAATTTCTGCACCCAAATATTCATAGTTCAACGATGCATATTTAAATAACGAATCTAACGCAATCAATAACTCATTTTTTGAATTTTATGCATATACACAGTTTTGCATCTAGTGGCCTCATATCAACTTTTTTGGGATAGTCATGGAGTTATCAAAGATTAGAGAGGATTAAGATAGGAAGCTAAGCGACAATGTAAAGTCACTAGATACAATAAGTAGCGCAATCAATTAGGCCTATAAGATAGAAAAAGATAGCTATCGAAATCCCAAACATCGCTGCCGTTTGACAATTTTTTTTTGACAGTTGGACATGTGACATAATTTGAACTAAAGTTCCTAGGTAATTATAGAGACTTTAATTTTAACCTGTGATTTTAACCAGGGATTTTAACCTAAAGTTTCTTAGTTGTCGTCACGCGTCAGTTCGTAACCTATGCGTTACCAATTTGTAAGTCATTCCAAAAGCAGTAGTTATGAAAATGATGAGGGTAATTTACTGATTAAATACTGTAGTCAGTTAAAAGAAAACAAAGAACTGGTAACAATAGAAACCACTGTAGTGCACGAGCTACAAGAGGAAGATGAATTTTATTCATATCTTAATTTGTCGAGCGCAGTGCTTATATTATTTGTTAGGTGCTGTTTTACATAAAATAAAAAAGCATTATGCAATATGCGCTAATTGTTATAAAGCAGTACAGGAGGTTCCAGATGAAGTTACAGTTTTAACTAGATTTACTAAATTGAGAGAATATAAATCTAACATTTTAGTATATCCTAAATTATCATTATATGATTGCATATTTAATATAGAACTTAGTTTTAGAGCTCATGAAGATGACATTTTAGAAAATAGATTAATTTTAGATGATTTTATAAGCAATGCTATAAATACTTTTATGTGTCCTGATAGCATTCCGAATTGTCATGACATTTTTGAAAAAATTGTAAAATTATTTTTTAAGTGTCGGGTCTATTTCTTGTTGAATAACAAACATAAAAAACCAAATTGTAATATTTCGACGCAGAGTAGCCGCAGTATGGCACTGCGAGCTTCTGTAAATAAATAATTTTCCATTACATATTCTGTGTTATTGTCCAATTCACTTATGCAGAAAGTGAAATAAATGTTTGAGACATCTCATTTTGAATTTTCCGCTTTAAAAATCCCAAACATGGCGGACGATTGCGCTACTTATTGTATCTAGTGACTTTACGACAATGTTGTAGGTATTGCCATCTATAGTCTCAGGGGGAAGCAGGTTGGTCGGTAAAAAAGTAATTGATGTTTATTTGTTTTACATTTTTTGGTAACCATTGGTAACATCACCTATAAAAAACAAATAAAAACCTGTTTGATAACTGCCAAAAAAATCATCTTCAAAGCATCGCCAAGATTTTGAATAGTTTTTGGTTTTGGGCGAGATTTGTTCTCCAAATTGGAAGAAAAAAATGGTTTCGTATTGCACAGTGGAAAATTGCCGCAATAATAAAAACGATCATCCTCAACATACTTATTTCACGTTGCCAAAGGACGTAAATATGTAAGTAACTTTCGGTTGTATTCATTATTGCTCTTCAGGACTACTTTTCCTTTTTTTGTTTCAGTGCAAAGAAATGGATAAAAACATATTGTTATTAATATTCACGCCCCGTGTAATGAAATTCATTGCTCCCAGGTCAACGCATATTTATAATGAATGTATTACCAAATGTATAACTTAATAGGAGTAACAAGAATTTAACAAAGAATTTAGATTTTAGCAAAGAGATATCAACCATTAAACAACTAGCACATGCAAATCATTATAATCCGAACATGATTGACACTTTAATTAAACAAAAAGATTATAGGTTAGCTATCAAAAGAATATATCCCATTGACAATCAAACAGAAGACACAAATTACATATCTATACCATATTTTGGCAAAATATCAAAAAAAATTGCACATATACTAAGAAAAACCAACAATTATAAAATAACATTTAAAACCAACACTAACACTTTTTCATTTTTATTTAATGCTAAAGACAGAACACATGATATCATGAAATCGGGCATTTACCGTTTAAATTGTTCTTTTTGTAGTTCGGTATATATTGGACAAACACTTCGAAATTTTGACATAAGATATAAAGAACACGTACGTCATTACAAAAATAAACATCCTGAAAAATCGAATTACGCCAAACACCTTTTAGAACAAAAGCACACAATGACTCCTCAAAATAATATTAAATTCCTACATTTTTGTAATAACAAACGCAAATTAGATATTTTAGAAGCCTTTGAGATATACAAACACAAACTCAGGGTACCTTTAATAAATGAACAACTTGAGCTCAGTAATTCTCCGTTACTGGAAGTATTAGATATTTAATTCTGATTATTATTATTATTTTATCTAGTTACCTATTTTGTATCTACCTTAGCGACGTGTTTGTTTATAATTATATTACCTTTGATAATGACAGCATAGCTGTCGAAACAATATTGTCAGGTTATATTTTAATAAAACTGTGAAACTTTTAATAATCTTTATTTATTTCATAACAAGAATTGGTTATTATTAGTTACTGTTATTGTTATTACTATCAATATTATACTGAAGATAAACTACTTATAAACATTTAACTTCAGCATTATTTCTGTGTATAATCGGTATTATACAGTCATTATAATGTCTATAAACAAACCACTAGATTTATTTCTTTTAGATGATTTTGGAAATTAAATAGATAGGAGTAACTATTTTTAGTATATTATACTCTTTTTCCTGAATTTGGAGCCATCCATATTGTAGCGATTGTGGCGACATCTCCCATTCAAAATTCGATGTCAGCCGTATTATCATGATCAACTTCATTCATTTTCGCCGTCAGCGAATATGAATGGCCATGATATTGTAGCGAATATTGCGACATCTAACGCCTCAGGGGGAATTGGACCACAAAAACAGTTGTTTTTTTACATAGTGCTCTTATGCCAGTTTCCTATCTTAATCCTCTCTAATCTTTGGGAGTTATCTTAATCGATTATCTTCAAACAGGAAAAACCATTACAGGAGCATACTACGCATCATTACTTGACAAGCTGAAGGCAGAAATTGTGGAAAAACGGCCACATTTGCAGAAAAAGAAAATCCTGTTTCACCAAGACAATGCGCCGTCTCACACCTCCGCGGTTGCCATGGCAAAAATCCACGAATTACGGTTTGAACTGCTTGACCATCCTCCTTACTCACCAGATCTAGCTCCAAGCGACTTCTTTTTGTTCCCTCATCTAAAAATTGCGCTCGGAGGACAGAGATTTTCGTCAAATGAGGAGGCAATCACCTTCGTGAACAATTATTTTGCAGAGAAAAACGCCGAGTACTATTTGGACGGGTTAAAGCGATGGGAGCATCGCTGGGAGAAGTGTGTAGACTTACAAGGAGACTATGTAGAAAAATAAAAATAAATTTAAAGAAAAAATGTCTTGTATCTTTGTTACGTCGGAAACTTTTCAGACTACCCTCGTACAACAACAACAAATCAAAAAAATCATCAGTAATAAAAAGCGTATACTATACCTTTGTATCACGATCAATTGTTTTATATAGCATCAAAATAGTTAGGTCGCTTATATTTTATAGTGCCACAACTGGATTGCCCTTTATGTTTCTTCATGTGCGTTTATTAGGCAACGCATGGTAGGAAAAACAAAGAAAAATTTATTCTTTACTATAAATGTTTTTTTTTTGAGAAAAGAAAGAAATAGGTTAAGATCAATTGATTTGAAATGGGGTCGCATCTTATGCTCTTAACGGTAATCTGTTAAAAGTAATAATTGATGATTAACGAGAATCTTTGCTGCACAATAATGTTGAAATTGTTAAATAAAAAAAGATACAGATTCCTGTATCAGCCCCTCATTATCATTAGAAAGCACATTGTTTTTATTGCCTATAAAGATGCTTCTTTTACTATAAAGTTTAATAATTTAAAATAAAATTAAATCTAAAGTTAAATAAAACAAATTATATATAAAGAGGATCAAATAATAAAAAACAATAATTGATAAAAATGAAGTATCGTGCTGGTGTAACAAAAATTGAATTAATTTAATAAGAATTTTAATACTTTTGCTGATATTTATTCGGAAGATCTGCACAAGTGTACAAGTATAAAATCTTACAAAATTGATTTATTTGACTAATTTTGTCTGATTCATATCATCAAACACACCCATCCCATGCGTATTTGTCACCATTTAATAATAACATACAATATGCTGGATATCAAATCCATAATGTCAAAATTCTAGGAACAAATGAAATGTTTAAACTCAAACTAGAAAAAAAAATTGCATTGAATATCTCTACATATGCTGTATGGTGTTTTTCCAGAATTTTGGAAATATTACATTGCTAAATGCTAGAATCTGTAATCTTACATGCTTAGTAATAGATTCTAGTAGTAGAGTATAAGATAGTGATTTATTTTTGTATGTTGTGCTTTTTCGCAATGTCAGTCACTTTCGAGAAAAAAAACGTAAAAACGATTGCCTTAGCAAAATAGAGAACTAATTAAAATTTCTATGGCCTGAGCAGACAGCGCTTTACGGTACATACGAGATAGCTTAACATAACACCTCAACTAGTGATCAAAATAGAATATGTATACCATCATAAGACCAAGCATGACTATTACTGAAAAAATATATTAAAAATAAATTACAAAACTTTTTTAATATCTTCTCAAACAACGTATTTTATAATCCCACTAAGTCCATTTATCATCATTTGCACAGATTAAAGTATCTTAACAGGGCGTAATGACTGATAAAGACACATGCATGTCACATGTGTCCTGGTTTTATAGTAAATGGTGTATTATTTGATTACCACATCTAGAAAAAAAATGCTTACTAGTTGATTTTGAAGATTTGTAACGTTGTATCGTCTTGTCATAAAGTTATTTATTATGCCTTATCCTTCTACCAACAAAATAATAGTTTTGGATTCATCTATCATGGACAAATAGTTCCTTCTAAGCTATAAAATAGATTTGTTTAAAATGCGTTTATGTTTCTACTAGAGACTTTCGAGAGTAATAAGCCATTTACCAAAGCCATAGGCAGCTAGAGTTACTAATTAAAAAAAAACTGTCCTAATGATATCAACATTCATAGACGTTGCAAGCTCAAATTTACTTCCAAAGGAAAAAGATCAGATCAATCAAGCCCGAGCTCTTAAAAATTCTACTTTTGTTGTTACTTTAATTTTCCGACATAGATGAATACAAGACATTCGAAGAAAAAGAGGTCGCAGGATGGTTAAGATTCTGATGGCTATCTATATTTTCAGTTTGCATTCGTCCAAAATATTCAAAGCTTCTTACGTTCTGGTTTCGTAGCATCCCGTATAATTTTCTGACAGCTACGATTTCTCAAATCAGTCTAATTTGAGTCACTTTTGTGGTATGTTTTTGCGCCGTAGATTTTTAGAAGTTTCCATAGTAACATCACTTTAGAAAATTACGTTTTCTTTTATTTAATTGTATGGGCAACATTTTTTGATTTCTTTGGAGATTTTATACCAGTATCCTTTTTTGGAGGTTATAAACCACGTTTCTAATTCTCGTAAAAATGTTTTTATTAATCCCTCTACAGCTCTAGAAATCCCAAAAACAAATTTTCATTTCCGCAAAGGCCGATCGACTTCTAGCTGGCATTGTTTTCCTGGAATTTAGTTGGTTTCTTTTGTAAGTAAATACCCTCACTGTAATATCAATCGATTCGAGCAAATCGTGGAGTAACCAGCTGTAATGCTAGGCATAGATAGGGGACAACATTCGTTGACAAATCATATATCAGAATATTCCTTTGTGTTGTCTTTTGTTAAGGGTTTTTGTTTGAACCAGTATTCGCGTTGTAGGTGATTTCCTATCGAGCTTTACTGACGTATTTAATATCGAAAAACAAGTTGATGCCCTTTTAAAGTAATTATCCGCGCTCGCATTAATTCAGTGATTAATAATTTTAATGACTATGTTAAATGAGATATAATCACTTAACTAAGTTACCGAATAATTGCTACGGTCAAATATTTAAACTGTTCTCGAGCCTGTAAAAGTATAATATTGGAATTACTGAATACCTTGCTCGACTCCAGGATGTATCTTCTTTCTTTTTTGTAATAAAGCATCTTGTATTATATTTGTGATTTATCATCTATGATAATGTAACAATAGAACAATATGACAAAAGAAATGTTGAAAGAATATTATGAAAGATGTGAATCTTTATGTAAATGGGGGAATTTGAGCAATGATTTGAAAGTCAAATTAGAATAGGTTTATCAGTATTCAGTTAACTTACATTGCACAGTGGATCGAAATGGTGGATCGAAAGCTCGCTTAGTAACGGTAACTCTCGTTAAGAAACGTTAAACTTTATTTTTTTAAATCCTAATCCATTCAAAACTCTAATCCTTACGTACTAGCTGCGCTGAAGCTAAGCTTATAAACTTCATTTTTACCCTTTTTAACTTGTTGGTGAAAAATGAAAGATGAAAATGCCACCCTTCTATCCCTGGTCTCAAGAATTCTACCTTATGTAGCTAAATAAAAATCAGCTTTACTTAATTAATATTTTTATGATTAATCTTGAGTTTGCTTTTCCTTTTGTAAAAAAGACCTTTTTTAAATATAACGCTTAATATTTATATCTATATAAAACTTTTACTTTGAATTACTATTGGTACAAGTTTTTAACATTTTTGCATTAACACTATTACAAATTATCTTTTTAGGTTTTATTTTGACGTGTTGGTAATTAGTTCCTAAAAGTAAAACAAGATTCAAAGGAAAACATCAATAAGTCTGACTTTTAGGCTAGTTTTCTTCAATGATTTCTGGAATTGGAAGTAAATACTTTATATAATTTTTGACCCTACTTGACCCAAGTGGGATAAAAGCGAAAACATGGAAAAAAATATAAAAATTTCGAAAACGGTATGAATTGGCAATTGGAAAATTGAATTTAAATTTATCACTGCTATCTCATTGAAAGTAATAAAAAGGTACTAACTAATAACTACAATCGGGTATTAAATAAACACGTAACTAAAGGTAGGCGAAAAAGAGGATGCTTAAACCGTGAGGAGCATTGGGACAATTTGAATTTCTTGGAAAAAATCTTAAATTTAAAATGGTTGCAAACACAACAACAGATGACAGACGATGATTCTTATTGTATCAAAATTAATTTTCATCTAATTTAGCACGTTCTGCTTTTAGTGCACCAAACGTGTTTTAACATGCATTTCACTGTTTTAAACGCAAGTTTCAAAAGAAGGATACTGCAATGAATAAAAAAACCCACGTATAGAATGGTAGCGAAAGTAGACGTCTAGAGAGTTCCGGGCGCTCCGAAATACATATACATGTGTATTTATGTGTATTCGAAATAAATATTGTAATTAATTAAATAAATAAATAGCCTGTAAATAAATTAGTTTTTAAGTTCATTAATAGTTCATAATTTGTGTTTTTAATTAGTTAAGTTTAAACCTTAGTACTTGTTAATAAACAGTTACAGCAGCATTTGGTTTAAAAAAGAACGTTACAATACATAAGTACAAACCGAGAAACTCTACACGCGACAAAACCGGACCCTATTTTCAAGCCCTTGCTGACGGTATCAGAGTTGGTACCGGACATATAATTAGTTGACGTACTAGATTTTTATTACATGTTGAAAAAGGATTTATATTTGCTACAACCCATAATCTGGAAACCAGGCCCCATAAGCTATAAGCTTGTGCGGGAGTATATATAGATCAGTTATACAATTTTTCATCTTAAAAAGCTTTAAGTCTAACCTAACCTTATAATGGCGATGATTGTCTTTAACATGGTTTTATATTGATTAGGGTAAATATTCTGTTATGGTAAATTTGTTGTTATTTGGTTTCAGTTGTTTCAAAATGCTACGAAACCCTAAGGAAAAATAATACCGAACAGGTTAATAAAAACAGTGCAGAAAAGCAAGCAGTGACAGATGTGATTTAAAAGGCCCATTCGTTCAGAGCAATTCAATATAGCATTGAAAGAACTTTTCAGCATTACGTAAAAAAATAGAAATAAACAAAATATCCCAGTTAATGTTCGTTGGAATCGTCGTTGGAAACGGTAAGTCTACCGTTTCCAAGAATCAAGAAGAAAATACGTTCCAGTTTAAATATTCTAGAGGAACACTTGTGCTCGAATATATTAACATCATCGGATTTACATTAAGGCCTTACATACAGACAAATTCAAATATTTCGTTTTCAATTTGCAAAAATTTAAAAGGAAATAAAAAGTGCTGAAAAAACTGAAACCAAAAAACAAGCTTGCAGTCAAGAACCTATATAATCTTGATGAAACTGGCGTAGCAACCGCCCTAAAAACCCCTAGAATTGTATCTTAAATAGGAAATATTTGTTAAAACGTCGGGTAAATATTTACAAAATCTGAAAATTTAAATGTATATTGTTTGCTTAAAAGGGAACATTTAGTGAGTATATCTAATCATGCTAAATTTAAATGTAAAAGATTTAATAATTATTTTTTATATAAAAACCCCTTTATTATTTAAAATACATTTAACAAATATCTATTAAACAGAGTATGCTAGTAACACAGGTAAAAGGTGTCTCAGGTAAAACTGCCCTCTGCCATCTGGTGTAATTTGGTGCAAATAATAATGTTCAAAAACACTTTATTTTTAATAATTAATGTGCAGAAATATTAACTTAGTTTGCGATCACTTTTATTAGAATACGTGTTCAAATCTACTTATTTTTATTAAATTAATATTATATTTTTTGTTTATTACACAGTATGTAATATTTTAATAAGCAAACAATTTATATTTAAATCTTCATATTTTGTAAATATTTAACGTTTTATTAAATAATTAAATATTTTCACAGAATCTATCTATCAAAATTCATTACGTGGAATCGATAGTCATAGTGATGAAGCAAGACAATCATCTCCATTAGTACAAGAATATGTAGAATCAATCTAGCCGATTAATAATAGTGACACATAAAGAAGATTCAAAAACTTCAATATTATAGTATACATGAACAAACATGCTTAAACATGCTTGTTTCATTGATCTTTTGTTGTGTGTCAAAGTAGCCCCCAAACACAAGTTAACATTGACACACTTATTTTTATTTTTGCTTTCCAAAATAATTCACTTTAGAACAATTCTACATAAACCAATTAAGTTGGGTATAATTAGCTTTATTTGACGATTGGTATGATTAGGGAGTTTCAGGAAGTAAGGCTTGAGACAGTATAAACTCTATCGAATATCAGCTTATAAAAAAATAATTCTCGAATTTAATATAAAATAAACTTTTAGTGATAAAGTACTTACCGGTAACCTTCGTACAATAGCGGAAACGCAACTAACTGTTTTCAAACACAACGGAAAAACTCAGTGGCGTGCGGTCCATGGAAGCAATGGAAGCAATGCTTCCCTTGAGAATTTATTAAAAATAAAAACCAATGCTAACAACAATATTTTTATAAAATTATGGTTATCGTTTATTTAAATTTATAATATTTAATCAACTTAGAGCTCAATATCAATTTCGTACAGCAAAACGTATAATTATTAAGAATACTATTTTAAATTAGGCTCATTAAACTTGCACGGAAAGGTAATACCGATTCAAATGTGTTACATACACCTCAAATAAGCACTGCTTATAACTGCTCTCCTCCTAGCCTTGGTGTGAATAAGCGAGCGTGGTGATATAGTAGACGATGCTGTTAGCGTTGTTTGGTCGTTATTTTTAGTGTGCTTCATGCCCAAATGTTTATTTATTATAATTTCGTTATTTGTTCGATTTAGTGTTTGTTAAATGTAAATCTGCGAATGAGACTGTATTTTGTCGCATTTTATTATTTCAATTTATATAAGTTGGATTTGTTTTAAAGACAAATAATTTTATTTAGTCTGCCTGTATGCGAATTTAAAATTGCATTATCGTCACGACTGCAAATTCAGCTGCTTCGGTGAAAGGTCCGAGTACCTTCGTTACATCCGAAATCGGGACAATTTTTTTGTTCAGTTTGTAAATTATTAGTAAAGAATTACGCATACAGTTTTGGAGAAAAATTGCAAATTATTAAGAAAGGCAGACCAAAACCAGAACTTTCAAATTTAACAACAAAGATTAAAACCTGCACCGGTATTTTGCTAAGAAAGACCGGAAAATCGAGTTGCAGTATAAATACATAGTAGTAGTTTTTTAAAATAAACAATAATAGTCAACAAATCCCATGACTATCCCATATAGAATTTTCCAAACGGGTCAATATTGGCTCGTCATTGGCACCGTTATTGCCAATATTGGCAACCAATATTGGGACAGTGCAGAAATGATAACACCGGTAAGTACTTGGGCCATTTTACATAGCCGATATTGGCAGCCAATATTGGGCTAGTGTCGAAATGATAACACTGGCAGTACTTGGACCATTTTGCATAACCAAGATTGGCCCAATGTTGTTGATATGTTGGTATAACTCTGGTTTCATACTGGCACAACATTGGCTGTATATCGGTAGCATACCGGTGTATAATAATGATCATTATTATATCTTTTAATTATATTATATTGTACACTGAGAAACATAGTTCGAAAAATCTATTAGTTTAAAAATTGTAGATCAAGAGCGCTAATATGACGACGGGGACATAACTTTTACGAGCCATTTTTCTCAGTGTATAATATAATATAATTAAAAAATATAATAACGATGATTATTATGCACCGCTGTGCAACCATATCCAACGATATCCATCCATACTGTGCCAGTATGAAACCGGTTATACCAACATATTAACATTATTGAGTTAATATTGGCTAATTACACACAGAAAAGAATACCTTGATTCAAAATTTTATTGTGTTTAATAAACAAAGTTCTTGTAACAATTAATAATATAATACATTATTAGTCATATAGATACAAATTAACAAATACATTATAATAGGTACTGTAGTGATAATTTATTCAGAACTGAGATTGTATGAATAAATATGCCATTAATTAAAATGTAAAAAGGATATATCAATTTGATTTAAAAACAGCCATTAATGTCATACCATCTAATTAAAGTATTATCAAATTATGTAAATATTCAATTAAAAATAATGTAATGTTTCGTTGTTCGTAAGAAAAGGTTCCTATATGAATATTCTTGTACCACATTCTTGTCTAAAGGCTTGTAGGAATCTAAAACAAATAAAATTTACAAACGAGTAAAATAAATATTTACGATTTATAAAAATGAATGACAAAATGTAAAATATAACAAAATAAGATTACGAATATTGTTAGTTATTGAACATTTTGTTGACAAAAAAATTTAATTAGCTCCCAAGACAACATAATACACTCAGGAAATAATTAGATAAGAATCATCTCCTACACGAAAAAAAAAATAAAATAAAGATTAATAAATAATATTTGTGATGTATAACGAAGGAGACATAATAAATTTCGTAACAAAAAATTTTCTTCCAGAAATCCAGATTTCTTAAAGAAATTTCACATCTTAATTTAAAGGATCGAGCACAAAGCAAATGGAAAACGGAGTACAGTCGGATTGAGGTGAAAGCCAGGGTAGGAAGAACGAAAAAATTTAATTCGCTTGCAAAAGAATAATTCTTATAAGAATTTAAACATACTATCATGATTCAAGCAACAAGAGTTTGGATTATCTATAAATATATACAGGGTGTCCCAAAATGCTGTTTACACGCAAGATCTCCCTTATTTGAAAAGATAAAGAAATCAACCAAAAACTATTGTGAATGACTCAAAATGGACCTCCAAAAACATCCTTAAACGCTGGTTGCATAGCAAAGTTTAAGAGATCATGCCAACTTGATTAATTTTTCAAATTGCACCCTATGTTTTTTTTCACGGAAATGTATTCTTCACTTCATTCTGCATATGGTAATATGCCTTACTTAATTATCTAATGTGCATTTAAGGGTTGAAAAAATATTTTTTATAAATTGTTCACTTCATATTCACTAACTAAATTATTTATTCAAAAAATATTATGATTAGAGCCGTGTCTACAAGGGAACTCCTGAGGCACTTTAGGAGGCACTAGAGTCCACAGGAGGGTATTTTGAGCATTTGCTTTAAGTTTAAGATAAATTCAATTTATAACAAATATTTTTTAAAACCCCTAAATGCACATTAGACAATTAAGTAAGGCATACTACCATATGCAGAATAAAGTGAACAATACATTTCTGTGAAAAATAAACAAAGGGTGCAATTTGAAGAATTAATCAAGTTGGCATGATTTCTTAAACGTTGCACTATGTAACCAGCGTTTAAGGTTGTTTTTTGAAGGTCCATTTTGAGGCATTCACAATAGTTTTTAGTTGATTTCTTTATCTTTTCAAATAAGGGAGATATTGCGTGTAAACAGCATTTTGGGACACCCTGTATAACCAGAGGTGATTTTTTTATTTTAAAATTCATTCTTATATAAAAAAATATTAACTTTATTAATCTATAAAATCCTTTATAATAAATAATGCTTGTGGTTAATACACCACGACCACAGTGCATGAAGTATGAAAAAATTGTAATTTGAATCTTACCAATTTCTAATTTTAACAATCCACTACTTGTACTGATAGGTACATAAGCTGAAATAGACTTTTAAGCTAAGTATCTCAGAATTACTAAAAATGCACATAAACCCTTTTACTTCTAAATCCCTCATTTTATATTAATCTTTATATGTAAGTATTTATTCTTATAGTTTCCTGGTTACATAGAGTAGCCCTTTGCCAGAAAACTAACTAATATAAATTTTAGTTATTTGCAAAATAAAGCAGTGTTTCTTTGTATATAAAAATTAATAAAGGCGTTTATTATTATTACATAATACAGTGGCGTCGTAAGGGGGGGGTTAAAGGGCTGGACCTCCCGATTCTTTTTTATTATCAAAATTTAGGATATGTGAAAATCTAAGTAGTATTTTAATTCGGAATTTTTATAGAGTAGCTCCCCCCCGAAAAAATCCTAAATACGCTATGACATAATACATACTATATATTTACATTTTTTAGATGCCTCGCCGATGTGTTGCGCCTGTAAGTCTAATTATGACAGTCAGTTAAAAAATGAAAAAGTCAGGCAGTAACAACAAAAACCAAAACAACAGAGCCTTGTGGATGCGAAGCGGACATCTGCATCTTCAGCTGTATGTACCTATCAGTACAAGTACTGGATTGTTAAAATTAGAAATTGGTAAGATTCAAATTACAATTTTTTTCATACATCATGCACTGTGGTCGTGGTGTATTAACCACAAGCATTATTTATTATAAAGGATTTTATAGATTAATAAAGTTAATATTTTTTTATATAAGAATGAATTTTAAAATAAAAAAAATTGCTTCTCTGGTTATACAGGGTGTCCCAAAATGCTGTTTACACGCAATATCTCCCTTATTTGAAAAGATAAAGAAATCAACCAAAAACTATTGTGAATGCCTCAAAATGGACCTTCAAAAAACATCCTTAAACGCTGGTTACATAGTGCAACGTTTAAGAGATCATGCCAACTTGATTAATTTTTCAAATTGCACCCTCTGTTTATTTTTCACAGAAATGTATTCTTCACTTTATTCTGCATATGGTAGTATGCCTTACTTAATTGTCTAATGTGTATTTAGGGTTTTAAAAAATATTTGTTATAAATTGAATTTATCTTAAACTTAAAGCAAATGCTCAAAGTACCCTCCTGTGGACTCTACATGGGCTTTAAAGTGCCTCAGGAGTTCCCTTGTAGACACGGCTCTAATCATAATATTTTTTGAATAAATAATTTAGTTAGTGAATATGAAGTGTACAATTTATAAAAAATATTTTTTCAACCCTTAAATGCACATTAGATAATTAAGTAAGGCAAACTACCATATGCAGAATGAAGTGAAGAATACATTTCCGTGAAAAAAAAACATAGGGTGCAATTTGAAAAATTAATCAAGTTGGCATGATCTCTTAAACGTTGCTATGCAACCAGCGTTTAAGGATGTTTTTGGAGGTCCATTTTGAGTCATTCACAATAGTTTTTGGTTGATTTCTTTATCTTTTCAAATAAGGGAGATCTTGCGTGTAAACAGCATTTTGGGACACCCTGTATATATTTATAGATAATCCAAACTCTTGTTGCTTGAATCATGATAGTATGTTTAAATTCTTATAAGAATTATTCTTTTGCAAGCGAATTAAATTTTTTCGTTCTTCCTACCCTGGCTTTCACCTCAATCTGACTGTACCCCGTTTTCCATTTGCTTTGTGCTCGATCCTTTAAATTAAGATGTGAAATTTCTTTAAGAAATCTGGATTTCTGGAAGGAAATTTTTTGTTACGAAATTTATTATGTCTCCTTCGTTATACATCACAAATATTATTTATTAATCTTTATTTTATTTTTTTTTCGTGTAGGAGATGATTCTTATCTAATTATTTCCTGAGTGTATTATGTTGTCTTGGGAGTTAATTAAATTTTTTTGTCAACAAAATGTTCAATAACTAACAATATTCGTAATCTTATTTTGTTATATTTTACATTTTGTCATTCATTTTTATAAATCGTGAATATTTATTTTACTTGTTTCTAAATTTTATTTGTTTTAGATTCCTACAAGCCTTTAAACAAGAATGTGGTACAAGAATATTCATAAAGGAACCTTTTCTTACGAACAACGAAACATTACATTATTTTTAATTGAATATTTACATAATTTGATAATACTTTATTTATTAAACACAATAAAATTTTGAATCAAGGTATTCTTTTCTGTGTGTAATTAGCCAATATTAACTCAATAATGTTAATATGTTGGTATAACGGGTCTCATACTGGCACAGTATGGATGGATATCGTTGGATATGGTTGCACACCGGTGCATAATAATCATCGTTATTATATTTTTTAATTATATTATATTATACACTGAGAAAAATGGTTCGTAAAAGTTATGTTCCCGTCGTCATATTAGCGCTCTTGATCTACAATTTTTAAACTAACAGATTTTTCGAACTATGTTTCTCAGTGTACAATATAATATAATTAAAAAATATAATAATGATCATTATTATACACCGGTATGCTACCGATATACAGCCAATGTTGTGCCAGTATGAAATCAGAGTTATACCAACATATCAACAACATTGGGCCAATCTTGGTTATGTAAAATGGTCCAAGTACTTGCCAGTGTTATCATTTCGACACTGGCCCAATATTGGCTGCCAATATTGGCTATGTAAAATGGCCCAAGTACTTACCGGTGTTATTATTTCTGCACTGTCCCAATATTAGTTGCCAGGATTGGTAATAACGGTGCCAATATTGACCCAATATTGGTCCGTTTGTTCAACATCGGCAAATTCTATATGGGATAAAGTGTAAAAGTTCTTCTTTGAAAAACTTTTAAACTTAATAATTATAACACTGTTTTTTTATTGTACCTAGCAGGGGCGGATCCAGAGAAGTATTTTGAGGGGGAAATTTTTGGAAACATATTTAATTGTTTTAATAAATAATAATTAAACAAACATTATTTGTTTCTATTCTATGTATACTTATTTCTAAATTGGGGAGGGGGAATTATTCCCTTCCCGTTAATCCGCGCCTGTACCTAGGTGTATTATAATTAAAATCGTGGTTGCTTCCCTAGCCTAAATTCTTACCGCACGCCACTGTAAAAACTTTATATATTTATGTAGGTAACATAAAATCGTTATCGTTTCGAAATAATATACAATCAAAATTAACAGCTGTTATAAGTCGGTTTATAATATCAGAACCTTGTCTCCCCAGGAAATCATTAAGGAATGTAACCCTGTGTATTATCGTTATTTACGCTAAATTATTCATTTCATTTTCTTTTATTATTATTATTTTATTTTACAACCAAAGCAAACAAAAATTATAAAATTGTATTAATCTAGGATTATTCATATCCATGCTGTTAAAATGAATCATGTTCATGTGCTGTCAGTAACTATTGATACATTTTACCCTACTTTAAATCTTAATTTTCTGGTTGTTATTGTAGTAATTATTTTTTTTCAAGGTTATGTTTCACCACTAACATTTAAAATAATATTCAAATTCTTACCCGTGACTCAATAGCAGAAATATTTTATTTACTTTTTAAAAAAGTTCTTTTAACTATTTAAACTTATTTAAGAATGTAGATTCAAATGTTAGATAAAATGTGGATTTTAAGCAATTAAAACTCAGAGCAGGCTCGCTTTTGCCATTTAGTTAATTAGAGACGATATGAAGTGCTAACGAGTTTACTAGCAAAAGACCAATGACACTCTGCAATAATAATAATAATAATAATAATAATAATAATAATAATAATAATATTGTTTATTTCCATAATATTCAAAATATAAAAATATACATACATAAAATACAGACATTCTTTTTTAGTAATTTATCAATAAAAATTAAAATGAAAAAAAGCACATTATATTATGGAAATGTGATAGCAGTCAGGTGATTTCAACATTGAAATCTCTGCTCTTCCCTGCTACCACAATTCGTTATGTGAGTATCATAACCTATACACAATTCTATAAAATTAAATTAAATGTTGACTAATAATAATCTAACTAATAATAATAATTACCATAATTATTTTTCTCTCTTTTTTTTCTACCAAATTAGTGTAGCTACTTACACATTTAAATCATTAGATAGCATGTTTTTAATACGATTCTTGAAGGATCCCACCGACAACATCTTATAGTCATTACGTACGGAGTTATATAGCTTACAAACATTATAAGTAAATGAAGATTTAAACAGTTCTGTGCGATGCGAAGGTGTTGTAATAAAGTTGCGAATTAAGCAATGAGCTGGTTTATTACAGGATGGAAGGAGTTATAGGACCATTATTATTAAAATGTAAAGAAATAATAAAAATTATGTAAATTATAAGGAAATCGTTAAAGAAATGCAAATATCATAATTTAAACTGACTACAATAGATACCGCTGGAATGTAAAATATATATCTTTCTGTGACATAAGGTTTGATAAGTTTGAGTTAACAAAGCTAGTTTTTGTTTGCTGAATTATATTTTCCTTACCAAGATTCATTTCTATAGTATACCTTGATGGAACTTTTCTCTCAAATATTCTCTAAATGCTACCAAATTTTCTGGAAAAGTTATCTTGTAGCCAAACCTTTTTTCTCTTGCTGGTCAAAATAACATAAAGACCCACGTTAGGCGCTCCAAGAAATTGTGGCTACACTAAGACTTCTTTGAAGCTAAATAAAAAAACAACTATAGGCTTAATTAATAATATGATACTTCGGAAACCGGTTGACTGATTAATTTCCGTATTTTAATTACTCTATAACTAGAAAGTTTTAAAAGTTATTTTTGTATTTAGACTGCAAAATGCTACTTTGCGTTCGAAAATGAGAGATTTTCTGACGTGTCAGCTCATTTGACATTAAAAAGCATTTCGCATTCGAGATACAATTTACGTTAATATTAAGAAAAAATAAAATAAAAATTATAGAGTTGTCAAGATTAATTTATTCGACAGTTTAAAAACAATTATAAAATTAATTCCCATCACATGTCCTCTGAATTTTGTTAAATTAATTTAGTGTCCCTGGACGCAAAGCACTATTACGTTCTGAACATAAAAAGTATTTCGCGTCCTGTTTATGAAACTCGATCACTTCGCCCATTAAAAAGAGAATAAAAACGTCAACACTTCTTGGCAGTTTTAGAAAAAAAATTAAATAATTTTTAACCTTTCATCAAGACAGTGACATCAAAACTAAATCACCCTAACAACAAATAAACAAATCCGATTGTTAAGTTACGAAATGTAGCATTCAAAATTTTTATTTTCTTATTCTAGTAATACCAGTTACTTATCGTTAGCGTATACCAATTTTAATTACGCCAAACACCTTTTAGAATAGAATCACACAATGACTCCTCCAAATAATATCAAATTTCTACATTTTTGTAATAACAAACGCAAATTAGACATTTTAGAAGCTTTCGAGATATACAACCACAAACTCAGGGTACCTTTAATAAATGATTGAGCTCAGTAATTCTCCGTTACTAGAAGTGTTAGATATTTAATTCTTATTATTTTTATCTTTATTATCTTGTTATCTATTTTTTTATTCACCTTTGCGACATATTTGTTTATATTTGTATTACTTTTTATAACATCGCCTTAGCTGTCGAAACGATTATCAGGTTATAATTTAATAATTCTTGTGAAACTTTTTATTAATCTTTATTTATTTCATACTTATCAGAATACTTATCTTTAATTCATAAGAAGCCGTTATATAGATATTTTTTATTTGTATGGTGGTGTAATTTGTATGGTGGTGGTGGTTGTAATTGGCGGTGCACAGCTTGTAATATGAATACCAATGACGAAGCTAAAAAACCGGATACAAAACAAATGATAACCAACTTGTCTCCGCAAGTAATTAGCAAGCTCGAGGAGATTATGCGTAAAATAATCAAAGAAGAAAATCAAATAATTGAAACGAAAATAGAAGGGTTTCAAAAATCAATCGAATATTATAGTAATCAAATGAATGGATTTACTACGCTCATAAAATCTATTAAAGAAAAGAATGCAGTTCTGAGTAAAAAGTGTAGTGAATTAGAAAGAAAAAAATGAAAAGATGGAGCACGAAATACAAGATAAGTTAAATTTATCAACACAAACGCAACATATGGAACGTCAACAACCTCAAACTACTATCTCGAAACGAACAAATAAATCAACAAAACCAACTCATGTTGATAAAGCTACAGGAAAAGTCGCAGACGCAAATGGTAAACAACATATTGATAGTCGTAATGTACACGTAGCATTAATGCAATGTCAAGCAGAAAATAAAATTAATCAAATAATCAACTTGGAGTCAGATTTAACATTGGTAGCATACAAAGATGAACCCAGGCAAAACAAAAATAATATAAGTACAAACCTATGCACTATACAGAAAAAAGTTTCAAATAAAAGTTGTAGAAAATGTTATTATCTACGAAAACGACCTGTACTATTTTTGTCGTACGATGCACGGTTGACGAGATATTTGATAAAACGTGTTTTCCAAGATGGCGGCGAACGCTCAACTTCCCCCGTCCTGCCAACTTGACGTTACATTCAGGGGACACCCTCGAACATTTTCTAACAAGAAAATCAATTCTGTAGAAGATTGCATTTTGAATATAATTTTTTTGCTCTGATTCTTGGACTGTATGCCATTCAGGTGTATTCTGTAAGCAAATTGTTGAGATTGTTACACTTGTTATACTTGATATGCAACAAGCATAACAATTTATGTGTAAAAAACGGTATTCTGTAAGGATTTATTTTGTTCAACTAATTAATATGGCTTAACAATTTATTGAAATTAATATCAATTGTACCTAGCAATTGTCGTCGAAGAAATAATTTTCCTCTTCTAAAAAGGTTCAGTGCATTTCGACTTCTTTATTTAATTTTTGCTAGAAGGCCTCTAAGTATTACCTTAATTATCTCTTTTACACCCCCTAACTTGCACTACCAATTAGTGTAGTCTTTTAGTTATACTTTTCAGATGAATAGCACAATGTGATACTATTATTGTGCAAAATATGAAGATGCTGTAATTTCTTTAATATCTCTTGAAACTCACATTGCAGCAGAAATATTGGGCACTACTCAGCAAACTCAGCTTACACCTCCAGTAAGATTCAAATTGCTAACTTTGCCTAATATCTATATTAGCGTTGGACAAATACGAAAAAGGAATAGCTTTTGAATGGTTGTTGTTGAACTTTTCAATAAGGTGCTTATCCGGTACTATCCTTTCGCTTATCTGGAAATATTTTTCTAACCAAAACGAACGAATACAAAAATTAAAAAAAATACGTGCGTTTTCGCCAGTGTGAACTTGGCACTCGTCAGTGTAATTATTCTTGCTAGTGCCAAACATATTTTCAATTTAGCGTAGTTAAGTAATTTGTTGTTGGCAACATTGGCACACGCCATTAACCAGTGTCCAGTGGGCGTATACTTCACATTTACAGTTACTAAACTCTGATAGATTTCTCGCCTTGATTGTAGATTTTCTTATTCAGTTTTACGCGTTGTAAAAAGCATCAAATTGTTACTAGTTTATTTATGTAGTTAAACCATTTAAATCATTTTATTTTTCTAACTTTACAATTTGTCATATCAAATACTATCCAGAGTGAACTCTCCCAAAGGGTCATGGCCAACTCGTCTTTTTACATTAAATGGATAAGCCTGTAAGTCTTTATTTAAATGGTAAACTCATCTGCTTTTCAGATCTTATGAAATTGATATTTGTTTTTCAGATTCTAATTTTATAAAATGTTGGTATAAGGCAATAATGTAGCGAATCCAATAAAAAATTAAAACGGAACAGAATATGAAATTAGAATCGCAACTACTGGGAGACTGTAAGAACAAAAATTAAATTAAAACAAAAATCCACATGGGCAATCATAGGGGCGAGAAGCTATTTGTGTGTTATCTGTTATTATAAATGTTCAGTAAATAGTACTTTCATAAAGATACCTGGTTACTCGTAGTGGTGAGAAACCAATTCAAGATAATTTATGTGAGTGTAAATGTTCAAAACAGAGTAGTCTCCAAACACACATGTTCACTCATAGTGGTGACAATCCGTTTGAGAGTGTAATTTATGTGACAATAAATGTTCAGTAAATAGTAATCTCAAAACTTACATTCTCACTCATAGTGGCGAGAAAACATTTGATGTAATTTATGCCTTTATAAATGTACAATGAATAGTAGTCTAAAAGTCCACATGCTCGCTCATGGAGGCAAGAAACAATATAAGTGTAATTTATGTGGTTATAAATGTGCAATAAAGAGTAAGCTCGAAATACACATACTCACTCATAGTGATGAGAAACCATTTGAGTGTAATTTGTGTGATTATAAATGTTCAGTAAAGAGTAGTCGAAAAATTCACTTGCTCACTCATAGTGGTGAGAAGCCATTTGGGTGTAATTTGTGTGATGATAAATGTTCAGTAAAGAGTAGTCCAAAAATACACATGCTTGCTCATAGTGGTGAGAAGCAATTTGAGTGTAATTTGTGTGATTATAAATGTTCAGTAAAGAGTAATCTAAAAATTCACATGCTCGCTCATAGTGGTGAGAAACCATTTGAGTGTAATTTATGTGATTATAAATGTTCAGTAAAGAGTAGTCTAAAAATTCATTTGTTCACTCATAGTGGTGAGAAACCGCTTGAGTGTAATTTGTGTGGTTATAAATGTTCGGTAAAGAGTAGTATGAAAAGACACATGCTCACTCATAGTGGTGAGAAACCATTTGAGTGTAATTTGTGTGATTATAAATGTTCAGTAAAGAGTAATCTAAAAAATCACTTGCTCACTCATAGTGTTGAGAAACCGCTTGAGTGTAATTTGTGTGGTTATAAATGTTCGGTAAAGAGTAGTATGAAAAGACACATGCTCACTCATAGTGGTGAGAAACCATTTGAGTGTAATTTATGTGATTATAAATGTTCAGTAAAATATAGTCTCAAAATACACATGCTTACTCATAGTGGTGAGAAACCATTTGAATGTAATTTATGTGATTATAAATGTTCAGTAAAGAGTAGTCTAAAAATTCACTTGCTCACTCATAGTGGTGAGAAACCACTTGAGTGTAATTTGTGTGGTTATAAATGTCCACTAAAGAGTACTATGAAAAGACACATGCTCACTCATAGTGGTGAGAAACCATTTGAGTGTAATTTATGTAATTATAAATGTTCAATAAAAAATAATCTAAGAATCCACATGCTCACTCATAGAGGCGAGCAACCATTTGAGTGCAATTTATGTGTTTATAAATGTTCAATAATGAGTAAACTCAAAATACACATGCTGACTCATAGTGGTGAGAAACCATTTGAGTGTAATTTGTGTGATTATAAATGTACATTGAAGAGTAATTTAAAAGTCCACATGCTCACTCATAGTGGTGAGAAACCATTTGAGTGTAATTTATGTGATTATAAATGTTCAGTAAAGAGTAGTGTAAAAATTCATTTGCTCACTCATAGTGGTGAGAAACCATTTGAGTGTAATTTATGTGGTTATAAATGTTCAGTAAAGAGTAGTCTGAAAACACACATGCTCACTCATAGTGGTGAGAAACCATTTGAATGTAATTTATGTGATTATAAATGTTCAGTAAAGAGTAGTCTAAAAATTCATTTGCTCTCTCATAGTGGTGAGATATCATTTGAATGTAATTTATGTGATTATAAATGTTCAGTAAAGAATAATCTAAAAATCCACATGCTCACTCATAGAGGCAAGCAACCATTTGAGTGTGATTTATGTGGTTATAAATGTTCAATAAAGAGTAACCTCAAAAGACACATGCTCACTCATTGTGGTGATAAACCATTTGAGTGTAATTTATGTGGCTATAAATGTTTATTGAAGAGTAATCTCAAAAGACACATGCTTACTCATAAACAAACCATTTGAATGTAATTTATGTGATTGAAAATGTTCAATGAAGGGTAATCTGAAAAAACACATACTTACTCATAGTGGTGAGAAACCATTTGTACTCTAGAATAACTCCATTACCTCCTTTGCACTCCCATAAGAGTTTTTGTGGAACTCCAACACTGCAAATGAGGTAAAAGGGGAATGGATTATGTATGTATAAATGTACCTACAATAAATAGTCTTCTAAACACCCACATATGTTGAATCACAAGGGCATGAAATCATTTGAGTGTAATTGATGGAATTATAAATGTTCAATGAAGAGTAGTCTCAAAGTACACATGCTCAGTCATACTGATAAGGACTATTTATGTGAATACAAATGTTCAGTGAATGGTAGTCTAGAAACCCATATTCTCGATCATAGGAATGCAAAAACACTTAAGTGTAACTTATAATAACAATAATAAAGGTAATTTGTTTCCAACAGAATTTAATATTCCAGTTACAAGAAACAAATATAATAAATAAATAAGCAAATACATTATATGAAATTTTGAATTGAGAATTATTGTAAATTAATTTGATAATAAGAAAAATAACATTTAAATTTGAATTTTAGTAAATTAATTTGAAAATAAACAAATAACAAGGAAATAATAATCTTCTAAATTATACTGAATAATAACAAAAATATTTCGTGTATAATGGTCTTTTTCCTATGACCCCATGGCTTCCATAAGAAACCTAATAATATCACACAATAAGATAGGCGTCCATGACGTTTGCGTACTATGTGAATACTTTCCACATACTAATGTCGTTAGTTTCCGCACAGGCACACTAATGTCATTAGTTTCCGCACAGGCACACTAATGTCACTACACATCGCAAAATTTAAATTTTTCCATATTTTATTAAACATTTATCTTTCCAATGAACCTCTTTAACCACGCACATAAATAGGTGCCTAAATTGATCTTAATAAGAATAAACGTTAAACTGGCAAATAATTTGAATTCTCTGATCTGCAGCTAGTTAAGACTATTAGAAGTTTTTTACTAGATACTAACTAATAATAAAACATTAGAGCCGGCAAAGCGAGGGCAGCAAGCAACTAAGGAATGCACATGATTTTCTGCCAGTTATATACAGTGTCTGCCATAAGTTGGATCTATATGGATTTTCTTTTTAATATTCTGTTTGGGGAAAAAACCTTTTGGGACAATCACTTCTGCTTCCAAAAATATTTAAAATACGCCATGTTAAAGTTGACAGGCGACATTAGGTAGCTGTCAAATTCGCCATTGTTTTATAAAATCAGCGAAAAATGACCTTATTTGTTAAAATATAGAAAAATCTTATTAAGAAGAAATGTTTCTAATAAATTTTACGTTCATATACCGAGTTTGCACGAAATATTCTAACAGAAAGGAAATTTTGTTTTTTAACATATTTTGATACACCCCTGTAAGTGATTATTTTGAAATAATTAAAAACGCTTTAAAGCAGTGAAAAGGCAACAATCGCATAGCATATCTTGCTAATAATACTGGATGGTGTAGGTATTTTTAACAAATATTAAAATCATCAAGAAAAAAATGGAAGGTTCTGGATTATTTTCCATTACAATCCAGAATTTTAAATTGAGGCTGCTTAAAATTTGTTTTTGACCTGCAATCTTAGATATTCTTTTTGAACGATTAAATTGGTAATATGATTGTTTTTGGGTAGAATCATGGGGTGTTTTTGATCGTACGAAATATTAACATTTTGAAGTCGACCTCCAACACGAAAGATTCCTTTCTTATCAATAAATGGCAAAAGACCATTTAAATTGGACTTGATCTTATCATTTCCTTTTAAAGCCTTTATCTCCGAGGAGAAATGTGAATTTTGTTCGTGTTTGACAATACACTTTAATGCAAGTTCTAATCCTTGCACAGTTAAATTTCCCTTGACTTTGTTATTATTTTTGAGATTTGTAGAAAATCTAAGAATATAGGCTTCGATTCTTTGGAGTTTATTAAAATCTGAGTAGTCTTCAAAAAATGATTTATTTTGTGGTAAAATCTGTTCAAAAAGAACTTGAATTTTTATTTCCGGTAAAGGGTTTGGTTCGAATAATTCACCATGGTTATGTTGAAAATCAATATTACCAAGTTGTTTTGACCCATAAAACCAAAGTTGCGATTCGATTATCTCGTGTGGTTCTAAACCTCTGGATATGCAATCAGCAGGATTACTTTTTGAATAAATATAAAGTCAAGTAAATTCAGAAATGGCATTAAAACATGATTCGCAACATATGGAATGAATCTTAAAGCGTCTTTCTTGAACCATGCAAGAACTACTTGTGAGTCTGAATAAAGGAATACTTTTAAGTTATGTGAAATTCTCAATAGTTCATATACCTTTTTTGCTAAAATCGAAAGTAATAATGCCCCATTTAATTCAAGTCTGGGAATAGACAATTCTCTATTTTTACTTTTATTAGTGGAAGCTTTATTGGTAGGCGCTCTTCTGGATTTAGAGCACAAAAAAGAAACATTTACCTTGTAAGGAAAAAATGCATTGAAAAAATGCAACTTTCTTGGAATGTTTATAGCAGGCATTTCAGTTAAACCTTTGGCAAATTTCTGCCATTCAATTAACAAATCATTTGTTAAAATATCATCCCATCTTAAATTAATCGTCCAAAGTTTTTTCATAAATAGTTTAGCAGTTACACATACTGGGCCTGCAAATCTTAAAGGATCATAAAAAGAAGAGATGAAACTTAATACATGTCTTTTTGTAACATACTCTTTAAAATCCAACTTTGGAGTGATGATTTCAAAACAATCAATTTTTGTATTATAATTAATTCCCAAAGTTTTTACTGTAGAGTTATGTTTATCAACATTAAAATTTTCTAACAGTTGATTTTCTATGGGAATATTTTCTAAAATCTGTGGGTGATTAGCACTCCACTTATGTAATTGAAAACCACCACCCTTTAAGAGGTTAATTAATTCTTGTTTTAAATTGAGCGTTTCCTCAATGCTGTTACCACCACACAAAATATCGTCAACATATTTATTTTCGAGTAATGCCTTTGAAGCAAGTGGAAAATTTTCTTTATTATTGATTGCAAGTTCATGGAGACATTTAGTGGCTAAAAATGCACTACTTTTTATGATGATCTGAATTTGATCGCCATACAATATTCTGCAAACACCTATGCTTAGGATCAATCCAGATCATTCTGTACATTTGCTTTATGTCACACAAAAGAATAAATTCGAAGGTTCTAAAAAGAATCAAAATTTCAAAAAGTTCCTTGTGCATTACAGCTCCATTAAATAGCATATCATTAATAGACTTATTGGATTTTGATTTCAAGCTACCATCGAATACTACACGTAACTTGGAAGTATGTTGATCTTCCCTGATAACAGGGTGATGGGCCATGAAATACACTTGACCATTATTGAAATTATATTGATTAATATCAAAAATCTTTGCATGCCCAAGATTTATATATTCTGTTATGAACTTATTATACTGCTCGAAAAGAACAGAATCTAGTTTAAACCTTTTCTCGAGATTTTGAAATCTTTTTAAAGCTACGGAGAACGAATCTCCTAAATCAAGCATGTGTATTTCTTGTTTTAATGGAAGTTCAACTTGAAATCTTTGACCTACCATTGTAACAGATGTTCGAAAACTATCTTCGCAGGCTTGCTGTTCTGTATTGTATTCTTTAAATAATTCAGGAACTTTTTCGGTTTTCCAAAATTTAGAAATGTGGCTTTCAAGCCTATCAGTGGAATGAAAAGAGTATATAGCTAGATCACAAATTGCATTTTCAATCTGTAGAGCAGTAGTCCTACTTACAATATAACCTAGCAAAGTATTTTGTAATATTTGCAATTCAGATCCCAGAATTTTAAAACTACCTGTGCTCATAATTTTAAAAGATATATCAGCACTAAGCAAAATATCGATTTGTTTGGAAATATTAAAATCGGGATCAGAAAGTATAATATCATCTGGCACTTTTATATTTGATGTGTCAACAGTGAAATTAGGAAACTGCGATGTAATATTATCAATCAGAAAGCACTTAACATTTATTTTGTAGTTATTATTGATGCATGAACTTATATCAATGTAGACAGCCTTTTTTACTTGTGTAACTCTTTCAGGGATAACAATTACTTTTAAATTACTTTTGCAGGTTTTAAAACCTAGCTTTGTAACTAAACGGTTTGTTACAAATGAAGCTTGAGAACCGCTATCTAATAAACAATAGGCAATGATGAAATCACCTGAAGCAGATTTTATTTTTACCTTAGCAACAGGCAGTAGAACTTTATCTGAACCTTGTACATTTTTATTAAAGAGCTGCGCACTAGGTCTTGATTCAGAATCACCTACGATTGGTTCTTCACTGATTGGCGCAGGAGGCTTTTCGAAATGCAACAGGGAATTATGACCTTTTCGACACTTTTGGCATTTGAATGAAAATCTACATTTACCAGAGTGATTATTTAAGCATATCCTACAAAGCTTGCTTTTGTTTACAAAGGAAATTCTGTCGGCAACAGTTAATTCTTTGAATTTGATGCAGTTATATAATTTGTGACTAGGTACTGAACAAAATAAACATTTATCATTTTCAGCCTTTATTTGGCTAGTTAGATGAACATGAGCCTTTTCCTCAAAAAGCTTTTTAGTTTCAGGAATCTCTTCAAACGAGAGAATCCTTTCCTGCAAAAATGCTAAGAATTCTGTCAAATTCGGAAGTTTAGATTTATCTCTCTTCAGTTGATATGCTTGATTAGTAAAATAATCTAATCCTTTGGTAAAGATCCTTACTAACATAACATCCCAACCTTCAATTGGCTGACCTAAAATTGTTAATGCCCCTGTATGTTGTTTTATACGAGAAACAAAATCCTTCATAACTGTAGGATTACCCTTTTGAATTACAGGCATGTTTAACAAAGAATTAATAATAATAATAATTCTTTATTACGGAAACAAACAAATTCCATTTAACATAGTGTTAGTAGGGGAGAGGGTGGATCATTCGGCCAGTTTACCTTAACAATTTTATAAAAAATCAGGTTTTTAAAAAATAATAATAACTTGTGTACAGACTTGATTTTAAGGCATTTCTAGGTCACCCTAAAACCGGGCTGAAGCTGAAAAATATGTTACAGAGTTTTGAGAGTTAAATAAAAAATATCTGTAAAATGGCCGAACCCTCCACCGGCAGAGGTAGATTCGGCTAGTGCTCGAGGAGGATTCGGCTAGTGTTCTAAATTCATGCAACAAGTGTTTATTATATTTGGATAGGTACAGAAGAAGTGTATTTTAACCAAGTAACTTAAACTAGACATGTTACAAGTAAAAAATATTCTTGCAGAGGTATTCTAAAGGTAGTTCGAAAATAGTTAAGGTTTAGCGAACATCCAATCCTTGGAAATTATAATTAAATCTATAAAGTGATTGGGTTCTTGCAGTTCCCGTTTTTTGTGGTTGTAGGAGTTTAGCCTCAACATCGTCAATTTGAATAGTTGCTATGTCATCAGCAATTGGAAAGTGGAAACTTGTTGAATTTCCCTTTCGCCTTAAGAACTTCACCTGATAACAACCATCGTCAGTGTTGAGAACTTGTCCTATATAAAAACAAATGGCATTGTTTACTTTCTTAAATTTAACCAAGAGAAAATCATTGGTGGAAATATTTTCATTTGCATCCATGTCTTGCAGCGACATAAAAGACTCACTACTATCTGAAGAATCGGCAATTTCTATTGAAATGTCCGATTCACTAGACGATTTTTTAGCCGACTTCTTGTCTTTTTCTTTTAAAAACACTTTTCTTTTCACAGTCTTGTTATTCTTCACACGTTTCTTATTTTCTCGTTCCCTCTCAATAGTTGGTTTAGCTATTAGTTCTGGGGTGTCTGTATATATTTTTGACTTACTTTCTCGTTTTCTTTTCTTGATCTTTATTTCGCGTTTAGCTTTTGGAAAAGGTCGAATGACCTCAAGAAGACTACTGTCACTAACTGCATCATTTTTATTTGTGTTCCTTGGCGTTGATGGTTTTGGATCTTCATTGATAATAATAGTGCACATTGACGTTGATGGTTGTGGTAGGATGGTAGGATGATGTATTTGTATTATTTATTTCCTCTTCAGAGTTGGATTCTGTTCTATTTTCTCTGCTAATGGATTCTGTTATTTGAGGCGTTTTTTCTACAATATTCGCTGGACTATGAGGTTTGTTATTTTCATTTTCGGGAGTCAGTTTTTTTGGATATTCATTATCAGTGACAGTGCTTGGCAAAAAATCGGATTCTGAGAAAATAGAGCTGTTTAACGGCCAAATTCCTGTATTTTTAAATGAACTTAATATGTTTGAAGGCGTAAACGAAGTTAAATATGCTGTATTCGCAAGTTCTGCTATATTTGCAATTGTAATAGGTGTACTCAACATTCGGTCATTAAATGCTATAGCAAGTCTGTTTTTGAATGGTCCATAGATGCCTACATCCAGTGGTTGCAGTCGATGCGTTGTGTGAGGAGGAAACGATAATAGAACTATTCCATTTTCTCGGCATAATTCTATAGATTTGACACTTGTATGTGACTCGTGGTTATCGACTATTAGCAGTATTTTGTTTTCTTTTGAGCATTTTGTGTGGTGGATAATATGTTCAAGAACTTTCGTAAATAAATCTCCAGTCATCCACCCAGATTTATTTCCTAGAGCTAAACTTAAAACTGGGGGATTGATCATATATTTTGAGGGATTCATCACACATGGATATACAAATACGGGAGGAACAGTATTGCCTGTAGCAGAAATGATGCCCACAAATGTTACTAATTCACCTCTTTCCCTTGACGCCACTTGACCGACTTGTTTTTTGCCTTTCGTTGATACTACTTTTATAGGCTTCATAACGGTTGTTATGCCTGTTTCGTCAAGATTGTATATTTGATTTGCATTAAAATTATATCTTTGTAGAACATTTTTATAATTAGTGAAAAACTCGTCTACGCGGGCCTTGTTAAATCCGGTGTTTCTTAAAAGACTTGTGCTTTCTGGTTTCCTCAGGGATAAAACATGCTTGTTTCGTTCCATGAATCCCTTTCTCCATTCGACACCTAAAAATAAGTTCTTATACTCTATTTTACTTATAGGTATCAACAAAAAAAATTACCTGCTCTTTTATTCTTACGCCAGCTTTCAGGAATTTTACAATTGGGCAGTCTCAATGCATATTTATAGGCTAACTTTTGAATTTGGGTGTAATCCAATCCTTAATTTAAGTCTGACGCTTGCTGAATATATTTTCTGAGGAGCGTTTCTTCGTCTTGGGTAAAAACTTGAGTAACAGTGTATTTATTGCCATACTTGTTAGCTGACTCTTCGCTATTGCTCTCATTTCCCGAATCCTCCAGTCCTCTTCTAATCTCGTCATCACTTTTTCTACTGCGCATTTTTTTTACCCTGGATTGCAAAGTTGTTCTTTTAATATTATTCCTTCTCGCTGCTTCGTTAAGGCCGCATTCTTGTGTAAAAAATGCACGAATTGCATTTTTGACTCTTTCCTCATCAACATCTCGGTCGGTTTTACGCTTATATTTGCGAGGCATCTACAAATTCGAAACGACTTAAAAAAAGAATATCTAACAAGATGTGGGGATGATTTCGGCCAGCGGCCGAAATGCTCCACCTGCCTTGTGGCCGAATCATCACTTACAGAAGCGGTTAGAATAAATTGTACGTAAAAATTTTTTTCTTGGTATTTGAGGTTATGTTATATATGCAAAATTATCTTCATTCTAATACTAGGTATGAGCGTTAAATGAAAGTTTTCTAAATATTAAGGCCCAATAAGAGTTTTCCTATTTTATAAATTAAAAAACTTAACCTTTTTATTCGCAAAAACACGTAAAATATCACCACAACTGACAAACACCTCTGAGATGTCGCGCGTATTTTCGAATGGTTGAACCAACTCACAAGGAGTGTAGAAACGTTAAAATTTCCCTCGAAAAGTGAAATATGAATATATTATAAGGGGTGGCCTAATCCTCCCAGAGGCCGAATCCTCCACCCTCCCCCCTACAATGAATCATACTTTATATTATTATATACTTATATTATTATACTATTATAACAGGTAAATTCATTAAATTATTATATGAGTACGCATGCTAATTACATATCAGATATTTAGGCAGATTCTTAACTGATTTAAAAAAATAGTGTAGGTTATACCATAGAAATTCACATCCTCCAAGTTATTCACCACATGACACATTCTACTTAACGGAGAAAACATACCGTAATTAGTGCGATGAAAAGGTCTTACTAAGAGGAGTGAATTCCTTGTTCCATATACTGGAATACGTAAAGGAAATTTTTCAAGACACACAGGTAAATCTACAATTGACGATAACACCTTAAACACAAAACAAGCATCAAGAAATGTTCTCCGGAGAGATAAAAGAGGCAGGTTAAAATATTTTAATATGTTTTCATAATTATTCCTATCAAACAGTATGTTAAATTTGAAACATAAATATTTAATGAACTTTCTTTGCACTTTTTCAATACGGCATTCATGTGTTACATAAAAAGGTGACCAGATTATTGTACCATATTCGAAAAGAGATCTTAGTCATTAGTATGACGTGTTACAAAACCCAACATTCTGTTAGCCTTTAAAACAGTTTCATTTAAGTGTAATGAAAAACTTAACTCGCAATCAAGGTGAACGCCTAAATCTCTTATAGACACTACATTTTCTAGAGCAACATTGTTTATGTAATAGGTACTATAAGTAGTAATAATTCGCTTCCTAGAGAACTTCATTGCTTTGCATTTGCTCACATTTAATTCTACCCCATTATTTTTACACCATTTAATCACAGACGATAAGTCTTTTTGTAACAGAGTACTATCAGCTACCGAAGTAATACACTTATAAATTTTTAAATCATCGACAAACAATAAAAACGAACTGTGATTTATGTAATTTTTAATGTCATTAATGTGGTTTGAAAACAGAACTGGTCCTAAGTGGGATCCTTGTGGCACACCTGATAACACATTAATTAATTGTGATCTTGCGTTATTTATCTTAACAAACTGTCTACGATTTTTGAGATAAGATTGCAGCCATCCTAGTAAAGGGTTTCCTATTCCAATCATCTCTAATTTACGTAATAAAATATCAACATCAACTCTGTCGAAAGCCTTGCTTATGTCAGTATATATGCAATCAACTTCAAAACCTCTTTCAATATTATCTATCACAAAATTGGTAAAAATAAATAAATTAGTAGCTGTAGAACGACCTTTATGAAAGCCATGCTGTTCTTGTATAATATGGTTTTTAACTGATTCCATAAGTACATCGCAGATTACAGATTCAAAGACTTTTGGAATCGAAGATAAAATGCTTACTGCTCTGTAATTAGTTACTTGAGATCGGATACCATTCTTATATATAGGAACCACATCAGAAGTTTTCCATATATCAGGAAAGTATGAAGAACATAATGATTTAGAAAAAATAATTGAGAGTGGTAATGCCAACGAATTGCTGCAAAGTTAAATAAAAATTGGCGGTATCCCATCTGGACCAGCATTCGTATTTACATCCAAAGCTTCTAATTCTTTTAGAACAAGATCGGAACTTATAAGTATATTACTCAAGTCAACATCATAAGTATGATTTTTTAATAACAAATTTGATGATGTACTCACTTTTGAATCTGAATAGACCGATTCAAAATAGGTAGCAAATAATTTAACTATATCTGATGGTGTTTCTGCTTTAGCTTCATTTAAATGCATGGTTTTTGGTATACTATTAATTGACTTCAAAGAATTTACATAATTCCAAAATGCTTTAGAATTTTCTACAATATTCGTTTCAATATTTCTAATATAATTTATTTTGCATTTATTAACAGAACCTTTACTTTGTTTTCTTAAATTACTAAAATAAGTTAGTAGCTTTGTTTCATTGTCCAACCATTGTGAAAATTATTTGAATTTTTAAACAAACGTAATTCAACAAATATGTGAATCGCTCACCATATTATTTCATAAAATTTATCAATGCAGCCATCTACAGTTTCATACTCATTTAGAATTTCCCAATTAATTTGCAAGAGAAAATTATTAATAAATAAAACCAATGGAGCCAACAGGATTTGAACCGGGGACCGGTCGAATGGTAGTCAGCCAATGCATCCACTACACCAACGAGGTAATCTATTAAAAGACTGTAAAAGTTGTATTTATTAAATAGATACGCGTCACCGTTAATCTTATACGAACTAAAATTCATATTAAGCATAATTAATCTATATGATTATTTGACAGTTACATCATTAAATGCGCGAATTAAATGCGCGAATTAAATTAATTGATCTAATTAAATTAATTCACGGTAACAATTACATATCTCCTCTCTCATTTACATATATGATTTCTCATGGTATCATTAGTGTATCTCCTCTCTCATTTACATAACTGATATCTCATTCTGTACATCTCATTTTTATATATTATTTGCCATCTCTCATCTCTCTCTCTCTCATAAATTTATTTTAAAATAAATCAGTCCTATTTGATATTTATCTTCAGGTCATCATGTAATTCTGTGAAAATAATTTAATATGTAGAAACGTAATAATAAAAAAATTTATTTTCAACTATACAAAAGTAACTCTTAAGCTACTGTCAATCAACTGTCGGATTAGCTCTGGTGCATTAGACCTGTTTAAATATACGGCATAAACATTTAGTTTGAAAGGAAACAATTAGGGTCGTTATGATTTCATAAAATTTTATTCAAGTGAATCTTCTTAAGAATATAGAACACTGTGAAGCATTATTTTTAAAATTCAAAAACATTATCTATAGCTAAAACTGTTTAAGAAATAACTTTCAAACTAAATGTTTTGCATGAAAATACGTACAAACTAATTAGCCATGTTTCGACATTCTTTAAAACTGCTTTCAAACCATAAATAAACAAACGTTCTTACGAATGACTGACTGAAAGGAATTTAGATTTTCTAAATAATTTGTTAAGAGATTATCATCTTAAAAGCGGCATAAATTATTGTTTTAAATAACAATTACTCACCCTTGTGTTAACCCGTATGCTAAGTATGTCCTAATGGTAAAACTGTAATCAACGAGATCTAATATCATAGTAATATTATATAACAGATTAGGTGACCTAACAAACTCTTTAAAGAAATGTTTATTTACATGTATGAGATAGTATTTAACATAATGTCCTTACATACTGGGTTACGATAGAGACGGGTAATCATACGATCTGTTGAAATGTATGATATATTATAAAATAACGTTTAAATAAGAGTTTACTTTAGATGCTTTCGTATAAATAAACAAACGTTCTTACGAATGACTGAAAGGAATTTAGATTTTCTAAATAATTTGTTAAGAGATTATCATCTTAAAAGAGGCATAAATTATTGTTTTAAATGACAATTACTCACCCTTGTGTTAACATGTATGCTAAGTATGTCCTAATGGTAAAACTGTAATCGACGAGATCTAACATCATAGTAATATTATAACAGATTAGGTGACCTAACAAACTCTTTAAAGAAATGTTTATTTACATGTATGAGATAGTATTTAACATAATGTCCTTACATACTGGGTTACGATAGAGACGGGTAATCATACGAGCTGCTGAAATGTATGATATATTATAAAATAACGTTTAAATAAGAGTTTACTTTAGATGCTACGAATATCTATATGGTGTATAAACAATAAGAACACATATTTAGAAACTGTTTACAAGGTAGTAGATATAACGAAAAAAGGCTAGCATTTGTTCAAAATTACATTACGTCTAGAGGGCGATATGAATATAACTTATAGGATTTAATCAAACTAGAAAAATACCGATATATATTCAGCGTTGAGAAATAATTATACTATGCGTTTAAATGTTTAAGTTCATCATAGCCTGCATCTCCTAAAATATGAGCGTTATACACATGTTTGAAATTCAATTCATCTTGCTTAAAGAGAATAAGTAAGTTAGCGTTGTCCCTAATCAGATGTTTCGGTATCTTTGCATTTGTCTGACCTAAATAAAGTGAATCAACATCCTTTATGTCTACTCATGCTAAAATATTATCTAAGTTTTTCCTGTTTGTCACAGATAATATCATCGAAAATGAATACTGAATTAGGTTTCACATCATTAGGGGTGATTACATCATCGTTTTCGCCATATTTAGGTTGAAATAAAGACTTGGCGTATAGGTAGATATTTTCAAATTTTAATTCGTCTTCATTAGTTAGTAGACCTAACAAGACATTAGTTTTACCACAAGAAGAAGGTACATTCAAAATTGCTCTATAGGAAACAGATAAAAGCTTACAATGCTTCTTATCACCATCGGAATATTATCGAGAAACACGATGGTCTAAGTTAAAATTATTGATTTAAAAAGTAATGACCATTACTCATCATTTTGTGTTTCGCCATATTTAAACGTTATTTTACAATACATCATACATTTTCAATAGCTTCGAAATACGCAGATATGTAATAATATACTATATACTCTTGTAGGTTATTCAACGTATCTATAGTAAACTCTTATGATTAAAAATAATCTGTAACCTTATTGTTTACATCCTTAGGTTAGAAACAGTCTTGAAACAAAAAAAAACGGCTGAGTCCACCCTGTTAGACAAGAAATCAGAGTATGGGCGTGATAAATAAAACATATAAAGTTATTTTACAAACATTTATTTAGTATACATAACATAATACAATATAGATTATAAGTTGTTTTCTATGACGACTGTTGTAGTTCTACGGGTCTCTGAGTCGTCGTATGCCCTCGCAGAAATACTAATACGTATAAAAGTCCGACGACTGACTCAATGGAACTGTACCGGAAGCCCTTTCCTTGTTCAACTCTTCGTTACTATCATAGTTGGTAAACGAGGAACCACATTCATCAATACCCAAATGTATGGTTGAAGTCACATCTTCTTCTTTTTCTTCTTCTGTCTCAATGATATCAGTAGGTCCATTTGCTTCCTTTACCAGAGCTGTCTTTACAACATCTGCGTTATTATGTACGTTTTTAAATGCCTTTTATAGCTGTCGATACGTGAAAGATATTTGAAGCAATTAGAACACCGGACTTTGATTGATTCGTGAACGCTTTTAATATGTCTTTTTAAGTGGTCACGACGTGAAAAAGTTTTGACACAGCTAGAACACTGGATTCTGTTTGAATCGTGTATGGTTTTTACGTGTCTCTTGCAAGTGAATGGCCTCGCGAAAGACTTGAAGCAAACCGGACACTGTATGTTGCAATCCTGTCGACCAGAGTCATTATTCTTACATACGTCGTTAGCGTGCTGCTCCATTTCGACTAATGAAGGAACAGGAACACTACCCCAGCCTATTTATACTGATCGACCAGCTCAATCGGTTGTTCTCGGTTATAATCGTAAGCGCTCGGAGCAATATGTATGCTCGAGAATGAATCGTAGGTTCCATCCTAAGTGTATAACCCGGAACCGATGTCCGTACATTTTAAATTATCAAACTTACCATATAAACATGAATATTTACTACATTTGCTTTAATTCTTGTTCCCTCCCTACATACCTACCTACCGTAAACAATATGACATATCTGTGTCTAAATACAATGAACGAAAGTACTAGAGGAACTTAATACCTTAGATCACGGCTGTTTCTGGATACGTGATTTCCTCTTACAATATCTATAGTTATGAGAACCTTGAAGACTTAACCTGGAGAAATAAAACATCGTCAGTTTAAAAGAAATAAGTTCGTCGCCATATTTAAACGTTATTTTACAATACATCATACATTTTCAATAGCTTCGAAATACGCAGATATGTAATAATATACTATATACCCTTGTAGGTTATTCAACGTATCTATAGTAAACTCTTATGATTAATAATAATCTGTAACCTTATTGTTTTTATTACATCACAGGTTAGAGCATACGAATATAATTTAGGTTAGATTAGGTTAGAGCCTACGAATACATTTTTAGGGCAGAACGTAGGGAGCAGAGTAAGTACAAAACAACATACTTTCATACAAGAACGTTTATTGATACGAGTAGTTTCGACGCTACTTAAAACATAATACATAACTTATATATATATAATATCTATTAAAATAGTACATTTCGTATACACTAATAATGGTACTACATACCCCACTATAAAGTAAACATGGTAAGTATAACAGCAGTTTAAAAGAATAGATAGTCAATATAACTATATCTAATTATTTTATAAAATACTATGTTAACTAAGAGGTTAGTTTTAGAATTGTCGATTACTAAGACACCCGTTTCTTCTGCCTCCCTTAGTAAATTCATATTGTTAGCTTCTAGTTGGAAAACAACAAAATTGTTGTAAAGCATTATAATGCAAAAGCCCACTAAAACTAATGAATGTGTGAAAACCACGAACGGCACTTCGAGACTCGAGTTTCGAGCTTGTTAGCTCTCATCAGTCGAAGATAGCCGCTCGTAGTTTTCACACTTCCAACGGAGTATAAATACTAACTCCGGAATAACATTAATGTCGAGAGACACTAATGGTGACATCTATAGCCAGCCAAGCCTAGCCAGCAACAAAAGATGTCGAAATGGTATTTCACCATACTAAACGTAAAAGTTTAAAAAACAAGATATAAATATCTTGTTTAAAAGTTTCACTAATAGTGTGCAATCCGAGTTGGAAAACAACAAAATTGTTGTAAAGCATTATAATGCAAAAGCCCACTAAAACTAATGAATGTGTGAAAAACCGGAGTTAGTATTTATACTCCGTTGGAAGTGTGAAAACTACGAGCGGCTATCTTCGACTGATGAGAGCTAACAAGCTCGAAACTCGAGTCTCGAAGTGCCGTTCGTGGTTTTCACACATTCATTAGTTTTAGTGGGCTTTTGCATTATAATGCTTTACAACAATTTTGTTGTTTTCCAACTCGGATTGCACACTATTAGTGAAACTTTTAAACAAGATATTTATATCTTGTTTTTTAAACTTTTACGTTTAGTATGGTGAAATACCATTTCGACATCTTTTGTTGCTGGCTAGGCTTGGCTGGCTATAGATGTCACCATTAGTGTCTCTCGACATTAATGTTATTCCGGAGTTAGTATTTATACTCCGTTGGAAGTGTGAAAACTACGAGCGGCTATCTTCGACTGATGAGAGCTAACAAGCTCGAAACTCGAGTCTCGAAGTGCCGTTCGTGGTTTTCACACATTCATTAGTTTTAGTGGGCTTTTGCATTATAATGCTTTACAACAATTTTGTTGTTTTCCAACTCGGATTGCACACTATTAGTGAAACTTTTAAACAAGATATTTATATCTTGTTTTTTAAACTTTTACGTTTAGTATGGTGAAATACCATTTCGACATCTTTTGTTGCTGGCTAGGCTTGGCTGGCTATAGATGTCACCATTAGTGTCTCTCGACATTAATGTTATTCCGGAGTTAGTATTTATACTCCGTTGGAAGTGTGAAAACTACGAGCGGCTATCTTCGACTGATGAGAGCTAACAAGCTCGAAACTCGAGTCTCGAAGTGCCGTTCGTGGTTTTCACACATTCATTAGTTTTAGTGGGCTTTTGCATTATAATGCTTTACAACAATTTTGTTGTTTTCCAACTCGGATTGCACACTATTAGTGAAACTTTTAAACAAGATATTTATATCTTGTTTTTTAAACTTTTATGTTAGCTTCTACTTTGTCAACTGTTACTAGAATGCTGTTCTTTAGATCCTTTACCTCGCTCTATGTATCTGTAGTCATTACAATGAAAGTTTGTACTGTTGTGTCGAATTGACGATTTGATTTGAAAATTTAATAATGTAATTTATCGTTTAAACTAACCCTTGTTTACTTCTATATATGTTTAATTAATATGTAATTAGTACATCAAAATATGTTCTTAATATGTTTTTCAATTTCCTTATAAAATATAACTATATATCATTGAAATAAAACATTATTAAAATATTAAAAAATAATTTTATTTTATCACGTCCTAAATATTTACACGACTGATCACGTTTCTCGTACTTTCTCGTTCTTCTTTTCAAACAATTGCAGTCGTTTATCATAAACCTAATGGTGAGCCTGTATTATTCGTATTACGATATGGATATATTATTCAATTTTCATATCTTTTGCTAACCCTACATAACCTAAGCTTTACATAGCTTTAGGCATGTTTTATATTTCGTATTTAAACACATAAGACGACATATCTGAATGATATATTAAATAAAAATAAATTGCTACTAAACGTAAGCTAGACTTGAATGATATCGATCGATATGCTATAATATGTATAGCTTAAATGCTAGATTAGTGAAGGAACATACAGTGAAGAGTGTTTTGGGAAAACCTTAATGTAGCTGCTGAGCTCTGCTAACCAGCTTCACTTATAGGTACACTATCTATTTAGCTGATTCAATAAAAATTTCGTTATTTAAAAATTCCTAACATTTATCTGTTTTAGAATATTCAAAGGCAGTATATGACAATAAATTATCGTGAGACTCCTGATCTATACAAAACGTCTTATATAAAATTAGAGATAAAAAAAAAAATTAAACCTATGACATATGGTGAAAATGCAAATATTCAATAATTCTAACCCCAATTTTTCTACTTTTCTAGACGTAATGTAATTTTGAACAGATTTTAACCCTTTTCGTTATATCTACTACCATTGTAAGCGATTTCTACATATACGTTCTTATTGTTTATACACCATATAGATATTCGTAGCATCTAACGTAAACTCTTATTTAAACGTTATTTTACAATATATCATACATTTCAGCAACTCGTATGATTATCCCTCTATATCGTAACCCAGTATGTAAGGACATTATGTTAAATACTATCTCATACATGTAAATAGTTACAACAACAAAATAGAAAAGTATACTTGAGGGTAAGAAAGAAGTCCTGGACGCGGCTATCTATAACATATGTCATATGTTTTTGTAATACGTCTTTATAACTTTGAAACTCTACGTGATTTCCTCTTACAATATCTCTAGTTATGAGAACCTTGAAGACTTAACCTGGAGAAATAAAACAGATAAATATTTTACTTTTTATTGAAACTAGTTAACTTATATTCTAACATACATATTTGAAACTAGACAACTTATATTCTAACACAAATATACAACAACAAAATAGAAAAGTATACTTGAGGGTAACATTTTGTATAACCATTATCTTTTATTCTATAATACCTTCTTCTTTAAGCTCAGAAATAATTGAAATAATCTCATCCTAGTTTTCTAAACTACTGCTACCCCTCTGTTTTAAGGTATACAGTAGACGAAGTTTATCGACAACTTGATTCCAATACGGCGTTTTGTTTTTTGGAAATTGAAATTGGTAGCTTGAGGTTAGAGCCTACGAATACATTTTTAGGATAGAACGTAGGGAGCAGAGTAAGTATAAAACAACATACTTTCATACAAGAACGTTTATTAATACGAGTAGTTTCGATGCTACTTAAAACATAATACATAACTTAAATATATAATATCTATTAAAATAGACCAGACCAGACCAGACCAGACCAGACTAGACTAGACTAGACTATAGATGATAGACAGTAAAATCATGAACAATTATACCGTCTGTAATATAATAGAGCTTACTTGATATTTTAAAATTAGCGGCTGAATCTAATTATTATAGAAATTCAATTGTAGAAACTGAAGATGTAATCTTTAAAACATCTAAAGTTAGAAGTTTTTAGTAGTCAGGTCAGATTAATAGAGGGTGTTATAATCAAATCGTTTTAGAAACTATTTGTTTGTAAGATTGGCGCCGTAAAGAAAAACAGCATAGCTGTAGTCTTGATTTTGAAATTGAGATAGCTCGGAACAAAACGATGAATACAAAGTTTAGAAGTTTATTTCAAAATTCTGTGATAAAAAACATTAATTCTTCTTTACTTTACTTTAAAACCCAAAATTGCATGATAAATCAATATAATATTAATATAAATGATTAAATTAAATGAAGCAATCTAGGTTAGACCCCTAAAAAATTATATTAAGGTTATAGATTTTAGACCCCGGTTGTTGCAAAGATTCAAGAATCTCTATTAAGATTAGTTCATAAAGCATTTATTAGGTTAGAGCATGTAGCTACTTACAAAAAATCTCTATTAAGATTAGTTCATAAAATATTTATTAGGTTAGACCATTGTAGCTACTTACAAAATCGTCATTAACATTCGAAAAACTTCACGTTCTGACCGAAGGGTTAAGGTTGAAGGGAGAAGGGAGAAGGGAGAAGGGAGAAGGGTGAAGGGAGAAGGGTGAAGTTTTTCGAATGTTAATGACGATTTTGTAAGTAGCTACAATGGTCTAACCTAATAAATATTTTATGAACTAATCTTAATAGAGATTTTTTGTAAGTAGCTACATGCTCTAACCTATTAAATGCTTTATGAACTAATCTTAATAGAGATTCTTGAATCTTTGCAACAACCGGGGTCTAAAATCTATAACCTTAATATAATTTTTTAGGGGTCTAACCTAGATTGCTTCATTTAATTTAATCATTTATATTAATATTATATTGATTTATCATGCAATTTTGGGTTTTAAAGTAAAGTAAAGAAGAATTAATGTTTTTTATCACAGAATTTTGAAATAAACTTCTAAACTTTGTATTCATCGTTTTGTTCCGAGCTATCTCAATTTCAAAATCAAGACTACAGCTATGCTGTTTTTCTTTACGGCGCCAATCTTACAAACAAATAGTTTCTAAAACGATTTGATTATAACACCCTCTATTAATCTGACCTGACTACTAAAAACTTCTAACTTTAGATGTTTTAAAGATTACATCTTCAGTTTCTACAATTGAATTTCTATAATAATTAGATTCAGCCGCTAATTTTAAAATATCAAGTAAGCTCTATTATATTACAGACGGTATAATTGTTCATGATTTTACTGTCTATCATCTATAGTCTAGTCTAGTCTAGTCTGGTCTGGTCTGGTCTGGTCTGGTCTATTTTAATAGATATTATATATTTAAGTTATGTATTATGTTTTAAGTAGCATCGAAACTACTCGTATTAATAAACGTTCTTGTATGAAAGTATGTTGTTTTATACTTACTCTGCTCCCTACGTTCTATCCTAAAAATGTATTCGTAGGCTCTAACCTCAAGCTACCAATTTCAATTTCCAAAAAACAAAACGCCGTATTGGAATCAAGTTGTCGATAAGCTTCGTCTACTGTATACCTTAAAACAGAGGGGTAGCAGTAGTTTAGAAAACTAGGATGAGATTATTTCAATTATTTCTGAGCTTAAAGAAGAAGGTATTATAGAATAAAAGATAATGGTTATACAAAATGTTACCCTCAAGTATACTTTTCTATTTTGTTGTTGTATATTTGTGTTAGAATATAAGTTGTCTAGTTTCAAATATGTATGTTAGAATATAAGTTAACTAGTTTCAATAAAAAGTAAAATATTTATCTGTTTTATTTCTCCAGGTTAAGTCTTCAAGGTTCTCATAACTAGAGATATTATAAGAGGAAATCACGTAAAGTTTCAAAGTTATAAAGACGTATTACAAACATATGACATATGTTATAGATAACCGCGTCCAGGACTTCTTTCTTACCCTCAAGTATACTTTTCTATTTTGTTGTTGTAACTATTTACATGTTAGAATATAAGTTAACTAGTTTCAATAAAAAGTAAAATATTTATCTGTTTTATTTCTCCAGGTTAAGTCTTCAAGGTTCTCATAACTAGAGATATTGTAAGAGGAAATCACGTAGAGTTTCAAAGTTATAAAGACGTATTACAAAAACATATGACATATGTTATAGATAGCCGCGTCCAGGACTTCTTTCTTACCCTCAAGTATACTTTTCTATTTTGTTGTTGTAACTATTTACATGTATGAGATAGTATTTAACATAATGTCCTTACATACTGGGTTACGATATAGAGGGATAATCATACGAGTTGCTGAAATGTATGATATATTGTAAAATAACGTTTAAATAAGAGTTTACTTTAGATGCTACGAATATCTATATGGTGTATAAACAATAAGAACGTATATGTAGAAATCGCTTACAATGGTAGTAGATATAACGAAAAGGGTTAAAATCTGTTCAAAATTACATTACGTCTAGAAAAGTAGAAAAATTGGGGTTAGAATTATTGAATATTTGCATTTTCACCATATGTCATAGGTTTAATTTTTTTTTTTATCTCTAATTTTATATAAGACGTTTTGTATAGATCAGGAGTCTCACGATAATTTATTGTCATATACTGCCTTTGAATATTCTAAAACAGATAAATGTTAGGAATTTTTAAATAACGAAATTTTTATTGAATCAGCTAAATAGATAGTGTACCTATAAGTGAAGCTGGTTAGCAGAGCTCAGCAGCTACATTAAGGTTTTCCCAAAACACTCTTCACTGTATGTTCCTTCACTAATCTAGCATTTAAGCTATACATATTATAGCATATCGATCGATATCATTCAAGTCTAGCTTACGTTTAGTAGCAATTTATTTTTATTTAATATATCATTCAGATATGTCGTCTTATGTGTTTAAATACGAAATATAAAACATGCCTAAAGCTATGTAAAGCTTAGGTTATGTAGGGTTAGCAAAAGATATGAAAATTGAATAATATATCCATATCGTAATACGAATAATACAGGCTCACCATTAGGTTTATGATAAACGACTGCAATTGTTTGAAAAGAAGAACGAGAAAGTACGAGAAACGTGATCAGTCGTGTAAATATTTAGGACGTGATAAAATAAAATTATTTTTTAATATTTTAATAATGTTTTATTTCAATGATATATAGTTATATTTTATAAGGAAATTGAAAAACATATTAAGAACATATTTTGATGTACTAATTACATATTAATTAAACATATATAGAAGTAAACAAGGGTTAGTTTAAACGATAAATTACATTATTAAATTTTCAAATCAAATCGTCAATTCGACACAACAGTACAAACTTTCATTGTAATGACTACAGATACATAGAGCGAGGTAAAGGATCTAAAGAACAGCATTCTAGTAACAGTTGACAAAGTAGAAGCTAACAATATGAATTTACTAAGGGAGGCAGAAGAAACGGGTGTCTTAGTAATCGACAATTCTAAAACTAACCTCTTAGTTAACATAGTATTTTATAAAATAATTAGATATAGTTATATTGACTATCTATTCTTTTAAACTGCTGTTATACTTACCATGTTTACTTTATAGTGGGGTATGTAGTACCATTATTAGTGTATACGAAATGTACTATTTTAATAGATATTATATATATATAAGTTATGTATTATGTTTTAAGTAGCGTCGAAACTACTCGTATCAATAAACGTTCTTGTATGAAAGTATGTTGTTTTGTACTTACTCTGCTCCCTACGTTCTGCCCTAAAAATGTATTCGTAGGCTCTAACCTAATCTAACCTAAATTATATTCGTATGCTCTAACCTGTGATGTAATAAAAACAATAAGGTTACAGATTATTATTAATCATAAGAGTTTACTATAGATACGTTGAATAACCTACAAGGGTATATAGTATATTATTACATATCTGCGTATTTCGAAGCTATTGAAAATGTATGATGTATTGTAAAATAACGTTTAAATATGGCGACGAACTTATTTCTTTTAAACTGACGATGTTTTATTTCTCCAGGTTAAGTCTTCAAGGTTCTCATAACTATAGATATTGTAAGAGGAAATCACGTATCCAGAAACAGCCGTGATCTAAGGTATTAAGTTCCTCTAGTACTTTCGTTCATTGTATTTAGACACAGATATGTCATATTGTTTACGGTAGGTAGGTATGTAGGGAGGGAACAAGAATTAAAGCAAATGTAGTAAATATTCATGTTTATATGGTAAGTTTGATAATTTAAAATGTACGGACATCGGTTCCGGGTTATACACTTAGGATGGAACCTACGATTCATTCTCGAGCATACATATTGCTCCGAGCGCTTACGATTATAACCGAGAACAACCGATTGAGCTGGTCGATCAGTATAAATAGGCTGGGGTAGTGTTCCTGTTCCTTCATTAGTCGAAATGGAGCTGCACGCTAACGACGTATGTAAGAATAATGACTCTGGTCGACAGGATTGCAACATACAGTGTCCGGTTTGCTTCAAGTCTTTCGCGAGGCCATTCACTTGCAAGAGACACGTAAAAACCATACACGATTCAAACAGAATCCAGTGTTCTAGCTGTGTCAAAACTTTTTCACGTCGTGACCACTTAAAAAGACATATTAAAAGCGTTCACGAATCAATCAAAGTCCGGTGTTCTAATTGCTTCAAATATCTTTCACGTATCGACAGCTATAAAAGGCATTTAAAAACGTACATAATAACGCAGATGTTGTAAAGACAGCTCTGGTAAAGGAAGCAAATGGACCTACTGATATCATTGAGACAGAAGAAGAAAAAGAAGAAGATGTGACTTCAACCATACATTTGGGTATTGATGAATGTGGTTCCTCGTTTACCAACTATGATAGTAACGAAGAGTTGAACAAGGAAAGGGCTTCCGGTACAGTTCCATTGAGTCAGTCGTCGGACTTTTATACGTATTAGTATTTCTGCGAGGGCATACGACGACTCAGAGACCCGTAGAACTACAACAGTCGTCATAGAAAACAACTTATAATCTATATTGTATTATGTTATGTATACTAAATAAATGTTTGTAAAATAACTTTATATGTTTTATTTATCACGCCCATACTCTGATTTCTTGTCTAACAGGGTGGACTCAGCCGTTTTTTTTTTGTTTCAAGACTGTTTCTAACCTAAGGATGTAAACAATAAGGTTACAGATTATTTTTAATCATAAGAGTTTACTATAGATACGTTGAATAACCTACAAGAGTATATAGTATATTATTACATATCTGCGTATTTCGAAGCTATTGAAAATGTATGATGTATTGTAAAATAACGTTTAAATATGGCGAAACACAAAAGGATGAGTAATGGTCATTACTTTTTAAATCAAATCGTGTTTCTCGATAATATTCCGATGGTGATAAGAAGCATTGTAAGCTTTTATCTGTTTCCTATAGAGCAATTTTGAATGTACCTTCTTCTTGTGGTAAAACTAATGTCTTGTTAGGTCTACTAACTAATGAAGACGAATTAAAATTTGAAAATATCTACCTATACGCCAAGTCTTTATTTCAACCTAAATATGGCGAAAACGATGATGTAATCACCCCTAATGATGTGAAACCTAATTCAGTATTCATTTTCGATGATATTATCTGTGACAAACAGGAAAAACTTAGATAATATTTTAGCATGAGTAGACATAAAGGATGTTGATTCATTTTATTTAGGTCAGACAAATGCAAAGATACCGAAACATCTGATTAGGGACAACGCTAACTTACTTATTCTCTTTAAGCAAGATGAATTGAATTTCAAACATGTGTATAACGCTCATATTTTAGGAGATGCAGGCTATGATGAACTTAAACATTTAAACGCATAGTATAATTATTTCTCAACGCTGAATATATATCGGTATTTTTCTAGTTTGATTAAATCCTATAAGTTATATTCATATCGCCCTCTAGACGTAATGTAATTTTGAACAAATGCTAGCCTTTTTTCGTTATATCTACTACCTTGGAAACAGTTTCTAAATATGTGTTCTTATTGTTTATACACCATATAGATATTCGTAGCATCTAAAGTAAACTCTTATTTAAACGTTATTTTATAATATATCATACATTTCAGCAGCTCGTATGATTACCCGTCTCTATCGTAACCCAGTATGTAAGGACATTATGTTAAATACTATCTCATACATGTAAATAAACACTTCTTTAAAGAGTTTGTTAGGTCACCTAATCTGTTATAATATTACTATGATGTTAGATCTCGTCGATTACAGTTTTACCATTAGGACATACTTAGCATACATGTTAACACAAGGGTGAGTAATTGTCATTTAAAACAATAATTTATGCCTCTTTTAAGATGATAATCTCTTAACAAATTATTTAGAAAATCTAAATTCCTTTCAGTCATTCGTAAGAACGTTTGTTTATTTATACGAAAGCATCTAAAGTAAACTCTTATTTAAACGTTATTTTATAATATATCATACATTTCAACAGATCGTATGATTACCCGTCTCTATCGTAACCCAGTATGTAAGGACATTATGTTAAATACTATCTCATACATGTAAATAAACATTTCTTTAAAGAGTTTGTTAGGTCACCTAATCTCTTATATAATATTACTATGATATTAGATCTCGTTGATTACAGTTTTACCATTAGGACATACTTAGCATACGGGTTAACACAAGGGTGAGTAATTGTTATTTAAAACAATAATTTATGCCGCTTTTAAGATGATAATCTCTTAACAAATTATTTAGAAAATCTAAATTCCTTTCAGTCAGTCATTCGTAAGAACGTTTGTTTATTTATGGTTTGAAAGCAGTTTTAAAGAATGTCGAAACATGGCTAATTAGTTTGTACGTATTTTCATGCAAAACATTTAGTTTGAAAGTTATTTCTTAAACAGTTTTAGCTATAGATAATGTTTTTGAATTTTAAAAATAATGCTTCACAGTGTTCTATATTCTTAAGAAGATTCACTTGAATAAAATTTTATGAAATCATAACGACCCTAATTGTTTCCTTTCAAACTAAATGTTTATGCCGTATATTTAAACAGGTCTAATGCACCAGAGCTAATCCGACAGTTGATTGACAGTAGCTTAAGAGTTACTTTTGTATAGTTGAAAATAATTTTTTTTATTATTACGTTTCTACATATTAAATTATTTTCACAGAATTACATGATGACCTGAAGATAAATATCAAATAGGACTGATTTATTTTAAAATAAATTTATGAGAGAGAGAGAGATGAGAGATGGCAAATAATATATAAAAATGAGATGTACAGAATGAGATATCAGTTATGTAAATGAGAGAGGAGATACACTAATGATACCATGAGAAATCATATATGTAAATGAGAGAGGAGATATGTAATTGTTACCGTGAATTAATTTAATTAGATCAATTAATTTAATTCGCGCATTTAATTCGCGCATTTAATGATGTAACTGTCAAATAATCATATAGATTAATTATGCTTAATATGAATTTTAGTTCGTATAAGATTAACGGTGACGCGTATCTATTTAATATTTTTAGGAAGGACAGAAGTGTAACTGATACAGGTAAAACTAGAAATGGTGGCACTTTAATAGCAGTACTTAAAAGTTTCAAAGCTAAATACATTGATGTAACTGACAATAGATCTGAAGAACTGTGGGTCTCAATTGAAATTGCTCACATAAAGAAACTATTTTGTTGTGTTTATATTCCGCCTTCATCTTCAGCAGATATATATCAAATGCACTCTGACGCGGTTGAACGTGCCTCGCAGATGTACAGTGATTACAGCATTACTATTGCTGGTGATTACAATCTACCTAAAATTAAATGGTCTAATGACTCCCTAGGGGTACTTTCCGTAGGTCATGAACCTGCAGCTGAATCTGTGATAGAAACATTTCCTTATTTAAACTTGTTTCAATTAAATACCATTTTAAATGTAAATGGTGTTATGCTTGATCTCATATTTAGTGATAATAGCAATGATTATGTATCTTGTGCAAGTGATATTCTAATTGATTGCGATAGGCATCATCCCGCACTAGTTGTTGATATGAAATGTGATATTGTCAATCGAAATTTAGAGTACGAAGATGAAATCTTTGATTTTAATAAATGTAACTATAATGCTATTACTAATTTTTTATTAGACGTTCATTGGGATGATATTTTTATTAACAATATCGATGATGATGTTGCTAAATTTTATAATGTGTTACATTATATTTTCGAATTATATGTTCCTAAAATTAAAATTAAGAGCAGATATAAATTTCCCATTTGGTTCAGTGCTGAATTAAAACATTTTATCATACAAAAGAAAATCGCCCACAAAACATTTAAATCTACGAAAAACCCTAATGATTATTTAGCTTTTAGTCAACTAAGAGCATTATGTAAGGAGTTAGCTAGCGATTGTTACAAAATATATATACATAAAATTGAAAATGAAGTTAGGGTAGATCCAAAGACCTTTTGGAAATATATTCACTCTAAAAACAAAGATACTGAGATTCCCTTATCTATGACATACGGGGATGAGACTGCGTCAGATGGCTTAGAGATTGCTAATCTTTTTGCAAGTTATTTTTCCTCTGTTTATTCTACATCAAATAAATCAAACTCCAACATGCTTTTTAATGAACCGTTAGCTGCACTTAACATTATGTGTTTTAATATCTCTATATCTACAATTTTGGATAAACTTGATAACATCGATATCAGAAAAGGACCTGGTCCCGATATGATACCACCTTTATTTATAAAAAAATGTGCGTTTGCACTTTCTCGACCACTTTGGTTACTTTTTAATAAATCTTTAAGTTTAGGCGTGTTTCCTAAAATATGGAAAACTTCCTTTATCACTCCAATATTTAAAAATAATGGGAAAAGATACCTAGTACAGAACTATCGGCCAGTCTCATTACTTTCACAATTTCCAAAGGTGTTTGAATCTATTGTTACAGATTTTTTGACATATTCATTTAAAAACATTATTACTACTAAGCAACATGGCTTCACAAAAGGTAGGTCAATTACCACCAACCTTCTTTTATATGAACATGCTTTGTCGGAGGCATTGGAGAAAGGCAATTCTGTGGATTCAATATACACTGACTTCTCTAAGGCCTTCGATAAAGTTGATCATGGCATTTTAATAGACAAATTGTCCAGTTATGGTATAAGTGGAACCATGTTAAATTGGTTATACTCTTATCTTATCAGTAGATCTCAAATAGTTAAAATTAAATCGTTTTATTCCGATCCTATCTGTGTAACCTCTGGTGTGCCTCAGGGAGGTCATCTTGCTCCTCTTCTTTTCAATATTTTCATTAATGACGTAGTACACTGTTTTCATCATAGTCGTATTCTACTTTACGCTGATGATTTAAAAATATTCAAGTCCATTAATTCATTAACTTCTTCAGAAGAATTGCAGGCTGATCTTGAGAGATTTTCCAGGTGGTGCAATAGCAATAGATTACAACTTAATATAACCAAATGTAAGTACATTCAGTTTACCCGTAAACTTAATCCTCTGAGTAATACATATTACATAGGTAATTCTGTTATCCAACAGGTTAATGTAATTTGTGATTTAGGTATCACATTTGATCAAAAATTAACTTTTGTTAATCATATTGAGCATTGTTGCAACAAAGCTTTAAAAATGCTAGGATTTATTAAACGTAACACTAAGGATTTCAGCAATATTGACACAATTAAAATATTATACACATCTCTAGTACGGTCTCATTTGGAGAATAGTACCTCTGTATGGTCTCCTTATTTCACTGTTCATGTGAATAAAATTGAAAGAGTTCAGCACAAATTTTTGAAAAATATTGCTTTTAGATTGTTTATTCCTTATGAATCTGTTGACTATGCAATGTTGTTAAAAAAACTTAATCTTGATACATTAAATAATAGACGCTTAAATTCTGATAAACTGTTTGTTTTCAATCTAGTCAATAATGTTGTTGATTGTCCAGATTTATTGTATTTATTTAATTTTTATGTACCGCCTAGGCCTTTGAGGGAGGTGTGCACATTTAGGCTAGAACAACACCGCACTCTTTATGGCAAATTTTCTGCAGTTAATAGGCTCATGGCACAAGTTAATATGCTAAACGTAGATGTATTTAACACCTCTCTAATTAAACTTAAACGAACTTTTAAATGTTAAAATTAAGTAATTATTTATTTTTATTTTTATACCTACATATTTTTATTTATACAAATTATAATTGTTAAATTAATTGTTGAACTATTAAATCTTCTGTAAGTTGTTAAATTGTTAAATGTTTTGTAAATTGTTAGATCTTGTGTAAACTGGGGAATCCGTTAAATAAATAAATAAATAAATACAACTTTTACAGTCTTTTAATAGATTACCTCGTTGGTGTAGTGGATGCATTGGCTGACTACCATTCGACCGGTCCCCGGTTCAAATCCTGTTGGCTCCATTGGTTTTTTATAAAAAATATAGCGGGTTGCCTATCAACAGGCGCATAGAAATCTACTATACCAATCATATGACGTCACCGATAGATGGCAGTAGTAGTACTAAAAATTTGAATCTAAGGGCGGGAAATCCTAGATGACAAATTGAAAATGACAGATACAAAATGGCAGATATGTTCGCGCATGCATATGAGAAATGATATATGTAAATGAGAGAGGAGATATGTAATTGATACCGTGAATTAATTTAATTAGATCAATTAATTTAATTCGCCCATGCATATGAGAAATCATATATGTAAATGAGAGAGGAGATATGTAATTGATACCGTGAATTAATTTAATTAGATCAATTAATTTAATTCGCCCATGCATATGAGAAATCATATATGTAAATGAGAGAGGAGATATGTAATTGATACCGTGAATTAATTTAATTAGATCAATTAATTTAATTCGCGCATTTAATTCGCGCATTTAATTCGCGCTCGCGCATTTAATTAGACCACGCCTCATTTGAATATTAATTAGATCGCGGGTCATTTGCATAAAAGGAGAGGGGATGCGCCCAACTGTCGCAATACCTACTTATCAGGAAGATTATAATCACCGATTACGCAGAACGTATGAGAGGGATACGATAATAATAGCTCTTCTAATAACGCTGTATGATTATGGTAAGCAATAATTTCAGAAGCTGGAGGAAAATATACTGCTCCTAATGTAATAAATTTACCATTTATATTTAGAGAAACCCAAAGTTCTGCTCTATCTAATACGTTTAATTGTAATTGCGTGGCAGAAATCGTCTTATGAATTGCGATTAACACACCCCCACCCCTGGATTTCCCTGATATTTCCACGCTCCTATCTTTTCTGAAAACCATGTACCTACTATCAAAGCACTCATTAGAGTAAATATCTTCAGTCAACCAGGTTACTGATAATATAATTACTGGGTAATTTTCGCACAAAACATTATTATAAAGATCATTTAGCTTTGTTCTCAAACCACGTACATTTTGATAATATATCGCTAGGGTTTTACAGGAGTTGTCTGAGTCACTTGAAAATTTCGCTTTTCTAATTTTTTCTCATAATATTTTCTAACACCTACGCCACTGGACCAGAAAGATGAATCCAATAATTCATTTGATTCAGAAATGTTAGCAGCATTATTGGAAACAGTTGCAGCAGGTGCGGTACCGATAATCAGTGTATTTTTCCGTCGATTGTGATTAAACGAATCTTGTTTAGATTTATTTGCATTTTTATTATTTGCCTTAAGAATTTCAGCAAATGATGTTTGCTTTGGAAAAGACAAAGAGTTGTCTGTAATTTCAATTGGTTTATTAACGGCTGTCGACCGCTGCTTATTATTTTTTGAAATAGATGATTTATCAGTTAATTCAGTATCTCTCGTAAGTAATTTAACTAAATCAACATTACTTTCTCTCAAATTAGTAATCTCATTCTGAAGATCAGTAATTTGATCTTGTAAATGTTTTGTTTCTTGTCGTACAATAGATTTTAACATATCAGCAAATACACAGCTTTTAAGGAATGTTATCACTTCATTGTTAATACTCACATTTTGTGAAAATTGAATCTCTTCATTTTGAATAGTAGAATCATTTTGCACATTTTTATCAACATAATTGCAACATTCAACTTGATCATTATTGATAACTTTTATACTTAATCGTTCAACACACTTTGGATGAAAAACAGTTCCACAATTAACACATTTAGGTCCATTAACTGCTCTAATTTTGCAGTATAAACAAACACGACCTTTCTCATTCGGCGCCATCTTCGAATATTCGAATTAATATGAGAATTAATCAGGGCTGTTACATTTTTATATGCCTCCTTTAAAATGGCCAAAGCTTGCATATACCCCAATAGCATGAAAGTTTTCAGCAAATTTGCCTTTCGCTCAACTTTCATTTACGAACATGAATTTGCGTTAGCAATTTTGTAGCAAACTTATTTTCGTTTGTCCCGACAAAGATGCGCGCGACGAAGGTAGTTGCGTTTTGTCCACGCTGTAAACGGGCACTAGTGCTTGCTAGTTCGCCATTTTACATTGTGATTTTGAGTGGTTATCGTTATCTGGTGAAACGTGAAAACTAAATTGGAAACAAATGGAGCAACCATTCTCAATTAATTTCGTAAGTACGGAATATTCTATTAGTTACCTAGTTAATATTATTTGTGCTTGAACGTAGTATTATTATTATTAGGTCTATCTTGTTAAATTGATATTTTATAAATCTTATTGAATTCTTTCGTCCATGTGCACAGCATTAGTATACTTATACATTACTACTATATCAAAGTAAGTAAAAAAATACAAGTCATTACGATTTTGTGTTTCAAACAAGACGAGCAAACAGTCGAGGTGGAGGTAATGGATGATACGCGGATGATAACAACAAATGATATTCTATCATATTTTCTATAAATATACGATTTATAAATAAATTTTTTCTGTTTATTTTTACTATAAGCGTTTTCCCATACTCGTAACAATACTACATTTTTCGTAATATTATAAACTAAAAAAAATTCAAAAGCAAGTTTACTACAAATTTTCAGGTAAGTAAATATTTGTAACAAATTTTATTTTCATGATTTGCTGAAAGTTTGTAGGGACAAATTTTTTGCAAATATTTTGAACAAATTGGTTGCAAGTTTGTCAAGGGGAAACTTCAATCTTTTCCGAAAATTTTATGCAAATATTCATGTTTGCAAAGACAAGTTTTCCGCAAATCTTTTGGTTTTCAAAGGCAAATTTTTGAAAGTGTGCTGCAATTTTTATTTGCTATGTGGGTAAGAGTCATTTGTTAATGACAAATTGCTTATCAAGTTAAATGCTTCTCCTTGGAGATGGCTTTTTAAATGATACAGCTTTTCTACAGGTTTTAATTTACTATTGCTGCCAATGACAGCTTCAAACATATCCATAAATGGCTTGAATTTACTGATGTCTTTTCCATCAAAATTAGGAATTTTTATATCTGGTAAAGTAATATTTGGAAAGTCATTTGAAATGTCACTTGCCTCATTTACTAACTGTACCGTTATCTTTTCATCACATTTTCGGACAAAATTATCAATAAATGCCAACAAGTCATAGTAAATATTTGAAATTTCATCATTTTTGGACTCACTCAAGGCCTGACTGGCGTTTAAACAAATGGCTTTCTAGTGCAGTTTTTGTATTTGTTCAAAATATTCACTAAGACTTGTCTTTCTGACCAACAATTGGTCTTTTAACACATCTGATGGAGCATCTTAATGATGTTCCTTTATGAACCTTTCAATTCTTTCTATTTGATTAATATATTTTTTGTACGACCATGCTATTTCGGATTGTTTACCATACTTGGTTTTAGAACAGTAGGTTATATTTACTGGTTGCTAAGCAAAAACGCGTCGGTAAGTAATTACTTACCGTTCAGTTCTGTCAAAACAGAACGGTAAGTAAATTATATGTAATTTATAAAATAAATGCATGATCTTTAGATGTCTCTTTCGCGAGAAATCATTTATTTTCTAAATAATTGGACTATTTAAAAAAATGTATGTTGTTTATTTAAATTTGTTCAGGCCTCTTCAATATCCCAATTATATTCGTTTTCAGATTCACTCATTCTCATGAGTTTGACAAATATCGTGACATTAAAAAATAATAGTAATTACAAACGTATCCATGGTAACGACAAAACCTACTTAATGTTTGGTGGATATATATACAGGGCAAAAATAAATTATCTTAAATCTATTTTTTTCGGGGATATTTCCTTAGTTAATACCTTTGTATTCATAATGGTCGTACAAAAAATAGTTTAAGCATCTCAAACAGTAAGGAGTTGACCGATCTCCTCCAATATTGGCGACTGAGCGAAGCGAAGCGAGTCCAACATTGTCGTCGATCGGTAAACTGTCCTTAGTGTTTTTGATACTTAATATACTATATTAATTTTTATTTTTAATGCTAGCTCTTCACTATCTTTGCTTTCTTTTGGAGGCATTTGAATGTCAATGTATTTTTACTAATATAAGCAAATAAAATAACCTAGTTCTAGTACATACATAGGTAATTAGACAACAAAAAATACCTTTTTGTACGACCCTGCTATTTCGGATTGTTTACCAAACTTGGTTTTAGAACAGTAGGTTATGTTTACTGGTTACTAAGCAACAACGCGTCGGTAAGTAATTACTTACCGTTCAGTTCTGTCAAAAACAGAACGGTAAGTAAATTATATGTAATTTATAAAATAAATGCATCAGCTTTAGATGTCTCTTTCGTGAAAAATCATTGTTTTCTAAATAATTATTGAACTATTTAAAAAAATTTATGTTTTTATTTAAATTTGCTGTGAAAAAATACCCAATAAATAATAATAACAACTATCTATTTATTTATGTTGAAACTACAAAAATATCGTGACATTCAAAAATAAAATTACAAACGTATCCATGGTAACGACAAAACCTACTTAATGGTTGGTGGATATACAGAGCAAAAATAAATTATCTTGAATCTATTTTTTTACCATCTTTGGGATATTTCCTTAGTTAATACATTTGTATTCATAATGGTCGTACAAAAAATAGTATAAGCATCTCAAACAGTAAGGGTTTACCGATCTCCTCCAATATTGGCGACCTCGCTTCGCTCAGTCGCCAAACATTGTCGTCGATCGGTAAACTGTCCTTACTGTTCTCGATACTTAATATACTATTTTGTACGACCATGCTATTTCGGATTGTTTACCATACTTGGTTTTAGAACAGTAGGTTATATTTACTGGTTGCTAAGCAAAAACGCGTCGGTAAGTAATTACTTACCGTTCAGTTCTGTCAAAAACAGAACGGTAAGTAAATTATATGTAATTTATAAAATAAATGCATGATCTTTAGATGTTTCTTTCGCGAGAAATCATTTATTTTCTAAATTATTGGACTATTTAAAAAATGTATGTTGTTTATTTAAATTTGCTCAGGCCTCTTCAATATCCCAATTATAGTCGTTTTCAGATTCACTCATTCTCACGAGTTTGACAAATATCGTGACATTCAAAAATAACAGTAATTACAAACGTATCCATGGTAACGACAAAACCTACTTAATGTTTGGTGGATATACAGGGCAAAAATAAATTATCTTAAATCTATTTTTTTCGGGGATATTTCCTTAGTTAATACCTTTGTATTCATAATGATCGTACAAAAAATAGTATAAGCATCTCAAACAGTAAGGAGTTTACCGATCTCCTCCAATATTGGCGGCTTAGCGAAGCGAATTGTCGTCGATCGGTAAACTGTCCTTACTGTTCTTGATACTTAATATACTATATGACATTTGTCAGATATTGCGTTTGACAGTGGATTTTACATCACTTAACGCATCATCTTCATCAGTAAATATAAATAAAAACCACAAATCTTCAACAAAGGTCGATATTGAAGGTAGCTTTGCAAGGTTTTAGACTTCTATCTACTTTCTACTACTAACTTGTACGAATCCAATAGTAGATCCTTCCAAAATGAAGATGAGCCTATTTGTTTCTCCTTAAAATTATGCTTGCATGACTTACTGCATTGAATATTTGCTGCAAGTGGGTTCACTGTCCTCTTGTTGCAATTAACTTTAATACCGATACTGTTTCTTACACCAATCTATAAACAATACAATACCTTATAAACGGTTTTTTAGAAAATTAAATTTTGTGGCCCTTAGAGAATTTGGTGGGCAGTTTACGATCGAGCGGCGTCTTCTGGCCTTGCTCTGCTAATTTTTGATAAATTTCTTAGGCGACAGTCTCACTAAGCCACCGTCAACCACCCACCGCCACCAACTAAAATTAAAACATACATTAATCAATGGCGCTGGTCCCACTAAGCCACTGTTAGCCACCTACTACCATCAAACGGTGACCACCAGTTTGAAATTTCTGACGTGTTCGAATTTTGGTGGTTGGTGGTCAGCGGTGGTTGACAATGCGCACGCGCTAGTGGACATGATGAAAATAGACACCAGAATTTAAATTTCCTGTTTATATTTAGGTTTTTTGTTTTTGGTAATTGGTAGTGAAAACTTTGCAAAACAAAGTTGCTCTTCGTTTGTTTATAAGCTGGGACACTAATTATTATTTATTGATAAAATTCTCCCAAATGCTCCCTGTAAAGAAATATTTTCCATACCCACACATTTCGTGATTTTTTATGTTTTATTTCATTTCGTATTTCAAACCATTGTTTATATACTACAATTAGTAAAATAAAGTATAACTTGATCTCCGTTGTCAATGACACCGGAGTTCAAGACGTTCTTGATCTCCGTTGTTGCTGGCAACGTAAAAATCATTTGATGTTGCATAACAGCCACACGTGATATGCTGCTTTTTATCTCCTTGGTTACGCGTATGATGACACAGACAAGGCAACTTGCTTCATTATACAATAAATTCGGATGAATTTTAAAAAGGAGAAATTAGGATTGAAATACGAAATAAAGTAAAACAACTTATGCAATACGGAGATCAAGCTTCTTTAAATCCTCGAAAATGTTATAACGCCTCGGCTGGCGCCTCGGCGTTATAATACATCGTCTCGGATTTAAAGTATCGCTTGATCTCCTAATTACATAATATATATTATTCCACATGTACCATAGCAGCACATGGTTATAACTTTCTCGCTATCTGATTCATTTGACAATATCATATTTTTGCAATAATTTGGTTTATTTCTTTAAATACAACGCGACAATAGTAAACAAATAATGTACATAACCTCATTTAATAGGAAATAATAGCAGCGCTTGCTACGTTGGCAATATGTCTATTTCAAAGATAAACATAAAACAAGCGCGAAATTTAAAATTTTACATGATATTGGTGGTCACTACTTGCTTCAGTGGGACCGCACGGAATTATTTTAATTGGTGGTGGTTGATGGTAGTTGGTGGTGGTGGGTGCTAGTGGCTGCAGTGAGACTGCGGCCTTAGAGACGACGATTTTTGTCGGAGGGAATTTTTTATTTAAACATCCATTTCACAACTTGCTAAGTATTGAATTCCACTGATAAAATCTGGCTTCGATCTGGACCAGCATGTAACGTACACAACGTCTTAATAAAGAATTAAATGGACTGTATAATTTTATTTTAACACTGTTACAAGTTGTGGAAGCAAAATATAAAGCTTTTTTTATAAATTACATATTATGAAAATAACAACTGTCAACACAATGTTTTTTAGATTGCTAGATCCCAGATAGATGAAATCACGACCTCCTTGATTTCGACGTTTGACGTCTTTATACGACCAGTGCAAATTTTAAAAATATCATTATGCACATGTTCTCCGCATGGCGCTGGCTACCGGGGGATTGGAGATCAGAACCGCGCCAGTAATTTGAAATTGTTTGAAAATGAACTAAAATTTTTGCACTTTTGACAGTTAACATACTTCAAATAAATTACAATTTATGGCATCGGCAATAGTTATTTTAAGAAAAAGCATTTTTTTATGAAAAGCATTTATTTTTCAGAGTTTGAGTACTTTTATAGAAAGAGGTTTAATGTACCGTGGCGATCCAGATATGTTATCGGTGCGTGTTTTGGCAAGGTTAGTTAATACTGGTTTTAGAAGTTTACTTAGAATTATACTACAAAGGTCATTGTTGTGAATCTTACAGATGAAGAATTTTGAAGTAGTTAGTGGGTCAAGAAGATCAGTTAATGTACTGCCAGGATTGCATTCTTGAGGTAAATATTGAAATACATTTAAAACCAGCTCTGTTAACTGGTTTATTAATAATATGAAGTTTTTACTAGAATATTTCAAGCATCCACGATCTTGTAAACTGATCAGACCTAGTAACGGATTTGAGGAGGAATTGGTCCATACAGAATTTAGACCAACTTCACATTCGATTCTTTCCTCTATAGTTCGTGATACATAACCTGCCAAGAAAGCTGTTGAAGCTGATATAATCCCATAAGGTAAATTCGTTGAAAGATTTTTTAGTTCAACTACTAACTCTTTAGTTTCTTCATGTAGTGGAACGATAAAGGAGGACACCACATGTTCGCTATCTATAATTCGTCCGATGTTGCTGCTGTAGTCACATTCAGCAAAGACGTTAGCTGATGTTGATGTTTTAATTAATCCACATTGAACTATTCTTTTAATGGCACTTTCAGCAGTCTGTGCATCTATGGCATCTTGCGAACCACCTTTTAAACGAACGTCGCTAAACATGGATTCAATTGCATCCGAACTAAAACAGCGTGTTAACACATAATAAAAACCAACATCTTTAAGAAGATATGTAATGCATTCTGTAGTGCTTTTCGCAGTGAATTCTAGTGCTTCTGCAGTTTCTCCTTTGTTAACCCTTGCATGCCACTGTTTTTCGAACGCTCCTGTATTGAATCAATGTATCCTGGAAATGTATCTCTTAACCAAACCAACCTCTCATCGTTTATGTTGATGTACGGTGCACATTTTTCATCAAGCTGATTAATGTGTTTTGTTTTATTACTTACAAATGTAACTGGAAAAAGGTGTACATTATCTCCATAAATGTAACCGTTGCCTTTGCTCGGGAAAAATCATAACAAGAATTTGCATACTTTTGTAAATATTCTAAAGCAGCAGTTACATATTTAGAATTTCAATTACAGCTTAACTATTCATGGATTATGTTATTAATTATCCACAAGATTGGGAGTAGAAATGAAAGCACACGATGTTCAAAGCAAAGGAATAGTTCCATATGCAGGCAATCTTTCTTTCATAATCGGTACATCATCAGGAGTGTTCGAAAAACTTGTCTAAAAAGTGTTATGTTAATAAAAGCTATTTTTTAAATACGTTTTCGGACTTACTGTATGTAATGAAGGCACCGAATTACATTTTAATAACTTTCGACCAGAAGATCTGTCTGTATAGCAACTGTTTTCAAAGTGTAGAATACAGATAACAGCACTTTCGGGTATTTTTGTATCTGTAATAAATTAAAATTATATGTTAACTATGCTGCCTCTTTCTACTGTACATGCACTAAATTACATATACTTTATAAAATGTATAATAAAATGTATATAATAAAATAAATGAACATTTTATTAAAGTACGTAATTTTTTAATTCTACCAGGAGGAATACATAAACGAAATTTGTGGAAACTTTTTGCAGTTTTATAATTTCTGCATGTTACCACATAGCATTTTTTATGAGTTGACATTTTTCAGTAAAACTACTACTGCTCTTAAACTATTCTTATTCCACAAATTTATGAAACGAAATCAAACGCACTAAATTCATGATAAAGTAGAATAAAACAGAAAAGTCAGATATTTGTCAACAACCTTCAAAAAAGTCCGGGCTTTATTTTGAACGCACTCGTTGAATGTGTGAACGCATCGACTTACATCGAACCGTCGAACGCGTCCATTCCCCCGGTACGCAGCGCCAAGCGGAGAACGCCGAAAACTGGCAAATGATCAGGCCGTATAAGACGTCAAACGAAACGTCAAATCAAGGAAGTCGAGGATGAAATAAATTAGAGCATTTGTATTTTAGGCCAGTAAAATTAGACCCGTTTTGGACCGTTGGTGGAAATAAATGTTGGAAAGCGGGAGATTGTTTCGATAGCTTCGTTTGAGGTCAACCTAGGTTTGCACGGTCCCTCGACTCCAGCTTCCCTGAGGGCATCAAAAGAACCACGAAATGTTCGGACCTTTTTTAGTTTTTCGCTTATAACTCCAAAGCGGTGGTTTCCAAGAAAAACTTTACTATTACAAGATTTTTTCGTTGACCGTTTGTTAATGTCAATATTAATGAATGATTTTTTCTAAAAAAGGATGTATTAATGGACGTCATTAATACACTCTTTTTTATTAAGTAACTGTTTTGTGAAAAAAGGATGCATTAATGGACCTCATTAATACACTCTTTTTCATTAATAAACCCGTTTGTGATTTTGACGTTTTGATGATGTTTTACTTTGGGCAACCAGATATACGCACAAGTTTGTATTATTTCGGTATTATTTGAAATTTTCTATCTTAAAATCGAAGAATTTTACGGTCAACGAAAAACTGTTGTAATCAATTCGTTTGTTAATGAGCAACTAATGATCTCAACTATTAAAGGCACTCACTCCCTATCGCTCGTTCGTGCTTTAAACAGTTTCGATCATTAATCGCTTTCATTAACAAACTAATTTATTAAATAACTATAAAGAGCATTAAATTCTGCGTCGGGTGAGTATGCAACACTTTAAATTCGGTCCAGTGGTATGGTTGAAATCGACGGCCGAGACAGACGAGAGAAACGACAATTTTACAAATTTTCAATTTTCCGTCAGACGTCCAGAAGGTTTCCGTATAAAAAAACCCGTTGGACTCATTCTGATTGTTAATATAAGTCGAAAAATACCTAAGCTTTGATATTATAAAGGTTGCCGGATTAACCTAATGGCCATTTTTTGTCATTCCGCATCATAGCAATTAGAATCAATTCATATGAAGTAGTGCAGTACTGGTCACTCGATCATTTCGAAAAAAGATAATTTTTTGTGTTATCACCTCTAAGTATTAGTAGATCAAAACCACTGTCATTTTATTTGTATTCCATTTGATTGAAATATGGCAGCCATATTTGTTTCTTGGTGCACAACGTTGCTTGCAGTTGTTTTGGATGTAAACGTAACTCTTGATATCTGAAGAACGGTTGATCCTAGAGACCTGCGGTAAAAATGATTTTATTGCTCACATGTCGGGCTACATTTTTTAATCATAAATATAATATTGATATGACGTATCATAACGAGAACTTCAAAGCCCATAAATACCAAAATAGTAAAATTTCTGATTTAAAATATTTTATACATAAACTATCTCTAACCGTGTACATTTAAATAGAAAATCCGCTTTAAGACTTCATTTTTATCTGGATATATGAAATATGTCCCCATAAAAGCGGTAATTTTTGTAAAGACTTTAATCTTCGGGATTAAATCACACCCATAAGTAAGCGTCTTACAAAAATTATGTGTAGATTTAAAAATGTAGTCCGGCAATATAAAAAATGAAAAAGTTCAAACTTTCATCAACTTTCAAGTTCACTTCTTTTCAAAATGGCGGAAGTATTAATTAATTAAATGCGCGAATTAAATACGCGAATTAAATTAATTGATCTAATTAAATTAATTCACGGTATCATTTACATATCTCCTCTCTCATTTACATATATAATTTCTCATATGCATGCGCGAACATATCTGCCATTTTGTATCTGTCATTTTCAATTTGTCATCTAGGATTTCCCGCCCTTAGATTTAAATTTTTAGTACTACTACTGCCATCTATCGGTGACGTCATATGATCGGTATAGTAGATTCCTCTCTCTCGCTCTCACTTGTCACTTCCAACTTGTCAATGTTTCCCGCTGAAAGATTTGAATTCACTCTGAAGTCGGTATAGTAGATTTCTATGCACCTGTTGATAGGCAACCCGCTATATTTTTTTATAAAAAACCAATGGAGCTAACAAGGTTTGAACCGGGGACCGCTCGAATGGTAGTCAGCCAATGCATCCACTACACCAACGAGGTAATCTATTAAAAGACTGTAAAAGTTGTATTTATTAAATAGATACGCGTCAGCGCTAATCTTATACGAACTAAAATTCATATTAAGCATAATTAATCTATATGATTATTTCGACGAACAACGTTTTAAAATAACGCAAAGAAATCTTAATCCTAACAAAATAATAAACGGACTTAAAATTCCTAGAGCTCGTAACAATGAATCATTACACTAGAATGTTAAATGTTGCGCAAAAATTTATATGGATGCTCGAATTAATCAATTTACATATCTCATCCCCCATTTACATATATCATTTATCATATGCATGTCCGAATTAAATTAATTCACGGTATCTTTTACATATCTCATCCCCCATTTACATATATCATTTATCATATGCATGCCCAAATTAAATTAATTTACGGTATCATTTACATATCTCATCCCCCATTTACATATATCATTTATCATATGTATGCCCGAATTAAATTAATTCACGGTATCATTTACATATCTCATCCCCCATTTACATATATCATTTATCATATGCATGCCCGAATTAAATTAATTCACGGTATCATTTACATATCTCATCCCCCCCATTTACATATATCATTTATCATATACATGCCCGAATTAAATTAATTTACGGTATCATTTAAATATCTCATCCCCCATTTACATAACTGATATCTCATTCTGTACATCTCATTTTATATATTATTTGTCATCTCTCTCTCATAAATTTATTTTAAAATAAATCAGTCCTATTTGATATTTATCTATAGGTCGTCATGTAATTCTGCGAAAACAATTTAATATGTAGAAATGTAATAATAATAAAAATTTATTTTCAACTATTCAAAGTAACTCTAAAGCTACTGTCAATTACCTGTCGGATTAGCTCTGATGCATTAGACCTGTTTAAATATACGCCATAAACATTTAGTTTGAAAGAAAAGAATTAGGGTCGTTATGATTTCATAAAATTTTATTTAAATGAAACGTTTAAGAATATAGAATACTGTAGAGCATTATTTTTAAAATTCAAAAAACATTATCTATAGCTAAGACTGGTTAAGAAATAACTTTCAAACTAAATGTTTTTTTGCATGAAAATACGTACAAACTAATTAGTCATGTTTCGACATTCTTTAAAACTGCTTTCAAACCATAAATAAACAAACGTTCTTACGAATGACTGACTGAAAGGAATTTAGATTTTCTAAATAATTTGTTAAGAGATCATCATCATCTTAAAAGCGACATAAATTATTGTTTTAAATGACAATTACTCACCCTTGTGTTAACCCATATGCTAAGTATGTCCTAATGGTAAAACTGTAATCGACGAGATCTAATATCATAGTAATATTATAACAGATTAGGTGACCTAACAAACTCTTTAAAGAAATGTTTATTTACATGTATGAGATAGTATTTAACAGAATGTCCTTACATACAGGGTTACGATAGAGACGGGTAATCATACGAGCTGCTGAAATGTATGATATATTATAAAATAACGTTTAAATAAGAGTTTACTTTAGATGCTACGAATACCTATATGGTGTATAAACAATAAGAACACATATTTAGAAACAGTTTACAAGGTAGTAGATATAACGAAAAAGGCTAGCATTTGTTCAAAATTACATTACGTCTAGAGGGCGATATGAATATAACTTATAGGATTTAATCTAACTAGACAAATATCGATATATATCCAGCGTTGAGAAATAATTATACTATGCGTTTAAATGTTTAAGTTCATCATAGCCTGCATCTCCTAAAATATGAGCGTTATACACATGTTTGAAATTCAATTCATCTTGCTTAAAGAGAATAAGTAAGTTAGCGTTGTCCCTAATCAAATGTTTCGGTATCTTTGCATATGTCTGACCTAAATAAAATGAATCAACATCCTTTATGTCTACTCATGCTAAAATATTCTCTAAGTTTTTCCTGTTTGTCACAGATAATAGCATCGAAAATGAATACTGAATTAGGTTTCACATCATTAGGGGTGATTACATCATCGTTTTCGCCATATTTAGGTAGAAATAAAGACTTGGCGTATAGGTAGATATTTTCAAATTTTAATTCGTTTTCATTAGTTAGTAGACCTAACAAGACATTAGTTTTACCACAAGAAGAAGGTACACTCAAAATTGCTCTATAGGAAACAGATAAAAGCTTACATTGCTTCTTATCACCATCGGAATATTATCGAGAAACACGATCGTCTAAGTTAAAATTATTGATTTAAAAAGTAATGACCATTACTCATCCTTTGTGTTTCGCCATATTTAAACGTTATTTTACAATACATCATACATTTTCAATAGCTTCGAAATACGCAGATATGTAATAATATACTATATACTCTTGTAGGTTATTCAACGTATCTATAGTAAACTCTTATGATTAAAAATAATCTGTAACCTTATTGTTTTTTATTACATCACCGGTTAGAGCATACGAATATAATTCAGGTTAGATTAGGTTAGAGCCTACAAATACATTTTTAGGGCAGAACGTAGGGAGCAGAGTAAGTACAAAACAACATACTTTCATACAAGAACGTTTATTGATACGAGTAGTTTCGACGCTAGTTAAAAACATAATACATAACTTATATATATATATAATATCTATTAAATAGTACATTTCGTATACACTAATAATGGTACTACATACTCGACTATAAAGTAAACATGGTAGGTATAACAACAGTTTAAAAGAATAGATAGTAAATATAACTATATCTAATTATTTTATATAATACTATGTTAACTAAGAGGTTATATACAGAATATATACGCCTGTATTCGACCTCTAGAGGGTTCATAAGACTACACTAGACCAGACCAGGCCAGACTAGACCAGACCAGACCAGACCAGACCAGACCAGACCAGACCAGACCAGACCAGACCAGTCCAGACTAGACCAGACCAGACCAGACCAGACCAGACCAGACCAGACCAGACCAGACCAGACCAGACCAGACCAGATCAGACCAGACCAGACCAGACTAGACTAGACTATAGATGATAGACAGTAAAATCATGAACAATTATACCGCCTGTAAAATAATAGAGCTTATAATATAATATATATAATAGAGATATATAATATAGAATATTATCGAGAAACATGATCGTCTAAGTTAAATATATTTAGCGACTTCTTTTGCTTAATAATTTTCATTATGGTATATGTATATGTCTAGTCACAGTTTCAGCAAACGCATTGTATTCTATCAACGAATCATGTAATTATCAAAAATTCGTAACGGTTATGCATAGGTTTAATACCATCAATAGCTCATTTAAAGGAAATGTTAGATTTTTAACAGTTTATGAACATTAATCAAAGACTATTCTATAATGATGTATTATTTATTTATAAACGTTACATAGTATAGTAGCTAAATACATGACTGAGTGAAAAAGTTACTTTTATTAATGATGACTATTGAATTCGATCTGTCACTAGCTTAACCTTTTAATTTCCACTTTTGACCAAATTATAGTTGATCTGATCAAATATTGCTTACAAATCGGATCTCTAATCTAATGTCTACAGTAGAATCCTTAAAACTCTCTATGAAGTTTTAGAATTGTCGATTACTAAGACACCCGTTTCTTCTGCCTCCTTTAGTAAATTCATATTGTTAGCTTCTACTTTGTCAACTGTTACTAGAATGCTGTTCTTTAGATCCTTTACCTCGCTCTATGTATCTGTAGTCATTACAATGAAAGTTTGTACAGTTGTGTCGAATTGACGATTTGATTTGAAAATTTAATAATGTAATTTATCGTTTAAACTAACCCTTGTTTATTTCTATATATGTTTAATTAATATGTAATTAGTACATCAAAATATGTTCTTAATATGTTTTTCAATTTCCTTATAAAATATAACTATATATCATTGAAATAAAACATTATTAAAATATTAAAAATAATTTTATTTTATCACATCCTAAATATTTACACGATTGATCGCGTTTCTCGTCAGCTTCTTTTCAAACAATTGCAATCGTTTATCATAAACCTAATGGTGAGCTTGTATTATTCGTATTACGATATGGATATATTATTCAATTTTCATGTCTTTTGCTAACCCTACATAACTTAAGCTTTACATAGATTTAGACATGTTTTATATTTCGTATTTAGACACATAGCACGACATATCTGAATGATATATCTATCTCGACTAATGAAGGAACCTGAAAATACCCAGTCTATTTATACTGTTCGACCAGAGCAAACGGTTGTTCTATCCTACGTTGAGAAAATAATTATACTATGTAAGCATAGATACGTTACATATGATTGCGAGCCTGAGTATAAGCATAAACCCTATACTACAGATTTTTATCCTTTTTTCATTATATCTACTACAGACGAGGTGAAGAATAGGTACATTTAACATACGTATGCTACAATTATCTAATTTATAGTTTCTAGACGTAATGTAATTTTGAACAGATTTTAACCCTTTTCGTTATATCTACTACCCTTGTAAGCGATTTCTACATATACGTTCTTATTGTTTATACACCATATAGATATTCGTAGCATCTAAAGTAAACTCTTATTTAAACGTTATTTTACAATATATCATACATTTCAGCAACTCGTATGATTATCCCTCTCTATCGTAACCCAGTATGTAAAGACATTATGTTAAATACTATCTCATACATGTAAATAGTTACAACAACAAAATAGAAAAGTATACTTGAGGGTGAGAAAGAAGTCCCGGACGCGGCTATCTATAACATATGTCATATGTTTTGTAATACGTCTTTATAACTTTGAAACTCTACGTGATTTCCTCTTACAATATCTCTAGTTATGAGAACCTTGAAGACTTAACCTGGAAAAATAAAACAGATAAATATTTTACTTTTTATTGAAACTAGTTAACTTATATTCTAACATACAAATATACAACAACAAAATAGAAAAGTATACTTGAGGGTAAGAAAGAAGTCCTGGACGCGGCTATCTATAACATATGTCATATGTTTTGTAATACGTCTTTATAACTTTGAAACTTTACGTGATTTCCTCTTACAATATCTCTAGTTATGAGAACCTTGAAGACTTAACCTGAAGAAATAAAACAGATAAATATTTTACTTTTTATTGAAACTAGTTAACTTATATTCTAACATACATATTTGAAACTAGACAACTTATATTCTAACATACAAATATACAACAACAAAATAGAAAAGTATACTTGAGGGTAACATTTTGTATAACCATTATCTTTTATTCTATAATACCTTCTTCTTTAAGCTCAGAAATAATTGAAATAATCTCATCCTAGTTTTCTAAACTACTGCTACCCTTCTGTTTTAAGGTATACAGTAGACGATGCCTATCGACAACTTGATTCCAATACGGCGTTTTGTTTTTGGAATTTGAAATTGGTAGCTTGAGGTTAGAGCCTACGAATACATTTTTAGGACAGAACGTAGGGAGCAGAGTAAGTACAAAACAACATACTTTAATACAAGAACGTTTATTGATACGAGTAGTTTCGATGCTACTTAAAACATAATACATAACTTAAATATATAATATCTATTAAAATAGACCAGACCAGACTAGACTAGACTAGACTATAGATGATAGACAGTAAAATCATGAACAATTATACCGTCTGTAATATAATAGAGCTTACTTGATATTTTAAAATTAGTGGCTGAATCTAATTATTACAGAAATTCAATTGTAGAAACTGAAGATGTAATCTTTAAAACATCTAAAGTTAGAAGTTTTTAGTAGTCAGGTCAGATTAATAGAGGGTGTTATAATCAAATCGTTTTAGAAACTATTTGTTTGTAAGATTGGCGCCGTAAAGAAAAACAGCATAGCTGTAGTCTTGATTTTGAAATTGAGATAGCTCGGAACAAAACGATGAATACAAAGTTTAGAAGTTTATTTCAAAAATCTGTGATAAAAAACATTAATTCTTCTTCTTTTACTTTACTTTAGAACCCAAAATTGCATGATAAATCAATATAATATTAATATAAATGATTAAATTAAATGAAGCAATCTAGGTTAGACCCACAAAAAAAAAATTATATTAAGGTTATAGATTTTAGACTCCGGTTGTTGCAAAGATTCAAGAATCTCTATTAAGATTAGTTCATAAAGCATTTATTAGGTTAGAGCATGTAGCTACTTACAAAAAATCTCTATTAAGATTAGTTCATAAAATATTTATTAGGTTAGACCATTGTAGCTACTTACAAAATCGTCATTAACATTCGAAAAACTTACATATAATATTAGTAGGGTTACAGTCTCGGAATATATTTTAGGTTAGATTTAGTTCGCGCGCGACCTAAATCTAACCTAAAATATATTCCGAGACTGTAACCCTACTAATATTATATGTAAGTTTTTCGAATGTTAATGACGATTTTGTAAGTAGCTACAATGGTCTAACCTAATAAATATTTTATGAACTAATCTTAATAGAGATTTTTTGTAAGTAGCTACATGCTCTAACCTAATAAATGCTTTATGAACTAATCTTAATAGAGATTCTTGAATCTTTGCAACAACCGGAGTCTAAAATCTATAACCTTAATATAATTTTTTTTTTTGGGGGTCTAACCTAGATTGCTTCATTTAATTTAATCATTTATATTAATATTATATTGATTTATCATGCAATTTTGGGTTCTAAAGTAAAGTAAAAGAAGAAGAATTAATGTTTTTTATCACAGATTTTTGAAATAAACTTCTAAACTTTGTATTCATCGTTTTGTTCCGAGCTATCTCAATTTCAAAATCAAGACTACAGCTATGCTGTTTTTCTTTACGGCGCCAATCTTACAAACAAATAGTTTCTAAAACGATTTGATTATAACACCCTCTATTAATCTGACCTGACTACTAAAAACTTCTAACTTTAGATGTTTTAAAGATTACATCTTCAGTTTCTACAATTGAATTTCTGTAATAATTAGATTCAGCCACTAATTTTAAAATATCAAGTAAGCTCTATTATATTACAGACGGTATAATTGTTCATGATTTTACTGTCTATCATCTATAGTCTAGTCTGGTCTGGTCTATTTTAATAGATATTATATATTTAAGTTATGTATTATGTTTTAAGTAGCATCGAAACTACTCGTATCAATAAACGTTCTTGTATTAAAGTATGTTGTTTTGTACTTACTCTGCTCCCTACGTTCTGTCCTAAAAATGTATTCGTAGGCTCTAACCTCAAGCTACCAATTTCAAATTCCAAAAACAAAACGCCGTATTGGAATCAAGTTGTCGATAGGCATCGTCTACTGTATACCTTAAAACAGAAGGGTAGCAGTAGTTTAGAAAACTAGGATGAGATTATTTCAATTATTTCTGAGCTTAAAGAAGAAGGTATTATAGAATAAAAGATAATGGTTATACAAAATGTTACCCTCAAGTATACTTTTCTATTTTGTTGTTGTATATTTGTATGTTAGAATATAAGTTGTCTAGTTTCAAATATGTATGTTAGAATATAAGTTAACTAGTTTCAATAAAAAGTAAAATATTTATCTGTTTTATTTCTTCAGGTTAAGTCTTCAAGGTTCTCATAACTAGAGATATTGTAAGAGGAAATCACGTAAAGTTTCAAAGTTATAAAGACGTATTACAAAACATATGACATATGTTATAGATAGCCGCGTCCAGGACTTCTTTCTTACCCTCAAGTATACTTTTCTATTTTGTTGTTGTATATTTGTATGTTAGAATATAAGTTAACTAGTTTCAATAAAAAGTAAAATATTTATCTGTTTTATTTTTCCAGGTTAAGTCTTCAAGGTTCTCATAACTAGAGATATTGTAAGAGGAAATCACGTAGAGTTTCAAAGTTATAAAGACGTATTACAAAACATATGACATATGTTATAGATAGCCGCGTCCGGGACTTCTTTCTCACCCTCAAGTATACTTTTCTATTTTGTTGTTGTAACTATTTACATGTATGAGATAGTATTTAACATAATGTCTTTACATACTGGGTTACGATAGAGAGGGATAATCATACGAGTTGCTGAAATGTATGATATATTGTAAAATAACGTTTAAATAAGAGTTTACTTTAGATGCTACGAATATCTATATGGTGTATAAACAATAAGAACGTATATGTAGAAATCGCTTACAAGGGTAGTAGATATAACGAAAAGGGTTAAAATCTGTTCAAAATTACATTACGTCTAGAAACTATAAATTAGATAATTGTAGCATACGTATGTTAAATGTACCTATTCTTCACCTCGTCTGTAGTAGATATAATGAAAAAAGGATAAAAATCTGTAGTATAGGGTTTATGCTTATACTCAGGCTCGCAATCATATGTAACGTATCTATGCTTACATAGTATAATTATTTTCTCAACGTAGGATAGAACAACCGTTTGCTCTGGTCGAACAGTATAAATAGACTGGGTATTTTCAGGTTCCTTCATTAGTCGAGATAGATATATCATTCAGATATGTCGTGCTATGTGTCTAAATACGAAATATAAAACATGTCTAAATCTATGTAAAGCTTAAGTTATGTAGGGTTAGCAAAAGACATGAAAATTGAATAATATATCCATATCGTAATACGAATAATACAAGCTCACCATTAGGTTTATGATAAACGATTGCAATTGTTTGAAAAGAAGCTGACGAGAAACGCGATCAATCGTGTAAATATTTAGGATGTGATAAAATAAAATTATTTTTAATATTTTAATAATGTTTTATTTCAATGATATATAGTTATATTTTATAAGGAAATTGAAAAACATATTAAGAACATATTTTGATGTACTAATTACATATTAATTAAACATATATAGAAATAAACAAGGGTTAGTTTAAACGATAAATTACATTATTAAATTTTCAAATCAAATCGTCAATTCGACACAACTGTACAAACTTTCATTGTAATGACTACAGATACATAGAGCGAGGTAAAGGATCTAAAGAACAGCATTCTAGTAACAGTTGACAAAGTAGAAGCTAACAATATGAATTTACTAAAGGAGGCAGAAGAAACGGGTGTCTTAGTAATCGACAATTCTAAAACTTCATAGAGAGTTTTAAGGATTCTACTGTAGACATTAGATTAGAGATCCGATTTGTAAGCAATATTTGATCAGATCAACTATAATTTGGTCAAAAGTGGAAATTAAAAGGTTAAGCTAGTGACAGATCGAATTCAATAGTCATCATTAATAAAAGTAACTTTTTCACTCAGTCATGTATTTAGCTACTATACTATGTAACGTTTATAAATAAATAATACATCATTATAGAATAGTCTTTGATTAATGTTCATAAACTGTTAAAAATCTAACATTTCCTTTAAATGAGCTATTGATGGTATTAAACCTATGCATAACCGTTACGAATTTTTGATAATTACATGATTCGTTGATAGAATACAATGCGTTTGCTGAAACTGTGACTAGACATATACATATACCATAATGAAAATTATTAAGCAAAAGAAGTCGCTAAATATATTTAACTTAGACGATCATGTTTCTCGATAATATTCTATATTATATATCTCTATTATATATATTATATTATAAGCTCTATTATTTTACAGGCGGTATAATTGTTCATGATTTTACTGTCTATCATCTATAGTCTAGTCTAGTCTGGTCTGGTCTGGTCTGATCTGGTCTGGTCTGGTCTGGTCTGGTCTGGTCTGGTCTGGTCTGGTCTGGTCTGGTCTGGTCTGGTCTAGTCTGGCCTGGTCTGGTCTGGTCTGGTCTGGTCTGGTCTGGTCTGGTCTGGTCTGGTCTGGTCTGGTCTAGTCTGGCCTGGTCTGGTCTAGTGTAGTCTTATGAACCCTCTAGAGGTCGAATACAGGCGTATATATTCTGTATATAACCTCTTAGTTAACATAGTATTATATAAAATAATTAGATATAGTTATATTTACTATCTATTCTTTTAAACTGTTGTTATACCTACCATGTTTACTTTATAGTCGAGTATGTAGTACCATTATTAGTGTATACGAAATGTACTATTTAATAGATATTATATATATATATAAGTTATGTATTATGTTTTTAACTAGCGTCGAAACTACTCGTATCAATAAACGTTCTTGTATGAAAGTATGTTGTTTTGTACTTACTCTGCTCCCTACGTTCTGCCCTAAAAATGTATTTGTAGGCTCTAACCTAATCTAACCTGAATTATATTCGTATGCTCTAACCGGTGATGTAATAAAAAACAATAAGGTTACAGATTATTTTTAATCATAAGAGTTTACTATAGATACGTTGAATAACCTACAAGAGTATATAGTATATTATTACATATCTGCGTATTTCGAAGCTATTGAAAATGTATGATGTATTGTAAAATAACGTTTAAATATGGCGAAACACAAAGGATGAGTAATGGTCATTACTTTTTAAATCAATAATTTTAACTTAGACGATCGTGTTTCTCGATAATATTCCGATGGTGATAAGAAGCAATGTAAGCTTTTATCTGTTTCCTATAGAGCAATTTTGAGTGTACCTTCTTCTTGTGGTAAAACTAATGTCTTGTTAGGTCTACTAACTAATGAAAACGAATTAAAATTTGAAAATATCTACCTATACGCCAAGTCTTTATTTCTACCTAAATATGGCGAAAACGATGATGTAATCACCCCTAATGATGTGAAACCTAATTCAGTATTCATTTTCGATGCTATTATCTGTGACAAACAGGAAAAACTTAGAGAATATTTTAGCATGAGTAGACATAAAGGATGTTGATTCATTTTATTTAGGTCAGACATATGCAAAGATACCGAAACATTTGATTAGGGACAACGCTAACTTACTTATTCTCTTTAAGCAAGATGAATTGAATTTCAAACATGTGTATAACGCTCATATTTTAGGAGATGCAGGCTATGATGAACTTAAACATTTAAACGCATAGTATAATTATTTCTCAACGCTGGATATATATCGATATTTGTCTAGTTAGATTAAATCCTATAAGTTATATTCATATCGCCCTCTAGACGTAATGTAATTTTGAACAAATGCTAGCCTTTTTCGTTATATCTACTACCTTGTAAACTGTTTCTAAATATGTGTTCTTATTGTTTATACACCATATAGGTATTCGTAGCATCTAAAGTAAACTCTTATTTAAACGTTATTTTATAATATATCATACATTTCAGCAGCTCGTATGATTACCCGTCTCTATCGTAACCCTGTATGTAAGGACATTCTGTTAAATACTATCTCATACATGTAAATAAACATTTCTTTAAAGAGTTTGTTAGGTCACCTAATCTGTTATAATATTACTATGATATTAGATCTCGTCGATTACAGTTTTACCATTAGGACATACTTAGCATATGGGTTAACACAAGGGTGAGTAATTGTCATTTAAAACAATAATTTATGTCGCTTTTAAGATGATGATGATCTCTTAACAAATTATTTAGAAAATCTAAATTCCTTTCAGTCAGTCATTCGTAAGAACGTTTGTTTATTTATGGTTTGAAAGCAGTTTTAAAGAATGTCGAAACATGACTAATTAGTTTGTACGTATTTTCATGCAAAAAAACATTTAGTTTGAAAGTTATTTCTTAACCAGTCTTAGCTATAGATAATGTTTTTTGAATTTTAAAAATAATGCTCTACAGTATTCTATATTCTTAAACGTTTCATTTAAATAAAATTTTATGAAATCATAACGACCCTAATTCTTTTCTTTCAAACTAAATGTTTATGGCGTATATTTAAACAGGTCTAATGCATCAGAGCTAATCCGACAGGTAATTGACAGTAGCTTTAGAGTTACTTTGAATAGTTGAAAATAAATTTTTATTATTATTACATTTCTACATATTAAATTGTTTTCGCAGAATTACATGACGACCTATAGATAAATATCAAATAGGACTGATTTATTTTAAAATAAATTTATGAGAGAGAGATGACAAATAATATATAAAATGAGATGTACAGAATGAGATATCAGTTATGTAAATGGGGGATGAGATATTTAAATGATACCGTAAATTAATTTAATTCGGGCATGTATATGATAAATGATATATGTAAATGGGGGGGATGAGATATGTAAATGATACCGTGAATTAATTTAATTCGGGCATGCATATGATAAATGATATATGTAAATGGGGGATGAGATATGTAAATGATACCGTGAATTAATTTAATTCGGGCATACATATGATAAATGATATATGTAAATGGGGGATGAGATATGTAAATGATACCGTAAATTAATTTAATTTGGGCATGCATATGATAAATGATATATGTAAATGGGGGATGAGATATGTAAAAGATACCGTGAATTAATTTAATTCGGACATGCATATGATAAATGATATATGTAAATGGGGGATGAGATATGTAAATTGATTAATTCGAGCATCCATATAAATTTTTGCGCAACATTTAACATTCTAGTGTAATGATTCATTGTTACGAGCTCTAGGAATTTTAAGTCCGTTTATTATTTTGTTAGGATTAAGATTTCTTTGCGTTATTTTAAAACGTTGTTAGTCGAAATAATCATATAGATTAATTATGCTTAATATGAATTTTAGTTCGTATAAGATTAGCGCTGACGCGTATCTATTTAATAAATACAACTTTTACAGTCTTTTAATAGATTACCTCGTTGGTGTAGTGGATGCATTGGCTGACTACCATTCGAGCGGTCCCCGGTTCAAACCTTGTTAGCTCCATTGGTTTTTTATAAAAAAATATAGCGGGTTGCCTATCAACAGGTGCATAGAAATCTACTATACCGACTTCAGAGTGAATTCAAATCTTTCAGCGGGAAACATTGACAAGTTGGAAGTGACAAGTGAGAGCGAGAGAGAGGAATCTACTATACCGATCATATGACGTCACCGATAGATGGCAGTAGTAGTACTAAAAATTTAAATCTAAGGGCGGGAAATCCTAGATGACAAATTGAAAATGACAGATACAAAATGGCAGATATGTTCGCGCATGCATATGAGAAATTATATATGTAAATGAGAGAGGAGATATGTAAATGATACCGTGAATTAATTTAATTAGATCAATTAATTTAATTCGCGTATTTAATTCGCGCATTTAATTAGATCGCGGGTCATTTGAATATTAATTAGATCGCGGGCCATTTGAATATTAATTAGATCGCGGGTTATTTGAATATAGTAGGCGTGTCATCCAAGATGGCGTCGACCAATCAGAAGCAAGGGGAGGAGCTACAGGAGTAGGGATAGCCAATCAGAGAGCAGCAGGCGTGGTCAAAAGTAGGAAGGGAAGGGGTCTGGCCAACTGTCGCAATACCTACTGGCGGAAAAAGCTCATATGTATTTGAGGTCGAAAACTTCAAGTTAAGCTTTTCTAGACCCCCCCTACATGCTGGAAGAAAAAAATCCCATGTACTTCCATTTTCCAAGTTAAGCCCGTTTTTCGTACAGTTTGACTGGACTAATAGTATTTATCAAGCCTTTCCTTGGTTTCGGTGATGGTTTTTTTACGCAAAAAATAATGCTTAATCAGCACACGAAATTCACTTTTTTCCATTTTCGTTTCAATGGTTGTCAAACACAAATTAAATGGCACAGCCTTCTCAAAATTTTATAGTAGTCTATTCATATATGGCAGTTGACGGGAGCATTGTTGCATTTAAAGTAACTGCGCGGGAAAATCAAAAAGTCACTGACTTATCAAACCACCCTCATTCATTCAAATAGGTCATTTGATAGATCATAGGTCATCAATCATTTTAATTCAAATAGATTGTGTCCGCTAATCTTGATAGTTAAGTCTAGGAAGTTGTGTTTCTAATGTAAAATTTATGTTTTGGTGGATACTATTAATATGAATTAAAAATTCATTCATAACCTCAAAAGGACTGTCAAAACAAGCTAAAATGTCATCAACATAACGAAACCAAAAGATAATGAGCCATATTTGCATTTCACTATTAAATTAACAACATGTTTAATTACCATGATGACCACTTCTAATCTCTTCCCATCTATTAAAAAACTTTAGTTAGAGACACCTTTAATCGTGGTTCGTAATACGGCCCAATGTGTTTAGAGAGGTTTAATTCAAATATTTGATCTTCTTACTTATCCTATTATTAAAAGAGAAATAATTTTGACTTATACAAAGGTCAAATAATTGAATTAACTCAAACCTTTTAACTAATTCTATATTACTATTAATCAAAAAACTATCTATAGTATGAGCAAAAAGTAACTCCATCAATGGTGCCTTTGGAATTTTGAACTGGTGTGTATTATAACACCAGAAAATTATACAAAATTCTTTGACAGTGGCAGTTGTTTTAATTTGATATAATTTTCTGGTGTTATAATACACATGCGTTCAAAATTCCAAATGCATCTATGATGGAGTTACTTTTTGTTCATACTATAATAAAGGGATACATCCTTGTGGTGGTATTCTGGAGAACATGTTGCAAATATCAAAACTAACAAGTTTTGAATGTGGTGGAAGATGTATGTTTTATAGCTTATCTACTAATTCTAATGAATTTCTAACAGAGTATTTCGATTTGTAACCTATCGTATTACTAATCTGGTTCAGGTTCTTGGATACTGAAACTTTTTACTAATCTTTATATTTATTTCATGATTATGGAGTCCCACAAAGCAATGCTAGAAACAATAAACAAAATTTATTATTGATATTAATTATTTTAGGATCTATGATGTCTTCACTTCCCACTTTACAATGAAGTAATTTGTGAACTCAAGGTGACTTATTTTAACCTTAAAAGATATCCAATCGTGGAGAAATGATTTCACTTCTTTAAAACAAAACACAAGTTCTGTTTTTATTTACACACTTTGATTACACATAAACCTACTGTCTTGAACTTATGATGTTTTCCTTCCACACAGCCTGCTCTCTGAAATATACAGGAACCGTCCTTGCATGGGAATCCGAAACTGTTCTCAGGATATGACGAACAGCTGATGCTAAAACTGCTTAGGTAAAAATTCACTGTTTAGCCCCTATCTTTTACTGCTTGATTTAGATAAAGTTCAATTTAATTTTCTTTAGTTGAACCAACTGGACACCCCTCCGATTTATGAAGCTCTTTCGTGCAGGATCACCCATTCGACGATCTCTCGTTTTCTGATAAGTAGTAATTTTTATTAATTTAAAATTAATTTTTACAGAGTTAAAAATTTTACATGTTACTCTTACTGTGTACAAAAATTAACTACTCGTATCTTTTTTACCTTAACTACCTTTAGAAACTGCCATTCTTTTAGATTGCTTTTTTTAATTTCTTACTGTTGTTTATTTTTAAATTACAAACTAGCCTCCTTAGTCATTATTCCTTTATGATTATTGTAAAATCCATTAAAACTATGCAAATGCATTAAGTCACTATTGAATTATTTTAACAAAGAGATTTGTTCTCTAGTAGCCATTGTCAAGTTTATTTCGGATTGTTATTGTAACCCAACATTATTTTATTTTATTGCCAGTAAGATGTTAAAATATTTTATTTACAACCATATTTGCAATATGCACATTTCTATCATTATAAAAACTTTGGAAAGTAAGCTATTGCTATAGCAACCGCAAAGTGGTTAACAATTTCCTTTACATTTCTGTAAAACTGACCAGTAAAATCTTAAAGTCAGTAAATGTCAACCTTTATTTGCAAGTAATTTAAAACAAGATGTTTTATCGGACTATATTTAGGTTGTTCTAAATGTATTTAAGGCTAAAAATATTTATTTTTCCTCATTTTATATTTAATAATTACGATGGAATTAATCAATTTCTAATTTTAAAATACTGAGAGAATACATTGCCATCTAGCGCCAAACAATGAAACCTTACTTAAAATGTCTTTTGATCGATAGATGGCTGATTGGAATTTATTGATAGTTTACAGAAAATTTATTTTAAAATTTATAATTATTTTTTTAGTTTGATTATAGTCTAATGATTTCGAATAAAATAGTACACATGTTTCGTTGGTAAAGTTTCCAAGCCTCGCAATATTGTTTAGTCTCGACGTACCACTTGGCTTGCATAGATATCCTTTACTAACTCAACGTGTAATATACTATTATTCCCAATTACATTGCAATATGTACAGGGTGGCCCACGCAAGATGATCCTGTACCTTATCTTGGAAACTGTAAGAGTTACAAAAAAATGTTAAAAATCAAAGTTTGTTGGTATGAAACAAATTTTAATTTTATAATAGTTTTGTATATACAGGGTGAGTCGTATTGCTGTGGCTACTATCAACTTTTTTATTTTTAATGGAACACCCTGTATATTTTTACTGTTTTTGATTCTACACTTTATTTTAAGTATGTTTGCCTAATGTATTTATCAAAAGTCTGCAGTTTCTGAGCAAACTCAGATTTTCTGTTATTTTTCCAAAAATCCAAGTTTTTTCAAAAAATAAATTTACATAGTGCAAGTTACATTTAAACGATTATAATAATACACAACGCTTATATATATATATATATATATATATATATATATATATATATATATATATATATATATATATATTGATGCCTGTTAAGCTGTCACCTCCGTCATACAGAGGAGACGGCCTGACTTCCGGGTATTCCCGTGGATATATTGCTAAAAATTTGTTATATTTGTGATGAGGGGAACCTCTAGAATCCGAATCTCAAGAAAGGGGAAATTATTTCCCTTGTTTTATTTTGTCATATATAGAGTATACAGAAGATACGAACCGACCTCCAAAATTTATATATAAGAAGATACTTATAGTTCGCTGTTACCTCCAGCAGCGCTGCCAAGTGTTCGGAGGTCAGACGATACCATCGTTATGTGCAGTTATATATACAGAGCGTTGACTCCACATTCCATAGATGCACATTTCATAAAACGGTTCTCTTGTGGGTCTCCAGATGTTGAAATCGGGTGGTTTAAATTGCTCGCCGAGGGCATTTTAGTGGCCAGATAACAAAAGAAAACAAGCGAGCATTCTCGATTTACTTATTTTTTATTTTTTGAGTTATAGGAAATTGTCGTTTTTGTATTTCTTATGAATTGTTATTAAAGATATTAAAAAGCCGTTTCGACACTATTAAAGCGTCTTTATGAGTAGCACTGACTAGTTGAATAAGGCTTTTCTAATTATAATAATTGATTTCTGGTTTACTTCATAAAGTTGTATTTTTTAAAGGAAAACTTTAGTAATTTGATTAGAAATACTTAGATCGGTTATATATTAGAAAGAAATTTCTTTCTATAATGAATTGAAAATATAACAAAACCAGAAAAAGGGAATTCTTTTGTTATTGCCAATAAAAGTCAATAAAATCGCAACCAGTACCAATATTGCGTATAATTAGTATAGCACATTTTTGAAATTTAGATGTATTAGACATAAATCAGTTATGTAACGTAGTATTTGTATAAATATGATATTCTACAAAGTTTCTTTTAATCTCGGGAATAACGGTTAAATTGAATATGCATTTCGATTGAAATAAAGGCAGATACTCTTTTAATTTTTACTAAACTCGATAAGAGTTTAATATAAACAAATTAAATATTGTGTTTTTTACAACAAATGCTTGTTGTTTCCGAAGTCACGCACGTATCATGTAGGACCATTGAATTTCCCGTGATTTGATTAACAAAAAGAGTTACCAACTTTATTAAGATTAAAACAAATCGAAACACAACAAATTAATCAACATTTTTATAGAATTTTTGCTTAAGACATTTTTTCCAGCATTTGTTGATCTAACGAAATACAGAATACGTATGTTACACTGTTATACCGGGTGATTTTTTAAATTTCTGATCTAGAAAGCCATGACATAATTTTAAAACAAAAGATGAGGAAAACGTAGGGCGTAGTTTGAATCGTTCGATTTGTCACAACTGTCAGATTTCAAAAATGTTGACATAAACATAACCTACTCCAGTGTTGTTCTCGCTTTTGCCGTCTTTTGTGCTTCACTGTTTCCTCGTGTTTTGAATTCCGTTTCGCCAGTTATTATCTCGGTTATTATCAAAAATCAGTCTTTTTCAAGACTAACCTTTCGTTTGTGATTGAACGCTTAGTTTTCAACGTTATTTTGGAGTGTTTTTCATCACAACAAAATGGTGTTCACACAGGAACAAAAAACATTTATGATCGAAGCTTACTTTCGTAATGGTCATCAAGTTAATGGTCAATGGGTGTATGAAGCCGGAGCATGTCTTCGGGAGTTGGTAAAAGCATGTTTCGCAAATGATCACTGTTTAAATATTTATCAATTTGTTTAATAAATGTAAAAGTAAGTAGTCAATTTGTCACATAAATGACATTTGGAATAGCAGTGTGATCAACGCTACGCCCTACGTTTCGGTGACCTTCGATACGGCGTAAAAATCACGACTTACTAGATCAGAAATTTAAAAAATCACCCGGTACATGTACCTACCTCTTGTAAATTTATGTTTTAACTTATGTTTTAAATAAAGCACTTACTAACGACAAAACATGTACGTTTTATGGAACGTGTACTTTAAGTCCACATTAAAGACAGGTTTAACTTAATGTAGTCTTTTTTGATAACATTGTATAAACCATAGATAAATAGTAGGTATATTGCGTTATCAGAATTAAAAGTGGCAGTTTATTTGACGCTTAATTATGTTAGCAATCGCGGCTCTCCATTTAAAACAAAATACCACTATAAGCTTTTGTTTGAAACAATGTTTATCAACCTTGGCACAACCTTAATATCCGAAAATGGCCCACTGCTAGACTAAAGTAGGGATGATAATTTGATACCAAGCTTGGTCTCAGACATGGAAAGATCAGAGTTACCCAATATTGGTTGTTATTGGCTAAAACCAATACGTTATGCAATGTTTTGGACAATAAATGACACCGATATCGCAGTAAAACTAAAGTTAGTCTTGGACCGATCTTGAATGTTAATGTAGTACCAAGGCTGGTAATTGAGAAACAAAGCAACTATCACACAATCCTTTTCCTTTAATGAATGCTAGTGCAAACAAGCAACGAAGTCTACCATTACTGTTTCGCCGTAACTGAATGCAAAGTCGATTTTTGTGTTGGATATAAAATGTTCATTAACAAAATAAATACGAAGAAATCGAAAATTCGTATAAATGATTAATGTCTTAGACTCTCAACACATATTGAGACCGTACAAACCTAACACTTTCATAGTGTACGTCTTCTTGTGCAAATACATATGTACAGTCGGTAAGTCAATATAGTTTACACTTTAGTCTTGCCAGTGTAAGTTTAAGTTCATAAAAATTCAGTAGGTTAGCAACCACTAATCCATCTTTACAATAAACCACATTTACAGAAATTTAGCAAAATATTATATGAATATTGACCCAACCTTAGCCGAAGGGTAAGAAACCAAGATTTTGAATTTTGAAGATTGCTAAAACTGGAGTTAGTTTAGCGAACCTAAGATTCAAAGTTGGCTAAGGTTTTGGGTGATAAGTATGTAACCGGCACTTGATATGTAGAGATTGACTAAAGGTAAGTACTCACAGCAGCGGATCCGCTGCTGTGAGTACTTAGCTTTAGACTAGCTAATGCAAATTAGCGAAATAGTATCTGATATTTGACTTAAGTATATTCTATGGGTAACTGGCATTGACCTAACGGGTGAAAATTGGCTGAAGCTTGGGCAAGTTGTAAGGAATCCTGATTCGGTTTCTGAACATTGGCACCGACTTGTACAACGTTTAGTGAACCGAAAATTAGTATCAGGTTGTTGATTAACTCTCGAGTGACAATTAAACAACCGAGACTCAGAATCTGAAAATTGCTTGAAACGTGGGTGGTTATCGGTGCGTCCAACACACCGCTGGAAATATAGCGCTGCAGCAGTTTTCACAGCCGTCTTAGATTTAACAATCACCCAAGCAATAATATTGTTTGAAGTACATCATCATTTTATACATATAAAACGCTTAAAAATAAATACATATTAAACATGAGTTAGAGAACCAAGATTCGATATCTGAAAATTCGCCTACACTTGGATCAATGTCGAGAAAACGACATTTGACTGTCCAGTATTCAGCCACGCTGGGGTTTATTCAAAGACCTTTGTTTTAATTTTTTTTCTTCTAATAAAAAATTGTTGGTATTGCTAGACTAAACTTCTAATCATAGAGAGGAGGCACTTTTACCCTAGTGGAAAAAAATAGTATGTTTTATTTGGATTTAAAGTGACTTTGTTTGTTGCTATTTACGAGCGATAAATAACTCCTCCTAAATAATAAATAAATAATAATCTTATCATGTGAACAACTCCGCTATAGGGTAAATACAAGTATTTTACTTAATTGGGCTCGATTCCTATAAGGAATCTAAATAGAATGACTTTAGGAGAGTTCACGCATCCTAGCTGCGATGTGCAAACGGGTTTTCCAAATCAACTATGTGAATTGTTTGACAATTACTTTAATTGTAATCATAATGCATCAATCCTAAATCCAAATATAAAATGCAGGGAAACAAGATTGGGCGATGAAAATTTTTCACCTATCTCTGCAAATGAGACTTGTCCTCAACTCTTCTTATTTCATTATGTCGAGCTGTTAACAAGTGTCCAGTCCTCATACTAAAGTCTTCCTTGATCAGTGGCGACATAGATCTGGAGCTCATGTCCATTTCCTTCGCCAACAAACGAATAGGATAGGATTTTAGTATAGGATTTTTTTTACGAATAGAATGCTATAAAAAGAAACATTTTTGATTTATAGTTATTTATGTTATAAATCCGGCAATGAAACTTTACAGAACGAGTTTGATCTCTGAAGGAAGACAGAAGTCGCGTCTGAAATCTTGAAACGATAACTAAGGAGAATCATTTACAGGACCTATAACGTTTTTTTTCATGTGTTGCAATTTTTCTCTTTGAACGAAAGTTCATTCATCTCCTGCTTTATAATAATCTAGTCATTCTATATAGTAGAGTAAATTTTTGCAAAAAACATGCCTAAGTTCTTATTTTTTACTATCTAAAGATAGAGACTTGAAATCTTCTGTAATGCCTTCAGTACTGGACCAGTATAAAATGTACTATGTTTAAAATGGGGGCACGCCCCCCCTAGTGGTTAAGACCCCCATTTTGTACCCTTAATTTAATAACGCAAACAAATTGAGCGAAATTTATGTTGGGAGGGTTCTTGGAGTCACTGATTATGAATCCAATGAGAAAATTGAAAAATTCAAAATGGCGGTCCTAAAATAACGGCCTTTGAGATTCAGAATGCGATTTACGCCGTTTCTATTGATTTTAGAGAAAAATTCATGTGATTTTGCAAAGGAATACACTATTTCGATTACCTTATTATGTAACCCCTTTGCTCTGCCCTAGTAGTAAAGTCAATTTTTGCATAAGTTCCTATTTTTTACTATCTAAAGATAGAGACTTGAGATCTTTTCTAATGCCTTCAGTACTGAACCAATATAAAATGTAATATGTTTAAAATGGCGGTTTTACCCCTCGGGGGGTTGATGAAACCCCCATTTTACACTCCCAATTTAATAACTCGGGAAGTTTTCCATTAACTTGAGTGAAATTCATTTTGGGGGGGTTTTGGTGTTCCTGATTATGAGTCCAATGAGAAAATTAAGAAATACAAAATGGCGAACTCAAAATGGCGGTATTTGAGATTGAAAATGCGATTTACGCCCGTTTCTATTGATTTTAGAGAAAAATCCAAAGAGTCAAAAAGTGTTTAGAATGTAATCTTGCATGGGAATACACTATTTTGGTTACCTTATTATGTAACCCCCTTCAATCAATCCTAGTGGGCTTCTCAGTAGGGGAGAGTGAAGGGGTTACATAATAAGGTAACCGGAATTATGTATTCTTATGCAGAATCACATTCTAAACACTTTCTGGCTTTTCTCATTTTTCTCTAAAATCAATAGGACCGGCGTAAATCGCATTTTCAATATAAAATACCGCCATTTTGAATTTTGTGATTTTCTTATTTGATTCATAATCAACGACCTCACAGCTCCCTCCAACATAGTTTTTGCTCAACTTGGTTGAAAACTTCCCGAGTTGTTAAATTGGGAGTTTAAAATGGGGATTTCAACCCCCCGAGGGGGCGTGTCCCTATCTTAAACATATTACATTTGATATTGGTCTAGTACTGAAGGCATTACAAAAGATTTCAAGTCTCTATCTTTAGATAGTAAAAAATAAGAACTTAATGCAGAAATTGACTCTACTACTAGGGCAGAGCGAAGGGGTTACTTAATAAGGTAACCAAAATAGCGTAGTCCTTCGCAAAATCACATTATAAACACTTTTTGATTCTTTGAATTTCTCTCTAGAATCAATAGAAATGGCGTAAATCGCATTCTCAATATGAAAGGCCGTTATTTTAGAGCCGCCATTTTGGGTCTGCTATTTGAATTTTTTAATTTTCTCATTGGATTCATAATCAGCGACCCCAAGAACACTCCCAACACAACTTTGCTCAATTTGGTTGCGTTATTAAATCAGGGGTACAAAATGGGGGTCTCAACCACCAGGGGGGCGTGCCCCCATATTAAACATATTACATTTTATATTGGTTCAGTACTAAAGGCATTAGAAAAGATTTCAAGTCTCTATCTTTAGATAGTAAAAAATACGAACTTAATGCAAAAATTGACTATACTAATAATAAAAATACGACACTTTATGTTAAACTGACGTTTGTTTAAGCCTTTCAGTACGTAAAGCTTCATGTCAAGATTAGGACGTAAGGTTTTATTTTCCGCTACAATATGGAATTTAATAGAAAATATGTTTTAGTTGTAATTATGTAAAAATATAAACAGTTAATATTTTTTATTTCATTTCGTATTTCAAACAATTCTTTATATACCACAATTAGTAATATAAAGTATATCTTGATCTCCGTTGTCAATGATACCGGAGTTCAAGACGTTCTTGATCTCCGTTGTTGTTGGCAACGTAAATAATTTAATGTTGCATTATAGCCACATGCATGCATGCATGCTGCTTTTTATCTCCTTAGTTACGCGTATGATGACACAGACAAGGCAACTTGCTTCTTTATACAATAAATTCGGATGGATTTTAAAAGGGAGAAATTAGGATTAAAATACGAAATAAAATAAAACAACTTATGCAATACGGAGATCAAGCTTCTTTAAATCCTCAAAGATGTTATAACGACTCGGCTGGCGCCTCGGCGTTAAAAATCTTCTTGGATTTAAAATATCGCTTGATCTCCTAATTACATAATATATATTACAAAATGAGTATTTAAGACTTATTCTTTCCTTCATCAAATGTAAACATAGTTAGAATGTCAATGAAAACTTTATTATCCGGGTAATTTGGTGAAATTTGCAAACTACATACCAAATGTTACATTATTTTGCTTAGTAAAATTATTTTTCTTTAAAAATTATATTAATTATTATATTAATTGTAATACTAAAAATATTGAAGATTTTAAAGATTTTAAATCTTTCTTTGTGGATGCGAGAATGAATATATCATATGTCATATGACAATTCCTAAAATAATAATCAAATAATAATAATCCAGTAAATCCGAAATGATCATTTTGTAAAAAGATGAATTTTTTATTTATACATAATTACGACTAAAACGTATTTCCTATTTAATTTTTTTCATATCTCAAAGAAAGTCGTTTTCAATTCAAAACTTTTTAAATGAAATAGAAATTATTATTTTATTGTTCTTAAGTATCATTAACTATTTAAAAATGACGTACAATTCAAGAGATCCCTTAAATTTTCTGAGTAGTTTACAAATATTTATTTAAATGCTGCTACTATACCCAAAAAGTGTCTGTAAAAATTCAGGTAGCGTGAAATGGCCGAAACTACGCCAGAGGTACTGGTTTCGATGGAATTCTATATACCTGAGTGGTTTAGGTCTTGTACACAACGTCGCCAATGTGTGGAGCCTGCAACGTACCGTACATGATACAAAAAACAACATATACAGGCGGAGGTGACATCGTATTGGCAATTATACAACTAACAGCGACGGCAACGCCAGCGATCTACAGCCGAACTAAAAATTAAATTTGTGAGTATAAGTATGACGTTATCACCTCCAGACAAAAATTTGAATTTAGGCTTCTAACACCATCTATATGCTTATACAGTCGAAAAAAGGGCAAAACGTTGTCACCTCCGAAAACGGAGGTCACAACGTTATATATGAAGTGACAACGTACCCTGGGTATCTACTTTGGAGGTGACAAGGTACCCATTATCAATATATATATATATATATATATATATATATATATATATATATATATATATATATAATATATATATATATATATATATATATATATATATATATATATAATATATATATATATATATATATATATATATATATATATATATATATATATATATATATATAATCTAAATCCGCGATTCTGCATAAATTTATTACTGAATAGTATACAGGGTGTTCAATCTGATATACCAAAGGTATAAATCTTTGAACAGGGAAATATCACACTAACACGCTAACAGAACATATATAAATGAGTTGGTAGGGAACCAAAAACGAAAGCATAAAATTTAAATATACATTTGAAAAAATGAGGTTTTCCTGTTCAAAGATTTATACTTTTGGTCAGTTTCCAAGTTATCATCGTTTTTTCCAGGTTCTCTCGATATTTTCCTTGCTATTTTGGATGGGAGAATCTTCAGCGTTACAGAAGCAGCTCTGTATATTGGCTAATCATGTTTTTTAACTATTTTCAGTTACTTTTGATTTCAATGAGTATCGGTATTTAACTATCTATTTAACCACTACCATTTGTCCGATTTTCTTTTGGAACAGAATAAGTTCATTTCAAAATTATAGACTTCGGACTAGGTTATGATTTTACAGTTTTCTAACAGTGCAGTCCAACTTTCATTATTAGTTGTCATCTAAAAAAATATTAGGATTATACTGATTTAAGATGTGTGTTAGAACAGCGGCAGATAAGAATAAAATACTACAGTAAAACATAAACTAGTGAACGATTATAATATATCTTCGACGTAACCTCCCTGCATTGCTATGTATATTGGATGACCATGGCGGTGACAAATACCGATACTCATTGAAATCGATAGTAACTGATAATAGTCAATCTAGTTCTTAACCAAAAAATGATTAGCCAATAGATAGAGCTGCTTCTGTAACGCTGAAAATCTTCCCATCCAAATTAGCAGGAAAAATATCGAAAAAACAGGAAAACGCTGATAACTTTGAAACTGTTCACTTTTAGAACATATTACATGCGTCGGTAGGGAATCAAAAACTAAATCACATAAAATTTAAATATACAGGGTGTCCCATTTGAAAAAAGTGATATTTCCCTGTTCAAAGATTTATACCTTTGGTATATCAGATTGAACTATACTATTTAGTAATAAATTAAGCAGAAACGCGGATTTAGATATATATATATATATATATATATATATATATATATATATATATATATATATATATATATATATATATATATATATATAAGCGTCGTGTATTATTATAATCGTTTAAATGTAACTTGCACTATGTAAATTTATTTCTTGAAAAAACTTGATTTTTGAAAAAATAACAGAAAAACTAAGTTTGCTCAGAAACTGTCCAGACTTTTGATATATACATTAAGCAAACATACTTAAAATAAAGTGTAGAATCAAAAACAGTAAAAATATACAGGGTGTTCCATTAAAAATAAAAAAGTTGGTAGTAGCCACAGCAATATGACTCACCGTGTATATACAAAACTATTATAAAATTAAAATTTGTTTCACACCAACCAACTTTGATATTTAACATTTTTTCGTAACTCTTACAGTTTCCAAGATAAGGAACAGGATCATCTTGCGTGGGCCACCCTGTTCATTTATATCATTGTAAAAACCTTGGAAAGTAAGCTATTGCTGTAGCAACAGCTATTACTGTTTATTTTGATTATTTAATAAGTCTAATAATTGTGAATAAAATAGTATACATGTTTCGTTGGAGACCAATAGAAAGTTCCCAAGCCTCGTGATATTGTTTAGTCTCGACCACGACCTTCTAGATTTCACGAGACGAAGTCTCTTATCCGGCCTGGGCACTTTCACGATTTCCCATATAAACTTTGTTTCTAAGAAAACGCAAAATTTCGCCGTTTTGGCGCTAGCTGACACGCTGATGTTTATTTGTCACTTGAAGATATATAGGTTAGATAACCCTTACAAATGTCAAGCATTGCATGTTTACGTAAATATTTTGCGAATTAATTAAATCAATTTATATAATTAAATTAATTATGTTATTAAAATTAATTTACAAGTTCAATAACATTATTGAAATTACAATTTTATAACTTCCCGTGAGCTGGATTTAAGATATAGAGATAGTGAGCAGTAAGTACATTATCTGTTCACGTTTTTGCAATGTTTCTGTTTGCCAAACAAGGTTTTAGCAATTTTTAAAGAATTATATTACTAAGTTCCTGCTTGTGGTCGTGGCAAACCAAAATCTGTGCAAAAGCAATTGGAGTTAGAAATACCTAGTGATGTTAGAATATTAGACGGATTACATTCTCCAGGTAAATGTTCTACAATATGTATTACAAGTTCGATTATTTGGTTGATTAAAAGTGTAAATCTTCTAGTGGAGTATTTTAAGGCACCTCTGTTTTGAAGATTTACAAATCCTATCAGTGAATTTGAACACGTTCTTCAGTTTTTTTGCAATGTATCCTGCCAGAAGGGCTACAGATGCTGAAAGAATTCGCAATCGAGATGCATAGATAAGGTTTGGAGTTCTTTTATTAATGCTGTTATATTTTTAGGAAGTTCGATGTAGAAAGTGACTCTTTCAGGTATCTGTAATTGTTGATCTGTCGAAATAAAGAAGTATATATTATTTTGCTGTTGAGTGTTGGTGTCTATAACCCCAACGTAAGATTTGAAACCATTTTTCTCGTAAGGTAGGTATAATTTGAAGGAAATTCATGAAATGATATTGTAGGATCCGTACTATTACACATTGTATTGCGGCAGTTATACTTTTTCTGCTAGTGTTTGCCATTACTAAAGTGAACGAAAAAACAGCAACAAAACTACGAAAATTTAAACAAATAAGGAAATAACGTAATTATATTAAAAAATAAAGAAAACTGCCTTAAAAGATTAGGAAAATATAATTTATTGACGATACGCGCAAAACCGACAAAAGGATAAAAGCGCGCGAAGTTAGCGTAGTTTGAAATTGGCGTTTACGTGTTACATATCCGTTTCCGCATTTTCGTGTTTGGTGGCGCCAGCGGAGAAACACTTGAACTAATGGAGTGCGCAGGCCGGATAAGAGATTTCGTCTCGTGAAATCTAGAAAGTCGTGGTCTCGACGTACCGCTCGGTCAAACAATATCACTTGGCTTGTATAGATGTCCTTTACCAACTCAACATCTAATATGCTGTTGCATTTTTATTAATTCTATTTACATTATCTTTTTCAGCGATAGCTGCGAGTGGAAACCTCCCACCCTAAAATAAATCTTTTAACAAAACTATAATTATTTAAAAAAACATGTCAATAAAAATCAACTAAAATAATTACATGGTAATAATTTATTTTTATTCAAACAGAAATTATTATAGCTAACGTTTCTTGATGTGCATCAATAAGAATCCGCGAACATTCATAAATCAAATAACTTTGAACTTGAACAACTGAAGTTAATACTTTTATCCAACACCTCCTAATAATGATGCTATTAATATGATGATTTTGCATAGTTAATGTGATATATTGCTCACTAGTGAGAGAATATTCAAAAAGTCACTACTTCCATAAATTCCATGACCTTCCAATGCAATTGATTTTTGACAAATACAAAAATTAACTTATCAAATTGAAAAGATTATTATTTGAATAAAAACTCATTAAAAAGAGGTGTTGACTAAAACGTTGAATTGGACACGTGTGTAATTGCACATTAGTCACTTAAAGAAATTAATCGCTCAACCTGGCGGTCTCGTGGTTAAACTTTCCTTGCGTGACTAATGTTCATGATTACACACTAGTACAATACATTACTATTATAAGTAAGTATGCTGATAGAAATATCATCAAGTAGTAAGCCTCATATCTTAATAGTTCAGAACCATTATTATATTATTTTTATTATCAGTGGATTCAAAATGGCGGACATAGGGATCCACATCATTTTCGTCATTTGTAAGCGTTGACATAATGTTTTTCTTAACTACGGTAAGTGCCAGGACAATGAAACAAAAATTACGGCGTTAAGCGCATTATAGGTTACAATTAGGGTAACGGAGACTTATAACGCCACTCTTTTTTGTTTTGTTGAATAATATTAATAATAAATCGATTTATTTTAATAAGCTTTATATGTCAAAATAGCCAGACCCCTAAGCTTTAGAAACATGGTATATTTTTCGCTGCTAACTATTATAGGTCTTAAAATACATCACGTTTTATAAAAAAGTGCAAATGGCGTTATAGGTCTACGATGCGGCTTATAACGCCACTCACCGCTTCTAGTCATCTGTGTAAGCTAAAAACAGGTTTAAGTGAAAAAATCATGTATAAGTCAGTTAAATCAATTAAATTCACTATCAAAATGTTAAACGTATCAACTTGTATTCGAAATTAAGAACAATCATGTAGTTTGATTGTAAACATTAAATTGTGTGGCATAACCTCAACATGACACTTAAGGATGTCATAATTTCATCTTACTCTTTTGTAATTGGAAAAGATATTTATATTGAAGAAAGTGGATTTAAGTATTTTTTTTTAATGTATGAGTGTTAGTTAAACATAATAAATCTAAGAATTCACTTTAAAATCAAAATCAGTAGCAGGCGTTATTGGCCGATCAGCGTATGGCGTTATAGGCCACAATTGCACTTCCGAGATAAAACGGTTTTATTTATTTCCAATGTTAAAATAATTTGTTTTTGCATATCAGATATTGTTTTGTATAGACATACATTTCAAATGAGTACTAAAATATATATTGTTCTACACAAACGTTAATACAACATGTACGTACTTGATCAACGACAGGAAATGATTGTCCCAAAATCGCACTTTCTAGATGTTATGAAAAAGTTATCAGGACTCACTACGACTGTTAAAAACGTGTTTCAAGTGTTACTAGTTGAAAAATTACTTAGAAATGCCCCTTGTATACAATGCTTAAACTGTCGTCAAGATGGCTATATTGTCAGCTTCTGCAGCCAACTTTAAAAAACTGTTACCAACAAAATGGGGACTGCTTATTGGGAAACGGTAACAACCTTTAACCGCAGTTAAATCTGTCGGCTGCCAGCTAACTAGTGGGAGGTCGTGGGTCTCACTAAAGGTCTTCTGTAATGGGCGCCAAGAATCGTCTAAGATAGCTACAGTATTGACCGACAAAATCTGAAAAGAACAACACATTTGCGACTACTACCAATGTGGTCGACTTTTCCCAATAATGACTCCTCGATTGCTGAAAATATAAACTCCAAATACCACACATATAAATAATAGATCTTCAAGTAAGTTATATACAGTGCTTTATTATTAATTAATTCAAATTATCAAGCAAATTATTTAATGTGAAATAACCTTGGCAAGAATTGAATAGCGGTTATTGAATGCTATACACAAATTGCAAGGGGAAAAAGATTAATGCGAGCGCGATTACTTACTCTAAAGTTGATTTAAAGTCACAAAAGCAATAAGCAAAGGGGCACGGTAAATTTAACACGTCTACAGGTACCAATCAGATTGCGCAATCATCAGCTCCAGTAGTGAGCTATTCATCTATTACGGAGCAAAGACTTACGTACACACTCGCAAATAGTCTTGACAATATCATACAATAAATGGTATGCGATAGAATTATAAATATGCAGCAGATATCTAGTAATGAGTGCTACACGCACACTGGTGAAAAACCATTTAACACAAATTCATAATATACAAATATACATAAATGTTTTATATACAATAAAGAGTTGTCAAACGTTATTGTTGTTGTAACCAGTTGCTAAATTATAACCAACTCACGATACGGTGTCTGTTCTTAGAGCTGAAGAGGAACGTCTCCAAAGCTTGAACGTAACGTGATCCCGACAACAGCAACCAAGTCCGTGTAACGGTCTTGTACCAATCCAAACATTCAACGTATACTTGTTATACAGCAAGTAATAAAATGAGTAAAGGACAAACCCAAGATAAAAAAAGGTCTGTAACAAATAAATCGCAATAACAGAATGACCATCACAACACTTTATAAATACCTTCGATGGAAGTTGACCTTAAGAGAGATTTATATCGCCTCCATATAACGACGATTATACATAAAAACCTATCGAAAGAATTTAGTATAAGAGATTGAAAGATAAAAAAGTTAATCAATAAACTTACGAAAAGGTGTGCTTCCATAACCTCAAAAGAACAAGTGGAAATATATCCCATAAACGGCTTCCAATAAACTAAATCGGAAAACTAACGCCACAATCAATCATCAAATCTGCACTAAGGCAATTCCCATAACTCAACATAAAAGGAAAAGATTAATTAGACGGCGATGTCCACGAAAAGGTTCTTCAAGGAACTTCTAGCTTCACAAGCGGATCAAACAAGAGTGACAATCTCTTATCGAATAGGAAATAGTTCCACAACAAAATGGCAACTACAAGGAGAGAAAATGCAAAAATCCCTAAACGCTATACAACTTAATATAAAATACAAAGCTATACAGGGTGCTACGAAATTAGCACGTAACAAATCCCCCCCTCACCAAAAGAAAATCGAACACGGAGAGATTTTCTCCAAATCAGAAGGTACTATACGAAAGCAAATACTTGCCAGTGCAAAACAAAAGAGGAAAAGTCATAAGGCCAAGATACGACGAAAAGCCAAAAGGGCAAAAAGGTAAAAACCACAAACCAACCCAAAAATATGTACACAATTTACTAGTTGAAAAGACAGCTAATAAATTTGCCAAAGATCAATAGGAGAGTGTTCAAGTGGTAGCAGTAATAGGAGTATACATTCAATACCAACCACGGTCGCATGCCGAAATGGAAGGGCTGCGTCGCCCGTTATGACCACCAATGGTCCAAAGCACAATTAGTAGCAACGTATCTCCTAAGACTGTAATCACATAAACCCTGTTCACCAAAGTTCATAGCAAGTACCCCTCCCCAAAAGAAAACCCTCACAAAAGGACAACACAACCTTGGACTAAGGCGCCAAGAAGCCAAAAACCAAACCAACCCACAACAACCAATTTACTAACTGAAACGACACTTAATAAATCTGTCAAGATTGTCAGGAGAGTGTTGCGTAGGTAACAGCAATTAAAGAGTACATTCAATACTGGCCACGGTCGCAGCAGATGGAAGTGCACGCGTCGCCCGTTATAGCCTAAGGCCCAAAACACAACCAGTAGCAACATACCTTTAAAGGCTGTAGCCAACCCAAACCTGATCACCAACAAATCTGAACAAGTTGACCCACCCCAAGAAAAAGAAACCCCACCTAAAAACTAATAAAAACCAACCCCCCCACAAAGCCAACGGACCCAACCCACAAACCCTAACACAAAAGACAAGACAAACTACGCCAAGGTAGCTCTCCTGCAGCACAGGTTCGCGCCAACGGCAATAGTCACATCACGGTACAGACGTCAATAGAAGCACAATTAGAAAGGGTGAATAGAACAACCACCCTTGCTTCGAAAGGAATGCCCGAGAGTAAACCTTCCTCGGCAAGGAGTTGAACCACCCCCCAAACTAACGGCCAGGTGTCAATCTAACACAAAGGGCATTAGATCAACGAAAGGAAAAAGAAGAATATAGGATAGAAGATAGCAAAGCGGAAAAGCTAAAGGCGAAAAAGGGACATTCACACACAATTTCACAGCAAGACACAAAAGAGTACTAGCACAGATAGGAAGATAAAAGATAGAGAAGGAACACAAGACCTAGATGGAAAAGGTCGAGCAGTATGCCCGGAAAAATAAAAGTGGACATACCCCCACACAAGTGCCAACCAAAACACACCCAACCAACCACCCAAAAAAAAAAAGTTACACAAAATTGAAAACCCAACAAAACTAGATCAAACGATAGCTATATGGGATATAGAATATTGTGAAACGATGTACGTGGATCGATGACGTCGACGACTAACAGTCGGGGAATCAAGATGAAAACGATCCCAAAAAGCGGCCCACCAAAACGCCCTACCAACCTACCCAAAAAAACGAGATCTAAGAATCGAAGTCATCAGATAAGGCGTTGTTAGGCTTTAAATCTTTGACGTGCCAATTGCCAAGAAGAGTCCCATCAGGGTCTTTAAGTTGGTACACAAATCTGGATAACTTTTTGTGTATAATAAACGGACCAATAAACTTGGGTGCAAGTTTCGAAGTAAAATGTTTCGAAGCGTCAGAAAGTACGAAGTTTTTACGCCAAACAGATTGACCAGGTTTGTATTCAACAGGTCGTTTGCGAAGATCATAACGAGCTTTAGCTTTTTCGTAGGCTTGTTGTAATTTCTTTTTAATACTACCATATAGTTTTTGTAACGCATGACCACGTGTGGTTAAATCTTCGGTACGTTGGAACTGCAAATTGTCATTAGGTTGAGAATTTACAATATGAGAGGTACCATGCTGAACCATTTCACGGCCAAAATTAATAAAATATGGCGTATAACCAGTAACATCATGCTTTGCGGTACGCATAGCGCAAGCAACATGAGGTAAATATTTATCCCAGTCACGCTGATCTTCTTGAACGTAGGCTGTGAGCATGCATTTTAAAACTTGGTTCACACGTTCAGCAGGATTAGCTTGAGGATGGTAGTTAGCTGTAAAAGAAATCTTGCATTTGTACGAATTCACCAATTCAGAGAATTCCTTACTACGAAATTGAACTCCGTTATCACATATAACGCGTTTGGGTACCCCAAACATAAGAAACACATGTTCTTCGACATGCCGAGATACAAGTTTGGCTGTAGCGCTCCTCAAAGGAAACAGTAGCGAAAACTTCGAAAAACAATCTGCAATAGTTAAGATGTAAGTATATCCACGCTTCGAGCGAGGTAAAGGTCCAACTAAATCTAGACAGATGACTTCCCACGGCTTAGAAATTAAGGTATGGCCACCCATAAAACCAGGAGAAGCTTGACGGAGAGGCTTGATACGATTGCAAGTTTCACAACGTCGAACATAATTAGCGATGTCATGGCGCATCTTCGGCCAGTAGTAATAACGAGCTACACGGTGAAAAGTTTTACTTACGCCTGCATGACAAGCGGTCGTAGAATCATGACATTGTCGTAGTACTTCATTTCTTCTAGCTTTAGGTAAGACAATCTTCCAAGAATCTTCTTCAGAAGTCAAATCAGGAAAACGAGTGGGAACATACTTAAATAATCGATGGTTGTCAATACGCCAGGAAGAATAATCATTTGGGCGGTTCTCCACAAAATCGCACATTCGTGCATACCAACGATCTTCAGTTGCATCATCTTTGGTAACTTCAATAACATTAACATTGGCTACGGCTCGGGAAAGAGCATCAGGTACAATATTTTCTTTACCCTTGCGATGAACCACATCAAAATCATATTGTTGGAGTCTGATGGCCCAACGAGCGATACGTCCGATAGGATCTTTGATACTATGGATCCACTTCAAACTATAACAGTCGGTCATGACAGTAAATTTCGTTCCCTCGATATAGGGTCGGAGTTTCTCGATGGCAAAGAGTACAGCTAAGCACTCACGTTCCACAGCACTAAATTTCTTTTCATGTTTATTCAGAGAGCGACTGATGTAACAAATTACTTTTTCACCATCAGGGCAGTACTGGGTTAACACAGCAGAAATTCCATAGCCTGAAGCATCTGTTTGGATGACGAAAGGAAGATTAAAATCAGGGCACGATAAAATCGGAGCTGATACCAAACAATCTTTAATTGTATCGAAGGCTGTCTGACAGTCAGGGGTCCACTGAAACTTTTTGTTCTTCTTAAGTAAATTAGTCAAAGGTGCAACAACGCTAGAAAAATCAGGAACAAAACGTCGATAGTATGACGCCATACCAAGAATTCTTCGTACCTCGGTGACAGTAGTAGGTATAGGTATCTTTAAAATGGCTTCAATCTTCTCAGGATCGACAAGAAGTCCTTGCGAGTTTACAATGTACCCTAAATAACGTAGCTCAGGTTTACAGAAATGACATTTCTCTTTGTTAAGAGTAAGACCAGCTCTATGTAAACGGTTGATGACCTCTTTTAATACTTGAAGGTGTTTTTCAAAAGTAGGAGTACAGATTATTACGTCATCAAGATAACTGAAAACAAAAGGTTCAAGATCAGCACCAATCACACGATCAATCAAACGCTGCCAGGTGGCGGGAGCAGTGTGAAGTCCAAACGGCATTCTCCGGAACTGAAAAAGTCCACGATTAGGGACAGTAAAAGCGGTGTACGGCTTGCTGTCTTCTGACATCTTGATTTGCCAATAAGCTGACTTTATGTCAAGAGTAGTCAAATAACGACCATCACGAAGTTTATCGAGAGTACTACTGATGTACGGAAGAGGATAAGCATCCGGTTGACTAACTTTATTAAGTTTACGATAGTCCACAGCAAATCGGTAGGTATTATCTTTCTTCTTTATCATCACGATAGGCGAAGACCATGCTGAAGTAGAAGGCTCCACAATACCTTCAGTTAACATCTTGTCAAGTTCACGATCAACAACTTTTTGAAGTGCGGGCGAGATAGGATAGTAACGCTGCTTAATCGGAGGTGAATTGGTATTGATAACATGTTCCACCAAAGGAGTACAGCCGATGTTGCTACCCATATTACCAAAAGCATCTTCGATAACATGATCCAATTCTTCTTTCTGAGAAATAGTTAAATGTTCAACAGAGTGAAGAGCAGTAATTACTTCTGTAGAAACGACGTTAGAAAATTTCCATTCCCCATGACGAAGATCAGGCACAATTTGCATGCGCTTCCAAAAGTCAGCACCTAAAATAAGAAGTTGAGGCAAAGAAGGAACGACAACAACATCTAGAGTCCGAATACGGTCACGAAGTTGAATAGGTAGAGAGACAGTACCTAGACTTGAACAAGAACTACCATCAGCAATAGTGCAACTTGGGCGATCAGCAACGTTAAGCTTGCAAAAATTCTTCAAAACATCCCAGCCTGGTTGACCTAGAAAAGTTCTGCTGGCTCCGGAATCTAATAATCCTAAAAAGGGCTTATCAAAAATCTTAACCTGCAAATAAGGTCGCTCGTCATTATTAACACTATTTAAAATAAAATCAAGAATGGCTTTCTGCTTTGTTGGTAATTCAGAATTAAAATGGGTATTGGCCACAGTAGGTTGAGTTGAGCACGCTAGTTGGCCTCCTAAACGTCTCGTGTTTAAGTTTCCCGAACACTGAGGACAAGTCTTCGTAGTGAAGTTTGGCTTCCCACAACGATAACAATGCATCTTCTTGGGTGAAGTACAGGTAGATGAAAGGTGTCCCTGTTGTCCACAATTCCAACAATTAGTATTCGGACGAACAGCATTAACGGTAGCAACTTCTGTGTCACAAGTTGATACGGGAGATTTATCTTCAATGGTAGACAAACGAGTCCTATGAGGTTTATGATAGGCTAGGTCAGGTTCTAGCAAATAATGAGAAGGTCCAGGTGGTTGACGATATTTAGATGAACGTACTTGAGCGTCTTCTAAAAACTTGCATAATCTAGTTAATTCTGCAACAGACGGAACAGAATGTAAAGCCAGTTGAGTCTGAAAATATGGCTGAAGGTTGTTGCGAATGTAGCCAACTCGCTGAAGTTCAGGTAGACTGACACTTAATCTTCTAAAAAGATTCTCCATCACAGCAATGTAGACGATGACGGATTCTTCTACACCTTGAAAACGTCCACGTATTTCATCCCAAAGAGCCACATCATAATCGCATGGAAGAAAAGCGTTGCGTAGAGCAATAACAAGTTCATCCCATGACTTAAGGGTGTCTCGGACTGAACGGAACCAAACAAGAGCTTTATCGGCGAACAATTCGATGGCAGCTGTAAATAATTGTTCTTTAGTAATGCCACGGGCTAACCGTAACTCTTCTACACGTTCTAGAAAACAAGAAAGACCAGAGTCTCCATTAAACTGCAAGTTCCATTTGTGGATGGCTAAGTAATTAGAACTTCCCCTATAAGGCTGAAAAGAAGTAATATGTCTTCCAGCATTAGTACTGCTATCTGGAATCGGATGTCCAGTTACTGCAAAAGGATCTAAATTCTGAAAAGGAATAAAATTTGCAGTAGATTGTGCATTCCCAAAGGCAATAGGTGGTTGACTAAATTGAACCGTTGAAGTAACAGGTGCACTAGAAAAGAATAAATCTTGATCACTCACAGGTACAGTAGAAATAATAGGTTGAGTTGTGGGTGGCTGTGAAAGATTTGTTCCACTAACTTCATCATCGACAAAGGAGATCAAATCTTCATCAGGTTGAAACTGCGATTCAGGAACAACTCGAAGAGGATGTCCTAAAAGTTTAACTTCAAGCTCTTCTAATAGCCTAAAATGTTGCTTAATTAAACGACTTCTTTCATGTTGTAATTCAGCATCACTCGGATTTATTCTAGATAAACGACCATAAACATGAAGTAAACGTGCTTTAATCTTGCGGTATTCTGTGTCACGAATAGGAACTATCAAATTATTTACTTGATGAGAAAGTACCATTAATTTTTCATTACATGTAATTAACTCTTCATTAATGTCCACATCTACAGCAGAAATATTCAACCCGCAGGTTTTCTCAGTATCTAGGGCTGCACGAAGCAAACGCCTCTTATCGTGTACAGTACCCTCAAGGGCAATACCACGGATTCCTAGTTCATAATTAATTTCGTCGATTAATAGTCTGTCAGTCTCCATACTGATCCACGACATATAATAACAATTAATAAGAAGTAAATATTTACAAGAAAAATAATCAAAGGCAAATAATAAATAGCCTTAACCCAAAATAATAAGGTAACCAATAAATGCACAGGTAAATAATTAAATTACCCAAAAGTAACAACCTATAAATAATATAAACTCAAGGTTAGGCAACCCAAACTACACCTATAATATATATATATATATATGTATATAATCAGTAACCTTCAACACAAATAAACCTTATAAGAAATTGATAATAAAATAATCCACTAAAACTATAATAAATGAACCAATCATAAATCAATCAAATAGTAAATCAATACTAAATCTACAAATGATTCAACAAAGAATTCAACGACAAAGATTTCAGAAACCAAAAATAAGTTGCTTGTAAATTGAGGGCCAAAATTCCAGTTGGCTCTGCACGTTATATGCCAAAATAACAGTCGTGCCCCACGTTGGGCGCCAAAATTAGAGTTGTTACCAACAAAATGGGGACTGCTTATTGGGAAACGGTAACAACCTTTAACCGCAGTTAAATCTGTCGGCTGCCAGCTAACTAGTGGGAGGTCGTGGGTCTCACTAAAGGTCTTCTGTAATGGGCGCCAAGAATCGTCTAAGATAGCTACAGTATTGACCGACAAAATCTGAAAAGAACAACACATTTGCGACTACTACCAATGTGGTCGACTTTTCCCAATAATGACTCCTCGATTGCTGAAAATATAAACTCCAAATACCACACATATAAATAATAGATCTTCAAGTAAGTTATATACAGTGCTTTATTATTAATTAATTCAAATTATCAAGCAAATTATTTAATGTGAAATAACCTTGGCAAGAATTGAATAGCGGTTATTGAATGCTATACACAAATTGCAAGGGGAAAAAGATTAATGCGAGCGCGATTACTTACTCTAAAGTTGATTTAAAGTCACAAAAGCAATAAGCAAAGGGGCACGGTAAATTTAACACGTCTACAGGTACCAATCAGATTGCGCAATCATCAGCTCCAGTAGTGAGCTATTCATCTATTACGGAGCAAAGACTTACGTACACACTCGCAAATAGTCTTGACAATATCATACAATAAATGGTATGCGATAGAATTATAAATATGCAGCAGATATCTAGTAATGAGTGCTACACGCACACTGGTGAAAAACCATTTAACACAAATTCATAATATACAAATATACATAAATGTTTTATATACAATAAAGAGTTGTCAAACGTTATTGTTGTTGTAACCAGTTGCTAAATTATAACCAACTCACGATACGGTGTCTGTTCTTAGAGCTGAAGAGGAACGTCTCCAAAGCTTGAACGTAACGTGATCCCGACAACAGCAACCAAGTCCGTGTAACGGTCTTGTACCAATCCAAACATTCAACGTATACTTGTTATACAGCAAGTAATAAAATGAGTAAAGGACAAACCCAAGATAAAAAAAGGTCTGTAACAAATAAATCGCAATAACAGAATGACCATCACAACACTTTATAAATACCTTCGATGGAAGTTGACCTTAAGAGAGATTTATATCGCCTCCATATAACGACGATTATACATAAAAACCTATCGAAAGAATTTAGTATAAGAGATTGAAAGATAAAAAAGTTAATCAATAAACTTACGAAAAGGTGTGCTTCCATAACCTCAAAAGAACAAGTGGAAATATATCCCATAAACGGCTTCCAATAAACTAAATCGGAAAACTAACGCCACAATCAATCATCAAATCTGCACTAAGGCAATTCCCATAACTCAACATAAAAGGAAAAGATTAATTAGACGGCGATGTCCACGAAAAGGTTCTTCAAGGAACTTCTAGCTTCACAAGCGGATCAAACAAGAGTGACAATCTCTTATCGAATAGGAAATAGTTCCACAACAAAATGGCAACTACAAGGAGAGAAAATGCAAAAATCCCTAAACGCTATACAACTTAATATAAAATACAAAGCTATACAGGGTGCTACGAAATTAGCACGTAACAAAACGAAATGGCGTTATAAGCCTCCGTTACTATGCCGGTATACTATCCTAAGTATGATTCCTTTATAACGCACAAAATATAACTTGTTTTTAATATGGTCAAACAACCAGTGTCCATGCAATGTTCAAATTTATAAATTTTCTTCCAACATCCAATTTATAACTAAGGTTAATATTCTCATCATCTATAAAAAGATTTCTTTCCGAAAAAGAAAATTAGTCCACTAATAAAATTCACAGCACTGAATATTACTTCAATTAAAAATAATTATTTTTAAAACAAATAGTTAAATTCAAAGATCTTTGACAATAATTAATCACTTAGACACTTCACCAAAATATAATCTAACAGTTTGACATTTGGGTATGTTTACATTTTTAAAATCACAACATAACCTTTAAATTCTAAAATTTTGCTTTGTGCATATGTGCATTGGTTGAAAAATTTAAAATAACAGAGTCACTAAATTGCTTGCTCTTTTTCTACTCTTTTAGAAACAAACGAGCGTTTTAGTGATATTTTTGTTTATAAACAAAAGAACATTTAGAACTAAATACTACATAACCACATAATTGTTTATAACTATTAATTAATGTTTAAACAACTCAATAGATCGATAGAGAAAAAAATTATCTTTTTAATGCTATACAAAACTTGTACTATCATAAAATAAGACGTTGAATAGAACTTGTCGACCAAATCATCTTTCAAATGCAATTATTAAATAACTAAATTAAACTTAATTGCTTTAATTTGCCTAGTTACAACTTCCTATTTTAACAAAATCCATCCTTACATCCTATCAAACATTATTTACTTGCTTTTAGATCAGAATAACATCAAAATGAGATCAACATCACAATAACTCAGAAAGTATCTTATTTTAAAAATATCTTCTCTAGAAAACCAACCCCAACATTTACATTTATGTCAAAGTTGTGACAACAACTCATTGAAATAATTTAGCAATTAAACAAGAGAATTTTAACGATTTCACTAAATCGTTAACTTGTAACATACTTTTTCATATTAAAACCGCAGGTAAGGCAGCAAATATTTGGATACATCAGAACCATGCACCTTGTCTATTTTAGGTAAAACTGTGCCTTGAAATGGCTTCAAATTTATTTTTGTATGTGCATAACTAAATAACGATATCACATCGTTAGCACACAACGGACGTTTACCAAAATTGTAAGAAAAATTGACTTTAAAAAAATTATCCTTTTTTTTGCCTAGTGCGTTCTAGAGTGCATATTTATTAAATTAAACCCTTTTCCTTCGCTTTATTTAAAAAAAATGTTTATATATATTTCACCTTGATATTATGCCAACCAACTACATCTTTTTGAATGGGGTTGCCTACTTCCTATTGCATGCCAAATATCATGGCAATTGCATAGGTACAACTATTACCTGTAATAATATTTATTCAACACCTCTATATAAATACCATGTTTACCATGGTCATTTTAAATAAGGAAAGTGATTGTTTACTCTTATGTTACATTATAACCCACGTTGCCCCTAGCAACGTGAGTTATTTTTAAAAAACTCACTCTTTCAAAGATAAGAACCAATCACCAGCTTAGGTTACTTAATATTATTAAAATCCAGTCATCGTGCTAGAGTATTACTGTCAAAACTACAGACTAACTATACATTGCAAATTCGATGTAGAAACTTAAATAGAGAGGTGTTGGATAAAACTTTGTATGGCACGCGTGAGTTAAGGATATTATCCACTCACAAAAATCAACCCTCTCGGGCCTCCCGGCCCTCGAAGGTAAATTTTTCGTTCGTGGATAATATCTTACTTAACTCACTTGTACCATAAATAACTATTATGTTTCACTTGCATATTATCTGCTGTTTATACCTGTGATACGAACTACATAAACAACTCCATAACAACCAGGGCATTATAAGCGGGCGTTATAATTCATAACGCCCGCTCATGGTTTACTTTACAATAGGAGCCGGCGTTACCTTCAATAGTAATTTGGATCATTAGATCAGAAACTATATGTTTGCGTACGAGTATGTTGCAACACAACAAATAACGAGTATTTGCGTGTAGTTTCTGGGTGCGTGATTCTCGAATTCTTTTGTGCTGACAAAGATTTCTTAGCTAAAATTAACCTATATTTTAGATGACATTAGTGCTATTAGGACTTTTTTGTTTTTATATTGGTAATAACAAAAACATTTGAATTTAAATTGTCATTTATCTGTTTGACTTTTGAAAATTTAATAAAAGTTGTTACCATCCGATAAACAATAAAAATTCCTAATTTTTGCCATGCTCAGTTTTTAGACTATTTTGAGATCTGCTATATTAAAATTACAATTAAAATAAAATTGGACGGCGGTACTAAAACTATATTTTTACATAGTACATAAAATAATTATTATTACAACATAAAAAAACATATACATTACTTGGTAGCATCTTTTCTAACATGGAACTGACAGCTATGAAACGTCCCTGAAAACGAAACAGATCCAACACGAAACTTTTGTGAATTTTTAACGATCTTTGATATATCGTCGATAGTCATCTGAACCATTTCATCCCTTCTCAAAGCACCAAAAACACCCATAACCAAAACTATCTGTAATTATGCATTTACGTAACAATACGCAACATAAATAAATCTTAGCCTTTTACTTTATGTAGAAGATATGTTTCATTAGGCGCATCCTTTATAAACGTCAAAACCTGATCTCCTGTCAAAACCCTACACTTTTTTGGAATATATCCTTTTGACTTTTGTTTCAGTAATGAAATCAAGCGACTATAGTGAGAAATGTCAACGTTGTCATTAACAATTAAAGTCGACTAATATGGAATATTTTGTCCACAACGATTTGGGACTATATTTGTCAGCTTGCAACGAAGGAGCAAAATAAACAAACATATTGTAGGGAAGTTTGTAGGGAAGTCATTAAGTAGTAAAACACGATAATAACTTACCAATTCCTGAAAGTAGGCCAACATCACCGTCTCGTTTACCATTTTAATCTACTTTTCAACTTCCAGTTAACAAAAATTTGAAATTCTTTCTCATAATTTACTCTAGATTTTGTTGGCAATAACTTTCCAGTGGCCCTTTTCGGTTTTTACAAAATACCTTCCGGAACATTAAACTTTTGCTCCATCATCGTCACCGAACAAAACGCATATATGAAGTCGACGCTAGTTTCAACTGTTTCGAAACAAATAGAGAAACGAATCTTAGCAACACCAAGGTTACTATTTTTACGTGTTTATCTAATTTTATTATTATTAGATAAATTAAAACTAATTCTACATAATCTTGTGAAACATAAAATTTTGTATGCACCACGAGCGTTACTAGATGATAATGCCCATCGGGCGACTTCCAGCCCTCCTTGCATTATCATCATTCTAACGCCCTAGGTACATAAATAACTATTTTAATTCCAGCCTACTGTATCGTTCTAAAAAGGACGACTATTAAACATAAAAATAGTTCACTTTAGAGATGTCAGTGTGCTGTCAAGTAAAATCCGTAGAAGTATATGAAGTGTAGAAGATAAAATTAAAAGGTAAAGTTTTCCTGCTTGTATTGGGAAGGAAATTAAAAGAAGAATAACTAAATAGCTAACATAGAGCAAGTAATCGTCTCTGACATTAATAGACATCAAAATATTGCTGTCATTGCCTTGTTTTTATTTAGTTTTTATACGTGAGTGGAAAAAGTTTTTAAATGTATTTTCAATTAGTGATAGCTTTGAGAGTAATTTCTAAATTCAGTTAATTTACTGTAAAGTATTAACTTCTCTTGAAGAGAAAATTATAATTATTATTATTATAATTTCGGAAAGAAGTCAGTTCTTTGCAGTAAATTCCACAAATAAGTTGTAGTATTTGAAGATGAACGACTACTGTGTAAATACTCTTGGTGGATGGTACTGTAATTCAGGTGTGGTAAATGTTAAGTTACTGTATGTTTAAGTTCAGTACATTTGGTAATATCATTGACCATAATGTGCAGCTTAACGTCTTTTAACTCCACTGGTCCAAAGTACTAGTTATTCAAAACTGTCATAAATAATTTTTTTTAAACGTATTTACTTTAAACTTGCATAATGCGAAGAGCGCCAAACATTCAGACCATCAGAATGTTCTGCACGTTGTAGTTGTACCTTATCAAGACCATGCGTATTTTAGACATTGTGTTAGAAATTCAATGTATAAAATATATTCTAGATAACAATCCACCAATTGTACCACTTTAAATAAATTTTCAATAGTAAAAACTTAGCGATGTTTAAGTTCCTAATGTTCTTAGTTGCTTCACTTGTACAAGTAAGTAAGTTTCAGTACTGGTAACTAACTTGGAATAGTATTGTAATGATATATTTGTTAGATATTTTTTTTATTTTAAGCCCTCTGTTCTTCGATGTGCATCTATTCAGCCACAGGAACAAGAAAAAATATATGTAGAAACATTGATAAATCTTATTCGTTCAGAAGGCGAGAAAGCTGCCAATTCGATTAAAGCTTTACGATTTGGTAACCATTATGGAATACAAACACTTATTGTCGAAGGAAATGATCTAGCTCATCACATTCACGAAACAGTTTACCATTTACAACAAACTGTAAGAAAATGTCCATTGACTTAAGTTCTTTCTGACTTGACTTCTTTTTTTATGTTTGTCCAAATTCACTGATACACAAAGGCATATATTATTCATTTTTCATTCTATAACCAATACACTATGTTACAGATTAGCCACAACGAAGATGGTCCAGGACATTGTGCTTTCCAAAAAGTTGTGAGTAATCTTAATAAAGTTGTATATGCCATACAACACAGTCTGCTTTTGGAACCATTCGAGCTTAATTACCATCTTAGAAACCAGATTGGATGTATAATTATTGAGTCTGAAAGATTGGCTTCGGTCAGTCAGCTGGAACAACAACCACCGGGTGGGTAAAAATTGACGTCTGTTGTTTAAAGGTAACTTTTCATTATTTTTTTATAGTAATAAAGGTTGAACGAATGCTGTACAGGATACATCACTATAAATGTCAATATGTTACCTTTATACAGTGGTCCATGCACTCTGTCGTATTTACTAATTTAAATACTAATCATTATACTCCTGTTTTAGACGCTAAACTAGATATTTTTATGGAACTCAACGACATTATTGTTGCCTTTCAACAGATTCATATACGTAACAAACTCGACAATCTAAATCTACAAGAAATTGCATTGGAATTACATTCTGTACTAAGCGAAGCATTCGATACCATTCAAAAATTTAAAAGTTGCAGTGAAAAAGCTGTTTATGGCGTTATTTATTATTCTCATCATTTTTCCCACCACCTTGTTGAAATTATCTATACTCTTCAAAGAGAGGTAGTTTTATTAAATTTTTATAGCAGTAGCGGTTATTCTAGTTACTGTATTGTCTTAGATTTACCATTGTCATGGAAATTTACAAATTACTATCTGCAACATTGTTAGTGATTTGATAAGAATTAATTATTCTCTAGAGCACACGTCATATCACATTTCAATTAGTACATTGCAATGTCAGCTGATCGACAGTATTCGGGATATCGCCATCCATCTATTTAGCTTAACTGGAGCTATACATCCAGCCAACAAGCAATGTGACCTTAGCAAGACAGGTAAATATGATGTTTCAAATCAAGGGAATTATATTGCTGTTCCTTGATAGCTTTTGTCTCCTGATGTAACAGTAAATTGCATTTCTGTAATTATCAAACTGAACATTTTCTCCTTCGCCTGTTGCCTTCAATTAAACGTTATTATATAAAAAGTATAGTGTCAAACTATTCTACCTACTATGCTACCATATCTAGAGTGGCTTTTGGTTAATTCCATGTCAAGTGATCCAATGAGTTCTAACTTACCCTTTTTGATTTATTTCAAATTTTGTACAGTTGTTATACTTCCAAATATAAGTAAAAATCTAAAATATTATATTTTTAACTCAAGTGGTTCTTGAGTTGTTCCCGTCTAAAGTGTACAAAAATGAGTGATTATGAGCATATTGGCGTTTTCCTTTATAACTTTTAATAGAAATAAGATAGAGAAATGAAATAAAAACTTGTTTTAAAGTTCATCATCTAGTCTTTAATATGATGAGTTGCATGGCACACTTTAATACGAACAAAAAAATTATATATAGTCCCTGAAGTCTTTGACCTTGAATTTTTCAGAAAACATGATTAAAAATTCTAAAGAAAATTGGATATATTGTTGCATATTTTCTAAATATCTGTGCTAAATTTCAACTTGGGATCTCAATGGAATTATTACTAAATTATTTTTTTATACATCTTATTTCTATCAAAATGTATAAAGAATGCGCAAACGCCAAGATGCTCAAAATCACTCATTTTGTACACTTTAGAATGGCACAACTCAAGAATAACTTGAGTTAAAAATATAACATTTTAGATTTTTACTTACCTTTATTAATATAATATAAAAGGGTGATGGTCAATACTTAAAAAATTAGATCACTTGATGTGGTGTAGAAAAAGTTTAGAATTATAGTTAGAAGATAGAATTATTTATAATTTATTCTTTACAAAGATGAAAACAAATAGATTAACACACCAATACTAAATAAAAACTGATAGATTGGTGATTTTTGTATTAGTATGTATTGTATATAAAAACCGGGGTACGGACGTTTTGCCCCCGCCGTTTCGCCCCCGACCGTTTCGCCCCCGCCGTTTTGTCCTAAAGTCGTATCACCCCCTAAACGATTCGATCCCTAAATTTTACCTCTAGCATAAGCCAGCGTCAGCTGTTTCCAGTGGCACCACGAGGAGGTAGCTAGTAGGATTTCTGCAACCGTCTTTTTTTATTTTTTTTTGTTTTTTTAATTTTTATTATTTTTTGTTTTTTGGTGTTTGTGTTTTAATTTTAGAGTTTTTTTAGTAGATACATATAAAGAAAAAGAAATATTTCAACATTTATATTCCGACATTCAACCGGAATAAATTCAAAAATCAAAGTTGTATGCCATCCCACGCAAGTAATCAATAACTTGACAATTTCAAAATCTTCAACGATTCTTTTCACACGAGTTGATATTGCGACATACTTTTTATTTCTTGGATTTTCTTGATTTCCAGCAATCACTTGTACTATTTCGTAGTTGTGAATACCTTGCAGCTTCTGCAAACATTCAATAAAACGAAAAATGTGTGGAAATTGCGATCCACATATTTTTTGAAAAGCGCGGTACCATCCTTCCACGTCATTATTTGTGCGATGTTGATCGTTAAGAGTGCGCTGATAGACATTCCAAAGCTGAGTTGGAAAAATTTGGAATTTGACATCCACGACATAGTATTTGACCAATATATGCATCTTCGAAGGAAACAGCTGAAGCTGGGTAAAGCTAGAGGTAAAACTTCGGGGGCGAAACGGTTTGGGGGCGAAACGGTTAGGGGGCGAAACGGTTAGGGGGCGAAACGGCTGGGGGCCAAACGGCGGGGGCAAAACGGCGGGGATGAAACGTCCGTAAACCATAAAAACCATTTTGATTATTTCAAGTTTGAGTTTATCTCTGAAGAATATGAATTCACGGTGCAGGACTTGCAGGTAGAAAAATAACAGTTATTTTGAAGGTTTGAATAAAATGAATATAAGAATAGATTAATAAATATGTTTTCAAAGCAAGTTTTAAAGCTTTTGTCTTGGCCTAGTAGTTGTTTATCTCTATCTAATTCGATCTCTTTCGTACATGGTATAAGGGGTATTTCGATTTTAAGCAGCAGTTCCTTTACTATGAACAAGACATTTGCTAAAGATTGTACATGCCAAGGTGCATAATAGAAGTAAAGAATGAATATGATTTATGTAAAATACCTATGAGATCATAGGCGCCGACTTTTCAAGTTTTAATTAGTGCTGGCCAGTTTAGAATTGTTTACCAACCATACTAATCACGGTCTTCATATACTAGTATGAGTATCTCAAAAGGCTTTATTAATTAAACTTCTACATATGCATTAACAATTCAGGGATCAACTTGTGCTTTTAAACAATCGTTTGTAAAATCTCTTCAAGTAAATAAAATTATTTCTGTTTACCATTTTGTTCATTAGTTTAAACGGTATGCATATCCCGTAAATGAAAACAATACAGTTAGTTCCTTTAAAGAAAATCATTTAAATTAGTGCACCTTAAAATAAGTGTGGTGCACTTTAGAGCCGACATGATTTCATAATTCAGTTAGCCGGAGCGATAATAATTTCAAGTCGTGGCGGCCCTAGGTTCGATTCCAGCTGACAGATAACTCCTTTTTTATATTTTTACAAAAAAGCAAAATTTGAAATGACAATTTGACTCTTCGATAACATTCATTTTGCACATAATTTTAATAAATTACATTTCAGAATTTTAATTGTATTGAGTACGACTAAAAAACAGGTTAAGTAAAAATGATGATCTTTTTTGCCTTGACAACCCAAATAGGTGCTTAATTAACGAATATTATTAAATTTGTGTTATCTTGTTTCCATGAAAATAGTATGCATCGCACTCCTGACTCAATTGTTACATAACTTGAGTCTTATTTAGCTAGTCCAATTAACTAGGCCAGTAAAATGTAACAGAGAATGCGAAAAATTTTAATAAGTAGTAAAACAAAACATTTATCAAAACTACCAGTTACATGAGAAATAAACAAAAAAAAAACAAAACTATGCAATTTATTAAAATTAAGCAGATAAATGAAAATTTTCGAAAAGAAAATATTCAATTTAGAAAATGTTTTGCAAAACAATAAATTTTATAAAATTTGCCCGTTGGAATTAAATCTGGATTGACAGCTACTTAGGGTATTATTACCCCGCTTCGGTTAACTGAGCTATGGTATCAAGTGTGGTGATCGAGCACGAATCATATATTTTAAAACTAGGATGTACCTACTAGGTAAAGTAAGTTATCTCTTATCTCTTAAAAACTGACAACTAATGCAATTTATTCAACTTATTCAATTTAGACTCTGTATTATTTAAAATATAATAATGTAAATGAGAGGTCAACCCAAATTTAAATTGTTGTTGACTGTCATTTACCTTTCAAGAATTTTGACAGAGAGCCATTTCCCATAAGGTTCTACCGAGTGCAGAAATTGGCAACTTCAAACAGCTTTAACTCGAAAACCATAATTTTTGGGACTCTTCGCCCATTGACACTTTTGATCTACACATCGAAAGTACCTTTGAGCAAAGTTTCAACGCAATCTGGTAAGAGCCATTTTTCATAAGGATTCTGCAGGGTTCTTTACAAAAGTGGTACTAAAACACTAATGTGAATAGTTTTTAAAACTAGACATTTGTGAGGTGATCAATTTAATAAGAAAATACAGATGTTCAATGCCAAAACTATTTGCAAAAATGTTCGTCGCGAAAGACCGGTTCAACGCTTTTGCTATTATAGCTGAACGGTTTGCTTGAATCGTAATATGAGGGTGGTTTGATAAGTCAGTGACTTTTTGAATTTCCCGCGAAGTAACTTAAAATGCAACACTACACCCGTCAACTACCATCTATGAATAGACTACTGTAAAATTTTGAGAAGGCTGCGCCATTTAGTTTGTGTTTGACAGTCATTGAAAGCAAACAACCTCGTGAATTTTAACGAAAATGGAAAAAAGTGAATTTCGTGTGTTGATTAAGCATTATTTTTTGCGTAAAAAAAACCGTCACCGAAACCAAGGAAAGGCTTGATAAATACTATGGGTACTCTGCACCATCAACTTCAATGGTTAAGACGTGGTTTACTGAGTTCCGATGTGGTTCCGAGTGTTTGGCGATGTTGTTTTTGCGGCGTTTCATTACCGTAGACGAAACATGGATCCATCACACTACACCAGAGACCAAGGAACAATCAAGACAGTGGGTTTCTCCAGGTGAACGTGCACCAAAGAAGGCCAAGGTAGGTTTGTCGGCCAACAATGTCATGGCCACAGTTTTTTGGGATGCACGCGATGTCATTCACATCGATTACCTTAAAACCATCACCGGCGAATATTATTCAGAGCTTTTGGACAGATTCGTTATTTATTTGAAGCAGAAACGACCGCATTTGGCGAAGAAAAAATTGCTGTTCCATCAAGACAATGCACGGGTGCACACGTGTGTAGTCACCATGGCAAAAATTCATAAATTGGGCTACGAACTGCTACCCCATCCAGCATATTCTCCAGATTTAGCCCCCTGTGACTATTTCCTGTTTCCAAACCTGAAGAAATGGCTGGGCGGTAAGAGATTTGGCTCGAATGCAGAGGTCAGCACTGAAACAAACGCCTATTTTGAGGGCCTTGAGAATACCTATTATTCGGAAGGAATAAAAAAAATGGAAAAACGCTGGACTAAACGTATCGAGCTAAAAGGAGACTATATTGAGAAATAAAACGCTTATTTGCAAAAATGAATATTTTTTATTCAAAAAGTCACTGGCTTATCAAACCACCCTCGTACTGACAATTGCATCTCTAAGAAACGGTGGCTGTGACGAAAACACTAACAGACCGGCGCAACTAACCTTTGACTTTCGTAATTTACTCACCTGCCGGATAAACAAACTTTTGGTGTGACTTTGAGGAGAAGCGCTACATAATCGATAAAACTTTTAGCACAAAAATTTAAAACCGGGGGGAGGGGAGCTTTTATCCAAAAAATTTTAAAAATTTAAAATTAAAAATATTTTTTAATAGATATTAAAAAATATCTATTATTATGATTTACTTCGAAGACAGCAATACTAGAAACTTTTGTTAAATATAATGCTACAACAATGTATTACTGTTGTATTCTAATTTTTCAGATGGTCAGATCTTGAAAAACGTCATTTACCGTGTGATAGCTCAGTTTTTGGCCGCGATCATGGAACTTCAGAGAAACATTGAAGATGTTATTACTATTAGCAGAAAGGCTAGGGAGACGAATGCTTTGCTTTTGCGAAACTTCTTAAAATTATAATTTTAGTTATATTGTAAATTAGTTTAAATTTTATAAAAACAATTATTAATACAGTTTTTCATTTATTATGATTTGCTATATCATGCAAAGTGTACTATTACGAGATAAATAATACGAATGGATTTATAAAGTAGGCGGATTTTTTAAAATTTTAAAATATTACACTAATTTTGATAGTGGCAGTTCGAAATTTTATATTTTTATCACGACTGGAAAGTCCTATACGTATAAACAGGAGTAATCTGCCGTATCTATTATTTTTCTCGCAATATTACCATAAACACCAGTACTTATTGGGTATTCAAATATAAAATAATTATAATACGAAACCCTTCAGGACACTAGTTCAAAGTCAGAGCGTGATAAAGATATTATAACGTTCTTTAAAATAATACTAAAAATGCTGTTTTAATTGTCTATTAACAAAACAAATATTATTACTAACACTAATTGCAAACACTATAATTATAAACTGTTAACGAACTTAAACTAGATTATTTACAGGCTATTTATTTACAATAAAACATTTATTTTTAACATTTATTTATATTTTACTAATTCACGATGCGCGCCTTCAATTCACTGGTTGACTAAATCACTCTTGCGACAAATTCCTACCTAATTTACTCATTATTAATTTCCTACTAAGGTCGATATTTCTAAATCTAATTAAGCTGTGATTGTTGGATAGTGTGTCGCAAAATGGCGAACAACTAACTTTACATAGTAAAGATATATTCAGTATACTTAATAAGTGCTTACGCACATTTCCACTGGTCACCATTTCGGATAGCTCGGCGGTAGAGCTTCTCTGATTTGCAGAATCCCGGGTTCGACTCCCAGTCGGAGATGATAATTTTTCTATATGTTTATAACTTCTAAAATTTATAAATCACCTAGACTTTAAAAACTTAAATTTCTTTTAAAAATGTCATTGAAAGTGTCATGTTTTAATCCGACTGGAGAATTTTGGAGCTACATTTTATCTGAATTATACTACTTTTCTTGTTTCTCATTAAAATACATACTGTGATGTTATTTCACATGCATTAGAGAATTTAGGCATCAGTTTGTACAAACATGTTAGATGAGTTTCAAAACTTCTAGGGAAAATTATAATTTCTAAATTTTTAATTTCTTAATTTTTATGTAGGTGGAGATGTATGCAAATATTAATTACTTTACCTGCAGGTTAAATTTATAAAAAATTTCTTTTAAATTAACGATTTGGTAGTTTCTATGTAATTATGTGATTTAGTTATTATTTTGTAGTTTGGATATCTAAATTTCTGTAAATATTGTTCTATAAGACGTAAGAAATGATTTTGTAATAATGAAAAGAGGTAAAACAAGGATATTAATAAATTAATTTATATTTTAATCTGTAATTGAATGCATTTGAAAATTGATTCAGTCGATATTTAATAACCAGCTTATTATTGGGTTTAAGTACAAGTGGTTGGTGTTTCTGATAAGAGGAATTTTTTCTAACTTTTTTGAAATTGAAATTTTTAAGATTTGTGTAAACAAGTATTATAAACAATTATGTGGTTATGTAAATTTAGTTCCAAATCGCCAGTTGTTTGTAATTAAATAAATTACTAGATTAGTGTTTTGTTTTTGAAAAGATATAAATACAGCAAGCCATTTGGTGACTCACCAAATGGCCAAATTGGTCACCAAGTGACCAATTGAAAGTTCTTGGCAATTAGAATTATTTAACTAATTAGATTTATTAATTTTAAGCAAATACAAGATATTTTTTGATATTCATATCAATAAATGATCGTCCCACGCCTCTATTATTTTAATAAATATTTAAATTCATTTACTTGCTTAATAACGAATGATTTGTATGACAAAATACAATGAAGAACAAATTAGTAATGTTTGGCGCCTAATGTGTCCGGCGCCGAACTATTTCAGCTCCGAATTAGCCGCACCGATTTTTTTTGGTTGTTAGTTTATTAACCCTCATTTAATTTGGATAATCAACTGGAATTTGCCAACGTGACATTTAAATAGACTTACCTTATTTCAAGAAGACAGATATTTATTTTGCAACTTTATTCTTAAATTGTTTAATAATAATAACAATAATAATGTTTATTCATATATCTACACAAAATATAGTATAATGAAAAACACATCTGATACAAAAGTGAATAAACATAAGTAACCGCAAGGAAAAAAATCCGCGCGCAGTTTTAATGACAAAATAAAATGTAAATATAAAGAGTATTATTAAAGCTTAAAAGTAGTATAAACATGCAACCAATACTTTAACATAAAATACCATAACAAAAATAAGTATAAGTTAAAAGTTATATTTATGAGGCAATATTTAGGTATTAGCTAAGTACAAGGTTTAAATATATTGCAGTGGTATCGTGCTTTAACAAAATAAAACCACAATACAACAGCTTACCACCACAACATATTTTTAAATAACAGATTTTTGCCCCGTCACTAGCTCCAACTTTAGTTTCAGTAAAGCAATCGACAAATATCTCTGAAATTTATAATACAATAACCTTACCTTACCAATTTCTACTATCAGTGGGTCCACCTTTACTCGTAACACCTGAGCTGGGAAAATTGTAACAAGCTGAAAATCACAAATTATTTCCACACAAGGAAAAAAAATGAACAATAAATAAAAATTAAATATATAGGAAGAAACACAAATTTTTATTTCTTTAAACACAAATAACAAATAAACAATTGACAAAAACTACTAATCAGCCTTTTAATATTTTTTTATAGGTTATGTTAATGTTTGGGATTTCTACTTCAATTTTTGTACCTTATAACTAAATTACCCATAACAATAATTTAAATAAAAATTAATGTAGTAGTATTTTCTCAATTCTTTTTTTTAATATATATTAAAATAATTTAAATTGTCTCAATCGTTATATCTTATATTTTTCAGTCAAGTCTTATATTTTTTTTATAATCTTAATAAAAATTGTCCGAAATGATCTTTTTATTTTATTTTACCTTATTTTATGTTATTGGCCAGTATAAATTTAAACACACTTACAATTCTCGGTCGCACACTAGGCACTTCTTCAGATTTGAAAATACTGCTATGGTAAGCACAACCAAACTCTTGACTGTTGGTGAGATTTTTTAATATGCAATTCTGCAGAAAATTGAATTCTTCTTCAAATATATTTTTTTAAACTAAAAAGTTCCATAAGTGTTGAAATTATCCAAATCAACTCGATGATTTATTATTTTCTTGAGATAATGACAAACAGGTAAGCTATATTTATTTATATGCATGAATTTGAATTATTCAAAATTTGTAACCTCACTTTATCTTTCTATTTTAGTACAATGCTTGTGTTTTATAGGTTATTAAATATGAGAACAACACGTCCTCCTTCCAATACGTTTTAGAGATTACTAATTGTTTTTCACAATACAAATTGCATTAAAACATATAGAAACAACAATAAAATAACAATCAAGTATTCCTTGGACCAAAATCTGACATTTCAGATTATTTTTAAATAAAATATAATTTTCTTTAAATTTTAGATCTAAACATATAAAAAGAATCCCCAACACTACCTTAAACTAATAATATAACATTTTTATTTCAAAAACCCAACAATAACTCACAATCTTAAGTCGAACAAACAACTGTTCACGCTTGACAAAAATTGTAATAAATTCCATTTAAATCTGTCCAACCACCAATTTAACCCATTAATCTTTACATAATTTGATTATCTAACTTTTCCCAACCGTTTGACATCAATAATAAACACTTACAATACAAAATTAACTAAAAAAGAAATTTATTCTCGGCACAGGTGTATGGACATATTTAAATTGAATTGGCTGATGAAACAACTATAGAACTACAATAAACTTTATACAACTCCCACAGCCAAGATGTTATCCAACGAAATTCCACAATAACATCATGAATCTAAATTAATTAAATTATAACGGTGGCTCGACAAACCAACACCATGTATCGTAGAAGAAAAAAATCACCCTTTTGAAAATTAAGCAAGGTAAGTCTCTTTTATATATGCTAATTAATTCATAATAGTCCGTTTTATTTTATTCTAGGTGCCGTTAACCAAGTTTGAGCTATTGACGGTTCCTTAAGGAAAACACTTCAACGTACCAACCGTTGTATTATAATCTACAATTATCAAATCATACACCACCTACATAGTATCCTTTTGTTAAAATATAAAACTCCTTATGCATGTTAACATAATGTGAATAAATTATTCTTCTAAAGAAACCCATTTTGAAAATTATTTACAAAAATTGAGGTTATGTAATGAATAGATCGGATCGTTAAATAATCTTGCATGAAATGTAACTTTAACAAGAAATTATTACAAAAAGAATGTATTTAACTTAATTCCTGCATATAGCTAGCTTCAACCATACTTCTGATACTATTAAATAAACCTTTTAACAAAGATTCAATAAGAACGCCTGAAAGATAGGCAACCCAAATTACCTATTTAACATTTCTACCTTCAAATATCACAGCAATATGTATATGGTAAGTAATATTTATTTCATTTTTTAAATAAACAATTATACCATCATTTTTATTTAAAGCTCCTTCATTATAAATTAAAGTAAAACCATCAATATTGAATAGATTTGCGTTAAAAATTTGAAATGTTTCTGTTAATATTATACAGTCCAATTGATTTAGAAATTCATGGACAAATATCTTGAATTCATCAACATTCTTTGATACGCTTTTTATATTATTATGTAAAACATTAAAAGAAAAATTTTTTGTAGGACTATACACTTTTTTGAGATCATTTTTCTGGACTATTTGATCATTGATCTGAGCTGGTTGAAAGTTAAGAATATATTGATCCATACTTATTAGACAGACGAATTGATTAGAAACATCTTTCTTATAAGAAACTATAGTAAAGAAAGGCTCAACTATTCAAATAATTATAAATTATTATCTTACATTATTTTATTACAATTAATAAGATTAAGATAGGTATAGACTTCACCTTCGCTATCTCCACCTTCGCTATCTTCTTGATATTCTGCCTCGATTATTTCCCAATTTTTTTTCTGGTTAATAATTTCTGCAATATCAATTATTTGATTTTTTATGAAGATAGGTGAATTTGTGCATTTCTATCATTTTGTAATTAAATCTTATGGATGCAAGGGGATTTGCAGGTTGTTGCTAATTTCAAATGGCAATTTAAAAGGCGCCAAAAGTTTGATTATTTGTAAATATTTTAAGGTAATTATTTTAATTTTAATTCAGTTTTTAAGATTATATAAATGACAGCGATATTACTTCTGAAGATAAAAATAATTTACTGCCTTAGAATTAATCTTTTTTTTATTCAAAATTTCATTTTTTTAATTTTTAGTTTTTGAATTTCAATTTTGTTTGTGTTTATTGTGCTTGGTTAAATAAATATTGTCTGTTAAATTTTTTAAAGTAACTCCTGGTTTGTTATTTTGTTTTGTGTGTGTGGTTTAATTATATTTTATAGATCCATATTTATTTATTGCCCTATTGAACCTGGTAGAGTCTCAGTTGTGACTAAAGTAGGTTCGCAACAATTTACTATAGCCGGAGCATTTTCTTAAGGTAAAGGTAGGTGGTTTATATTTTTTATATATTTTCACTGTGCTTTTACCGAAGTCTGTTTTATATGTGTACTCTAAACAATTAAAACAATTTATCAATTTTCAATCATTATTATAATCAAGTAAGGTTGGCTCTTATTTCACATGAGCAAGGTATATTTATAGCAATACGTACTAACAATTCAGCTCATATGGAAATCATTTACTATCATTATAGTTTCGGCTACTTTTAGTTACTGTCTGTAAAAAATCATGTTTGCAAAACAAGATGTTACAATTTGAGAAAGAAAAATTAGTAACGTACTTGAGTTTTGATTGTAGAGGTACCTAATAATCATATACTTAGACTTCTCCTTAGGCTGAGAATAGAAATGAGAAATATAGTACATATTATGTGCCAGTATAAAGTATTCAGAAATACTTCTCATCCAAGTTGCAGCTCCTTATACAGTGCTATTAAATTAAAATGCAAATATGTGCAATATAGGTACTCTATATTTCATTTGAAAATAATTAAGTATTATGCACACATAGGCAACCAATTATATAGCACACTATTTTATACGATTTATATTTAATGGTAAATAAACAGCACGTGTACACTTAAATACTGTTTTCTATAGGTGTTTTTTGTGCTTTTAGATAGAAATGATTTATTACTTTTTAATGTATGTGTCTACATCTTTATTTTTTTAACTAAGAATTTTTTATAAAAGAGGACTTGCAGTTTAAAAAAGCTCTTCATTTCTACTTCATGTATGAGGAGGAAATACTTAAGTATAGTACTAATTAATTATTCTTTGTTAACATTTATTAAAAAAGGTTACAATTATATTTCTGACTTACTACATATTTTAATGATTAAAAGTCAATATAATTATATAAAATAATTCTCAGCATTCGCATATGCAACCACCACTACACTTTAGCAAAGCGTATTGTATACTTTAGATGTCAGAAAATGTCTTGTATTTACAATTTTGCATCTTTTATAGTAATTGCAATTCTAATAGTTGTGTAAACATGACATGCATGTAAATTACTTAAGTACTAATAAAAATTATAATGCTAAATAAGTTAACAAACTAATATCCAATCAACATACGTAGACAATTTATTAATAGCACCTCTAGTGTAGAGTGGTATGGTAGTAGTAAATTAATCAATTTCATATTACTAAATCGAGCTTTCAGACTTAAGCTTTAGGAATTGAAAAGATATATAAAGGTTTTAGAAATACTTACTAAAAACAAAACTAGCTCGTAATTTGGCAGTAAAATTGGTTAATAAAGGGTTGACTGCCAGCTTCCGTAAAAAAATGTCATAAGTAGAGGTGTAAAAAAATAACAATAGTTTTTCTTACAAAACTGAAGTAATTTTATTGAACCTTTTAGAACAATCTACACAAGGAGTTATTACTATACCGGATTTTCCTTACAAATTGCCTTTTTATATCTTTTACATTTTTTACAGGTTTATTCCATACAAAAATATATCCCAATTAATTTAAAACTAAATATGTAATAGGTCAAGACCCCCATAATTTATATCATAGATTATTTGATGTTTTAAAACTTCTTTTCGGGTTTATAATTATTCTTTTAAATTTTATTTATTTATTTAGTAATAAAGTGTTTAATGGAAAAAAAATCCCAAAAACAAAACTTTTGTTGCAGAAATAGTACAAAATTAGCAACTCAACCATAAAACCCATAATAATACAAAGAACACAATACTAGCAATTTACAAAACGGTAAATTCCATACATTTAAGAGCCATATGTTTGTTCAAAAATAAATGCATAATAATTATTAAATATAATTACTGTTTATAATAAATACAAATGATAAATTAAAATAGACGAAGTAGTACCTACGTAATAATCAAATAGAGGTAGTAAAAACAAATTAACAAGTGATTTATTTCAAGTTGTTATTAACAGTAAACAAACTAATAATAAACAAGTTGATAATAAAGGAAATAAAATATAACCTGATAAGAGGCAAACAAATTTCAAGTGAGACATATAGCTTTAAATTGTTTTTCCAGGCTTGTTAGAGAAGTTGAGGTTATGATAGGTTTGTACTATACGAATTACAGGCGAATTATAGAAAGCATTAATAGTTCTAGAAAAATGCATAAAATGGTATATTGTGTTACAAGTGCAGAAAAGTGCCAATTTCTCATGAGAGTGAAATTGGCGTTTTAGCACGTATTACACACTATACTTTATCTACGACCACAAAAACGTAATAAAACACCAAAAGCTAGGAAAAATATTTAACCTGGAATATAATTTGAGATTGAGATGTGCTGGATTGTCAAGAGTGGACAATGCTCATATTTTGTGGGAAACAGGTGTTAGTTGTAAAAATTAAGAAGTGTTTATAACTCAATGTAATAATCATTTATTTAAAAAATTAATATTGAAATTTGAAAATCTCTGTCTGGCGGATAGTTCTGAAACGACCTACTTTTAGTTCAGTGTTTCTTCGTGTTCTTCTACAATTCAGATTATTGCATGATTATTGCAGTATTGGCATGAAAATCAAGAGAATTTAAAAGTTTATTATATTTTTGATGCAAATATCTCGTTGAATATCACATACGTTTGACAACATAGCACTCATAGCAGCTGATTATGATAAGTCATTAGCATTAACATACAGGGTTGCGATTATGTATGGAACCGGGTTCGTTCTGCTAAAACGGTTTGAGCTAGAATCCTGAAACTTTAAAGAGACTTAGGACTCAATAAAAACTACTTATTAAAATTTAAAAAAAAATTTTTGATCCATAAGTTTTCAAAATGCAAAGCCAACTTGATTTTTTTTAAATGGGAACATGGGTTAAATGGGACATCGTTTAAAAGGTTATTTTTTTCCGAATTGAATGGTATAATAGGTTTGATGATTTGTTTGACAGAATTTCAGAAAAAAAAATAAAAATGAAAAATGAAAAAAAACGATGTCCCATTTAACCCATGTTCCCATTTAAAAAAAATCAAGTTGGCTTTGCATTTTAAAAACTTATGGATCAAAAATTTTTTTTTAAATTTTAATAAGTAGTTTTTATTGAGTCCTAAGTCTCTTTAAAGTTTCAGGATTCTAGCTCAAACCGTTTTAGCAGAACGAACCCGGTTCCATACATAATCGCAACCCTGTATAATAACATTAATAACAGAACTAATAAGCGATGGGGAGCTCCTACATTTAATGCTTATCCAAGTAACCTGATTTGTTGAGAATAAAATGATTTTTAACTCTGTGGTGCTCAGATTAACGAATTTCTCATAAAATTAGCCATAGTAGCTCAGGGGATATGTCATTTATCTGCCAATCTTAAGGTTCTGGTCTCAATTCCCAGGGATGATACATTGAAATTTTATAATATATCTAAGCTTCCAGGTCGACTCAGCCTGAGTAATACGAGGGTGGTTTGATAAGACAGGGACTTTTTGAATTTCCCGCGCAGTAACTTTAAATGCAACACTGCTAGAGTTCCTCTATAATAATATAAAATAATAAGAATAAGAGTTGGGACATGTACGATGCTCGATTTTAATTGGTTGGATCCAATGTCAAGCAGTACATGATCTTAATAGTCTGACACTTTATTTTTTAGATTGTATAAAAATTTACATTACTTTATGTTACATCCTAATACACATTTTTCTTTATAGTATTACATTATCTTAATAATAATATGTATTTTTATTAGTAAATAAATATTAAGTATTATAATAATGTTGAATCAAAGAATTTATTGACATCGATCTACATATTTTGTCGAGAAACAATTTGTCAAATCAAACAACTGAAAGTTGATAGGTGAAAATACTTTATGAGAAATCAAGTCGTTCTTGACATTGGATCCACATGTCCTAACTCTTATCTTATATAACCTATTATTATTATATAGGAACTCTAAACACTGCTCCCGTCAACTGCCATCTATGAATAGACTACTGTAGAATTTTGAGAAGGCTGTGTCATTTAGTTTGTGTTTGACAGCCATTGAAAGCAAACAACCTCGTGAATCTCAACGAAAATGGAATTAAGTGAATTTCGTGAGCTGATTAAGCATTATCTTTTGCGTAAAAAAACTATTACCGAAACCAAGGAAAGGCTTGATAAATATTATGGGGACTCTGCACCATCAATTTCGATGGTTAACAAGTGGTTTACTGAGTTCCGTTGTGGTCGTACCAGCACAAGTGACGCCGAACGTTCAGGTCGCCCAAAAGAGGCACGCAAGAAATCGTTAATAAAATCCATGGAATGATATTGGACGATCGGAGAATGAAGGTGCGTGTGGTGACTGAGGCTGTAGGCATCTCAACTGAGCGGGTACATCACATTTTACATGAATATTTGGACATGGAAAAGCTATCCGCGCGATGGGTGCTGCGATTGGTGCCATAAGCGCAACCGTTTGACCACTTCAAAGGAGTGTTTGGCGATGTTCAGCCGCAATCCGAACGAGTTTTTGGCGTTTCATTACCGTAGACGAAACATGGATCCATCACACTACATCAGAGACCAAGGAACAATCAAGACAGTGGGTTTCTCCGGGTGAACGTGCACCAAAGAAGGCCAAGGTGGGTCTGTCGGCCAACAAGGTCATGTTTTTGTCGGCCACAGTTTTTTGGGATGCACGCGGTGTCATTCACATCGATTACCTTGAAAAGGGTAAAACAATTACCGGCGAATATTATTCAGAGCTTTTGGACAGAGTCGATATTGATTTGAAGCAGAAACGACCGCATTTGGCGAAGAAAAAAGTGCTGTTCCATCAAGACTATGCACGGGTGCATACGTTTGTAGTCACCATGGCAAAGATCCATAAATTGGGCTATGAACTGCTTCCCCATTCAGCATGTTCTCCAGATTTAGCCCCCCTGTGACTATTTCCTGTTTCCAAACCTGAAGAAATGGCTGGGCGGTAAGAGATTTGGATCGAATGAAGAGGTCACTGAAACAAACGCCTATTTTGAGGGCCTTGAGAAAACCTATCATTTGGAAGGAATAAAAAAAATGGAAAAACGCTGGACTAAATGTATCGAGCTAAAAGGAGACTATGTTGAGAAATAAAACGCTTATTTGCCGAAATAAATATCTTTTATTCAAAAAGTCACTGACTTATCAAACCACCCTCGTAGTTGCCTATCCTCTTATAACCCTTCATGAACTGTGAAATGGGGACTTATTTGTTATTAAACATCAGGAGATTTAAATCATTTATTTAAAAACTGATTAATGTGAATCAATATTCAAAGGCCGTAATAGCAGCACAGTCGCTTTAAAAACAAGAGCACGATAATAGTTCTATAGAATCAGAAAATAACGAAAATTTGCAATTTCAAGTTTTCAACAATTACCTTTTACTAAAGTTCAGATAATTACCCACTTACACGTGAATAGCGTATCTTTATCATCGTTGTTTTAAACTATTTAATAAAAATGCCCTAAAAATATATATAATAAAAATTCAAAATCGCCTAAAACGTGATGTTAAATCACGTGATGTTAAATCACGTGATGTTAAATCACGTTTTACGTTGCGCTGTTATGACCTTTCGTTTTAGAAATAAAACACATTGTTCATTATCTTTTATAAAGAAAATAAACGAATTTATCTTCCAGAAATTTTATTTATTTTTACCACATTTTTTAAATGGATTTGATTTCTTATTACAACCCACATTTGTCTTTCTTTTATGGTAAATATTAATTCTAAATTAATAATTAAAATTGTACAAAAATTAAACAGAGCATGTTTTTGCATTCTAAGATACACAAATTATTATGTCAAACTTATTTAACCGTATCAACAATATGAATGCAATCTTGGTAACCAAAATTGTTCTAAATAAACTCGCAACAAATAAAAACAGGTTAATCTAATGAAATCGTAATAATTAATTAGTGGTATTATTGATAAATAACTACAAACCAAACGTTGGCACATCCATAAATAATTAAATAATAGAACCACATCAACACTATATAAAACCACTATAATATGTTTTATTTCATTTCGTATTTCAAACAATTGTTTATATACCACAATTAGTAATATAAAGTATATCTTGATCTCCGTTGTTGTTGGCAACGTAAATAATTTGATGTTGCATTATAGCCACACGTGGCATGCTGCTTTTTATCTCCTTGGTTACGCGTATGATGACACAGACAAGGCAACCTGCTTCTTTATGCAATAAATTCGGATGGATTTTAAAAGAGAAAAATTAGGATTGAAATACAAAATAAAATAAAACTTATGCAATACGGAGATCAAGCTTTTTTAAATCCTCGAAGATGTTATAATACATCTTCTTGGATTTAAGGTATCGCTTGAATTACATAATATATATTATAAATAGCAAGAAAAAATTCTTGCCACAGCCTACTAAAAACACGCGGTATAAAATTTTTAACAAAATTATTACAAAACGTTAGGAAATAATATCTTGGTGTGTACTGGCGTATTCAGAAGAAATTTGTTGACTATATGTGTTGCGGCAGTAGTAAACCAAATTACCATTCATTATCAATAAACCTAAAAACAAAATAAATGTAGAGTAGTTGTTGATAAAACAAATAAACTGTTAACATTTTAAGTCTTACAAAAATACTTCTTTTCTTTGGCCTCAGCACCACTAAATGGTCCTTCGAGCCGAATTGAACCAAGCCCTATTGTAAAGGTTTTACAATTAATATCTTCAAGCGTTCAAGACTTACGCTTACCAAACTTCATTCCCACAGTGGAGCAATTAAATTCAAGATCTCCAGTCTGATCTCGATTTGTTTGTTATATATCCGTGTTATATCCTTTTCTTTAGTGTTCAAGTTACAATTCAGAATTCATCAAAACTAGTTTATGTAAGTAGTTAGTAGAATTCATTATTTATTCATTGCAATTCCAGATTTGAAATGGCTGCCAAAAATTCCCAAAAATCAAATGTTAAGTTGCTATTAGTAAAAGCTAATAATTTGGTAGAGAAGATTTCAAGCTTCGAGTCATTTATTTTCTTTTTCTTGCTCCTCCAATGATATAAATGAGATATCTGTTCGAGTTGATTTGATTAAACCTTTGGAAGCACAATATTCAGATATTCTTGAACAATTAGAATCTATGTCCGTAACTGAAGAAAATCTGCCTTCTCAGATGGAATTTTACGAAAGGTACGTAAAACTTTTGACAACGTCAAAACAGTGGAAAATTGACAAAAGTCAAATGTAATCAATGACAGTGACTCTTCCACAACTTTCCTTGCCTACATTCAGTGGTCTTTATACTGAATACATTTCCTTTATGGATAATTTTAAATCCATAATAGACAAAACCAATTTAAGTCCAGTTCAGAAATTTTTATATTTACAATCTTGCTTAAAAGATGATGCTTCTAATTTGCTTTCAAATTTACAACCTACAAACGATAATTACAATATCGCATTAGAGCTTTTAGAACAAAGGTACAACAAACCTAAGTTAATTATTCAGTCATATAAAAAATATATTTGACTTAAAGCCGATGTACAAATCTTCGGCATCTGAATTGCAAAACCTTCATGACTCGCTAAATAAATCTTTGCATTCTTTAAAAAATCTAAATATTTCTAATGAGCAACTAGCAGCTTCTTTTTGTTACACATATTACTAAATAAGTTTGACAGTGAAACTAAAAAAGAATTCAAGCTATTCAATCCTAACAAATTATCTTCAATTGAAGAAATTAATAATTTGCTACAAAAACGTTCTCAGTTATTAGTAGAAATTAATACAGATTCAGATAGTTCCTCTATCAGACCATTGACTTCTAATAATTATGGCAGTACTAAAAATAATCACTATTCTAGTAAAGCCAACTTTTCTGCAAACCAGCGCGCACTTGCCACCGTAGAAAACAAGCAAATGCAGTGCGCTTTATGCAAGCTTTCACATTGTATTATTTTTTGTCCTAAATTCATAGAATTAAGTGCAGAACAGAACTTTCAAAAAGTTAAAGAACTTAAATTATATGTCAACTGTTTAAAGCATTCTAATTCTTTAAAATGTAATTCAAAATATAGTTGTCGTAGGTGTTCTAAGAAGCACCACACAATGCTACATTTTGAAAAGGTTAATAAAAGTCTTCAAGATCGGTCTGCAAATTGTTTAACCTTCCAAGCAATTCCGAAGCAACTTACAGATTTAGAAAAACCAGAGAATCTTACTAATTCAGATCAGTCTTTGGTATGTAATATTGAAGATCATCGAATTATTACTTTATTATCTACTGTTGTAGTTTTTGTAAAAGATACATTTGGTAAGAATCCCTCGGTACGCTGTCTATTAGATTGTGGTTCAACCAGTAATCTCATCACAGATAGTTTGCTACAAAAATTAGGATCAAGTTCGAAATCCATACAAACCTCCATCTCAGGCATAGGAGGTGGAGAACTCATTATTAATCGTGGCACAGAAGTAGAGATCAGTTCTAGACATACTACCTTCTCTTTTCGCCTTTCATGTTTATTAGTTCCAAAGATAACTACAAATATACCTTCAATTTCATTCTATAAAAAACATTTTCACATTCCTAAAGACATTCCGTTAGCTGACTATTCTTGACTATCTCATCAGAATATTATAATTTACTATGTGCTCGCCGAGTCTCTTTGGGACCCAAACTTCCTTTATTACAAGAAACTCAGTTTGGGTTTATTGTTACTGGCAGCATCCCTTTCTTGCCCATACCAAAACAATTTTCACATGTTTGTACAAATTTTACTAATTGCCATTTGTGCACTGAACATCATATACCCTTTCAAAAAGATCTATCACGCTTTTGGGAGATTGAGCATGTAGCTCCGCAGAACCCACATTCTAAACTTTCTCATACTGAAAGATTATGTGAAGAACATTTTGCGAAAACGGTTCAAAGAGATCCTGAAAGTCGATATATTGTATTTATTCCTTATAACGACAAATTATCAAGTCTTGGAGATTCCAAACAAAGAGCAATTACTAGATTTTCTCAATTAGAGCAACGACTCCTAAAAAAAACCGATGTAAAAGTTGAATATTCCAAATTCATCCATGAGTATAAAAGATTAGGTCACATGTCTAAGGTTAACTATACTTCGACCGATGCGTTGAACTTCTTACAGCATCATGAAGTTATTAAAGAAAATTCTCTTACAACTCGCTTACGTGTAGTCTTCGATGGAAGTTTTAAAACTTCTTCTGGTATTTCTATAAATGATTGCCAGTATACAGGTCCAGTTGTTCAAAGCGATATAATATCAATTTTATTACGTTTTCGATTAAATGTAGTTGCCATAATTGGAGATTGTGAAAAGATGTATCGTCAAATACTTCTTGATCCCAGTCAAAGAAAGTATCAATGTATTTTTTGGAGAGATACACCTACAGATCCTCTATCCACCTACACTTTGAATACAATTACCTATGGTTTGACTAGTTCTGCTTATCTATCAACAAAATGTTTAGAACATTTAGCTTATGAAAATGCTGTTTTTTATCCTATAGCTTCTAAAAGCATATTAAAAAATTTCTATATGGATGATTGGTTAGACGGCGCAGCTAATACACAAGATGCGCTCAAACTAAAAGAACAAGTTTCTGACATACTTTCCAGTGCCGGAATTACATTACGTAAATTCTTATCTAACGATATCAATTTACTTTCTAACCCAATTGAATCTTCGAATACGTCTTTACTCAATATTCCTCTTGGTGATAATGAAAACACAAAAGCATTAGGCATTGCATGGAACGCAGTTGCTGACAATTTCCATTATGAATTTTTGTTAAAAGAAGAGAAAGCGCCACTCACTAAAAGATATATTCTCTCAAAAATATCTCAGTTGTTTGATCCTCTAGGTCTTATATCTCCAATAATAGTGTCGGGAAAGATTTTAATACAAAAGTTATGGGAACTAGATTTATCATGGGATTGCAATATTCCTTCTGAAATGAAAAAACAATGGTTTATTTTGCTAAAAAACTTATTACAACTATCAGTAATTCGCATTCCACGGTGTGTTGTACTGAAAAATACAATCAAAATAGAACTTCTTGGTTTTTGCGATGCAAGTACCTTAGCATACGGTGCTGGTATTTATCTACGTTGTACAGATACTTTCCAAAATATAGCTGTTCATCTTCTATGTTCTAAGTCTCGTGTCGCTCCTATTCGCCCTATTACCCTTCGAAGACTCGAGCTTAGCGCTGCAGTTCTTGTTCAGTTCTCAGTTAAGATTAAAGAAGCAATCGATCTTAAAATTGACGCACAATATTATATGTCTGATTCTACTATAACTATAGGATGGATTAAATCTATTCCAAATAGATTTGTAGCAAACAGAGTTGCTTTAATTAACGAATTATCAGATCCAAAAGAGTGGTTTCACATAAGTGGAGATTTAAACACTGCAGATTTAGTATCTCGAGGTGCATCTGTATCTAAGTTAACAGAAAAGAGTTTCTGGTTTCAGGGACCAGACTTCCTTAAAAACCAATCTCATACATGGCCTCTTAAAAGTTCAATTGGCCAAATTCAAAACTTACCTGAAATAAAAACCTCAAAATTAACTATCCAAGATAATAATATTGTTTCTAACTTATGCTTAACAGTTTCTTCTAACATTAATATTTTTGAAAGATTCTCTTCTTGGCCCAAACTACAAAGAATAGTGGCTTACATGATGCGCTTTGTTAAAAATTGTAGAAAGACAGTCAAACATGATGGTTCTATTACAAGTGACGAACTTCTGCAATCTCTAAAGTTTTTAATTCGATTGTGTCAGCAGCAATGTTTTGCATCTGAATACAACGATCTGATTTCTGAAAAACAATTGTATTCAAAGTCATCCATTTTAAACTTAGACCTGTTTATGGATTCTGATAACATTATCAGAGTAGGAGGACGGTTAAAACACAATAACATTGAAGAAGACTTTAAAAATCCTTACATTCTTCCAAAAAATCAGAAATTATCCACTCTGATCTTAAAGTATTATCATATCAAATTATTTCATTGCGGTCCTCAACACTTATTGTACGCAGCAAGAGAAATGTTCTGGCCAATCTCTGGTAGAGTTTTAGCTAGAAAAATAGACCATAGTTGCGTTACATGTTTTAAAAATAAACCAACATGCCCAAAACTAAAATGGGAAATTTACATGTAGATTACAATCATTTCAATCTTGTTTCACCAATACTGGTCTTGATTACGCAGGTCCAATCATGATCAAAGATAGACCACTACGCAAATCAAAATTAATAAAAGCTTATATTTGTCTATTTGTTTGCATGACAACTCGTGCTATCCATTTGGAATTACTCACTGGTTTGACCACTAATGCATTTTTTGAGGTGTTCAAACGTTTTATCTCTAGACGTGGCAGACCTTCAAATATATACAGTGATGCTTCATGGTTCTCTTCAGCAGCTCGTAAAATAAATTAAAAAACTTTTTAATTTCATCAAGTCGACTCGACCAGACCTTGATAAATTTTTAAATAATGAAGGTATAAATTGGCATCCAATTCCCCCTCGATCACCACATTTTGGTGGAATCTGGGAAGCTAATATTAAACAAACCAAATCTCATCTTAAGCGAGTTCTGATGAATTCTCATTTAACCTATAAAAATTTCTATACTGTCCTTACACAAATCGAGGCTATACTTAATTCAAGACCCTTAAGTCTATTGTTTTCATCACCCAACGACTTTCAACCTTTAACGCCAGCGCATTTTCTACTGGGGAAATCGTTAGTTGGACTTCCCGAGGCTTCACTTCTAGCAATTCCAGAAAATCGTCTGGATAAATATCAACATCGATTAAGATTAATTTAACATTTTTGGAAACGATGGCATAGAGAAATTCTACCAGAACTTCAGCGAAGAACAAAATGGTTAACTCAATCAAGCAGTTCCATTAAACAAGGAGACCTAGTTTTAATTCAAGACGACGATACACCTCCGCTAAAATGGCCTTTGGCAAGAATAACCAAATTACATCCAGACAATGACGGCATCATTCGTGTAGTTACTGTTAGACTACCTAATGGAAATATAACCAAACGAGCGACTAGAAGAATTTGTGTTCTACCAATCTATGAAGATTCATTTTGAAATCAAGATTTCAAGGCTGACATGTGTGTTGCAGCAGTTGTGTTGCAGCAGTAGTAAACCAAAATACCATTCATTATTATCAATATATACCTAAAAACAAAATAAATGTAGAGTAGTTGTTGATAAAACAAATAAACTGTTAACATTTCAAGTCTTACAAAAATACTTCTTTTCTTTGGCCTCAGCGCCACCAATATCTTGTAATAAAGATATTGCTGATAAATAATATACGTGATATTTTCATGTCATTTGTTTTAAGAGTTTTAAATATAAAATAATGCACTTACAAACAATTAATTAACCTTGATTTTAGAATTCAGTAAAATTTAATATTAACTTATAACATACGGCCGTTCGCATTTTGTCCAATAAAATAAACCTAAAGACATTTAGCACAACTAGCGATTAAATGTTACTTGATTTTTAACTTTATTATCATTGCATGATGCCTTTAATAATATGTTACACTCTAAATAACAATTTTTATAAACAAAATAAATTGTTAAAAATTCACAAATTATTAAATATTCTAGAAATTGTTCCAAAGTTTCACTGTGAATATTTTCACAATAAATTTTGGAATAAAAATACTGTCTTACACGTCTAAGTTTCTTTACCGAAATTTTATTGAAAATTCAGCAAAAATTTTGTTAAGAATTTCGCATAAATTCTCGTATGTGTAAAACAGCTCTTATAACAAATACGTCATTATCATCGTAGTTTGGTTTAAGTGTTTTTAAGCATTATTGAATATTGAATTTTATTTGCGGAAATTGACTTCTTCGCGGAATGCGAGAAATATTAAAATATTTTGGTACTTCTAGAAAGATATGCGTTGCTCATCTATGAAAATTTTAATAAAATTTGGAAACTTTGGAGCATCTATGCCGATAGTAAGGATGGACAATGAAAAAATGTTGGAGTTCAATTCGCGTACCAAGCATACGTAATAAATTGACAAAGTTTCGACAGCTTAACAGTAGTTCAAAAAACGCTCATATGTGACATAAAATTAGAATTATTCGAACATAATTATTTTTAAAATATTTATAGTTTGTTAGGTGATATAGATATTTTATCTAATTGTAAGCTGTGTACATTATTACAAAACAATAAATAACTGTTTATGCAGCAACTAATATGGAAAATAATGCTGTAATAAATACATTATACAATTATGTTCTTTGTGTTCATATATAATTAATATACTTTTTTATGTCTGTGTTAAAAAGAGTTGGAAAACAACCACAATAAATAAGATAATAAATTATAAATAAGTATACTAAGTGTTTAGGAAAATTTTATGTTCTCCAAATTATTTCAAACTTTCAAGGATGATTCTTTAGCTCGTAAAGATTATATTATATTGACTTGGTGTACCAGGGTGGTAACGTTCAAAATGGTAACTTTGTGTAATAGTCCAGCTGATTTTTTGTAGAGGCCTTTATTTTATCATTCTAAATATATTCTAAAGAGTCCTGATGATTTTGCCCGGTGCTACCCTTGTTACATCCCTTGAAAGGGGTGGATTATTGGTTTTTGTGGACATCTCCGCTCCTACTGATCCTACGCCAATGAGAAAATATGCAGAAAATCAAGAAAATTATTATCTATCGAAAAGTTCTTATCACTTTTTTTGTACAAGCGATAGTTATTGAGAAATCGGCAATTTAAACAGAATATATTCGGGTATTATGAGTACTCTATTCCACACCACCTTTAGTTAGCTTTTTTTCTTATTCATTTAAAATTACGTTTCATCTTCCTCGTCGTCTTCTTCGACCATATCGTTTTCTTCGTTTTTGCCGTATTTTGCTTTATCACTATTTTCTTTTTCTTATCTCGTCATTTGCATGTTGCATAAAAGCAAAACTCGAAGATGGGAATTAAAGGGTATTTCTTGGTGTTAAAAAGAACATCATAACCTCTCGCTTCAGATTTGTTGTGGTTGCTGCGGGCAATGTACCGATAGAAAGTGTAGGATAGAAATACAAGGATAAACACTGCAGATGCTCAGGCTGAAAGTGTAGAAATTGATTTGGCGGATTTCCTGAAACTAATCATGACGCAAAATAAGCAGAAAACGAAAAAGACGAGTTGAGGAAGACGATAAAGACGAGGCAGGTGAAACTTACTTTTAAATGATCAAGAAAAATAAATAAAAATTCAGTTCATTTTGTTTAAATCGAAATTTGTAAAAAAAGATTTCGAGTTCTAGAGTAGTAATTGTATTAAGCCTACAAGGGATAAAACTTAAAAAACGCGCCTTGTACTCAATCTCAAGGTTGGTGTGCAATAGAGTAATAATACCCGAAAATATGGTTTTTTAGAGTTTAAATGGGCGATTTCTCAAAGATTATCGCTCGTATAAAAAACTTCGTAGGCCTTTTCAATGAAGAATAATTGCTTGATTTTCTGTATATCTTGTCGATGTCGTTGAAAAGGATCAATAGGCACGGAGATGTCGGCCAAAAACCAATAATCCACCCCTTCCCTGGGGTGTAACAGAGGTAGCACAGAACGAAACCATTAGGACTTTTCACCATATGTTAGAATGATAAAATAAAGAGGTCTACCAAACATCAGCTTCTTCCCACTTAATCGGGGATTTTGGGTGTTCTGTCTACACTTGCTGTAAACTATAATTCATTAATTAAATAGTTAACCGCCATTTTGCCTGAATTACTAATTATGTATTATTAGTAATTAATTATTCATTATTAAATAAATTCGTACCACCAACCCAGAAGAAAAAACAAACTTCCACTAGATCTTTGTTCTTTAAATTAAAGCACAAAAATTTTCGTTCGAATACTATTGATATTTAAATTTTGTCGTTATAAATTAGCGATTCATCCTTAATAATAATAATAATAATACTTATTTATAAAACTATAGTTTTACGTACATAGGCGTGAACATTGTGAAACTACCATATGTGTGTGGTTAATCAAAACCACGATAGCGTTATTTTAACGTGGCCCACCTACCTTTCGGTTTATGACCACGATACCCCACACGAACCCCTTTTCGGAGTCACAAATTGTGATACTGGTGGAAGCAAGGTTACTATCCATCCTCTACTAGCTATCCAGGCTAGAACCAGAGCTATGACCGTACTCCCCGTCGGGTTCCTTCTCCTAAGAGATGGGTCCCTAGTCCAGCTTCAGACTTACCCCATACGTAGTGGGACTCTTGTCCGACCGAATCCAGCCTCAATTTGGCTGGACTTAGAAGGTTACACCACCCCAGTGTTTATAAAGTTATAAGGGCCTGATGTGTCCCTGTCAGTTAAGGTGAAGTTGACTTGAGCGTAAGAGAACGTTTATTCGCATCAACAGCCCTTAAGCGTAGTGGTTCTCGACGGTTTCTGTGGATCTAATGCTGGGACTGTACAGTCGCAGCATGATCTCCACACTTTCGTCTCCAAGCACATCTACCTAGTGGCATGCGGTTTCTCATTGGACAGGGTTTATCCCCCTCCAACGAGGATAATCCTCACTAGATTCTCCTCCATCAGACTAAGTCTATGGTAAGAATCAATTCCATCCACACCAGTACTCATGTATCGGAGTTTCCTTCTCAACGTTAATGAGTATTTAGTCGAGAAGCACTTTTGCGAACCTCTACCACACATTACTTTACTTTCTGACTGTATCTTCGTTATCCAAGTTTGGACCGGTACTTCGTCAGGTTTCGTGTCTGATACTAGTGAGTCGATTTATCAAACATCTCTTGCGACGGCTTGGTTAATCACACCAGATCTCATTTCGGATCCTAGTGTAAAATAACTTCCGATACCTCTAACGACGGCTTGTGACACGTTTCCATTCCAAACCTGGGATTGGATAGACATCAGTCAGTTTTAAGGGTGAACGCCGTGTGGCCTGTACCCAGGTTAGTCTCGGATACTAATTCATGCCCGACACCTCTAACGACTGCCAGGCCTCAGTCATTCTGTGGCTAGTCTCGGATACTAGCCCATGCCCGACACCTCGAACGCCAAGCCGTTCACCCTAAAATGTGAACAGATGTAACCATTGAGTATCTGTGCTATAGAATGGAGTCAACCATCTAGACAGCGTCATTTTAACGTGGCGCACCTAATAATTTAATCACCACGGTCCCCCTTTCGGAGTCGCAAATTGCGATACGCTCAATTAGCACTAATGCTATTGCAGCAGCTACCAGTACACACTAGTGGGAGTGAGGTGTGCCTATCCAGACCTCTTCTAACACTCCAGGCTAGTAACGGAGTTATAAACGTGCTCACTCATCGAGATCCCTTCTCGCGGTATAGGAGACGGTCTCTAGTCCAGCTTCGGATTTTTCCCAAGTGTGTGGGACCACTGCCCGACCGATAACTGCCCGAAATTGAGATTGGTCAATGTGGCTGACTTGAACTGTTATGTCTCCCCGGTCTACCAGTTATAAGCCTGGTGTGCCCTGTGCAGCGCTTCATTTAGTTCTACCTAAGCAGAACCGGTATGTACCCTCGGAGATGAAGTCTTGAGCATTGAAAGGCTGTGTATTCGCATCAATATCCCTTAAGGCCAGTGACTCGAGACGGTTTCTTTGGATCACAAGGCTGCAACTGCAAAGCCATAGCCTAATCTTCATATTCTCGTTTCTTAATCCAGCTGGATAGTGGCATGCAGTTTCCCATCGGTCTGAACTTGCCCCCCCTCCACCGGTCAGGATAAACCTCACTCGTGACCAGCAGTGCACCATAAATGACTTCACCCTCAGGCGAGAATCCAATCCACCCACGGTCTAGGACATTTAGGCCGTTTAGGCGCGGCCGTTTCGGCGCGAGGACAGTTTGACGCAGGACAGTTCGGCGCAGGCACACTTCGAGGCCGAGACACTTCGGCGCAAGCACACTACGACTAAAAGCAGTATAGGGCATGTACATTTTTTCGGGGCAAATTAGGGGGTAATACTTTCGGAGAGCGTTAAATAAAACGTTTTTTTGGACCATTAGTCTAATTTTTTGAGAAAAACTACCCTATTATCAGAGTAGCCTTTTTTATTTTTATGTACACACATGTCACACATCCACCTTCTTAATTCCAGAATTTCGCTGAGATTGGTTAAATTACGTTATTCCAGTGCTTTTTGTCATTAAGCAGTGGGCACACATTTATAAGTGTTACCTACTGAGATAAAATTCGTGAAGTGAGTATCAATGTTAATATCGATTTTCCTATTTGATTTAATTAATTTTATAAAATTTTTATTAAATGATATTCTTATAAATAATCATTGATTTATAATAAACAAATTAAGTTCTTATTACAAATTATTCCCTTTTGCAGAGATTTGCAGAAGAATCTTAATTTTAATGCTTTAGCAGCTTAGAAACTTTTTCTTAAATCTGGCAGTACATACAAGTTTTTGTGATTGGCAGATATTGAGTTTTTTTTCGCATCATACCGTATTTATCGAATACCGTATTTATTACCTGTAAGTACCTATAGATTTTGTTCATTACAATAATACTAGGCAATTTCTCGCGCCGAAGTATCCCTGCGCCTAAGTGGTCCGCGCTGAAGTATCCCTGCGCCAAAGTGTTCTCGCTCTGAAGCGGCCCGCGCCAAAACGACCGCGTCTAAATGTCTGGCTCCGAATTCACCCATACCGGTACTCATGTTAGCAGAGATTCCTCCACAATGTTATTGAGTTTCCGTCGAGATCACTTACGTGCATCTCTACCACACATTAACCATCTCGCTCGTTACCCAGATTCCTGGGATTGGGTAGAGTCCAGCTAGTTTATGGGTGAACGCCATGTGTTCTGCCCCTCTCACAACAACAGTAAAATTAATAATAAAATTGAAAGTGTCGTCGAGCCGGGCAGCGCAGTTTTGGGTTATACTTTTGTCATTTTTCCTTAGAATAAAATTAAAAAAGAATTTTGATTGACATTAAAAAAGGATATGACAATCATGTTTGCTACTATTGTAGATATCAACAGGTTTACAAACTACTAATTAAATTACAATTAGGTTTACATTACGAAATGGCGTTATCGAGTATCCAAACTGACAAAAATAGTTTATAGTCAACTCTCAATTAACAACATCCTGAATGGCTTATACCTGCTAAATCTTAAAATGATATTTTAAATTAGAAATCGACAAACGCTTTTGATCGCTTTTTTGTATGGTAAAATTGGAATACTAACTATTGATTAGTAATCAGCCTAATGGGATTCCTGAACTAAAAAGTAATTTCAATATAAATGTCTTACGTACTCCTAACTTACCTATTACATAATCCATCTTACTAAATATTTGCGCAGATCTTAATCAGAGACAGTAATGTTATTAAATAGCAGAGACGAGCAAAATAGTAAAACCACATTTCTTATAAGCGTACATTTTATTCATAACTGCTTATTAATAATATCAACTTTCTAATTGAAACCGCTTTAAACTGTGAAGTCTCGATTAGAAGTGATAAACTAAAGGTAATGTGATCTTTTTTTAATGTGTCATGCTGCACTTAGGAATGCCTGCGTTGAAAGAAATAAATATTCAGTGACGTGGCTACGCTTTAAATAAATCTATTATATATTTCGCAGTTTCGTCTATGCTATCATCGTGTACTTTTGTATGAGTTCTTTATCGCATGATGTATCCGTAAAAGATATGTGGATTATGTTAGTAGTTTTGAATTTGCGTGTGTTAGGGCTTCAACATTACTTTATGAGCAGTTTGACAGTAGGGTTTAGAATTCATAGGATTTTCCTCTACTTTAGTTCCTCTAAAATTCTCCGTAGCTGATTTAACTTAACCAACAAAGAACATCTTTAAAATGATATAAGTACATGTACGTAGTAATGTTACAGTTATATTTAAGTATTAAAGATAGCCGTTAGAGATAGTAACGCATGAGCAAATGATTTTTGGTCTTTTATCAAAATTTCTTCCGATTAAAACCACATTTCATTTGTAGCAGCATGTGTACATTATTATACCGCATTATTTTTCAAAGTCTAAAATCAAGGATTGAAAAGAAGCTTGACACGAACACTGAAAGTCGATGTTATAAAATTTACGACAATAAAAACACCTAATCTGGTCGAGCGCATTTTACTCCAACTATTAATTTATCAGTTATTATTAATTGTATAAAATATAGACGTTCAAGCTAAGTAGAGGCGGAGTTATAAAAAATAATTTCCCAACTAAATGACTGATAACTAAAAATTTGTTTATATTAAGAACTATAATTATTTAATCTAGAACAATATAGACGTTTCTTTTTTTATATGTATAACCGTGCTTTATGATGCAATGTTCGAGATAATACCAAACTTCATGAAAATAGATTCGCAATCTTCCAAAGAGACTTTAATTTTGATAAATTAGGTCAAAAGGTTATTCTGTTTTAATACTATATAAACCCTACCTTAGTTATCCAAAACACAGTTTAATTGACATTGTCTGCGTATACGTTAGCAGATACGAAAATGTTCAAAATCGTGCTTTTAGCCGCTTTGGCTTTCCAAGTAAGTGTTCCTTTTACTTCTGTTTTTGTTTGTTGTTTAACATTGTCTATAACAATTATTTATTGTAACTTTTAGGCCACTCTTGCTCACCACCATGAAGAAGAATACCACCGTGATACCCAAGAATTATTAGAACACGTTCGTACTGTTAGCCACGATGCAGTCAATGCAATTCAAAATGTCCACATTAAGGATCAACAAGCTACCCATGTTTTCTACCATGAAGCTCATGAATTGGCTCACAATGTACATGAAGTCGCATACCATTTAGAACAAATTGTAATTAATTTAAATTTAAAAAATTTAAACTACTTTAATCTAAATTGATCTTATTCTTAGGTTCACCACAACCACAATGGACAAGGACAACAAGTCCTTCAAGGAGTAGTCAGCAAACTTTATGACATTGTTTATGCTATCCAACAAGCTATGCATAACAAGCCAACCATGCTTCAATCTCACCTTAGAGTTCAAATTGAAAATCTTGTTGCTGAAGCTGGCAAATTAGGCACCGTAACCCAACAACTTCAAAGCTCTGAAGGTATTTATTAAAAAGAAAATTTTTATTTTGCGTAAATAAACTATCAATTTTCCTTTTAAGTAGATGTTAACAGCGAACTCTTGGTTGTACTTGATGATCTCTTAGTTGCAATCCAACAATTCCATGTACGCAGTAAATTGCAATACCAAAACCAACAAGATGTTCAAAACCAAATCCAACTCATTGCAAACCAAGTATCAAACACCGTTGAACACGTAAACATCAAGGACGATGAAGCTGTTCACCACCTTGTACACTACGCTCACCATCTTGCTCATCATCTTGGTGATATCGTCCGCAAACTCGAAAGAGAAGTATGTTTGTCAGAATATTATTTCAAAAGGATACTTAAATAATGTTGGTTTAATACTATAGAGCCATCATCATCACGGAGAAGTTAGAGATGTCCTTCGCCAAGTCATCAACAAACTCAGTGAAGTCCGTGCAACTTTGGAACAAGCTGAACGTGACTCCTCAGTTCAAGAATTACAACATGAACTTAATAACCTCGTACACGCTATTGCTGTTCAAGTACAAAGATTAGTGCATATTGCTCACTCCGACAAACTTGATGAACAAGGTAAATAATATGTTCCTGTTATAGCTAGTAACTGTTTTTAATTATTTGTTTTTTTTTCTGTAGAAGCTCTCTGCTTGAGAAATGTCATCTACAGCGTTTTGGGACACACTTTGGCTGCTGAAAGACAACTTCAAAGAAACGTTGAACATCTCGTTGGACAAGGACAACTTCACGGAGATGTAGAACATTTCACCCAACAAGGACAACATTTTGGAAATGAACATTTAGGCGAACATGAACAATTTGGAAATGTCGAACGCTTCGCCCAACACGGACAACGCTTTGACAATGTTGAACATTTCGGTCAACATGAACAACAATACAAAAATGCTGAACATTTTGGTGATCATGAACATCATCATGAACATTTCGATGAACACAGCGAAGAACACTAAACTATATTTAGTTTTTTATAATTGCTAATGTTATAATCCTGCTGGTCATGACCTGTACATTTTTATATAATATTCATTAAATGTTTTTGCATTCTATCTGTTTTTTTCTTTTAGTTAAGTAAATATAATCGTTTACTTTTGAAAATGTTTTGACTGTGCTTTTTAAGCCTGTAGTGCACATCTAAAAACATTACTAACTGTCTTCACATACTACATCCAATATGATATTTGACTAGACATCTTGGAAAAGATGTGTAGGGTAATATCCAAAATATTTTGATTTCATGCCGTCTAATACGTCTCAAAAAGAGAACTGTTCTAAATCGAAATTATTTAATCCTTAACTGCTGCTCTACTACGTTTGGGTGTTTTTGTTTATTATAAATACTGTTTCTAGTTGTGGAATCATCTACCATGAGAAATACAGGCAGGTTTGTTGACTTGTAAAACCACATCTAAACAAAATCTCTATTTGTATTATTTATTGGGTGCTATCAACAAAAGTTGTGTTGAAGTTGTGAAAGTATGTATTTAACAACAAAATATTAGTTAATCATACTTCTGACCAAACTGTTTATGACATGCTTCTATATACTATATGCATTTTCTGCTGAAAAGGCCAAGCAAACAACACTAATCAACAGATTTCAACTTTTTGTGTTGCCTTGAAATAAAAATAGATGATTGTAGAAAATTTGTACCGGCTGAATCAAAATTCTGTATCTTCTCGGTTTTTTGAGAAATAAAATCGGTTTTTGCAGAAACTTGGACATAATATTCTGTTTAATTGCTATCGTTTTTTATAATTTAACTATACCCACGGTTATCAAAGCGCACTAGTTTTACTTATTCATGTTCAATCGTGTAATATACGACAGCTGTTGTACAGTTTTCAATCACAAACAGAACTTGAACAATCGGTAAACTTATAGAGATACCCTAAGTATGGATTTCGACGGAACAGAAAAATCAGTACATATTTGAAGAATTGGTTTTTGCCTAAATCCAAAAATAAGAAGAAGCGCAAAGCAACTGAATCCCCTGAAATCGATTATGAAAAGAATTAAAATAGCGCAGGTGGAAGCCAGCTAAGACTCCTAAACCACACCACACCAATCATACTTGCGTGAAATTCACAGGAAATCATCCCACAGTTAAATGTACCAAACAGAATACTACTCTTGCAATACGTGTTATCTGATCAAAAGCTCACATCATTACAGGAAATGTGTCATAGCAAAGGAGCTTCAGAAAATAACAGAAAACGTTATTACAGCAAGGAAAACAAACTCTCAAACGAGATTATTCACTTCCAATAAAGCTAAATCTGGGGTCTCATTTGCTCAGGCTACTCAAAATATGTTAACAGATTCTGCACCTACTGCATCTTCATCTGAAACCTATATTATAATGCACCCTATGCAAAACATGATGAAGACACTTGAGCGACTCAATGAAAGACTTGACAAGTTAGAAATCAGGAGTACTGTTGCTATGCCCAAGAAAAAATAAATTTGTGAATAAACGCGATCTACGAATAGCATCATTGAATTTCAATGACATCCTAAACAAAAAACATGGCTTAGAAGTCTTCCTTAACACTGAGCATAGATATTTATTATATCATATATAGATAGAAGCCAAAGGTGGTAGTGCGGTTATAGTTAAGGAATAGATTAACCATTTCGAAGGTCACATACAACGTGTAGATATTCAACTGACAGTGGTAGGAATTAAGTCTACTAAGCAGAAGTTGGAAGTTGGAACGGTTAACTGTCCGTCTCAATACATTTTGAAAAAAGAAAACTATAATATTCTTTTACAACACCTAGGCGAAAAATTTACCATTGTAGGTGACTACAACATGTTGACTGAGGATCGAGACTAACCACGACCAAAAGTAGTGAACTAAGGAAAGGTATTCATGAAACTGGTCGCAATTAGCATTCATCAGATAAATCTACCTACTGGCCTAATGATTCTACAAAAATTTCTGACCTGTTAGATTTCTTCGTAACAAGAAAAATTTCACCCAACTTTATCGAGGTTGCTGAAAATTTTGAGCTAGGCTCTGACCACTCAGCTGCAATTTTAACAATGAGCGAAAAGATAATTAAAAAAGACCTGCACAAGTAAACAAAACCAGTGATTGAGAAAGCTTTCGAGTCAAATATTCATAACGGTATTAAGCTGAATATCAATCTGAGAACAGATAGTAACTTAAAGTAGATGCTGAGAATTTCACTAGAATTTGACAACACGAAAGAAATTACCCATATAGCCAAAGGACTAAATTATCCGGTCGAAATTAGGGAACTAGTCAGACGAGAGACCCTGCTCATAAGGCTAACTTAAACAACAAAACGCAAAGACTTAGAGAAATTCAAAAGTTTATAAAAGAATCTATAAGCTCTTACTTACAAAACCTATCAGCAGGAAAAGAAACTGACTATTCACTAGGGTGGGTCGTTATTCACCTTTTTTTTCTGATCGATTTCTAATACCCGGCAAAAATTACCCACCTATAAGGATAACTCACGTATAAAACATTGTTCTGATCAGACAATATCATCTGTCTATTTTATGAGCCCCAATATTTTATATTTTCGCTAAAAACCCTAAAGTTACAGCTTCTGCAAGATGGGCCCAGGCGACGTTACCGATACGCTTAGGGACTCATTTTAAATGAAAAATCATTAATGAGGACTGGAAAATCAAATTCAAGATCCTGTGTGACCATGGGAGTACATAGGGGAAAATGTACTTTTATATTTAATTCTCCTAAGCCCTACCCAACCAACCAACCAAGTAAGGCTAGCTGACTCTCTAGTCTGTGTCATTATTTCCATAGAAAATACTGAAATACTGCCCTTACAAAAAAAATTGCAGGCGTAGCCTGCCTAGATAACAATATGGAATGAATTTGACGATTACGTGCTTCGTTGCCTCACGCTTTTGAAGATACGTGGGCTACAAGCTTCACAATTCGTTCTACTGCCACTGTGTGGCAAGGGTACTTTGTAAAGGACCATTCTAGTACTGTGCTATCTGGGAAAGAAAGTTTATATATGAGTTCATTGTTTGAGAATGGTCTAAGTACTGGAGGCACAGTAATGCACACATCAGGATTATCCCAGGTAATCATGTTTGTATAGTCTAGAGATTTGAAATTAAGCTTTGGTACAATGTTAAATCAAACACTGTGAGAAATGTTGTCTTCCTCCTCTTTTCGAGCTTTCGTTAATTACTAACTAATACTGGTTGGAAGGGTGACATACTCCGAAAACTGGAAGAGAGAAGATAGAGCGTTCCCTCCAGTGGATTATTTGTCTATTACACTTCAATGAACTTCCATTTCGTGCGTTATTTGGGTTTGTTGATGGTGAAACTTCCGGACCATCTATTTTTACCGGTCCGATTGGATCAACGCTTCCCTAGTGCGAAAATCTTCCTCTCGCAAGGTTAAATGTTATACCATGTGACTTTACCTGACCTAATACCGAAAGAACTTAGCACAGACCAGAGGTACCTGTACAAAATATCTAAAACAATTCACACCGAATTTTGCGCCCCTGAACTTCTGTCTCGGAGTCCTGGTCGTTTGAACAAAGCCCGCTGGGTCACAAGTACAATAGAATATTAAGACTATACGTATCCACACCAAAGCCAACGAAGAAATTCGTAGATATAGTGACGTACATTCTTAACGTTTACCTACCTGTGTGGTTCATCATCAGGAAACATAATTCCCTAGCTAAAGGTCGTAATCATCTTTTGAGACTATCAGGCGATCGAGTTATCTTTCGTTAAAATATCGAACAGTTGTTGGCAACTCAATTCAGACTAATGCCTTTTTGCATTACCGGAAGACATTCTTCTTAACATGGCGACAGACTCTCGGCTTTCTGTTCGTCAAGATGCTCTGGAAAAGATACAGGGAGGAAGACAAATTCGCTCGATATTGTTGTGTCTATGCCTGCAAGTTTTTTTTAAGGGCAGTTTTGCAGTATTTCCCATGGAAATTATGACTCAGACTAGAGAGTCTTGCATATGGTTGGTTGGTTGGGTAGGACTTGGTTGGTAGGGGAGGACCCCGAAGTACAGCCACTTCCACGTGGTGGACTCTGAGTCATTTGGCAGGTTGCTTTCACAAGTGTGCGAGGAGCTGCACGCAATCAAATATATAAGTACTTTTTCCCCTATCCCCCACCACCCTCTGCGCTAAACCCATGGTCACACAGGATCTTGAATTTGATTTTCCAGTCCTCATTAATGATTTTTCATTTAAAATGAATCCCTAAGCGTATCGGTAATGCCGCCTGGGTCCATCTTGCGGAAGCTGTAACTTTACTGTTTTTAGCGAAAATATAAAATATTGAGGCTCATAGAACACACAGAAGATATTGTCCGATCAGAACAATATTTTAGATGTGAGTTAATACCCTTATAGGCGGGGCAACTTTTGCCGGGTATTAGAAATCGAACTGAAAAAAAGTTGAAAAACGACCCCCCTACTATTTACTATGGAAAGCAGAAAAATCAAGTGACTTATAACTTATTTTCCACCTATCAGAAAAGATATAGACTCTTGGGCTAGAGATAATAAACAAAACGCTGATTTATTTGCAGAATATCTAACCGACATTTTCAAGCCTAATTAAACGAAATTGGCACACATCAAAATGGTCTAGGGGACAAGGTAAAATTAAACGTTGTTGCAACTAGTGGAAGTATTATGACACAACAATGAAACAAAACATAAAGTTGAACAATAATCTTTAATTGTTATAACAAAAACAAACAGAATTTACTGTAGTTTGCTTATACAGAGTGTGTAAAAAATAGAGCAAATTTCTAACTTACAAATAACAGTAGGATATGAAAGAAAAATGAAAGATTTGCACATTTAATACAGTGTATGGCCACCTCGACTGTTAATCACAGCTATGCACCTATTGGGTAAACGTTTAATCAAAGTATCTATTTCAATTTGATCAATTTATTGCCACTGGTCCTGTTAACAATTTGAGAGCTCTTCCTTTGTTTGAAACACCATGCCTTGATCCAGGAGACGCTTTCCCAACATATCCCACACATGTTCTATGGGATTCATGTCGGGAGATTGCGCCGGTCACGGAAATACTGCGATATTGTGCTGATGTAAAAAACTTCTAACTGTTCTCGCAACGTGTGGTCGAGCGTTGTCCTGCATCAGTAAAATTGTCCCCCGGTTTGTTCCGCCTGTGGTAGGATAGCAGGTTGTAGAATTGTGTCCCGATATGCGTTTGCCGTTAAAAAGCCTTCAACAAAAACGAGCTCAGTTCTACGGCCAATTCCAATTCTATCCCAAACCATAACTGTTTCCCCTTGGTACCGATCAACTTCCCGAACAGTTGCCAAACGATTTTCATTTCCAGGTCTTCTCCACACCCGTAGTCTTCTAGAATCTGGCCTCAAACCGATTCATCTGTGAAGAACACGCGAGACCAGCCTTGTTCTTGCCAGTAGATGTGTTCCTCGGTCTATTCTAATTTCCGTGCGCGATTGCCACGTGAAAGCACTGGAACTTTAACAGGACGTCGATCGTGGAGATGCAAAGTCATGCAACCTATTTCTTACAGTTTGACCACTGTCTACCACTAGATGGACATTTTGGAGCTCAGTTTCTAGCTGGTTGGCCCTAAGATTTCGGTTACGAAGACATTGGATTCGGAGAAATCTATCCTGCACAGCATTCGTTTTCCTGATGGGGCCAGGATGTCTTTCTTTTACATCACTAGTTTTTTGATAACGCTGACACAAGCGCCCAGTGGTACTTTTACAAGAATTTACAGCAGCCGCCACATCTCGAATAGTCATACCTCCCTGTATCATGCCCGCAGCTCTTAACTAAATATCACGACTAAGATGCACTATTTACATCTTTATTGATTCTAAGACTCTATAAAACTCAACCTGTTTTTTAATTCAATACACATAAACTGAGTAATCTAAAGAGCAAAAACGCCGTTTCGATACAAATGTCATCAACTGAACACAACTGCTTTACAAAAACAAAAAACAACATCGCCAACTGGATCTAGAAATTGTCAGAATAAAGCTCTGTATGCTATAATTACAAAACATTTTGATTAACGTTTGCTAACATACTTTTTACGTTTGTCCCTTAGACCATTTTGATGTGTGTATATAACGAGGCAGAAAAATTACAACTTCCTAAAGTCTATTGGAAGAAAATCCCTTGTTAATAACGTCAATGAACACGACATGTTAACTTAATTCGCCAAACAATACATTGGTTTTTTTGTGAAGAAATCGTTTAGACAGACTGCGCAATCTGTGAAAGGTATTGCTGAGTTTTTGACTCAACGGATTTCAGTACAACTTTTCGTAGATGCCAGATGGTTTTCCCATTTTGTTTGATATTTGGAATTTTCATGAAATTTTATAAAAACGTATGCAGACCGGTCATGAGTAACTCTACTACTAGAAGCACAAGGTATCTTACTTTTACTCTAGTGATAAACTAATGCCATTTATATCTAATCTAATTCTTAATTATTGTAACCAATCATCTTGATTAATTTCCTGTCTCTATCAAAAATGACTATCACTAAAAACGAGAAACCTATACGTCTCTTCATTTTAAATAAAACCCTTAACTTTTTCAGAAGAGCATAATATAGTGGTATAGTCCTAACGTTCGCTAGTCCCAAAAATACAGAAATAGTAGCAATGAATAATAAAACAATTAATTATTTTAACAAAGCATTACTAATACGTTAACACACAATCTAATCTACAGAAAAAAACGAATAAATACATAATATCTAATTACAACACAAGAACGACTGACAAAGATAAGCCTAGATAAATTTAATCATTTCCTTGTGTATTCTATTTACAAAAAAACAGACACCCAAATATTTAAGGAACCACTTTTGGTTGACAACAGAATTTAGGACGATTACAACAATAAAGAGTTCAAAAGGTTAACATACTTTTGTAGGTGGATGTGTATATAAACCCCTATCCTTCCTTGTTTCGGCATCAGTGTTTTTTGAGTACATCTCGTTGAACAAACGACAATCATGTTCAAGCTATCCGTTCTTGTGTTTGCTGCTGTTGCAGTTCAGGTAAGCCACTAGAATCTCTAAATAATTTTCGTTAATTCATCACATTCTATTTAGACCATTTTAACTATTTCAACTGATGAATCATGGCAAAGACAACAAAACCATATTCGTGCAATGGCAAACAAAATTCGTGAAGACTGCGACGATGTAGCAAATGCCATCCAAAACGTTCAAGCTGATACACCCAAGGGAAGACGCGCCCTCATGGAAGAAGCTAACGATTTTGCCCGCAATATATACAATGTCGTTTACGAAATGCAACAAGTCGTAAGTGTTAATTCTATACTGTTTTATGTGAATACTATTTAAACACCATGTTTAATTCACAGGCACAAAACATCGAAGGTGAAGACAGGAAAAAAATTCAAGAAATTTGTCAACACTTATCCGAAACTGCTTACTCCGTTCAACAAGCTATGAATTCTGAACCAAACCAAATGAAAAATCAACTTAAAGAACAAGTTCAAAATGTTGCCACTAGAGCTAAAGCATGGTCTGAATATTTGCAACAAGCTCAAAAACCACAAAGTGAGCAAATTAGCATTTACAAATATCTAAAAGCTTTCTATTACTATATATTCTAATTTTTAGGAGAACAAGACAAGAACATGAGATCCATGAAACGCGCTATGATGGACCTCCACATGGCAATCAAGAAAATACAAGTTCAAGTTAGAAATCAAAACAAAAATACCCAAGAGGTTTCAGCTAAAATGCAAGAATTGGCCAACCAAATGCACACTTACACCCAAAATGTTCAAGATGATGACGAACAGGCTGTTCGTGATCTTGCCGATTATGCTCAACGAATGTCCCAACACATGAACAACATGGTCGATAAAGTCGAAAGAGAGGTTAGTAAAATAATACTTAATTTGTGCACTAGTGGCTCTACATTTTTTTCCCTTATTAGGCTAACTATCAACAAGGTCAAACCAGAGCAACCTTACTCCAATGGGGAAGCAGAATGAGCGAAATGCGCACTGACCTTGAAAAAGCTGCCAACTCTCAAGGTAATACTCAACAAAGAGCTAAAGAGCTTAAGCAACAAATTGAAAAAGTAATGCGTGATGCAGCTACTGAAATGCAAAAATTGAAGGAAGTCGCTCAACAATCAGATGACCATGGTAATTTACCATTTATCCAGGAGTTTATGTATCTTAAAATAATAATCTCTTTTTTGAACATTTAGAAGGACGTGGTGTAAAAGCTGTTGCCAAGAACGTTATGGATGAAGGTGTAGCAGTTGCAGAAGCCACTCAAGCTCAACTTATGATGATGAAAAAATAAAAATGTATAATGTTTTTAATGTTTTGATTATAAAATGTAATAAAAAGGTTTCTAAAATAAATTAGCAATATTCTAGACTGTATTTTCCTGTATGGTCATTTTCCATTGTTTCTACTTGAATTGTAATAAATATTACAACTTTAGATTACCATTTACAATGTAATATGATGATGGGTACAGTGTCGTAACACCCACCGAAGCTCGCTGCTTTTGTGAAATTTTATTTCATTGGCCATAGAAATTTTCAAACAAATATCAGAGATAAAAAAACATTCTATGGACTATTCTATGACAATGAATTGTTATTAATTATTGCACAGAGTAATTTATTTTAACCAAAGGTTACCACGTATAATTGTGTACAGAGTCACAGAGTGTTAAGAAAAATATCAAATACTAGCTGTAACTTTTTAATTAGAGGAGTTACAAACAAATGTTAAATACAAACGTGTTTTCGTTTTTCCCCGTGCATATTGTGACGTTTTTGGTTTGTTCGTATCTTCTTTTGTTTTGTTGCTAGAGCAACAAACCTTATATTTTCAAATGACATCCGTATGTGTTCTTTGCATTTTTGAAAAATGTTTAATTTTTTCTATTTAGTAATCTATTTTATTATAATAAAAAAAAGTTAAAATTAAAAATAGATATTTAAAAAAAAAACGATAGAAAGTTAGTCAACAAAAAATGAGAACAAGGTTGTAGTAAAATTAATCTACATAGTAACACTTAATTAACAATTATGGTCAAGTATGCTGTGGAAAATAAAGTTATAAAAAACAAACACCAACAAAGCAGAAAATTAATTTTTATTGAAACCATAACAAAAATAAATGGAACACAAAAAAATATCTATTCTAAATGCAGGAGGACAAAAAATCTAATATGGGTATTAAATTAATTTTTCAAATTGAGCTTCTTTGACTGCCAGGGCCCGTATTCTTGAGTTTCGCATAACAGACGACGTAATTCTCTATTATCTTCTAACATTTGATTGGCTAAGTTGCATCTTATGACGTAAAAATTACCTCATCTCGTATGCGAGACTCGTTCGTATGAGTTCAAGAATACAGGCCCGGACAATCACCTATAATCGGTATTTAAACTATATTTATTACAGCTTTTTGTAACATGTCTTCTGGTATTATGCGCACTTCAGCAGTTATTCTAGCCTTCAAATAATCCAAATTACGCGGTATCCCTTTGTATACGTTATTCTTTAAGTGACTCCACGGACAAAACTTACTAGTGATAAATCTGGAGATCAGGTAGTCCACTCCATAGACCTCCTTTTACCGATCCATCTGTTAGGAAAAACATTATTCAAGTGCGCCCTAACATGTGATGCAAAATGCAGGGGTGCTCCGTCGTGATGCAATATAATCCTGTTGTCAATACCTCTACTTTCACCGGAAATAATGCAGTAATTGTGGATATGACATGATTTTGAATTAACTCAAGGTGCCCATTATTAGTAAGAGTTTCATCAAGAAAAGAACGTTCTATAATATGTCCTTCTTCCGCTTAGTGTGGATTTGTGTTCGACCATTACCGACGATTACGTCGATTTATCGTATCGTTCAACATAAATGTCGCTTCAACGTATAACACAATGATAAAAGCAAAATTGTCATTAATATTACATCTTTCCATCTGAGACCATATGACTATCAGCTGTTCACAAAATTCCATCCTCCTATTAAAATCATCTTCATTTAGGATGCGAATTAACTGGAGCTCGTATGGATAAGTTTCCTGCTACTTTTCTTGTAGAAACCTTTGGCGCTTCTTACATTGCTAATAAAACAACTGTACTTGTTACGGATTTGGACCTCAATTTTTTGCATGTCTTTTATTCCACCAGTCTTACGAAATTTCTTAATTAGTTGAGATATCGTGCCTTGAGAAACAGGAGTATTTAGGCAGATTTGATTAAATAAATTGCATACTTCACTTTGATCCTGCTCCTATCCTTATACACGTACAACAATTAAATCTCAATGTGTTGTTTCTCAATTAAATAAGCCATGTCTTCACTATCGTGAACTTCAAGTAACTGTTTGTAACAATAACTTGTAATTAATTTTAATAATTCGTTATAATTTTCAATAATTTATAATATTTTCTAATTAATAGCGTAATAATGATGTACTACTTTTTGCTTATTTGCTTTTGTTTGCTTGTTACAGTTTGTCAAATTTTCATAGCATACTTGATCAAAATTGATAATCAAGTCTTACTAGATTAATTTTAGACAGTTCTCATTATTAATTGATTCATTCTAGCGTTTTTTTTTCTAAAGATATTTTTTCTAATTTAAACTTTATTTAAATTATGATAAATTAGCAAAATGGAGAAAAATAAACTCTTTTAAGAAATAAAAAAAGGATACTGATGGCTGTTAAAAAACAAATTTAGTTGCTCTGGCAACACAACAAAAGATGATACGAACAAATAAAAAAAGTCAGAATATTTATCGGGATAAACTAAAGAACTTTTGTATTTAACATTTGTTTGTAACTGTTCAAATTAAAAAGTTACAGCCATTATTTTATACTTTTGTTACACCCTGTATAAAAGGTGCGCAAACATAAATCTCGCTGGGGCGCGCAACCTTACGTAGTTACGCCACTGGATGGGTATTAACTATATACGATAGTAGTGAATGACATCCTCCAACTAGTCTTTTTTCTCTTTTACTACTATTAAATCATATTTATTATAGTTTATCCTGAGTGTAAACAGGCGAAACTAAAAAATTAAATGAACAAAATATTTAAGTTCTGTTTAGGCAAGAAGGTTTTAATAAATATTATGTATAGGGGGATGGGTTCAAGGTTGGTGTCATAAAGCATCCTATAAAAACTGAACGTCCAATTTATTCATTACATTTTTGGACAAAATTTATCGAATAAAATCTTTTTATCCAACACCTCTATATAAATACTATGTTTACTATGGCCATTTTAGATAAGGGAAGTGATTGTTTACTCTTATGTTACATTATAACCTACGTTGCCCCTAGCAACGTGGGTTATTTTTAAAAACTCACTCCTTCAAACATAACAACCAATCACCGGTTTACGTTACTTAATATTATTAAAATCTAGTCATCGTGCTAGCGTATTAAATTTATTACCGTCAAAACTACAGACTAACTATACATTGCAAATTCGATGTTTAAACTTAAATAAAGAGGTGTTGGATAAAATTTTGTATGGCACACAGAAAAATTAACCCTCTCGGGCCTGCCGGCCCTCGAGGGTAAATTTTTCGTTCGTGGATAATATCTTACTTAACTCACTTGTGCCATAAATAACTATTACTGCTCTCATATAGTAGCATAACTACGTAAGATTGCGTGCCCCTGCGAGACTTACATTTGCGCCCCTCATATACAGGGTGTAACAAAAGTATATATGTATGTAACAGAGTGGCTGATTTTTCATTATTCAGCTTATATCTGCTGAAATATTAAAGTAGAGGAAAAAGTTAAATAAGAGACTTGTTTAGCATAACATGATCTATAAAATACATAGCACAAAATTCTTTTTTCATTGACAACTTAGTAGTCATCGGACTATCGTGCAATATAGACGTGTGTGTTTGAAGTGTTCCGAGTGTGTGGAATTCGATAACGCACAAATAATTATTATTGTGTACTAAATATGCTTTCGCTGACTCCGCGGGTCGCGACGTCGATAAGCGGGTCAAGTGTAAAAAAAACAATTAAACTATAATTTATAACTAAAAATGGCCAACACGTCGACGCCTAATATAAAAATTAAAACAATAACAGAACAAACTCTGTATAATGCCCTCCAAGCAGAAAAAAAGGAACAATCCAAATTAGAACAAATAGTACATCTGCAACAAAAAACAGACACTCTGCAAAAACAATTAGAGCAATTCCAACAAGGAATAGAATGTCAACAATACATACCGGAAAGCGAGACTATTGCAAATTTGCAGAGTCAACTACAACAGGCTTTGAATAAAAACAAAGTAATTAGAGAGCAGCTGATGCAAGTTCAGACGCGTAACATAAGATATAGTACGGTTAACTCAGATGACGAGGAAGCACTTGTCTCTAGAGAAACTGACTGGCTCATAAAAGAAAATAAAAATAAACACAAGAAAAGAAAGGCAGCGGAATCGCCTGAAAAACCTAATAATAGCCCCGAAGCTAAAACAGATAATAAAGGTAAGATAACTAAAACCACAAAAGCTGTAAAACCACCACCAATTATAATTAGCAACGTAGAAAATTACAATGAAATTAAGGCTAAATTACAAATAAACAAGTTCAATTGCAATACCAGCCTGATGAATAATAAACAGATAAAAGTTAACGCTAACTCTGATACCGAGTACAGGGAATTGACCTCTCTAATAAACAACACTCACCTAGAATGGCATACATATGAGAATAAAAACAATAGGCCCATACGAGTGATGTTAAGAAATTTACATCCTACATGTATACCTACAGATATTGGCAAGGAACTTGAAGAAAAGGGATTGAAGACAGAACAAGTAGTCCAGAAATTCAAGAACGTGATAGAAAAGAACAAAAAAAAAGCTTATTGGGCTACCACTATATGTTATATGTTGACCTTCCATAACTCTGAGGATATCAACAAAATATATAACATAAAGTATTTAAATCACATGAAGGTTAAAATAAAAGCGGTAAGAAGTAACAAACTCGTGCCACAATGCAAAAATGCCAAAGATATGGCCATACCCAGAAATTCTGCAAGCGCACTCCTACCTGCGTAAAGTGTGCTGGCAACCATATGACAGCAGAATGCACTAAAAAAAAGAGACGCCCCTGCAAAATGTAGTAACTGCTCTGAGGCACATCCCGCTAGCTACAGGGGATGCATAGTAGCCAAAGAATTACAGAAGAGAAGGAATGATGCAACAGCAACAAAACAAAGAAAGCAGGCTCTCAGCCAAAAACGTTTACTTCTAACAAAGTTAAAACTGGCACTACATACGCACAGATGACACAAAATAACACGATAGAAGTCAACCCTTCTACATCCAAGACTGAACCAACTATATTGCAGATGCTGCATAACATGATAAAAAGACACTTGATCGAGTCAATAACAGACTTGATAAACTAGAAGTCAAAAACGTTGGTACTGCCTCAAAGAATAAATAATTATATGGATCGACACGACCTACGGATTGTAACATGGAATGCCAATGGCATCCTGAACAAAAAAAAATGAGTTAGAGGTCTTTCTTAACTCTCAGAATATAGACATTTGTCTCATATCAGAGACCCATATGACAACCCATTCTTATCTTAAGATAAGAGGCTACAAAAGCTATCACACTATCCATCCTGACAATCAAGTACATGGAGGCAGTGCGATCATCAAAAGGAATCCATAAGCCATTACGAAGAATGCCAATTACAATGCATAGACATGCAACTTACCATGGTGGGCATCAAGTCCACTAAACAAAAGCTGATGTTAGGAGCAGTATACTGTCCACCCAGACACAATCTTAAGAAAGCTGACTATAAAAATCCGGTGAAAGATTCATTGTGGGAGGAGATTTTAACGCCAAACATACTGACTGGAGAGCAAGACTAACTACGACTAAAGGCAGAGAATTAGGAAAAGCTGTCCAAGAAACAGGATGCAACTATCATTCCACAGGTAAGCCTACCTACTGGCCCACTGACATTAACAAAATCTCTGACCTGCTAGATTTCTTCATCTCAAGAAAAGTATCCCCCAATTTTACTGATCTTGAAGAAAACTTTGACCTGAATTCTGATCACTCAGCAATCATCATGACGTTGAGTGAAACGATGATTAAAAAGAATGCCCGACCCACACTGGTTAACAAAACCACTGATTGGGACAGTTTTAGACTTGATCTACAAAGAAACATTAACCTAAATGTTAGTTTGAAAACAACTGAAGAATTTGGACTAAAAACTGAAAACCTTACCAAACTCATTCAGGCAGCGGCGCACAATAACACAATAGAAATCAACTATATAACAAAAGGAGTAAATTATCCAATAGAAATCAGAGAACTAGTCAAAGAGAAAAGAAGAGCTAGGAGAAGATGGCAACAGTCGAGAGATCCTTCAGACAAAGCCATTCTAAATAACAAAACACAACTGCTCAAAAGAGAAATACAGAGGATTAAAGAAGAATCAATTAATTCCTACTTGGAAAATTTAACCGCAACCGAAGAGACAAATTACTCTCTTTGGAAAACAACTAAAAAGATCAGGAGACCTATAGCTTCGATTCCTCCAATCAAAAGAGATAATGGCCCATGGGCCCGAGAAAACAAGCAAAAGGCTGATCTGTTTGCGGAACATCTGGCTGAGATTTTTACCCCTAACCAAGTCTATATGGACAATACTTTGGCCAATATAAGCAATCCAACATCAGAAAACATTACCTTAGTTATCCCAAATGAAGTAGCAAAGGAAATAAAAACAAACCTAAACCCGAAAAAAGCACCTGGTTTTGATCTGATCACTGGAGAAATTTTAAAACAATTGCCTAGAAAAGGTATAGTCATGCTCACGTACCTCTTCAATGCAGCCTTTAGACTGAAATATGTTCCAGACAGCTGGAAAGTTGCGGAAGTAATAATGCTGCCAAAACCAGGTAAGCCGCCTAATGAGGCCAAGTCATACAGGCCCATATCCTTGCTGCCAATTATCTCAAAATTATTTGAAAAACTACTACTCAAAAGGATGAAACCACTAATTGAAAATAATAAACTAATTCCGGATTTTCAATTTGGCTTCAGACAAAAACAGTCAACTATAGATCAGGTGCATCGCATTACTGACGTAATAGAGTGCGCTCTTGAAGAAAAGCAAATTGCTCAGCTGTTTTTCTAGATGTAGCTCAGGCCTTCGACAAAGTATGGCACGAAGGCCTGATATACAAACTAAACAAAATGCTACCAAAGCAATATGTAGAGATAATAACATCTTATATCTCAAACCGACTTTTCAGAATTAAACAGGAAGATGATTATTCTGACCTGAAAGAAATAAAAGCGGGTGTGCCACAGGGTAGTGTCCTCGGTCCTATCCTATTTCTGTTATACACGAGTGATATACCAAAATTGGATGGAATCACAGTAGCAACATTCGCAGACGACACTGCAATCCTTGCAGTAGAGAAGGAGCAAGATATATCCATTGAGAAATTACAAGCAGCTAGCAACACAATACTTGATTGGACCAAACAATAGCAGATTAAGCTAAATGAAGTCAAATCTACCCATGTTAGCTTCACAAACAAAAGGTTGGTAAATCCTCTGCCCTTAGAGATTAATGGTACTATTGTGCCCTATGAGAACAACGCCAAATACCTAGGCATGACTCTAGACACCAAACTCCGGTGGAAAGAGCATATAAAAAAGAAAAGAAAAGAACTGGGACTCAAATACAAACAGCTTTATTGGCTTCTTGGAAGAAACTCCAAACTGTCAGTACATAATAAGATCTTACTCTACAATCAGATCCTAAAACCGGTATGGTTATATGGCATCCAGCTCTGGGGCTGTACCAAAGATAGTAACATAAAAACCATACAAACATTCCAGAACAAGGTGTTACGCAACATGGTAGACGCTCCATGGTACATACGTAACTCTGATTTGCACCGAGACCTCAACATCCCAATGGTCAAGGAAGAGATCAAAAGGTTTGCAGGCAAACACGAAGCCAGGCTCCACCTACACGAAAACGCAGAAGCTCTTCAGCTATTGGACAACCAACATATTGTTCGAAGACTGAAGAGGACCAAACCATTCGAGCTTGTGTAGTGCAGTGAAAAGCAGAGCATAGTGCGAGTTTGATAGTGGCTAAAAACACTAAACGACATCGTCGGATGAACTCTAGTTTAGGTATTTAATTAGTTTAGTTTTAAGAAGTATCAGAAAAAAATTAATGGTTGGTCTTATAGACCAGTTTTAATAGACATACACCATAAGTGTGTATGAGGAAAAAAAATTGACAACTTATTTTCCAGAAAAAAATTCAACTTTAATTTTTTAAATGGAACGTTCTGTATATTTTTGCGTAATAAAGTTCTAAAAAAAATTATCTTTACAATGATATATCACAAGTAGCTTTTTGCCTTTAAATTACATCTTGCAGTTCAAAAAATAATATCAGATTTCTATATTGTTTTTTTATTTACTCTTCAAAATTATAGCAGTTTTTATTTAATTACTATTTAACAAATTGAAGAATACGTAATGAATTTTCTTATAATGACTGCTCAAATGTCCCCTATGAAAGTCTAAACCTATTTGAGCCCGTTTGTTTAGGTTTCCTCCGGCTTTTCGCTGCATTGTAGGTGCAAATAAAAAGCTAGCTGCAGTGATTTTATTTTGAAGTTCCTGCACATTTTGAGGAGTCTCGTACACTTGGTTTTTCAGAAAACACCACACAAAGAAATCAAGAATAGACAAGTCACCTAGTCAGCAAACGGGCTCTCTGTTACCGATCCGTTTTCGACCAAATTCATGGTTTAAACCTTTAAACAATTTCTAATGCAGCTCCATTATGAGGTGGGACACCGTCGTGTTGAAGCCACAAGTTTTGCAAAAATAATAAATACTGCCCTAGATCAGAGTCTCACAGTTCCATGGTGAAAATGGGGTCCTAAAATTTCGTTGCCAAGTATCCCTATTCCTACACCAATTGAAAAACGTAAAAACGTAATTTTGCAAGTTTTCTCATCATTCCAATAATACGAATTAAGCTTGTTAAAAACTCTATTTCTGTAAAAATTGGATTCATTGTCGTTTCTTCTTACATTTTGGACAATATGACGTTTTGAAAATGCATTACCGGACGATGTAATTTGAAAACAAAAAGTCTCTTGTGGTATATCATTGTAAAAAGAAATTTATTTAGAACTTAATTCTGCAAAAATATACAGGACGTTCGATTTAAAAAATAAAAGTTGGATATTTTTCTGGAAAATAGGCTGGACATAAAGTTTTTGTGTTATTTTATAGGAGGAGGAAACCTAAACAAACGGGCTCAAATAGGTTTAGACTTTCATAGGGGACATTTGAGCAGTCATTACAAGAAAATTTATTACGTATTCTTCAATTTGTTAAATAGTAATTAAATAAAAACTGCTATAATTTTGAAGAGTAAATAAAAAAACAATATAGAAATCTGATATTATTTTTTGAACTGCAAGATGTAATTTAAAGGCAAAAAGCTACTTGTGATATATCATTGTAAAAAGAAATTTATTTAGAACTTAATTCTGCAAAAATATACAGGATGTTCGATTTAAAAAATAAAAGTTGGATATTTTTCTGGAAAATAGGCTGGACATAAAGTTTTTGTGTTATTTTATAGATCATGTTAAATAAGTTTCTCATTTAACTTATTCCTCTACCTTTCATATCTCAGCAGATATAACCTATACAATAAGAAATCAGTATACAATTATACGTAGGTAACTAATTAATAATAATTCGTTATCGTACAATAGTCAACAGAATTCTGTTTATCTCCAATGCTTGTTTTAAAATTTCTATTCCCAACGAAATCAAATTTTACGAAAGCAGCACCCTTCGGAAGGTTGCGCTCCGCCTAGTCTGCGGGGCGCTAGTTACGCTACTGCATCCATACTGTAAATTAATTTTTATTCAGTGTGTCTATTTAGTACTCCAATCTTAAATTATATATCTATCGTTACTCAGATAAAAAGGCTTCTTATAAGGTTGCCAGACTCCGTTAACGCGACGTCCGGCAACTTTCTTATTCGTCCCAAAAACATAGAGTTTTTGTACTAATTAAACAAGTAACTATTGTTTCATTCATTTTGACACTTGCGATTTTATTTTTAAGTTTTAACTTAAACTCTCTTATCTGGATTTATTTTTTATTTTTGTTTATTTATCAAAAATTAAAACGGGGCTTAGGTATGTAGTAAGCCATGATTTCTTTGTTTTTAGTTTTGGCGTTTAATCGTTCAATTACCGCTGTAGGGTATTTCCACGAAACTTTGACCACACATATAGAACGCACCGAATGGTCTTTGCTTGGGGTAAACAAAAGGATCATATTTATATAGTACTGCTCCTATGACTCCTTGGTGTAGAGAGCTTCAGATTCAGGCTGTAAATTGATTTTTATTCTAACATCATTAATCCAAAATTAATCTGCTGAAGATATACGATGCAACTCTAATTAATTAAAGTAAAGATTCTTTCGGCTACTGCTTGACGTAATTCTACATCGCCGTTCCGTTCTCCATAAGCAGCTCTTTATCTGATTCGCAATTAATCCTTTTAGATCTTGCCGCTACTGCTCAGAATGGGTAAGGTACTAGACAAGGAGTGGTACTCTACTTCATACTTCTACGACCGAGAGAATTACCATCTTGACAGCTCACTTCTTTTTTCTACGATCTTAAAAAACTCTGTTTTGCACTAAGAAAGTACAGGGTGATCCAAATTGATTCAAGACTGTTTAAATTTCGCGCCGTAGGTTTTAGTGTATTTCACATTGTTAGTGTAGTACTATTGAAATGCGTTGCGTCAAATTACAGCGACAACTCGTCACTTTGTCGCTTACATTGTTGTTCCAGGTTTTCATTGGATTTTTGCTTTATTTTATTTGTTGTCTTATTTTAGAAAACAGTTATTTTCAGAACTACAGTATTTTTAGACGATTTTATTGTCAGGTAAGTTTATTATTTAAAATTAATTAAGTTTATAAGCTATATTATTTTTGATATGCCACTGTTAAATAAAAGAAGGTAAAAAATGCCTGAAAAATATTTGTGTTGCCAACGTAACGATAATTTCACGTGGCGGTAAATTCAAACAGTCTTCAATCAATTTGGATCACCCTGTACTATGTACCCTTGCGCTTGTTTGCAAATGTCGGGATGTTGGTCACCTGTTGGTTTGAAAACCGCAAACATCAACAATGCTCTAAAGTTGAAAGCCCGAAAAAGCAAACTTGGTTCGGTGCAAACTTGCTTGCCTTGTGGGCATAGATTAAGCTTTTCCCAAGCAACATACAGCGCTCAACGGACGTGAAACTTGAACAAAGTTTTATGTGATTTTGGATCGTTTAGGATTGTGAAGTACATAATCGTTTAGAAAGATTTCGCAATCTGTAAAAGGTATTGCTAAGTTCTTGATCCATCAGATTCAAGACTGGTCATGAGCAACTCTACTACTAGAAGCACAAGATATCTTAATTTTACTCTATCAATGAATTAATGACATTTATATATCTTAGCCAACCATCTTGGTTGATTTCCTGTCTTTATTAAAAATGCCTATCACTAAAAGCTAAATACCTACACGTCTCATCATTTTAACTAATACCTTTGACTTTTGCAGAAAACATAGCATAGTCCAAACGTTCGCAAGTCACCAATAATACAAAAATTGTACCAATGTAATAGAATAATAAAATAATTAATTATTTTAGCAAAGCATTACAAATACGTTAACGCACAATTTAATTTACGGAAAAAACATGAATAACATATGAAGGGTACAGGGAAAAAACAAGAAATGTCACATTTTGTTAAAAATCTGGTTGTTGGGCGATCTGGCGGTTAAAGTAGGCACCTATGTAATGGCAATGAATGGTGGTTGATAACAAGAATAGTCGCAACAGAAATCACATTTGAAATATGGCCATGTTGGTTAAAAAGAAAAAGGACATACCGTGTTTTTTAACTTTCTCAATGTGTATTATGTAATTAGGAGATCAAGCGATACTTTAAATCCGAGAAGATGTATTATAACGCGGAGGCGCCAGCTGAGGCGTTATAACATCTTCGAGAATTTAAAGAAGCTTGATCTCCGTATTGCATAAGTTGTTTTATTTTATTTCGTATTTCAATCCTAATTTCTTCCTTTTAAAATTCATCCGAATTTATTGTATAAAGAAGCAAGTCTGTGTCATCATACGCGTAACCAAGGAGATAAAAAGCAGCATGTCACGTGTGGCTGTTATGCAACATCAAATGAGTTTTAGGTTGCCAACAACAACGGAGATCGTGAGAACGTCTTGAAATCAGGTATCATTGACAACGGAGATAAAGATATAGTTTATTTTACTAATTGTGGTATATAAACAGTTGTTTGAAATACGAAATGAAATAAATATTTAATATCCAATTGCATCATAAGAACATCTGAGAAATAAAGATAAGCCTAGATAAATTTAATTGTTTTTTATGTATTCTATTTACCCACTTTTGGTTGACAATAGGATTTAGGTTAATTTTAACCATGGGCATCGCCACTGCATGGCAAGGGGGGCTGTTCCCGTATGCACAGATACATAATAATTAGACTACGAGTATTATTGCTAGACTCATATAAACATAAACGTCTCTTTATGCCCACGGGCCTCTTTATGGCCCGACAGACAATAAAAAGACGTCAATTAAAATGTCAGAGCTGTGTCTTGTAAAACTTGATTTGTTTTTATAGTTATTTATGTATTAAGGGCATAATCTATTAGATTCTGGCATGAGAGAATGTTTAAAGCCCGACGAAGGAGGGCTTTTAATTTCTCGAGGGGCATTATCTTGATTATGCCCGTGGTACATACAACGTTTTATTTTATTTTGCTTCATGGAAAGGATAACTCAGTATTGTGAGCACGAAGAGTTCACCATTAGAGTTTTAGTGTGCTACGATTCCTATGTTTTGTTGCTATAGGTAAGTTTGTAAACAATTTCAGTTGTCAAATAAAAATGGAAAAAGCCGTGAATGTTAATCCTACAGTTTATTCAGAGGAAGTTTTAGCTGAATTTGAGGTAGCCCAGCAAAAGTTGATTCCAGTTAAGTCAAAGGAGTTGTACGAGAAGGAGTACGAGAAGTTTTGTGACTGGCGAAAGGAGAAAAATATCAGCAGTTGTGATGAAAAAGTGGCTATGGCCTACTTATCTCAAATGGTAAGGTACTACTACCAAACCAATTCTAATTTTTTTAACAATTAATTTTCGTTTTTTACAGTCAAAGATTTACAAGCCGTCATCTCTTTGGTGCGTCTATTCAAAGCTGAAAAAGATGATCAAGGTTAAGGAAGGAGTTGATATGTCGAAATTTCTTTTGCTAATCGAGTTTATGAAAACTAATTCTGTTGGGGATGAAGCTAAGAAATCAACGGTATTGCAACGAGATCACATTCTAGAATTCATGTTAAAAGCACCCGATTCTACTTATTTATTAGTCAAGGTAGTTATGACAGCTTCAGCTAATTGTTTTATTTTTGTATTGTTTGTTGCTATTTGTAGGTGGTCACAGCCTTTGGCATGTTTGGAGCGTGCCACAGGGCATTGCTTCCGCAGAAGTGCAGCTACTATGCTGGCCGAGAACGGTAGTGATACAAGAAGCTTGAAACAATTGGGTAGATGGCGATCGGATAAGATAGCTGAGTCATATGTCGAGAATTCTTTACAAAATAAAATCAAAATTGCTCAGACCATCTCAGGTGAAGGATTGATAAACATACCTCAAGAAAATGGAGGACGTGTTAGCTTTGGACTTGGTTCAAGTGGCATTACTATTTCAAACCCAAGCAATTTTGCACATTTCATTTTGAAAAAATGTAATAGTTATAATTATTTATTAAAATTGTTAGAACTCTATAGAAACGTTTTCTTTGTATCTTAGCAACTTTATACGCCCTCGGGCTAAAAAAGCCAAATTACGCCCGCAATTGAGTGCCAATAAAGACGATTATCATGTCAAAATAAAATAAATATAATTTGTCAACTTATCAACAATGAAAATAAGCTGAAAGTAAATACTTTGGAATATTTACTATAGTAATGTACTTGAAGTGTAAGTACAGCGGCTTGATATACCTACATATTTATTTAATTATATATTTTACACAATAATCAATTTGAGACAAAAAACTTAATCTGTGCATAAAATAGTGTCTGTATAGCGGCCGTAACTTGCTTTTATGGCCCTACAGCCTTTTCCTATAATAACGGTTCCGACCATAAAAGCCTCTTTACGCCCTTAACACGTAAATAACTAATATGCAATCAATACTTAACTTGAGGAAAGGCTTCCCGCTTCCCTAAAAAGCACATAATAACCTCCATTGATATCCGTCACTGCATATATTAAAAAATGATATTTAGTTACATTTGTACCACGATTGTCAAAAGCTCAAACGACACTGGTTACTTTAACGCAATCACAGTTTAAATACACAATTTATTTTACAATATTAAATTAACAAGATAGAAACTACTACAGATGAATTCAATTCGCAGCAAACTGGTAATGTTCGAAATTCTTCAATTCATATTCTGTGACCGTTGTGATGCGCAAACGTGGCTTGTGATCGTTTGAAGCGTGGTGTGAAGCCTAAGGAAACAGGTGACACGTTGCGCATGTAGTGAGAGACGGAATCCGGGAACCAATGAAAATTGGTCGAAAGTGTAGGGCCCGAATGTAAAAATATCTCAAAAGGAAATAGAAACAAGAATGAAAATAATAAATGTTATACCAAGTAAAAAAAGGTATATAATAATTTAAATAAATATGAGTTAATAAAATTCGTAATAAATTGATGTGTTTGGTCCAGACCGAAGAAGATTTAAAGTTTTGTTTAATTAATGTGCTTTTTAATACGTTTAATGCGTTTTGATTTGTCATTATATAATATTTATTTATTTTGCGTTTCGGAATATATGGTAAAAATTCACTTCACTCAAAACGGGAGTGGTGTCAATCAACGGGGCTTGAAAAGAGGAGTCGAACGGGTCGCCCCATGTTAAGTTTATGGGAAATTTAGTTTTTAATGAAATTCATTAAATAAATTTAGTGCATTAAATTTAATGATGCTTCGCACCTAACCTATCAACCTAACCGAACTTAACCTAACAACCCTCATTGGTCAGTTTGGTGAGTATCGTCAAACGGTGTAGTGAGTTTCAAAAACTTGTTTTCTACTAACCTAACCTAACCAAACCTAACCTAGCAATCCCCATTGGTCACTTTAGTAAGTATCACTAAACCAGTGAATTTCAAAAACTCTTTTTACACTAACCTAACCTAACAATTCTCGTCGATCACTTTCACCAAGCGGTGCAGTGAGTTTTAAAAACTAGTTTTTTACTAACCTAACCTAATCAAACCTAATCTAACCAAACCTAACCTATCCAAACCTCAGCTAAGCTAACAATCCTCATTGGGTACTTTGGTGAGTATTACCAAACGGTGCAGCAAGTTTTAAAAAGTCGTTTTTTACTAACCTAAACTAATCTAAATCAACCTAACAGGGTCATAAAACTCACCAAAAACACCATTGATATCAATGTAGTTCCAATGATTTTCAATGAAAAAAGTTTATCCCATAGATTTAACATAGGGAGCAGAAAGTGGCGTAACTTTTGAACGAGGCATTTCCGCACTTTGGGACAAATGTCCTTCGACTCAGCTCGTCAGGCTTATTTGAAAGGGTAGGGTGCGTTAAAGTTTATTTCTGTCCGCTAAAGTAAATCTCAGCCTAATATTTTTTTGCGTTTTAGAATAATATTTTATTTTGTTTTACAATGTTCTGTTTTGTGTTTTAGAATTTTTATGGTTTATTACTGATTTTTTATATGGTTTATGATTATTAATAAATACTCTTTTTTGTGTATCTGCCCCCCTACAATTTTTCCTGGCGACGCTCATGATTACAACAATAATGGGTTCAATATGTTAAAGGTTAACATATTTTTGTATGTGGATGTGTATATATATAAATCCCCACTCATCCTTGTTTCGGCATCAGTGCTTTTTGAGTACATTTCGTTGGACAAACGACAATCATGTTCAAGCTTTCGGTCCTTTTATTTGCTGCTGTTGCAGTTCAGGTAAGCCATTAGAATCTCTAAAATAATTTTTGTTAATTTATCACATTCTATTTAGGCCATTTTAACTATCTCTACCGATAATTCATGGCAAAGACAACAAAACCATATTCGGGTAATGGCAATGAAAATTCGTGAAGACTGCGACGATGTGGCAAATGCCATCCAAAACGTTCAAGCTGATACACCCGAGGGAAAACGCTCTCTTATGGAGGAAGCTAAGGATTTTTCTCACAATATACGCGAAGTCCTTTACAAAATGGAAGCAGTCGTAAGTTTTAATTAACTGTGGTATGTGAATACTATTTAAACATCATGTTTAATTCACAGAAACAATACACTACAGTTGCAGACAGGGACAAGATTTCAGAAATTAGTCAACACTTATCCGAAACCGCTTACTCCGTTGAAGAGGCCATGAATTCTGAACCAAACCAAATAAAAAATCTACTGAAAGAACAAGTTCAAAATGTTGCAACTAGCGCTAAAGCATGGTCTGACTATTTGCAACAAGCTCCAACACCACAAAGTGAGTAAATCACCATTTACAAATACCTAAAAGCTTTCTATTATTCTTCATATTCTACTTTTTAGGAGAACAAGACAATAACATGAGATCCATGAAACGCGCTATGATGAACCTCCACATAGCAATCAAGACACTACAAGTTCAAGTTAGAAATCACGACAAAAATACCCAAGAGGTTTCATCTAAAATGCAAGAATTGGCCAACCAAATGAACACTTACACCCAAAATGTTCAAGATGATGACGATGAGGCTGTTTGTCATCTTGTCGATTATGTTCAACCAATGTCCCTACACATGATAAACATGGCCGGTAATATCGAACAAGAGGTTAGTTAGACGTTAATAATACTTAATTTGTGGACTAGTTGCGCTGCATTTCTTTTTCCTTACTAGGCTTACGGCCTCCAACAAGGTCAAACCAGAAGCACCTTATTCGAATTGGCAAGCAGAATAACCCACATGCGCGAGGACCTAGAGAAAGCTTCCGAACCTCAATGTAATACTCGACAAAGAGCTAGAGAACTTAAGAAACAAATTGAAAAAGTAATGCGCGAGGCAGCTACTGAAATGGAAAAATTGAAGGAAATCGCTCAACAATCCGATGACCAAGGTAATTTACCATTTATCCGGGAGTTTATGTACCTTAAAATAATAATATCTCTTTTTGAACATTTAGAAGGACGTGGTATAAAAGCTGTTGCCAAGAACGTTATGGATGAAGGTATAGCAGTTGCAGAAGCCACTCAAGCTCAACTTACGATGATGAAAGAATAAAAATATATGTTTTGAACCCGTTAGATTATAAAATGTAATAAAAAGGTTTCTAAAATAAATTAGCTATATTTTTTACTGTATTTCCCTGTTTGTTTATTTTATATTGTTTGTGCTTGAATTATAATAAATTACTAACTCTACACTGTAAAAAATGATGTGAAATTTACCTTCGGAAAGAGTTAACTTTCCTCTCTTATTTGCGGTAGTTTTACTCTAAAATTTAACCTTGCCTATACCTTAACAGTTGTTTTACTATTTGTAGTAAAAAATTACACAAATATAAGTAATTCTACTACATTTAACTTGTTAAAATCACTATCCATAATGTAAATTTACACAACTCAGAAAATTTTTCTTTGGAAATGTATTATTAATCAAAAAACTTGATTCATTTTAAGTGTAATATTAAAGATAAGATGAACTTTAGCAAGTACAGCATAATTTTCATTCATAACTGTAATTGAGAAAGGTACTCTTGTGTAGAATTGTTTATATAATTTATAATTTTTAAATTTTCTAGGTGGAATCGAAATATTATATGTTGTCTCCAAGAGACATTTCTGAAATTCCCTTAAAATCACCTCTGTTAATGTCTTATATTTTATATAAATACATACGTTCAATAAAAGTTACTTTGATTTTATTTTATGTTTCATACAATCCATTTAGCAATGTAAGTAATAATCAGAGGTACAATTGAATTTGCAAGTACTTTCGCAAGTCATCATTACATTCAAGAAGTATTTTCACATTTGTATTTTAACCCTGAAAAGTACTATTGCTATGAAATATTAACTTTGTCATGTGACTTTACACAGGTGTTTTAATCTTAAAATGTAAAATTACATTGAGATTGTAATTTTAATCTGTAAACTTATTGAAAAAGGAAACATTACAATGCAAATTTAACCTAATATTGAAATTTCCCACTTCCTATGAAAATTACACTTTGAAGAAAATTTACCTCAAAAATTGAAGGTAACATAGTTGCCTCCATTTTTTAGGGTAAATTTACCGGTAATTTTTTAGAGTGTACCTATTACAACTTTAGATTAGCATTTGCAATGTAATTATGATGATGAGTAGGAACTATACCTCAATAAACAAATGAAAAATCTGAGTCAAAGCGTGATCAACATCTGTGAAACACGTTATAATAAGATAAGAGTAAGCTGTAAGCAGCAGCTTATGTTACCAGGGCTGTTAAAAAAGTCAGCAGCGTACGTTGGGATTGTTTTTAGCATTTCGTTTGTCATCGTTGGATACATTCACCCTAATAACGGGTTATAAAAAACTTTATTGCGTTTTAAGTGTCATAGGGTAATGGGTAATTTGATAAAAAGTAATTAGCAAAAAATAGGGAAGATAAAATCAATTTAATAAGGAATAAATTTTATTATTATTAGGTAAAACAGAATAATTGAACGTCAACGTTAATAATAATTATTATTATAGTGTAAATTGATTTAATTTTCCCTATTTTGTACGTACAGGTGCGGCCGAAAAATTTTCAACTGTAATTTATCAAGTTAGCACATTTTTCTGATATTCAGATCGTATGAAGCTGGCTTGTATGCGATTTATGACATATCAAATGAATAAAAGTGACGTTTCTTATGAGAATTTAAAAGTCAAAATTACGCAGTCGCAATAGACCGTTGAAAATTTTTCGGCCGCAACTGTACATTCGATTATAATTGAATATACGCTTTAAGCATCACGTTAGCTCTTCTAAAATAAAATCAGTTTCTGACGCTACTGAATTATTCCAGCTCACCTGCTGTTTCTCTCATCAGTTAAACTACTTGAGTCTACCACGTCATCGTCGAGTGATAACCGCGTGATTCGCGATACGTTTTACATTTCCGTGCTCGTGATTTCTGTGAGCCAGATTCTTCAATTGTTTGTTGAAGTATAGTGAATGGCATTCTCCAACTAGACTTTTTTCTCTTTTACTGCAACTAGTAAATCATATTTATTATATACTTATGAAGGATGTATACTATCTCCTGGGTGAAAACAGGCGAAACCAAAAAATTAAATGAACAAAATATTTAAGTTCTGTTTAGGACAGCAGGTTTTAATAAATATTATGTGTGGGGGTCAAAAGTGGTGTCACAAGGGAGCCTATAAAAACTAAACGTCCAATTATTCGTTATATTTTTGTACAAAATTTATAGAATAAAAGCTTGTTATAGTTAATTTATAGTATTCAGTTCTTCAGTTATACATTTATCGTTATTCTAATACGAATTAGTAGAATGTTAATGAAATTTAAGGAGGTACCATTTAAAAATAGTGTCACATATACAAGGTGTCTCAAAAAGTGTGGGGAATAAGGCGTATTATTTTGGAACAATTAATATTATCTCGTCTCAAATCTTTAGGTTTTGTCTTTCACTATAGATGCTTTTTGCGACTATGCCACTATGCGACTATGCCAACTTATAATTTTTTAAAGTACGTTTTGGTCAATAGTAACCTTCATTTAAATTTTAATATCTACGCCTTCCTTTTTTTGATTTTTGTAAGGTTGACTGACGTCTTAGCTAGGATCAATTTATTCCAAACAAGTGTTAGAAGTAAATTTTTTTATACTGGATAATCAAAATAATTCTTTAAATATTGACATCTTTAAACCAAGTTTTTGCAATTTTTTGTTAAATGGAACACTGCATTCTATACTATGTGTCAATAGAGAGTTTATGTTGATACATATGGAAGATTTCTACCATTATTTTTATTAGTTCTTAAAAAATAAAAGAAAAACGAGGCACTTTTTACTCTTTAGGAGCATACAAGTTGACTATGATTTTTATATTAGATGATTCCTTTATGTTGATTTTAAAAATACTAAAGGAAAGATCAATGTAACAGAACATCGCTCCCTATTCATCTTAAAAGAAACTCTTCATTGATCTGATGTTGGAAATTTAGATTTCAATATCTGTTCTTTCAAAGTCATCTTCTGTTAATTCTTGGTACAACTGTATTTAATTATGAATTAAATTAATGCATTTGTTTCATGCATTTTGACACTTTTATTAACTTTTAAGTTTTAACTTAACTCTTTTAGCCGGCAGTCGGCAGGGTGGTTATAGTGGATTATATCGCTTAACAGAGTTAAGTCGAGTTTGTCCCGGAAAGTACTCTGATGGGTAAACTACGAGCGCAGTGTACTTGCCTACATGGCTTTGCAGCCTCGTCTCACACCCACATATTCACACTGCGGCTCGGTGTGCCCGGCACCTCGACACCGAAAGGTATAAGGGGTTAAAGATTATATATGTATGTATGTAACTTAACTTTTTTGATCTGGATTACTTTTTGCTTTTATTTTATTTTTATTTATCTATCTAAAATCAAAACGGGATTTATGTAGTTAGCCATGATTTCTAAGGCCGTACATAGCTCATGCTGCAATAATAATTCTTGCACTAACTACATGTGTTGAAAGTTTCTTTCAGAAAATGCAATTTTAGCATAAGATTTATAATAACATGAGTTATGTGCGGTCTCAAGAGAAGATACAGTGCGAATTCGAGCATGGGTGAGCCTGCGACGCCGACGCACCGCAATAAGTAACTTCGTTACTCAACACAATTTCTTTCAGTGATAGTTTTAGAAAGTCGAAAGAAACTTATAAATTAGACTATTTTTAAAAAGGTGTTCTACTATCCCGTGCAGTGTGCATTTTGGTGGTAAGTAATGTTTCCTGTTAAGGGATAATTAATTCTACTTGAAGTGTTTTTATACGCAATCAGTTAGAGCAGCCTTATTAGTAAGACAGTGGAAATAGAAAATCATTGCAGTATTTTTTACCATGTCTGAAATTATTAATCGTATTATACTACCGAACACGAGGAACAAGAACATGGTCATAAAAAATTGGATCCCAGTCGCCCTCCTGAGGGCGCATACAAGAAAGGATAGTAAATGAAATTCATTAAAGAAGCAAACGTCATCAACAAACATCATGGCCAAGTGGTAGCCGCACTGGATTTTCGACTACAGAACCCGCGTTGTATCCCTGGTTGGGGTAATTTTTTTAAATAAAATATTTAACGTATTTCATAAATAAAGAATTTTTTATAACTATAATATTTATAAAAAGGAGTAACTTACAATTAAATACTTATATGGTTATGTATAATAGTTTTATTTTGAAATAACAAAAACATTTTACGTATATAGTTTAAACAATGACTAAAATTAAAGGATAATTTTATGAAATTATTTTTTTATATAAACAATATAATTTTAGAACAGTTGTTTTTTATGAAATATATTAAATATTTTAAAAATCAAAAATTATAATACAAAATATTTGCATTATTAAAAATTGAAAGTGGGGAAATTTTACAAAATAAGTCAAATTGTGACAATATTATAATAACAATAATAATAACTACTACAACCCATAACCTAAACCAAGGCCCCAGAAGCTATAAGCTTGTGCGGGAGGGAGGGGGCGATTATTATTATTATGTAGGCCCAATGTGCGGCTGCAGCCGACTTACAGATGGAACAGCGCAAATCCCACATTTGTGTCACAGCTAAGGAAAACTGCAGAAAACCTTAACCAGATCTGCCGGCTCCGGTAGTCGATCGCGGGCCGCTTGGGTGAAAGTCCGGCACGCCAGACATTACACTACCAAGGCTGTTGGTATACTAAACCCACAAATATAAATGAGATGTGTATAATTCAGAGGAGACACTCTAGGACAGCTGTTTCGATCTTTTTAGATCTCATCAGCTAGAGATAGTCTCCTGTGAATTATACACACATCATCCAGGCTTATATACATAGCCGGAAATAACATTAATACCGAGAAATGAATGTTGCGACATTTCTCATTTATATTTGTGGGTTTAATATTGTCACACTTTGACTTATTTTGTAAAATTTCCCCACTTTGAATTTTTAATAATGCAAATATTTTGTATTATAATTTTTGATTTTTAAACTCGAATGGAGGACAAACCATTCATATTTATTGTTGTTTGGTAGAGAACACCACTTAATGTGATATATGACTCTACAGATGTCGCAACATTCATTTCTCGGTATTAATGTTATTTCCGGCTATGTATATAAGCCTGGATGATGTGTGTATAATTCACAGAAGACTATCTCTAGCTGATGAGATCTAAAAAGATCGAAACAGCTGTCCTAGAGTGTCTCCTGTAAATTATACACATCTCATTTATATTTGTGGGTTTAATATTGTCACACTTTGACTTATTAAATATTTTACTTAAAACAATAAACGAACTGGTAATAGAACTGTGATTTATATTATGTAAGAGTAGCCTAACATTACTGACTATTGGCTAGAAAGATTTTAGCTGAATAGCTTGTTTGAATTTTAAGCTGGACTTGCAACAGTAGAATATGAGACTGTAGGTAAAGCACTAATAGATCGAATTCTTTTTTTTTAAGTAAAAATCTCATGCAATACTTCTGACCGCTTTAGCATTATTTTGAAAAACTAAATGAGTTGTAATAATAATAAGAATTGCTACTGCCCATTACCTGGTGAACCAGGCCCCGGAAGCTGTGAAGCTTGTGCGGGAGCGAAACGCGATTATTACTATTACGCAGGCCCAACGTGCGGCTTCACAGGTATAAACACAAATCCCACATTTGTGTTGCAGCTAAGGAAAACTGCAAAAAACCTTAACCAAATCTATCGGTGCCGGGAGTCGAATCCGGGCCGCTTTGGTGAGAAGCATGCACGCTAGTCTCTACACTAGCAAGGCTGTAGTATAAAATGTATCTTAAAAATTAAATTATATTGTAAAGTATTCTGACTACAGCTATGTTACTTTTACATTCACTAGTCTTCGTACTGTTTGTAGCCAAGTATACAGGGTGTACTTAATATAAATAAAAACTTCGTAATGGGGGGTAGCTGTAATGATTTACAACATACTTTCCTCTTCAACATGTGGCCGCTTACGGCTAGTTTTCGAGAAAATTGTCTTTACATTTTAAGTACGGCCATTGTACTCACATTACATTCAAAATACTAAACAAGCTAAAAAATTTTTTTCCTAAGTCTTTAGCATTTAAAAATTGACACTTCCACTGATGCATGCATGTTAAGGACGGTCTGGCACCCGAATGCGACTGCATAATAATTCTGGCAGTAGTATCTTAGTATTCATTTTTATGCAAAAAGTTAGTGAAATATAGATCAGATGGTAAAAATGAGTCAATAAGCACTTCATTTAATGACTTTAAACGAGCTGTCTGTAGGGCGACTGCGATGCAAATTTATTATGGCCATATTCTTGTTCTTCATATTCGATATGATAAGATTCCCAATTTACGACTTAAATAAGAAATACAACAATGACCCTCTAACTAATACACTGTAATTTTCAAAACTATCTCTCCTTTACTGGTCCCTTTACATGAAATAAGTGTCCGGCACAATCTGCCTCTAAATTACTTCAAGATCCGATCTATCTTGCATTACCAACAAAAGAAGAACATATCGCTATATGTTACTTCTGTATGTTTACATTTTTCCCAGATCTGTGGTTGATCATGTGCGAGTCATAGAAAACGTAATATTTTCTCTCCCTGCCATCTCATTTAGTATTTGATTGATCACTTTACGTTTTCCTTCATTACAACTGCAAGAAGTTTAAAACCTGCGAAAGATGCGTACCGTCAAAGGTCTAGTATCGCACTTACTATTTACGTTGTGGGCGCATTTTAAACTGCTGCTGCTGCTTATCTATTTTTCTGCATGCACAATAGCAGGTAAAAATGGTATGCATGGCCTGTGGAAACCCCCAATAAAGTAGGTTCACGCCATCTGAAACCGTAGAAATCACAGTCCCATAGATAATATTCTATACTGACTTACTCCAACTGTCTAACCTTAAATTTAGATTTTAATCTTGTTTGGTTTAATAATGAAGAATATCTGGATATATTATAGCATAATTATTATTACATGCTTCAAATCCTTTGCAAGCAGTGCTATACTGCAGTGTGTCTAAATGCCCGTTAATAGTTGTTTCATGCTGCTGAAGTCTACAATTACTCGTTTTATTCATCGCGAGTTCATCAAGTATTTTAGTAAGATCTCCCTTATGGCTACAAATAACTAAATGAGTGCGCAAGCACTTATAAATGTATCTAATGCTATAAACAAAAAACATGGAATAAAATTCACCTAATCTTATATAAACAGTTTTATACTGAGAGCTCACTTAACGAGCTGAGTTTCATAACTGATACATCCAGTAGCTTAGTATAAGCGTTTTAAGAGAAGTTACTATTTGTGAATTAAATACATCGATTTGATTGCAGCTACTATGACTCAACTTTGGCAATTTTATGCTGAGTAGGACCAAAAAACCATAAAACAGCCTGTTGTTAAATAGCACCACATCGGCCTTGTGCTTATTAATCTAGTAATTTTTGGGATAATGCAATTGAATTCTTCCTCCCAAATTTCTTTGAACTAGATGTAATTAAGATAATTCAAATAAATAGAAAATCAATAATCATTGGTAATATTAATTTATTTTAGTATTTTTTTACAATTTTGAAATTACATGCACTATGTTACATTCTTAATGTCTGGCATCATTTTGTGGGGCAATCATTCTAAGTTGAGCTTGGGTGGCTTCTGCAACTGCTACACCTTCATCCATAACGTTCTTGGCAACAGCTTTTACGCCTTGTCCTTCTAAATATAAACAGAAACAAGCAATTAGTATAACGCATAAAGATATGAGTAAATGGCAAATTATTTACCTTGGTCGTTGGATTGCTGAGCAACTTCCTTCAATTTTTGCATTTCGGTAGCTGTTTCGCGCATTACTCTTAAAATTTGTTGTTTAAGTTCGGTGGCTTGCTGTTGAGTATTTCCTTCAGAGTTTGCAGCTGTTTCAAGGTCAGTACGTAATACACTCATTCTGCTTCCCCATTGGAGTAAGGTGGCTCTGGTTTGACCTTGTTGGTCGTTAGCCTAATAAAAAAAAGAAATGTAAAGCGACTAGTCCACAAATTAAGTTTTATATTAACTAACTTCTCTTTCGACTTTATCGACCATGTTGTTCATGTGTTGAGACATCCGTTGAACATAATCGGCAAGATCACGAACAGCTTGTTCATCATTATCTTGAACATTTTGGGTGTAAGTGTTCATTTGGTTGGCCAATTCTTGCATTTTAGCTGAAACCTCTTGGGTATTTTTATTGTGGTTTCTTACTTGAACTTGTACTTTCTTGATTGCCATGTGGAGGTCCATCATAGCGCGTTTCATGGATCTCATGTGATTGTCTTGTTCTCCTAAAAAGTAGAATATATAGAATATTGTAGGGATTTGTAAATGCTGATTTACTCACTTTGTGGTTTTTGAGCTTGTTGCAAATGCTCAGACCATGCTTTAGCTCTGGTGGCAACATTTTGAACTTGTTCTTTGATTTGTTTTTTCATTTGGTTTGGTTCAGAATTCATAGCTTGTTGAATGGAGTAAGCGGTTTCGGATAAGTGTTGACAAATTTCTTGAGTTTGTTTCCTGTCTTCACCTTCGGTGTTTTGTGCCTGTGAATTGAACGACATATTGAAGTAATGTTTACATAAAACAGTATAGAGTTAACACTCACGACTTCTTGCATTTCGTAAACGACGTTGTGTATATTGCGGGCAAAATCGTTAGCTTCTTCCATGAGGGCGCGTCTTCCCTTGGGGGTGTCTGCTTGTACGTTTTGGATGATGTTAGCTATATCGTCACAATCTTCACGAATTTTAGTTGCCATTACGCGAATATGGTTTTGTTGTCTTTGCCATGAATCATCGGTGGAAATAGCCAAAATGGCCTAAATAAAAAGTGATATTAGCAAAAATTCTTTTACAGATTTTAATAGCTTACCTGAACTGCAACAGCAGCAAACAAAAGAGCGGACAGCTTGAACATGATTGTCGTGTGTTCAACGAGATGTACTCAGAGGATACTAATGCTTGATGAAGGAATGATAGGAATTTATATACATATTCACCTAGACAGAATTGTGATAACCTTCTAACCTTCTTGTTTTTGTAATCAACCTAGAATTTTGTTGTCAACCAAAAGTGGGTCCATAAAATATTTTTGTGTTTTGTAAACATAATACATAAGGAAATGATAGAGTTTATCTAAGCTTATCTACAATTATTGTCAGCTGTTATAAGGACGTCATTTAGTGTATATTATTATCTTTTATACATTTTACATGGAGTATATGTTGCTTGGATATTTTTACGTAACAACTACAGAAATTGATTGTATTTACAATCAATGATGTACTGCAAAGGAAAAAGCAAAATATAAGAAGGGCCTAGATACTTTCGAATTTGAGATTTTTCTTGAACTTGTTTCTAAAACAAAAATTTCTAAACACAGATTATTAATTAAATAACTAATTGAATAAATAATGTAACAGATTTAGTAAATCCGTTAGTTCTAGAATTACAAAAAAGCTAAAGCTTCTTCTGTTAGATCCGTTGACAACAATTATTTTAGTTTGATTATAACAATAGGTTAGGTCAATAGGTCAGCTTGCTCAATTTTAGTATAAAACACAGCTAGTTCTTTAGCCGGTCATTAGCTTCTTCCCTTGGGGACAAGATTAGAAAAATGTTGAAGTTGGCCATTTTCTTGTTTGCAGCCGCAGCTGTGCAGGTAACGATATTTTTTATAACATCGATTAATCTTTTAAATATTATAACTCCTATTCTAGGCAATACCAACCGACAATACTTGGCAAAGGCACCAACATTATATTCAAACACTAGCAGATAAAATCCGCGACACTAACAAGAATGTCACAGATTTAATTGATAATCTTCAACTTGACAAGAACCAAGACCAACGTGCCCTTCTGTACCAAGCTAATGAATTTGCCCATGATGTACAAAATATTGCCCATCAATTACAAGAAGTTGTACGTATTTAATTAATCTTATTTTAGTTAAATTTAGTTAATTTGAAAGTAAAAATTGGTTTTAGGGCCAAAACATTGAAGGTGAATCCAAAAAGATTTTACAACAGATTTTTCAGCAATTAAACGAAATTGCCTATTCTATTCAACAAACCATAAATTCTGAAAACAATGAAATCAAAAACAAGCTTAAGGAACAAGTTGAAAAGTTAGCTTCTGAAGCTGAAAAGTTAGCTCAGCATTTACAACACATGCAAAAACCTAAAAGTAACTTTCAGAAACGTTGATTTATAAATTTTTTACTGACTTTTTTAATTTTAGGAGATCAAGATGACCACACCACAGCCATCAAACGTGTACTGATTGATCTTTATGTTACATTGAAGAAAGCTGAATGTGAACTTAGGAACAAAGATAAGACTACCTATGATGCATATAACAAATTACATGAATTGGCATCTCAATTCGATAGCTTCCAAATTGTCCAGGAGAATGATCAACAAACTGTTGAAGACCTTACCGATTTTATTCAGAGAATCAGCAAGCAATTAAATAACGTAAATGACAACTTCCAAAGAAAGGTATTTAATACATAAATCATGCTATTAATAACGTTAAAATAAGGTTATGCCTTTGAAAATCTGCTTTCAGTTCCATTAATAATTTATTGTTATTATGATGTTTCAGACCAACGATCAAGAGGGTCACAATAAGAATATTATGCAATACGTATCAAGCAGATTAAGCGACGTACGTAGAGATCTTGAAAAATCTACCAACAGTGAAGGAAATACCCATGACAAAGCTAATCTACTCAAAGATCAACTTAACAGGACCGTTAGAAATGCAACTACAGAACTACAAAGGTTATTGCAGGCCATTCAACAATTCGATGACGAAGGTAAAACTGCCATCAAGCATGCAATTCTTGAGGTTGCAGCAATTACCGAAGCTGCTCAAGCTCAACTTAAAATATTAAAAAAGAATCAAAACTAAAAACTGTTACATGTATGCATAGATATAAGTTAAATAAAATTATTTAAAATTGAATTCATCGCTTGTAATTATTACAAAAACTTTCTAGAACTATACCTAACTACATATATTTAATTAGGTACTACAGGTAGATACAGAGAGAATTTAATCTCAATCACCAACATTCTGGTTGCTATTTGCCATCATTGTAATTTGAACAAGTAGTTCTCTTGCCAGTGTAGGTACCGATCTTCCCTACATTGGCAAGTTTGAGGCCTTCAATTATATTTTCATTTTTGTAAATAGAATCATTTAAAACTACTTTTAAATTGCTTTTCATGAGGGCTTGTACAAGTAAGGATTGTATTTCTTCATTCAGACACCACTCAAGTGTTTCTGAATCTGAAAAATTGCTTATAATGGTGGCGCATAACCCACGCATTGATTTGAATAATCCATAACTTTTTTTTTTTTGTTTATTGTTTCCAGCCTTATTTTGTGGAACTCCATAATCATGAAATAAATAAAGATTATTAAAAGTTTCACAGTTTTATTATATATTATGATATATAATAAATATTATATTTTATTATGATATCATGAAATCGGGCATTTACTTAAATTGTTCTTTTTGTAGTTCGGTATATATTGGACAAACACTTCGAAATTTTGACATAAGATATAAAGAACACGTACGTCATTACAAAAATAAACATCCTGAAAAATCGAATTACGCCAAACACCTTTTAGAACAAAATCACACAATGACTCCTCAAAATAATATTAAATTCCTACATTTTTGTAATAACAAACGCAAATTAGACATTTTAGAAGCCTTTGAGATATACAAACACAAACTCAGGGTACCTTTAATGAATGAACAACTTGAGCTCAGTAATTCTCCGTTACTGGAAGTATTAGATGTTTAATTATGATTTTAATTTTTATTATTATTATTATTATTATTTTATCTAGTTACCTATTTTGTATCTACCTTAGCGACGTGTTTGTTTATAATTATATTACCTTTGATAATGACAGCATAGCTGTCGAAACAATATTGTCAGGTATATTTTAATAAAACTGTGAAACTTTTAATAATCTTTATTTATTTCATAACTTTTTTATTTTCTAATATTTTCTTTTCAGGACTTTAATGGACATACAGATGGGAAATATCATGGGAAAATTCAGTACCAAACAGCGCACCAAAATCCTTGAATTTTACTTTGAAGACTATCGGTCGATTACCTTGGCTCAATGAGTCTACCATCGGCATTTTAATCTTAGACAGTCCTCTAGTCAGACCACGATGATAGACTTGTGGCGCATTGGTGGCAACAAGGTGCAATCAGTGCTCTTTTACAGGTTGGCAGACCACGTTCAGTTCGAACAGCCGAAAATATTGGACTCGTACAAGACAGCATTGATGAAAATTCCGAAATATCAACTCGAAGACGCACCGATGTGATTGGGATGTTGTGGGCAATCCAAAGCTGTGGTTCCAGCAAAATGGGGCCACTGTACACACTGCTCGACAAACTATGGCAGTTTTGAGAAACATTTTTGGCGAACGCTTCATAAGAAGATTTGTTGCTTTCAACTGGCCTTTACGTTCACCGGACTACAGCCCCTGATTACTTCCTTTGGGAGCACCTCAAGGAAAGGTAAACAGGCCAACAACTATCCAGGAGCTCAAGGTCCATATCCTAACTGAAACCCAAGCACTACAGCCAGAAATTCTTAGAACTTTAATGGAAAATACTCTCAAAAGAGCCCGTCTTTGCGAGGCAATAATGGCAGTCATTTGAAAGACATAGTTTTCTACAACTAGTGACCAAATTAAATGTTTTATTTCTCAGAAACAAACTTTTATTTATTGGTAAATAAAGAAGTTATGAATTATTCAAACCAAACCAAATCGTGACTTATGCACCACTATCATGTACTATTCTGGCAGGAAGATTTCGCACGATTTTTATCAAGTAGGCTGATTTTTCTTAAAGTTTAGGTGAATCAGAAAGACTTTTCATGACATGACACAACTTTAACATAATATCATAGGCGGTCAAAAATAACTTTTGCAATGAAACTAAATTAATATTATTATTAATACAAAAGATTTATTTTAAACTTAAAACCATTATATTATGGTGCTAGTTTTCTAACATGGTTGCTAGCTAGTGATACCTATGAAATAACTGGTGCTAGATTTTAAAAATGATAGAATAACACAAAATTGGTGGGACTGGCTTTAAACTGTCCGATTTCTCCCATATCTTGATGCGTGATATGCAATGTACAAACGGTCACCGTGGTGAACTTAGTCTTTAAACTCTTATATGTCTACCCCTTCTTTAATGGTAGCTTTCTAACATATGTGCTTGTTATAGGTTATCCAGTGCTAGATTTTGAAAGCGTCAAAACAAAATTGAGGGGCTGGCGTTTACCTGTCCCTTCCCAACTATGTACAGTTACTCTGAACATGTAATGGTGCTGGTTTTAATATTTGAGAACTCTAGTGCTAGGTTTTGACAAAAATTTATAAACTAAGGACAACGGGGGACAACGAACTTCACCCAGGATATTGTTATACAGAAGTTATGTACGTACCACTGACAAAATTATCTCTAATTTCTTGTTGAACCTGCGGCTGTAACGTATTTATTTTGGCATTAATAAAACATTACAATTTGCATATGGGTGATTATTAGATTATTAAGACTTTCCTTTTCTCGCTTTATTTTGCTATGTAGCTTCTTTATTCTTTTGCTTGTAGTTCCTTTTGTTCAAAACTCCTGGCTACTTTTAGATAACATACAGACTTAAAATTTGGCACAGTTTGTATTTAAGTAGTAAAAGATTGGGGAGTATCTTGACCACTTAAAAATGACGTTAAAATTTGAAATTTATCACGGTTATAACAATCATAGTCCTAATAACGGTAAAAATAAACAAATAGTAGTCACCCCAACCCCCTGAGGGCGAAAAATTGAAGAAAGGATGCAGACACTTAAAATTTAGTACAATAAAAGTGGTTTAGGATTGTAAAACATAAAAGCAAGAATCTGAAAATCTTAAAACTCACCCTAACTCTTTAGGGGATAAGATTCAAGTAGGTATCATACAAAGTAGAAACATGATGAATGGTTTCGAAGGTATAAGCTATTCAATATCATAGTGGCAAGATGCGCAAAAATGATCCTTAGCATTTACGATTTTCTCTACTGCAGAAAGTTGGAAAATAGAAGAATGCAGCGAAGGCCGTGCTGTCGGTTTTTTGGAATTGTCGTGTAATCTTAGCCGATTACGTTTCGAAGGGTCAGATCATTACCAGTGTTAATTACTAGAATCTTCCGCGAAAGTTACGAGACGCAGTAAAAGAAAACCGCCGTGGAACGACCGAAAAAGGCATCCGTCTTTTGGCCTACAATGCACCCGCGCATTCCGTACAAGCATGCATTATGGATGTCAAGAGATGTGGCTATGAAAGTTTGTCCCATCCACCCTATTCGCCTAATCTCGCACCTAGCGACTGCTTTCTCTTCCACGAAATGAAGAAATCACTGCATGGTCGGCGATTTGATAATGCCATTATGGAAGTGGAACAGTGGTTCTCCAGGCAATCGCAGGACTTTTACAATGTTTGGTTGAGGAAGGCCAAGAAACGTTGACAGAAATGTGTAACGTTGCAGAGTGACTGCGTGGAGCAGATTTAATTTCAGTATACTATACTTAACTTTCTTTGTAAATCTGTTCTTGAAGATATTTAAAACATTACGATATCCATTCGTATATTAAGTTATTAATTAAAGTTATTTTACACCACGTAATCTGCTTATTTGCTAAATTGAATACTGCGCGCTACATCGAATACCGGCAATCCAAGACCACATGATCATCATTGTATTTCATAGGTACGATACCTAGGCAGGTTCGTGGTCTCGTTATACAGCGCGTTCAATTAGCAGCATCCTATGTGAACATCATTTTTTGCTATGCCGTGTTTTTTTCTGCGTTTAGCGTTTTGAATGACTTATTTTGATCTTAATTCTTGGAGTAAAAATACAAAAATTTGTATTCATTTATAGTTATACCTTTAAACGAGAAACATTTTTGTAAAAATTTATTATTTTTTTTGTTCTAAAATATTTAGTTTGGCGTTAACATTTTTAATTTATGGATACATAAACCAACTTTAAGGTTTTTATTAACTAGGTTGCAATATAATATTTTTGTGATATTAGGTTTTTATTATTAATACCTCCATGCGAAAGATAGATACCTCTTTTAATCTGACAAAAAAACTACATTTATGAGTAAACAGTTTTCTTAGTTAGGAGAGAAGAAGAGCTAGAACAAGCGGTGATGGTTGAATCCTTTTGACACGTCCGATTGTAATACTATCTGGCGATTTAGTTGTCAACCGATATTATCATTGTTTGGGTACTATTTACAAGGTTCCTGATAATTTAGGTTAGATTCCTTTTGCTTTTACAACTTGAAAGTTTATTTCCTGTTGTTTTTGTATACATTACGTAAAACGATGATGTTGGTTACAGGAATAACGAGCAATTCTAATCAAATTGTCTACCAGGACATCTTTAAGTACAACAAGATTAGTATAGAAAGTTTGATAATATTGAAGCGAAAGGATTCCTGTAATAGTGATGAAAAGTTGCATCATACGTATGTACAATTGTACAAATATAAAGATTATAAATAAATATAAATATGAAAAAATAATAACTGAAAACAAACACTGAAAACTAATCATAATTTTTAAACTGCTTTTACTATTGATACATGCCCTCTGTGCAAAGTGCCCTTGTTTTGAATATTCATAAAAATCACCGTAAAAAATATACTAAAATACAAAATATACATGTGCAACTATTACTGTGCCATTTTATTATCTTCATGTTTTTTAATGTACGTCTTTCTATATTTAATGCGATAATGTTATTTATCTTTTTACGTTACTATGTACAGTCGAATTCATAAAAAGGGAAACGATTTTCATTCTATTTGTACTTTGAACATAAATTATAAATTAAAATATTACTTTATATATTTCCCGACATTTGTACATTATGTAAATAAAGCCCTATTAATGATTCATCATTGTTAAAATTGATAGTAATCTAAATTAATTAATATTAATTACATATTTGATACAAGAGTCGTTTCCTTTTTTTTGAATGTGACTGTACTTCGACGTGTGATTAAGGTGTCATTTTTATTAATTCATTTTTATGTAATTAATACTGTTAAGAAGTTACTAATATTATTTAGTTTAAGAATTATTTAAATAATTGTCAGTATTGCTGTATAAACATTATATCATTCATTAATTGAATGGTTAATTTCTTGTTAAAATATACAAATTAGTAGTTATCTATGAACAACATAATAAATTATTACCATTATCACTTGTAACAATGTAATTATATTATTAATTTAGCTTATCTTTTCAGTAATTAATTAAATTTATTCAAGTCAAATTTGCAATAACATGAAACGAATAAGGGCTTTCCAAAACTTGGGCATTTAGTGTTAGTAAGACAGTACCAAAATAATATATTGCTGTCACTATAAAATAAGTAAGTCCAGTGAATGATTAAACTGATTTCATGATCTAAAATTTTTTTGCGCTTTCGACCATCTGATCGTTTCCTGATCTGTTACTTGCCGCAAGAAGTTGATGTTACCGAATAGTTGCTGGTTGTTATAAAAATAATAAGATAACAGAGCTGTTATAATTCATAACGTGTCTGGGTGCTGTTAGGAAAATAAATACGTATAATAGTTATTTATGCACCGATACATTATACTTATACTATTATTGCTAGACTCACTAAACATAACCGCCTCTTTATGGTTCGACGGGCAATAAACCAACTAATCAATTAAATGTCAGAGCTGCTATTTGTAGAACTTGATTGGTTTTTAATATAATTTGTAAACTTATTCACTAATGAAAATAAGCTGAAATTAAATATTTTGGAATAGTAACTATAGTAACGTACTTCGTATAAGGACATAAGTATATGCACAACGGCTTGATGTACCTACGTACTCATTTAATTATATTTTTTATACAATAATAGATTTGAGATAAAAACTTAATCTGTTAGCCTTAGAAATAACGAACGCAGAAATAACGCTTCTGGCCATAAAACGTAACGAATCGTAAACATCTGTTTATTGAGCTCTGTTTCTATGGGCAAAGATTCTTTTTACGGGCTAGCCCGTTATGAATTATTACAGGCTCGTTATCATCAATACCATAGCAACATATATATTTATTTAAAACATTCATATATCTGTTACGTATTGTGCTGTACTGCTTCAGTAAATGAAAGAATTATTTAGTAAAGATTTACGAGCCAGTATACCATAAAACGTTGTACAATGCTTCGATCGTTACACGAACCCTACATGCTTGCATGTATAACAAGCTCGCTATTCGCTCCCTTGTTAGGTACCGTGCTCACAAATAAAGTTCTAAGTAACGGCCTTTAAATGTAATAGTAGTTTACATTGCTTACTTAGAACTTTACGTAATACTTACTTATATAAACTTAATAAATATTTATTTCATTTACTGAAGCAGTACAGCGCAATTTATACATAAGATATATTTGAATGTTTTAAATAAATATGTATGTTGCTATGGTATTGAGAATAAACGGATTTCCATTTTCTATTTAAATGACACTTTATAGGCATTTATGGTAACTAAGTAAATGAGTAGTTACAACTACAGCCTTGTAAAGCTTTACGGGCTCATAAAAGAGGCCTGTAAAATTCTACAATGCTCATCAACAAAAAGCTAATGAAAACTCCTTTTTTTTCTAAACCTCAACACCATGACAACATCTAGCTACCGTTGTCCTATCGCCTTTGATTACAAAATGTCTTTTTATAAAAAACATACAATAAATTAATAAAAAAAACGTTGGTGAAGGTGGAAATAAAACTTTGTACGTGGTACGCTTTAAAATTAATCTTTACTAGGCCCACTGAATTATGGAGGCTCGTTCCTTCGTCATTCGCCCCACAAATTTTCCAGCTCTCCCGTAAAGATTAATTTACAAACTTTGGCACGTAAATAACTATTACAAGCTTCATAACGGGCTAGCCCGTAAAAAGAATCTTTACCCCTAGAGACAGAGCTCAGTAAACAGATGTTTATGGTATACTGAATAGTAAACATCTGTTTATTGAGCTCTGCCTCTACAGGAATATATATTTTTTATGGGCTAGCCAGGTATGAACCCCGTAAGAATCATTACGGACTCTTTATCATCAATACCATAGCAACATACATATTTACTTAAAACATTCATATATATCTTACGTATTGTGCTGTACTGCTTCAGTAAATGTAGGAATTATTTCTTAAAGAATTAGAATTTAGAATACCATAAAAGATTGTACAATGCTCGACCATTACACGAATTCTACGTGCTTGCACGGATAATTCTAAGTAATAGTCTTGCAATGTACAAACTATTCAGTATACCATAAAATTTAAAACGATTTGTGATGAGTTTATGGTCTTTTTATTTATAATTAGCTTACATTTTCTCACTTATGCCTACGTTTCGATAATCAATTGTTATCATCATCAGGGCCTAAAATAATTCAATGATCTTATTATAATGTATTTGACAAATATATGTTTATTGGTTTTTTTGGTTTATTTTTTAAAATTACTTACTGTGTACATTGTGCTAATCGTCTAGTATTTAAATTGGGGACCATAGTATGTTTTGAATTGTTTTTGTTTATGACTGAACACCATTGACTTGGTTATCTTATTTATAATCACTATCTAAAATTGTTTAAAACTTATTATTAAATCTTAGGTTAAAATTAACGTGTTTTCACAAATAGTAGTCTATACATATGCATTGATTAGATTACACTAGTGTGTTTACAAACCTTTATGCACAGATGCATTATAATTAGACTATTATTGCTAGATTTATCTAAACATAACTGTCTCTTTATGCCCCAAGGGCCTCTTTATGATCCGACGGGCAATAATGAAACGTCAATTAAATGTCAGAGCTGTATTTGTAGAACTTGATTGGTTCTTAATATAATTTGTAAACTTATCACCAATGAAAATAAGCTGAAATTAAGTATTTTAGATAGTAACTATAGTAACGTACTTCGTATATAAGCACATAAGTATACGTACAGCGGCTTGATGTAACCTACGTACTCATTTAATTATATTTTTTACACAATAATAGATTTGAGATAAAAACAATCTGTGCATAAAATAGTGTATGCATTTCGGGCATAACTTTATTTTATGGCCCTACAGCCTTTTCCTAGCCTTCGGCTGACGCCTCGGGCTAGAAATAACGCTTCTGGCCATAAAAGCTTCTTTATGCCCTTAATACATAAATAACTATTTTGACATTGCGTGGTGTGGTATTAGTATGTTGTAGATTCCTAGCTTGTATCTAAAAAGATTTCTATAACTTCACTTGTTTATTTTTGTAATTATATTTGCATATATCGTTGAGCAAACATTACCTTCGATATCTGTTTTTAAATTAATAAATGGTAATATTAATAAATGATATAAAACCACTAAAAAATGGCTAGATGAACATCAAGACATAGTTATACTGAATGCAGACAAAGGCAACATAACAGTGATCACAACCAAAGATGACTACCATCAAAAAATGACTACAATACTAAATGATTCCAATACCTACAAAAAATATGAAAAAAGGAGCAATCCCATAACCAATACACAAACAACATTAAACAAACTAATTGACACACTTTATAAAAACCAACATATAGACCAACGAACCAACAAATACCTGAAAAGTTATAATGGCATACCGGGCAAGATGTATGGACAAATCAAAATTTACAAACCAGATAAACCAATTAGACCAATAATCAGTAGTAACAATACACCAACATATAATATCTCAAAGTATTTAGGAGATATCCTAAAAAACATCACCAGAAACACACAATATTATACAAAAAACTCCTTTGAACTAACCACACAAATAAAAAATATTACAATACCAAAAAACTTTCGCCATATTTATTAAAATATAACCTGACAATTGTTTCGACAGTTAAGCTGACATTATCAAAGATAATATGAATATAAACAAACACATCGCTAAGGTAAATACAAAAAATAGATAACTAGATAAAAAGATAAGAATAATAAAAAATACCTAGCATTTCCAGTAACGGAAAATTAGTAAGCTCAATCTGTTCATTTATTAAAGATATCCTGAGTTTGCGTTTGTATATCTCGAACGCTTCTAAAATGTCTAATTTGCATTTGTTATTACAAAAATGTAAAAGTTGATGTTATTTTGGGGAATCATTGTATGATTCTATTCAAAAAGGTATTGGGGGTATTTCTGTAACGTTAAGGTTAGTATATTTTGCGGTATGTTCACAATAAACGTTTCACAGCCAACGTCGGCGTCAACTTGAAAAAAAAGATATTATAAATACATTTTTATTTATTTTAAATAGCGCAAAAAATATCATACGATACTCGTCGTTAAGTGCTTACAACATATATCGAAAATTGTTTTTTCTTCTCTACCTGTTACCTCGACTTACTTACCGGTCTCGTATCGTAATATACAATAATGTCACTGTTGTGACATTTTTCAATCAATTACTAAATGTTTAGAAGGCGTATTTAAGAATAAGGGCATGAGAGTCTGTTATAATCAAATAATTCACTAAAGACATCTGCAATCCAAAAAATAAAACGGATAAAAATTGTTATTGGGAAAATACAAAATCAAATGCATTGGTTTGCAACCAAAGCTATATTCGAAAGACAAAGCGCATAAGCTTGATTATATTTAAGGAACATATAGAAAATTTCAAATGCAATCGCATAGATAACTCAAGTGTCGTCCAGCATAGCATATATGTGACGCAACGTACGCGATTCAAATTCATTTACATTCACCCAAAGGACCCTTAAGGCCTAAGAAAGCATCTTTATTATAAAGAAGGCAAATTTATTCAAAAAAGATCCAGAAAAGACAACTCGGCACTATTAACGTTGGTACACCAAAAAAAAAAAGACGGGGCAAAATTAACAAAAAACTTTAAATCTATTAAATTTTGCTGGGATGTACTCAATAAAGTGAGGTTATGATAAATTATAAATCTCCTAATATAATAATAGCTAGTTCCGATGTCTGGTGTCACACTTTGATGATTATCTCAAAGGATGCTCTAAGCAATCTGTATACATAAAAACCTTTTCTAAGAAACAAGCTATCGAATAGTGAGGCATCAAAATCTATTCAGTGGTACTCGAAATTCAACAGTTTTTACAAAAACTGAAAAGTTAATGAGGGTACGCTAATTGCCAGCGATGGCGCGTTTTCAGCTGTGGTTCCTCCACACGATGTTGATTTTCCAACAAATATTATGTTAATATAAAGTACAATGTATAATAAAAAACTACATATATAATTAAACTACATATAAAATAACTATATTATGTATTCTCTTTGAACACACCTGCCATTTGTTTAAAGTTATTTCGAAAAATGGCCAACTTATGTGTTTTTATATCATTTAATGGGCATAAAAAGTTTGGGGCTTATTAGTAATTACGAAGAAAGGCATTGTTAATTATGAATCAAACGTGGTTATTTTAAATTATAGTTACAACGATACATGTTATGATCATATTGACATTATTATTAAGGAAAATAGAACTTCCATTGGAGTAGCACATCCTGAGCTACGAGGCGACACTTCTTTCCTAGGAGCGTTGTTATGTTCATATATAAGGAGCGACGCAACATCGGGCTAGTTTTTTCGACCGTTTTAACTTGAACTTTTTTTTTACTTCGGAGTTGCATTTAGGAAACTTACTTACGGAATTGGCTTAATGTTGGTTTTCGATTTTGGATTTGTTCATTTTCACCTGAACTTTGTTACTTCGGATTTGGATTTAGCAAACTTTGTTACGAAGTTGTTAATATTTGATTTTTACAATGGAGAAACTGACAATGGAAGATGGTACAGTCTCCGATCGCATTGTGTCAATGAATAGCGATAGGAATTGTCTATTTAGAGCTATTGCACACTGTGCATTTAACAGTTAGACAGTGCCCGAGGTGGTAAGGGACCTCATTGTCGGCCACGTGTGCAACAACTGCGAAGAGTTCGACTTAGTTTGACTCCCGACGGTGATAATTACCTAACTCCTACCGAATACCGGGCAGAGATCGGCTTCGGTGGGACTTATGGTTCGCTGTGTGAAGTTATTGCAGCTACCCAAATCTTCCCATTTGTATTTGAAGTGTGGAGGGACGGAAGTCTCCATACAAAAAGGCTACTTTTCTCAGGGAGACTCTCAGAGGGTCACTTGATGTGCTAGAGGAAATGAAACACCACATCAAAAGGTTTAGAAGACGGAGGGTCTGTTCAAAAGAAGCACAAAAAAGGTCAACAACAATGGAGATACAACGAAGTGTCTGACCCAAGAGACGATCGATTGCAAAAATAAAGAGGTTTTATTCCAAAATAAAGAGTCTAATAAGGGAAAGAAGAAAAATGCTACAGAGAAAGAAAATAAGGAATCGAAAAAGAAAAGGTTGGAGATAACAGAAATAGACGTGCAAAGGTCGGAAATAAAGAGGCTGACAGGGAGAGGAAGAAAAACGCTAGAGAGAAAGATGAGAAATCAAAAAGGAAAGGCGGAAGTTAAGAGAAATAGACGTGGTAAGATTGGAAATAAAACGGCTGGTAGGGAGAGGAAGAAAAATGATAGAGAGAAAGAAGAAGAGAAATTAAAAAGGGAAAGGTTACGACAAACTTTATGTACGACGAAATATTCAATTAAGGAATCATGTCCGTTCGTTGGGCCATATGTTCGGTCGTCTGCTAAGGCTACTCAACAATATGCTCGAGTATGCATGCATATAAACTGGTAATTGTTTACGGAGGGGTTAAAGACTACTAAAATAGGTGGGAAAGTGTTGGTGGTGGGTCCCGAAAATTAGCTTTTATAAGTAAAACTGTTTTCTTACTTTGTGGATAGACTAGACGAGTGACATGACCAGAAGGGGACCGTTGCTAAAGCTAATTCGCTAATAAAAGCTATTTCGAAGGGTAGGGTTGTTTTGTTTCAATTACTAAACCAATTGTTAACAATCTGGTTATAAACATTAAAGTTGTTACTATAGAAATATAACTTTTCTGCAAAGTTATTAATTTTTGAAACTCCATTTGCAAATTTTACTAATAATTATAACCAAAAACGGTTAACTGTGAAGGAAAGAGAATCAAACGAAATATATGTTTTCCTACGACCCCATACGAAAGTGAACAATAGCAAACGCTACCGACATTAAGAAAGTAAGTCATATAACACGCGTATGTTAGGAACATAACACACGTGTGTGTTAGGAAAATACGTGTGAAAATCCAATTTTGTGAAGCATTTTAACCATTAAGTATTTATTCTTTTCTTATAAATATAACTTTAATTATTGTTTAATTAGTTATTTTAGCTATCAAAAAGAAATATCTAATAGATTACACCTAACGTAACCTCACTATAATACACGAAAATTATTGAATCAAGTTTGCCAAGATTAAAATCATCGATGCCAAATGGGAGAAAAATAAAAGTAATAATTTAGTTAGGCAACCTCTTTCACACCTGGCATTATGTTATTAGTTGAAGTTATATTTGTTAATTATGAAGATATTATTAAATATAAATAAAAAATAAATTATGTGCCTTTCAAATTATTATATTATAAATTGTAATAGTAATTCGTTTAATTAACTTTGCTGCTAAACCCAAGGTTTAATTTTATACTATGTTTAAATAAGTTATGAAAATATGATTTCTTAAAATTGAAATTTATATTTAGTAAGAGAATCTATTAAATAAAATGTTATCAAACACCCATTCACTTTAACAATTGTCATAACAATACTTTTACATTTAACTTCTATTCAGCTCCAGAAAAATAAAATTAAGTTATCAAGATAACTAAATTTTATTTTTCTGGAAATGTTTTGATAGAAATTTCGTTATAATTATTCATATTGTAAAACTAAATTGTTTAAAAAATTAAACTTTATATCCTAAAAATAAATGGCTTAAGAAAATTAGTTTTAAGTGTGATTTTCTTTGTTAAACCTAACCATAAAAATTTTGCTTTAAAATCTTCAAAAATTATATTCTTGAAAATTTAAAAAATCTAAATATTTTAAACATTTGCAATTTGGGGGGTTCGTAGGAAAAATATTGTACATTACACGTTGGAAAGCGACTTTTCTGCACTCGTGTGATTTCCGCACTCGGCTTACGCATCGTGCGTCAATTCACACTCGTGCGTGCGAAAAGTTTCACTTTCCACACTAGTAATGTGATATACTATTCTTTCTAAAGCGAATGAATAAGAGAAAATCGAATATGTTTTATTCGACAATTTAATGATTGACAAATTTATATTTGCATCTGTGATGAAGATAATTATTTCAAGTAATAACTTAACTAATTTACTAACTAATTTAATTATTTTAATGTAAATTAATTTTACGAATAGAAAGTAAGAAATGTGATTTAAAACCAACATATTTTAAACTGTCTTTGGGCCAAGTAATTCCGCAGTCAGGAACACATGGTTGCCATAAAATTATAAAAAAAATATTTTTTATTATAAAATTATAAAAAAAATTTGTTTTTTAAAATGTTTACTTTTTCAAATATAAGGATAAATGTGAAGGTGTTTTGTGTCTGAGACCTGCATGGCATGAGTTCGAGCTGTAAGGAACATCTAATAAATTAAACTTAATTTTAAAATAAAATTAGTAAACGTATTCATAAAGACTATAGCTACTAAAATAAAATAGTTCATTCTAGATGTTACATTTAAAATATTATCAGTTTCAGTTTTTGTTATTTATTAGTTTCCTAATGAATAAGCTGTAACTATAGGGAACGTTATCACATTATTTATAGATATATAGCTAACTATAAATTATTAGAATATAAATGAAAACAAAAGTAAACAAAAAGGTTAACACTTTTATTCCTAGGTGATAAATAAAAGCCCATCCCACCTATTTACTTTTCACAGTTTACTCTGGGTTTGCTTCTCGAAAAGTACTAAAAAATGTTTAAGCTCGCTGTACTCTTGTTTGCTGCTACTGCAGTTTATGTGCGAAAACGAAAACGTTCTTTTTACATTTTTATAATAATACTATCTTTGTAGGTAATTTCTACTGACGATGTTTGGCAAAGACAACAAAAGCATGTTCAAACAATGGCAATTAAGATTCGGGAACTCAGCAACGACATAAGGGATTCTATTCAAAACCTCCAAGCTGATACCATCCAAGACAGACGTGCTCTTTTGGAACAACTTAATGAATTCGCTTGCAATATTCAGACCGTTGTCTATGAAATACAACAAACCGTAAGTTTGATTTCACTTCTACGATCTTGTTTTTGTATTCCTTAAGAAAATAATGTTGACATGTGAATTAGGCCCAAGATACTGATGGCGAAGACAAAAAGATTTTCCAACAAATTGCTCAACGTTTGAGCGAAATCGCTTTCTCCGTCCAACAGGCTATGAATTCTGAGCCAACCCAAATGAAAACTAAGCTTAGAGAACAAGTCGAAAAGATGGCAACCGAAACCGAGAAGTTAGCACAACATTTGCAGCGAACACAAAAACCACAAAGTGAGTTACTTTTAATACGTTTTGGAAAAAATTGCTTAAAACTTTCTTGTTTTACTTTAGGAGAACAAGATGACCACATGAGGGCAATGAAACGTTCCATGATGGACCTTCACATGAGTGTTAAGAAACTCGAAACTCAAATCAAAAACTACTCAAGAACTCCGCAGCAAAATGGAAGAATTAGCCAACATAATTGATACCCTTACAGAAAACATCAGAGACGATGATGAACAAGCTGTTCGTGATCTTGCAGACTTCGTTCAAAGACTCTGCCAACACATGACAAACATTGTCGTTGACAAACTCCAAAGAGAAGTAAGTATTGGGTTTAGTGTATTTTTATGTAGCGTATAGTACTGACGATTATTTATTTTTTAGGCAAATGACCAACAAGGACAAACTAAAGTCATCATGCACCAAGTAGCAAATAAATTCAGTGAAATTCGCAGAGATATCGAAAAAGCCACCAATACTCAAGGAAATACCCAAGAAAAAGCTGACAAGATTAAAAAAGAACTTAAAAAGACCATGCGTTGCAAAAATTTATGCAACTTGCACAACAATCTAGTGATCATGGTAAAGCTGTTATCAAGAGCGTAATGCTTGACTGCATAGCTGTTGCAGAAACTACAAGAGCTCAATTTAATATGATGAAGAAAAACTACTGACCAGTTATGTAGTTTAGTATACAAAATAAAGATATATAATATCATAAGTTTTTTTTTTTGCTAAAGGTCATCAGTATATGTGGTATTTGTTTACATTGCCATATATGTACTTAGTGATACTTTCATAACGTGTTGTACACGGGATTTTTTTGCATATTGTAAGTTGAGAAATATGTACTAAAATTTATGCATTTATGCAAAATTTTAGAAAAATCAGAAAAACATGGTATTCTTTGACAATAATCTCCGAGGAGATTAAAGTTTGTTTTTTACAAACACAATTAAAAAATAATGAAAAAAGTATTACTTTCATTACGATTTTTCGTTAAAAAAAGTCAAAGTTCATAATCAATATGCAAAACAAAATAATTAAAAAAAGTGCTACTTTCATCAGGATTTTTCGTTAAAAAAAGTCAACTTACATAATCAATATGCAAAAAAGATGTTATTTGCGGTTTAACATGAGTAGTTGTTTTTATAATAATAGTAATTACTACTGATTCATTACCTGGAGAGTCAGACACCAGAAGCTGTCTAAAACTCTCGAAAGTTACATTAAATTTCGAAATTTTTGTACATGGTGCTCAAAAATTGAAAAACATGGAAAAGTATCAAACATAATGTATGATATGTAGTTTAATTTCTATAGATAGGGCAAAATGCCATTTGAAAAGTAAGTCGTTTAAAGTTGAAGGTTATGTCAAAATATGAAATTTCGCTGTATGTCCGCCTTTAAAATTAAATTAATTATTATTTTCAAATTAAGCATTAATAGATCGAAATTTCCAGAAAAATGAAAACATCCGTCCTCAAGAGTATATATATATATATATATATATATATATATATATATATATATATATATATATATATATATATATATATATATATATATATATATATATATATATATATATATATATATATATATATATATATATATATATATATATATATATATATATATATATATATATATATATATATATATATATATATATATATATATATATATATATATTTGTCAAACTTGTCGGACCATTTTCGACGCTCTCAGACCCGGGCTTGGGTCTGGCAACGTTCTCCTATATTTTCGAGGTCTGCAGGATAATGTTTACTTAAAACTGCAATAAAAAAATATACAATTTGGGTTTGGAAAAGTAGGGTCTGTAAAAAGTTTTATACAATCGTAGTTCATCACAATGAACTATAGGGTGCGTCGCGCCTTTCTCAAGTATATATCGTATATTTTTATACAAGACGCTATCAAACCCGCTATGTTCTACAGTCTTCCTAAGCCCTGAATCTGGCAACATTGCCATGACGCATATGTTAAGCTTTGTTTTATAAACGTTTGGTTATAATAGCTCGCATTTAATATTTGATGGAGAAAAGTGACGTAAGAATTACATCAGCTCGTATGCGAGTTCTTTTCAAATTTGTAAATAACTCTCTGGTTTTGAAAAACTGAAGGTTTTAATATTTGTTAATAATAATAATATACTTTATTTATAGCATATAACTAGATAAAATCCATATAATACATTATAATTTCTTAAATATTAATGTAATTTATTACATATTTTTTACACTGTTTCTTAAATAATGTTAAAGATGTACAGTTTTTTACATTAGCTGGAAGTGAATTATATTCAACTAAACCTTTATGAAACAGATTATTTTGTCCTATATTTGTTGTTACTGTATGAACATAAAAATTATTTCTACTTCTAGTATTATGATCATGAACATCTTCTACGAATAGTAATTCATTTAAAATGTGCTCTGGATATATTCGGTTTTTTATTTTAAATATTAATGTCATCGTATTATAAAATATATTTTGCTTAACACTTAACGAAGATGTAAGTTGCAACATTCTTCTTATGCTAGTATACCTACTACATTTTAATATTATTCTTAATGCTCAATTTTGTTTTTTTCGAAGATTGTTAATTTCAGTATTATTTAGGAGGTAAAGTATACTAGCACAATAATTCAAATGGGGAAGTATTATTGTTTTATATAGTAATAATTTAGACCACTTGCTAAGATTTTGGCTTATTCTACCCATGAAATTTACTTTTTTTGCAACTTTACTGATAACATAGTTTGAATGACTAGAAAATGTTAAGTGACAATCTATTATTACGCCTAAGTACTTCCACTCATAAACTTGTTCTATTTTTTGACTATTAATTTGTATTCCCACATGACTAGATGTATCAATTTCGTTAAACTTATTTTTTATTATCATGAATTTTGTTTTATTTACATTTAAAGAAAGACTATTTTTACCTAACCAGTTATATACATTAACTAATTCATCATTGATGATATTTATTACTTTTTCAACATCATCTCCTATAAAATATATTAAAGTGTCATCTGCAAATAATAATGTTACATTTTTTAATCACATTAACAATATCATTTATGCATAGTACAAATAAATCAGGGCCTAATACAGTTTCTTGTGGAACGCCGGAGGTAGTTTTTTTTTAGCTGAAGATGTACTATTAAAGTATCTAGTTTTTTGAAATCTGTTTTTGAGATATTCACTAAACCATTGTATAACTATTGGGCCGAACCCATATCTTTTTAATTTCAATAATAGTAGATCTCTATTAATAGTCTCAAAAGCACGTCTAAAGTCTAGAAAAACTACACCTATCACCTTCTTCTTGTAAATAGCATTTTTCCATTTCAAAAGAACTGATTGTATTGAACTTTCACATGAATTATTTTTCCGAAACCCTGATTGAAAAGGTGTTAACAGTTTGTTCACTTCAATGTAGTCACGAAACTGGATATTTACGACGGCTCTAATAATTTTTCATAAGTTGGCACCATGTTGATCGGTCTGTATTCTTCGCATTTGTTAGTGTTGGTTATCTTCTCAATGGGGATAATATGGGATGTCTTCAAGGTTTCTGGGAAGGATCCACTTTCTAGACTCATTTGAATTAGATGCAAAAATCTCTGTCCTATTACATTGAAAGCTAATTTAAGAATCTTTACTGTAATACCATCGACACTACTATTCTTATTAGGTAAATTGTTTATAAATTTTTTTAACTCCCAAAAACTCTATTGGTAAAACTTTTTCGAACTTGCATTGATGTACATTAATGTGGCTTAAATCAGTTTCAATTTGGGTTAAATTTGTTAATGTAATAATTTGTTGTATGCTGTTAATAAAGTAAATATTGAATTTTTCTGCAATTTGATTTTCCTTTTTTTCTAACTCATTGTCAAAAATAATACCTTCCTTTTTTTGTCTGTTATGGCCTCCTTTAATTAATTATTTAACTGTTTTACACATTTTTGTTGAATTATTTTTCATATCATCTAGTTTTCTTGATAATAATTTGTCTTGTGGTTCCTGATCAAACTAACAATTCCATTTCTTTGTTGTCTATACCTATTCATATCACTTTTTTCTTGTGTAAAGATTGCTCTTTTATATAATCTGTCCCTTTCTTCAATTTCCAAGGCTATGTCTGGGGTCCACCAACGCTTACAACTCCATTGACATTTAATGGTTTTTTAACAGTTGGAGCATGCCTGTTTAGTGTGTTCATTATGGTTTTAACTAATGTTTCTGCTAGTTGATTGGTGTTTGTACAGTCCGGATTCCATGGTTGATCCATTAGATCTAATTGAAATTGCATTTCATTGAAGTTGCTCATGTCTCTGTGTTGTTTTGTATATTCTTCATATTTTTCTTTCACTTTTGCATTTACAGTTATTATTGAGTGATCGGTTATTTTTGGAACATGGTGTACCTGGGCATCAATAGATTTTTCATTAGATACAAGAAGATCTATGAGTGTAGCACTGTCCTTAGTGATTCTTGTAGGTTGGTCGATAATATGATGTAGTCCATTATTTTTAATTAAAGTTCTCAGCCTATTTTCATAATATGAATCCTTTAATAGGTCAATATTAAAGTCTCCGATAATTAGTAAGGTCTCTGATCTACTAGCATATACATCAAACAAATTTTCAAGTTTCATTAGAAATTGAGCATCACTAGAGTTTGGAGAGTGATATAAATTTATAAAGTTATATTAGTATGATTGAAAGCATATATTACTACCTACAATCCATGTGTTCATATCAATGGTATCTTTAAGTAGGACTTTATAACTGAATTCATTTTTTATATAACTGATTAGAGTAAGGTTAACAGGATTTTCGAACAAGTGAGACAACGCAACATAATACGGAAAAGTTAATTTCTGGGGAAAGTGGATGGTTTCCAAATAAGGTGGAAAAGTACATATGTCATTTTCCGTAGTAACGATAAATTTCAAGAACTTGATTAAATTTTTTAGTATAAAAGTACTGTAATATATTCTTTGTATGTTTGTTTGAAGGATTGTTTGTGGTTAATGAATGCTTTATTCTTTTACTGTTAAGATGAGAGAATGAATGCTTGAACTATTTGGTTTCTGAATTATTTTCTGATCCCTCGTTTACATTCGTTTCCTTGGATACTACAAAGTATCCAAGGCAACGGTGATCATCACATTTATTGCTCCCTTGTTTTTTAGAATTTTTCCATCAGAAAAAGTCTCCATCAGTTTGCTTGAGGACAGGATTGGAAAGAACTAGTGAATGTACGCATAAGATGCGGTTGTGATTGTAAAGTAACTTGATAGATACGTAAAATACCGCGTTTTTTTCTTTGGCTGGTTTTACAACTGATTAAAGTTAGTACAAGGCTCTTAATGTTAATGTTCGTTACAATGATAAGAACTTAACCTATAGAAATGAGCTAATAATCGAATGAGATAATTGAAAACGGTTAAAATTAAGACAGCCGATTCTTAATTTTAGGGCTCGTTGCAAAATGTAAATAACTAAAAACTACAAAACTTAACCTAAGAGGAACGTATGAGGATACTGTTGGACTTGTAGGTTGTTAGTTGGATCATAATCGTATATGCAACATAAAAGGAAAATAGTAAATTTATGTACACAAATATGTCTAACAGGTAACAAAAAGTAATTGCGAACGTTCTATACATAAACGGTACAAAAAAAGATAAGAAGGATTTGTAATGGGCTGCATCCGAGTTTATCTGCTATGTATTCCCTGTGTGCCCGATCATACGAAGTAACGAATTTTTGGTACGACCGTTTATTGAAGTTCACAACAACCGATTTGTAATTATACGTTCTGCGACACACTGTTGTGTGGGTTTCTTGTAGGGTTCTGAAACTTTTTCTGAAATAAATAGGTTTAGCTCAGGTTTAAGTCGACAATCTATGCCAACGAAATGGGATAATTCTTGTTGCATTCTAAGGATTGGAAAGTTATGAATAGCTTCTCCTTTTGAAACTTGCGGCGTAACTCCATCACTGTTCACTGTGTGGTCGAGACAAGTTAGTTCTTTGGCTTCAAAGATTGTCTCTTTTTTAATTTGATAGTTAACCGTAATGATATAGGCGTTGAAATACTTTCTGTAAATGCTGTAGATAGTCTGCTTTGATGGCAGAAAAATTTAGAACAGAAAAAACTTTATACAACCGTGACTTCAGATAGATTATGACTTCAGCGATGGAACTTCTTCATGTACTGGTAGTGGTGGTGCTGAGAGAGTATTGATCCTCTACTGGAATTATGCTAATTGATTTCTCGACATCTGCTTCATAAATAGGATCCTGGTATCTTGAACGGTATGCTAGCAAGAGTAAGTTTCTTGACAGATTGTTGCGTGTTCAATTAAAGTCGGCGGTCACCACATGTAATATCCTCTGTGTTTGTTTGTTTGAAAGACTGTTTGTGGTTAATGAATGCTTTATTCTTTTACTGTTAAGATCAGAGAATGAATGCTTGAACTATTTGGTTTCTGAATTATTTCCTGACTCCTTGTTTATATTCGTTGCATTGGATACTACACGCACACATACATATCACTGGATCACAGTACTCACTCATACATATCGTCGACGTTAATGCATACTAGCGGAACTATTTTCTAGCAATTTTCCAGGAGCGCAGTTTAAATGCTTATAAAAACTTTGTTACAGATGGCATGATAAATTCTTTGAAATCGCAACTAGCAACATTGCTAGTTACAACATTTCAAAGAATTAAGTTCATATGCATTAACGGCGACGATATGTACTGTATACCACCAATAAATAACAACGTCGTAGACAATTCAGGGTATAAATCGTGAGGTGTTCTTTATCAAAAATTAAAATGGGCGAACTAAGTTGAGCATCATTTGTGACTTTTTTGCTAAAACGCTGAAGGAAAACTTTCTCGTCTGTAATTTGTAAGATTACTTAATGGAACTTTTAATGGAAACAGGGCACTCAAAAGGTTCGGAGGGGCAGTGTATGTTGCAACCCCCAATTGAATTTCATGAACATTGGTATGGGTAGATGCAGTAGCAGCACTTCACTATAGCAACAAGAAACGGCCACCTCATAGAACAAAAGATAAACGGAATAAACTCTGTGGGACGTTCTTTAACAAAAATGAAACTGGGTGGACTAATATGATTTGCGCCTGGTATATTTAGAACTACATATATTTCAAATGTAATCAGAAAATCTCTGGTGTACAATTCGTCACTAAGAATATAATACATATTCCAATTCACAAATAGCTATTTCAGAATACAATAAAAATTGATCTTTAACTTAGTACAAGTGCAATATAACGGAATTAGGCAAGGTTTGAAAAAACTTCTTCTTTTCTTCGTTACCTTTCGACGTTTCTGTTAAAGGCACTTAACCACCATATAGTGTATACTGTTTTGTACCTTCAAATTCATTAAACAGAAAGTAGGGATCGAACATTCCATAATTTTTTTTGTAACTGTACAAACGCACAGTAAAAATAGAAACTGCTATTTTTTAATCTAGGTTAAACTAATCAAATGTAGTCTATTTTGGTCAACTAAACTTGAAAATGACTTTATGCTTGATTTGTTCATGTTTACGAGTAGATAATATCCTGAATTTTGTAAAATATCAATATTAAACCACGCCTTCAGATGGATTTTGTCGTTTTATTTTCAAAAACTGTTAGGTTTATGGACTGGTTGTTAAGTGGGTTAGATAAAATAAAGCTTATTTAATTGGCGCATGAATATATATCATACAGGTTGTTTCACTTAAGATTCGTATCATCTGAATAGGTGGTAGTACACATAAAATGCAACAAAAAAGCTGAAAATCATTAGTGTCTATCTTTCATAATAACCGAAAAAAGAATGGTTTTTGAAAAGTGGGTAGCAGGTCACTGGTCTAAGAATCACACTTGGAGCTGGATGTCCCTATCTGATACATTGACGCAGCAGCTGCTAGGTGATGTCGCAGTTTGTTTTGACTATAATTTCCAGCAGTTTCCAAAAGTTGACATTTTTAGCAAATTTTTGTTGATTTGCGTAAAAACAAAAAGAGTTTTTTGTTCCTATTGATGAATACTATCACACATGCAATTTATACGAAAGTTGAGTAAAACATCCTGTATGTAGACCAACAATTTCTACCAATACATTTGACGGAGCAACTTCAGAACATAACTTATTGCGATCTTGTATTCGTCATCAAGTACTTAGCTAAGAAAAAAAATGTTGAGTTCGCAGTGCAACCTTAGCATCACTTCTGCCAAATTCATGAAGCGATGTTGTTGTTATTGTTGGTTGTAGTATTATGATAATTTTGCAGTAAAAAGAATATCTTTACGAGAATACCCTGTACTGGAAAATTATTTTATAGAAACCAAAATGTATAGGGCATTTCACCTTGTTTTGAAACCTTTCTTACTTCGTTTGTACGTCATACTGCATGACGTTTTACCTTTATTTTCTTTCTGCATTTTATAGAGCATTATTTGACTTGTCACTATTCGACTTGGGTCAAGTATACCTGTTTTGTGAAGAATTAAATTTTGCATTCAATGGTGTATTCATTAAACATATCACTGGCACAGAATTCCGTATCTAGCGGTAGCGGGTACGCTACAGCTACCACAAGCACAAAATAACACTAATGTATGTTCTAATAACAACTGTCGTTGAAAACAAAATTTTATCCAAATTGCATTTTTGACTTTTTTATTTTGAAGGTCTATAGCTTTGTAACATTTCATTTTTGAACATAGATATGTTGTGCTTAATGGCCTATTTTGATCAAATGCATTGACCCTCAGGAATTGGCATCGTCTGCTCGAGATATCCTACATGTAAAATGGGTGAAGTCCCATTTATTGTTAAATATCTAGCTACATTTAAAGCAGGCGTGGAATTAAGTCGTGAACTTAGAATTCCAAAACAAAAACCATTCAAGAAAAAAATTACTCGATACGAATATCAATATAAAGGACAAAGTAAGAGATATCCAAAAACCCTGAAGTACCCTGTACGTTTTAGGTTCACTAAAAAGATTGATTAGTACAGGGTATACCCCTAAAATGTATCTTGCCAATACGAGAATTACCATATAACTAGCCCCAAATAATAATGATAATATCGCCTCGTAGATTTTGCTGGAGATGCTGAGATAGAATAAGACTGAACCAGGATCGCGTTCGATGCTCAACGAGATTTCCATAGTTATTTCATGATGAACATCAAATCACACAAAGTTATGCTCGAAGCTTCTCGTATAATATGTACCGATACAAATTATTTGTCTGTGTGACATATGATCGTTTTTTCGATAACACAGAAACAAGACAACATGCACAAAGTTTTCTTAGCTTTTTGGTATGAAAGTTAAATAAAATCCTATTTTACCTAACTGTCTCCATTTTGATAAACCTAATAGTTTCTGAAAAAACAGTAAAAACCCTCTGGGGACATGGCTTACCCTCATCAGCTTCTCTGGTTCACCACTTCTGAGTAGTAACTTTTAAGGGGTTATTTAACATATCACAAAGAAGGCCTATCAAAAATCCAAGGATATACCTCAATTCCCCTCTATTTTTACAAATTTGACTGAACTGTTACCGCATGGCATTAAAATATACATATATTAGAAACTGTTCATTTGTGCTAAAAACATAACAGTAAAATGTTCAGGAGGTCAAAAGATTTGGCTATAACATTTATTTTTTCAAAACACATATACATGACGTGTCTTCGAAACTTTTAATTGTATTCTTGTAAACAAAAATAATCATGTTAAAATAAATGATTTAAAAGCAAATTATTAAAAAACAATTATTTGCATAAACCTTATGTATTTTAGAACAAAAGAGGCTCAATGCTATTTTCTCATGTTAATAATAATTTTCAGAGTTACATCGTTTTACGGAAAACGTTAATTTTTCTGCGTTTAAGGTTATTTATGGAATTTACGAACAAATCAACAAAAATAAAGATCACTTATGTGCTTAGCATCCCGAAATCATTACGTCAATCGTAATTTTATCTCTGATACATTCGGCAACATTGCTGGGTTCGGTAGGGTAGGTAGGCTTGCTTAAAATTATACAAATGGGTCTGTAAACACTGTAATATGTATCGGGTCCAAGAACGACTGTCAAATATCACCAATATTTTTTTTTCATATATTTTTACCCCTCGAGGATCTTAAATATTGCTTATCAGAAATAGATCAATATTATGTAAAATATACACATTTTAAAAATCAAAAAATGCGGGTCTACTAACGACCCTACCATATAGCGGGTCCGACAACGTCGATTAAACCAATATATATATATATATATATATATATATATATATATATATATATATATATATATATATATATATATATATATATATATATATATATATATATATATACGTGCTTATCTATCTTTTTCAACTCCGACGGCCTATAAGGCGCCCGCGACTCCGGCCTTAAATATACAGATACGGACAAACTAGTTATTGCCATTGCTTTATACAGCTTTGTTGATGATGAGCACGTCGAGAGGGGAATTTTTTTTTTGTAAATTCTTTATACTTAGAGTGAACAAATTACCGTACCATTTCGCCTCTGAATCTTTAACATGCGCTTTTAACTCCTATTTGTATATTTTATATATGACAACCAGTTGCGTTCGCCTCCAGCGGCGTTGCTATTATTTCGGAGTCGAAAATGTATTATTTGTATCTCTTAGATATTATAACCATATTACTAAAACACGCACGGTTCTTCTGTCCTTGTTGTTTAACAGCTTCGCTGAGTACCTCTGTTATAAATAGTATTATTTGCATTGTTGTCTATAAGTCGTCTGCTTACTAATGATAATATTTAATTTAATAGAGATATGCCATATTTTAGAAGGACGGTTGATTATATTTGTATCGTTGGCGTGTAATATTATATCATTTTATCACGTACTTTCATGTATTTAGAGTTAAATGAATTGGTTAAAAGACTTAATTTAATTAATTTAATTTAAAAAGCTTATGTTTTTGTTAGAAGTTAACTTTTTATTTATTCAGTTAGGGAAGTACATTTATTTATTCTTCAAAAATGACTACTTTAAGCATAAAGGACTAATTTTCCATTAGTTTAAAATATTTAATTTAGCAAGTGCAGCATACAAGGTGTAAAATCGCTTCACGCACGATACAGTTTTATGTGCATTTTATTTCAAACCCTAATACTATCTCCCCTAATTATTTTACAGTAAAGATATTCGGGAGTGTTATAAAGAAAAGGAATATATATATGAATCGAATGATACCTTTGGTTACTGCAAAAATAGCTAAGCCTTGGAAACATTGGAACGATCAGAAATCAATTATACCTTGAAAATATTAGTATGTTAGAAACCTTTGGTTACGGATTACATTTGTAGAAGAGTAAAGAAAATAGAACTTACGTTTCTGCAAAACATAGCTATGCTTTGGAAATATTGCAACGATCAGAAATCAATTATACCTTGACAATCCAACTCGAAAATTTTTAACCAATCAAATTACAGAATTTTTCAAATTGGGACCAATGAAATTAGTTTTATAGTGAAAAAACCACTAGTGGTTTTTTCTTAGTGAAAAAATTTACGTCAAAATGAAATGTCAAATTTAATTAAATTAATATTAACTACACACGCTAAATAAAAATTTGCTCGATGGATTTGTCAAGCCGAATTCAACTAGTGGTCTAATTTTTTCTTGCAAAATTTATCGTTTAAGACATTCGTAGCTTTTGCTTTTGGAAAATTACACTCGTCTCCTGCGTCGACTCGTGTAGTTTTCGTTGCGAAAGCTACTCATATCTGAAATGACAAATTTTGTCGGAAAAAATTAGACCACTTGTTATATTATTAATGAAAATATTAGAATGATAGAGGAAACATTTGCGCCATAGTCAAGATTATTTTGACAATCCAACTCGAAAATTTTTAACCAATTGAATTACAGAATTTTTCAAATTAGGACAAATAATGAAATTAGTTTATAGTGAAAAAACCAGTAGTGGTTTTTTCTCAGTGAAAAAATGTATGTCAAAATGAAATGTCAAATTTGCTCGATGGATTGTCAAGCCGAATTCAAATCGTGATCTAATTTTTTTTTGCAAAATTTGTCATTTAAGACATTCGTAGCTTTGCTTTTATAAAATTACAGTCGTCTCCTTCGTCGAATCGTGTAGTTTTAGTTGCAAAAGATACTCATTCTCATTTCTGAAATGACAAATTTTATCGGAAAAAATTAGACCACTTGTTAAATTATATATGAAAAATTGAATTCGTTCGTGTTTTGCAGTATTTTTGGATGTGAGATAGGACAAAATGTAACTCATATCGGAGACAGTGCAAATTATTTAACCTTTGTTATAATAAAACAATCGTATTTGTTGTTAGAACATTGTGAAACCAAGTAACGCAATTTCCTTTTATAAGAACCGTATTAGGACATCTTATCCGGACCTTACGAGGACTGAGGTTGTCTCTTTGGGGCCTTCGTGGGGGCCTCATCGGGCTTTCTTAAGTTATTTAATTGTAAAATTAGCTCAGATTGCCCCTTTTGAAATTCACAACGATCTTAAGTGGTTCTCCTATGTAGTTTAATCCAGAAAAAAACTGTAGCTATCCCGATCGGGTCTTCATGAGGTCTTAATCAAGCTTCCCTAAGTAACTTATCCTTGAAATAAATTGGGGCTGACGTAATCGAGTACTCATAGGAACTTGATCGGGCTTTCCTAATTAGGGCTATCCTCAAATACACCTTATGAGATTTCTAGACTAAGTCGGATAAATTTCCAATGTCGAGTTGTTTTGAAAATAAAAATCTTTTATGTTTCACTTACATATTATTCTTTGTTTATACCTGTGATACGAACTATATAAACAACTGTATAACAACCAGGGCATTATAAACGAGCGTTATAGTCTATAGCTCCCGCTCGTTGTATCGTATACTTTGCAATCGGGTCCGGCGTTCTATTCATAGTAATTTGTTTGTAATAGTCAATGTTTGCGTACGAGTGTGTTGCAACACAACAAATAACGAGTATTTGCAACGTAGTTTCTGGGCGCGTGATCCGCGAATTCTTTTGTGCCGAATTCTGCAGAAATTTCTTAAATAAAATTAATTTGTTCTTTAGATGACATGAGTGCTATACGGACTTTTTTTGTTTTCAAGTTGGTAACATCAAAACATTTGAATTTAAATTGTCATATCTCTGTTTGACTTTTGTAGATTTAGTAAAAGTGGTTACCATCCGACAAACAAACAAAAATCCCTAGCTTTATAAATTACTAGGAGTCTAGCTCCTACGCTTAGTTAGTAGATTTAGTGCTAGAACAGGGTTGGTTCCGACCTCCCCTTGATTGTACTTGTTTTGGAGGACATATACGTCCTCACAATATGTATCAATATGTCAACATGTGTGTTAACCTTTTGTACTCTCTTTATTGTCTTTAGTATATAGTTGTTTTTTACAACTTGTGTTTAATTTCTCTCTACCTCTGACTACGTCCTCCAGTCACGAAAACCCCACGTGACAATCTCCTAAATTAAACAAAATATCGATTTCAGCAAAAACACGTCAATTTATTTTTCGATGGGGACATTTAAATACAGAATTGTCAAAATTTTGCATCTCACACCCTTATCCCCACTCCACCAACTTTTTGACCCCCCCCCCCATTGTGACAGATCATTTTAAAGGGAATGAAAAAGGCGAGGGGTCTCTCACACCCAGAAATTATGTACACCTATTGCCGCTTTACGGCAATAACTGTCTTTATTCCCGTATTCTCACTTGTTATTTCCGTATTGCCGTTTTTATTCCTTTATTCTTGTCTGTATTGCTGTATTCCCGTCTCGATTTCCGTATTGCCGTATTTATTTCCGTATTGCCGTATTTATTTCTGTATTGCTGCATTAATTTTCCTATTGCCGTGTTTATTTACGTATTCCATGCATGATTTTAGCAGTGGGTGTATTTGAATGAAAGGTGTTTATTATTGGTTTTTTTGATAATTTTACAAAAGGTCGTAGCTCCACTAAGAAAAATGTAAACAAAATTCCTCACAAATAAAAAATGATCTGTAAAAAATAGTTTTTTATTCAATCATAATATATGTACATCACATTTTTAAGTGCTGTTAAAGTAACTGCGAACCGAATACGTGAAACGAAGAACATATATATCAGATAGATCGACTCTAAGAAATACAAAAAAAGACACATTGAGATAAATAACAAAAATTTATTTGAAAAGTGAGAATCCCAATGCACGGCAGTAAATAAAATTCAAAAAGAATTCCAGAACTCCAGTAAAATTTACAGGACTATAAAATATAAATTCCGAATCTACTTTCTGAATGTCGTTTTCCTTGGGCTGTATGAAGTTTTCCAAATCTTCTTTCAAGAATTTTTCTTTATCAATATCCAAAATTCGTCCAATGTACCATCGGGTGTCGTAAAACATTACATAATATTTTTCTAATTTCAGCTTTATCTTTCATTTTTTTTCTTGCATGTTTCCTTCCTCTAAGTCTGATTTTTCTGATTCAAAAAATTCTGATTCTGATGAAACTGAAATTACTTCAAGAGATTCGCTTGATTTCGGTGTAAGTGAACAATCGGTCTCGAGCGTATAGAAATGCATCGGTTACAAATAACTCTTTTAAAAATATAAATAATTAAAAACTCGCAAAACTAAAAATACCTGGCAAATCTACATCATAAAACTTTTAACTTGGAATTGCGCAGATCGGCCCAGTAGAACTCTCAAACGAAGCGTAACAAAAATAAGCCTTGTGTTTTAAATAGGTATAAAGTATTTTAAATTCATGGTATAAAAATCTAAAGAAAATAGAATATCAAAGCGGTCTTGGAGAACTCGTAAAGGAGAGCTATGGCGGCATTGCAAGGGTTTGTCTATACATCAGATCAATTCGAATATTAAACACTCGATGATGGATGCTGAAAGACTAGACTGCAAGGGCTGCAGCCACCGACATGCCCTAGCTATTCCTAGCATTTGTAATTAATTTATTGTAGCACTTTTAAATACTGCCCGCGTTTAAATACAGAAATTATGAGAATCTAGAGATCTTGTTTAACAAATTTCTTGAACACGTTTATTAGTATTTCAAAAACATGACTGATGAAAAATATGTGTTTGAAATTGGCAGTCAAATATTTCGTTACTGTACATTTTTATGCAAGTTGAAACTGTTACTTCAAACCAAAATTGTTTAGTTACAAGAATTATTAATAAACAAGTAGATGTTTATAGCATTTTGTTGCAAATACTATTTTATACATACGTTTATTGCAGTTTTTATAGTTATGTTCGTAGTGAACTAACCTAAAAATTAAATAATGTCGTTTTAAATTTTCTATAACTTCACAATTTCAGAAAATAATTATTCTTATTCTCTTATCATTCATGTGGTAATCTTAGTACTATTTTATCTATTTTGAATTGATTTTTGTTTACTATTATAACCACTAAAATATAAAATTACAACTGCTAGAAACAGCTACAGCGCATATCGGCGACTTCAACACCTAGATGCTAGTGATAGAAATGGTTTGTCTATTAAGCGCAATTCCAAAGGTTTACACGCTGGGAACTAACAAGAGGGCGCTGCAAGTGGATGGCTTTTCTCGAAATAATTTTTTTAATTTTTGGATTTAAAAATTAAAAAATATAAAAAATACTAATGCACACAGTGGAAGCTTCACTGTAAAATAAGAATCACGTAAATCGACCCAGTAGAACTCTCAAACGAACTGGAACAAAAAACAGCCTTGTGTTTTAAATCGACTGCAGTCCTTACAGTCTAGCCATAGCCATCACTGAGTGTTTAATATTCGTATTGTTCTGATGTATAGACAAACCCGTGCATGCCGCCATAGTTCTCCTATACGAGTTCTACAAGACCGATTTGCTAATTGTTTTTCATAAACTTTGACACGAAAATAATAATAAGAGTTGAAAGATTAATTATTATTTTCGTGAAAGTTATCACATTTGGTCCTCCAAATTTCAAAAAATACTAAGTTTAAATACCACATATGGGGTATTGCTGAACTCAAAAAAATATATACTTTTCATTTCTAGCAAGAAAATAAGGGGGTTCCATTTAAAATCATCGGCCGTGATACAGTAGCAAACTAAAAAATTAAAATTGATGTCCATAAAATTGCAGGAAAGAAAATAAAATTCACTTGGTAATACAGAAAATATGAATTTTATTCCATACTTTATTTACACACTGTATAGTATAAAGAAATCCTTTATTCAATTAGCCTTTTAAGGGTAAGTGTCATATCACGATTCTTAGAAACGGTGAATGATTTTCAATGTTCAAACAAAAAACAATTACTTGCCGTCATTATTTTTCCGCGCACACTACAACATATACTCACTTCTTCAGAAGACCACCTAGATTTTTAAACGCGTTTGAGATAAAACGCGTAATGGAAATCGAAAAGAATGGAGCGTGTTATTCCTATTGCCGAGTTTATTTCTCAGTATTGCCACGTATTCCCCATTTATTGCCGCGTATTTTCTATTTATTGTCGCTTATTCCTGCGTATTCCCGTTTATTTCTGTTTATTGCCTCTTATTCCTTTGTATTCCCGTTTATTTCCCATATTGCCCAATATTGCTCATTATTTCCGACTCATAGCAATTTATTCCCGAGAAACTGTACACCTATTGCCGAGAGTGAGAGACCCCTCGGAAAAAGGAATCTTTGGAGCAAAATAATTGAAATCGGCCCATGGATTGCTGAGATACAGAGATAAGTCTTTTAACAACCCATTTTCAATATGATTTAAATTATTTCACATACAAACGTCTCACACGTTTCACATACCGACTGGTGCCAAATTGTGGCAGTTCAGTCATTTACTTACAGACAACTCAAGTATATTATTTTAAAAACTGATCTTGTTATTGAGATACCATCTTTTAGAGCCCCATCCTTCTGAAAATGTAACTGATCATCATTGACCATCATGTTTCCTCATGTTCCATTCATGTTTCATGTTCATGAAGTTGATTTTTTAATTCTTCAGTTATCAGTTATTAGTGGATCCTTTTTTAAACAAAGTAGGTCAATAATGACATTACCTAGAAGTCCCTAGAGATCCCCCAGCTCGAAAGTCCATTGGGAACCTTTGAGAGTTATTGGAGAGACGAATTCGATAACACTACATAACATTCTAAGCTGCTATAAAAGAAGTGTTGGATGAAGAATGGAATAAAATCACAGCCGGAGAAAACCTAAATTAGTTTTAAATATAAAAAAACGTTAGAAGTAATTAAACAAAAAGGATATTCTACAAAATCCTGAAATTAAATTTTATACTTTCTTGCAACATTTATTTAGCATAATTTTCTACTCAGACTCAGACTTTTTTGTTATTTATAAGTTTAGTTAGGTTTTGTTTTAGTTTTTTTTAATATATAATAATTAAAGTTTTAGTACCTCTAGAGTCATTCGTGAAATAATTTTCAATATTATTATAATTTCATTGATTATAAATTATCTGAATCTCTTGCAAGTGCAACTGATATACAAGAATTTTTTCGAGTTGTTATTGTACCAAAGTAGATTTACTAAATTACAATGGAGAAGATGGTTATATGTTTATGTAATGAGCAAAACGTTTTATTCCAATTATTAACGTTTTTAATAATAAATATTTCACTTTTTTCTCAAGTTGCTTTTTATTAAAAATGTTAAATTTCGAATATAAATATGAAATCTTTAGTCAAAAATGTAATTATTCGCTAAAACCATTTCTCACGATTAAAATGTTATTATGGACAATACGATGGGGGCCTCGAATATGGTAAATCTGTGCCTGGATATTATACAATAAATTATTAAAGAAACGTTTTAGTATGATCAGCCTTCATACATTGTTTCTGCTAATATGATTAATTGATTAATATGAACAAAAAACGCAAGTTAAATGCTCGGAGACATGTATACTTAAATAAATACTTATCGTACTCTGTCAACTCCTATTAGTATATATTGTATGTAATTATCAGTTGTGTATGCCTCCAATGACGTTGTCTTCTCATAAGAGTCCATAAGGAATGATGCATATACCATATGTATGTAAGTAGAAGAATTGAGTGAAACCAAATAATTAATAACATCTTAAATAGTAAATATTGTGTTACTTTATTTATTCATTGTAGTTTTAATTGAAAGATACCATTAAATTTCTATAATAGCTTAATTTTTTCACAACGAAATTTTGTTATTCTTGCTTACATATAATGTGGGTTATTTACAAATTAAAGGTTTGTCAGTAAAAACATTCATTCTTAATCTTTGGAAGTGATAATGGTTTATGTAACAGCGTTTTATTAAGACAGTATGCCCCCAAGAATGGCACTTTTTATCGTTAGAAAATAATATAATTATGATAATTATAAATAATAAAAATAATTAAAAAGACGTAGAAAGTTAAATTATTCACATAATAGCATTTTATTGGATATAACAATCGTTGATTCGGCGATGGCCAGTAATAATAAGGTGATACGTACTGCTTGTATGTTTGTATTGTTCTTCTTAAAATTATGAAGTCATCGTAAAATACTGCGCCTCTCTAGTTTTGACAGTATCACTTTACAAACTGTTGCTAAAACAAACAATTTGTGACAAAGCATTCTCAAATCGTGCTAAAATGTTTATGATTGTTTGGATTTAATCATAAAATGCAGAAGAAAACGTCTAATATAGCCTAACAATTTTAACGCTTACAATTTTAATAGACATAAATATTAAACTTTATTTCATAACGAACAAAACTTTTCTGACAATGAGGTATTTAAAATGATTTCCTAAATTCATTCCTATACTATAATAAACAAACGAGCAGGACGCGCGAGGGCATTTGCATTGCAAAAGTATTTTGATTATTTTTAAAATACGTTTAAAGTGCCAAGGAAGAAATAAAAAATAATATCATATAATTTTTTTATAAGTAAATACGTAAATAGGCAGTCAATTGAAATAATTTCAGAGAATTTGTGTATTTATTAGGCATCTAATTAGATTTTAATAATGTATACCGATAATGGATATACGAATAAACGGGGTCATTTCATAATAATTAAGAATTTTGCTAATTTTTGAAACAAGCTTTTGGTCGGTCTACATTCAGAAATTTAAACAGGTGTTTTTGAAATGTGATTATAAATTTATGTGTAAAACTATGTTTTAATATTTACATAAATTACCCAAATCATATATAATGCAAGTAACCAATTGTAAAGCTTTTAGTAACAAAATTTTAGTTTCATTTTAATTTGTTGATCTTATGAAAAATCTATTTTTTAATAAATTTGAAAGCCCATGGTCAAGTGTATACAATAGAACAAGTTCTTGAAGATGCACATAGGTAGGTTTCGCCTCTACGCTGTGTTGCCGCTAATATGAACAAAAAATGCATGTTAAATGTAGGGAGGTGTATAATGCTGTAACTTAAGTTAAGACGTATCTCGTATACAGCGAAGGCGCCGCCTAGAGTATAACACGATGTACTAAAATGTATCTATGACTGGGTGAATAGGTATTTTTCGACTCCGACCTAAAATTTGGGAAACGGCATAATAAATGATTTCCAACATTTTAAACTACATATACACGGGGATTCGTTTTCGCCTCCGTTTTTTCCACTTCGCCTCCAAAATCGGAGGCGATCGCTATGAACAGACATATATTCGGAGGCGTATCAGTGCTTTCTGCATATATATATATATATATATATATATATATATATATATATATATATATATATATATATATATATATATATATATATATACTTATAAATAGTACGTTATGCAGCCCTATACATTTATGGGCCGCTGTTCCACCCGGCCTTTCTACTGGTTTTTAGAAAATGCACACGATGTATTTTATTTCATTTCCTTAGTTGTAAACATGGGACCCATAGAGGGGTAAGAAGAAAGCATATATAAGAATTAGATAGGTTTATAGCACTTAGTGCAGCCCAAGACGTTGGACGTCCCGCCGTGTATATTATAAGTAAATACACCTTTGTTTAGCCCTGCAGTGTTGCCAATAATTTTAACATTGCTAACGATGATATCACCTACATCTGCAAGTTGTGTGCTTATTCTATGTCAGACCGAACAAAAAGAATAATTCTTCTAGCAAGAAGGAACTTCAGTTTCTTTTTACTTATTGATTATGTGTGATCTAACAGGAACGAAAAATATTTTTTTTGTATTTGCTTTATTGAACTGTTTGTGTTCAATCTCCTTGAACATTTATTTTAATTAGATTTAATTTAAGATTTTTATTGTAATATAAAAACGGAATATTTTTAGGTTTTTATTAAGAAATAATTTTGTTTAATTAACTAAAATTGGGGCAATATAAAACTCGAATCAGGTAAAATTTGTAGTAACTACCTGGTTTGACATCATAAAGACGCACATTATTTTGCTGTGATCATTACATCCAAATCATATAAATACAATTGTAACTAAATTTAAACTTGTCACAAATTAATTAAGTGGTATAGTAATCAAATAAGTTAATTAATAATAAAATTAATAAAATAAGTAAGTGGCATAGACTCCTGTCGCTTTAACCTTTACTTGAGTCTGAGTAAAAGGGGGATGAAACGTATATTTTTGGTCTGTTTTGTTTTTTGTTTTGTTTGTGTACTAATAAATATGTCTTTTTTTTGTGTTTTTAATAATATTTTATTCTTATTTATTTTTATCTTTCTTTGTATTTGCTTCATTGAACTATTTGCAATCATTGTTTCGTCTTTGTTTTAATATAATTTCAAATGTATAATTCGCGTGTGATCCAAGAACGTTAGTCAAAAAATGCTTTTAGTGGTATTAAAAAACACACGTCCTGTAGTAAAGTCGAAAATACTCAAATTAATTTTGCTTAAGAATGTCAGGTGCTCAAGAAGACCAAGAGCGGCACTTTATTTTATTGAAAATGATGGCTCTATAAATTAGCAATTGTTGCCCAGTTGTAACAATGTACAGGGTTAGTTTTATTAATGTAAACCCTCCTTTATTATTTCAATTTTTGACCGATTCAAAAAATTTAAAAAGTTTTCTCATGTGATTTTTTATTTAGTTCCACTCATGCTAACAGTTTTGTCGTAGCATTTTATATATACAGGGTGCCCAAAAAAGCATGTTTTTTTAAATTGAACACCTAAATTTTTGAATTTTTCGGAATATAATTGCTTTACTGGTCTTTGTGTTATTCGTCAATTATTATTGAAGAATTGATTGTGAATACATTTGAGAAGCGTTAATTTATAACTCATATTTTTTGTAATAACCTCATCATAATTATCAATTAATAATGAAGTAAATCAGCAAACAAAACAAAATATATTAATTAAAATAAATTACATGACATTTTCAACATAACCACCGTTAACCTCAATGCATTTTAAACAACGTTTTACTGCGTCTGGACTCCGTGCGGGCCAGCAAATGGGACCATTGTTTCCTATACAGAGGCAATATCTGCCATTTAAGAAGTCTGTCACTTTAGTCATTTTGTCAGGTCTGTCATTTTAGCTTTGTGAATTCCACACCAACAGTTCACAATTCTACGCCCTTGCGTTTTTACTTGAACAGTGTAATAAATCTAATAAATTTCCTTCTAGATTCATCATATTTTTATGAAAAAATATACAAATTTCCACGATAATTCCCCTTTTTTCAATGGAATAATACATTGTGCTAAAGAAATAATCAAAGTCTCTTTAGAACACACTTAACTAAAACTTAATATCCAGAAATAATGACATTTAACAATTTTTTCATTTGTTTTCGCAGCCTACTTTGGATATTGTTATTCTTTCAGTTAGCATAAAATTTCCATATCTTTTGACAAATAGCACAAGAATTAGAAGAGCAATTATACAATATGCATACATATATTTATTATCAGAATGACTCAAAGAATCATAATTTGTCAAAATATACAGGGTGTTCAATTTTGTCAAAAAACATAGTTTTTGAGTACCCTGTATATATAAAATGCTATTAAAAAACTGTTAGCATGAATGGAATCTACATCGAAAATTACATAAATATTTTAAAATTTTTGAATCGGTCAAAAATTAAAATATGAAAGGGGGGTATACATTATAAAAACTATATAACCCAGTACATTGATAGCCCATTTACGGAGCTGCCTCATCGTTGGAAATATACCAATTAATCTTCATTAAAGTAATGGGTAGCATCTCTCACTATTGAACATAACGTTCTTTTGACAAGTCTGCCTCTTTCTTATATGCGGACAAAAAAAAAAATTCTATTCTATCTATAGAATCTCGCATTATCGTCAACCACATTCTAAATCGAAGCTACATTGGAAGTTACTTTAACAGCCGTAACTTTAATATTAATATTTTGTATCTAATAACCCCAAAATGTTGTCTTGCTGTATACATTTTTAATAATATTATGGGCTGCGTTTTGTCACAATTATCACAATTATCCTCTTAATAATAACAAGAATTTACACTCCTTTTTTATTGTTTTTATTTCCCATGAATTGGAGTATCTACAACCAGCAAGAATGCCAAGTTTGAAACCATATCAATTAAGGTATGGAACTTTCCATCCCTTTGTTGATTCATAATGGTACTTTAAAGTCTGGGATATGTTATTTCTTGTTTACTGCTCGTTTTCAAATTGCTGATTGGAACAAAATGGGCTTGGTGACTATAAAATATCTTGTTTATTAAGATATTTTATTTCATAAAATATCTTAATTAACATTTGCATTTCAACTGTTAGAATAAATCCGTATCCGATCATCACCGAGAACGATAACTACCAAGAACCCACAACCGCAAAACCAAAACCGAGAAACCATGACCGAGGAACCACGACCGAGAAATCATAACCGAGAAAGCGCAACCGAGAAAATCAAAGCCGAGAATGGAAACTACCGAGAATAACAAATACCGAGAATGCATCCATGCATTATGAAGAAATAATTATAAGTTAGTAGCTTTGATAGATCTAACAGAGACAGAGGAGTATTCTCCCCTATGTATTCATAGGGCGGGTAAAGAGAGAGGTTATGGTTTCTCGGTTGCGGTTTCTCGGTTATGGTTTTTCGGTTATGGTTTCTCGGTTGTGGTTTCTCGGTTGTGGTTTCTCGGTTGTGGTTTTTAGATTGCGGTTTCTTGGTTTTGGTTTTTCGATGATGACCTGGATCTGAATAAATCTGATAACTTTCCATGCAAACTTGTTGCATTTTACGCCGCATTTTTTAAGTCAGAAGATTATCAACTTGATCTCTTTTGCGACGTCAGTTCCCAGGCATACGCCACCGTGGCGCACATAAGAGTTAACAACAACCAATTTCCAGCAGTGGTAAAAATAGTTATGGCGAAGGCCCGCATAGTTCCTTTAAAGCAACAGTCGATACCAAGACTGGAACTCCAGGTCGCCCTACTAGCTGTCAGAATGGCCGAGTTTATCCAAACAGAGCAATACTTCAACTATAAATCAATTACATTTTGGACCGACGCGACGCCAAAACGGTCATCCTGTGGCTTCGCTCCGACAGGAAACGTTTCAGACAGTATGTAGCGCATCGTGTCGAGGAGATTTTGGAGAAGACTGAAGTATCCCAATGGAAATGGTTGCCGACAAAGGAAAACGTAGCCGATGAAGCCACAAGGGATCATCAAATGTCGTTGCTGAATTACAGCAGCAGATGGTTCCAAGGACCGGAGTTCCTTCGGAGGTCAGAGGAAGACTGGCCCAAACAAAAATTTATGTCCGAAGCCATTGATAGTGATCTCGAAGTAAAAAATAATATTGTAACCTTGCCTTCACCAACCTTCCAGATTCAGTGCTGCCAGAAGTCTCGAGATTTTCGAGTTGGATCCGATTGATGAGAACAACCGCGTGGGTCCGCAGGTACGTCCATGCATTAAAAGCCAGAGTTAATAAAATGTCGAGTTTGTCTGCAGGGCTTGCAGTCGGTGAGTTAAAATGGGCCGAAAACGCTGGTGGCTAGAAGCCCAAAGGGAGAGCTTCCCCTAAGAAGACCGTAACCTACTCCGAGAAGATCCAGTACCTAAAGCTAGCCGTTTAATCAGCCTCTCTCCAATTCTGGATGACGAGGGAGTGTTGCGAGTCAGATCACGGATTGTTCACTCCCCAGAACTGTCGCCGCAGCAGAAGTTCCCCGTTATCCTCCATCCTGCCCATACCTTTACCAGACTACTAGTCACACAACATCATATCTGGGCCTTACATCAAGAACAGGAATATGTCGTTAATGAACTTCGTCAAAAGTATTGGACCCTGCAACTACGGACCGCGGTCAAGAGCGTCTGGAATTCTTGCTTGACGTGTAAGCACCGCCGCATCAAACAATTACAGGGTTACACTACTTTGGCCCTTTGACAGTGACCAAATTTCGCAGGCGTGAGAAGCGTTGAGGCGCGCTCTTTACGTGTCTTTACATTGGCACCGTTCACTTAGACCTAGTGGACAACCTCTCCACCGACTCTGCTATTATGGCCATCACTCGGCTTACAGCTTTGCGTGGCTGGTCGTAGAAGCTATACTCCGACAGTGGAAGTTGTTTCGGAGAGCAGCAAATGAACTTAAAAGAGCAATAACCAAATTAGACCAAGAACGACTTACAGAACTTGCGATCAAAGGTAGGGAATGGTATTTTGTACCGCCGTCATCCCCTCATTTTGGTGGTGTGTGGGAGCGCATGGTACGTTCTGTAAAACAACCCTTGCAAACCATTTTAAGGGAGCAAGCACCAAGGGAAGAAGTTCTACGCACGCTTTTTGCGGAAGCTACTAACATCATAAATAGTCGACCTTTGACTTATGTTCCATGTGACAAGGACGACCTAGAGGTACTGACGCCTAACAGCTACCTTCTCGGCACCACCAGTACTCCTATGGGAAAATTTGACGACGCAGATCTAAGCCTTAGGAAACAATGACGACTTTCACAGCGACTCTCCTATCTCTTTCGAAAGAGGTGGGTGCGGGACCATTTACCAACTCTCATCAAACGACACAAGTGGACAAAATCTCAGGAAACAGTGAAAGTTGGCGACTTTGTGATTATAATCGACGACAACATGCCTCGGAATATATGGTCAAAGACATCGTAACTGCCGTGTATCGGGACAAGAATGGTGTAGTCTACGTACCACGTAACCTAAATTTAACCTAACCTAAATCTAACCTAACCTAACCTAAACTTAACCTAACCCTAAACCTAACCTAAACTTAAACTAAACCCAACCTAAACCTAACCTAAATATAACCTAACTTAAATATAACCGAGCCTAAATATAACCTAACCTAAACCTAACCTAAACCTAACCTAAGCCTAACCTACACCTAACTTAAACATAACCTAACCTCGCCTAAGCTAACCTAGCCTAAACATACCCTAACCTTACCTAACCTAAACATAACATAAACACAATCTAAACCTAACCTAACCTAACTTAAACTAAACATAATCTAAACCTAACCTAAACATAACCTAACTTATCCTAGCCTAACCTAACATACCTAACTTGACTTTACTAACTTTACTGTCTCCAGCCTTACTTTGTGGAACTCCATAATCATTACAATGAAAAGATTAATTCAAAGTTTCGCAAGTTTTATTAAATTCTTAACCTGACAATTGCTTCAACAATAAATGTCATTGTCAAAGCCAGATAAGATTGATAAACACGTTGCTAAGGATAAATACAGAAAATAGGTACCTAACTAGATACAAAAGCTAAATATCTAACACTTCTAATAAAGGAGAATTACTAAAGTTAGTTTGTTCATTCATTAAGGGTGCACTGCGTTTATGTTTGTATACTTATTTCAGAAGCTCCTAAAATGTCTAATTTGTGTTTGTTGTTACAAAAATGTAAGAATTTGATGTTATTTTGAGGTGTCATTAGGTGGTTGTGTTTGGCATAATTAAATTTTTCTGGATGTTTATTTTTATAAGAGCTTACGTGTTCCTTGTATCTTGTGTCGGGATTTCTTATCGTTTGTCCAATATAAACAGAGTTACAAAAAAAAACAATTCAAACAGTGAAATTGTTGGTTTTTCGTATTATAGTTGTAATTTGTTCTGATATCTTGCCAAAGTATGATATTGATATGTAGTTTGTGTCTTGCATTTGAGTGTCAATTGGAGATATTCTTTTGATAGCTAACTTATAATCTATTGTTTAATTAAAGTGTCAATTCTGTTATGGTTATAATGGTTTTCATATGCTAATTGTGTGATGATTGAAATGTCTATCAAAATGCGCGTTATGTATTTTAGCTGCTAGTTTATGTATTTTATGATTGCTAGGAATTGATTTTAATTTTCTAGAATTTCCCAAGTTTCGTACAAAACCGATAATACACCCTTTATATAGTTTAAAAATATTTAAAACTCTGTATCTCAATGGACAAAATACAATGTTTGGCGTATATAGTTTACATGTACCGTACGTTGCGGAGCCCGACTTATTTTTTATATAAGCGTCTTGTGGCCCGGCATATCGTTTTAAGACGATATACGACCAGATACGTTCATTAGCCCGATTCGAGCTAGATAACGTTCTCCAAAGGCTGAACAACGACGTATTAGTATACAGATTGGGCTGAACAATAACCATTTACATGTCTATCCGCCTCCTTAATTTTCGCAACGTACCAGCCATCGCGTATTTTTTAAATGTAAAAAAGAAATCAAATATTCACACGGTCGTTTCCTTGTACCCATTCAATTATCTTTTTATGTAAAACTCGATTTATAGATTGAAGAAATTTGCAGATTTCCAGTAGATATCCATTCTTACGACACGTGACACATTGAAATTACTTTCAATTCATTCAACTTTGAAACACCAGCTTCAAACGGCGTACGTTTTTAATGTATAAATCAACGTATGGCAGGTGTATGCAAGTGTTAATGTTAGTCGTTCGTGATATTGATGATCTTTATGCTTATGGACAAGATACAATATTTATAGAATGAACATTGAAATTATTTCACATAACTGTAAAAACTATTTTTGTAAACTATACATTACCACCATCCAGCCCGTTCGACATACAAATAAGACGTTATTTAGCCCCTTCGACTTTAAACTTTTATTTTCTAACGAGATTTTGAAAAAAGGAATTTTAAAAATTATTGAAAACGTTATATCCATAATTTATACGGTTCATTAAGCAACAACGTTGTTCTTCCACCGATCTAACATATTATTTTTAGTTTTGAAAGTTGTAAGATTTCATAATATGTAAATCTTACTGGTTACACTACGTTTTGTTTTTATGAAATTCGTTTGAGAAATATTTAAATTCCTAGATTAGAAGGTACGTAAGAAAACCCATATTAAAGTTTACTGAAACAGTGTTGCCGCACTTCTGGCTTCACAACGACGTGTTAATATAAGGGCTACACAACGTTTGTATTTAGATGACGGTATACAAAAAACGCCCTCTTATGGTCATTACCATGAACTAAGCGGTGTATATATTTTACATGTATGGTACGTTGTGGAGCCCTAGCTATTTTTTGTGTACAAGCGTTTTATGGCCTGATCTATCGTTTAAAGACGATATACGACCGCATACGTTCATTAGCCCGGTTCGGGCTAGATAACGTTCGAAAAAGGCTGAACATCGACCTATTAGTATATAGAATGGGCTGAACAATAACCGTTTACATGTCTATATATATATATATATATATATATATATATATATATATATATATATATATATATATATATATATATATTCAGGTGGTATTGCCAATTACAGGTCTCAGCCTTTACCTACGGTTTTAAGCCTTTTACATTCTGTGCCTTAGAACAACAAGGGCGGGTGTCACAAAATAGCGCTTTTACAGTAGAATCCCACATTTGACTCTTTGCCTTTATGATAAGCAGTACATCCGACATCTTTGAATTACTATCTCAGTAAATTATAATTTTACGACACCAGACTTCTTAGCATTAATATTGATAGTGTATTGGACAACTGCCACACAGAAAGCTACTAACAACAATACTGCCACAATATTTTATATGGCTAAGTAAGTTTAAACAGCCTTGGTAGTGTAATGTCTAGAGTGCTGGACTTTCATCCAAGAGGCCCAAGGTCGATTCCCGGTGCCGGCAGATCTGGTTAAGGTTTTCTGCAGTTTTCCTTAGCTGTGACAGAAATGTGGGATTTGCGCTGTTCAATCTGTAAGTCGGCTGCAGCTGCACTTAGGGCCTACGTAATAATAATAATCGCCCCTCCCTCCCGCACAAGCTTATAGCTTCTGGGGCCTGGTTTCCAGGCTATGGGTTGTAGCAATTATTATTATATTATTATTAAGGTATAGCACATCTACCTACGTGCTATACAATGATTTGTTCCAAGATGTTCGGATCAACCACAATATGATTTTATAGCAATTAAGTTAGTTCTTTTTAAATAACAGTTCCCTGCATGTTCCACGCAAATTAGATTCACTTCTTGCATCAATTTTCCTTTTTGTTCACCAGGAAATCCATTTAATGACATTGCTGCTTATTTGCTATTTTCGAATGCTATATCTTAAAATACTAAGTCAAGTTAACTAATGTACGAGGGGGTATTGATAAATAGTTGGCCTTGAATAGTTCTAGCAGGCAAAAATAAATCGCGTTGCTATGAAAACAAGTTGAAACATTGACAAGTGCACGTGCAAAGTGTCAGCCCAAAAGGTGATGTTATTTTGAAATTGTGATTAAGAAAAGTAAACCATGAAGATTGGAACTTCAGCAAAATCGAGTATCGTCCGGTTATCAAGTACCTGTTTTTGAAGGGATTGTCTGGTAAAGAAATTTATGATGACATGTTAACAACGTTAGGAGATCAATGTCCATTCTATTCAACCATTAAAAACTGAGTTGCTGATTTTAAACGTGGAAGAAAAGATGTCACCGATGAGAAGTAGTCTGGGAGACCGATTTCTGTGTCAACTCAAGAAAACATTGATGCTGTCCATGATATGATTTTGGATAATAGACGAATCTGCCTAAAACGCATATCAGAGACTTTGAATATCTCATACGAACGCGTTTTTAATATCGTTCATAATGAATTGGGAATGAAAAAAATTATTCGATATACGGACCCCTATCGTACATGCATACATACGGAAATACCAAGCGCTACGAGTCTTCGTTCGAAAAACGTCATAAAAACAGGTAAAAATTATGAAATATTCTTATCAGATGACACAAACACCATTTTTAAGCCATTATACGTAAATACAGCCAACTTTCTTACTAACTGTAACCTAACATCATAACATTCTAACCTCAAAATAGCCATTTTAACATTGTTTTTCTTATTAATTACCGGCGACCGGCGCGATGTTTTTTCGGATTATTTTTCTCTAAGTTATCCTCCACAACTCAATATAATTGGTTTACCTGGGTTCAGAAGGGTCCGCATATCGAATAATTAATGAAAAAGCTATCAGCAAAATGGATACCCAAATGTCTCAATGCTGATCAAAAGCGATTGAGGGTGACAACATCTCAGTGGATATGCAATCAATTTAACGATAGAAAATAAAACTTTTTGGATCGCCTTGTTACAATGGATGAAACTTGGATTCATTATTATGATCCAGAAACTAAAGAAATGTCTAAGGAGTGGAAACATTCTGGCTCTCCTCGGCCCAAAAAGTTTAGTGTGCAGAAGTCTGCTGGAAAAGTTCTTGCCTCCATTTTCTGGGACAAAGATGGTATAATTTTCGTGGATTACTTGGAACATGGAAAGTCAATCACGGGAGAATATTACGCATCTCTATTAACCAAACTTCGAGCGAAAATTGTGGAATCACGGCGAGGAAAACTTACCAAAGGCATCTTGTTTTTGCAGGATAATGCGCCCGCCCACAAATCACTTATTGCCCTACAAAAATCAATGAAATCGTCTTTGAAATTGTCGACTATCCGCCATATTCTCCCGATTTGGCCCCATCGGATCATTATCTCTTTCCGAAACTCAAAAAATCATTGAAAGGAAGAAAATTTACATCAAACGAGATGGTAAATGATGCTGTGGAGTCGTGGTTTGCAGAACAGGATACAACTTTTTTTTCTAAAGTATTAGAATTACTCTTTGATCGATGCATTAAATGTATACAGTTGAAAGGTGATTATGATGAATAAAATACTATTACTTCGAGAATCGCACGACGATGCCGAGAACCAATAGAAAAATTCAAATTTGAATTGTATCCATGACAATCACACAATTTTCCCGACAATTTATATATATATGCTACCAAGGAGTAATTTTTTGGAAATTATACTTGTAACATATATAGCTACATAAAACCAATTAATCATAATGCATTTTTTCTGTGCGTCGTGCGATTCTCTTACCGAATACAGCCTCGTGCATTGATTCTGCCTGGAAATTTTGATTTCGTGCATTTCTGCAACGTAATTGCACTCCACTTCGTGTCGTGCAATTATGACGTAGCAGAAATGTCACTCAAAAAATTTCCGGCAATAATCAATGCACTTGGTATATTACAAGTGAAAACATGTAGTTTTTTTCTAGGCTAGGCCAACTATTTATTAATACCTCCTCGTATGTTGATGATGCTTGACAAAGATACATATATAGATAAAAGGTTTACTGGGTTTGAAAATCCATCAATAATTTTAGCACTTTATTAAGTACCAAAGTCTCAACTAAACATCAATACAACTCTACGCTTAGAAACGTTCAAGATATAAAACTCAATCATATAGGATCTTTAATATTAATTTATTAATTATGTTTTTACGTTCTGCCCTTAAAGAACAACTGCCTTTTCACAGGCAGTAGTTGGCATTAATATCAATCTTCATACGCCCTTACTCTTACTTTCTTTACGAATCCACACATCGTAATAAAATTATTGTAAATTAAATTTAAAAATATCCACCTGCAACTTATTAACAAGACGCCAGTCTGGTTAGTTTGCTATGCTAAAATAATAAAATTGAAGTAGTGTTTGTATAGAAATAGTCCAGAACAAGCATAATTTATGTATCATTTTTTCATTCCACACTGAAAAAGTCTACTCTTGATTTACGGTCTCGATATGTAATTTTAAATCGTTGTTACCTATGATAGATATGGTGTGCATCAAGTCCACTAAACAAAAGCTGATGTATGGAGCAGTATACTGTCCACTCAGACACAATTTTAAGACCCACTGACATTAACAAAATCCCCGACCAAGATTTCTTCATTTCACAAAAAATATTTCCCAATTTTACTGACCGCGAAGAAAACGGGATGCCCGACCAACACTGGTTAACAAAACCACTGATTGGGAAAATTTCAGACTTGATCTACAAAGAAGCATTAACCTAAATGTTAGTTTGAAAACAACTGAAGAATTTGAATTAGAAACTGAAAACTTTACCAAACTCAATCAGGCAGCGGCGCACAATAACACAATAGAAATCAACTATATAACAAAAGGAGTAAATTATCCAGTGGAAATCAGAGAACTAGTCAAAGAGAAAAGAAGAGCTAGTAGAAGATGGTAACAGTCGAGAGATCCTTTACACAAACCCATGCTAAATAACCAAACACAACTGCTCAAAAAAGAAATACGGGGGATTAAAGAAGAATCAATTCATTCCTACTTGGAAAATTTAACCGCAAACGAAGAGATAAATTACTCTCTTTGGAAAACTACTTAAAACATCAAGAGACCTATAGCTTCGATTCCTCCAATCAGAAGAGATAATGGCCCATGAGAGAGAGAAAACAAGCAAAAGGCTGATATGTTTGCGGAACATCTGACTGAGATTTTTATCCCTAACCAAGTCTATATGGACAATACTACGGCCAGTAAATTTTGAACATGTTTGTATGAGAGGATAGAAAAACCCAATACGGTGTATGTCAGTTATTTAATAATAATAATAATAATTCAGAAAGGGTTACGATAACTCAATTCAGTGTTAGCGAAATACTACAAAAGTTGTATCTACGGAGCTGCGGACGTCCTGAAATAAAGTACACGTACGCTATTGGATTTCCAAGAAAATCCACACAAGTCAAATCATTCTGTTGCTGCCAATCACAGTGTTTGCCAAGCGTCATTAGTAAATTATCTGAAAAAACAAAAAATGTGACATCCTTATAAAATTGTTTTATTGTATAAGTTAAATGAAGATGAAATAGACCGACGAGTAGAATTTTCTGAAACTATCATGGATATGTTACATCTGAATCATACAGTGGCGTGCGGTGAGAATTTAGGCTAGGGAAGCAACCACGATTTTAATTATAATACACCTAGGTACAGGCGCGGATTAACGGGGAGGGAATAATTCCCCCTCCCCAATTTAAAAATAAGTACACATAGAATAGAAACAAATAATGTTTGTTTAATTATTATTTATTAAAACAATTATTTTTCCAAAAATTTTCCCCTCAAAATACTCCTCTGGTTCCGCCCCTGCTAGGTACAATAAAAAACCAGTGTTACAATTATTAAGCTTAAAAGTTTTCAAAGAAGAACACTTTATACTTATGGAATTTGTTGACTATTATTCTTTATTTTAAAAAAACTACTACTATGTATTTATACTGCAACTCGATTTTCCGGTCTTTCTTAGCAAAATACCAGTGCAGGTTTTAATCTTTGTTGTTAAATTTAAAGAACAAAAAAAATCGACCCGATTCGGATGTATCGAAGGTACTCGAACCTTTCACCGAAGCAGCTGAATTTGCAGTCGTGACGATAATGCAATTTTAAATTTGCATAAAGGCAAACTAAATAGAATTATTTGTCTTTAAAAAAATCCAACTTATATAAATTGAAATAATAAAATGCGACAAAATACAGTCTCATTCGCAGATTTACATTACTTAAGTAACATTAAATTTAACAAACACTAAATCGAACAAAGAACCAAGTTATAATAAATAAACATTTGGGCATGAAGCACACTAACAATAACGGCCAAACAATGCTAAGAGCATCGTCTACTATATGACCACGCATGCTGAATCACGCCAAGGCTAAGAGAAAAGCAGTTGTAAGCAGTGCTTATATGCAGTGTATGTAACACATTTGAATCGGTATTACCTTTCCGTGCAAGTTTAATGAGCCTAATTTAAAATAGTACTCTAAATAATTATACTTTTTGCTGTACGGAATTGATATTAACATTAATTGATATTAAATATTACAAATTTAAATAAACGATAACCATAATTTTATAAAAATATTTTTGTTAGCATTGGTTTTTATTTTTAATAAATTCTCAAGGGAAGCGTTGCTTCCATTGCTTCCATGGACCGCACGCCACTGGAATCATATGATGTTAAATAGAATATTATTTTCCTATAAAGCCTCATACTTCCAAAACGGTACTGTAAGCATACATAATTGTAGGTATTGGGCGCCAACAAATTCACACTAAACATAAAACACAGTATCTACAGAAAGTTAATGTGTGGGGGAGAACTGTCACTAACTGAGTTATAGGTAGGGCTTTACAATTATGAAAATTAATATTCGAAAGGCGATTTAAAAAAATAATAGATTAATTAATTATACGATTAATCGACTAATCAACTAAACAATTACTTAAAAAAAATTATTGATTCATCTACCATTTAAAAAATAATCGAAATGTCGATGAATCGATCAATCCACTTAACCGATTGATTGATTAACTCCTTGGTATGATAATTCGTATCTTCTATGTTATGGTATAAAGCCTTTTCTGAATTAACATAATTAATTAATACCGTCTTCTAAAATTTTGCTAAAGTACATTTTTAAAAATTCACTTTTATGTTGTTTGTCCTAGTCCGGATAAACAAATCAATATTTTTAGATTCAAAGGGATGCAGATAAGCATCAAATTCCCGTATATTAAAAGATTTTTGAATAAATTTGATTTCTGGAAATTAAAATACAGGTAGTAGTAGTAGTAGTATTTTTCCTTGCAAAAAATTATAAGTATGTTTGTTTAACGTAAAAAATAACTCTTTAATTGAGAATATTGTACCTTAAGAATTATTGATCCAAGTAATTTTCAATGTTTGTATTTACGTACTACTTAATTTTTTCTAATCAATAATAAAAAATCGATTAAAAGAGCAATCGATCAATAAGCGATTAATCAGGTCTTCGATTAATTTTTATTATCGGTTAATCGATTGACCGATTAATTGGAGTTTTGATTATTTTAAAAATCGATTAATCGGATCTTTATTTAAAAAAACTTGATTGTTAGATTATTTGATAATTCGATTGATGCATGAATCGATTATTTTGAAAAATAATCAAATGCCCAATTAATCAATTAATTGATTATTAATCGATTATTATGAACAGCCCTAGTTATAGGGCCATATTTATTTGACGATACATTGACAAGACAGCTGCATCTAGATTTTTACAAAATGTCATTTTACAAATGACTAGAGCTGTGTGATCATGAAAATCAATAGTAAAAAATCTATTAAAGAGCAATTGCTCAATATGCGATTAATCGGACCTTCGATTATTCCCATATAGAATTTTACAAACGGACCAATATTGGCTCACCATTGGCACCGTTATTCCCAATATTGGGACAGTGTCGAAATGATAACACTGGCAAGTACTTGAGCCATTTTACATACCCAATATTGGTTGAGATGCTGTTATAACTCTGGTCTCATACTGGCACAATATTGGCATTATATCGGTTGCACACCGGTGTATAATAATGATCATTATTATATTTGTTAATTATATTGTACACTTACAAACATAGTTCGAGAAATCTATTAATTTAAAAATTATAGATCAAGAGCGTTAATATGACGACTCGGACATAACTTTTACGAACCATTTTCCTCAGTGTATAATACAATATAACTAAAAAATATAATAACGATCATTAATATACACCGGTGTGCAACCGATATCCATCCATATTGTGCCAGTATGAGACCGGTTATACCAACATGTTAACATTGTTGAGTTAATTTTTATAATTAACTTCAATTTTCACTTTTTGCTGTTTGAATTTACATATTTTAATTTTAAAAGTTTCCTTTTTAATATTTTATGACTTTGCAGCCAGTTAACATTTAGTCATTACTCAAGCGAAGTGTGACCTAATTATAAATCTATGCAAGATAAACGCCTCGAGAGGAGCGACCACGATTGCAGGTGCAGCATCAAACCCACGGCCACGTGTGTGCATAGCAAGCAGCTGCAATACTCAGAACATAGAGGAAGTAGAATGCTATCATCACGTAGGCACAGCCCACGGCCACGTGTGATCAACTGAAGGATTTTTACGCCCACAGAAAGAGTATATAAAGACCGGAGCTTCGTGGGACAAATCAGTCTGAGTTACGACGCGGCTTAAAGATAGAAACTGTTTACCAGGGTAAATGTTTACCTTCTTTCAAGCCATACTCACCCAGAAAGCCGTAGAAGCCATGGTTACTGTTTACCTCGCCCTTTCTGAACATCATTATTACCAGTTTTAAGTTGAAATTGTATAATAGTATTTAAGTGATTATGCAAGTGCATATTGTGTAAATTCACGACAAATAAATATCTTATTGTACTTAACAGTAAACTGTGTTCATTTTGTAACTTGGGCTCCGTCTTTTACGTTTTTAAAATAAAGTACCATTTTTAAAAACGCCTTTCTTCGTCAAGGAAAGTCAATTAGCCTTATGTTTTTTCGTTATAAATAAAACAATATTTTTTTATATATTTGATTGTTTCACTTTATTACTAAAGCTTTTTCAAAAATTTGTTTTTATTAAAAACCATTTTTCTATTTATGTCTAATTATGTAAATAAATTTATATAATTTCAGTTACAAAATGTCGGTTTACATAAAAAGAAAAATGATTTTTAATAAATACAAATTTTTGAAAAAGCTTTAGTAATAAAGCGAAACGTCAAATATATAAAAGAAATATTGTTTTATTTATAAAAAAAACATAAGGCTGCAAAGTCCTCATAAAATATAAAAAAAGGAAACTTTTAAAATTAAAATTGTTGAGTTAATATTGGCTAATTACACACAGAAAATAATACCTTGATTCAACAAAACCTATGTTGTTCTACGATTTTGTTGATTTAAGAAAATTATTGTGTTTAATAAACACAAGTTCTTGTAACAATTAATAATATAATAATACATTATAATGTCCGCAGTCATATACTTATTCACTGAGAAAATGGTTCGTAAAAGTTATGTCCGCGTCGTCATATTGACGCTCTTGATCTACAATTTTTAAAATATTTTTCGAACTATGTTTCTCAGTGTACAATATAATATAACTAGCATAATACCCGTTGAAAAACCAACGGCCCCCTTCTGGTCATGTCACTCGTATGGTCTATCCACGAAGTAAGAAAACAGTTCTACTTATAAAAGTTAATTTTTGGGATCCATCACCAACACTCTTCTATCTATTTTAGTAGTCCTTAACCCCTACCGTAAACAATTACCAGTTTATATGCATGCATACTTGAGCATATTGTTGAGTAATCTTGGCAGACGAACGAACATATGAACCAACGAACGGACATGATTCCTTAATTGAATATTTCGTCGTACACAAGGTTTGTCGTAATCTTTTCCTTTTTGATACCTCTTCTTCTTTCTCTCTATCATTCTTCTTCCTCTTCCTATCAGCCGCTTTTTTTCCAATCTCCCAACGTCTATTTCTCTGATCTTCCAACATTTCTTTTCCGATTTCTCATCTTTTTTTCTAGCATTCTTCTTCCTCTCCCTGTCAGCCTCTTTATTTTCGACCTTTGCACATCTATTTCTGTTATCTTCCAACCTTTTCTTTTCCGATTCCTTATCTTCTTTCTTTTTAGCATTTTTCTTCTTTCCCTTCTTCCCTCAGCCTGTTTATGTTCGACCTTTGTATGTCTATCTGTTATCCTCCAACATTTTCTTTTTTAACTCCTCGCTGACTTTATCCCTGACTTGTCTCTTTCTTTCGATTGCAATAAATCGATCTACTCTTGGGCCAGACTCTTCATTGTCTGTCCATCTCGCTTTCTGACTTGAATCTTTTTGCCCCTAATTGTTGTTGATTTCCTTTTTTTGTGCTTCTTTCGAACAGACCCTCCGTCTTCTAAACCTTCTTGACGCGGTGTTTCAATTTTCTCCAACACATCAAAGTGATCCTCTGAGGGTCTCCCTTAGAAAAGTAGCCTTTTTGTATGAAGGTCAACTTGAACCTGAAGTGTAGTCAGATAGAAGAGGCCGCCGTCCCTCCACACTTCAAATACAAATGGGAAAACTTGGGTACCTGCAATAACTTCCCACAGCGAGCTATAAGTGCTACCGAGGCCCATCTCTGCCCGGTATTCGGTAGGAGTTAGGTAATTATTATCGCCGGGAGTCGAACTAAGGACCTCAAACTCTTCCCAGTTGTTGCACACGTGGCCGAAAATGAGGTCCCTTACCACCTCGTGCACTAACTGTTAAATACACAGTGTGCGATAGCTCTAAATAGACAGTTCTTATCGCCAGTCATTGACACAATGCGATGGGAGATTGTACCGTCTTCCATTATCAGTTTCTCCATATTAACAACTCATATAAAATCAAATATTAACAACTCCGTAACAAAGTTTGCTAAATACAAATCCGAAGTAAAAAAAGTTTAAGTTAAAACAGTCGAAATAAACTCGCCCGATGTTGCGTCACTCCTTATATATGAACAGAATAACGTTCCTAGCAAAAGAAATGTCGCCTCGTATCTCAGGATGTGATACTCCAATGGAATTTATATTTTCCTTAATAGTAATGTCAATAGGATCATAATAATAACATTAAAAAAAATTACGTTTGAGTCATAATTAGCAATGCCTTTTTTCGTAATTACTAATAAGTCCCAAACTGTTTTTGCTCAAATAATTAAATGCTTTAAAACACATAAGTTTGCCATTTTTCAAAATAACTTTAAACAAATGGCAGGCGTGCATTATATATGTAGTTTTTTATTATATTATCTACCTTATATATGAGCATAATATTCGTTTGAAAATCAACGGCGTATGTAGGAACCACCGCTTAAAACGCGCCATCGATCGCTGACAATCAGCGTGCCCCCATTTACTTTGTAGTTTTTGTAAGTTTGGTTGTTGTAAAAAGTGTTGAATTTCGAGAACCACTGAACAGATTTTGATGCCGTTTTCACCATTTGATAGCTTATTTCTTAGGGACGGTTTTTATGTATACAGATTGCTCAGAGAATCTTTCGAATGTCGTGTAATAAGGAGAGTGTGAAATAAGTAAGTAAGAAAATTGGCTCAAACAGGAACAAAACGCATTACGCTGCAAAAATGATAAGAGATAAAGGCAAACTGTAAACGAACAAATTGTAGATCTCAAAAAGATCTACAAAATAGTTCGGATGGCATGCACGTAGCCCTTACAGATTACTCCAATCAAGAGTTTTATAATAGTGATTTTTGCGGAAAACTCTTTTCCCCCTGGAATGTTGCCTTACTCCGGCCCTGGATGAAATGCCGGTAATTTCTGTATTTTAGTATCTTCAGAATTGTTGCAAGTATAATCTGTGAAAATTTGAAGTTTGTAGCTTACGCCATTCAAGAGATATTGTCACAAACGGAAATATTTACACTTAAATATTTTATTCAAAACTCAACTTCTCTTCCGTTTGTACAACATAAAGCGTGCAAGGCCACATTCAGTTGCCTACGCTAGTTCAGCAGCTGCGGTCTCGCCACCGACAACTTGGTGCCACCTGCAAGGTCTTCTCAGAAGCGCGCTCGCTTCGCCCACCATTACGTCCGTTGGCATGCAATATCTACGCCTACTTACTCCGTAGAAGCGAGACATCCTACGCGATGTGCATGCAGGTGCACATTCCTTCAAGAGAATTCTCCAACACTTCCGCACAGCTGCAGATTCGTGCCAGGCACCAGCAGCGCATGCAATCCACCCACAAGACTGCTTACTGAGAACTTCCGCCTACTGATACTAATTACTTCCTCGTTCGGCAGTATATAACCAGCTTGCTTGAGCTATTCAAACCAGTCAGTCACCATGGCTCCAACACAACTAGCAAGCTGGTGAGTACCTTTCAATTATTTTATGCTTAGTGCCTAGTTGAGTAGGCGGCGCTTAATCGCCTACTCTATGCGAATTATGGGTAGTTGTGATCAGGCTACCCAAAGCTTAGTTACCAGGAGGTTATCTCCTATGCTTAGTCTGTAGACCTAGTGCTATAACAGGGTTGGTTCCAACCTCCCCTGTATTGTATTAGTTTAGGAGGACATATACGTCCTCACAATATGTCAACATGTCTGTAAACCTTTTGTGCTCTATTTATTGTCTTTAGTATATAGTTGTTTTTACAACCTGTGTTTGATTTATCTCTACCTCTGACTACGTTCCCCAGTCACGAAAACCCCACGTGACAATATATAACCATCACGATTTTTTGAGAAATGCGTTCCCCTGCGACCCTCTCGGGTTTTCTAGTATTACAAATATACGCATGCACCCCTTTGGAGTAAGGTCCACCTGCCTGTAAAATTCCTAAGTGTTCTAGTTTTCGAGATATTTTTCGGTGGACATCGGACATCGGACATCGGAACTGGCTATTATTATATTAGAAGATTAAAAAATATATAATAATGATCATTATTATACACCGGTGTGCAATCGATATACATCCAATATTGTGCCAGTATGAGACCAAAATTATACCAACATATCAACAACATTGGGCCCCAATCTTGGTTATGTAAGATGCCAATATTGGTCTGTTTTTTCAACATTGGCAAATTCTATATGGTTTTTTAAAAATAATCTGTTAATCGGACCTTGAAGTATTTTTTATGATATATTAAAGGTGACATATACTACAAAGCCAATCCAGATAATTTAAAACAATTGAAAGAACGAATAAGAACACTAATTAGAGCGATAGAACCAGAAACCATTCACCCGCTCTACAAGAGATTCAAATCAGACTGGCATATTGTCAAGAAGTTGAAGAGAGATATTTTAAAAATTTAATTTAAAATAATTTTATTTTATGCATATTGAAATAAAAACTCTGTTTCTGAGTTTTCAATATGCTCAAAACTTTATACCATGATTTTGGCAGTTGCATAGACTCTTAAAGTAAAGTAACTAAAAATTAGAGGTAAAAAATGAAGTGTTATTTCATATCAAGACGAAAATACATAATTAACTACACATTGATGTACTCTACCCAATTTTATTGTATAATAATTATGGAAGAAAATGTGTCTTCACTAAGCAAAAACTAGCTTAGGACCATCTATGTTAAGATAAACTAACTAAATTAGATCTTTTGCACTAATCACTTAGTTAATCTAGCATTATAAACTAATCACTAAGTTTCTTTTCCAAATCCTTATTTTATTCTCGTATAATCCTTAATCTTGGCTGATGTAATTTCAACCTTTCTTTACTCATATTTTTACAAACCAGACAATAAGCAAACAAAGTGTTAATGTCCTGTAATCAAATAAAAAAGGATGTAAAAACATAAATGTTTTAGTTTTTATTTGGTAACAATTGACACATAATATATGTTCTAGAGGTCACATTAGAAAGTCTGTTAAGTACTTATAGTTAATTTTAATTATAGTATTGTCGCTAGCTTAAATCTGTGATAAACCAACTTATCATTTCTTTTACGTATTGCAGAATGCAAAAATTCTAATTTTGCTATCAACTATTGACTACTGATTAATTTATTTATATATAAAATGTACCAACATGAATAAACATATTATTGTGTTTAGGAAATAATGAAAAAAATTGCAAAATGAAAAAGACTTAACAACCTTTTTTAGTTCTGACAGATTAACAAACTTGTTTTGGTAACAGAATCAAAGAATAACTCATTCTATTTATAGATCTATTGATGAATGCATTTTTATTGATAAGCTACATCTTGCTGAAGATTATGTATACAATAGATAATTGTGTCTGCAAAAATTAATGAGTTCAAAAACGTATTTGTTACATCAGCTAAGGTATAAGTGTAAAGTGTAAATTAATTATCAGTCAAGCAATAAATTTATAGTAATTATTCAAGATTGTGTAGAAAAAAGAGTAACAGTTAGGTCATAGGTCAGTTCATTGAGGTTCGTTAGTATCGTTAGAAGATATTCTGGTATCCTTGAATAATATTATACATTTTTTTTTACCAAAAAATGTAATATCAAAACTATCCTGGGTTATTTCATTTCTTGCTATTAAAAATTAAAAACTATTACACTATCAACCAAATTATATATGGAAACCACTTAATAGGTGTCAAAAATAATAATACGAAAGAATGGGGTACCGGAAATACATATTGATAGTAATTTATTGCTACTGGTGAAACTATTATTTTGAGCGTTTTATGTGTTCTATAATTGTATGGTACCTAATTATATGCAATAGTTAAGATATTAAATTGTTGGTTAAAGCGTGTCTATAGGCCTATACCCAAATATGTTGGTTGTCTTGATTTGATCCCAGAAGCACCGATAAAACACTGAATGTCGATATTTCTGATATGCCGATTCTTGGCTCCGAACATTGTGGGGATATATCAAAATCTAGAAAAACAGTTATTAAATGTTTTTTTCGAACCATTCTTCAAATATTATTTCTCAAGCAGCATCTAAGTAGCAGTAACTGAGATCGGAACTTGAGTAGTAACTAATTGAGTAGTTGTTACGTAACTACAACTAAATGTATGACTTTATAAGGTTAAATTACTTCAATTCGAAATATTTTAGTAATTGTGTAGTTGTTTATAGTATTTATTAGAACTATGTAGTTTCATTACTTCTGAGTAGCTTTTAAAGTATGTGGAACGGTATTGCCACTTAATATAATTACTTTAAAGTCGTTGCAACTTCAAGGTGGTATTATGGAACCTTACAGTAGTATTGAAAGTATATCTTAGTTTTTGCTGCCCAGGAGAATCACTTTAAAGTAATTTTGTACTTGTAAAATCTTGGATTAATCAATAAAATCATTAATCAATTTGCAATTTGTTATGATTGTTAAAAGATGTTTTACTACATCACCTTCAGTAAAAATAAGAAATTGGTGCCAATTTGTGCCTTAGGAATTGTTATGTATGAAGCTTGATGTTGGCAACATTTATTTGTAGTGATGTAACTAGCCAATCTTGGCCCGTCCGTCAATATCACTAGAGTATGTTTGGAGGACATACGTCTTGTACAGGGTATGCATTGTATATGTAATGCTCCCTGCTCACTCAATATTAAAAAAGCTAATTAATGACAATAATTGAGTATCTTTTATTTAAACACATAAAAGAACAAAACAGGAATAATATAAAAATGGTTTCTAACATGTGTATCAACTTATAAGCATGTTTGTCATATTTTATTAAAGACAGTTTTTTATTAAAAATAGTTTATAGATGTTGTTATTCTTCGGCCTATCATCATCACATTTAACAAAAATGTTGCAATAGTTTATAATTTTGGTATACTAGAATGACAAAATAATCAAACATTTCATCGCTCTTTGTATTATTAAGTAGGTATTACAAATAAAATAGTAATCCATTTTGTGACACGATCGCAGCATTAGTATAAAAAAATGATCGAATAGTTTTTAAGTTGCAAGAATAAGAGAGCAACCACACGACACGATGTGTCAAAGAGAAAAGTAGTACCACGAAAGTAGCAATTACTACCAAAAAATTGTTCCCCATTTTTTGGTTAAACCGTATCAATTACGTGCTTGTCACTAGTGGCTTAATGGTTCCACTGGTAGGTGCTGGTACGTAGCGATAACTAAAAGTGCTGCTTGAGATACTATCAATATTCACAACTCCAAATCAAATAAAATGTTACTACAAAAAGAGTATTAATTTAGAGATGTTGCCAATACTTTAAAGGTACTAATGCTTCCAATTATTTATTTATAGGCATTTAACGGAACGGAAACGTTAACACAAATATTTTTATATCAGATTTAAATTAAAAGAGGGACATGCTATGTCATGGGCATAATTAATATAAAGGCTATACATAGGACCATAGTTAGGTTCATTTATACTTAAATTAAAAATTAAGATTAAAAATTTCATGCAAACATAACCTAGCTTTCTTATGCATAATAATAATAGGTTTCATTTTCAGAAAAAGGATATCAATTAGTTAGATTGCTTGATTACAAAAATGTTAGGCAACCCAAGTTACATTTGTTTTCCCACTTGTTAGGAGGAAGTAATTTCCATATTTAAATTTACAGATTACGATGTTTAACGTTAGATAAATCTTTCTATTTTCCAGGAGGCCAGCTCAAGTTTATGTTGCTAATTAGCTGAAAATAGATTAATTAGGTCAATATTGTTGTGACTTATACAATACAATTAATTTTTGAATTTGTTTATAAGATTTCTAATCACTTCAATTAATGAAGGTATTAAATCCTGTCGTTCGTGTTGATATGACTCTTATAGACTCTTATCCTGTTTTTCCTCACCATTGTTTTGATGTAAGTGCTTAGAGCATTGTATGCTGGACATTTTGAGCGTAAATTGATAAACATTGACTTAATATTTAAGCTGGCACTTGTATATGCATTAATTGGTGTTCGTACTCTAAAAAATTTATGTTTATAGTAAATTGTAAAGATGTTTCTATGGAGAAATTATTTGTATTACCTGTGACATGTATTCATGTAATTAGTTTGTAACGAGATATGTACATTGCCAATCGTTTTTCTTGAATATCTTCGTTACGATACATTTTGGGACAATGAATGTATGATACTTTTTTGATCTTCGTTTCAAGGGCTACAATTCTATAATAACAGAATTAGGATTAGTGATAAAAAATAACAGCTGTGCGGGATTAGTGACGTCACAAGCTTACTCGATGTTCCGTTGTTTTGAAAAAATGTCATAGTTTTCTTTTGTTCTGGCATAAACTATATACGCTGGGGCAAATTGTAAATCAGTCGATAAAACGTAGAAGGCAGAACTTACGCCCAGCTTAAAGTTTAAAATTAAACTAAAGTGTTACCTGAACAATTTTCAAGGACTAAAAGAAGATTTAATTATTGTGTAACAATTATTGAAAGTGAAAGTGATTGTTTAAATAAATTCTGAATGAATTTATCTTTTTTGACATCGCTCTACGTATCGATATTTTATAAACAAGAAGTCAGCTGACTGGTTCACAGTGTTACCACTAAAAGGATTTTTATATAAAAGGAACTATTTTATAACGTACCAGGTTGGTCATAATAAATGATTATTGTTAATTTCATGAATAATAATTAACTTGTAAAGTTCATCCTCAAATATAAAACTATTTGGTTTAAATCTTTATTTTTTTCAGAATTTATTTGATTTGAAGTAAATAAAACAACTAAATTTCATTTAATTAAAATTTATTTTTATTTGATGAATATTTTTATTTATAAACAAATCGCATTTGTGTTGGTCTGTTCAAACGAATGACCGTACTGATCCTATGTCAGGTCACTACAACTATTTCTAACTTTTGAGCAAACCTGAGAATTTATTCTCAATTTTCAATTGTATTATTTTCAATAACATTTTTTTTTACTTTGACTTTCCATTTGAATTTTTATTTTGTTTCGTTAAATAAAGTTTATGTGTTTTCAATTTTACATATGTGTTTAATTGATGTTAATACAAGTATCCAGTGTTCTTTTCTTTTGAATTCAGAGTTTAGTAGCAGTTGTCCAGCTTGAAGGAGCTTTAGTGCTTACGATATAAGTTCTTCTTCCTTTCCAGGCATAAAAGTAAATAAGAGTCTCGCAGTTTAAATAATTTATGCTTTACTGAGCAAACCTGAGCTAGTTGAGAGGAATAAAAAAAAATATCTGTGGTGTATTCTCAATTTAATCCACCGTATATAATTTATGTTTATATTTGGAATGGTGGATATATTTTATTTTATCTTCAAAGATCACCGCAATATTTTACTAAGAAAGATTGACAAGCCGTTCTGAAACTGCCGATAGCCCTAAAATCTTAATGTGTGTCGCGCCATTTACGGTTATGGCTGCATAAAAAATTGACTGTCAACTCTCTGTATTTGGTGCCAACTTTCCAACCTCTACATTCTTGAAACAAATAGTACCCAAGTCGGATTTCGGCCGAGTAAAAGTTAGTTTCCGTAAAAAGCAACCAATCTTTAAGAAACTAACAACATTATTCAAATTCAAGAGATTTGTAAAAACTTTACGCTGATACTGATTGCCTTGCCATATCATCCAAATTCTTCCCCCCCCCCAAGAAAAAGATAATTAAATGATTAGGAATTCAAGACTAAACATGCAAAATTTCAAAAATTTAAATTGCTGTAAAATAAGTTACTTTTAAATTAGCGAACGACAGTAAAAATTCAGAAATTATCTGCTAAAATCGAAAGAACCTGCTGAATAGGGTTGTGGGAGTCCTATGTAAATTTTTGGGGTAATCACTTACTTATTTTGGGCTTACTTGAAAGTACTTAGAAAGCTTTAGAAGCAACCAAAACAGTGCCACTCTCTGCTCGTATATAATACGCATAGAGCAAGATAAAACATGATACAAAGTGCAAAGTGAAAGGTTTATAAAAGCAGTGCCGTTTCGGCGACTGTTAAAGCTTTCGATAGGGGCTTTCATTTTGGGAGCTGGTAAAACTTTTGAAGCTCTTGATTCTCTTCTTCCAGCAGGCAGGGGGGGTCTAGAAAAGCTTAACTTGAAGTTTTCGACCTCAAATTCATATGAGCTTTTTTCGCCATTTTGAAAAGAAGGGTGAAGTGTTATTTTGAAATTATCTCTGTAACAGTAGGTCCGACAAAAAATTTGTATAAAGCATTTTTGTCGGCAATACGATTGTCTACAACTTTTATTTGAAACTTTTTCGCTTAATATAAAAAATGATAAAAGTTGTCTGTCAAAAATGCTTGTTACAAATTTTTTGTCGGATCTACGGTTACAGAGATAATTTCAAAACAACACTTCATCCCTTCTTTTTCCAATGTTTTTTCCTCATAACTTTTTCATTTTTTATATTACACGAAAAAGTTTGAAATAAAAGTTGTAGACAATTGTATTGCCGACAAAAATGCTTCATACAAATTTTTTGTCGGACCTACTGTTACAGAGATAATTTCAAACTAACACTTCATCCCTTCTTTTCAAAATGGCGGAAAAAGCTCATATGGATTTGAGGTTAAAAACTTCAAGTTAAGCTTTTCTAGACCCTCCCTACATGCTGGAAGAAAAAAATCTTATGTACTTCCATTTTCCAAGTTAAGCCCATTTTTCGTACAGTTTGACTGGACTAATATGAGGTTAAAGATTATGTATGTAAATAACCATAAAACTCGGTCATTATTAAACCATGTATTTTCAATATACAAGGTCGCTGAGATGTATGAAAACGGTCGATTATCTTCTAAAGTAAGATAGCTAGCGAAAAATGTTAAATACAAAAGTTTAAGGGTTTTTTAAGATCTATCACAACAAATTAAGTATACAGGATTAGTCAAAAAGTCATGACGAAACAAAGTTGTTTTTTTAATGGAACACCCTTTATATTAGTCCACATTTCAAATTATCTCGAAATTCTAAACAAAATTGTATAGCACTACCTTCAAATTTATTTAAGAAAAATCACGAAATGATGGATATTTATTATGAAAATTACACAAGGTGGGGGATATGGTGATGGATTCATATCCATATCACCATAAAAATGCATGATACGAAAAAATGTATTTTTTAGTTAATGTCCTGGATATTTTACATTTTATGAAAATAGTAGTTAAGCCAGAAAAAACAGAGAAAACAAATATTTTCTTTGGAATTCTATTTTATAAGGTGCTCAAAGTGTTCACGATTTACTTCCTGGCAGTAATGAACTCGCTGAACAAAATTTTGTTGTGATTTTAAAAGGGTATTGGAAGGAACATTGGAAATTTCCTGCCTTATCCTTTCTTCCAACTCTTCGATATTTTGCGCCTTATTTTTGTAGACTAGATTTTTTATTTGACCCCACAGAGAAAAGTCAAGCGGGGCCATATCGGGAGACCTAGCAGGTCATTCAAGCCCCCCCCTACGTCCAATCCATTTTTCAGGAAAAATTTCATCTAGATATGCAGGTACCGCAAGTCCAAAATGCGGAGGAACCCCATTTGATTGAAACCATATTTGTTCTGCCGGTAAATTGGGATTATTATTGTTCGGGAATAACCGTCTAAGCTCTGGAATAATAGGCATATCTCACAAAAGTAATAAATATCGTTCAGCGGTCAAATTTCCGTTTATAAAATAGGGTCCTATGACGTGTCCACCAATAATGTCACACCAAACATTTACTTTTTGTGATCGTTGAATGTGAACTTCCTCCATCCAATGTGGATTTTGGTCTGACCAATACCTACAGTTTTGTCTGTTTACGTGCCCGTTTAAACAAAATGTATCTTCGTCAGAAAATAATATGTGGGTGACAAAGTTGGCATTTTGATTTAATTTATCCATAATAACTTCGCAGAACTCGATTCTACGATCAAAATCGTCTTCACTTAATTCTTGTAACAAATGCACTTTATATGGACGGAGTTTTTCCAGTTTGCAAATTTTTTGAATGGAATATCGAGTCATGTTATGATTTAAAGCCCTCTGTTGTGTCGAATTTGTTGGATTTTCCACCACATCTAACATGACATTCAAAGAATTTTCTTCATTTGTAACGCTTACTGGTCTTCCACTAGCATCATATTGTTCATATAAGTATAGTTGATTAATTAGAAGTATTATAATAACATAAAGATTTAAAGATCACCTCTTCCAACTGTCGCCAACATCTTGACAGATTAAACTGAAATCCTTCGTAGGACGAACTGTAATGATACACGGTTTACATGTGCATAATTTATTACATAAAGTAAAAGATGGGTGTACTAAAAATCATAAAAATAAACTTAGTTATTATTTCAGACGTACGCAACTTTTTTGCTTTTTCTTCGTTAAGATATTTCATATTTATGGTTATTTGGAAATTTTTCTTGAAAAGCTCCAAAACAAGCAATAAAGTTACCGCAATTCTAATAATAAAAGGTTTTAAACAGTTTTATTTAAAAACGCAAATCTTTGTGGTATTTTAATTCTTCTTAATTCCAGGAGTACACTGAGAAAAATGATAACTATAAAGTGACAACTATATATAGTAGACCGATTTTTTGTTGTTGTGACCTAATTTTAGCGTTAACTAAAAACCAAGGTCAGAATAAACAACTGATTTGGTAAATGAACTATCTGTTTATAGTTAACCGGTTTTTGGTATATTTTACCCGGGTTCTAGTAAAATAAACCACTACCTTAATTGGGTTAAATCTACATGTACAGTAATTTACAAGTCAAACTAAAATAGTTTAGCAATTTGGAGTTCCAGATAATATCGTATTTCATTTTAAAACCTTTTTGTCACAATGAAAGACATTATTAGCTGCATAATACTAAATATTTCTAATTAAAGCAAGAGATTTTAGTCGACCTTTTATTATTAACTCAATAATTATTTCCTTCCTTTTAATACACACGAGAAGAATATTTTTAAAGAAATACGATACGAATATTTATTGCATTGTTTATGCCATAGATTTCAGCACCGTGCATGCTCTACATAACACGAATTTTGTCAAACCAGGGAGTAAGGTTGATATAACCCAACAGGTATGGTAAATTCAACTATTTTTCGCTTCTACCATGTGGAAGTGTGATTGATTTAACCTTATTGGGTAAATTTAACCAAAAACATTTTACTAAAATCATATAGTTCGTATTACAAACAGGTATTGTTGTCAAAATTTGTACATATTTTCTGGTTGCTGCAACTTATTTTTGGTTACTTTAACCTGACTATCTTTCTCAGCGTATGTTTTGCTGTTTTAAAATACTTCTATTTTTTAATTAGTATTTCTGTAGACATTATAATGCTAATAAGTAATAATATTTATTTCGTTAGATAATCAACACAATCAATGTAATAATCTTTTATTTACTGTAATTCCAGCAAATGTAAACACGCTCATCAACCCTACTGACAGTGAGGCTAATAGCCGGGCTGATAATAGGTTGGGCCTTTCAGATTTCGTGAATTAGTATATGAACTCTCATATATTTTACATGGAATCATAGGAAAATCGACAAGGGAAGAAAATTCAAGGAAAAAGTACATATAAATATGTATTCTATTATTTGCTTTAGTTATAACTGCAAGAACTTTTACGAATGGCATATGATTATATTATAGTAATAATCTAATAGTTATCACTCAAAACAATGTTAGCACTAGAATGAAATAAATTTACTCATCGATACTAATGGAGATGGTAATGTATTGAAAATACATTGTTTAATAATGACAGAGTTTTATGGTTATTTACAAAATTTATTCACAGTTTTCAAATGAGCATAACTCTGTTCCCAGGCTAATATCAAAGTTGAGATTCTTACCACAGTTTGCCATCATATAGTACTTCATTTTCACGTAATATAAAAAAATCCATTCGTGCCTATCGGAGATATTGAGGGCCAAAGTTGACCAAAAATAGAAAAAAAGAGAACTTCAAAAGTCCATAAATACCAAAGTAGTAAAGTTTTAGGTTTGAAATATTTTATACTTAAACTACTCCTAACTGTGTACCATTAACAAAAAAATCTGCTGTAAGACTTCACCTTTATCTGGAAATATGGCACCCTAAAAAGTGAAAATTTTGCAAAACCGTTATTAAACTTCAGGGTTAAATTACACCCATAAATAAGCATCCTACGAAAATTATGTTTAAACTAGAAAATGTGGTCCGATATCTAAACTGTACAAATGGTTTTTACCGTAGGTCTCTAGGTTCAACCGTTCTTGAAATATCAAGTTTTACGTTTACATAAAAAAACGCAAAAAACATCCTGCACCACGAAACAAATATGGCTATCATATTTTAATCAAAATGAATAAAAATAAAATAACAATGATTTTCAACTGCCAATACTTAGGGGTGACAACATGCAAAAAATTATCATTTTCTGAAATGGTCGAGCGACCAGTGCTGGACCACTTCATATGGATTGACCCGAAGACTTTCAGAGCCTGAGTCAATGAACTATTTGAAATGAAATATTTTTACAGAATATTTCTATACATATTTATGACTTGATTTACGATCGACTATAGACCATTGACAAATCTATTTTATATGTAGTTTTACTTTTTACAAGTAACTAGCAGTTATTAGTCAACAATCATCGCCAGTGATTTTCAACCTGTCGGACGCGTCCCCTTAGGGGACACGAAGACATGGAAAAAAGACAAAACATTCGAGAAAGTTTATTATTGAAACCAAAATAAGAAACGGTAAACACAAATCGGAACTTTTTGTGCAAACGCGAGAAATACGGCGGTGCAACAGTGTTGCCAAACGTGAGGTAATTTCGCTATTTGTGCAGAATTTTAGCCTTGTTGCGGCGTATCAGCATCAAAAAAATATATTTGAATTTCAAACAAATTATTGGAAGGGGGCCGCGCTTAAAACTGATATGAGAAGTTGGATCCCAAATATATTAAAAGGTTAAGAACCGCTGCGAATAGGCTATTACAAAATAGATACTATGCTTTGTAAATCTATTGATGAGTTAATAGATATGGTTATTAAATAATTTTAAAACTAAACAAGATTTAGTAAATGTATTTTCTAGAAAACATTAAGTTATATATATTGCGAGAATTGTTTTTAAATTTGTTAAAAAATACGCTTTGCGTATGTTTACAAATATATCTCCTTTGTTTTCTTTTAAATCTTCGTTGAGTAATACTTTTAATAGTAAACTTTTTGATAGGAACATTTTAAATTGCTTCAGCTAAAAGGGAATTTCATGATAGAAAGTCCAGGGGGGTCTTAAAAAAGATAATTTTTAATCTAAATAGTAATAAATTTTGATATTAATTAATAATTATCCATGATTTTGAAAACATTCCATATAATAAGGATTAAGTTTTTGTTTCAGGGTTACGATCTGTACTTGTTTTCAACAACAAATTCGATTTATGAGAAAACACTAAAACAAAACGATAGATAGTATAATTATCAGTGAATTAATTAGTTTATTGGTAACAATCTGAACTTCTTTTATTTCTCCATAAATAGAAAAATCTCTGTAGACGTTTATCTAGACTGGCACAAAAATAACCATAAAATATCGACGGCTTCCAAGAATATAAAGAAATTTAAAGAGTAATTTAAAAGTATTTTTATTTATTTTTGTTTTATTTTTAACTAGATGCGGTTCATAAGAAGAAAAATATTGTATTATTGATTTTATGATCAAAAGTCATTCTTCCTAAAAATTTTTGCTTGGTTCAAAACTATTGAAAAGTATAACAGAATTTTAATATTACTTATAATAAATAGTAGAAAATATAAAAAATTGCTTGTTAGAAAAAACGACTTCATGACAAAAAAACCCAATGTTTTCAAAAACTCATATTACCTTGTTTGGTTAAATTGTATGAAAAATGAAATAAGGTAATGCTAAGAATAGTTTTAAGAAAACGTTTAGAACGTTTCCAAATGGTGAACTAGACGGAAACGTTCCCAATGGATGAAGAGAATTACGCGAGAGAGTTAAACATTATTAAACAGATAGCTAGAAACAACGGCTACAAGGACCACATAATTAACGGTATGATTTCAAAAAACGGAAAAAAATCGTAAACAAAACTTTTTATAACGCCAATCTTCTAGTTAAAGAAATATATAAATTCATCAGATATTTCCCACATATTAATAATAGGATAGTAATTAGTAAACAAACTTAGGAAAGCAAATAGTAACATAATTAGTGCCAATCAAAATAACATAGGGAAAATATTAATTAATAATAAAGACAAAATGGAAACGACGAACAAACTGGCGTGTATAAAATTTATTGTCAGGACTGCGAAGCGTTTTATATCGGACAAAGTGGTAGAAACGTAAAGAAACGTCTAGCGGAACACAAACGCGATATTTTATATAATAAGAAATCGTCTGGAATAGCCACCTATTGTATAGATAATAATTATTTTGTAGAAGTAGATAGAGTGAAATATAATAAAAATCAAAAGATTAGTTAAAGTTTCACAAGTTTTATTAAATTCTTAACCTTACAATTGTTTCGACAATAAATGTCATTATCAAAGGTAGGTTAGATTGATAAACACACACGTTGCTAAGGATAAATACAGAAAATAGGTAACTAGATACAGTACATACAAAAACTAAATATCTAACACTTCTAATAAAGGAGAATTACTAAATTCAGTTTGTTCATTCATTAAAGGTACTGTGCGTTTATATTTGTGCATTTAAAAAGCTTCTAAAATGTCTAATTTGTGTTTATAGTTACAAAAATATAAGAATTTGATGTTATTTTGAGGTGTCATTAGGTGGTGTCTTCTGAGTGTTTATTTCTCTAAGAGCGTGCGTGTTCTTTGTATCTTATGTCGAATTTTCAAAGTGTTTGTCCAGTATAAACCAAGTTACAAAAAGAACAACTCAAACAGTAAATGTCAGATTTCATGATGTCTTGTGTTCTGTCTTTAGCCTTGAGTAAAAATGAAGAAGTGTTGGTGTTAGTTTTATAGGTTATTTTGTAATTGTTGGTTTTTCATATTATATTTGCAATTTGTTCTGACATATTGCCAAGATAATCCAATCATTTTCATTAGGTGCCTGGAATGAAGTTATTTTACATGTGCTAGACTTAACCAAAATTTATAAAGGCGTAATTGGTTTTGTAGCTTTTGCATAAAGAGATATTTATAAATGAGCTTTCGTTAAAAACGTTTTATAGTTAATTACATACCTAATGTTAATTCATGTCATGTTCTATTTTTTCTAGTTTTGCTTTTATTTTGTGCAATGATTGGTTTTATCTTCTCAGTTCCTGTATACCTGCATACTTACCTATTTCAAAAATAAATCTCATAACATAATGGATATAAAATTTACTTTTATCTTATCTAATAAGAACAACAAAGTTTAAATAAAGTTAAATAAACAAATTGTCTTCCATATTTTACCGTTTCTAAAGTACCTTTTTGAAACAAATTCCAATAACACAAAATCTCAATTAGGTAATTTTGATTTAGATATAACATTACGTAGGATTTGTTTTACTCTTATCATAATTTACTTTTTATATATACCTACATAGTGCCTACATTAACACGTTGTCCTGCGTGAGCGACCAATATGGCGAAGCGGACCACACGGGCGAAGCGAGCGAATGGCGGTGCGGACGAAGCGAATTGAGAGTGTCCTACGTAGCACATTTTCGTAATCGCGAATCGCGCGAAAAAAAATTAAAAAACAGAACTATGGTCTCTAGTCTGGTAAGAATAGGCTGGTGGAAAAATATTGTTTAATTGGAGAGGATAAAAGGATCCCACATAATCCTTATGGAAAATGGCTTTTTCCAGATTGTTCTGAAACTGTACTTTTTTCGAGTTTTCGAAGTGTAGATCTAAAGTGTCAATGGGCATCTAGTCCAGAAAATTGTAGTTTATGAATTACAGCCGTTTAAAGTTGAATAATACAAGGATTGTCTACTTCAAATGGCTGTAATCCAAAATCTATAATTTTTTTGGCGTTTACAAAGTTACAACAATTTTGGCTCAAAGCCATTTCCCATAATGATTGACCGGGGTGCAATTTAAAAATTGACAACTTTAAACTGATCTAATTGGAAAACTATAATTTCTTAGACTTTCTGTACAGTGACACTTTTGATCTACACATTAGGAACCACCATTTAGCAAAGTTTCAAAAATTTTAACCGAGAACCATTTCCTATAAGGATTCTATCGGGTGCAAAAATTGCCAACTTCAAACGGCTGTAATTCTAAAACTATAATGTTTTGAACTTTGTGTCCAGTGACACTTTTGATCTACACATCGAAAACTATCTTTTAACGACGTTTTAGAGGAATTTGGTGAAAGCCATTTTCCATAAGGACTCTGCGGGGTCCTTTGGAAAACTTCCATTTATTTAATGTATTAACAAATTTTTCAAATTTATTTCACAATTATTTCAAAAGTAATAATTTTATTATTGGTTTTCCCTTTTAAAATTAAATTCAATCTAACAAAACATTACCTGCTATGCCGACTATTCAGATGCGGCTAACGCGGAGAAGGCGGAAATATCAAATAATTTGATCGCGTCAACCGCCTGAAATCCGCGTCTAGCAATGATCCGGGCGACGCGATTTCACGTAGGACACCTGTATTGTTTGCTTGGTTTTGATAAATCCGCGCCGGCCGCTCCGCTCGCTTCGCCAGCAAGTAGTCGCTCACGCAGGACAGCGTGTAAGTGTCATCAGAATTAGGAGGTGAAATCGTAGATATTTGTAGGTATTTGTTAATAATGGCACTTCCTGACATACCTGCTTATATGTTCAATGTTCACGTTCCGATGTGTCTTCTGATCAATGTTAGTTGAATAGTTGCTCATACATTTCTATCCAAATTTTTACTTGAATAGACGGGCCAATAGGAATATTGGGCGTATAAATATAAGTTAGTTCCCGTCGGAGTGTTGGACGTGCATATACGTTGATAGACGTCGGACGTATTTCTAGCCACTGCGTAAAAAATAACCGTGCGCGGGTGCGATAGAGGGGATTTAGATTTAGGATTAGAGTGAAAAATGGGTGATATTAAATTTTAATGTTATTTGTTGCAGAACATCACTCGCTATGTTGTGACAAAACTGCGAATAGTTACATTGATATTTATGTTGTTTAAAAAACATTTAAGATATGCATTTACATTGTTTCTTACGAGAACTCCTACTTTTAAAGTCAATTTTCTTGAAACAGCACATTTAAGGTTTAATAACATTACATTTAACACTTAATATCTTCAAGTGTATATAGTTCATATTTTTAAAAAAATTACTGGAATAAATGTTTTGCGTTGATTTTCTTTGAACACGATGGAGCATTTATTTTTGTCAGCTTTAATAGAAGATATGTTCAAAACAACGTAAAGAGTACCGCATCTCGGTTTTGCTGTTGGTAAAGGGAGATGGAGTTTAGTACGCTAATATGCATACATGAAGCTACGTCTCACCTACAGCAAACAAAATATATTATATTGTCTAATGCGTTTTACGCATGGCATTCTATACCTATACAGTGGTGTTTTAATTTAAGTTTTTTTTTCTTAAATTTATACTGTAAATATATTTATCAATAAATAAAAGCCGTCCGCTGGTAGGGTTTCACATACTTACAGTTTATTTATTTATTTCAATTAAACATAAATTCTTACAAAATGCCTTGTTTGGAGATGACGGCCAGTACAAATAGGCAGAATCTATGCTCATCCTGGTCGCACCTCGAACCGCCAGCTTGAGTGCACTAATATGCTAAAGCAAGGTAGGCACCCTTTTACCATTTTTTAATTAGTAAGCTTTGTATTGCACTACTTTGTATTGCATGTACCCACAGAACATTTGCACGTAACAAGTTAAATAGGTAAACTACTAGAAAGCAAAATAAAGGAAATCACATCTTAAATTTAAATCATTTTCTAATAAAATAATGAAAATGTTTAGTAGCGTACTCATGTTTTCATGGATTTTTATAAAATCACAAAGAAAATCAAACTCAAATTAAAAATATACGGGCAATTACCTATTTTTAACTATTTGGAACTATTTTTCTTGTTTTTGCATCCTCCAGGACATTGCGTTGGTATGCAATAAAATTTATTTTTCATGCAGCAACAAAATTTCGTCAATCTGCAAAAAAATAAATTGCGACTAATTTCTAACATCATGAAATCATTTGAGTACCATTTGATCGAAAATAGTTTTGTTAAAAAAACCTTCCTGCAAGCATATTTCGTGAACTGCGATATATCTTTTTCGTTCTTCAACATCTGCTTTAGGGTAGACGTGAAGTTTTTCAATCTGGCATTGAAAAAGATAGTTAATAAACAACTTGATGAAGAGGTTGTAGAGCCATCCTTTAGTCTATGTGCCAGTCCAATAATCTTGATCAAAAGGAACAATGGTACTTACCAAAGAGATAGAAATAGATAATTGTTCTTTGTCTTACATTAATTGCATTCTCGATAAACTTGGGGATGCTAGGTAATTAATTAACATTACTAGACATTAAGAGTGCCTATTACCAAGTTTCGTTAGAAAAAACTGCAAACTAATCACGGCCGTTGCACTCTCTCGTCGTGGACTTTTTTAATTTTGTAGAATGCCTTTTGGGTTTCATAATAGTCCCGCAACCTGGCAAAGATTTATCTACAACATATTAGGTTAGGCTCTCGAACCTTTATCTCTGTCTACTGAGACGATATCATAATAATTAGTAATGATTTCAACAAACATCTTGAGATTATTGAAAAAGTTTTCACGCGTTTTTGATCTCAAGTGCCCTGCATCGTTGATATGTCTCCGACAAAAACCATTTGTAAAGTTAGTTTATAGAAATGTGCAGTTATTATTGCAGCTTTGTTCCCAATTTCTCAACTTATTGCTTCGATTACTCAACTTCTTCAGAAACACCAAAAGTTTATGTGGTCCTCTGAATTTTGGCATTTTTACATAGCAAAGAACATGTCGTCGCCCATTATGAGCTATCCTGATTTCAATAGGCCCAACTCGCGCGAGCGATTTCGGCGTTGGGACCGTTTTGATGTAGTTGCTCGAGGATAAGGAACATGTTATCAGTATGTCTCCTACCAAAAAACAGATCACAAATAATTTTCTACTACTGTCTCGCCGTACTTTGAGCTATAGAAAATTTTCGTTCCTATGTCGAAGTAGCTCACATTACAGTTACAACCGATAACTTTGCTTTTGAAATAGCTAAATAATTTCAAGTATCCTTGTGGTTGTCTAGCTCATTGGAGTGTTTGTCTTCAATAATACTATTCTGATATCGTACATCGGCTCACGGTAAGGAAAACAAAGTAACTGGTCCTTTCTGGAGCAGACCCCATTTTGAGGAGAAAAACGTTATTCCTTCAAGATTTAGTGATGCTCGAGGCCCTTGGAATGAGAAATTGCGTGGAATGAGAAAATTCGCTTGTAACCTTTAAAATTCTCTTTATGCGTATGAAACAAGACAATATTTACAAAAAATTGTCAAGTCGCTTATTCCGTTCTCAGAAATCCAGGTGGTAATTAGAAACTTGTCGTATGGTTTGCCACTATGGCGTTTATAAAAGTTATTTATGTATTAAGGGCATAATGAAGCTTTTATGGCCAGAAGCGTTATTTATAGCCTGAGGCGGCAGACGAGGGCTAGGAAAAGGCTGTAGGGTCATAATAGTATATTATGTATTAAGGGCTTAATTGAGAGCCCGCAGAGCCAAAACCATAAAGGGCTCTAAAACACTAATTAAGCCCGAAATGCATACGATATTTTATGTCCGGCCTAAGTTTAAATTAATATTTAATTTTAAAATAAAAATAATTTAAAAAGTGCGATACTTCAAGTAGGTAGGTGCAATGGTATATATAATTACTGTTGTTACTATAGAGACTGCGTAAACAAGGGTAACTATTCTTCTAGCGGGCTCTAAAAAGTTTTATGCACAGATGCATTATAATTAGACTATTATTGATAGATCTATCTAAACATAACTGTCTCTTTATGCCCCAAGGGCCTCTTTATGATCCGACGGGCAATAATGAAACGTCAATTAAATGTCAGAGCTGTATTTGTAGAACTTGATTGGTTCTTAATATAATTTGTAAACTTATCACCAATGAAAATAAGCTGAAATTAAGTATTTTAGATAGTAACTATAGTAACGTACTTCGTATATAGGCACATAAGTATACGTACAGCGGCTTGATGTAACCTACGTACTCATTTAATTAATTATTTTTATCTATTATACACAATAATAGATTTGAGATAAAAACAATCTGTGCATAAAATAGTGTATGCATTTCGGGCATAACTTGCTTTTATGGCCCTACAGCTTTTTCCTAGCTCTCGGCTGACGCCCCGGGCTAGAAATAACGCTTCTGGCCATAAAAGCTTCTTTATGCCCTTAATACATAAATAACTATTAGAGCCCTAGAGCTCTAATTTAGCAACTTACGCTCTAAAAATACGCCACTAAATAGGTTATAATCGCCCGACCGGACATAAAAGCAAGTTATGCCCGCTATAAATACACTATTTTATACACATTCAGTTTTTATGTCAAATCTATTATTGTGTAAAAATATAATTAAATGAGTACGTAGGTACATCAAGCCGCTGTGCGTATACTTATGTGCTTATACGAAGTACGTTACTATAGTTACTATTCCGAAATATTTAATTTCAGCTTATTTTCATTGGTGAGAAGTTTACAAATTATATTAAAAACCAATCAAGTTCTACAAAAAACTTCTGACATTTAATTACGATTCGTTATTGCCCGTCTGACCATAAAGAGGCCCTTGGGCCATAAAAAGAACGTTTATGTTTAGAGGAGTCTTGCAATAATAGTCTAATTATAATGCATCTGTGCATAATAGCTGTTTATGTAATAAGTACATAATGTAGGACTTTATACACAAGCCCAGTTTATGGCCGAGCGAGCGAAACGAGCAAGGCCTATAAAAAGGGCGAGTCTATAAAGTTCGATTATGTAAGAGTTGCATAATACAAAGCTTTATGTTCGATTCCTAAAATTGGGTAATTATCAAAAGAAAATCAGTTTATAAATTTGACATCTATTCTTGACAGAAAAAAATTTGACATGTAATATACAGTTGTCATACTTTATTTTACTACTAGTATATACTTTATTTTACTACTACCACTTTATTTTACGTGCTTTATAATGCAATCGGACATAAAACTTATTATTGCATCAGCGAAAAATATTATTGACCAAAAAAGCAAGCAGGCATTGTCAGATACATTAACAAAAACTCCTTGCTAACCCTGCTATATCTCGGAAATTAATTTGCATCGACATTTTAGGTTCTTTACCTCATATCACTTCTGGGCATGGTTTTATTTTAACCGTTATAAATTATTCCAGCAAATTGTGCTTGCTAAGCAATTGAAAATAGTGTATTTCTGTTGTTCGGGGTTCTGAAAACCATACTCTGCGATAACTGAAAACCTTTTGTGAGAAAAGAATTTAAAACTTTAACTTCTAATTACAAGGTAAAAATCATAGATGCTCCAGATTATCATCCTCAGAGTAATGCTGTGAAACGTCAACATCCTACTCAAGAACGATTTTGTTTTTATATGTCCAAGATAATCATCGAAATTGGAAATCCTTGCTTTAGAAAGCCGTGTATGCTACGCGTTCATCAAGAAATGAGAGCCAATTGACTCCATACTTTATACATTTAGGTCGGCCTATATGTTTCTCTTAGGTAATGGTCATCGTAAACCTTTGATGGACGATAAGGATAATATTATTCAGATTTCATCTATTGATAGACCTCCTCATCTTGTATAAGTCTACAACGATGTAGCATACTAGGCTTAAGAAAATCTTTTAATGCAGTAGCTATAATTATAGCCTTTGAAAACGGCATGTTACTTACCTACGCTATTGGTTAAGAAGTTTGGCACAAGAATAAAGCTCATTCTGATGCTACAGCTCATTTTCAGCGAAATTAGCTTCTCATTATATTGGTCGCTTTGTGGTCCATGGTATTTTTCCAGTGGCCTTGCGAGTTAAAAGATAGGGTTAGGAGGTCAATTTAGGATGGTTGGTAGGACGTTTGGTGGTGACACTTCTCTTGGCAATTTCACCTTTGCCATCGCTATCTTCTTATGCGTCTGTTATGTTTGGTGTATGATTTTGTTTCCCTTCTCTGTGATTGCACTTTTCTATGCACCGTTTGTTTCAGTGTGTGTGAATGTCCTTTCTTCGTCGATTACTGTTCCACTATTCTATCTTATGTTCTCTACTCTATACTTTCCTCTCGTTGCTCTGGTTGCCGTCTTACAACTTTCTGGGCATTATCTGCTCCAAATTAATGGGTGAGGTCAACTTCCAACTTCTACATATTTTATTTTTTCTTGTAATTGGCAACTTTCGGACTGTCGCAAGGTTAGATACTTCAAGTTATATAATTGGCTCCTTGTTAAGAGAGAATAGCCCGTAGGCTCTATTCTCGTTGCGCTACTTTCCAACAACATCTGGGCATAACAGCATGTACGAACAAAGTGTTGGAGCAAACATTCTAACAGATAACGAAATGGAGCTTGATTTTAGGTTTGCATAAAAACTAGATTACCGAGCTTTTCAAGTTTGGTCTTCAGTGACAAAAAAATGACACAAAATTATAAACGTTACCTAAAACTTTCACATTTCATATATTTTTTAAAATTTAGACATGATAATTATAACATCTTAATTTTTATAGTTATTTGTTCAACTGGAGAGGAAAGCGGTTCTTTTCACTCGAGCTCAAAGTGCATTTGAGCGAGAGCATTTCTCAGAGCATAACAGAATGAACCTAGGTTCTCAATACGGGTACCCACAAAGACTAGCTATTAGGTACAAAAATCTCAACATCTTATTTGATCCCAAACATAACCTTTTTATTGTTTATTGTTTCCAGCCTTATTTTGTGGAACTCCATAATCATGAAATAAATAAAGATTATTAAAAGTTTCACAGTTTTATTAAAATATACCTGACAATATTGTTTCGACAGCTATGCTGTCATTATCAAAGGTAATATAATTATAAACAAACACGTCGCTAAGGTAGATACAAAATAGGTAACTAGATAAAATAATAATAATAATAATAAAAATTAATAATAAAAATCATAATTAAACATCTAATACTTCCAGTAACGGAGAATTACTGAGCTCAAGTTGTTCATTCATTAAAGGTACCCTGAGTTTGTGTTTGTATATCTCAAAGGCTTCTAAAATGTCTAATTTGCGTTTGTTATTACAAAAATGTAGGAATTTAATATTATTTTGAGGAGTCATTGTGTGATTTTGTTCTAAAAGGTGTTTGGCGTAATTCGATTTTTCAGGATGTTTATTTTTGTAATGACGTACGTGTTCTTTATATCTTATGTCAAAATTTCGAAGTGTTTGTCCAATATATACCGAACTACAAAAAGAACAATTTAAACGGTAAATGCCCGATTTCATGATATCATGTGTTCTGTCTTTAGCATTAAATAAAAATGAAAAAGTGTTAGTGTTGGTTTTAAATGTTATTTTATAATTGTTGGTTTTTCTTAGTATATGTGCAATTTTTTCTGATATTTTGCCAAAATATGGTATAGATATGTAATTTGTGTCTTCTGTTTGATTGTCAATGGGATATATTCTTTTGATAGCTAACCTATAATCTTTTTGTTTAATTAAAGTGTCAATCATGTTCGGATTATAATGATTTGCATGAGCTAGTTGTTTAATGGTTGATATCTCTTTGCTAAAATCTGATTTTGTTAGTGGAATAGTTAAAGCTCTGTGTACTAATGATCTGTATGCTGCTATTTTATGTGTATTGTGGTGACAAGATTCATTTGGTATTGTTATGTCTGTTTGTGTTGGTTTTCTGTATATGGAAAATTCAAAAAGATTGTCTGCGTTAATCTTGATATTTAAGTCTAGAAAGTTTATAGCCCTGTTTTGTTCTGTTTCTAGTGTAAATTTTATATTAGGATGGATATTGTTTATAAGAATTAAAAATTCATTGATAACCTCAAAAGAACTGTCAAAACAAGCTAAAATGTCATCAACATAACGAAACCAGAAGATAATGTGTTTAGAGAGGTTTAATTCAAATATTCGATCTTCAAACTTGTCCATAAATATGTTAGCTAATAGAGGACTTAGAGAATTACCCATAGGTAAACCATCCTTTTGTAAATAAATTATGTTATTAAAAGTGAAATAATTTTGACTTATACAAAGGTCAAATAATTGAATTAACTCTAACCTTTTAACTAATTCTATATTACTATTGATCAAGAAACTATCTAATAAAGGAATACATTCTTGTGGTGGTATTCTGGAGAACATGTTGCAAATATCAAAACTAACAAGTTTTGAATGTGGTGGAAGACAGTGGCGGCTCCTCATAAAGAGCCAAGGGGCCATGGCACTACCATTACAAATTATGGCAACAATATCACAAATTAATCATTGACAAGTCTTAGTTTTTCAAAAAACAAAACGAACAAAAATTTAGTAGAATGTTCCTCATTTATTGCTAAAACTACAGTGAAAATTTCAATCCGATTGACTAAGTCGTTTAAAAGTTATTGCAATTTAAAGTAACTGTAATTTTACATGTGATCTTATGGAGATTCGCTCACATAATAGAATAAAATCACTTCAATTACAGGAAAAAAAGCTACCAAGCGTCCCAAAGTTTTAAATTACGTAACTTGAACTCCATAGAACCGATTTTGCATAGTTTTATAAACATTCACTAAACGGTTGTTGAGAAAAGAAATATAAACAAACCGAAAATCTGGTTTTTACTTAAGATTTTTCCATATTATTTGTATATTTGTTATTTTCTATTTCAAAATTATTAGTAAAAATCCCTCTTTTTTTAAATAATATATTCTTTTTTAGCATTGTAACTATTAATTTACTACGTAAAACTAAGATATTCATGAATATCTAATTTCCCGTACTGTTACCTCCAAGTGCCGGGCCAGTTTTATCTGGCCCGGCACAATGCAGACGGTGTGTTGGTCTTTGCGGGTGTCTGGAAGCAAGCGGAAACGATCAGAAATACGCGCGATTTCCAACACGTTCGGGCCAAGCATGTGAAGGCACGGCGTTCGTATTTCTTGCCAGTGTTATTACTGTTATTAGTTTTGCGGGGTGCGTGCGTTTACGTTTCGTTGGCAGTTGTAGTTTTTAAACATTCATGTACTGTTTTTACTGTATCGAGTTATTGCGTTATTGAGTGTATTTTTCTTGTGTTACCAAAAATGAACAGCATCAGACCAGATGGAATTTCTATTCTCGAGGAGGTTAACACTGTTTATGAATACAGAAAAGAACTGATAGATGTCATGGAAACATTAGAAAACAGTGAACATATTAAGTTTGATTCCACAATTGAACAAGCTGGTGCCTACAAACTTCGACTGCAGAATAAAGACTTTATTTTTTGGTTAACAGTTTTTCATAAAATAATGCCACATGTGGAAATAGTTTTTAAACAATTGCAGAAAAAAAATACCGACTCAGTTAAAGTTAAACAAGATTTACAACATTTTGAAAATGAAATTCAAAAAATACGAGATCAAATGAACCAGATCATTGAAAATATTGATTTAGAGTTTTCATTCAATGAAACACTTCCCCGAAAGAAATCTCGCACTCTTGTACTGTTTTCGTTGGAGAAAAAAGAGAAGCAATTGAAATATGCGATGTTATTATACAACAAATAAGAACTAAATTTAGTTTTACTGGGCATCTGTTTCAACAAATTTATTTTTATTAGAAAAGTTTGGAGATTACGGCAAAAAATTTCCCGAAAAACCTTTTTTCAAGTAGTCGGTGGTTATTCTTTTTTGGAAAAAATAGATTAAAAACTGAACTTCAGGTTATTTACGAAAAAGAAGAACTGCAATGTGTTTCAGGGACTCTTTCTCTTTTATCATTGATTTCGCAAGAAGAAATGAGTGATACTTTTCAAGAAACGCGTAAACTTTTGGAAGTATTAATAACAACGCCAATGTCAACGGCCGAAGCAGAAAGATGTTTCTCGATGTTAAAGCGAATCAAGACATTTCTACGAAATTCGATGAAAGAAGAGCGATTAAGTGCATTAGGAATGCTATCGGCAGAAAAAGCTTTCATAAATAATATTGAAAATTTCAATCAACAAGTTATTGGCCGATTTGCAAATCGAAAAGAACGGAGAATGGACTTTAATTATAGTGCCACTTAACTTTTTATTTAAAACTTTAGGTATTTGACATACGTAACAGTTTTAGTTTATAAGTTTTTAACACTTTAACATTCATGTTTTTGTGTGGGTGCTATTTAAAACTGAATTTGTGCAATTCCGACGAAAATACAAAACTACTTGCCACCTAACTTCAGACTTTGGTGAGTTACTTTAGAAATTTAAGTTAGAAATTCTTACTTTTAATTGAAAAGGGGTGGGGAATATTAGGACGTTGGGCCGAGGTTGGCCCTACCACTCAACATTGGCACGAGCCGCCACTGGTGGAAGATGTATGTTTTGCAGCTTATCTACTAATTCTAATGAATTTCTAACAGAGTATTTCGATTTGTAACCTATCGTGTTAATAATCTGGTTCAGTTTTTTGGATAAAATGTGATTAGGTGCATTGATGTATGATACAACTGGTCTTATTGGCATATTCTGTTTGTGGGTCTTCACTAATCCATACAGTTTAGGTATTTGTGGGTTTTTATTAATTATTTGTTGCTTTTCTAATTCTGAAAAGCAGATATTGCAGTTTTCTAAACCTTGTTTTATTTCTTTTTGGAATTTTGTGGTTGGGTTTTTGTTTAACGTTTCAAACGAAGACGAAATAATCTTGTTTATTGTTTCCAGCCTTATTTTGTGGAACTCCATAATCATGAAATAAATAAAGATTATTAAAAGTTTCACAGTTTTATTATTTTAATAAAACTGTGAAACTTTTAATAATCTTTATTTATTTCATGATTATGGAGTTCCACAAAATAAGGCTGGAAACAATAAACAAGATTATTTCGTCTTCGTTAGAAGAACAAGCCAAGTTATACAAGAAACTTATGATCAAACACGGAATCGCAAGTCAGAATGTTTGGTTTAACCAAGAATGTCTGAAACGTCAGGTTATTCCTAACTACATAAACATCACTACCAGAACCAAGAATTCGATTACTGAAAAAGTGATTAGGAATGCCAAAAGAAGATGGCTCAAAGAAGAATCGAAGAAATGGTTTAGTATAAGAGACAATATGCACGTTTATATAAAGGTACTCTATACAGAACTTACTCATAAATTACACAATATCCAATTTGACATCTTAGATTTTGACATTAGAGAAATCGTCAGTCACATTAAATTCAAAAAATACACCACACAGAAAAATAAACTTCATCGACTTGTACAACAAAAACGTACACTACAAAATAACCATAATTGTCAGAACACTGCAAACTTTTATCCTCGTTTCATAAAATTGTCGAATATAACATTCAATGACAGAGAAACACGATTTCTTAACAAAGGTTTCAAATTTTGTCCTTTTCCAAAATTTACCAACAAAATTAAAGAAATTTTGGCCGTTGAATGCGAAACTATACTTAAGAAAGATCATAATAACTATGCAAAATTCCAAATTTCGAATTTATTAAAAGAGATGTCTTTGAAACAGGACAAAATGTACAACACATCTAACATATCACTTCTTCAATCTATAAAACAGAAAATCACAGAGAACAATCTAATTTCTGTTAAAGCAGATAAGGGTAGCACTTTGGTAATTCTTTCTAAAGATATTTACATACAAAAAGTTAATGAATTTATTAATAAAGAAAATTTTGAAACGTTAAACAAAAACCCAACCACAAAATTCCAAAAAGAAATAAAACAAGGTTTAGAAAACTGCAATATCTGCTTTTCAGAATTAGAAAAGCAACAAATAATTAATAAAAACCCACAAATACCTAAACTGTATGGATTAGTGAAGACCCACAAACAGAATATGCCAATAAGACCAGTTGTATCATACATCAATGCACCTAATCACATTTTATCCAAAAAACTGAACCAGATTATTAACACGATAGGTTACAAATCGAAATACTCTGTTAGAAATTCATTAGAATTAGTAGATAAGCTGCAAAACATACATCTTCCACCACATTCAAAACTTGTTAGTTTTGATATTTGCAACATGTTCTCCAGAATACCACCACAAGAATGTATTCCTTTATTAGATAGTTTCTTGATCAATAGTAATATAGAATTAGTTAAAAGGTTAGAGTTAATTCAATTATTTGACCTTTGTATAAGTCAAAATTATTTCACTTTTAATAACATAATTTATTTACAAAAGGATGGTTTACCTATGGGTAATTCTCTAAGTCCTCTATTAGCTAACATATTTATGGACAAGTTTGAAGATCGAATATTTGAATTAAACCTCTCTAAACACATTATCTTCTGGTTTCGTTATGTTGATGACATTTTAGCTTGTTTTGACAGTTCTTTTGAGGTTATCAATGAATTTTTAATTCTTATAAACAATATCCATCCTAATATAAAATTTACACTAGAAACAGAACAAAACAGGGCTATAAACTTTCTAGACTTAAATATCAAGATTAACGCAGACAATCCTTTTGAATTTTCCATATACAGAAAACCAACACAAACAGACATAACAATACCAAATGAATCTTGTCACCACAATACACATAAAATAGCAGCATACAGATCATTAGTACACAGAGCTTTAACTATTCCACTAACAAAATCAGATTTTAGCAAAGAGATATCAACCATTAAACAACTAGCTCATGCAAATCATTATAATCCGAACATGATTGACACTTTAATTAAACAAAAAGATTATAGGTTAGCTATCAAAAGAATATATCCCATTGACAATCAAACAGAAGACACAAATTACATATCTATACCATATTTTGGCAAAATATCAGAAAAAATTGCACATATACTAAGAAAAACCAACAATTATAAAATAACATTTAAAACCAACACTAACACTTTTTCATTTTTATTTAATGCTAAAGACAGAACACATGATATCATGAAATCGGGCATTTACCGTTTAAATTGTTCTTTTTGTAGTTCGGTATATATTGGACAAACACTTCGAAATTTTGACATAAGATATAAAGAACACGTACGTCATTACAAAAATAAACATCCTGAAAAATCGAATTACGCCAAACACCTTTTAGAACAAAATCACACAATGACTCCTCAAAATAATATTAAATTCCTACATTTTTGTAATAACAAACGCAAATTAGACATTTTAGAAGCCTTTGAGATATACAAACACAAACTCAGGGTACCTTTAATGAATGAACAACTTGAGCTCAGTAATTCTCCGTTACTGGAAGTATTAGATGTTTAATTATGATTTTTATTATTAATTTTTATTATTATTATTATTATTTTATCTAGTTACCTATTTTGTATCTACCTTAGCGACGTGTTTGTTTATAATTATATTACCTTTGATAATGACAGCATAGCTGTCGAAACAATATTGTCAGGTATATTTTAATAAAACTGTGAAACTTTTAATAATCTTTATTTATTTCATAACCTTTTTAAGCTCTAAATTTTAATAATTTTCATTTTTTGTCAACTTTGAAGCTATTTTTTTAATAAGCAGGGCTTTAAAGATGATATTTTTGTATGAATGTACACAAAAAACCACATCTGTAAATGTAGCCTGGGAACTGCAGCATGTGGTACAAGTCATGAAAAAAATAGCAATTTCAACGGCAAAAGTGCACAGATGTCATCTTGAAAAAATAAGTTACTATCAAATTGTAAATATATAAATAAAATGTACATATCTTAAGCTTTAAATTTGACATAATAATATTATAAATTGGTCAACTGCACAACAAGCTATGATCAAATGCATAAACCTCTGAAATTGGTAAAATTTGTTGACGCCGCTGATGAAAAATGGCCGCCATTATCAAATAGTTGCGAGTAAAAATTTAAAAAAATATTTTCTTTCATCTAAAGACTAGGGAAACAAGCTAGTCTATTTTCATCAAAATAAAAAATGATGCAGCTTCACTCACTTGATGATTTCTCATGGAATGACCCTTCTCGAAAATTAACTGCAATTTTTCTTCTCTAGTGAGGAAAAATGAATTTTCTTTACTATTTTGCAATTTTCTTTTCTAGATAGGAAAATGAATTTTGCTCACTATTTTCAAATAGTGAAAATATATAATATTTGCGGAAAATCAATGTTTCTAGGGATGGAGCGGAAAAATATATTTTTCATTGTTTTCATATAAACACTTCTTATGCAATACTTTGGTACTGATAAATATTAAATATGATAAATTCTAAGCAATACAAAAAATTCTAGAAACTTCCGTGAATTTAATCATAATTGATGATAAGTGAATTATTAATTAAAATTAAAATTAATATAGGTTGGAAAGCAGCAAATATGTGATACAAATGAATCAAAGTTAATACATTGTTATATAATTTCTATAACACTTTTTACGTTATCCGTTTTAATGAGCACGTAATAATAGAATATTCCTCAACAAACTAATTAACATCATTGTTAAGAATAACCCAAATATTTAGCATAATCTAACTAAATTCAGCACGTCTATTAATGTAGATGTCGTTGTATGTTATCAACGAACTGATAGACCTTGTCGATTAGCAAAAACAAAAAATTCAAAATAATTAAAGTAACAAGATATAGAAAATCCATCTTTACGTGAAAAAGAAAACATGGAAAAGTTGTTATATTTATTTACAACATTTTTCTGTATTAAAAATAAAAAAAGGAAATACACGCCTAGCAACTATTAGATTCATAGGGGTCCATTATGTTACGATTCCATCTTATCAGCAAGTGCCGTAACCTATTCTACTATCATATCGTATATTTTTTTATTCTTCTTTACGACAAACAAATGAATTAACATAGACTTGTTGATAACGGAAATCTCTTAGGGTCGAAAGGTTGAACTGTTCTTTGGTATAAAACCACCTACTACATAGCAAAAGACACTTCACTTGGTTTTCAGCTACCTTGGGGTTCAACATGGCCAAGTTAGCAGTGCTTTTCTTTGCAGCTCTGGCATTCCACGTAAGTTAGAGGGAACACTACAGATTTAATAATCACTATTGCAACAAACACTTTTCTAACGGTTTACTATTTTCTTGTTCAGGCCGCTTTAGCAGGCGTAAGGAGAAACCATCACCACCATGACCAAGAAAAGGATACCGAATACTCCTATGGTGGTCAACTTGAAGTACTTGTCGGTCAAATTCAAAGTGTTACCCGTGATGTATCTGTAACTCTAGAAGATGTTTTACCTAACAGACAAGTTCTCAAGACCCTTACCTGGCAAAGCCATGAATTAGCTCAAACTATTGAGGAAATCATCAATAAATTGAAGGTTCAAGTAAGAACTCCTCGAATATTAAATGTAATTAGTATTGCTTTAATTAACCTTATTTAATTTTAATAGGCTAGCGAATACAATGGAAGCATCTTGGAACAAGTCATCAACGCACTCCGTGAAATCAAAGCTTCACTCATGCAAACTGGTGAACTCACCGATGCCTCCAACGTAAACGAAATCAAGAACCAACTTAACACCCAAGTGCAAAGTGCTGCTGAACAACTCGAACGGTTAGCTCGTTTGGTTTCCATTCAAACTAATTACGAACGTACGTTATAACTATTTATAGAATTTTTCACATTATAAACTCCTATATTTCTTATTTTTTAATTTAGAAACCCAAGGTGGTCTTCAAGTTAGCATCAAGGGCATGCTTAACGAGTTCCTTACTTCTGTTCAAAACATCCAAACTCAACTCCAAAATGTAGGAATCCAAGGACAACAAACTCCCAAAGAATTGATTGTACAAATCAAAAGCACCACAAACGGTTTAGTAGAATCTCTTAAAGGTACCTACCTTAACACCCAACAAATGAGATTGGCTCTTCGTGAATACGTCCAAAACGTCGAAGCTCTTATCAGCAAATTGCAAAAGAAACAAGTAAGCAATAAACATTAAAGGTTATTTCAGGAACAACTTAAGTTTATTTGTGTCAATTTTTAGGGTACAATTGGAGATCTTCAAATCGACAATGTTATGCAACAAATCATTGTCAGACTTCGTGAAGTTCTCGTACCTGTTATGCAAATTACTGAAGCTGGAGTAGTTGAAAACCTAGACATTTCTAAGACCCAACTTATCAGGGAATTCGAAGGTATTGCCGAAGAACTTAAACAATTGGCTCAGTATGGTCAAACTGAAACTCAACGTAAGTTGAAATCTTATTAAATTGAATTAACATTTAAATTTTAATTAGTTGTGTACATATCTAACAACTTTTAATTTATTTTAATTAAGGCTAAATTAAATTTTTTCTACTACAGAAACTTTGGTTCGCGATGTCCTTTTCGATTACCTCAACGCTATCCAACAAACTAAAATGCAAATGCATGGTGAATACCAAGGCAAAGTACTTTCCGGAATCGAATCAAAATACGAACATGGTCAAGGAGACCTTCTTGGAAAAGATTTACTCATGGGAAAACTTAACAAATATGAAAAACCTGGAAAAGGACTCCAACCCCAAATTCAGGCTGTTGTAAGCGAACTTGCCCAAACTCTTCAAACCGTTTACTTTGACAATGTAGCCCTCAGACAAACTTTGTTCACCCAAATCCGTGAATATATCCAAGAACTCGAAACTATTGTCGAAAGATTGGAACAAGTAAGTATATAAATTGTTTTATTGAAAGACTGTCTTTATCAAAATAAATCTTAGGTCAAATATGATGCTACCGTCGATATCAAAACCATCAGACTCGTTGTTGAAAACTTAAGAGAAATCATCCTCTCTCTTAGACAAATTTGCGGAGATGCCAGACTAACCATGCCCATGACTCAAATGAAAACCCAACTTATTATGTACATCCAGAAATTCGCTAACGAATTCAACAAATTGGCTCTTGGTGGAGAATATGGAATGAAACGTAAGTTACTATTCCGCCAATATTATTCTACAACAAACTTAAAAAATCAATTTACTCGTACAGAAACCAAAGGAACTGTATCCACCACTGTCAAGGATGTCCTTATGCAATACTTGATTGCTACCCGCAACTTGCAAGTTCAGCTCCAAAGTTTCGTTCAATTCCCCCAACGCAGCCAAATCACCACCGGTTTCGGAGTTCAAATCCAAACCCTTGCTAACAGTTTAACTGCTGCTCTTGAATCAGTTTCTGTTGAAAACAAACAAGTCAGAGATGTCCTCATCGTACTTACCCGCGAACTCGCTCAACAAATTGAAATCATCGTTGAAAGACTACAAGGAGAAGTAAGCAAGAAAAGTTACCTGTTCTTAAACGCTATTTATTAATTTTCTTATACCTTCTAGACTCTTTACAAGACCGGATATGGTATTGAAATGCCACGTGTTGTTGAAAATCTGAAAGAAACCCTCATCTCGCTTAGACGCCTTGCTGGATATGAAGGTTTGACTAACCCACAACAGTTGAAGATGCAACTTATTGTTTGCATCCAAGATGCCGCTACCGAAATCCAAAGATTGATTTGGGCTGGCCAGAATACCCTCCAAGGACAAAAAATCAACGGCGTACTCTCTGCAGTTCTTAACGATTTCGTAGCTACTCTTCAAAACCAACAAATCCAATTGCAAAATGTTTACCAAAACAAACAATACGGACAAAATACCCAACAACTGGCCATTCAAATTCAAGCCATCACCAACAACTTGGCTGTGTTTTTACAAAACGTTCCATCTAATGGACAAATTATCGACATCCAAGTACGTAAATTGATTCGCATCATCGAGAATGTAATCGACAGACTCGAAGTTGAAGTTTCCTACACTAAGGAAATCACCGGTGTCCAGCGAATTGTAGAAAACTTAAGACAAATCGTTGCTTCCCTTGAACGTGTCACTGAAATGCAAACATCTAACAACGGTTTGAGCTTCCAACTACATATTGTTCTTCAAAACGTCGCTGTTGAATTGAAAAAATTGGCCTGGATTGCACAATCTGACTTAGAACGTAAGGAAATCTGCTATAAGACTATTATTCCGGAACTGAATTTTATACATTTTTGTTATTTCAGAAATCCAAGGAAACTTAGATAACGTCGTCAGAAGCGTACTTATCCAATATTTGGTTGTTCTCCAACGCGTTCAAATTGAATTACAAGGCATCAACCAAACCGTACAAATTGGTCAAACTCCAAGAGAATTAGCCCTCCAAATTCAAATTGTTGCAAACCGTTTGTCTGGAATCCTCCGTGTTATTGTACCCGACAATAAACAAACTCAAGACTCTTTGATCTGGCAAGTACGTCGTTTCTACCAAGTTATTGAAAACATCGTCGGCAGACTTCAAGTACAAGTCACCAAGGATTATGGAAAAGTAGATCTTCTTCAGCAAATCATCTACAACTTAAACCAAATCAAATTGTCTTTGCAACAATTCATTGGCACTCCATACATTGCCAGCACCCAACAATTGAAAACCCAACTCGCCATCTACATCCAAGATGCTGCCGTTGAAATCCAAAAATTGATGTGGGTAGCTCAATCTAATCTTCAAGGAAACACTGATGCTCTTATTAAAGGTGTACTTATCGATTTCTTGGCTGGACTTCAAAACTTCCAAATGCAAATCCAAAGCAATCTCCAAATTGTTCTTGGTGGTCAAAACCCAAGATCTTTGGCAATCCAAGTCCAAACTGTAGCCCACCGTTTATTCGCTTACCTTCAATGGGCCCAACTTCAACCCAATACTTTGCAACTTAGACAAGCTTTGATCATCCAAATCGGTGAATTCACCCAAACCATCGAAAACCTTGTACAAATGTTGCGTACTGAAATCAAAAACAATGGCGAAAATACTATTGCTATTCAACAAATCCTTGCCAAATTCACCAAGATTACTTTATCTCTTCAAAAGATCCAAGGAGTAGAATCTAAAGTTACCGTCAACGAATTATGCTCCGAATTAATAATGCATGTACAAGAAGTAGTTACTGAAATTCAACGTTTAGCTTGGATTGCTCAATCAAACCTTGAACGTAAGATTCTAAACTTAGCATTGTATTGAACTTGAATTAACTTTTTTTTACTAATTTTACAGAAACTCAAATTAACTTCAATGGCGTTCTCAACGGTGTTCTTAACAACTTCTTGGCTACTCTCCGCAATATGTTGATCCAACTTCAGAATACTCAAGAATTTGGACAATATGGACAAAGTATCAAAGAACTTGCAAGCCAAATCCAAATTGTAAACAACAAATTGACAACTTCTCTTGAAAACATTGTTGCTGGCACCAAGCAAGTTAAGCAGACTCTTGCTCTTCAGATCCTTAAGTACGCTCGTAGCCTCCAAAACATTGTTGTCCGACTTGAAACTGAAGTTAATTATGATAGCGATATGAAGATTGATACTCTTCGTCAAGTCTCTATGAGTTTAAAACAAATAGTAGTAGGTCTTCATCAAATTGCCGAATCTTTGATGACCAATACCACCAATGAACTTAAAAATCAACTCAACAACTACATTCAAAATGTCGATGCTGAAATCCAAAAACTATTGTTGATCCAAACTAACTTCCAACGTAAGTGTACCGATTAAAAAAATTATTGCAAACTTTAATTGAAGGTTTTATCTTTTTAGAATACCAAGGTGTAATGGACACTGTTGTAAGAAGCGTACTTATTGAATACTTGGCCGCTGTACAAAACTTGCAAATTCAAGTACAATTCATTCACCAAGCCAGTCAAAAGGGTTTGACTCTTCCCGAATTGGCCATTTACATCCAAACCACCGTTAACGAACTCACTACCTATCTTCAACGTATTGTACCTACCAATAAGCTCATCAGACAAATCATTACCACTGAAGCTCGTCAATTAGCTAAGTTTATTGCCAGCATTGTCAACAAACTCCAATCTGAAGTAAGAAAAATCTAGCGAGCTTAATTTGACCAAGAAGAACTTACAATTGTTTCTTTTTCTAGTCCGCTATCGTCGTAGGAAGCAATGACCTTTTGCAACAAGTTGCAATTCAACTCAAAGAAAGCCAGTTGTCCCTCCAACGTATTGCAAAAATTGAAATCATGAGTGATATATACCAACAAAAGATTCAATTTGTAGTTTCCGTACAACGCGCTGCTGCTATTCTCGAACAATTAGTATGGACTGTACAACCAGAACTCCAATGTAAGTTACCTGCTTTCACGCACAAGTACTAATAAGCTAACGTAATATTTCTTGACAGTGACACAAGTCAACACTGGTACTGTATCTCTCGTAAGAGAAATCCTTAACGATTTCTTTACTGTTGTACAAAACGTTGATATCCAAATCCAAGTTGCTCTTCAGAATGGACAAGTTGGACAATACTACTCAGGGTTAGGATTCCGTGGACTCCAAGGTCTTCAAGGACAATATGCTGACAGATACGGTATGGCTGCTCGTATGGGACTCTACGGTAACCAAGATCTTCAAGGACAATATGCTGATAGATACGGTATGTCTAAGATTGGACAAGCTGGTATGGGAAGACTCGGGGGTCTTCAAGGTTACCAAGGCCTTCAAGGACTATATGCTGATAGATACAGTATGTCAAAGAATGGAGAAGCTAATATGGGACTCTACGGTTACCAAGGTCTTCAAGGACAATTCGCTGATAAATACGGTATGTCTAAGATTGGACAAGCTAATATGGGACTCTACGGACGTCAAGTATATGGTGGAAAATATTTAGGAGGACTCGAAGGGCGTGAAATGATGCAAACTCCTCAACAATACGTTAACAAAATGGAAATGTTGGCTAGACAATTGTCTACCATGCTTCAAGATACTACTTTCAATAGCCAACAAGTTTCTCAGGTTCTTTCCGTTCAAGCTCGTCAATTCGTTCAAATCGTTAAGGAAATCATTGACCAATTGGAAGGACAAGTAAGAAAAATATACATTTTTTAATGTTAGACAGCTTTTAATGTGCTTCATTTTGTTAGGTAACTTACAAAACTGCTGATGTCACCGTCCAACAAGTAATCAACAGATTACGTGAAGTTCTTTTGTCGCTTCAAAGGCTTGCAGCTTACAACACCTTTACCATCGTTCGCGAACTGAAAGCTCAATTTGATAACTACGTACAAACTGTAGTTGCTCAAATCAAGAGATTGGTTTTGATTGCTCAAGAAGAAACTCAAGGTAAATGGCACTTCGTCCTTAAGAATGTTTTGAACACTCTCTTCAACGGAGTTCAAGATATATACTATGAACTTAAAAATGTTGCTCAATATCGTCAAGGGTACGGCTACGATGTCATGAATCAATACGGCAAATATGATCAAGGTTACGGATATGGTAAATACGACCAAGGCTACGGATACGGCAAAATCGACCAAGGTTATGGATATGGTAAATACGACCAAGGCTATGGATACGGCAAAATCGACCAAGGTTATGGATATGGTAAAAACGACCAAGGCTATGGATATGGTAAATTAAACAAAGGCTATGGATTATTCGGAAAATCTGGACAATACGACCTTCAAGGTTTAAACAAATATGGAAATAAATATGACAATGAATATGGACGTTTGAATGATCAATATGCTTTCGGACTTGAAGGTAAATATGGAATGAAAGGGCAAGCCAGCAAACAATTGGTAAACCAAATCAGAATGGTAGCTAATCAAGTCCTTGAACAACTCCAAACTGTTGATACCACCGACAAGCAACTTAGACAAGTTCTTTTCATCGAAGCTCGTCAGTTGATTCAAATTGTCAACAACATGATCGACAGATTGCAAATTCAGATTACAATTGTAAGAGGACCCCAATACGAAATTGTTCGTGAAGTTGTCGAAAACCTTACACAAATTGAGAGACAACTCCAACGTATCGTCAGCTCCGGAGTTATCACCACCGTCTATCAAATTAGAGCTCAAATTGCCAACACAATCGAGACTATTGTAGCTGAATTAGAAAAGCTCGTTGTTACTGGCCAAACTGATGTACAAAGTAAGTTATTAAATTCATAACAAAATGTTCAATAACTAATCAAAACTAAATTGACTTTTTCAGTGATGCAAGCTGTAAAAGAAGTGCTTATGCAATACTTCGTTTACCTCCGCAACATGTACTATCAGCACGGCAGAGACATGACCTCTCAACTTGAACTCGTAGGAGATAACCTTTCTGGATATATCCGCAATACTCCATATAACACCATTCAAGGTCGTGAATTAGGTCAAGGCCTTATGGACAGAATGCAATCACAACGCTTCGTCGGCAAAGGACAAGAATACCTCCCTCTTAGTTTGAAATACCAAGATTCCATCCGTGGTTATTAAGACGGACAATTCTCTGTTTTTGATGTCATTTTGTGGTTAGATATTTTACTGATATAATTTTTTATATCATTTACTATAACTTTATCGTAATAAAGAACACATGTTAATAATACTGAAACGTTTTATTTTAACTATATATACGAGTACTATTTTTTTTCTCTTATGAATTCTATGAAGAAATCTAAGCAATACCGATCCCAAAAATCGATATTATAAAAGGTCTTAAAATTAATGAAAGTAGGTAAATTAGTACAATGCAGTGGGTCATAGTGTACGAGATAACTAACAGCACTCATAGTTGTTAATAATTTACTCATCTTTGTCTAAAATGTCTAAGTAAATTCTGATAAAGGTTAGAAAAGGGATGTGGTCTCATAGACGCCGATTTCATGTTCACTTACATAACAAACGTCTGGAAAAATGTCAGCTTCACAATCATAATATTTTTTTATGGTTGTTTTTATTTTGCACATATTTTGGCTTTATTTTTGTTAACAATAGCTAGGCGTGTAGATATAAGCTACAGCAACCAATTGAGGCACGAATCTTGATTATATTTCCAGCTGACGATAGGAGGCGATCCATTTAGTTGTTGTGTACAGTATAACTGGCAAACAAAATTTTCAACATATGTGAAATAAGTATACTGTCTACCAGAGGCATATTTAGGGAGGCGATCGGGCCGATGCCCCCCCACCGATAATATTATACCGAAACCGTGGTTTTCCATAAAAACCAGAAAATTGAGTAGTAGCCCTCCCAAGAAAAATCCTAAATACGTCGCTGCTGTCTACTATAAATACACATGTATACGTTTAGCGAAGCCGGACATTTGGACGCGGCCGTTTAGGCGCGGCCATTTCGGCACAGGTGTTTCGGCACGGGACACTTCGGCGCTAGAACAATTCGGCACAGGGACAATTCGGCGCGGGCCACTTAGGCACAGGGACACTTCGGCGCGAGAAATTGTCTAGTATTATTGTAATGAACAAAATCTGTAAGTACAAATAGGTAATAAATACAGTATGATCGATGAAATACAATATTCGATATATACAGTATGATGAGAAAAACAAACTCAATATTTGCCAATCACAAAAGCTCACGTATGTTGTGCCAGATTTAAGAAAGGTTCATTTTTCTAAGTTACTAGAACATTAAAATGGGAATAATTTGTAATAAGAATTTAATTTGTTTATTATAAATCCCTTATTGTTTATAAGAATGTCATGTTTGATAACCATGTTAATAACTTTAAAAAATCAAAAATTTTATAAAATCAATTAAATAACATAGGAAAATTGATATTAATATTGAACGTCGTTCCACTGATAAATACGTGTCCCACTTCACGAATTTTTTCTCAGTAGGTAACAATTATAAATAAATACTGCTTAGTGCTTATAGACCAGTAATTAAAGACAAAAAGCACTGGAATAACGCAATTTAACCAATCAAGGTTACTTTGACAATAGGGTAGCTTGTCCCAAAAATTAGACTAATAGTCCAAAAAAACGTATTGTTTAAAGATCTCCGAAAGTTTTACCCTAATTTGTCGCGGAAAAATTTACCTGCACCAAACTGTCTTTCCGTCGAAGTGTGCCTGCGTCTAAGTGTGCCTGCGTCTAAGTGTACCGGCGCCAAAGTGTGCCTGCGCGGAACTGTCCGACGCCAAACTATCCTCGCGCCGAAACGGCCGTGTCAGGATGGCCGCGACTAAACGGCCTCACCCAAATGTCTTAGACAGTCCATTTACCTATAGTCATCTTACCCATAGTACCATGAATAATAAGTATTTTGTATTCTAGAAAGATTTTGAAGAAAGCAGCATTTCGTTGAAAGCAACCGTCAAGGTGGTAAAAGAAAGTTAAAACCCAATGCTATTCCAACTCTATTCGATGTGCCAGATTCTATTACCTGCATAAGAGCTCCTTTAGATGAAACAAATGTTAGCACAATTAGATAGATTTAAAATTAACAATGCACTTGAAAAAGTTAAAGGTGAGTTACATAAGTTTAATTAATTGGTAATTCAACTCTATATTTATTAATTAACTCTATGAATTCTATTTGGAAGGACTATTTGGAAATCCACGAATAATAACAACGCTCGGTTGCTAAAAATTAGAAGAAGATTGTGGCGGGCAAGAAAAGAGAAAAACCATATCTCTGAAATAATTGGTGAAAATTTGTTTTTAAATTAAGATTCAAAGAAAGTCAAGGAACCAAAGGTTTTAAGTGAACTCTAGAATTAATAACAAAAGCAGTTTAAGTTTTATTAATTTTTTTTAGATTTGTTGTTGTTTGAAAAGAGTTACAAATACATATCAGCAAAAAAGAAGCATGCTGTCCAATTTACTGACATAAATACAATACTCTGTGCAGACTCATCAACAAACTGGATTTTACTCCAGAATTCTTAGAAGAATCTACCTATTTAGTCTATAAATAAAGACTAAAAAATCATTAGAAGATGCAGATCGCTAAAATATTCATCCAAGGAGGAATGAGTTCTAACTGAAAAACTCTTGGTGAAACATCACAAGTAAGAAGGCGAACCACGACGCAACTAAAGTTAATTAAAAGTATACTAATTGAACTGAAACAAATAGGATTTGAAGTTCATGAAGCGGTAAGCAACGTGGAAGCCAAAAATCAAGAAGTTTTGTAAAATATTGGGAGTACGCGTGAAGAAATCCATTGATAAAAGAACGCCCATACAGACTAAAATCATTGTGACTAAACTACTACAAATTAGTTAGCAATAGGTATTGTTATTTTTCATATCTTTATGCAATATTTTATAAACATTCATAAACATGTCCCAAAAAAAGTTTAAGTTATAAATTAAGAGCAATATGTGTTTAACGAATTAAAAAGAAACAACTGATACTTGTATTTTAAAAGCAGTATTTGCTTCATGTCCATTATCTCGGAAAACTCTTCTAGATACAAGTTTTACAAAGTACGACCCTAACAACTAAATATTCGGATGGTTGCAATTTTGGAATACAAAATCAGTCATTTTAATCTGTTAGCGCTTTTTTGCATTCTATGTTTATTTTTCCAAGAAGTATTATAAGTTACACCATTTTCAAACAATAACCATTAACTTTTGTAAAAAAACAGAAAACAATTTTCAAAAATTCAACAAAAATCGCTGACAATTAATATTCGGACAGCATTTTATAAATACAATTTAATTAGAAGTAACATCTCCCTTTTCATCATTCACCACTTGAATTTTGTCTGACATACTTCTACCTTGAGGGTTACAATAGTCTGAAGTGAATGATGCCCTAATTTTTGATAATTTCAAATTCATCGCTGGAATTGTTCTTCGATAGCTATTTCTCAGATGTTGCTTGATTTTCTGCCACATGGTTTCAATAACAGTAAGATCCGGACTGCTTCAGGATCATTCTAAAGCTCTGAAATTATGATTTTCAAACCATCTTTTGGTGTTTTTTGATGTGTTACAAGAAGCACCATCCTGTTGTAAGATGAAATCGCTGTCAAGATAGAGCATTTTACGATTGGTAACAAGTTAGCGTTAAGAATTTGCTGATATTTTTCAGTATTAACTGTGCTGTCTATGACCACAAATCTGCCTAATCCTTCAACTGACATATAGCTCTAAATTATTACGCGTTGACGAACCTTAACGGTGCGTTTTTAGCAGTCTTTATGGAATGCTTCATGTTTTGCTCTGATCACTCTCTTGCGAGAGTATACAACTAAAACACCAAACTATGACTAGTCGCTGAATATGACCTTATTGCAGTCATTTTCTGTCCAGGACAACTCAGATTTAGCCCATGCCACCCGTTATTGTTTTGGTTTCTCGGTTAGAATGGGTTTTTTCTGACAGAATACAAAAAACGTTTGAGTTACAAAGATAGTTAAGGAACACTCAATGCATCAAAGTTTAAAGACCTTATAAAACTAAGAACAAAACTGCTTAAAACGTACAGTTAAGTTTCTTCAGGACGTAATAATTTGATGTTGTATGTTATTTAAAGAATTAGGAAGATTTTAGTTCATAGACAGTACAGTTAACGCTGAAAAGTAAAAGCAAATAATTGAAGCCCTCAATCCTGACCACGATTTCATCTTTCAACAGAATGGCGCGTCTTGTCACACAGCAAAAACGACCAAAAGATGGAAAATAATAATTTCAGAGTTTTAGAGTGGCTCTCAAGCAGTCCAGGTCCTTATTCTATTAAAACCTTGTAGATATGATAAAGCAACACCCAAGAAAGAGTCCTCAAAGTACAATTCCTGCCTTGAAAACGAAGTTATCGGAAATTGGAGCATTATTCATTTCAGGATGTTGTAACCCCAGTTACAAGTTATCCAGTCAGAATTCAAGCGGTGATTAGAACTTAAATGGAGATGTTCTCCGAATATTTAGTTATCAGCAATTTTTATTGAATTTTTAAAAATTGTTTTCTGCAAATCTTGTTTTTTACAAAAGTTAATGATTACTGTATGAACATGGTGTAATTTGGAATACTAGTTGAAAAAATAAATATAAAATTCAAAAAATTGCAACTGTCCGAATATTTAGTTGTTGGGGCTCGTATAATTTTGCATCAACAATATCTTCCAACAAATTTTGTGAGAAGATACGACAACTTTATTCAAACATAAAAAAGTAAAACCAATAAAATTCCAATGAGTATAGCAAAACTTCAAGGAATAATGTTCTTTACACCAAGTTCTGAAATTTAGCATTATAAAACCGGTAAATAATAGTGAAGATTTTATTTTGTAATTGAATTTAATAATGAATAAAATTAGATGTTTAGGATCTGAAGATTTGTAATCTTTTATCCATTTAAATCTAAAAGCTTCTAGAGTTTAAACACTTTAAAAACGTCCATTCTTAATACTAAAATTTACAACACTATGACTTTGAAACTAAGAACAAAACTGCTTAAAACGTACAGTTAAGTTTCTTCAGGACGTAATAATTTGATGTTGTATGTTATTTAAAGAATTAGGAAGATTTTAGTTCATAGACAGTACAGTTAACGCTGAAAAGTAAAAGCAAATAATTGAAGCCCTCAATCCTGACCACGATTTCATCTTTCAACAGAATGGCGCGTCTTGTCACACAGCAAAAACGACCAAAAGATGGAAAATAATAATTTCAGAGTTTTAGAGTGGCTCTCAAGCAGTCCAGGTCCTTATTCTATTAAAACCTTGTAGATATGATAAAGCAACACCCAAGAAAGAGTCCTCAAAGTACAATTCCTGCCTTGAAAACGAAGTTATCGGAAATTGGAGCATTATTCATTTCAGGATGTTGTAACCCCAGTTACAAGTTATCCAGTCAGAATTCAAGCGGTGATTAGAACTTAAATGGAGATGTTCTCCGAATATTTAGTTATCAGCAATTTTTATTGAATTTTTAAAAATTGTTTTCTGCAAATCTTGTTTTTTACAAAAGTTAATGATTACTGTATGAACATGGTGTAATTTGGAATACTAGTTGAAAAAATAAATATAAAATTCAAAAAATTGCAACTGTCCGAATATTTAGTTGTTGGGGCTCGTATAATTTTGCATCAACAATATCTTCCAACAAATTTTGTGAGAAGATACGACAACTTTATTCAAACATAAAAAAGTAAAACCAATAAAATTCCAATGAGTATAGCAAAACTTCAAGGAATAATGTTCTTTACACCAAGTTCTGAAATTTAGCATTATAAAACCGGTAAATAATAGTGAAGATTTTATTTTGTAATTGAATTTAATAATGAATAAAATTAGATGTTTAGGATCTGAAGATTTGTAATCTTTTATCCATTTAAATCTAAAAGCTTCTAGAGTTTAAACACTTTAAAAACGTCCATTCTTAATACTAAAATTTACAACACTATGACTTTGAAGATTGAAGTTTTGTACTTCACTATTTTAGAAACATACGATTTACTTTGTACAACTTTGCAATTAGTTAAAACATTAAAATATAATATTTTATATAATCAAATCAGTAATTTGTTTGTAGGTTTGTAATTATATAAAAATGTTATTTTTTTTAGTATTTGGATCACAATGTCAGATGATATTTATGTTGGCTGCCCTGCTTCTACTTTCTGATCGACAGAGTACTTCTTTCTCCATTAACTGATATAAAAACTTTAAGTATTCCAATAATAAACTTGTAAAAAACGGAATCTCACCAATGATGAGTAGTTGTTATGTAACTACAACTAAATTTATGACTTTATAGGTTTAATTAATTGAGTTTGGATTATTTTAGTATTAATGTAGTTGTTTCTACTATTTATTGGAAATACGTAGTTCCATTACTTTTGAGTAACCTTTAAAGTATGTGGTGCCACTTACAAAACGATAAATCATTTTATTTAATTTATGGTAACTCTAACTACATGTTATTCGTAGGTTCTTGTTCTAAATTAGAGAGAGTTACGTTTATGATCTAAGATCTAGGCAATACACGACTTATAATCGTAATAATCTTTATTCAATTATTTAAAAGTATAAGAAAAGCCAACTGTAAACAGGGATTCATTTTTACTAAAAAACTTATTTAAAAAAAGTAACACAGCTAGTGGGAATTGAACGTTAGGCCAACCGTATATAAAGCCACTAGTTTAGCCACGCGGTTACCATACCTGTTAGGAGTAACGTTTATATTCCAAGTAAATACGTTGCGTTTTGTTTGTGTTAATTTGTTATTTTTTAAAATAAGTCGCATTAGATTAAATGCAGAAACACGTATTTCCTTTTTTTTTACTTATTGATATACTTGTAATTTACTTTTATTTAAAAAAAAGAATTTTTGAAATCTGCTGTAAGGTCCCATTGTTAGTATAGTTACTTTACTCGTTGCAACTTCAAAGTGGTGTTATGATTGTAGCAGTAACTTGCCCAAAGCTACTTTAAAGTTTTTAAAACTTTAAGGTAGTACTGAAACTTCCTGCCACCTGTCTGAAACCATTCTTAGCCCTTTAAAGTAACAGAACCTTACAGTAGTATTGAAAGTAAAACTTACATTTTTGCTACCCAGGAGAATCACTTTCAAGTGATTTTTCGTAAACTACTCAATCTCCATATTTACTTGTAAAATGTTGGAGGCCATTGATCAATTTGCAATTTGTTATGATTATTAATAGATGTTTTACTATATAACCTTCAATAAGAATAACAAATTGGTACCAAATTGTTCCTTAGGAATATTATAAAAATGGTCGCTATCATGTGTATCAACTTATAAGTATTTTTGTCATATTTTATTAAAGATATTTTTTATTAAAAAATGTATTTTTAAGAAGACGCGTTGTTATTTTTCAATCTATCATCATCACATTTAACAAAAAAGTTGCAATGATTTATAATTTTGGTATGCTGGAATGACAAAATAATTAAACATTTCATCATTCTTTATTATTAATAACGTACGTATTACAAATAAAATAGTAATCAATTTTGTGACACGATCGCAGCATTAGTAAAAAAAAATTTGAATATTTGCTAAATTGCAAGAGTAAGAGAGAGCAACCATGCTACACGATGTGTCAAAGAGAAAAGTTTCACGAAAGTAGCAATTACTACGCGACCACGTTCCCGTTACGTAGCTGGACAAGTTCCAGAGAGGTTACTGCAATGTATCTGTTACCTAAAAATTAGACACGTAATAAAACCGTAACAATTATGTGCTTGTGACTAGTGGCAAAAACTTAATAGTTCCACTGGTAGTTGCTGGTTCATAGCGATGACTAAAAATGCTGCTTGGATGGATGGATTTTACTTTGTTTAATACTATTTTCGGATTTAGCCAAATTTTAGATTTTTATTTTTTTATCTAGTTTTTGTGTTTAGCGACGTGTTTGTTTATATTTATTATAATGTTATAGTTATTTAGATAAAATAAATTCTTTATGAAAATTTTAAATTTCTTTTAATTGTTAATGGACACCATTTAATACATAAAAAACCGGGGTTCACGCTTTTCATGTGTTCAATGTCAACTTCAGGAGTTATGAGTGAAACACATTTCTTCAACACAATCCCTACAATGTCTTATTAACAACACAATCCCCTTGTCTTATTAAATACCATCCCCCTTTTTGTATTTAAAATCTGGAATGTATCCCTCTGACTTTTGATTAAAGTCTTAACCCATTGAACAATCATTTCTAATTGAAAATATCATCACATTATATTATCTTCGATAATGACAAATTAGCTGTCGAAACAATTGTCAGCTGAATTATAATAAATTTGTAAAACTTTTTACTAATATTTTTTAATTTATTTCATGATTATGTAGTTTTACCAAATGAGGTTTGCAACAATAAACAAGATTTATAAATCTATCGCGACTTGTATACTGACTATTGAGAATTTAAGGAGTAAATATTTCAAGTAAATGAGGTTAAATACTATACATAGGTATAGGTATATCCCGCATTTGCTCCAGTTTACTGAATTTATTTTAGCAGCATCAAATTAAAATTGATCATTTAAACAACAGCCGCATAGAACAATAGCATACCAACACATGTTTTATGTATGTAATTTATAAAACAATTAATATCTATTAATTAGAGCTAATTTAAATTATCAGTGCGTGAAATAAACTTATATGAAAATCTAACAAATTTGATTTATTGTAATTAAATTTAGTGCAGAATTAATAAAAGCAACAATTTTAGATAACATAATTTATGTGATAATTATAATCCAAAATAGATTTGTGTAGCCTTGTACTATTTGTAATAGAAGAATTTAACTTATTTTAAATGAGCTTAGTATGCACAAAAATTGTTAATATTCATTATAAGAACTACGAAATGGATTCTAAATCAACGAATTGGTCTATAATAGCAAATGGAATTTTTACCCTATAGATCAGATCAATTTTAATGGTTTTTTTTTGCATCGAAAGGTTTTCTAGGTGAGACGAGAATACTAGCTAAATTATAAAAAAGATCAAAAGCAATACGGGCAGTCGCAACGTTTAAATATTTTCACCTAATTGCTCGTCCATAAACCGGTACTTTTTGTTTAACTAGGTTTCTAGTCTTCTTGTTTTCATTCTAGTTTATTTCTTAATATTCTTCTTTTCATTTGAATGTCTCTTATCTTATATTGCATTTTATTATATGAGAAATGCACATCCATGATTAGTCACATTCAAGACGACTATAGTTAGGGTCATCTTCAGAAAAAATATTCTATTCGCTTTCAAAGCCGTTCAATTGCCTTTTGTTTGCACCACTATATAAAGATGTTTGAAAACAAACTACTAACTCTCCTCAAGTGCAACATTAACTATATATTTAATTAAAGCCTTCTTCTTGTGGTTGGCAAGGGTACTGTTGCAAGTAATGTTGAACTCCACTCCTTGTAACCAAATCGAATAATTAAACTTGTATACCTAGGGTAGCCCTTGAAAGTATACACCACCTTGCATAGACATCTCACATGCACTTTTCACATGGGCTTTTCAATGTGTTACTATGAAACTGTCATTGTTGCAATTCGACTATTACTACTAGACAAAAATGTACGATTAGTTATTCTCCTCAAACAGAGAACGATAATACTACAACAGTAACACCAGAACGGAATAGGCGATGGGTACTGGCATGGCAGACTTTAGTGTACCAGGCAGGAGTGGTAAAAAAGCAACACTGCAATTTTACCCATATTTTCAAGGAGCACTAGATTGTATTTATTTCAAAACCATACAAAACAGAAGTTGGCATTTCAAATCTTGGTTAGAATAATGTCAAACAACTGTCACAGTGTTACCTTCTTAAGAAGTATTAGTAGATAGATAGATTAGTTGACTCCTGTGCAAATTAAGAATATCTCTGGATTAGTGTTTTCCATGTAAAATCTTAAAGATTGTATAGACAAAAAATGCAAATTTATGTTTAAAAAATTTTGAGAAAGATTAAATGAATAAGAAGAAGTTTATTATGAAGCTAACCCTATTTACATAGTAGGTATATAAATCAGTGTTAATATTCGAACTAACAGCAACTGATTTTTTTGAAATTTTAAACGAAGATCGCTCAGTGACCATATATATTGTTGAATAATTATACAGTTTTCAAAATTTGTAGTAAAACCTACTTCAATACTTGTTTAAGTTTTTTTAAGAAGTGACTCATATACCACTGACAATGACTATTTTAGCCAAATTAACAGGGGAAGGTTAACTATCCGTCCAATTTAGTCATATTGTTTAAATAACATAAGAATGTTTACGACGTGAATTTTAGTTTAAGCTAATATGTAATTGAAAAATGTCCATCAGCCATTAATAACCTCTTGTTATATAGACCACAACTCAAACCTTCTTCAGTTCTTCGGTTTTCTTGCTGTTGGTTTCCTACACTACTGGGGAACTAACAGCTAAGGTCATCTGTTCCCCATCTAACATGCAACACGAATACACACATCCATAGTTGAGGTTGCGGAATTTTCCAATTAGAAAAATCCCGTCGCCCCAAGTGGGATTCGAACCCACGACCCTTGGAACACGAGTGATGCACTGACACCATTCGTCTACCACCGGCCCTAGTATATTAATATTAAGTAAAACAAATGTGATTTGTGTTTTACAGCATTAGCAGTAAAAATTAAAAAAAAAATTTAATATCAAGTAAGAAGAGTAATTTGCATAATAAAAACATAGATTGTAGCTACTATAAGTACAGCTACATTCTCGAGGATTTGTTTGTAACTCTGTTATCCCCTCTTCACCAATGCGTAGAATAATCACTCGTGCATTGCTCCACAATAACGGAACTCTAGATCTTAAAGTGAATCAGTCTTAATCATGCAAGGACCGAATACCTTCATCCCGTTATTACACAAACATACCACATATTAAAATCAGACAATAAATAACACAAATAATATCCATTAATTATTTATTCACACATAAAAAACGGTATCCAATCATTGATTGATAATGAACTGGATGAGCTTCAATTGTTATTTAACTAATGTGTGGTGATTATATTATATTTCCATAGAAACATTCTTGTTACATTAATTACATTAATTAATTAACTTCAAATTTGATATTTTATTTCTAAAGATGTAAAAAGATATTGATTCAAATAAACAATTCTGATTACGTATTTTCATTTAAGAACATTATATTTACTCTTTTAATTTATGTGTGTGGTGAAACACTTAACAACGTACAACGACCGCCACATTTGGTGACCCACGACGACTACGTGAACTTAACATGACAGTAAATTGTGACACTTGGAATTGGTAACCGAACTTTTTAGAAATAATATTCATATTGGATAGAAAAATGCAATCAAACAATCAAGAAGTGGCAAGAGTTAGCATTAAATTTCCCCCATTTTGGAAATCTGATCCAGAATTATGGTTTAAACAAATTGAAGCACAATTCATGACGCTGTCAATCACACAGGAAAATACTAAATATTATCATGTAATTTCAGTTATGGAAAGTGATGTACTCTCTCAAGTGAGCGATCTAATAAAAAACCGTCCTAATGATGGAAAATACATTGCACTAAAAGAACGGCTTATTAATCGATTCGCAGATTCCGAAAGCAATAAGATTAAAAGGTTACTGACAGAAGTGAAATTTTCAGGAAAGAAGCCCTCAGACGTACCTCGGGAAATGCGTAGCTTAGGTGGAAATAAAGTAAACGGTAATATATTAAAATCACTATGGATAAATGGACTTCCTTCTCAAACTCAGGCCATACTTTCAGTTAGTGAAGATAGTTTAGATAAGCTAGCAGTAATGGCTGATAAAATTGCTGAAGTTACAGAATTTCCTACGGTTGCCACAACCTCATACAATAACGATGACCAATTAGAGCAATTGAAGCAACAAATACAAAATTTATCTAAAGAAGTAACTTCTTTGTCCTTAAGACATTTTTCACGCTCGCTAGAAAGAAATACTTCTAACCGACGAAGTCAAAGTTATAATCGACATAATTGATCGTCTTCAAGATTTAAAGAAAACAGAAAATATTGCTGGTACCATTTTACATTGGGCAAAAATGCCAAAAAGTGTAACCAATCATGTCAATTTAATCAGGAAAGCAATCAGGCTTGAATACTTGCAAGGCGACACCTATTCAGGCCCAAATTCAACATCGCCTTTTTATAAGTGATACACAGTCAAAACAACAATATTTAATAGACACTGGATGGGATGTATCGTTGTGTCCTCCTTCGAAATCCGATCGAGTCAATCAAACTGATTTTAAATTATTTGCTGCCAATGGAACAACTATTAAAACCTATGGTGAACGTATGTTAACTTTAACCTTAGGCTTACGACGTAAATTTTCTTGGCCATTTATTATAGCCGATATTTCTAAACCTATTATCGGCGCAGATTTCTTAAAACACTTTAATTTACTGGTAGATTTAAATCGCAAGCAATTAATTGATGGTACAACTGGATATTTCACTCGAACTATCAGTTTACCTTCACATAGTCATAATAGCATAGTAACAACGATTAATTCAGATGCATATTCAAAACTTTTATTAAAATATTCCAATATTAAAGTACCAGCTTCAGCCAATAAACTCTTTGATACCGCTACATGTTGCAAACACGATGTTAGACATTCCATAGAGACTAAAGGTCTACCAGTATTTCATAAGGCACGCAGACTAACACCCGAGAAACTTAAAATCGCTAAAGATTATTTTCAAATTATGATTGATCAGGGAATTTTCCGGCCTTCCAAAAGTAGTTGGGCGAGTCCATTGCACATGGTACCAAAGAAGGGACAAGATTGGAGACCATGCGGCGACTATCGAAGACTAAATTCTGTTACAACACCGGACAGATACCCCATACCTCACATGCAAGATTTTACATATTTATTACATAACAAAAACGTATTTTCTAAACTGGATATAGTTCGTGCATACTACCACATACCAATGGATACGAAGGATATAGAGAAGACTGCAATAATAACTCCATTTGGACTTTATGAATTTTTGGTAATGCCTTTCGGACTCTGTAATGCCGCGCAAACATTTCCTAGATTTATTCATCAAGTTCTAAATAATCTTCCATTCTGTTTTGTGTACCTTGACGATCTTTTAATAACTTCAGAATCTCCAGAAGAACATATTAAGCATCTTGAGATAGTTTTCCAACGCTTAAACGAATTCGGAGTTACACTCAATCAAACTGAATGTGTTTTTGGTGCAGCTGAGATAGACTTTCTTGGATATCACATTACCCAAGATGAAATAGAACCGCTTCATAAAAAAGTATAAACTATAACCAACCTTAATCCACCTAAAACTGTAAAGGCTTTAAGAAGATTTTTAGGTATGATAAATTTTTACCGTCGTTTTTTACCGCATGCTGCAGAACATCAAGCACGTCTAAATGAGCTAACAACAGCCGAAAAGACAAATAACGCAGATATTACATGGACTCCTGAATTAATACAGTCTTTTGAAATTTGTAAAGAAGATATTGCTAATACTGTTAAATTAGCCTATCCTTCTGATCTTCATTTAGTGCTCATGACCGATGCCTCGGAAATAGCTATTGGCGCTTCCTTGAACCAGGTAAGAGACAACAATTTACAACCATTGGGATTTTATTCTTGTAAATTGAAAAATTCTGAACGAAACTACAGCGCATATGATCGTAAACTGTTAGCCATTTATAATTCAATTAAACATTTCCGTTATATGTTGGAAGGGAGAAGCAGATGAAGCATCTCCTCGTCAACTTCGACAGCTAGATTTTATTTCGCAGTTTTCTACGGATATTCAGTATCTCAAAGGAGAGAAAAATATACCGGCAGACATGTTATCACGCATCGAAACAATTACCAAAAACCTAAAATTTCAAATGCAAAATTTCAAGGCATATAAAGTGCAACATGGGTAAGTTCCAAGAAAATGATGAAAGGTTTGATCACATTCATATTGACATAATCGGCCCATTACCGTATTCAGATGGGTTTCATACTGTCTGACTTGTATTGACCGTTTTTCTAACGGGCCAGAGGTTATTCCACTTCCAGGTATCACAGCTATCACTGTAGCTAAATCTTTATATTCGAATTGGATTTCACGGTATGGTATACCCAAAAACATTACCACAGACCAAGGCAAACAGTTTGAGTGTGAACTTTTCCGATCATTAACTAGCTTACTGGGTATTAAACACATAAGAAAAACCGCATATCATCCCCAATCTAATGGAAAAATAGAGCGACTACACCGCACCTTGAAAGCTGCTATAATGTGTCATAGTAATCCTCGTTGGACAGAAACTCATCCAACAGTATTGGTTAGACTACGATCTGCACCTCTGGATAAACTGGATGAAACGCCTTGAGAATTTGTATATGGACGAACTATCTGCATTCCAGGTGATTTTTTTGATAGCTCTGTTAACAAAAATTCAAATCCACTTACATTTGTTGAAAACCTGAGAAGAAACATCTCCAAACTTAAGCCTGCTCTTCAAAAACATCACACCAGAGAGAATGTGTTTATACATCCTGAATTAAATACTTCTACTCACGTATTTGTTCGCTACGATGGTGTGCGAAAGAGTCTTCAACCACCATACGATGGACCGTATAAGGTTTCTTCGAAAACAGAGAAATATTTCACAGTTTTAATTAAAGGTAAGGAAAAGAACATTTCTATTGATAGGCTCAAACCTGCTTTTATCATAAACCCAACTCTACCAGATCATGAAACCTTTAAGCAAAATCAAGCCACTCCTCCAGATACAAGAAATACCAGATATAGCAAGAATCAAGTCTCAACTAAACAACCTTATATAACGAAGCGATCGGGTCGTGTTGTACATTTTCCATCCAAATTGAATTCTACATAGTATTACCGGAAAATGTTAACACTGAAAGGAGGGTAGTGCGGTGATTATATTATATTGCCATAGAAACATTCTTGTTACATTAATTACATTAATTAATTAACTTCAAATTTGATATTTTATTTCTAAAGATGTAAAAAGTTATTGATTCTAATAAACAATTCTGATTACGTATTTTCATCTAAGAACATTATATTTACTCTTTTAATTTATGTGTGTGGTGAAACACTTGATAACGTACAACGAATTAAAAAATAATTAGAAATTTATACTTTGATCGTTATTAAGTTTGTTACCTGAGAAATTAAATTCAGAATCTCATAAAAGTTGTTTTTTTTCGTCATCATGGATCTTCATTAAATTGTAACTTTATGAACATTCTAACACAATTCTAAAAATTTATTCTTCAATTTTGATACAATGAAGTAACGCTTCCACATTAAACAAATATATAAAACCACCTGGCTATTTCTATAAACTAAATTTGGTCTATAAACGTTGCTTCAGACTTCAGGTTGTAGATGATCACCAAGTTGTTAACATCCTTTGGCGAAGGCTTCCAGAAATCACGAGTAGGTACTCAGCATTTTGCGGAATACAAGACCATTAATAATAACTTATCTCGATTTCAGCATATGGCTCTGATTAAAATGTGACTAACTAACAAGTTGCACAAAGTTTTTGTACTGTTGGAATATTATAGACAATTTTGAATCTAAGCTGTATGCCATTCTATAGATTATGGAAATGGCTATTGTTTAGTATATATTTTAGTTTTACATATTTTAATTCCAAGCAAAATATTTAAAGCTTTTGCTGTGACACACGGTACAAAATTTTGAAAATTGCTTTTTGCAATTTAACTTTAGTGTCACTTTTCCTGTGAATATAATTACCACAGTACTTCAACGAGTATCTCAAAACTTTCTACAACTATTAACCTCTCAGAAAAACAACTGATCAAATTTGTAGATGTATTTACTTAACAGTTATGCGCACTCTTTGTCCGTGACTGCCGCTCGTGACTGACGACCAAATTAAACAAATTAATAATATTATGTGTTAACTGTAATTAACATTGTCAAACCATTGGAGTATGAATATATACTTGTACGTGCTATAGTACTGAGGCTTTGTATATCGACGAGAAAAATCTTTATCAATCAATCGATTGATTTCCCAGTAACACTTTTGATGAAGTCTGACTTTATTTCAACAACATTGATTACAATTGATAAAAACGCAGCAGCATTACAGAACTCATGAGTATTGGAACCTCATAACATTTTTTTGTCTCATAAATATGAAAACTGATTTAACTAGCTTCAGAAAAAAACAGTGCCGTTTAAGAAAAATTTTGTTTTTATTTTTTGTAAAAAATTTTAATTATGAGTAATCAAATCCATATATTCGCCATTGACATCAAACGAACAAGGGTAAAGCTCGCAGTTTCAACTATGAAGGTCAAACACCAAACTAAATTATTATTCAAAATTGACCCTAGACATAAACACCAACTTGAATCAAAGTCTGCATCGATTTCCCTAAAAATAATAATTATCTTGTAGAAGAAGTTGTAGAAAAAACTTTACATAAAAATGTTACCTTCCAAAAGGTTTCATTCAAAAGGTAAATTCAAGATGTAGCCAGGACATTAGTTCCCCTCACAAAAAATATCTAATTTCATTATATTCCAAAACTTCCAAGCAATGACTTAATACTTTCAGTATTTCACAAAACCATGTTGTACACTAATTACACAATAATTGCCCATCAAAAGAGAATTTCACCATCAAATCACAAAAAGTTAAACAGCACCAAATCTAACATCTTGCTTTGTCAAGACATTTTCAAGAAGAAAGTGTTTTAGAAGCTACTCGGGTCACGGGGATAGTTGTTTTCCCGACCGGACTGGCGTCTAGCATTTTATTAGCTTTATAGCGAATGAAAACGCTAGAAAACTAGAATGTCCATATCGGGATTATTGAAAAATCGATAATTTGTAGTTGAAATGCCCAACATACATGGCGCCGAAAAAAATATTAAAATTAAATTTCACAAGAGAGAAAATATTATACGGAGTGCTGCTAAACGCGATGCCACAATAATTATTAGAACACTAATATACGAGGTGATATTAAAGCAAAGGTTATCTGTCTGTTACAGTATTTAACGTCGAAATTCTGAATAAATAACAGAAACAGTGTTTTAGTTATATTTTCTAAATTTCATAAGTGTATTGTTCTGCTTTGGCAATCTAATGTCAAGGTTAAAACATTTATTAGAGGTTCTATTTAGTACTGATATTTTTTTATTTATCTTGTTCATAATATAATTACTGTGGCTTTTGAAATTTAAGTTCTCATCTGTTATAACCCCCTAGATATTTTAACTCCCTTACTCTTTCGAGTGTAATATTATTTAATTTAATATCTACATTTAACTGTTTAATTATAAAACTATTTCCAATAATTATAGTTTTACATTTTATTTTTTTATATATTGATTGAATAGCATTATTCATATTCTCAATCATCAATTTCAAATCCTTTCTACATGTATACTAGTGTGGGTCGATTTTCTAATTTTAAAATGCCTGTGGCAGAAAAAGTTGTGTAATGGTCTAAACGAAATAGGGTATTTTTTAATTTTTTTTTATTATAATATTTAGGTTCCCCGCCGGGTCACTAAAAAAATAAAAAAATAAAAACTAGAAATCATTTGGACCTATACCGCAAAAAGTTTGAAAATGACTTATAATAAACCCTTAATAAATATTTTTAAATTTGGAAATCGTTTTGACACCCCGCCAAGCGATTAATAATTTAAGACCCGCCCCCCTCAGAATACTTAAAGTCGACGCCTATGCCCAATTGCAGTTACCGACTGAGTTAAGCAGATCGTAAGTTGTCAAAATTTGTAGTTAACGGTTGATTCTCGTTGAATGTGGTTGTGTTTGAGCTGTATTTGGCTATTTATACTAGTTATTTCGTATTGAAAATTTCCGATGCGTTAAAAAAACGTTAGAAAAATTACAACACGGCAGTAACTTCGAGATCCCGTATTTGGTGAACCTAGTGTTTTATGTGAAACATTGCTTCCGTGTTATGGCGATGTTATGCGTTATTTCCTGTATATACAAAATGGACTAAGTGCAGAACATGGTGAAGCTAAAAACCAAACAGTGGCCGAGATTTCAAAAACTGTTGTAGAAAAGGTACAACAAATTTGGTGTAAAGCTAGCTTACCAACCGTATCTATTCAACAGTGTGTTGCATTAGTTAAAAAAGCACCATAAACAATTTGTGGACATTGAAAAATCGTTAAAAAACAAGTGAAGCTGCAAAAAATAAGTTACAGCGTTTTCAAAATGAAGCTAACACTAAATTATTGATCTTTCATTATGTATTTGTAAAAAGTCGAGAAAAATTCCTAAAATTGAGCACGAATTTTTAAAAGAACAGAGGACCACAAGGTTGATGTTTCTGGTAAATGTTGGCGCTGAAGCAACTAGGGTTTTAAAACAAAGACAGAGAAGACAAGAAGTAAAGGCCCACGTTACTGTTTTAGAACAAAATTCTCCACTCGAAGATGTTTTATCAGAGTCACCAATGCAAAGCGATACGGATTCCAACGAAGACTTTAGTCCTACACCTTCAACCTCTACGGCAGAAATAACACTACCTTCCTTAGCAAAAGCGATAGACCGATCGGGATTATCTAGCCGAAGAGGTGCAATAATAGCTAGTGCAGTACTTGAAGATGAAGATGGACTGATAACAAAAAGTGATACGACTTATGTCATTGACAAATGTAAATTAGATCGTCAAAGAAAAAGGGCACGACTTGATTTACAGAAAAATACACTGAAAAATGACACTAATCTTCAAGCACTATATTTTGATGGTCGCAATGATCGTACTCTTTACATCGAAAAACAGGGAGATCAAGGTCATCAAGAAAAATTGTTGTGGAAGAACATGTAGTGTTATTGCAGGAACCAGGTAGCGATTATATTGGTCATGTTACATCTGAAAATGGTACTGCCAAAAAGATTGCTTCAAGCATTGCTGCAGTATTTTTTAGTTTATTAACACACTTTTGCAATGTATTCATGTTAACTGGTGTAAACTCCAACCATAATTCCTTTGTTTCAATTTTGTCCATAATTCTCAGATAGATTATACTTCGGTATGTTAACAATAATTTCAGAAATACTTTCTATAAAATACAAATTAAATTTATTAGCTATTTCATATTCATCTTTAATAATTTCATTTTCAAATTTAATATAATTTACCTACGTTAATACTATTTGGTAAAATTGTTTTAAGATTTTCCCATAGTTATACATTGTTTGCTCTGTTCCTGTCTAATATATTTTTGAAATGATTTTTTTCTCCTCCCGGATTACTTTAACATCATTTCTTGATCTTTTGTACTCATTCCAAGCCTCTATATTATCTAGTAATACAGCATTTTTATATTTATTACCCCTAATCTTATTTTTTCTATTACTTTGTTTGTTTTTGAGAGAGGAATCAGGATGGCGGAGCATCTTCGTACCTCATAGCACTGATTGCTTTGATCATTTGGCCGACCCTACTAAAATTTAGCCGAATCTGGGGGAATTCCACCCCCCGTAGGGATCTTTATCGTGCCAAACATCGCATTGACACGGGACCTACAGTTTTACTTCCTATCCGAGAAGAATGCATGTTTTTAGTTTTTCTCCGCTATGAAAAATTAGCAGCTCGGACGGGGATCGAACCTGCGATCTTTGGATTATGAAGCAAACATGCAAATACTAATCCACCGAGACTGGCTATTACTTTGTTATTCATCCATTTATTAATTTTATGCTTTTTTGGAACATTTTGTATATTTAGATGGCACATTTCATCTATAATTTTAGAAATAGCTTTAATAAAATTAAATGAAATTTCATGTACATTACCTGTTGAATTTCATTCCATATTTAAAAATTTTTCTTGTAGTTTTAATTTATCATAATTTTTATAGGACCTAACTAGTTTTTATTCAGAAGTATCCAAGTGTTGATTATTTATTAGCTTAAAAGACAAAATAGCATGGTCGCTGATAGCTGGAGTCCTATGAATTGTGTGTTCAAATTTTTATCATTGGTAACTATGTAATCGATTAATGATTTGCTACAAAAAAAATTAGTTAATTCACATACAAAAAACTTACCCACAAATCAAAATTAACGTTTATTCGCTTAGCTACATTCTAGTTACCCATCATCTATTGCATAATACTATTAAGATACATTCACCAGGCTAGAGTGCTAATTCCATTACTGATAATAATTCTAGAATAAATTTATATATTCAGCGCTGATTGATCTAACTACAGTTAAAAGTAATTACAGGTTAAATTGATATAACGATTGACAATAAATTGAATGCTTCAGTAAAAGGTATTGACAGCAACTAACTGTAGATTAAAGTTAAATGATGGTGCAGTAGGACCTTAGCATTTAATATTTAAACTTAAATATTGATATACTGGATAGAACATTGTATTGTAGTGATTTACTACATTCCGTATCATCTAGAAGGTACTAAATAGACAAAGGGTTGCTATAACAACATAAATAAGAATTAATAAGCAGTACAAAGTGAAACCACGGTCTTTTATTTGCTCTTAAAAAACTATTCAATTCCTCTATAAATACAATCAAGAAATCTGACTACAGTCTTAGTCCAAGAAGTTGTAAGTGGTTCGTTCGGGGTCAGCAAATTGGACAAGAGTCAGCAGAATAGGCAATTAGACAAGAGTGTTCCAAGCAGTTACGTGATTTATCAAGTTTAGATGGATCAAGTTTATTAACCATATCTAGTCTTTCTACAAAGGTTGAGAGTGGGAGATGCATAACATTTACTGCGTGTATTTTGAAATAGTTTGGCAACTTAGTTAGTAGGAATTCCTTAAGTAGGTCTTCAGTTAGATTTAAGTATGATGACAATGATTAAATGCCAAAGATTGCAAATATTGCTTTACGTGAGGTACCTGTAATACTTACCCCCTCGTTCCTTCCAAGAGGATGTGAATGAGATACGCCCAATCAGCGCGCATTTGCCTGGTAATGCTTCAGTAGCTCACTGGTAAGAGCGAGGTTGCCTATCCGCCCTCTACTAGCTCACCAGGCTAGTGCCGGAGTGATTACAGGGGATGTACGTGCTCACCCACCGGAACCCTCCCGTCCTCTTTCATACGGGTTCAAGTTCCTCGTCCAGCCTTAGGACTATTCTCTCAACCTAGGTTAGGTACATCAGAACCCTCCAACCTTCTTTCATGCCTTCATAACACGTCACTGCCCGATCGAATCCAACACAGATGTGGCGTATGTGACTGGTTTTTAAATGGCTTTTCTACCCCGATCTCCCAGTTATAGGCCTGATGTGCCCCTGTGAGAGCTTTGTTTCGAGGCTATTTCATACGGTCCATCGAAGTAGCATCCCGGTGTGTACTCGTTAGGAAGAAGTTATCTTGAACGTGAGAGGCTATGTATCTTCGCAACAACGCCCCTTAAGCGTAGGTCTCTAGACGATTTCTGGTAATCCGACGACTAAAACTGCACAGCCAAAGCCGGATCCCCGTACTGTTATCTCTAAACGCTACCTGGTCGCATGCAGTTTTTCATAGGTCAGCGAGCAAACTCCCTGACGGAGATAAACTTCACTTGATTCTCCTCCATTCGTCTAGGTCAGGCGGCAGAATACTAGCTCCATATCAGACCCTGACGTCAGGTAAACATCAAACTAAGTTAAAGTCATTATCGAGAAACACTTACGTGTAACTCTACCACAAGCTACATTCTGATTGCGTCATGCGTTATCCAGACAAATCTGGGATTGGGTAGACAACAACCAATTCTAAGGGTGAACGCCGTGTGGTCTGCCCACAAGCTATACTTAAGTCTCGGATACTAGTGTGGCTAGTCTCGAATACTAATGAAGTCCGACACCTCGAACAACTGTCAGTAAATCTTTTACTTTACCAGTGAAGAATAATCCGTCTAGAAGTTTAGTAATGCGCGAAACACATGAGCCTATACGGTAATCCTTAATTGCAGTTTTTAAGATAGTATAAGGCGAACGACAAGAGGTTATGATGAGGTGTCAATGGTTCTTAGAAACGTCAAAGAGTAGGTGTAGAGTCAGCATTTATATTTTTGACGTCCGTATTCAATTTGTTCGTAGTCGAATAGAATGCTCTGTGTCTAAACTGTCAAATGTTGGTAAATTATGTCGCTCAGTCATAGTCAAAAATAAACAATTAAATACCAGATACTTGATGATACTTGAAATAAAAAGGATCCCTTTGAGGGGTTAGTAATGGAAACGAATCTTCCAGTAACCATCATTAACTGGTCTGTCATCTACTTCTGAAAAGCTTCAAAAGCATTAGCGGAGAATTATTATTAATTTTTTTAAACGGTTGAGATCTTCATTTTTAACAAAGCTGCCTTCTGTAGTTATCATTTTGGATGCCATTCTTTCTTTAATGTCTAGTGAGACTTCTTTATCAAGGAATGCTAATGCCCCATTTTCTGATGACAGATACCATAGATGGTTGGAGAAAGTTTTCACTGCAGCCTATCAATTTCCGGATCTACGTTCTTATACTCGATTAATTTCAATAAGAAATTGTAATCATGATACGGAGCTTTCACAGCCAACGAAAAGAGAAACCAAGCTCGTAAATAAACTCGAAACTAGAATATACCCTCCTGATTTGCATGCTTCGCTTTCTTGGTCAATTTATATTGATCTTGGAAAAAATATATCTTAGGGCCGGTATTATAAAACTTTTTATTTCCTAGATAAAATTTACTTTGAGAATAAATTAATTTATTTTGTCAATTTGCGTATTAAATTGACAAAATAAATTAATTTATTCTCAAAGTAAATGGCATAAATAGCCTTTACCACCTATCAAGAATGGCTTACGGCTCCAGGAAAACGAAATTAGAATTCTCGTTGGAGAGTACCGCCAAGGAAGATTACGGCTAATTCTAACGATTCGCTATAATCATTTCTGTGCTATTTCTTGCATTTAACTGTTCTTGCAGAAATTCTAGTTTACTAACGCAGACATCCTCTGCGATATCCTCTATCCCACTATGATATTTTATATTGTCTATGGTCGGCCAGGTTTTCATAAATCTCTTCAACAAATTTACATCTGGTCCAGAATTAGCACCCAATACTGCGACAAACCTGCTTTTCTAGACTAATTCAAAGATGTGATAGCGACATGGAAGGTAAAGTAAATCCGATCAAATATTTTTTCAAAGATTTATTGCACGTACCCCTTACTCGACCGGTGTTAGTTGCAGTTGTATCGCAACACTATGTCTGTATTTTTTCACTGCTTGGTAATCGGCTAGAGATTGATCTTCTGTAGATGTTAGAATTTCTTTACCGCAAAAAGCAACAATTGTGGCTAGTCTATCATCCCTCACACCAGGTCAAGCTGGAGGTAGTTTGCCATCCCAATGCAACACAAAGGCCTCGCAATCCGTTAGATTAAATTTGTCAATAATTTCTGTTTGTTTTTATTCCTCGAATTCTTTTCGTCGACGTTGAAACAAAGTGCGATTAAAAATTAAGCTTTCAATATTACAGTGAAAAGCTTCTGCAGGCGCTATTAAAATATAAACAGCACTCCGAACGCCCGACTTTTCATCTGTCTAAGGCTTTAGGTTGTTTATTTTCACCTGTTTCACTACTACTTCCACTCAATTGCTGTGTAGCTTCTTCATCTTCACTATCACTGTTTAACAATGATGGTAGCTTAACCTTGACATTTCGTTCCATTTCCTGGTAGATTCTTTTTGTTCTTTGATTGCTTTTCTATGCGTTCCTGTTTGTTTTCTTCAGCTGCTTTACATTTGCGATCAATGCCTGCCATGGAACCTGGGCGCCCTTTCTTACGTTGCAATAATAAAAATTGCTTATCCTCTTTACTCTTTACAATATTAAGCACATTCTCATGAGCAACATCAAATAAATTATCTAATTTGTCGGCGAATCTCGCACGTTTATTGTTTAATTTAGTTGCAGTCCGCAATTAAAGATTCGTCACAATTAAATTTTCAATCAATTGATTAAGAATATAACTGATTGATGCCTAACACTGGGGACAAGGATGTTCTTAGACTAAAAAACTAATGTAATGTAGATTTCTAGGTAATGTGATGTAGAGATTTTAGGGTCTTTGGGGTCACCTTAATATTTTCAGATTTAGCTTCAATTTTACATAGAGCATTTCTATTGGAAGGATTGGAACAAGTTTGGAAGATCGTTGATCTGATCGTGTTTTAAAAGTACCGGGCTTTGAGCCCACACCTCTCTTATCGGATAATGTGTTGGATGGGCTTATTGGCGTAGGGCTTTATTGTGACTCTCAGGATGAGTCTTGTTCATATGTGTTTAGTTGGTTAACATTTAGACGTTCGTTACGTTTTAGTGTTATGCTGTTGGCATTCCAGGACGCCAGTCGGATGAAGTCTTTTTGACTTTTGTGTCTAGGCATGTAGGAACATCTCAATGACTTGGGGGATCGCTTTGGAGATAACGTGTAGCATTTCCATACTGGATTTTACTGCAGCAAGTTCTGCAAGGTAAAGCTGAATAGATTTGAATAAATTGTTGAGTCTGGCACTGGAAAGATGGATACAAGGCTGCCCCAGTTGATGATTTGATCTGATTATGTGGTTGATGTGTCCGTTGGCATATTTGTCTGATTTTCAGAGTGGTTGGTGCTGGAGGGCAATCCTCCTGCTGCTGCTGCGAAAGAGACGCCCTGTCTCACAGTATTGGCCTCTTTACTGTAAAATGTGGTCTTTTGGGGACCTTGTTTGCGCTGACGACTTGCAACTTGTGCTATTGATTTATAGGTACTGCAGCCTTTATAGTTGGCTGTATGGTGCTGATTGCAATTGCAGCATAAATTCTCGCCCTGAATCTTTGTGGGACATACGGCGATGTTGTGTGGTCCTGCACATCTTAGGCAACGTGCGGTTAATAATAATAAAATATTTATTTGCATACAAGGAATAGTACCTCATTACATGCAAAATACAGACAGATTAACCAATAATAACAATACGTCTAGTACTCTGATATATAAATAGTTTTAAAATATAAATTTATATGCGAGAGTTTGTAACAAAAGATAAAATTTTAAATAGATAAATCTAGTTCATAAAGTAATATATACATAAATTAATAGTAATAATATAAATATAAAAAGGCCACATGCGAATAGATAAAAGAAATATTTCATGAAATGTAAATATCTATGTAAAAATACAAAACTAACACAGAACATAAATAAAGAATAATAAACAAACAATAATCAATAAATGGGAAGTCACTACACATGCATTGGTAGCTGTTAACAAAATATAGTTTGAGCTTACGTTTAATCAGTCTCTGGTAATTATCTTTTGACAGGGAAAGGTCTAGCTCTTTACAGTTTAGGTTAAATATGCTGCAGATTCTAAAGAGTTAGATTGTTAGATTGCAGCCTCTGCTGGTGTAGCCAAATATTTGGCAGTTGTGGCATTGGCTAATGCCTGTTTGAGGTCTCTTGGATTCTACCGTGATTCTAAGGAACAGGAAGTTCTTGAGATTGAAAATCTCTTTGTTGGCGGGGTTCTTGATCAGTTTGATGTGCACTAGCGGAATAGGTTTCTTGTTTCGGCTGGATGTCATGCGTCTAACAAGTTCTGGTTTGAGTTCTTGAGCGATTTCAGCTTCGTCGGTAGTTTCTGGAATGCCCCGCAAGACAATTTGTAGGAGTTTATTCTCCTGCAATTGATACGTGTGAAATGCGATGTTTCCGGCTTGCATGAGGTGGGTAGCGGCTTTGAAGTCATCTGCGGTGTTCACGAACATTCTGATTCCATCTTTGATGTTAACTGTCTTCCTAATCTGGACGGGCGCTCAGTGAGAGCGTTCATAATGGTTGAATAATTTTCTTTTGAGTGTAGGACAATTGGGGGAATACGTTTGCCGGTCTGGGTTGTTGTTGGTTCAGGCTCGTCTGCGTCCATGGGAGATTCGTCTTTTTCCTCTTCGTGGTCGAGTAAGGCGAACCTATTGGAGGTTGGGATCGGTTCTGTAACATCTATTTTGGGTTTTTTTGTGTTTTAAAACAGGCTCGAGGCCGTTGGGGTCTGGGGGGGACACGGAGGATTTTGCGGGGGGGGGGGTTGACGGACTTTGGGCAAACGTCCACTGAGTGTGGCATGAGCAGTTGTCGGTTTTTTAACAGTCTTGTTAATAGGTATTCCTAGGGTCTGTTGGAGCAGTTCAGCCTTCATTATCAAAAGGTTTGCTTCTCCTGGATGATTTCTGTGGTTTGAGTTGATAGACTATCAAGAACGTCATGACTGGCGTCTATCTGCTTGATAGTAAGCAACAGCACCAACTTTGGGTCCATCATTTCGGATGTACTTCTGTTTTCTTATGCACAGTACTGTGCTTGTAATGCGGTAGCGCTTAGAAGTGCTTTGTCAGTGAACATGATTGGCTGGATGTAATGTAGAAACCTTTGTATTAATAAATGCAAAAACAAAATCTCGGAGAGAATTCAATGCACAACCGTTCAGTTAGGCTGCTCGGCTGCGACTACTAATTTTGGAAGAGAAGTTTGGGAGATGAAAAATATTTCATTTTGGAAAATCTCATACAACTAAGGACCACCCTAATACACGTGTATTATAATTCAGCGCATGCGTTTCCGCCTTGTGTGCTACACTTTTCCTCGCGTGGATAAAAGCTCTCTTTATTCACTTGTACCATAAATAACTATTTATTACATTGATGTAAAGTCATTTTCTTATACAATCTGCAATAACAACTTAACCCATGCCATGATTTAACTAAGAAAGTCCTTGGTCTGAAAGTTGTACATCTTTTCTTAGTTCCCTAGGAATTATGTGTCAGCATAAAATGAAATCGTTTTAGTGTGGGTACTATAGACATTAGTGTTTAAAATTCATATCAAAAGGTCACTCCTCAATTTCGATAAAAGCAAACTTTGAAAACTTACAACTTCCGAAAATTTCAAGTGTCCAAATGGTAAAAATTACATGGAAGATGTAAAATTCAAAATGCAGAATTATCAAAAACGGCTGTTACATTATTCTTTTTTTTTCGCAAGTTATCTTTGCAAGACATCGTATCTTTTTGACTGTGTCGACATTTTACCACGTCATAATAATCATAAAACACAAATTATGTGATTTGTTCTAGGTTATAAAAATGTTTTTACTATAATAGTTACCTAGAATATCTTTATTCTACCTTTTTGAAGATGAATATTAAAAGCGCCAAAAAATATGATCTGAAGGCATTGGAAAGATCCTGAATATCTTTTAACATATTTAAACTTCTATAGATTAATTTACCGTTTCTATAATATTCTTCCATAATTCTATAATACAAGTAATATCCTATTTTTATTGCATCAGCCATCATTGTACTACATCCTTTCAATATTTAAGCTTAATTAGTTATCAGCGATCAGTATAGAACGGTGTTTTCAGATTTATAGTTTGTTCGTGGACTCAATATGTTAAATGTAACAAGTTGTCAAATTACGAATTTATATTTAACGGTCGGCCAAAACGTTTTCGGGAATGTTGTGAGTGCTGGATAGAGTAGTGGATAGTTTATGGCCAGAAATGAAAAACAAATGGGAAACAATTTTAGTCACAGATCCATCAAGTGGCCAAGTAAATATGGAAACCTAGAAAGGTAGGAAAACAATAGTAATTTGTTTAACTATATGTAAAAATGTAGCAGATTGACAGTCGTGGTTGGCTTTCCATAGCCAAAGCAAATTTAAGGCTGTAGATCCAGCCAAAGCAGCTTTTTAGACGTGTTGGTCGTCGGTTGTTAAATTAACATTAGTTAGTATTAGTTTTTTTTTGTACTTTGTACAAAATAAAGCAACCTTTAATTAATGACCTCCCTTAGTTCTGCCACACAGATAAAGATGGAGATCTAAGTTTCATTTTTGGAAGATTTGGCAATATATCTCGTGTTACTTTTTATACCATAATGTGAAGGTTTCAAAATTTAATGAAATTAATTGCAATTAACTCATTTGGCAAACTTTATATTAGAAGTAATTTAAGTATCTGTCTCATATGAAACCTATGAAACTCATGTGAAACCAACATAAATGCAAGTACAATAACAAACAAAAATTCAGAAATGCCATTATTTGATCATACTTGCTGAAAAGTTTGTGTTTACCTTATATTATAAGAAGTTACGAAACTTTGTCTCTTAGGTGTTTACATTTGCAAGTATTAACTCTCATATGCTTTGGAAAATAGGCTAATTCGACAAATGTCGAATGTTGACCCGAGCTGACCCTATTAAACTCTTCTAGTATTTCTTATATTCTCGTAGTATACGAAAATTGATCAAAACAATTTAGTTTCAAGGTCTAGGTCAAGTTAGTCATTATTTATCTTGAACTGGTTATTTAATTATCTTTATCTTTAGTTATCTGTTTAGGTTTTATGTTTGTTTATCTTTGCAGCTAGACTTTTTCTGAACGTTGACTACGTCAGGAGAAATTATTTAAATAGAAACTATGTCTGAAACTTGGTTCAAAGCTTAAATTACTTTATAAGAACAACCAAAAGAAAAAATAGCAAGGGATGTTTTCAATGTTAGTTATAACTGAGTAACTATAGGTTGCATTTTAAAATGCTGAAAGTCCGAAAATTAAACAAAAAGCTGAAACACTTTCTGTTCGACTTCCAGCCTGTGAACATTTTATACCATTTTACGTACTTAATTATTTATATGTTCAAATATGCTAAAGATTATAAGCTATGATAGTAATGATAGTAACTATGATACAAGTAGAGCCTGCGTACAGCAAAACCAGTATGCTTTAATATTATGAGACAAAAAAATAGTCGAAAAGAGTGTTTAAAAAGGGCTAATGTCATGCCAAATCACCTAGAGCCATTTGCTTCAAGTCTCAAATTTTTTCCTTGCATAAATACATAGGAAATGACATGAATTATTTTTTTTAGATTTTTTGAATGAAAAATTGCCGATTTTAAAAATTCTGCTATACGACGCTCTGCATCATCTGACTAAAATTATCACAACTCCTTGATTTTTCGAGTTATCTGGCTTATCCAGGTGAAAGTTAGTTTTTAGATCTTTCAAAGTATATCAAGAAACGAAGAAAGAAGAAAAATTAATTTAATGTCATTTCAAATGTATCTTATGCAAGGAAAAATTTTTTAACAAAATTTGAGATATCAAAGCACGGTCTGTTTTAAAATTATTTGATGGCATTGAACTAGCCAAAAACAAACATGTACAAAATCATTATTTTCAGAAAATAGAAAAATACGTGTCACAGTTCTAATCTCCAGAATTCTGGACTCTGCTCCAGACCCTGGTCCAGGCTTTGAAAGGTGAAACAAGTCTATAGTGTTCATAAAGTCATAAATAATATTTTATTGTAGTATTACTATAATATTATTATAGAAATATTACGAAAACAAAAAATACCTGGGACTAATATTTATTTTACGGAAAAGAATAAAATTTCGCATTTTATAAATCTATAAGGGCTATCAGTAAAAATTAATTCAAATAAATAACATATAGCTTTTGGTCTAAGGTCCAAGTGTACCCAAAAACGTGTGTTATTTGTTTCATAATTAATGTAATAATGTGATAACTTTGGTTTTAAGTTAATAGTATGTGGAATGTTAAAAATTTGCTTACCTAACTTGTTTTGGAAAAAATTTTTTTATTTAAATTATTTCACATGTTATACGTGAAAAATTAATTTTAGAAAAACTGTATATTCAAAATTAACCAAAATAATACCACTTATATTTCATAGTATTTGAACTATTTTCCCAGAATTTTAAGAAAATCGTATGTCTAGCGACTAAATTATTGCCAAAAAACCTACTTTTTGCCAAAAAAACTGTTTTTTTTGGCAAAAAGGAGGTAATAGTTTAGTCCCTAGACATACGATTTTCTTAAAATTTTGGGAAAATAGTTCAAATACTATGAAACTGAAGTGGTATTATTTTGATTAATTTTGAATGTACAGTTTCTCCAAAATTAGTTTTTTACGTATAACATGTGAAATAATTTAATTAAAAAAATTTTTTTTCCAAAACAAGTTAGGTAAGTAAGTTTTTAACATTCCTCGACTATTAACTTAAAACCAAAGTTATCACATTATTATATTATTTATTAAACAAACAACACACGTTTTTTGGGTACACTTGGACCTTAAAATTGACTTATCTTGGAAAAAACAAACTGTTATGATTCTTTCTATTGCAGTCGCTGTATAAAGCCAATAATGAAGTGATTTATTAATAATTTTTAATAAGTCTCTGAAAAACAACGCAATTTAGGTCAAATGCTTACATATGTATGTATGTACTTAAAGATGTAGTGGAAACTATTATAAAGCACTACTGCTAAGGACGCTAAATTTTCCTATTAACAAAAGAAAACATTTTGCAGATAAAGCCGAATAAAAGAGTATCATATTTTATTCATTATAAATAAATACTGTTTTTTTCTTTTTTGAAGAAAGCGATGCTGCAGAACCATCAGATAGAAATCTCCACTCTTGGCGAAATTTTCTTTATGCTACTCTGAAATTCAAAATATAATAAAAAGATAGAGTAGGTACTAGTGATATTTAAACAATGCTACTCCATTTTGACTTCCAAGTATACTAAGACACTGGTGCCAAGGAATTCTGTGACATCGACTTGTGAATTATTAAGGTCCAAGTGTGCCCAAAAAGAAAATAACGGCACATTCAAAAATTCTAAAAAAATCACAGTGGATTTACTCATATTGTAAATAACTATACCAAATTAAAAAAAAATCATTACAAAGAGGCCATTTAGATACCCCAATACGGTGCATAAATCTTAACCGCATGATCAATAATCGTTGTTTTTTCCATAAATAATATAACAATGTGATAACTTTGGTTTTAAATTAATAATTAGTAAATTAAATTAATTATTATTTTAATTATTAAATTAAATTAATAAAATAATAATGCTATAAAACTTGCTTACCTAACTTGTTTTGAAAAACCATGTTTATTAATTAAATTATTTCACATTTTTTAAGTGAAAATTAATTTTAGAGAAACTGTACATTCAAAGTTAACCAAAAAATACCACTTAAGTCTCATAGTTTTTGAACTATTTTTCCCAAAATTTTAAGAAAATCGTATGCATAATGACTAAATTATTGCCAAAATAGCTGTTTTTTTGTTAAAAAAACAGGTAAAAATTTAGTTCCTAGACTTACGATTTTCGTAAAATTTTGGGAAAATAGTTCAAATACTATGGAATTTAACTGGTATTTTCTGGTTAACTTTGAATGTACAGTTTCTCTAAAATTAATTTTTCACATAAAATATGAGAAATAATTTAATTCAATTTTTTTTCCAAAACAAGTTAGGTAAGCAAGTTTTTAACATTCCTAGAGTATTAACTTAAAACCAAAGTTATCCCATTATTAAATTATTTATGAAACAAGCAACACACGTTTTTCTGGGTACACTTGAACCTTAAAGGCAAGCCCTGGAAGTAGCGGTGATGTGTGCGAATTATTCGCGTACCTGAAACAATTAAAATAATATACATTTTTGTTCTGTATTGTTTCCTAATAAAATAATAAGTTATAATTATAAATCTTCTTGTAAAACCGATTGTAGATTCTGAAAAAATTAATAATTTAAAATGTTTATGTTGTCGTCCTAACATTAACATTCCCGACAACGACATAAATAGAATTTAAAAAAGCGTTTACTATTATAACTTATTAATGTAATAAATATGGTAAACAACCGACAAATGAACCATTAAACAAAGCATGAATGAAGATTAAAAATAAATACGCTTAGTAACGGATAGATAACATTAACCTTGGAATAAAATCATCAACTGCAAGCTTTTTCACAGAAAAATTGAAAAAATTTAAAAGTTGTGTAAATAATTAGGCATCACACACTTTCTTGTATCAAGTTTGTTTGACTTTGAATATGAACTTTAAGAAGCAAGTAACAATTTGTCAAAGTAAATTTAAATCACACTCTATTGATTAGAAAGGTATTAATTAATTATGAAAGCTCAATAAAAAATATTTCGGAATTACGAGAGTGCTTGGTACTTACCTTGTCTACTTTCTTCCAAGTTCTATACGCTTAACCGTTGACCTATTTTACAATAAGCTGAAACATCTAAGTAACACTTATGGTAAACAATGATGTTTAAAATAAAATAAATACATTCTTAACTAGTCCTTACAACTACAGAAATAACTTAATTTTGAAACAGTAAGCAGAAATTTTCCTTTACCCAGCATATTGTACTTAATCTCAAACAGTAGTGACCTTAAGGCTTCACATAACCCAGTTACGTCTATCTAATCCACCATTCTATAGTATCAATGAACCTGGAGACCTTCTCAAACGCCCGTTTCCAAAATAAAATACTTATCGGCAGTAATTAAAGCTATTAATTCACTATCGCCCTTACGCAAGCAGTTTCAACCTCTAAAAAGCTCTTGTAGTATGTATTTACAAAAACAAATTTCTATATTCTGATACAAACAGAAATATGTGCTTAGTAACTACTAAAACGCAGACATTATATTACGAGTTTACCTTATCAACGGATACTGTAACGTAGTCTATTATCTCATATTTTTTATTCTACTTTATGAACAAACAAACGAATTAACAGGACCTTTCGATAACGGAAATCGCCAAAGATCAAAAGGGCAGCACTTTCTCGAGAATAAAAACCCCTGAAACCTAGCAGACAGCACCTCACTTGGTGTTCAGCTACCTTGAGATCAACATGGCCAAGTTAGCAGTTCTCTTCTTCGCAGCTTTTGCTTTCCAAGTAAGTTAAACTCTACATTTCTTATATAAGATGTTTAATATAATTTAATGTATAACAAAATTTCTAAACATTTATTTTTTTAACTAGGCCGCCTTTGCTGGCGTTGTAAGCAGAACCTCATACCTCAACAGAGGTATTGAAGACTACACCTACGGTGGTCAATATGAAGGACTTTACGGACAAATTCATGGCGTTACCAATGATTTAGTAGGAACCTTCGAAGGAACTTACCTTAACAACCAACAAATCAGATTCGCTCTTCGTGAATACGTCCAAAACATCGAATACATCATCACCAAATTGCAAAGAGTACAAGTAAGTAATATGAAAATTTATAATACGTTCCGAGATTAATTTTACTTTTCTGAACTTTAGGGTACCTTCGGCAATGTCGAATATGACCATGTTCTTGAACAAGTCATCTACAGACTCCGTCAAGTACTTGTACCCATTATGCAAGTCACTGATGTCGAATTCGTTGAAAATGTTGATGTTCTCAAGACTCAACTCATCAAAGAATTCGAAATTGTAGCCCAAGAACTTAAACAATTGGTACAATACGGATCTCAATGTAAGTCTGAAAATTACATTTTGAAACGAAACCTGTTCATTCAGTAGCGTTTAACAATCAAAAATTAAATTTGATTTCCTCTTTGCAGACACTTACTTGATCCAAGATGTCCTTTACGACTACCTTTATGCCATCCAACAAATCAAACACTACATCCAAGGCGAATACCAAGGGCAAGGTCTTAACGGACTTTACAAATACGGTTTTGGCAAAGATTACTCCATGGGCAATTTCTACAAATACGGCAAAACCGGAAAAGGTTTCGCTATGCAAATCCAAGCTGTTGTAACCGATCTCGTACAAACCCTTCACGCTATCCACTTCGACGATGCTGAACTTAGACAAACTTTCGTCCACCAAATCCGCGAATACATCCAACTCCTCGAAACCATCGTAGAAAGATTGGAACAAGTAAGTATATATGTAGTTAAAGATAACATAAAACTAACTTTGATATACTAGTACTAAATACTAGTACCTTGACTGTCCCATAATTTACTATGTCTTACTCCTTCTAGTTCCAATATGACACTACCGTCGATGTCAAGACCGTACACTACGTTGTCGAAAACTTGAAACACATCGTTCTCACTCTTAGACAATTCTACGGAAATGACTTCACTATGTCCTTCGGTGAAATGAAATACCAACTTATCATGTACATCCAAAACTTCGGTAACGAACTCCAAAAGTTGGTTATTGGTGGATATTACGGAATCCAAGGAACCGTCTACACCGCCGTAAAGGATGTTCTCGCACAATACTTGATTGCTACCCGCCACTTCCAAATCCAACTCCGTCAATACTTCGGCCTTTACGGACGTGAATACTATGGTGGAAAATATTTCGGTCTTCAAGGACGTCAAATGTTCGAATCCCATGAACAATACGTTTATGAAATCGAAAAGTTGGCTAAGGAATTCTCCATGTTGCTTCAAGATACCACTTTCAACGGTCAACAAGTATACCAAGTTCTCTCCGTTCAAGCTCGTCAATTCGTTCACATCATCAAGAACATCATTGACCAATTGGAAGAACAAGTAAGTTTAAATTTATTCCTTTTTTGATTGCATATAATCTAACTGAACGTGTTGTCTTCTTCAGGTAAACTACAAAACCGCTGATGTCACCGTTCAACAAATCGTCTACAAATTGCGTGAAGTTCTTTTGTCTTTCGAAAAACTCGCCACTTACAACACCTTCACCAACGTTCATGAACTTAAAGCTCAATTCGACAACTACTTCCAAATCTTAGTTGCTCAATTCCACAAATTGGCTTTAATTGCTCAAGAAGAAACCCAAGGTGAATGGTACCTCATTGCTAAACAAATCTTGAACACCTTCTTCTACGAAGTTCAACACGTTTACTACCAACTTAGAGATGTTGCTCAATACCATCAAGGATATGGCTACGACTACATGGGTCAATACGGTAAATACGATCAATTCTACGGCAAATACGACCAAGGCTACGGATACGGCAAATACGGTAAATACTACCAAGGCAAATACGATCAATTGTATGGCAAATACGACCAAGGCTACGGATATGGTAAATACTACGATCAATATTTCGGCAAATACGACCAAGGCTATGGATATGGAAAATACTTCCAAGGTAAATACGACCAAACATACGGCAAATACGGACAAGGTTACGGATACGGAAAATTCGATGACAAATATGGCAAAACCTATCAATATGGACTCCAAGGATTGTACAAATACGGAAACAAATATGGCAATGAATACGAACTCATGAATAATCAATATTACGGACTCGAAGGCAAATACGGATACGGACTTGAAGGTAAATACGGATATGAAATGAAAGGACAATCCATCGAAAAGTTAGTATACCAAATGAAAATGGTAGCCAACCAACTTGTTGAACAATTCCAAACTTTTGGTGCCACCGACAAACAAGCTAGACAAGTTTTCTTCATGCAAGCTCGTCAATTGGTCCAAATTGTTAACAACATGATCGACAGATTACAATCTGAGGTAATTCGTGTTTTTTTTGTTTCTCATTGTATGTAATACTAACTTTACCTGTTGTCATTAGGTCACCATGGTAAAGGGAACCCACTACGAAATCGTTCGTGAAGTTCTTGACAACCTTAGACAAATCGAAGTAGAACTCCAACGCTTCATCAGCACCGGAGCCATCACCACCGTCTACCAATTCAGAACTCAATTCGCCAGCATCATTGAAAACATCGTTGCTGAATTGCACAAACTCGTTGTTGTTGCTGAATCTGATGTACAATGTAAGTTATTCGCTTGTTCAGGGAAAACTGATGAGCTAACCAATAATGTTGATTTTACAGTTGTCCATGTTGTAAAGGATGTTCTTTTCCAATACTACGTTTACCTTCGCAACTTCTACTACCAATACCAAAACCAATACCAATACCAACACTACGGCCAAGATATGACCTCTGACTTCGTCAGTTATTTCCGCGACTACCCATACAACACCATCCAAGACCGTGAATACGGCCAAGACTACACCAACTACGTCAACAAGAACCAATATTACCTTCCTCTTGCTATGGAATACCAATTCACCATCCGTGAATATTAAGAGGGATATTAATTTGCTTTTTTTGATGAAATTGTGTAGATGGCTTTTTAAATTGATATAATTTTGTATATCACTTTTTATAATTGTAAAATAATAAAAAATAGCGTTGCAAACGGTAGTTGGATTTTTCTTTCTTTTTAATAGTTTTTACAGTTTCGTGTATAATAATGAATGTTAGCAAAAGTACATCACATGGTTAGAACAGTTTCAAAGTGTGCACTAACATTTTGTAAAAGACAAACATGTAGGCTTTGAACGGTACATTGCCATACGCAGTCTTAGAGCGCTCAATAAATGCTCACTAATTGAAGTAAAATAAATGGAGAAGCAAATAATGTCTTGGTTAATTGGTTACAGATACTTATAATAGATTATGATGGTTAGATCATATAACCGACACAATTGTATTTTGTCTTTTGAGCTGCAAAGATGCATTTCTCACCGGCTTTACAATAAAATAATATTTAAATATCGATTACATCAGTGGTTTTCGTAAGTGAATTAAAAAAGGTAGATACTCATAGATCTTAAGAGCATAAGACCATGCGACCGCATTTCAAATAAATTGATCTTAACGTATTTCTTATTCTACATCTCAAAAACATAATATGGCTCTGATCAAAATGTGACTTACTAACAAGTTGCACAAAGTTTTTGTACTGTTGGAATATTATAGACAATTTTGAATCTAAGCTGTAAGCCATTTTATAGATTATGGAAATTGCTATTGTTTAGTATATATTTTAGTTTTACATATTTTAATTCCAAGCAAAATATTTAAAGCTTTTGCTGTGACACAAGGTACAAAATTTTGAAAATTGATCTTTCCAATTTGACCTTTCTGTCACTCTTCCTGTGAATATAATTACCACAGTACTCCATCGAGTACTTCAAAACTTTCTACAACTATTAACCTCTCAGAAAAACAACTGATCAAATTTGTAGATGTATTTACTTAACAGTTATGCGCACTCTTTGTCCGTGACTGACGCACGTGACTGACGACCAAATTAAACAAATTAATAATATTATGTGTTAACTGTAATTAACATTGTAAAACCATTGGAGTATGAATATATACTTGTACGTGATATAGGGCGGTGTTATACTAACGACAACCACTAGTAGGTGTCTGTGTGCTTGTCGGGGCCGACTGATTAACGTGCCCATCCGTCAACAAGGCGAACTGTACTGAGGCTTTGTATATCGACGATGAAAATCTTGATCAATCTTTATTTTCCCAGTAACACTTTTAATGAAGTCTGACTTCATTTCAACAACATTAATTTATAAAAACGCCGCAGCATTACAGAACTCATGAGTATTGGAACCGTTATTATCTTAATAATTTTTTTTGTCTCATAGATATGTAAACGGATTTAACTAGTTTCAGAAAAACAGTGCCGTTTAAGGAAATTTTTATTTTTATTTTTTGTCCAGCAATATGTAGTAAATAATAATCAATTTCTCTTTGTTTATCCTACTATGCTGTACCTGATCAAACCAAGGACACTCGAGAGTTAACATTCCTGTATGCAGTCAGTCATATAAAACGATGTATCACCTATTTGCTTTCCATTTTAGATAACACTAATAATATTATGCTCATTTACATAATTTATTCTCATTTAATAATGTATGCGAACGTACTTAGAAACCTTATCGTAATCATATTCTGTATTTGCATAATGTATGTAAGGTACTGAGAATCGTATTTTGCATTTGCATAATATTATGCTAAGTCGACTTAATATATTCTAAGTAGGTGCATTTTATGACCATAGGATGGTATATAAACACCGGATCTTGATGAGACCCTTCAGTCTGAGTTACCACGGGCTTGGGATAGAAACTGATAACCAGGGTTATTGTTTACCTTCCTTCAAGCCATACTCACCCAGAAAGCCGTAGAAACTGGTAGCCAGGGTTACTGTTTACCTCGATCTTTCTGAACATCATTATTACCAGTTTAAAGTTGAACTTGTATAATAGTATTTAAGTGAATATGCAAGTGCATATTGTGTAATTTCACGACGAATAAATATCTTATACTTAACAGTAAACTGTGTTAATTTTTGTAACTTGGACTCCGTCTTTTGCGTTTTTAAAATAAAGTACCATTTTTAAAAACGCCTTTTTACGTCAAGAAAAGTTAATTCGAGTTAAGAAAACAGATATGAAAAACATAAAAAGCGGTCCAAGTGTGGCGCTATAAAATATAATGTGATATGGACGATTGTAATATCAACGCATGTCGCGTGGGACGCACATATTGGAATTCGACAAAGATAATGCGATATGCGAATAGTGCGTTAGCCTAGTTACCTGAGGAAAACTGAGATTAAATGGAAAGCTTTGCATTTGTACAGTTACTTATATGTTTATAGATTATGTGTAAGTACTACTTGATACGTTTCAATTAAATGTAGTTTGTTTAGAAATTCAATGTTTTATTAATCTAACAAAGAAGGTTGGTTTTTAATGTCATTTATTTATACAACTATAGTAAACCACTGAGTTCTAGAATTGTAAACATTCATCAATTCAAAGAATGTAAGAAGCCTTTTTGACAAATTGAATTAAATTCCAGATCGGCAAAAATTCCTTTGTTTCCAATTCGTTTGAAACTTTTACGGACTTCTTAAGACTATGTACCTAAGCAATAAATTTTACGTTAAAAACCGTTAATGAGATGTTTTTTTATAGTACTCTGAATTTTCTCAAAATTTCCACTAAAAGACTCGACGCGTCTAAACGAGTTCTAAAATCTAGACATATACGAAGTTGACATTCTTTGGTACGTTAAAGTGGAAAAGGGAAATTCTAATATCTAAAACTTGGAAGATTTTTATCAACAGTAAAAACACAAGAGCTTTTTTTTTATCGGATAAATTTCTTTTTGTAACGAAATAATTTTGCAAATCAGTAATTCTACGAGAAAAACTGACATGGCAAAATCGCGAGACCGAAGGTCGAGCGATTTTGCCAAATGTCAGTTTTTCGAGCAGCAGTTTTTGCACTGACTAGATAAAGGTGGTGCAAATTGGCTTATCGATTGGCATATTGGCAAGGTCAGGGAATCATTACATTGAGTTCGCTTATTTCGGAAGAAGAGGGATCGGAACTATGTCCTTATAATAATAATATGATAATCAACCAACTACAAAAATTTAAAAACACACGAAATAGAGTACCTTCTTTGTTACAATTTCTTATTTTTCAAAATTGCCACTTATTTCTTGGTAATGATAAGACTTTGAGAAAAACGATGACGCATATCTTATAATGAATCTAGTGCAAGCAAGTCAATTTTTTCGAAAACCGAAACTTTACGAAATAATTGCTATAAACCGAACAGAGGCACTCTTGATAGACAATATTTCCAAGATGGTGGACACAGTTCGAGTATCGATAAGGACTCTTATAGACTGTACAAGAAGACAATTAAAACAACCGTATGAACAAAAGGATGGATGCTAATTCGCCTGCACTGTAAACTCTATAGATTAAATGGTTCCAGTAAAAAAATAGTTATTCAACATACAGTGAACACGTCTGAAATTAAAGTTTATTGGTTTCATAAGCACGTTAAGAAAACCTAATTATCTGTTATCTACCTATATAGGTAGATAACTTAAATTTTGTATTTTACTTTTCTGTTTAAGAAAGTCTAGATGCTTACCAAATTTTGTTAAAATCAGAAATAATCAAGGTTGTAATCATGGTATTTTGCATCGACTTGTCATGTAATCATCTTCATAGGAAAGATACTAAGAGATGGATTTTTAGCAAGAACTGATTCTAATAGAGCATTATTATGTAACTAACTCACTGTAGTTCACATAAATGAAACAGGTAATATCCATATATAATAACTATAACGAGCTTGTTCGATATATGTGTCCTACTTTGGAAATTGATCAATAGAAGGCGCAACTACGAGGTATAAATTTAACTGGTCTTTATAACGGCGTTATAGCATGCGCCACTGCGCGGTGCAAAGTTTAAGTTAAAAAGTGCATTCTAGCGAGGAAAATACACCCACTTATAAAATTATAATGATTATATTAGTAAGTTTTTGACCTTTTTGCTTTAGTCCTTTACCTTGCTGAGTGTTGTTTTGAAGAAATGGAGGAGAAATCTTACTTTAGTTTTAAGCAGTGGTTGAGGATGTCTTCTATAACAACTGAAGATGTTGATTGCGGGGTCACCGCACAAAAGAGAGAACCGTTCACAATGGGCATCTGTTTAAATCGAATTTTCTTACTGATTAAATAAGTTGGTGAGTTGATAAATTACCAACTACATTTTAAAGCTTTTAGCAAGTTCAGAATAGACTGGCAAACCAGGCCGGATCCTCGAATTTTGACCAAGCAAATTCACCAATTCAGGAACAAGACCAGGCAAATTCACCAAGCCAGAAAAAGAACCAGCAGTACAAGAAAATTCACCAAATGAGGAACAAGAACCATCAGTCCAGCCCACCCACTGATCTCACAGCTTCAGTACCAGTTAAACAGAAGACTGGTCCAACAACTGTACTGTTAATTAAACCAAAATGATAGATGCAGCTGCAACCCTGCACTCCACATTTAAAATGTAATTGCAGCCGCATTGTTATTTTTATTTTATTTTATTTTTTATATATGTTTTCTTATTGTATTATTTAACGCCACTGGCACTAGAATAAATATATTTCTATCTATATATCTATAATGGTACTGAAATGTGAAAATACATTATCATTTTTTCAAGAATCAAAATGACTAATAAAAATAAAGATTTAGAAGATAACAGACCACTATAAACTGTCATTATAGAAGTATCCTCATCGATAAAATCTCTGAAAGAAATTGCTATTAAACTTAAAAATATATTTTGGTGTGTGTTCAACTACAATAGTATTTGACATGTAGGAGTTAATTGAAATTTCATAATGGATTAAGGATACTTGGAGTTTCTATCTATCATGTTTTAATTAGTAGAATAATCAAATAATTCGTCACGATGTATGGACATTGAACTTCGTAAACTGTAAATGGCAATCGTTTTATAAAAATAAAAAGAAAAGAACGCTTAGTGACATAAAATTTACGTTATTTCTTCATATGACGATTTTACTTTATCACACACTTAACTAATCTAACTATGCAGTGGTGTAGCTAAATCTTTTGACATAATTTAGTGCAATATCAGGCAGTAAATAAATCCAGTAATAAGCTCACACCACTAAAATAAAACTTTATGTTTACAATTATTTAAATTAATTTCATAAAGAAAATCCAGGATAGTTTTTGAAACACGAAATTGTAATTTTTAACATCGACTGAAGTATCAGACCAAAACTTTCTTGGATGATATTCAAACCCTTATGACAAACGTAGAACTCAAAAATATCACCTACTAAATATATCATTATACGTGTATCTAGACAATTTGAACAATTCACAACTTTTAGTTTATAGAATAACAAAAAAATCCCCTGAAAACGATGTTTACAAACACGAAACTTAAGAACGTCGAATTTATAAAGCCTCTTGCCTAACTATTTTACTTATAATACCTTCAAACACCAATTGGCTATTATTTTGTGATCTTTGAACCACGTTGGGACATTAAATAATCATTGGCATATTCATATCATTTATGTAGTATCTATTCAGTCACAACATTTTATTTCAGAGTAAGATCTTTCCAAATAAAATAAGCTAACTACGCCGCTGCCACTCTCTATCTACTCTATTATCAAACATTTTTTATTGTTCTTCTTCTATAAACAAAAGAATTAACAGGACCTTCCGATAATAGAAATCGCAAAAGATCAAAAGGGCAGCATCTTTTCGACAATAAAAACCCCTGCAAACTAGCAGACAGCACCTCACTTGGTGTTCAGCTACCTTGAGATCAACATGGCCAAGTTAGCAGTTCTCTTCTTCGCAGCTTTTGCTTTCCAAGTAAGTAAAATATACATATTTAACATCTAATTTTTTCTTATAAATTAATGTATAACCAAATTTCTAAACATGTATTTATTATTGAACTAGGCCGCCTTTGCTGGCGTTGTAAGCAGAAGCTCATACCTCAACAGAGGTATTGAAGATTACACCTACGGTGGTCAATATGAAAGACTTTACGGACAAATCCATGGCGTTACCAGTGATTTAGTAGGAACCTTCCAAGGAACTTACCTTAACAACCAACAAATCAGATTCGCTCTTCGTGAATACGTCCAAAACATCGAATACATCATCACCAAATTGCAAAGAGTACAAGTAAGTCAAACAAAAATTTATATTACATTCCGGGATTAATTTTACTTTTCTGAACTTTAGGGTTCCTTCGGCAATGTCGAATATGACCATGTTCTTGAACAAGTCATCTACAGACTCCGTCAAGTACTTGTACCCATTATGCAAGTCACTGATGTTGAAGTTGTTGAAAACGTAGATGTCCTCAAGACTCAACTCATCAAAGAATTCGAAATTGTAGCTCAAGAACTTAAACAATTGGTACAATATGGATCTCAATGTAAGTCTGAAATAAACATTTTCAAAAGAAACCATTTCATTCAACAGCATTAAAACTTTAAAAATAAATTTCCATTTTACTTTGCAGACACTTACTTGATCCAAGATGTCCTTTACGACTACCTTTACGCCATTCAACAAATCCAACACTACATCCAAGGCGAATACCAAGAACAAGGTCTTTACGGACTTCAGAAATACGGTCTTGGCAAAGATTTCTTCATGGGCAAACTTAACAAATATGGCAAAACCGGAAAACATTTCGCTATGCAAATCGAAGCTGTTGTAGCTGATCTTGCACAAACCCTGCACGCTATCCATTTCGACGATGTTGAACTTAGACAAGCTTTCGTCCACCAAATCCGCGAATACATCCAACTCCTCGAAACCATCGTAGAAAGATTAGAACATGTACGTAGAATACATAAAGCTATTTTGTATATATTAATTATGTAGTGACAGTCTTTATGACATTAACATAAAATATCACACTAGTGGAACCGTGACTGTGCCTATAATCTACTATTTCTTACTCCTTCTAGTTCCAATATGACACCACCGTCGATGTCAAAACCGTACATTACGTTGTTGAAAACTTGAAACACATCGTCCTCACTCTTAGACAATTCTACGGAAATGACTTCACTATGTCCTTCGGTGAAATGAAATACCAACTTATCATGTACATCCAAAACTTCGGAAACGAACTTCAGAAGTTGGTTATTGGTGGATATTACGGAATCCAAGAAACCGTCTACACCACTGTAAAAGATGTTCTCGTACAATACTTGATTGCTAGCCGCAACTTCCAAATCCAACTCCGTCAATATTTCGGCCTTTACGGACGTGAATACTATGGTGGAAAATATTTCGGTCTTCAAGGACGTCAAATGTTCGAAACCCATGAACAATACGTTTATGAAATCGAAATGTTGGCTAAGGAATTCTCCATGTTGCTTCAAGATACCACTTTCAACGGTCAACAAGTTTATCAAGTTCTTTCCGTTCAAGCTCGTCACTTCGTTCAAATCATCAAGAACATCATTGACCAATTAGAAGGACAAGTAAGTTTAAACTTTTTATTTTTCAAACTGCACATAATCTAACTGAATGTATTGGTTTTTTCAGGTAAGCTACAAAACCGCCGATGTCACCGTCCAACAAATCGTCTACAGATTGCAAGAAGTTCTTTTGTCTTTCGAGAAGCTTACCACTTACAACACATTCACCAACGTTCGCGAATTTAAAGCTCAATTCGACAACTACTTCCAAATTGTAGTTGCTCAAATCCATAAATTGGTTTTGATCGCTCAACAAGAAACCCAAGGTGAATGGTACCTCATTGCTAAACGCGTATTGAACACCTTCTTCTACGGAGTTCAAGACGTTTACTATCAACTCAGAGATGTTGCTCAATACCGTCAAGGATATGGGTACGACTACATGGGTCAATACGCTAAATACGATCAATTCTACGGATATGGCAAATACGACCAAGGCTACGGATACGGCAAATACGGTAAATACTACCAAGGTAAATACGATCAATTGTATGGCAAATACGACCAAACATACGGCAAATACGGAAAATTCGATGACAAATTTGGCAAGACTGGACTCCAATACGAACTCCAAGGAGTGTACAAATACGGAAACAAATATGACAATGAATACGAACTCTTGAATGATCAATATTACGGACTTGAAGGCAAATACGGATATGGTCTTGAAGGTAAATACGAATATGAAATCAGAGGACAATCCATCGAAAAATTGGTATTCCAAATCAGAATGGTAGCCAACCAAGTCGTTGAAAGATTCCAAACTCTTGGTGCCACCGACAAACAAGCTAGACAAGTATTCTTCATGCAAGCTCGTCAATTGATCCAAATTGTCAACAACATGATCGACAGATTGCAGTCTGAGGTAATTCTTAGTGTATTTATTTTACATTGTCTGTAATATTAATTGTATCTGCTGTAATTAGGTCACCATTGTAAAGGGAACCCACTACGAAATCGTTCGTGAAGTTATTGACAACCTTAGACAAATCAAAGTAGAACTCCAACGCTTCATCAGCACCGGAGCCATCACCACCGTCTACCAATTCAGAGCTCAATTCGTCGACATCATTGAAAACATCGTCGCTGAATTACACAAGCTCGTTGTTGTTGAATCTGATGTACAATGTAAGTTATTAGCTTGTTAATGGAAAACTAATTAGCTAAGTGATAATGTAATTTTACAGTTACCCATGTTGTAAAGGATGTTCTTTTCCAATACTACGTTTACCTTCGCAATTTCTACTATCAATACCAATATCAATACCAATACTACGGCCAAGGCATGACTTCTGACCTTCACTTCCAAGGTAGCGACCTCAATGGATATTTCCGCAGCTACCCATACAACACCATCCAAGACCGTGAATACGGCCAAGACTACATCAACAAGGAACAGTATTACCTTCCTCTTGCTATGGAATACCAAGTCCAAATCCGTGAATATTAAGGATTTAATTTGACCCATTTCTAGGTAATTTCTATGTAAGACTGTTTAAAGTGATATAGTTTTTTATATCATTTCCTATAATGTTAAAATAATATATATTAACTGTTGCAAACCTATTTCTTTTGTTTTCTTGAAACTGTGACATTTTTGGCGTCACTAGCATATTAGACTGGTAAAGATGAAGTGCACATTCGTAATATCTAGGAAAATTGTATATGATGTTAAGCCAGTTGTAGTGCTTAGCAGAGTAACTGAATCTGAAATACAAAGGGAGATATTAGAAAAAATAGAAGTAAAATGTTTTAAAGCAAAATAAAAAGATAGGTATAAGAATTGGTTTATGATCGAATATGGAGCTGTGAAGGTGAATAGTTAAATAATTTCTGCTGTTGTACAATAGTACAAGTACTTGCCCTTGCAGAACAATTTGGAATACCAAACGTTTGTCCAAAAATTATAACCTACCAGTGACGTGCGGTGAGAATTTAGGCTAGGGAAGCAACCACAATTTTAATTATAATACACCTTGGTACAGGCGCGGATTAACGGGGAGGAAATAATCCGCCGCCCCCAATTTAGAAATAAGTTTACATAGAATAGAAAGAAATAATGTTTGTTTAATTATTATTTATTAAAACAATTATTTTTCCAAAGATTTCCCCCTCAAAATACTTCTCTGGATCCGCCCCTGCTAGGTACAATAAAAAACAGTGTTATAATTATTAAGCTTAAAAGTTTTTCAAAGAAGCACTTTTACACTTTATACTTATGGAATTTGTTGACTATCATTCTTTATTTAAAAAAAACTACTACTATGTATCAATTTTATGTAATATCTCTCCAAAACTGTATGCGAAAAATTCTTTATTAATAATTTACAAACTGAACAAAAAATCGCCCCGATTCGGATATATCGAAAGTACTCGAACCTTTCACCAAAGCAGCTAAATTTGCAGTCGTGACGATAATGCAATTTTAAATTTACATACAGGCAAACTAAATAGAATTATTTGTCTTTAAAAAATCCAACTTATAAATTGAAATAATAAAATGCGACAAAATACAGTCTCATTCGCAGATTTACATTACTTAAGTAACATTAAGTTTAACAAACACTGAATCGAACAAATAACAAAATTATAATAAATAAACATTTGGGCATGAAGCACACTAAACATAACGGCTAAACAATGCTCACCAGCCAAATAGCATCGTCTACTATATCACCCCACGCCCGCTGATTCACGCCAAGGCTAAGAGAAGAGCAGTTGTAAGCAGTGCTTATATGCAGTGTATGTAACACATTTGAATCGGTATTACCTTTCCGTGCAAGTTTAATGAGCCTAATTTAAAATAGTACTTTTAATAATTATACTTTTTGCTGTACGGAATTGATATTGAGCTTTAAGTTGATTAAATATTACAAATTTAAATAAACGATTAACATAATTTTATAAAAATATTTTTGTTAGCATTGGTTTTTATTTTTAATAAATTCTCAAGGGAAGCATTGCTTCCCTTGCTTCCATGAACCGCACGCCACTGTAACCTACCTCTGAAACTTAGATTTCGTATAGTAAATATAGGTGTGGTAAGTAATATATAAGTATATGGCTGTGTGTTTAGTGTTAATAAAAATGCACCCATATTAAACGTGATTGTATAAACATAGTATTGCATTGCGTTACAGGACATGATGAACCTTGCAACAGTGCAAAAATAAATTCCATTAAAACATTAAAATATTTTTTTTAGTTCCAGTACACTATTAGTATACACAACAGAAAACTATTTTTTCCTTTGAGTACATTGTGATAAAAAAGACATTAATGTTTCCATTTAAATAGGACGGTTATTGCCTAATAAGTATTCGATTAATAAGAAGATTTAAGGTTAGAAAAGTGGCGAAGAAAATACGGCGGGAACATTTATTTTTAAACAAATTTGAATAAGCGCGAATTTAAATTATATTTGTTTCCAATAAGGGTTGCTGTGCTGCACATATATGTATTTATGCACTTGTGATTTAAATTAAGTCTTAAGATTAAAATCTTATCTACGAATGAATAATTGGTCCATGAGACCCGGGTGAATTAATTTTCTAATCGATAATATCATTAACTCGCGTGTGCCATACACTTGTGTTGCCTTTTAATTTAGTATTATAAATACTGTTACTAAAGTAATTTACTAAGTATTTTATTATATACAATATTATAACACAACAAAGAAAATATGACTCTAAAAGTCCATTTTTACTGTCGATTAATTACCTTACACAGTATACAGTAGGTACTATGGCACTGACATTAAAGTACTGACATAGCCCCACTCTTTGAAGGTTACTCTTTCTTTTATCTTGTGTTGGCAATGGATGAACATACTTGACTTTTTTCTTCATGACATCTTTTGAGCTGTGTGAAGTGGGCGGGAACTTTTGCAAAAGTCTATAAACTTTTAAGGGTTATGGATAAAGTTTCAGAAAGGAAGAGTTCTGTAGGAAAAACTTCAAACTGCTACAGAAAAAGAAATTGTCCGCCAAATCACGTGACCTAATGAAAAAATCACAATATTTTTGAGTTCCCAATAAAACTGGTATAGTTGTACAGTTCCTGATAGGTATTATTCTAGGTAATGTTTCTTAAATTTGCAATATTTTGTCGTGCCTATCATCGCAAAATCTCATAAAAACTTTTGACAGAACTCTTCTACCGCTAATCAGAACTCTCTAATTAAACAGAAGTAATTGCAATACATACTATAATATACGATTCAAAATGTAATTTAAATTTCCGAATATTCGTTTTACGTTTGCGTATTATACGTGAGCAGTGTTTGTCATTCGGGAAGTTCTGTAGTGCTTCTTTCCCGATTAAGTCCTGTGATTAAAATCCTTCGGGTTTCCAAGAGTGATTATTTAATATTTATATTATTAAATAAACGTAATTGAACAAAACAGTTGAATTACTAAGCTTACCATTTTCAGACAAACCTTTGAACGCGTTTTTAACAAACACCCCCGACTTATTCCACTTCACCATCAATCCCGACTTATCCCACCTCCCTCCCTTAGTTCCCCGTCTTACTCCTTTTTTCGACTTACCCTTCCAACTTATCTCTTTCTCAGATTTATCTCCCCTCCCGCGCAATACTCCCGCCACGACTTATCACCCTCTCTGACTTACCCCCTCCTGCTCTTTCTTACCATAAAGTTCTACATTGGATTCATATATCATATGCTTAATATACCAGCTTTCTAAATTTTGTCGGCCATTTTGTTTATGTTCCTTAAGAGATAAAACATTAGTTCGTAGATCCTATTCTGCTTTTTCATCAAATATCCCAATCTGCAAAAATGGACACTCACAGAGTCAGACAGAGATATCGAATTTCGTGAAAATGCTCCACAGCAAATACTATAAAACTCGACTGAGAACTCAGTAGTGTTATGGCAAAACATGTTATCTGCCATTTTTGTGATTTTACAGGAGAAGCAAAAACAATGTTGTATTAGCATGCATCAATATAGTACATAGTGATTTTCCAAAGCAATGTTTCAAAAGTAACTAAAGTAAAAGTAACTAAACCCTTTGATCAACTTAAAGTATACTTTATTTGTGGCCATCTTATGCCAAAAAGTGCATTTTGAAAAAATGCAGATAGCATGTTTTCCATAATACTACTGAGCGGTTGGTGGCATAGTAACCAGGTTTAGTACCAAAACGCGACGAAGCAAGCACTGTAAGTAGGCAGTCGGCCTTGGGCATATTAAAATGCATCGATTATAAATAATGCCTTTAAATTAAAAATATAAATAATTAAAAAATCACAAAACTAAAACTCTACAGACTAAAAAAAGAAAGGTTTTAAAAACAAAAAACCCCTTTTTTACCAAGATATTATAGCTAATGTGCAGTAATTATTAATGAGACCATGCAATCGATTTAATCTGTTTTCAAAAATCTTTATTAACATAAAAACAATAAAATTGCTATACAAAAAGAAACATTAAACTCAAAACTATGCTTAAGATAATATGATTATATTACACCAACATAGATTGTAATTCCGGAATATATTCACAACCAACCGTACTTTCGTCTTCAACAATTTTAGTGTTCTGTATTTCTTCAATTATGGCAGGAACAATATTGTTATAAAATGTGAGGTGTTCTATTGCCTCCTTTTCTATTTGCTCTGGATTTATAAATCCAGATGTTTTCCATTTCTTTATAACACCCTTACACCTACCTAGATTACTTTTATATTGTAATTCTCCTCACATGGGGACATTTCCAGATTGGCGGCATTTTAACAGGTACTATTACAGGTTAAACTTGAAAATAAAATACAATTTACAATAGTATGTGCCTTGAAACAGACACAACAGTTTTTCGTTTATATGTATAGCAACTGTGATTGGCTCATATGTAGATTGCCGGTTTTGTTTCTAATAGGAAACTTTAAATATACCTTTCCATTGAATATTTCCGATTTTAGCACCACATTATAATGCAGTTTAATAAAGCTTGAAAAGACAACAATTTGAAATACATGTTTTATCTAAAATTGGAAATTGTCGTCTTTGATATTAGTACTCTCATTTGTACAGTTTCTTTTCTTTCCATGGTTTGTTTATTTATTTAGTACTAGGAAAACCTCGTCAAGACAAGACGGTCAAAAGAATTGAAGGAATTCCCTATATACAACATTCGTTGTGTGATTACAATCCTTGGGATTTTCGTTAGTGATTATTTAAATAAACGCAACCAAACATAACCAGTTGAAAATTCTAAGCCTAGCACTCCTCTCTCCCAGCTTACCTTCCTCTCTACTGACATATCATCCTCTCTGGTTTACCACTCCCCCAACCCACTGGTTTATTCTTCATACATACATACAGAAATTCTACCTTAAGGAATGATAAGCATAAAATCAAAAATCGATCTTGTTTAAGAATTTCTTGAAAACGTCTATTAGTACATATTTCAAAAACATGACATAAAAATAGTGTTGGTAAATTTCCGGAATTTTATTTTTTGGTAACTTTCCATGGAAATATTTCCGGAAACTTATTGAAATAGCAAATCTAAAATAAATTTGGTTCCCGAAATGTGTTCCGTGGAACCCTGGCGTTTCATGGAAATATTTTGGGGTTCCGCGAGACCAGTTATAAGTCCTGTAATATAACAAAAGGATACCACTTGCAAAGCTTTACACTTTCCAACAATAACGGCTTAATAACTTTTTTATTTGTTAGTGCCTTTTGCTACCACATATTTATGTGAAATACAAAAACAAATAATAGCAATAAACTGGATGCTCTTGCGTATCAAAATAAATGTTTTAAATTTATTTATTTAAAAATATAAAACTTAATGAAATACAGATATTAAGTAGTGTCGACTAATATACAAAACGAAAGCTTCAATATAAAAAAAATCAAAAAAATCACGCAAATTTGCCCAGAAGAACTCTCAAACGAACAGGAACAAAAATCAGCTTTGTGTTTTAAATATATACATAGATAAGCGGGAGTAGTTACGAAACTCGCCACCGTGCAAAGTGAATGTCCAATCCGTGCGTCCTAAATTAATCATTTTATATTTATTTAAATTAAAAATATAAACATTAAAAACTTGTAAAAATGAAATAGTGTTGATTGATCTACACATGAAAGCTTCAATATAAAAAAGAATGACGCACATCGGCCCAGCAGAACTCTCAAACAAACTGGAACAAAAATAAGCCTTTGTGTTTTAAATATATATATATATATATATATTTACGGCCACTTATCAAAGTGAGGACATATCATGAACCGTAGTTAATGAGGACCACCCTTATAAATGGTCACAGCTTTGCAAATTTTTTTGTCATCACTTGTTTACTTGTTCTAGTTATGTATCTCGCAAATATACACAGATTTCTTTGAATTTAAAAAAGTTTTATTTGCTGTGTATAATAATACCAAGTGAGGCTACACTATACTACTGACGACGTGAGGACCGTATTATTAGATACGATTTAATCGGCAAAGTGAGCCCCAATATCAAATTATACACAGGTTTTAAGTATAACATAAGGACCGGCGCTGTTGCCATCATTTGCTTTCAATATCATCAGCAAAAATGCATGCTATTCTATTATTGGAATTTGTTAGTTGGTCGGTCGTCAGTATAAAACTAATTTGGTGTGGCGGAGACGGGTATGCTTCAGTAGCCATTTTAATAAACCCGTTTTTGAAAATATCTCGAGAACGGTTGGTTCTACGAAAAAAAATATAACAGACTTTTTTGTAGAAAAATAAATTATCTATCTTTTTTATTAAAACAATTTTTTAATTGCTTGCAAATTAATGTTTTAAGAGTTATTACACAGCACAGTTTTCACTTTTTAGTTTTGCTAAATAATTCGCAAACGGCTAACATCTCACTGAAACAGGAAAACATTACAGTGTAATAACTCTTAAAATATTAATTTAACAAAAAAATTGTTTAAATAAAATAGATAGATAATTAATTTTTCTATAAAAAATGTCTGTTCTGTTTTCTTCGTAAGACTATTTCTCCAGACTATTTGGACTATTTACTGGCTCCCTAACTTAACTATTTCCTGTTGGCTGTTCCATTGCCTTCTAGAATGTTTAAACGAATGCTTGACCGCTTAGATCAATTAAATTTAGACGAAAAATTAGATTTAACTATCAAGATTCTTGTGTTTCTCATCATTTTAATGGTAATTGTGCTAGTAATATTAACAGCCTGCTATTACTGGGGCAGATTAGTGAATTGATAGCTAAGTACCACATACTTTACTTTAAAATCTAAATGTATTACTCCTAATAATTAATTATTATTAACAGTTAGATTAGTTTCACTAATAATTATAGAGGTAAATCTGTATAATATGTTAATTATTCTGAAAATGCTAGTAAAATCAGTAAATATTGTCGCCTAATTTAAAATGCTGAGTTTGTTCCATCTCGTTTTTTAATTAAATTTAAAAATTTGTCTGTAATTTCCTTACGGTACGTGTTAAAAAGAATATATGTATTTATCTTCCTACCTAAACCGATCTTGGCTTGTAGCAAAGAAAACTGGTTATTCTATATTTAGGGTATTTATTAGGGCCTAGGATACTTAAAAAAAATTATAAAAATTGATTAATTCTTGTTTGCGTGTTGTGTAGGTTCATCTAGTATATATGAAAAAAATATTTAAAAAAATCTAATCATTAACAATTTATTAATAATTTATAATAAAAGAGTAGATTTACCTACACTTTCATCAGTTCTAGCACAGAAACTATTCAAACTAAGTTGATGAAAATAGCATATGTTACTCATTACATAAAGACCATTGACATCTCGTCAATATATTTTATTAATTGTTTCATGATTATGAGAATCAGACACCTTTAGTAATTACTGCTGTATTTGTTTTGCATAAATCAAAATTTAAAATAATAATACGTTATGTCAAAGATTACTAGTATTACAAGATGCAGAAAAAATATGAGTATTGTTGATATATCTGATAAAGAGTTATTAATGTAGAAGATTTACAAATTAAAAAGTACACACCCACTATTGGTGACTACCCCTCATCTTTTGTTAAGAAAAGTAAGCTTATTCTACCCGCCTCCTTTTATGATCGCATAGACCAACCAGTAAAATTTACTGGTAAAAGTAATATTTAGTATTATTTACAAATTATAACATTATTATTTACATTATATATTTCTTATTATACATTTCCTAATGCTATACTTTTGATAAGTTTGCATTCTGAAGAACATCCATTTTATATTTCTTAATATTGATTTTTAATAATTAATCGATTAAGATCGATTAATCATTAAATGATGATTATTAGATGATTAAATCAATATTTTAATGGTTTTTATCTTATTTTAAGAGGTTAAATGATAGACCACAGTCAGCATATTAATTCGCCTATCATTTTTTGTAATTATTGGACTGTTGTTTTTGTCACTTTGTTCACTATTATTATAATTATTTTTAATAGATAGGCATTAGTTTGTTTGTACAAATATTAAATTAAATTAAAAACCGCTGTACACTGTATTAGTAGTATATCCTAACTACATATTACCCGTTAAACAAAAGTATTCGCTAATTGTACTAATTTGGTATTTGCAATAGTATGGTTTGCAATATTTGAGCATCTAATCGATATTTATTTCATTATACATAGTTATCTGAGTTCAATAACAATAGCTAGGATTAAAGTATGTTAGCTTTATAACGTTTCCTACATTTTCTAAGCATCTTATTCATTATTTTAACAGGTGGTTCAACAAAGTAGAAAATAATCTGCTTTCGGACCTCAAGCCTTCTTGGTAGGATTGTCACTTTCTATTCAAATAATTTAGAATTTTAGAATCTGTCTTTGCTACCGTGCCGCTAATGGTAAAGAGACCATTCATTGACTAAACTAAATTTTTTCAAAGAAGCATACAAATATATTTGTGGGACGTAATGGTGTTGGTGTCTAAGAAACAAGAAAAACGTAAATATAAAAGGTGTCAAAAAAATCTACGTACATCATTTCATATTCAGTGTTAGTAGTATTTGTACGCTTCAGAAGTTTTTATTTTTTCGTAAAATATGTCAAAAACAAGCAGCAGCGTGCAGTGCATACGAAACAGTGGAAGCAATCCAGATACGACGTATGCACTATTACGCTCGTACGCAATGTGTACGAGAGTGATAGCGCATACGTCATATCGGGACTGCTTCCACTGTCTCGTATACACGGCACGCTGCTGAAAACAAGAGTGCTTTTGTCTAAACAAAGAAAAAACGAACAAAAGTAGAGTACACATTGTATTTATTTGTTTGTATCAGTGAAGCTTATTTAGTTACATATTACATCGTTTATTATTTTTTAGTTAAGTTCAATATTATTAGTATTAGTAATAACCAGGAGCAACCACATGGTTGCTGAATGGGTAGTTAAGTGCACAATTTCGTGTAGTCGAATGTATAGGTATAAAATTACGGTAGGTTATGGTACGGTTAGGTATACATTCGACTACGCGAAATTGTGCACTTAACTACCCATTCAGCAACCATGTGGTTGCCCCTGGTAATAACTAATAACGGTATAATAAGAAATACATTTTTGGGAAAAATGATTTGAGCCATAATCAATCAATATGGTCAAATCATAAATTTATGTACCAGATCCAGGAGCAGTTACAAGTAACGGACCGTGCATACTGCGAACTGGTATTGTTCTCTAAAGATGATTTCCACCTGGAAAGAATCCTCAAAAATAATTTGATATGTGATAAAATGTTAAGGAAATTAAAAGAATTTTATTTTGATTGTCTACTGCCCGAGTTAATAGATCCTCGAATAAGCAGGGGTATGCGCGTTTGAGAACCGGAATGTCGAATTCGGGCACATCAAGAACACTTTAAAATCAAAACATGTTCTAGAAAAGAATGCGAAAATTGTAAAAAATAATTAATCTTATACATATATTTTTTTTTATAAAATTTAATTAAAATATTCACATATTTTCTTTTATACACATTATGTCCGAATTAGAATTTGCAGTGGCTAGATAGTAAGGCATTTACACAATTTGTATGCATACAGCAAATTAAATGCGATGTTAAAATTGTTAAGAAACATTTATTTTCAACTTGGAATGATTTTCTACCTGCGATGCCGACTACAAATGCAAAGAGTGTCACAGTAAGCAAGCTTGGCAATTACTTACGCTCAACCTACCTTGCTGACTGATTGATTTATGATCTGTTGCAGAGAAGGATGGTCCTTTAGTAAAAATTGTATATTGATACAAGTGGCGCCCCTATAGCGGATTTAGTTTTCGAAACTACGTATCCTAGGCCCTTAAGTGTAAAAAGATATAAGAAGGGGGATTAATATCGCTCTTGGTATTTTTAATATTTAACTCTAGTTATTTTTTAAATGCTTTTTAAATGCACATACAGTTCATTAGAACTATATGTGAATCTGCGATTTAAATTTAACCAACCAATAATTATTGTGAATGACTTTTCAGCATTAACTGTGCCGTCTATGAACTCAAATCTTACTAATCCTCCAGCTGACATAGAGCTCTAAATCATTACGCCTTGAGGAAACTTAACATTAGGTTTCAAGCATTATTTATGGAATGCTTCGTGTTTAACTCTGATTACTCTTTTGCGAGAGTAAAACTAGAACTGCTTAATGTTAAGTTTCCTCAAGACATAATGATTTGAGGCTGTATGTTAGCTAGAGGATTAAGAAGATTTTAGTTCATAAACAGCATAGTTAATGCTGACAAGTATCTGCAAAACGACGAGTAGCATGGGCTAAAACTAAGTTGTCCTGGACAGAAATGCTGGACTAAGGTCATATTCATCAACTAGTTAAAGTGTGGTGTATCCGTCAGTTACTCTCGCAAAAGATTGATCAGAGCTAAACACGAAGCATTCCATAAAGACTGCTTGAAACGTACCGTTAAGTCTCCTTAAGACGTAATGATTTAGTACCAAGAACTTATAAATAAAGGAAATTATGATTTTAAAAAAGGCGAAACACCTTGTACGTATTGGGTTAGATTCAAAAGTTCAGTAGTGCAGGTACTCTTCTAAAATTAACTTGCCAATACGAATTTTTCAGCCGACTGCTATCAAGAATATCGATAATATCGCCTGATGGATTTTGCCGAAGAGATGCTAAGATAAAGGATGACTGTACCACGATGGCGTCCGGTTCTCAACCAATTTTTCTTAGCTACTTCATGGCAATAGGGGACCATAAAAAGTTACGCCAGAAAGTTCCTTGAGCAAATTTACTGGTGCAAATTGCTGATCCGTGTATGACATATCTCCTTTCTTCGATAACACAGAAAGAAGGCGAAGTACGAAAAAAAATTCGAACACTTTTGGTAGGGATTTAAATAAGCTTTATCTTACCTAACCTCCTTTATCTCGATAACCCTAATAGTTTCCGAGAAAAACGACAAAACCGGTAGGGGGCGTGGTTTATCCTCATTATTTCTTCGACCTCACCACCTACAGGTGTTGACTTTTAAGGTTTAATAACCCACAAGGAAGCCGTATGCAAAAATCCATGGACTTACCTCAACTTTCCGCTATTTTTTCTAAATTGGTTAGACTAATTATAGCAGTCCAACATAAAGCTTTGTATGCAACTCGTGCCTTAATCTATTATCTGAGAAATCGCCAACACAAAGTTTGGAAAAGTGGCAGTATCGATTGGCTTTATGGTAAGGTCATTTCAACCGAGGATATTTTTTTAACTACAATAGAATTAGGTATATTTTAATAAAACTGTGAAACTTTTAATAATCTTTATTTATTTCATGATTATGGAGTTCCACAAAATAAGGCTGGAAACAATAAACAATAGAATTGGTATAGGCACAAGTGAAACATGTAGTTGCTAATAATACAACATATACATACACTTGCTGATCTGAAAGAGCTTCTATCAAGGAATTTCTACCGTCACAAATATCATAAATTTAGGATCGAAAAGTTCCAGCAAAGTATTGATATAAGGGATGCTCTGTTAATAGTTAGTAACAGGCCATGGAAGCTCAATTGGCTAGAAACAATTGCAACAATTGAATGTCGCATTAGTTGACATTTGTTACCCACAATTGTCAAACGTTCCGATTTCCTTGTGAAACGTAGTTAATTTTGTAAGATAAGTAGTTGTGCATTTTTAATTCAGTTAAGATGAGCATTCCGTGAACTGCCCTTAGAGCTATGATTTTCTACGACTATAAAAGACAGTTAGGATACCAGCAAAGCCATGAAAATTTGATAGCAGCTTTTGGCGATGCTGCCCCTCCATTATCCGCTGTTAGTCATTGGTTCCGAGAATTTCGATGAGGGCGAGAACTGCTAGAAGACGAAGCAAGACCTGCAGAAGCTGCCTGTTCAGAAAATGTTGATCGTGTGGCAAGCTTGATTCATTCCAATCGAAATATTACTTATAGGGAGATTCAGGAGGAAGTGAAGATTGGACCCTCGGCGGTGAATACCATTTGGCATAAACATCTTGGTGTAAGAAAGCTAGCAAGCCGTTGGATACGGCATTTGCTTTCAGAAAGTCAAAAACAGGCTCGAATAGACTGGTGTAAATTTATGTTGCAAAAATTTGACGGAGGAGCTTCCAGGCAAGTGGCATACATTGTAACTAGTGACGAATCTTGGGTATACAGTTACGACCCTGAAACTAAACAGCAGTCTAGTGTTTGGGTATTCGAAGATGAAGACTTGCCCACAAAAGTAATTCGTGGCAGAAGCTTCAATAAGAAAATGATTGCTGTTTTTCCGCCGATGTGGTCCTGTTGCTGTTATTCCACTTGAAGATCGCAGAACTGTTAATTCTGAATGGTACTGCGAAGTGGCTTTACCACAGATGTTTGCAAAATTACAGGCAGGTCGCCAAAGGACCGGTTTGCGTAACATCTTAGTCCATCATGACAACGCATCCTCCCACATTGCTGCCAGAACATTGGATTTTTTGAAAGATACGGAAGTTCAATTGGTAACTCATCCTCCGTATAGCCCAGATCTGGCGCCGTGCGACTTTTTTTTGTTTCCAACTGTTAAAAAAATGATGCGAAGTAAAAGATTTCCCAACGCAGATGCAGCAGTTACAGAATTTCAAAGAATTTTTGAGGACCTTTCAGAAAATGAATTTTCCGAATGTTTAAAAAGTGGTTTCAAAGAATGCACAAGTGTATTAGTCTGAATGGAGATTATTTTGAAAAAGAATAAAGATTTTTTGTTAAAAAATGCAACGTTCTTTTTATAAATAACAATTTTCAGCGCAACCCTCGTATTGTACCAATATAAAATACTTTTTAATTTTTTGAATGATAGTGTTGCATTATGTCATCAGTCATATTTATAAATTGTTCACCACATAATAATAAAATAATAAAAAAGTACCTACTAAATAAACTATATTTAAAAATATATATGTATAAATATATATAAAATTTTGTATTTCTTAATTTTCTCATTGAATTCATAATCAGCAACCCCAAAAACCCCCCAACATGAATTTCGCTCAAGTTGATGGAAAACTTCCCGAGTTATTAAATTGGGAGTGTAAAATGGGGGTTTCAACCCCCCGAGGGGGCGTGTCCCCATTTTAAACAGATTACATTTTATATTGCTCCAGTACTGAAGGCATTACAAAAGATTTCAAGTCGCTATCTTTAGATAGTAAAAAATAAGAACTTAATGCAAAAATTTACTCTACTACTAGGGCAGAGCGAAAGGGTTACATAATAAGGTAACCAAAATGGTGTATTCCTTTGCAAAATCACATTTTAAACACTTTTTGACTCTTTGAGCGTTTCTCTAAAATCAATAGAAACGGCGTAAATCGCATTCTTAATCTCAAATGCCGTTATTTTAGGACCGCCATTTTGGTGTCCGCCACTTTGAATTTTTCAATTTTCTCATTGGATTCATAATCAGCGACTCCAAGAACCCTCCCAACATAAATTTCACTCTTTGGTTGCGTTATTAAATTAGGGGTACAAAATGGGGGTTTCAACCCCCCGAGGGGGCGTGCTCCCATTTTAAACAACATTTTATATTGGTCCAGTACTGAAGGCATTACAAAAGATTTCAAGTCTCTATCTTTAGATAGTAAAAAATAAGAACTTAATGCAAAAATTGACTCTACTATAAAGTTGGGAACGACCTCATCATCCATCATCACATAGTGAATAATAAATATAATTGATATTCTAAGGGCCGGTATTATAAAACTTTTTACTTCCTAGATAAAATTTACTTTGAGAGTAAATTCATTTGTTCTGTCAATTTCATATGCAAATTGACAGAATAAATTAATTTACTCTCAAAGTAAATTTTATCTAGGAAGTAAAAAGTTTTATAATACCGGCCCTAAATCTGTTCTAATAAATTATTCTTATTGTTAGTTTTATTAAATATTAATTTAAAAAGAGACATTTTGATTGTAATATTTGGTACTTATAGTTATCAATTTTTATAAGCCTGCCTTGAGAAGTAAGAATTAAATTCATTGCGAACTTTTATAATACAATGAAAGATGAGAACATTTAGTAGTTGTGTAGGAAAGCCCTCATCCGATCGTCACCCGGTGACCAGTTTGAGGTTACAACTTATAACAGAATTCCACTTGGAAGTAACAAATCAGCAACGGTCCAAGAAAAAAATAGTGTATGCAACTCGAACATCATCATTCATTTGTTGCATGATATACTATTTTGGGTTACCTACCGTTATTTATTTGTTCATAATACAGCCTTGGTAGTGTAATGCCTGGCGTGCCGGACTTTCACCCAAGCGGCCCGGGTTCTACCCCCCGACGCTGGCAGATCTGGTTAAGGTTTTCTGCAGTTTTCCTTAGCTGTAACAAATGTGGGATTTGCGCTGTTCCATCTATAAGTCGGCTGCAGCCGCACATTGGGCCTACATAATAATAATCGCTCCCTCCCGCATAAGCTTATAGCTTCTGGGGCCTTGATTTAGGTTATGGGTTGTAGTAATTATTATTATAATGATTACTATTTCAATTTAAAGATTAAATCTGTAATGAAATTTTTTTTCAATGAATTTAATAAATGACTTATTTAATTATTGGGTGTATTAAATGCAGAAAAATAGTCTGCAGAGTATGTTGCGTCTAACTTTTCTTTCTAAAAGCAATAATACAAACAAACTTGCCAGCCTCGGTGGATTAGTGGTTTGCATGTTTGCTTCATAATCCAAGGATCGCAGGTTCGATCCCCGGCTGAGCTGGTAATTTTTAATAGCGGAAAAAAATTAAAAACATGCCTTCTTCTCGGATAGGAAGTAAAACTGTAGGTCCCGTGTCAATGCGATGTTTGGCACGTTAAAAATCCCTACTTGGGGTGAAATTCCCCCATATTCGGCTAAATTCTAGTAGGGTCGGCCAAATTATCATAGCAATCGGTGCCATAAGGTACGAAGGATGCTCCGCCATCCTGATTCCTCGCCCAAAAACAAACAAAAACAAAATTTCATTTGTTTATTTGTTCATGACAATTGCTATTTCCATTTAAAGATTTGCATAGAATCTAAAATTTTGGACATTTTTTTAATGTTTGTTTTCTTCTTTATAAAACAAAATTGAAAAATTTACTTCTCGAAAAACGCCAAAAAGATTTGTGTCATTTCATATAACTTTTTTTCTTCCTTAAATTGAATTTTCATCTTTGTGTTGCGTTTATTCGTCTTGATTTGATGAATTATAGTTTTAAGAATGCTCTTTTATTATTTTTTGCACGTACGATATATAAGGCTCTACTTTAGTCTCCCAAAAGAGGGAGTAAAGTAGCACTTTTACTCCCTGAGGGAGTAAAGTGTTTCCTTGACAACAACAACAAGTAAACAACAAAAAAAAGTAATCGCGGTACATGTTAGGATTTATTATCCGGAAACTATGTGATTTTGGCAATTGTCCGAATGACATGTAACGAAATTTTCGAAATTTTGAATTTTTGCGATTAAGTCCTTTAGGACGTGCAAAAAATAGCGTATATACTACTGGACTAAAGTATTTTCTAAGTGTTAATTAATAATTTAAAAAAATGCATTTTAGTCCCTGGATATATAATACACATTATGTCCGCTCGGGCGATTATGACATGATTATGACCTATTTTGCGGACTGTTTCTAGAGCGTAAATCGCTAAATTGGAGCACCCCCTTTTACTACTTTTGTTTACGACGTCTCCATAGTAATAAGAATAATTATAGACCATAGCACCTACCTACTTGAAGTTTAGGACTTTTAAAATTATTTTTATTTTAAATTAAACTTAATTTAAACTTAGACCGCACATTTAACGTACGCATTTCGGGCTTAATTAGTGTTTTAGAGCCCTTTATCGTCTTAGCTCCTTCGGTTTTCGCTTCAGGTGACTGCACGGGCTCTAAGACACTCAATTAAGCCCTTAATATACTATTAAAGACTAGAAAAAGCCTAATCTTGATTAGGCGAAATGTCATTCGAAAAAAAATATTTTATTCTTAATTAATACAAAAAAATAAAAAGGCTGCAAGTCCTCGAAGATTTATTAATCTCTTTTACAATGTATTTTAGTTTTATTGCCTAATTACAAATAATCAGACGTTATGAAATTAAATCTAAAAATTTCCCTATCGTTTTAAATTTTGTAACAGCACAATCATACAACTTTTCTAAACCGATTTCCGCTCGTAAGAAATAAAATCGGCTCTTTAGGGTATTTCCGTTCTCTTCTGTAATAGAATTAAAATCAATAGTGTATAACTTTCATTTTCACCGTTGCCACTTGTTCGGATCTCACTTTGCGCATCATTCATACAAGCTTCACACAAGAAATTATACGTCTGAAAAATATACATCTGGCGCAGCGACTCCAGGCGTCAACTCCTTGAACTAATCTGTATAATTCTAGCCATTTTGGCAACATCTGAGGTCCAGCCCATTTTTTCAGTATCGCCAACTTATAGCTTCAAAAAGCTCTAGACGAAATATTATCGAATTTCAAAGTGAGGTCCGTATACTTGTCCTCACTTTGTTTGCGGACCTCACTTGAAACGTGAACTTTGTTCATACGGACCTCACTTTATACACTGGCCGTAAATATATATATATATATATATATATATATATATATATATATATATATATATATATATATATATATATATATATATATATATATATAAAATGGAGGATGATCTTGACTGTTTAGATAATGTTATTTATAAAGTTTTTTGGGATTGCAGTCAATTCTATAATAAAAACCCTTTTTAGATGGTCAAGCTTTCGTTTTATTGTTTAAAACTTCTTCAGGACCCTATAATTGACATATATAATATTATGAAGTTAATGTACATGATGTGTTACCTCTAGATGAGTCTATTGTAATATATTTATGGAGGACATTTTTCTTCGATAATGAACAAATAATCACTATAACATTAACACTAAATGGTATAAATAAAATTTCTTTAAAGTAAAAAAGTTAGTTAATGTATAAATAAAATCTTTTACGTCATTTTCTAAATTTGATAACAACTATCATATGTAACTATTTTAATATTTTTACTTCATAATATTATATATGTCAATTATAGGGTCCTGAAGAAGTTTTAAACAATAAAACGAAAGCTTGACCATCTAAAAAGGGTTTTTATTATAGAATTGACTGCAATCCCAAAAAACTTTATAAATAAAAATATATATATATATATATATATATATATATATATATATATATATATATATATATATATATAAAGTATTTACAGAAATAAATTTCAAGAACAAATACTTATTTATAAACACATAATATATGTAACTAACAAAGGCTAAGTGAAAGAAACATTTAAGAATTAGAATTTTTATTAATTATAAAAATATGCTAATATATATGCTATTATTATTATTATATTTAGTTATTAATATATATCTACGCAACCTAATAAGAAATCAAACGTTAAACACTTTAATAATGCAAGTGCAAACTTTATAATCGTGAATAGTTGCAAAAGTTGCTACCGTTGGAGATGGCGCTGCAAGTGTCTCGTGCGTAGCCAAATAAATGTTTCATATTTATTTATTTAAAAATATTAAACTTAAAGGAATGCAGGAATTAAGTAGTGTTGACTAATCTACACAACAAAAGCTTCAATTTAAAAAAAGAATCACGCAAATCGGCCCAGTAGAACTCTCAAACAAACTGTAACAAAGACAAAAAATAAGCCGTGTGTTTTAAATAATTTGAGATGTAAAATATGATTTAGTAATAATAATGATAATAAAAGAAAGCCCCACGTTCTGAACAAACAATAAAACTGTGAGGTGATATTTCGATTAAAAAAAAATCAAAAACTTTGATATGAATTGAAACTGACTAGCTTTAGTGAAAATGAAATATAACAACCCAACAGTTTTTCTTTCTCCCAATAGACAAACTCAGGTATATGTTAATTGAGCATGAGATAAACAAATTATAAAAATCTTATTGATTCTTACGCCTGAAAGAAAAGAACTTACTACAAATGCACTTGGAATTCTGCAACTGGACAAGCAGCAAACTTAAACTCTGTATTTGAAGAAAATAAATGTATGCTCGAATAAACATCAACACAAATAAAAACATAAGCTTTCCATTTTATTAAAAGCAGATAAGAATATTTATCCAAAAGAAAATAAAAACAATTGTTTAAATGGAAAAGAAAAAAAAAGAAAGCTCTATGAGCTTGCTCAAATGTGTTGTGTATTAGTTACCAACCTGACATGGGGGTTATAACTGGTCTCCATTTGAACAAACTAAGACAAACATAAAATTGTCAATCAAAATGAAAATATTAAACTCAATACACAAATTAAAATTATAAAAATGTTACAAACTTTGTTCACAAAGAACCTCCCAAATTAAAAATGAATTAAAATTTATTTTCTGATTGTGTTTATCATTTATTGTTCCTCATGTGAAACAAATCCTTTATTTTGACCCTTCTTGTATATGGTTAACAAACCAAATCTGTTGATGATTTATCCTTGAAATAGTCTTTGTACTCAGTCGATAATCTAAACATTATTATTCCAAATCAGATGTGATCCAGTAATGTTGAAAAGCAAATCCATACAAATTGTAGAAATGGACATTGATAAAATTATTTTCTTTGATTTATTAAAATAAATCGATCACACTTACCAATAATCATTAAAATAAAAACAAATCTTCTTTGTTTTTCATAACAGGTAACAATCCAATTTCATATTATTATGATGTTTGTTTACATTGAAAACACATGGCTAATCATAACCTTACTTTATTTTCGAATTTTTGAATATGAGCCTAGCGTGGATCCTTCTAATGCGCTTTATCGACTAAAATTGTTCGTTTTCCGGGGCCCTTTTATATGTTTTCACAAACAATGGAACATCAAAATCTGTCATGACGTCACAAACGAAAACACCTCATCAAAATTAACACTAAATCAAATTCTAAAAAGACAGAAATGCAGCTGGCAAAACAACGATTAAAACAAGATGAGACGAAAAAACGGTCACCAATCTCATTAAAACTTAATTACATGACAAAGACATCAATCTCCAGTTATTTCTTTACAAGGAATACTTACATAGCTACCCAAGGTAATTCACACATAAAGTTTACAAAAATATTCGCATTTAAAAAACTTAACTTAAAGACTTGTTTATGCCGTTTCAAACAACAAATGATGCTATGCAAATCCAATATAATATAACAACATAAATGGATCAAACTCCAACTAATCTTGTCCAGAGTACAGTACTCCATGTGCCTGAACCCAAACAATAATACAAATCATCAAAGTAAAACCAACATTTGAAAAATCAATGGATATCTACAAAGCTGATACCTTCATTCGTATGAACTCAAATTCTCTCTTCTAAATGCAAGACTCCGTAAACAAATTGTAACATTATAAATATCAAAGTACTGATCTAATATAACTATTTCCAGTGAAATATGTACCCGAAACTGACTTAGTTTTCTGGGAAAAAGAAAATTTTTATTCCCATATTTCCTTATTCCCAACATTGCAATCGAAGTTTAGCAACTTCCAATTCTAGAAAAGTATAAAACACTTACTTTGGTCCAATATAATAGCATACCACAAATACCTATTTACAGGGATGCTTTGAGAAGGAACCAAAGAAGATTAAAAAAGACAAGTACTCCTTTTCACTTACCAAAACAACGTTTTATAAAGCTGTTCAGATTAGATTGTGCTACAGCATTAGATATTTGGAATGAGTTGAATGAAGTTCTTCCAGGTAATACACCAAATACCTACACGGTACACCAATATTCAACACAAACAAACGGTTCAAGAATGATGGAGGGGAATTGGTAACAGCCGAGGAAGAGCAAATACTAATATCGGAAAATTACTTCTCAAGCATCCTCAGCAGAATACTAGAGAAATCAGAAATAGGAGGAACGAAACAAACGCTGTTAGGAATTAACACCAACCCCCCCCCCCACCCAAACTTAGTGAACTAAAGAAGGCAATATTAACACTTCGCAATGACCGAGCAACAGGCCCAGATAAAATACCTGCCGAATTCCTTAATGTAGATCCACATCAAGCAGCAACAGTTCCGCAATCGATATTTGCTGATTCCAGACGACTGGAAACGGAAATATAGTTAAACTGTCAAAAAGGCAGCTTTTTAAGTGCAGCAATTGGAGAGAAATTACGCTTCTCAATATATAATAAATTATGTCTTCGCACAAATAATAAACAGCAGTCAATGGAACATCTGAAGCCAATGATAAGACATGAACAGACTGGTTTCAGACCAAACAGAGCCTGCACAGATCACATCAACACTCTTAAGATCATCATCGAACAGAATTTGAAGTGGATAAGTTCATTATTTAAGATGTTCATAGATTTCAAACGTGCGTTCGACTCGCTAAATAAATGCATCAAAATGCAATTTGGCAGATACTGGATCTGAAAAGCATTCCACCGAAGATAATAAAATTAACAAAAGCTCTGTACGATAACCCCGGCAGCACAGTATTACAGAGAGGAAAAGGCAGCAACAACATCTAAATTTTGAATGGAGTTAAACAAGACTGTCCCTCGTTGCCTCTTCAATATATTATTGTGTTAGACTGGGTTATGGACAATGCAAATTTCCAAAATATGGGCATAACGTGGGTCCAACAATCGCCTACATGATCTAGATTATGCAGACGGCATATGCTAACACACACATATAGGTATAATGATATGCAAGCTAAACTAGATCTTCTCGTACAACAGGAGAATTTAATAGATCTGGAAGTAAACATTAACAAAACAAAAGCGATGAGAATTGGAATCAATAGTCAACAAAGGTTCCACATTAACAACGAACCATTAGATACTACCATTGTTACTTAGGTAGCATAATAAAATATAAATAGTGGAACAGAAGAGGATATGAACATATCAGATGCCTGCGTAAGATAGCAAAAATTCGTTGGATGGATTTTATGGCCAACACAGAATTATGGAAAAGAACCAAGCAAACTAATCTGCAAACCAAAATCAGGAAAAGGAAATGGTCGTGGGTTGGCCACGCATTAAGAAGAGATGCCAACAACATAGCCAAAGCGACACTGGAATGGAACCTTCAAGGCAGCCGTAGAAGAGATAGACCCAATACAACCCGGAGGCGAACAATCCAACAAGAAGTACCGAAGACGGGAAGAACGTGGCTGGAAATAAAGCACATTGCACAAAACCGAACCAGATGGAAAACATTCACAGAGGCTCTATGCTCCAATATAGGAGATTGAGGGCATCTATATATATTTCCACTGAATACAAATTTTTCTGGGCTTGGCAAGTTATTTAGATTATGACTCAAAGTTTTCCACAATTTCTCCACTTCTTCTGATTCAGTTTTAGAAGTTTTTAGTTTAGTCATAATTTTATTTTACATTAAATAATTAACAAATATTCCTATTGAACGTCGGATGTTTCCTTACCTCGAACCTTTTTATTATCAAATGACGTTGCTCTAGAAAACCTAATTAAACAAACGTCTTCGTTATGAACAGTTCTGAATGGGTTGAATGGTTATTAATCATATGTGTATATTAATTTTAAATTTAACATTTAATTTTTTTATTGCCAAAACCTACCCGATTTCAAAGTACAAAAATATTGGTGCGTTCACAACTAGTACGTGGCTAATAAATAACTATCATTGTTAAATGTTTTCTAATAACTACTAGTTGTTAAAGTTACTTTGCAGAATATCAATTTTTAAAAAAGTGGTTATGGGAGTCGTTATAAATTATTGTTACGCCGAGTAGTTATAATAACTACCAAGATAACAACTTTTTTACAGAATAGCCAAAATTATTTAAAAATTGTATTTCAAATGTTATTAATTTACTTAAAACAAATTGTACTGTACGCCTATGGTTTTCACTGTTTCCTTATCATTTAACTAACAATAATAATTTTATTATTCGTACACCACCGCGGTACGAGGTCGTAAGAAAGATGAATTATTGGATGGCGTCAGGTGATTACGAGTTTACAGATTTTTGTAGAACTTGAAAACCACGCCTACGAAATTTTAACACTTCAAAATCAGATAAAACTAAATTTCGAGAGTTATATAAATCAAAAAAATCTTTACTTGCAATTTTAGAATCACTATTTTAATAAGCATCATCGGGCATCTTTTCGAAAAAAAATTCTGTTTTATTTTTTTTCTTGAAACTAAAAACCCTAATAACGGCTTGAAACTACTTTAAGCCCGAGAAAATGTTGTTATGTATTGCTATAAAAATACAGCATTTTAGGTTACACCAGTTTCTATAAATTGGATCCTAAAGGATCAAGATGAAACAGTTTAACATGATAATGTTGAGATAGTAATTTGGTTAATTCATGTTTATACGATAAAAAGGTCAAATGTATAGATCACTAACTTACAGTTTAAAGATGAATATCTAACAGTGAACGTCCTCAACTCGTATTTTTTCATATTCAACTAATGGAGCTTAATTGGTCTTGTAATTTAAGTTATTCTTATCTTTATAAATATATAATTATAAATATATAATTCATAACATTGAGCTGATTTTATTAATAAACTTAAGCTATAGAATGAGAATTAATGTGTAGTACGTTAGTGTATTTTTAATCAATTCAATAATGTTTACAATTAGTATCTGAGTGATTTCAAAACTTAAAAATGTTTGTAGCAGTATTCATTCCAATTCATCTAAAAGGATACCGAACAATTTGAAATACATCTCGCAAAGGAGGAATCTTCAAATTAAAATTACATAATAGTGGAGGAGACTGGTAGCTCTTATTATTTTAATTATAAGAGTAATGGGGATTAGAATGCATACAAAGTATGAAAATAGAACTTTGCAAACTATAGGACTGACAACCGTTTCATAGAAACATAGTTATATATTTTTGTACAAAAAATGCGCTTAGTGATTGATAAAATTTACAAACATTATCCAAATGACGATTTCACCTTAGCAACTATTAACGTACTCTATCCAGCGGCGTAGATAAATCTTTTAAGGACATGATTTAGACCAATATCAAATAGCAGTAAATATAACCAGTAATAAGCTCACACCACTAAAATAAAAGTTTATATTTACAATTATTGAAAAAAATATTCTCATATGGAAAATCGAAAAAAAATTCCAAAACCAGACTGAAAATCAATAGTAATACTCTTATTGAAAACTTTCTAAATTCTTATAGCAAACGTAGAATAACTCGTACACACTAATTCATCAATTCATCAATCCTTCAGGCTATCCACTTCGACGATGTTGAACTTAGACAAACCTTCGTCTACCGAAACCCCGAATACATCCAACTCCTCGAAACAATCGTAGAAAGATTGCAACATGTAAGTATAATACATAAAGCTGTTTGGTATATATTATGCAGTTACAGCATTTATGAAATTAACACAAAATATCATACTAGTGTAACCGTGGCTGTGCCTATAATTTACTGTTTCTTTATCCTTCTAGTTCAAATATGACACCACCGTCGATGTCAGAACCGTACACTACGTTGTCGAAAACTTGAAACACATCGTTCTCACTCTTAGACAATTCTACGGAAATGACTTCACTATGTCTTTTGATGAAATGAAATATCAACTTATCATGTACATCCAAAACTTCGGTAACGAACTCCAAAAGTTGGTTATTGGGGGATACTACGGAATCCAAGAAACCGTCTACACCGCCGTGAAGGATGTTCTCGCACAATACTTGATTGCTACACGCAACTTCCAAATCCAACTCCGTCAATATTTCAGCCTTTGCGGACGTGAATACTATGGTGGAAAATATTTCGGTCTTCAAGGACGTCAAATGTTCAAAACCCACGAATAATACGTTTATGAAATCGAAATGTTGGCTAAGGAATTCTCCATGTTGCTTCAAGATACCACTTTCAACGGTCAACAAGTATACCAAGTTCTTTCCGTTCAAGCACGCCAATTCGTTCAAATCATCAAGATCATCATTGACCAATTGGAAGGACAAGTAAGTATAAATTTAATCCTTTTTGATTGCATATAATCTAAATGAACGCGTTTTCTTCTTCAGGTAAACTACAAAACCGCTGATGTCACCGGCCAACAAATCGTCTACAGATTGCGTGAAGTTCTTTTGTCTTTTGAGAAGCTCACCACTTACAACACATTCACTAACGTTCGCGAATTTAAAGCTCAATTTAACAACTACTTCCAAATTGTAGTTGCTCAAATTCACAAATTGGTTTTGATCGCTCAACAAGAAACCCAAGGTGAATGGTACCTCATTGCTAAACGCGTATTGAACACCTTCTTCTACGGCGTTCAAGACGTTTACTATCAGCTCAGAGATGTTGCTCAATACCGTCAAGGATATGGCTACGACTATATGGGTAAATACGATAAATACGATCAATTCTAAGGATATGGCAAATACGACCAAGGCTACGGATACGGCAAATACGGTAAATACTACCAAGGTAAATTCGATGACAGATACGGCAAGACTGGACTCCAATACGGACTCCAAGGATTGTACAAATACGGAAACAAATTCAGCAATGAATACGAACTCTTGAATGATCAATATTACGGACTTGAAGGCAAATACGGATACGGACTTGAAGGTAAATACGAATATGGGATCAGAGGACAATCCATCGAAAGATTCGTATACCAAATCAGAATGGTAGCCAACCAAGTCGTTGAAAGGTTCCAAACTCTTGGTGCCACCGACAAACAAGCTACACAAGTATTCTTCATGCAAGCTCGTCGATTGATCCAAATTGCCAACAACATGATCGACAGATTGCAATCTGAGGGACTTATTGGTGTATTTATTTTACATTGTCTATAATATTAATTGTATATGCTGTCATTAGGTCACCATTGTAAAGGGAACCCACTACGAAATCGTTCGTGAAGTTATTGACAACCTTAGACAAATCGAAGTAGAACTCCAACGTTTCATCAGCACCGGAGCCATCACCACCGTCTACCAATTCAGAGCCCAATTCGTCGACATCATTAAGAACATCGTCGCTGAATTACACAAGCTCGTTGTTGAATCTGATGTACAATGTAAGTTATTCGCTTGTTGATGGAAAACTAAATAGCTAACCGATAATGTAATTCTGCAGTTGTCCATGTTGTAAAGGATGTTCTTTTCCAATACTACGTTTACCTTCACAACTTTTACTACTAATACCAACAGCAACACCAATACTACGGTCAAGGCATGACTTCTGACTTTCACTTCCAAGGTAGCGACCTCAACAGATATTTCCGCAGCTATCCATACCAAACCATCCAAGACCGTGAATACGGCCAAGACTACATCAACAAGGAACAGTATTACCTCCCTCTTGCTATGAAATACCAAGTCCAAATCCGTGAATATTAAGGATTTAATTTGACCCATTTCTATGTAGATGGGCCTGTACAGTGCAAACATAAATTTTATTAAAACATCAATATATTTTATCTACGATCATATAGAAAGTGACTACTTTTTACACTGATTTTCGTGTAAAAAGTTAACGTTTATTGCGCTAGTGTTATAAAATTCTTATTGCACGCTAATGTCAACAAAAGTGTACGATAAATTAATGATTTATGAATATTTTACAAACTGGTTGCTAAACAACTTAGAACATAAAAATCTAAGCACGCTAATATATGTACACCTGACATAAGACAGAAATTAAAAAATATATATCAAATACAATGAATACCTTAGTAAAGCGTTATGATCGTAGATAAAATGTTGTAAGATATACGTGTAAAAAGTCTCTTCATTGCACTCACATCCTTTAAGACACTCGCTGGTACCTCGCTCGTGTGTTAAGCCGTTCGTGCAATAAAAAATGGCTTTTTACACTTGTATCTTAAATATCTATTTTTCTACAGCTGTCAAAAAATAATGACATTTATCATTAATATCCGTATGCAAAATCCCACATTGGTTTTGTTTACTTGACAACGTGCACGAAACATTTTTTCGCTTTCGAGTGAAAAATACTTCGTGCATTTATGCACGTTTGAGCAATGTCTTTTTCGTGGCAACAACGAAACTGCGCACATTAAGCTAATGTAACAAGAGCGAAAAAGAAAGAACCTCTTCTTCACACAACAAATGGAATATTCTACAGCATTCGAGAGAATGACGCATCGCACCAAGCATGTAAATCAGACGCGGTTTATCTAGCGCCTTCCAGAAATACATAGTAGGTTCCAGCGGCTTCTGATACGATTATATGAGGGTAAAGAGAAACAAAGACACGAGAACAAAATCCCTCTGTTGGTAAATCCTTACGCTTGCCTGATTATGACCGATCCATTTACTACTTGGTAACCAAGCAGTTTTACTACCAGAAACCGAGTTACGCCGACCTGTGGAGGGCATTATGGAATTTGAGGATCGAGTTGCTTACCAGGGGAATTAACAAATTGGCAGTTCCCAAACTCGGCTGTGGGCGGGATCAGCTGGATTGGAGAATCGTTAGAAACATGCTGGAAGTTGTCTTTAGAGGTACGGACGTCAAGATCTTCGTCTGCAGTTTTGACCCACAGCCCGCATTAAGGCCAACGAAGAGTGTAGACTGTTACTTCTACCGCAATGGAACGTGTAGTCGAGGTGAAGACTGTCGATATCGTCATGACCCGTTCTACAGGAACCACAGCATAAAACCTGTTCTGGGACAGAACAGACTTGAAGAGGGGGGCAGTGTAACAAGAGAGAAAAAGAAAGAACCTCTTCTTCACACAACAAATGGAATATTCTACAGCATTCGAGAGAATGACGCATCGCACCAAGCATGTAAATCAGACACGGTTTATCTAGCGCCTTCCAGAAATACATAGTAGGTTCCAGCGGCTTCTGGTACGATTATATGAGGGTATAAAATCGACTTCGCGGATAAAAGAGGATCAGTCAACAGCGAGTAGTTAAATGGGTATCACGAAATAAATAGTAAATGTTGTATTAGAAAATCATAGCGTTAATTTATAGTGTATTCATTAGTGTTTGTAAATAAATATTAATTATTAATAGACGATTTAAACAGCACTTTTGTTATTATTTTAAAAAGAACGTTGCACTAAAAAAAATTGCCTTGTGTTATTTTTTATGATTGTTTTCTTCTTTTTTGATTATTTCAATAGCGCTGTAGAAAAAAGTCTGGATCACACCACCTGTTCCTAAAGCGTTCACAAAATAAGAGGGTGTTAAAGATAACAAATAAAATACACAATTGTTAAACCAAACAGTATTTATTACTACGAAAGCTCTAATCCTCCAAAAAGCTTCAATCTCTAAACCTAAAATAAGCATACAATTATCTACGGTTCTGTAACTTCGTTACAAGTTTCAAAAAGGAGGAGTTCTGTAGGAAAAACCTTAAACTGTTATAAAAAAAGAAAATGGCCGCCATATAACGTGACCCAATAAAAAGATCACAATATTTTCGAGTTCTCAATAAAATTATTATAGTTGTACAGTTCCTAATAGGTATTTATTCTAGGTAATGTTTCTTAAATTTGCAATTTTTTATCGTTCCTATTATCGCAAAATTTCATAAAAACTTTTGACAGAATTCTTGTACTAGAAGTACTATCTAATTAAACTGAAGTAATTGCAGCACTTACTATAATGTACATTTCAAAATGTCACTTAAATACGAGGATAAATTGAAAAGTCTCCGGCCTAGGCAATAAAACAAAAGAATATCAGGTTAACAAAAATTTTATTTTTCTACGTAGTCCCCATCGAGTTCAATGCACTTGGTCCACCTTTGTTCAAGTGCTCTTATACAGTCCCTATAAGCCTTTTCTTCTAACTCGTCAAAATAGGCGTTTGTGGCAGCAATCACTTCTTCATCGGACTCGTATTTCTTTCCAGCGTGAAATTTTTTTAGGTTTGGAAATAAATAAAAATCCGATGGGGCTAAGTCTGGTGAATAAGGGGCATGGGGTAACAATTCAAATTGCAATTCATTGATCTTTGCCATGGCAATTGCCGACTTGTGACAAGGTGCATTGTCCTGGTGAAACAGAATTTTTTTCTTTGCTAATCCAGGTCGTTTTTCTTCAATATTTTTTTTTAATTCATCCAGTAAGGTAGCATAGTATACTCCGTTGATTGTTTTACCTTTTTGAAGATAATCAACGAAAAGTACTCCCTTGGCGTCCCAAAAGACTGAAGCCAAAACTTTTCCGGCTGACGGAACTGTTTTGGCTTTCTTCGGAGCAGGTTCTCCTTTGGCAGTCCACTGTTTTGATTGCTGCTTTGTTTCGGGTGTGTAGTGATGAATCCACGTCTCATCCATTGTTACAGACCGTCGCAGAAAGTCCACTGAATTTCGATTAAACAAGTCTAAACACTCACTTGAAACTGTTTTGCGAGTCAGCTTTTGTTCCACTGTGAGCAGCCGCGGCACCCAACGTGCCGATAACTTTCTCATTCCCAAAATTTCGGTTAGGATATGATATGTTCGTTCCGTTGAAATGCCCAGGGTATCTGCTATTTCAGCCAACTTCAATCGCCGATCATTCAACACAACTCTATGGACTTTTTCGACAATTTCCGTTGTGGTGGCAGTTTTCGGTCTTGCTGAACGCGGTGCGTCATCTGTGCTTTTGCGACCCCGTTTAAAGTCCGCAACCCAGGTTTTAACTGTGCTATAGGAAGGAGAAGATTCGCCTAATGTCCCGTCTAGCTCAGCTTTGATTTCTTTTGGGGATAAACCCTTAATGTGAAAATATTTAATAACCGCACGAATTTCAGCTTTTTCCATTTTAACACCACACAAAACTTTATCGACTTTGACAACTTGCCAAACAATTATTGTTTGACAGAAATTTTTGTTATTTCACAGCCATACTGATAAATTATGAAAAAATAAAATGCCGTAAAAACATTGCAAAAATTTGTATCCCATATGGGTTAGGCCGGAGATTTATCAATTCATCCTCGTATCCAAATATTCGTTTTACGTTTGTATATTATACGTGAGTAGTGTTTGTCATTCCGGACATTCTGGGAAATTATTCAGTTTTCTGTTTTGCTAGAATCCCGGAAAAAAGAATCCTAGTTTTTTGTATACAATATATTCAATTACAATTCTGACCTTAGATTTAAAGTATCATTTTATACATTTGTTTCACTTACATAATTAATTTAAAAACAGTTATATGCAAGATTTATAAATACATACAAATTATTTACCTATTTACCAATAAATAACCTATAGCTATACAACATAACAATATTATTAATATTTACATTTAATTCAAACTTCGAAACTTTTTTCTTGGTTCACGAGAAGGCGGTTTCTAGTTGCTAGTGTGAAATACTGCCTCCGCACTTGCCTCATGCCAACTTTAATGAAATTCTATCAGGTAATTCCCTCACACCAAACTTTGAACATTGTGAGTACTCTGTCAATCTGCTAATGGAGAAAAGAATAGGCGCGGCACGAGAGAAGAAAAATTGCAGGGTTTGCTTTAAATATTATAAAAAATTAAAATAAATTTAGACATTGAAAAACAATTGACAAAGGCTGTATTGATTTCTTTCCTATAATCTTATTGTGGCATTGTAAAAATGTCTTCCCTATTACAATAAATATTAGTTGTTTAATAAAAATTATAGTGTACCTCTACCACAACGTTTACACAGTTAGTAAAAACAAGTTTTTTACTTAAAAAAGCCAAAATAATTTTTTTTAATAGTAAGAATCGTTATGTAATCAAATGTCATTGCGACAGTGAAAAGAAAGTTAAAGTAATTTACAAAAATAATACTAGAAGAAAGGTTTTACAAGTGCAATACTTCACGCTAGCAACAAGAAACAGACAATAAGGGAGACATTAGTATTTCAAATTTCTCTTATTTCTTATTGAGTCGAATGTATTCAGAAGGTTTGCGACCATAAGATGCATATCTTCAGAATCTACGATAGATTTTGCTCCAGATACACTTACATTTATGATCTGAGTCCGGGTCGCCTGGGAGAACTAGTTCAAAGTGTACGGTACAAAAGTACAACAAAATCTTCTGTCTTCTCAACAAATATTACTCCAAACTATGCACTGTTATATGTCATTCGAAGCGTCTTGACGAGAGTTACATCATGGGATACAAAGGCATTATGGTTTTCAGGTTTTGCAATAATATGGTAACTAGTGTTGGAAAAAACTTGATTTACAGACATGCTTGGAGAGGGAAATAGACATAACAGAAGAAATTATAAATATTATCTGGAGCAAAATTTATCGTAGATTCTGAAGATATGTAGCTTATGGTGGCAAACCTTCTGAATACATGATAAACTGCTTAAAAACACCAAGATTTTCAGTAATTTTCTTGGCATAACTTAGCACACAGATTATCTGAATGCTTTACGGGGAGTCCCCGTGTTAACATACCTCCACGTTCCTTCCCTTGGGAGGAAGTAATTGAGATACGCTTATCAGCGGGCAATTGCATAGCAATTGCTCCCAGTCACTCACTGGTCGGAGCGAGGTTGCCTATCCACCCTCTACTAGCTAACCAGGTTAGTACCGATTAACTTAGAGCGATTGACTTAACACGTGCTCACCCGCCGGCACCCTCCCGTCCTCTTTCATACGGGGTGAAGTGCCTCGTCCAGCATTAGGACTATTCCCCCAAATTAGGTCAGTTCAGTATACCGAGCCAGAGTTGGGGCCACTGCCCGATCGAATCCAACCTCAATGTGGCGGGACTTGGTTTTTAAATGGGTTGGCAACCCCGATCTCCCGGTTATAGGCCTGGTGCGCCCTCGACAGAGCTTCGTTTCGAGGCTGCTTTAAAGGGCCCTTTTTAAAGCAACGTCCCAGTATGTACCAGTTAAGGTTAAGTTGTCTTGAACGTGAGAAGCTGTCTCTTCGCTTGTCTCGCATCAACGTTCTTTAAGGTAGGTCTCTAGACGATTTCTGGGAATCCGACGCTGCAACTGACAGCATATGCCAGACCCCCGTACTGTCACCTCCGAAACGCTACCTGGTGGCATGCAGTTTCTCATGGGTTAGCGAGCAAACTCCCTAACCGAGATAAACCTCACTTGAATCTCCTCCATTCGTCTAGGGTCTAGGCCAGACAGCGGGATACTTAACTCCGTAAAAGGCCCTACGTTAGGTAAGATTCAATCCACCCACACCGGACCCCCTTGTTAGCAGAGTTTCCTCCGCAACATTTTAGGGTCATCGTCGAGAAACACTCCGGTGAAAAGTAAACGCAACACCTCAGCATAACTCTACAACACATTTGATTCTGATCGCGTCATCCGTTGCCCAGACAAGCCTGGGATGGGGTAGACAACGACCAGTTCTAAGGGTAAACGCCGTGTGGTCTGCCCTCAAGCTAATCTCGAATCTTAGTGTTTCCCGACACCTCTAACGACTGCCCTCCCTCTATGTTAGGAGCTAGTCTCGGATACTAGTGAAGTCCGACATCTCGAACGACTGCTTGACCGATCACCCTGGTACCTTTGCACTTACTCTGCACACAGTAGGAATTTCCAAATACACCAAAAGACAAAAGTTGTTGTACTCGCCGAGACCGTCAAAATGAGCTATAGTATTTAAGTAAACAATGCTTCTATGAAAAGTTAGAATTTTGACCTTTACCGCCCTGCTACCCCCAGCTTATCAATATAAGTGACGCCTTCTTCGGTCAGTACGGCCTTTATGGGTTAAAGAATCATCCTTGAAGGTTTGAAGGGAATTGGAGAACACAAGATTTTTTCTGTTTCCATTCAAGGCAAATTTATTTCAGTATCCCGGAGACAGCCTCTTAATAACTTTGTAACTTCAATTAAACATATTAATCTAAGCATGGATATTTAATTATAATTAACATTATCGCTATTTGATTACGTATCAACTGTCAAGTATAACATGGTAGTGGTTAGTTTTGTTGAATGTTGTTTGACCGTCTGAACCGTCATGACGGTTCTAATTATAGTTCTGGGTGGCGGACTGAAAGTAGTTACTGTCAAATTGTTTCATAAGATTTTCTAATACGATAAGAAATTCAAAATACATTCGGATATTAAATTAGGTTGCCATTTTATAACACGTATAATATGTGTTGTAATTAAATTCATTTAACTTGACAATTCTGTTTCGAGATCCAGATGGCGAATTAAGAGTCCTGCCACAAGTTGTTATGAAATTTTGCGATCTATTAAAAAGTAAAAGAAATAATCAAAAAATTAAGGCGCCCTTTTGAATCTCAAGAGTATGAGCTGTAAATAACTGTATAGCTTAGGACAGCAGTCGAAGAGCCCTGTCAAAAGCTTTTATGAAAAAAAATCTGTCGTCAGCCATATATGCAGTAGTGCCCGCTGTTTTAGAAATGAGATTAAATTTAAAGTATTGACAACAATCCTTTGAGTACAGTTCCAACCACCAATTGGCCAGTATAATTGTCTAACTGAGGTTAACAACAACTGAGGACCAAGATCAAAGAGTTTACCATGATAATGTTAAAATATTAATTTGTTTAATTCAAGTTTAGACAAAAGTATAGGGCACTAACTTGCAGTTTAAATATGCACATCTAACAAGGAATATCCACAACTCGTATTTATTCATATTTTACTAAAACTGGCTTTTAATTTAAGTTATCCTTATTTTTAAGGCTATTCAATTCATAACGTTGCTTTATGCTGTGTCAGTGTCTTTATTTATAAACAAAGTATGACTATTGAACTTTGCAAACTATAGGAGTAGCAACCGCTTTATAAAAACATATTTCTATATTTTCACACAAAAAATACGCTTAGTGATTGATAAAATTTACGTACATTATCCAAATGACGATGTCACCATATCAACTCGTTACTTACTCTAACTATCCAGCGGCGTATCTTTTAAGTACATGGTTTAGACCAATATCAAGTAACAGTAAATATAACTAGTAACAATAACCTCACACCACTAAAATAAAACTGTATATTTGCAATTATTGAAAAGAAAGTTTTTTCATATGGAAAATCGCAGAAAACTTTTAACATCAGACTGAAACACGACAGTAACAAACTTACTGGAATCTATTCAAATACTTGTGGCACACATAAAGCTCAAATAGAATATACACGTGTTTCAGTGTTTTTTTAGTTTACAGAATTTCCAAGTAAATCTCCTACTATGGATGTTTTCAAGTACGATACTTATGTACATCAGAGTTACACACTCTATTTGCTGACTAACTAATTTTAATTACTATACCTTCGCCAACTTGCTATTATTTTGTTATTATTTTTGAACCACATTATAGAACACTTTTAGCACCGTCAATAACATATTTATAACATTTCACTAGCAGTAAGAATATCTATTTTCAGAGTAAGCTCTTTCCAGGTAAAAAAGCTAGCTACGCCTCTGCAACTCTCTATCCGTATTCTATTATCACACATTTCTTATTCTTCTACTTAAATAATAAACAAACCAATCAACAGAACCTTTCGATAACAAAAGTCACTGAAGGTTAAGAAGTTCAAAATTTTTAGGGAATAAAACCCCCTGCAGCATAGCAGACAGCACCTCACTTGGTGTTCAGCTACCTTGGAAATCAACATGGCCAAGTTAGCAGTTCTCTTCTTCGCAGCTTTTGCTTTCCAAGTAAGTTAAAATAGACATATTTAACATCTAAATCTTTCTTATAAATTAATGTATAACCAAATTTCTAAACATGTATTTATTATTAAACTAGGCCGCCTTTGCTGGCGTTGTAAGTAGAAGCTCCTACCTCAACAGAGGTATTGAAGATTACACCTACGGTGGTCAATATGAAGGACTTTACGGACAAATCCATGGCGTTACCAATGATTTAGTAGGAACCTTCCAAGGAACTTACCTTAACAACCAACAAATCAGATTCGCTCTTCGTGAATACGTCCAAAACATCGAATACATAATCATCAAATTGCAAAGAGTACAAGTAAGTCAAACAAAAATTTATATAACATTCCGAGATTAATTTTGTTTTTCTGAACTTTAGGGTACCTTCGGCAATGTCGAATATGACCATGTTCTTGAACAAGTCATCTACAGACTTCGTCAAGTTCTTGTACCCATTATGCAAGTCACTGATGTTGAAGTTGTTGAAAACGTAGATGTCCTCAAGACTCAACTCATCAAAGAATTCGAAATTGTAGCTCAGGAACTTAAACAATTAGTACAATACGGATCTCAATGTAAGTCTCAAATTAACATTTTCAAACAAAACCATTTCATTCAACAGCATTAAAACATTAAAAATAAAATGCTATTTTTACTTTGCAGACACTTACTTGATCCAAGATGTCCTTTACGACTATCTTTACGCCATCCAACAAATCCAACACTACATCCAAGGCCAATACCAAGGACAAGGTCTTTACGGACTTCAGAAACACGGTCTTGGCAAGGATTTCTTTATGGGCAAACTTAACAAATATGGCAAAACCGGAAAACACTTCGCTATGCAAATCGAAGCTGTTGTAGCCGATCTTGCACAAACCCTTCACGCTATCCATTTCGACGATGTTGAACTTAGACAAGCTTTCGTCCACCAAATCCGCGAATACATCCAACTCCTCGAAACCATCGTAGAAAGACTGGAACATGTAAGTATAATCCTTAAAGCTATTTTGTATATATTAATTATGTAGTTACAGCCTTTATGATATTAACATAAAATATCATACCAGTGGAACCGTGACTGTGCCTATAATTTATTATTCTTACTCTTTCTAGTTCCAATATGACACCACCGTCGATGTAAAAACAGTACACTACGTTGTCGAAAACTTGAAACACATCGTCCTCACTCTTAGATAATACTATGGAAATGACTTCACTATGTCCTTAGGTGAAATAAAATACCAACTTATCATGTACATCCAAAACTTCGGTAACGAACTCCAGAAATTGGTTATTGGTGGATACTACGGAATCCATGAAACCATCTACACCACTGTAAAAGACGTTCTCGTACAATACTTGATTGCTAGCCGCAACTTCCAAATCCAACTCCGTCAATATTTCGGCCTTTACGGACGTGAATACTATGGTGGAAAATATTTCGGTCTTCAAGGACGTCAAATGTTCGAAACTCAAGAACAATGCGTTTATGAAATCGAAATGTTGGCTAAGGAATTCTCCATGTTGCTTCAAGATACCACTTTCAACGGTCAACAAGTTTACCAAGTTCTTTCCGTTCAAGCTCATCAATTCGTTCAAATCATCAAGAACGTCATTGACCAATTAGAAGGACAAGTAAGTTTACATTTATTGTTTTTTAAACTGCTTATAATCTAACTGAATGTATTGGTTTCTTCAGGTAAACTACAAAATCGCCGATGTCACCGTCCAACAAATCGTTTACAGATTGCGTGAAGACCTTTTGTCTTTTGAAAAACTCACCACTTACAACACATTCACCAACGTTCATGAACTTAAAACTCAATTCGACAACTACTTCCAAATTGTAGTTGCTCAAATCCACAAGTTGGTTTTGATCGCTCAACAAGAAACCCAAGGTGAATGGTACCTCATTGCTAAACGCGTATTGAACACCTTCTTCTACGGAGTTCAAGACTTTTACTATCAACTCAGAGATGTTGCTCAATACCGTCAAGGATATGGGTACGACTACATGGGTCAATACGCTAAATACGATCAATTCTACGGATATGGTAGATACGACCAAGGCTACGGATACGGCAAATACGGTAAATACTACCAAGGTAAATACGATCAATTGTATAGCAAATACGACCAAACATACGGCAAATACGGTAAATTCGATGACAAATATGGCAAGACTGGACTCCAATACGGACTCCAAGGATTGTACAAATACGGAAACAAATATGGCAATGAATACGAACTCTTGAATGATCAATATTACGGACTTGAAGGCAAATACGGATATGGACTTGAAGGTAAATACGAATATGGAATCAGAGGACAATCCATCGAAAAATTGGTATACCAAATCAGAATGGTAGCCAACCAAGTCGTTGAAAGGTTCCAAACTCTTGGTGCCACCGACAAACAAGCTAGACAAGTATTCTTCATGCAAGCTCGTCAATTGGTCCAAATTGTCAACAACATGATCGACAGATTGCAATCTGAGGTAATTCTTGGTGTATCTATTTTACATTATCTGTAATATTAATTGTATCTGCTGTCGTTAGGTCACCATTGTAAAGGGAACCCACTACGAAATCGTCCGTGAAGTTATTGACAACCTTAGACAAATCGAAGTAGAACTCCAACGCTTCATCAGCACCGGAGCCATCACCACCTTCTATCAATTCAGAGCCCAATTCGTCGACATCATTGAAAACATCGTCGCTGAATTGCACAAGCTTGTTGTTGTTGAATCTGATGTACAATGTAAGTTATTAGCTTGTTGATGGTAAACTAAATGGCTAACCGATATATGTAATTTTGCAGTTGTCCATGTTGTAAAGGATGTTCTTTTCCAATACTACGTTTACCTTCGCAACTTCTACTACCAATACCAACATCAATACCAATACTACGGTCAGGGCATGACTTCTGACCTTCACTTCCAACGTAGCTACTTCAACAGATATTTCCACAGCTACCCATACCAAACCATCCAAGACCGTGAATATGGCCAAGACTACATCAACAAGGAACAGTATTACCTCCCTCTTGCTATGGAATACCAAGTCCAAATCCGTGAATATTAAGGATTTAATTTGACCCACTTCTATGAAATTTCTATGTAAGACTGTTTAAAGTGATATAGTTTTTTGTATCATTCTTTTTAATTTAAAAAAATAAATATTAGCTGTTGCAAACCTATTTATTTTGTTTTCAATCTTTTTTTGATTTTGTAATATTTCTGGCGTCACTAGCATGTTAGACTGGCGAAGATTTCGTATGATCTGCGAAAACTGTATATAATGTTAAGTTGTAGTGCTTAGCAGAGTATCGGTATCTGAAATACCAGGATGATATTAGAAAGCAGTAGAAGTAAAATAAAAGGATAGGAATAGATTTATGAGTGAATATTGAGCTTGGATGATGAATAGTCAAATGATTTCTGCTGATGTAGAATAGTTGCACTTGCAGAACGTGTACCGCATATGATACAGTTACATAAAGGGAGCTCTTCGGTTCGGTAGTTTATTGTCCAGGGTTACAATGAGAATAATAGATGTTGAATAATTTATTGATCTTAAGCTGTACGTGAAAAGAAATGCAAATTACCAACAACAATTCACAAGTTTATTTAAACAAATACAGAAGGATAGATTAATTATTAAAAGGTTCAGTTTAAATTGAAATTTGACAATTGAAATGTCACAAATGACAAACTAAATTAAATTAAGAAAAAAGGTCTTCTTGCTATTATTAGTTTTAATTAATTATTTAACCATTTACCTTGTTAAATACATGTATTTAGCGTGGTATTGTATTGTATAGTCTGCAAAAATTAAAGAAAAACCCCTTTTTCTTTTCTTTAGTTGTTATAAAAAATAAAGTTTCGTTAATTATATAGCTGATACTTAATGTCTTTGTTTTTACTTTAAGCTTCAAAGGATTATAATTTATTGCTAGTTATTTAAGTTTATAAAGGTTATTAACCACTTGAATACCCTAAACATCCACAGAACGGCTTAATCAACACAACCGTTGAAAAATATCCAGACCATAACCACCATATATTTTCAATAAGCAGCATCTTAATTTGAACATCTCCAAATCAAATTGTTCAAAATCCAGTTGACCACAAAGAAAACCAAATCAAGTTATTCACCATGCAAATTAAATCAATTTGCCCATAAGGAAAACCCAATCACGTTGCTAATAATGAAAACCAAATCAAGTTGCTCTTAATGAAAACCAAATCAAGTTGCTCTTAATGAAAACCAAATCAAGTTGCTCTTAATGAAAACCAAATCAAGTTGCTAGACCAAAATTCATAATGAAAGAAAATATATTTTTGAATTATTATTTGCTTACCCAATAATTGCGGGCCTTTTCATATCATGAATATCGTTTAATTTAAAATATCTCAAAGATATTTAATAATAATAATTAAGAATCTTCAAAAAAATGCTTTCTGTTTAAAGAAAATTCTTTTATTCACCATTTTCTCTTTTATTTTTTTCTACCTTCTTCATATTTTATTTCAATTTCCTAAATCCCTGCTGTCTATGAAATAACTTACTTGATTATTATAGGTTATTGCAATATCAATGATATTGCAAGTACAATACAAGTACAAGTATGGCGGGTGGTACTGGCACTTCGTCTGCCAGTGTCTGTAAAAGATGCAAAAAAAGCAATCTAATGAACGCAATTAAATGTATAAATTGTACTAATTTATTCCATAATAGTTGTGCTAGATTATGTGGAAAGTTTTTATCGGATAAGGTGTTCATGTGTTGTGATATCAGTGGAAATAGCACTAATGTACAAGAAAGCTTTGATAAAGAACTAGAATTTTGGGATTCTATTGATTCTTTAAGCGAAAATAAGGAAATTGATTTTCGTATTTTTAGGTATGTAATAAAACAAAAAAATGATCTAATACAAGAGTTGCGTAATAAAATTACATTACTAAACAACAATATAGAATTATTGAAAGAGGTCTATAAAGGTTGCGATAATAAAACAAATTTGATAAACGAAATTAATGTAAAACCAACATTTAGTCAGGCATTAAAAAAGAATATTCAGGAAAAGGCTAATCATATAATAGTGATAAAACCCAAAGATAACACTCAAATTGTGGATAAACTGAAAATAAAGGAGGATGTCCTTAAAAACGTCAAACCAGCAGAATTGGAGGTTTCCGTTGCTAAAACAGCAATAACAAAAGATGGAGGGTTTTTAATCAAGTGCAATGCGAAAGAGGACGGAGAAAAAATACGCAAAGAAGTAGAAAAGAAATTAGGGAAAGAGTATGTAGTAAGTGAACCAAAACCTAAGTTACCGAAAATAAAAATTGTAGGACTTGATGAAATTATAGATGAAAAAACGCTTATACAATGTATACAAAAACAAAACAGCTCGTTAATTAGTGAAGGTAATATCAGATTACTCACGGTAAGAAAATTAAAATATCAATATATGGCAATTATTGAATGTGATGGGAACACATTTAAAGAGATAATGGATAAAGGCTATCTTTATATAGGGTATTCTACGTGCAGCATTTTTGAACACTTTGATCTTATTAGATGTTTTCGTTGTGCTGGATATCACCATAAACAGAATAATTGTTTAAAAAGTCAGGTTTGTTTAAAATGTGGGTCGACAGAACATACAGCCTCCAATTGCAGTAGCGCATCCAAGTTATGTCCCAACTGTAAAGACTTTAACATTAGATTGAAGCTAAATATCAGCACAGATCATTCACCGTTTGACAGGCAATGCCATATTTATCAAAAAAAACTAGAAATTGAAAGAGGTAGAGTTCAATACGCCTTGTAGCCACTAAATAGGACAGGAGAAATGAACAATATAAAAGTTAAGCCCGAGGTTCAACCCCAATCAACTACAATTTACTATCAAAATGTGAGGGGCTTGCGTACCAAAGCATTGGAATTTAAATGTAACATTTTAAGTTCAAATCTGGATATCGTCGTTTTAACAGAAAGTAGCCTAAATGATCAATTCTACAACAATGAATATTTTGACGAGAGATTTACTGTTTTCAGATGTGATCGCGATTACAATATCTCACAGTGCACAAGGGGAGGGGGAGTATTAATAGCCTGTAAAAAATCTCTGAAATCTACTTTATTAGAAAAATTATCTTGTCAATCATTTGATCGAATTAGTGTGGATATAGATATCGGAATTAAAAAATTTGTAATAATTGGGTTATATGTCAAGCCACAAGCTACGGTTACTACATATGAGGCACTGCTATCACAATTAGATATTGAACAATATATTGCTGAAGATAAAGAAATAATAATTTTTGGTGATTTCAACCTCAGAGAGTTTATCTTAGATAAGAAGAAGGATATGAGCAAGGCCTGCAATGTTCTCCACAGATTTATGACAACGTTTAATCTTCAACAGTTTAATAACATTCTTAATGAAGACAATGTCATATTGGATCTGTGTCTGTCATCGTGGACTTTAGAAGTTTTAAGAGATGAATCTCCATTAGTTTCAGAAGATAAGCGTTTTCATCCTGCTCTTGTATGTAGTTTAATTACTAGTAGCAAGAAAGAAAAACGGTTACAGTATAAATTTATAAAAAGGGATTTCAAAAACGCAGATTATTATAAGTTCTATTGCACCCTTAGGGAGGTGGATTGGCATAATATCTGTTCTACTGGTAATCTAGAATTGTCCTTAAATTTGTTTTATCAAAAGTTGAACATCATTATAGCCTCGTGTGTACCAACAAAAGAAATTTACAAAAGCAATTATCCTAATTGGTTTACGGTTGATATAAAGAGGACAATTAGAGAAAAACGTAGAGTTCATAAAAAATTAACGTCTGCCCATGTCTCAGAGGAAGCTTTGAAAATAAAACTCAAAGAGTTATCTAAAAAACTTAAGCTCCAAATTAAATTAGCATACGAAACATATTGCAAAAAGTGCGAAGAACAACTTTTGATAGAACCAAAAAAATTGTATGATTATTTGAAATATATGAAAGGAAGTAATAAAACGCCAGCTGAAATGAAACATAATGGAAACACCTACCAGACAAGCAAAGATATAGCAGAAGCCCACTGTACCTTTTTTAAATCTGTGTATAAACAAAATTTCAATAGTACTCAAACTCTGGACATTGAGGATTACAATCTGGGTATCTTTAATTTTCAATTTGTAACTGAAGCTGAAACGGAAGAGGCAATAGAAGCAATCAAACCTAAGCTATCTGCAGGTCCGGATGATATTCCATCGTTTATTCTTAAAGGGTGCGGTAGCTTGCTAAAAAAACCGTTAACTGATATCTTTAACTTAGCCATTACAGTAGGTGAATTTCCGGTTACATGGAAAATTTCGAAAATTGTTCCTATTTACAAGAGCGGTGATAATTCAGATATTCAAAACTACCGTCCCATTTCTTTAATATCCGCGTTGGCCAAAATCTTTGAAAAACTCTTATATAAGCAAATATATGCACATGTGGAAAAGTCTTTGTCAGCTTCCCAGCATGGATTTGTAAAGAAACGTAGCACAGTTACTAATTTACTGGCATTTACGGAATACGTTGCAGAAAATATTGTTGGAGGTCATGAGGTCTACTGTATATACACGGATATTAGTAAAGCCTTTGACAGTGTATCATTTCAGCTGCTTTCTGAAAAATTGTGCAAATTTGGTTTTAGTGTGAGTGCTTTGAAGCTTATACAATCCTACTGGGTAGACAGGAAAAATTTTGTCATAATTAACGGTGTCAAATCGTCTGAGTTCACTCCAACGTCTGGGGTTCCGCAAGGATCCTGCTTAGGACCTCTATTGTTTAATCTGTTTGTCAATGACCTACCAAAGTCTGTTATGCATTCAAGATGTTTGCTCTATGCGGATGACTTTAAAGTGTTTTCTGTGATTACAACCAAGTTAGACAGCATAAATCTCCAAAGTGATTTGAATAACATATCTACATGGTGTAGTCAGAATGATCTGGTGTTAAACAGTGATAAATGTTGTGCTGCAAGATACTCTAGAGTAAAGATCATACATAATAATGATTTTTCTATAAATGGCAACGTACTAATTACAAAAGATCAGGTTAAGGATCTAGGTATAATTTTTACTAGTAAATTCACATTTAATGATCATGTTGAATATATTGTACAAAAAGCGAATAAAAGCTTATTCTTTATTTTAAGAAATTGCAGTAATTTTAATAATATTACTTTATTGTTTAATCTTTTTAACATATACGTGAGAAGTATTTTAGAATATGCAGCAATAATCTGGCTGCCTAAAACTTATAACCTAATTGAAAATATAGAACAACCACAAAAAGTCTTTGCTAGATGGATTTACAAAAAACTAACGGGTATATATCCTAAATATCCCTACCTAATTTCATATAGGGATCAGTTAAATTGTATTCGTCTATCTTGTAACATTCAAATTATTCCATTATCAAAGAGAAGAGACATTATGGTTGTCTTGTTTATTTACAAATTACTGCATTATTACATAGATGCTCCTTCACTTCTGGAACGTATCAGCTTTAGAGTGCCTTTGGTGCATTTACGTCACAAAAACACTGGCATGTTCATGGCCGCAACTGAAAATACTCCGGTTAATTTTGCTTTAACAGCCTGCAACAGATTATTGCTATCAAAAAATGTTGATATTTTCCACAGTTCTGTTAAAAATATTTTTAAAGATTTATTAGTGTAAAAACCATATTTGTAGTTATAATGGTTAGTATTTGTTATTTTTTTTCATATATATTTAAATGCATACATATTTATATACATATACATACACCTTTTTTGTTGTTATAATTATATTGTGTACTTGTGGATACCAATTATATGTAAAAGGCTTAAAGAGCCGTTTATAATCTGGTTAATAAAACTATTATTATTATTATTATTATTATTATTATTATTATATATACAACCTGAAACGGAATTAACCGTTAGAAACGATTTGAAATGCCAAACGTTTGTCCAAAAGTTACACACGAACCTCTGAACTTGGGTTTCACACAGTAAATATACAGTGCTATAAAATTAAAGTGCAATATACTTAATTACTCTATATTGCATTTAAAAATATCCAAGTAAAAGGAATTAGACAAAATTGCTTGGTTCTTGCAAGTGCGTTTGCATGTTACCACGAACAGATGTTATATTGTTATAGAAAATACACCATTACATCTTTTATTTTACAATAAATGTTACTTTTATTTACCTTAGTATTTTTAATAAACTAAATTAGTGTTGAATTATCCCCAAGTGAAATAAAAAGGTTAAATGGCTAGCGCAGTTTGAGGTATTATTTATTGTTGGTTGTATATACAATATACATACAGTAACTGCAATGGTTAAATATCATTATTTTAAAATGCATAGCTGGTATATTGCATTTTAATTAATAGCACTGTATAGGTGTGGTAATGTTTTTATCAATTATTTTGTTTGAAGACATTGTGATAAAAAAGGCATTCATGTTTTCGTTTTTTAAATCTGTAGGACAGTTTATACTAATAAATATTCGACTAATAAGAAAATTTTAGGTTAGAAAAGTTGTGAAAACAACGTGGCGGAAAGGATTATTTTTAAGCAAATAATAATCTTTCAAATTTCTCTTATTTCTTATTGGATCAAGAAATTTTAGAACGCTTTTGACAGAACTCTTACTCTGTCACCCAGCACTCTATGCAGAACAGACAAATTAAACATATACTTACATAATACATGCACAGAGAGAAATGTTTGTGTATTTAGTGCACAGTTATTTAGAAAATTAAAACAAATTGTGCCTAAAACGGTGACAGGAACAATTTGTGCAATATAATTGCATTGGTTTGTGCAAAACAAATTGTAATGTTTATCCAAACAACTTATTATTTTTATCTCCATACCAAATAGGTAACTACCTAAAACAATTTGTTTAAAGAATCTTCTACATTTTGTAGCATAGTTTTGCACAATGCTGTATTAAACACTTGCGATCCTTATGTGGAATTTTTGCACAATGCTGTTGGAAACACATACGAACATTGGAGTAATTGTGTATATAGTAGTTTAGTGCATATTTGCACCATATTGTGCTTATTTTTCTTTGACCTTTAATATTGCTGAAAGAAAAGCTAAACACTGGGTGATTTAATAATACAAAATGTGGATAATTTTATTAAACAATTATATATTTAATTTAAACGCAAAAATACAAAGAGAAAACATTCCTATAAAGCAAAATACAAATTAAGCAAACGATCTAATTAAAATAAAACGATTTACTATTTAAATTAGTAACAAATCATGGCATATAAAAAAAAATTTCAAGTTGGAAACATGAACTTTTTATTATTTTCTCAATAATGCCAAACACTGGAAGATCATCGGTCCATTTCTGAATTATTGGAAAATTTGATTTGTAAAGTGGTTGATCCAAGAAGAAGAGAAAACTCCGCACCCAATTACGCCTGGAAAATGAATGTATAAATTAGTTATTTATGACATAGCACTTGCACTAAAACAAATGAGTAAATAAAATGCGTATCCAATCATAATAATAATAATTTAAAATATAGTGTAAAAAATTAAAAATACTTACATGAATTAAATTTTTATTCACCTATATTATATCTGTATTCTGCAACTATCACAAACTTACTAACGAATGTGTTCCATTTCCACGTAGCACAGCGTTTTTTGCAGTTTGTTTATGTTTGGAGTCTCTGATCTGAGGGGGAAATAAATGAAATAGGTCAATCCCACATTAAAAATAACCTTGATATGAGATTTCACTCAAATTGTATTACAGTTTCAAATTTTATTTGCATTTTTTCATCATATACAATTAAAAAGCTGCACAATACTGTGCATGATTACTGTTAAACAACTTGTATCAAAATATACAACACGATTGTGGACAGACGCAGCACAATTTTGTGAATTATTAATTCCTTTAGTTACTTCAATTTGCTTTGCACAATTTGGCAGATCAAATTTCACGACGTCTTCAAACAATCTTATTAAGAAAGAATACGCAACGCTGTTAAATAATGGAACCCAATTGTACAAAAAAATCGTACAATCACAATTTACCAACGTTGTGCAAAACTACGTTACTGCATTTTTCTCTGTGTGATATTCAATTTCGACAGAACTAAAATTTCCCCAGGAGATAAAATATACAACATTAATTAGTGCAAACTCTTAGTAACTACGTTAACTTATTCTATTAAACATATTAGTCTAAACTTGGATATTTTATTATCATTCTTATTATCATCGTCATTATTTGATTATGTATCAACTGTTGCGTATAATATGGCAGTAGTTAGTTTTGTTCAATCTGACGGTTCTAATTAGAGTCCTGGGTTACGGAATGTAAAAATTTCCCATGTAATGTTTGGTTGCGATAAGAAATTCAAAATACACTCGGAAAATCAGGTTAACATTTTATAACACGTATAATACTTGTGCAATTTAATTTATGAAATATGGCAAAGCTGTTATGAAACTTCTAGAAACGATCTGGTAAAAAGTAAAACAAATAATCCAAAAAACAACCCTTTTACCTTTTACCCCGTTTGAATCCCAAGAGTATGAGTTGCGAATTGAGTAGTGGCCGCAAAGCTCTGTCAAAAGCGTTTATGAAACTTTGCGATCTGATGAGAAATGAAGACGACATTTTCACACATGCAGTCCCCTTTTTGTTTTTCTTTTGCTGTAATTTTGAAATATACTTAGGCTCTAGTCGATTCGGCATGAAATTAGCTTACGTTTAAAAAAGAAGCCGTTGTTGTTACTGCTTTCTTTTTCTAATATTTTAAAATTGTAAATCAAAATTAAAACTTTAATAGTGTAAAAATTGAATCTTCTAAAGTATGTTTACTACAAGCTGTATCGTTTTTAAAGATTTTTTTTAATTGCATTTTTAAGTTGCTTTAATCGTGTTTTTACGTATTGTTTTGTTGGTCATATGTAGCAAGCATTTCGAAGTCTCTTTTTTGGGTTTGCTTTTTAGGTTGGTGAAAATCAAGTTCTAAGTATATTTACATTTCTTTTTTTATGTACTTTTCTATTATCTACTATTTCTATATCTACAGGGTATTTTTTTATTAAAACATTTTTGATTTTGATTATGTTGCAGTTTCTAAATCTAATATGTGATAAAGTGATGAGCTCGGTCAATTAGGTTATTAATACCGTTCACTGTAAATGGATGAGTTATTGGGAGGAATTTTCTTTCACATGCCACTTGGTTATAACTTCTGTCTTCTTCTTCTTCTTTTCTCTATATAGAGTCATATCGAAAAACGTATTTCATTTATTTACTTTATTTTCAATTGTAAACTGTATCTTTTTGTGGAAACTTTGGAAATATTTATTATTTGTTTAATTTGGTCATCTGTTACGCATAATAGGCAATCTTCTACAAACCTTTTATATAAAAAAATGTGTTGAAAAATGTTATTTTGTCTAATATGTTTTGTACTCATTCTTTGATGATTAAATTGGCAATGACTGAAAGTATGGGGCTTCCCATAGCAACTCCATATGTTTATAATATTTGCCATCATATTGAAAATAATTTGTCTCTAAAACGAGTTTTGTAGCTTTTATATTATTTTCTTTATTTAAAGATATATGTTGTATATCTTGTCATTTTGTTTCTATAATTTCTACGACTAGGTCTATTGGTATATTGGTATAAAGTGATGTTACATCTAGACTAACTAATATTGTTTTTTGAGGACATGAATTATTTTAATAAAGTTATGGAATGGCAGTACCCATCGGTCTTTTAATCTGGTTTGTTATAAAAATAGTTACTAGTATTTTTTGTTTTATGGCATGGTGCATAATGCCAGGATTGGTTTTTAAAACATTTTTGCAATTTTTATGTTTAAGCAACAGCAAAATACATGAAAGTAAAATGCACAATGTTAATTGCCTATGATCGACATTGAGAGTGGACACCCGGTATATGTAAAAGATAGAAAAACTAAACTTAAAAGTATAAACGTAAAAATAAAGAACTTAATAGAATACTATGAATAGATGTATAAGATAATAAATCTGAAAAAGTATATTCACTAATTAAAAATATATATATGTATGCATTATAGTATGAGTTCCAAATAACAGATGCATAGTCTAACAAAGGTCTAACGTATGAGTTATATAATTGTATTCATGAGCTTTCGCAAATTCTAAAGAATTCCGCAATATGGCAAATGTTTGGCATAATGTATGTCAAAATTATGGCGTGAGTCTTTATAGTAAAATAATTATAGAATTAGCAAAATTTAAAGAAAAATTTATGTTTGACAGTTTATGTTTGAAAAATACTATCCAGAGTTCCATGTAATGAAGAATTTTAGATAAGTGAATTCGAGAGTCAAATTATACATGTGTGACAGTGTGATAAACTTACTTATTAATTTTAAGATATTATTTATTAGACTTATTTATAGGAAAATCGTGTTATAAGGCAACCACAAGCTTCTATTAGCTTCTTTGTCCGGCACAATGTATAATTATTAAAGATAAAATAATAATCACAACATAATGAATTCATGATATTATACAAGCACATTCGTCTATGTTTATACAAAGTTGATTATGATTATAGCAGTTAGTCGCCAGAAGCTAGTTTGCAGTTTTTAAAACTCTAAAGTAGTACTGTAAGTTCCTGCCACCTGCCTGGAACCATTGTTTAACCCTTTAAAGTAAAGGAACATTACAGTAGTATTGACAGTGAAACTTACTTTTTGCTACCCAGGAGAATCTCCATATTTACTTGTAAAATGTTTACTTGTTACAAGTACAATTTGTTATGATTGTATTAGATGTTTTACTACATAACCTTCAATAAAAAAAACAAATTGGTGCCAAATCGTGCCTTAGGAATTGTTATGTATGTAAATTGAAGTTGGCAACATTTATTTGTATTGATGTAACTAACCAATCCTGGCCCGTCCGTAAGTACAACTTGAGTCGGCTTGGAGGACACACTTCTTGTACAGTGTATGCATTGTGTATGTAATGCTCCCTGCTCACTCAATATGAATAAAGTTAATTAATGGCAATAATTGAGTATCTTTTATTTAAACACATAAAAGAACCAGGAATAATATAAAAATGGTTTCTATTATGTGTATCAACTTATAAGTATTTTTGTCATATTTTATTAAAGACGTTTTTTAATAAAAAAATGTATTTAAAGAAGGCGCGTTGTTATTTTTCGACCTATCATCATATTTAACAAAAAAGTTTCAATGGTTTATAATTTTGGTTTACTAGAATGACAAAATAATCAAACAATTCATCGCTCTTTGTACTATTAAATACTAATTACAAATAAAATAGTAAACCATTTTGTGACACAATTGCAGCATTAATATAGAAAATGATAGAATATTTGTTAAGTTGGAAGAGTAAGAGAGAGCAACCACGCGACACGATATGTCAAAGAGAAAAGAGAAGATAAAATGTTTTCCACGAAAGTAGCAATTATTACGTCACCACGTATCTGCTACCCAAAAATCGTTCCTCATTTTGATTCCAGGTACGTTACGAAATCGTAGCAATTATGTGCTTGTGACTATTGGCAAAAACTTAATAGTTCCACTGGTAGTTGCTGGCACGTAGCGATGACTAAAATGCTGCTTGGGAACTTAAACTCGTCAGAAAAAATCAGGCAGATAGAATTCTTAATGATCAAAGGTAAATCATTCATTAGAATGAGAATGATTTGAACTACAATTAGTTTAATTTATCTAGTTTTATAAAAAATGATGTTATTAAACGAAGATATTATAAAGATACGATTATTTTCGTTCTTACGAGTTTTGATCTTTCCGCCTTCAACCCAAGGATATTTGATACCATGTGATTTTCTGTACAACCTATATTGTAAGAACAACTTCCTGTTTTTCGGTGATAAAGATTCATTTATGTATGTATGTGGGTTTTGCAGCAACGGTTACGGGATCTAAATTCTTGGTAGAAGTGATCCGGTTCGCCTGCTTAACTTTCATAAATTGTTGCTTATGCAAGCGACTAACGTAATACGTCGAGGTTCATTAGGTTTTTGAATCGGACTTTTGCCGATGGTACACATCTATCATAGAATTATGCATTTTAAAATTGATAACTCTGCCCACTGAATTTATTGTGGATAAGACATTTCGTACCTGACCGCAGGTAAATACATCATGTATCTCGACACAATTTATTAGTTTTCTATACTGTTCAAGATGATTAATTCGCTGCTGTATTTCCTGATTTTCATTGTCAAGCTGCGCATTTTCAGTGCTAAGAGAATCGATGACATTTATGCAATGATCAATTTTATTATCTTTTTCTTTAACATACGAGGGTAGTTTTTTCAACATCCGATAACCTATAAATAAAAGACAAATGTATATAAAAAAATCATTTTATTGCTAAAAGTTCTGTATACTTATGGTTACTTTTCGACATACTCATCATAAAGATTGAGGCATTTGTCGTATCTGTGGACAAGCTTTCCAATACCGAGAAGAGAAGAGAAATGCTGACTTCTGGAATTTGTTCTGATCCATGACAAGCCCGTCCACTCAGTGCTGTTGCAACCCAACGGCTCCTTGAGCAATTTCAATGGGACATTTTCGATCACCCGACATACAGTCCCGACCTAACACCGAGTGGGGACAGTGCTTCCAAACTACCGATGATCTTCAAGACAACGTCAAGACTCATTTAAATGCGTTGCCAGACACATTTTATGAAGACGGTATTGGAAAGTTTGTTCACAGATACAACAAATGCCTCAACCATTATGGTGAGTATGTCGAAAAGTAACCATAAGTATACAGAACTTTTAGTAATAAAATGATTTTTTTATATACATTTGTCTTTTATTTATAGCCTATCGGAGGTTGAAAAAAAAACAACCCTCGTATTTTTTTAAATCTTCCACTTGATCGTTCCAAAATTCTCAACATTCTTTATATTCTTCTTTATATTCTATCTTTAATTAAGTTGTTTAATAGTTTATTGTGGAGTATATTGATTGACGTGTTTACTTGTATCATGTTTAGTGTCTTACTTTTACGAAATCTCTTAAATTTGTTTTGTATACTCCAATTGTTTCTATAAGTTTGCTTACGGCATGCAATATATTGCATACGCCCATAAAAGTTAGAGCATTGTCTGATAAACATGGATAGGAATTATGCGTCCAAAAGCGGACTTTTTAAGCAAGCAAAAAAGCATTCGGTAGGAGTATTAATAATCTATAAAGAGACAAATATAATTATAAACATAACCTTTAAGAATCTTTGCACCCTGTCCTTCAAAAGATGCATAATCAATGACGACTAATTGAAATTGCAAAGTTGGATAAAATATAGTCTCAGGCATTGGTGTAGTAGTAAGTGGCAATGGGTTTGAATTTATAGCAGGCAACACCGTATCTAACAAAATCTTTTAGCAGAATTTCTATCTCCAATTGCCCAGTATAATTGTCTAACTGAGGTTAAAAACTGAGGACGAAGATGAAAAATTTAACACGATAATGTTGAAAAATTAATTTGGTTAATTCATGTTTAGACGACAACACTAAGTAAATAGGACGCTTGCCTATAGTTTAAAGATAAACATCTAACGATGAACATCCCCAACTGTATTTTAAATTAAAAGTTGAGCTTGATTATTGGTCTTGTAATTTTAGCTACCCTTATTTTTAAGAATAGATAATTGATAACGTTGTGCTGTCTTTAATAATAAACTTAAACTATAGAATAAGATTGTTTATTGTTTCCAGCCTTATTTTGTGGAACTCCATAATCATGAAATCAATAAAGATTAGTAAAAGTTTCACAGTTTTATTAAAATATAACCTGACAATTTTGTCGAAGCAATATTGTCAGGTTATATTTTAATAAAACTGTGAAATTTTTACTAATCTTTATTTATTTCATGATTATAGAATAAGAATTAATGTGTGGTATATTATTTAATTTTTAATAATAATCAATTCAATAATGTTTACAATATTACTGTCTGAGTGACTAAAAAAAATTGCAGCAGTGTTCAATTCAACCTTCTAAAAGAATACTGGACAATTTGAAACCAACCTTCCAATAGAAGAATTTTCAATAATCAAAATTACATAATAGCCAAAGAGACATGAATAATTGGCAGCTCATATTTGTTTAATTTTAATTACAAGAATAATCCCACACAAATTAGAAATATTGAATTTTGCAAACTAGAATTGGCATAAATGTTTTATAAAAACATATATCTATATTTTCATACAAAAAAGAGCGCTTAGTGATTGATAAAATTTACCAACATTATCCAAATTACGATTTCACCTTATCAACTCTTTTAACTTTTAACAAACTATCCAGCGGCGTAGCCAAATCTTGTAAAGGCATGATTTAAACCAATGTTATGTAGCAGTAAATATAAACAGGAATAAGCTGACACCACCAACAATCCAACTTTATATTTAAAATTATTTAAAAGCAATTAGTTATTATTATATTATTATTATGAAATTAAATCATTATCATATGGGAAGTAAGTATAAGGGAGGTAAGTTTTGTGTCCATATGTAGACCGAAATAGTAATTATTTTTAACTTCAGACTGAAACGCAACAGTAATGAATTTACTGAAATCTTGAAATAAATAAAGATTATTAAAAGTTTCACAGTTTTATTAAAATATACCTGACAATATTGTTTCGACAGCTATGCTGTCATTATCAAAGGTAATATAATTATAAACAAACACGTCGCTAAGGTAGATACAAAATAGGTAACTAGATAAAATAATAATAATAATAATAAAAATTAATAATAAAAATCATAATTAAACATCTAATACTTCCAGTAACGGAGAATTACTGAGCTCAAGTTGTTCATTCATTAAAGGTACCCTGAGTTTGTGTTTGTATATCTCAAAGGCTTCTAAAATGTCTAATTTGCGTTTGTTATTACAAAAATGTAGGAATTTAATATTATTTTGAGGAGTCATTGTGTGATTTTGTTCTAAAAGGGGTTTGGCGTAATTCGATTTTTCAGGATGTTTATTTTTGTAATGACGTACGTGTTCTTTATATCTTATGTCAAAATTTCGAAGTGTTTGTCCAATATATACCGAACTACAAAAAGAATAATTTAAACGGTAAATGCCCGATTTCATGATATCATGTGTTCTGTCTTTAGCATTAAATAAAAATGAAAAAGTGTTAGTGTTGGTTTTAAATGTTATTTTATAATTGTTGGTTTTTCTTAGTATATGTGCAATTTTTTCTGATATTTTGCCAAAATATGGTATAGATATGTAATTTGTGTCTTCTGTTTGATTGTCAATGGGATATATTCTTTTGATAGCTAACCTATAATCTTTTTGTTTAATTAAAGTGTCAATCATGTTCGGATTATAATGATTTGCATGTGCTAGTTGTTTAATGGTTGATATCTCTTTGTTAAAATCTGATTTTGTTAGTGGAATAGTTAAAGCTCTGTGTACTAATGATCTGTATGCTGCTATTTTATGTGTATTGTGGTGACAAGATTCATTTGGTATTGTTATGTCTGTTTGTGTTGGTTTTCTGTATATGGAAAATTCAAAAAGATTGTCTGCGTTAATCTTGATATTTAAGTCTAGAAAGTTTTATAGCCCTGTTTAAAATTAGACATTTTAGAAGCCTTTGAGATATACAAACACAAACTCAGGGTACCTTTAATGAATGAACAACTTGAGCTCAGTAATTCTCCGTTACTGGAAGTATTAGATGTTTAATTATGATTTTTATTATTAATTTTTATTATTATTATTATTATTTTATCTAGTTACCTATTTTGTATCTACCTTAGCGACGTGTTTGTTTATAATTATATTACCTTTGATAATGACAGCATAGCTGTCGAAACAATATTGTCAGGTATATTTTAATAAAACTGTGAAACTTTTAATAATCTTTATTTATTTCATGATTATGGAGTTCCACAAAATAAGGCTGGAAACAATAAACAAGATTACTGAAATCTATTCAAATATTTATGACACATGTAAAACTTCAATATACTAGGTATGCATACGTGTATCAGTATCAGTGTCCATTCAAACACTTCGCAAATTTTAATTTACAGAATTTCAAAGAAGATTCCCGGAGAACAATGTTTAGAAGCACCCAAGTTACGTCGGAATTACAAATTCTCTTTGTTGCCTAACTAATTTTTATTATTATACCTTCGAACACCAACTCGCTATTATGTTGTTATTATCTTTGAACTTTGGGACACTTAGACCGTCAATAACACATTTATAAGGTATATTTGTGAGAAAAAACGGTCCTTCCAGGAAAAAACGCTATCTACGCCTCTGCAACTCTATTTATTCTATTATCACAAACTTCTTATTCTTCTACTGGAATAAACATACGAATTAGCCTGACCTTTCGATAACAAAAGTCGCTAAAGGTCGAGGAGTTCAAAACTTCTAGAGAATAAAACCCCCTGCAGCCTAGCAGACAGCACCTCACTTGGTGTTCAGGTACCTTGGAAATCAACATGGCCAAGTTAGCAGTTCTCTTCTTCGTAGCTTTTGCTTTCCAAGTAAGTTAAAATATACATACCCAGTTAACATCTAATTTTTTTCTTATAAATTAATGTATAACAAACTTTAAACATGTATTTATTATTGAACTAGGCCGCCTTTGCTGGCGTTGTAAGCAGAAGCTCCTACCTCAACAGAGGTATTGAAGATTACACCTACGGTGGTCAATATGAAGGACTTTACGGACAAATCCATGGCGTTACCAATGATTTAGTAGGAACCTTCCAAGGAACTTACCTTAACAACCAACAAATCAGATTCGCTCTTCGTGAATACGTCCAAAACATCGAATACATCATCACCAAATTGCAAAGAGTACAAGTAAGTAATACAAAGATTTATATTACATTTTGAGATTAATTTTGTGTTTCTGAACTTTAGGGTACCTTCGGCAATGTCGAATATGACCATGTTCTTGAACAAGTCATCTACAGACTCCGTCAAGTACTTGTACCCATTATGCAAGTCACTGATGTTGAAGTTGTTGAAAACGTAGATGTCCTCAAGACTCAACTCATCAAAGAATTCGAAATTGTAGCTCAAGAACTTAAACAATTGGTGCAATACGGATCTCAATGTAAGTCTTTATTTTATTATTTTGGTAAAAAATGTTTTCATTCAATTTTGTTAAAACTTGAAAAATAAATTGCGATTTCTCTTTGCAGACACTTACTTGATCCAAGATGTCCTTTACGACTACCTTTACGCCATCCAACAAATCAAACAATACATCCAAGGCGAATACCAAGGACAAGGTCTTTACGAACTTCAGAAATACGGTCTTGGCAAAGATTTCTTCATGGGCAAACTTAACAAATATGGCAAAACCGGAAAAGGTTTCGCTATGCAAATCCAAGCTGTTGTAACCGATCTCGTACAAACCCTTCACGCTATCCACTTCGACGATGCTGAACTTAGACAAACTTTCGTCCACCAAGTCCGCGAATACATCCAACTTCTCGAAACCATCGTAGAAAGATTGGAACAAGTAAGTATATAATTAAAATATTTTTTATATAAATTGTGTATAACTGTAACAAAAAGTTCTTACTGGAACTTTACCAGTCCCTATAATTGACTATTTTTTACTTCTTCTAGTTCCAATATGACACCACTGTCGATGTTAAAACCGTACACTACGTTGTCGAAAACTTGAAACACATCGTTCTCACTCTTAGACAATTCTACGGAAATGACTTCACTATGTCCTTTGGTGAAATGAAATATCAACTTATCATGTACATCCAAAACTTCGGTAACGAACTCCAGAAATTGGTTATTGGTGGATATTATGGAATCCAAGGAACCGTCTACACCGCCGTGAAGGATGTTCTCGCACAATACTTGATTGCTACACGCAACTTCCAAATCCAACTCCGTCAATATTTCGGTCTTTACGGACGTGAATACTATGGTGGAAAATATTTCGGTCTTCAAGGACGTCAAATGTTCGAAACCCAAGAACAATATGTTTATGAAATCGAAAAGTTGGCTAAGGAATTCTCCATGTTACTTCAAGACACCACCTTCAACGGTCAACAAGTATACCAAGTTCTTTCCGTTCAATCTCGGCTATTCGTTCAAATCATCAGGAACATCATTGACCAATTGGAAAGACAAGTAAGTTTAAATTTATTCCTTTTTTGATTGCGTATAATCTGACAGAACGTATTGTCTTCTTCAGGTAAACTACAAAACCGCTGATGTCACCGTCCAACAAATCGTCTACAGATTGCGTGAAGTCCTTTTGTCTTTCGAAAAACTCGCCACTTACAACACATTCACCAACGTTCATGAACTTAAAGCTCAATTCGACAACTACTTCCAAATCTTAGTTGCTCAATTCCACAAATTGGCTTTAATCGCTCAACAAGAAACCCAAGGTGAATGGTACCTCATTGCTAAACACATCTTGAACACCTTCTTCTACGAAGTTCAACACGTTTACTACCAACTCAGAGAGGTTGCTCAATACAATCAAGGATATGGGTACGACTACATGGGTCAATACGGTAAATACGATCAATTCTACGGCTATGGCAAATACAGCCAAGGCTACGGATACGGTAAATACTACCAAGGCAAATACGACCAATTGTATGGTAAATTCGACCAAACATACGCTAAATACGGACAAGGTTACGGATACGAAAAATTCGATGACAAATATGGCAAAACCTATCAGTACGGACTCCAAGGATTGTACAAATACGCAAACAAATATGGCAATGAATACGAACTCTTGAATGATCAATACTATGGACTTGAAGGTAAATACGAATATGGTACCAGAGGACAATCCATCGAAAGATTGGTATACCAAATCAAAATGGTAGCCAACCAAGTCGTTGAAAGGTTCCAAACTCTTGGTGCCACCGACAAACAAGCTAGACAAGTATTCTTCATGCAAGCTCGTCAATTGATCCAAATTGTCAACAACATGATCGACAGGTTACAATCTGAGGTAATTTTGGTATATTTATTTCACGTTGCCTGTAATGCTAATTTTACCTGCTGTCATTAGGTCACCATTGTAAAGGGAACCCACTATGAAGTCGTTCTCGAAGTTATTGACAACCTTAGACAAATCGAAGTAGAACTCCAACGCTTCATCAGCACCGGAGCCATCACCACCGTCTACCAATTCAGAGCTCAATTCGTCGACATCATTAAAAACATCGTCGCTGAATTACACAAACTCGTTGTTGTTGAATCTGAAGTACAATGTAAGTTATTAGCTTGTTGATTGAAAACTAATTAGCTAACTGATAATGTAATTTTACAGTTGCCCATGTTGTGAAGGATGTTCTTTTCCAATACTACGTTTACCTTCGTAACTTCTACTACCAATACCAATATCAATACCAATACTACGGTCAAGGCATGACTTCTGACCGTGACTTCGAAGGTAGCGACCTCAACGAATATTTCCGCAGCTACCCATACCACACCATCCAAAACCGTGAATACGGCCAAGACTACATCAACAGGGAACAGTATTACCTCCCTCTTGCTATGGAATACCAAGTCCAAATCCGTGAATATTAAGGATTTGAGCTATTTCTATGTAATTTCTATGTAAGACTGTTTAAAGTGATATAGTTTTTTATATCATTCCTTATAATGTTAAAGCAATAAAGAATAACTGTTGCAAACCTATTTCTTTTGTTTTCAATATTTTCCTGATTCGTTGACATTTTTGACGTCACTGTTGGTTATATTTGACCAATAAAGAGATTTAACGTTAGAAAAGTTATGTATCAACATCGCGGAAAGAATTATTTAGAATAATCAATGAATAAAATAGAGTAAAAAATAAGGTATTTTCTATAGCCGTGCCGTGTCGTTCTATAAGTGTGCTTTTATCAACTTAAAATAATAGATCAAGTAGCATTTTAACCTCAAGGTTAGATAAAATAATAAGAATAGATAATGTATGTTGCGAAAAATTATTTACTTGCGATTTCATCGCTAGTGAAGTACCGCCCGGGAAAGAAAAAAAACGATGAAATAAAATTTTATTGTCTCATATAAAATAGCTATTTATGCACGTCCTATATAATAATAATAATAATAATATATTTATTAACGTCAAATAGCAATTACAAAAATATATAAATATATAAATAAGTAACTTGAGAAGTTTGATTAAATATTAAATAAATAAATAATGTAGTTATATTAATACCAACATAAACTAAAACAACAAGAACATCAGAATGCTAAATATCACAATTATCGAATTACCTTTAGAAGTCCCCATATGCCACTCTCATCCCTACGCCATCCTAGCGTTCATATGTAGGTATTAAGTTATAGAATTTAATTGTCTTTTAAAACAATCTAAGGATTTAGAAAAAAAATTTAAAGCTGTTAAATTGTTTACAATCCTGGAAACTCGATTTAAAGGACTGTTGCTGGCATAGACAGAGTGGCACATAGCAACGTCCAAAAGAGGAGCATTTCTCAAATCCATCACAGGAGCTTTTAAATTAAAACATGTCAAAATCTCTGGACACTGTATCATACCGTTAATAATCTTAAAGAAAAAACCAGCATCTTTGTTTTTCCTCCTCTGTTCTAGCGGTTTTAAGTCCAAATATTGTTTTGTTTTCAAAGTATTTAACAAGATACCATGCATGGCAAGCTTATGTTTCATATACTGAACAAATCTGTTCTGAATAGATTCAATGCGAACAATATGTACATTAAAAATTGGTGACCAAATAGTAGAAGCATACTCTAAACGAGATCTTACAAGGGATGCAAGCAACACCATAAAGGATCGAAAGTTATTGAAGTCTTTAGAGGTCCTTATCACAAAACCCAACATTTTATTGGCTTCTGACACAATATAATCTAGATGGTCACAAAATTGAAGTTTACTATCCAAGACAATGCCCAGATCCTTAACAGAGTCTACATTTTTCAAAATGTTATCCCTAATTTTATAATTATACTTATTCACATCCTTCTTTCTTGAGAAAACTATAGAAGAACATTTACTAGGGTTTAAAGATAACTTGTTAATAGTGCACCACTCATCAAGCAGATCCAGATCCTTTTGAAGTGCTATCATGCCATTAGAAGAATTTACACATCTAAAAAGCTTTAAATCATCCGCAAAAAGCAAGAAAAGGGACCTAAAATGATCAACAATGTCGTTGACAAAAATATTGAATAAAATAGGACCTAAATGAGAGCCCTGGGGGACTCCACTTGTTACAGAAATGACATCCGATTCAAATCTATTCAGTTTGACTCGTGTTCTCTCGTGCAAATAAGAGCTAGCCCAATCATGAAAAGGTGGCCTTACACCATAATTATACAACTTCTGCAACAAGATATTATGGTCAACAACATCAATATATAAGGCTCTACTTTAGCGCCGGTGTCCACATGCGGAAAACTCCCGTTGCGAGTTCGCAACGAGCTCGCTGTGGGCCCGCAAAAATCAGTTCACACTATACGGTGAAATGACGCACAGTAAACAGTCTACTGCCATCAGAAATAGATGTATATTGCAGAAAACGAGTTGTATTTGCTCATATTATCTACAAAATGTTTTTTTTGTGGTTAAAGATAGTTGTCGAAGGTTTTGTATAATTAAATAACACGTTTATAATTTAAGACAATGTTTATTAAGAAAGTATACAAACACACAAAATAAAACTTAACTAAGGTTCGTCCCATAATTCTTCATACCAAAAGCATAATTAAAGCAATACAACTACAATATATGTAGTAATAATTAGTATGTAGTAAATATCTTAAGGGGGCTAGGGAAAGGTCGTGAATGTCGCTTTATTCGATTTATAAATCATTTGAACAGTTCTTTTTGAAATCTAACGTTGCACAAGTGATTGTATATCAACAAATATTATAATAAAATAGCGAACGCCCTTTCAAATTAATTTTTGTAGTTACTATCTTGGACAATAGTATTCTACTTTTGATTCAAATTTTCTTTTTAAATAAGAATAAAGTCCTATTGTCCAAGATAGCTAAAATTGACTTAGACACTAGATTTAAAAACTAATTTGAAAGCACGTTCGCTATTTTATTATAATATTGCTTGATGTACAATCGCTTGTACTACGTTAGATTTAAAAAAAAAACTTTTCAAATAATTTATAAATCGAATAAACCGAAATTCACAAGCTGTCCCTATAGCCCCCATAAGCAGGTAGGTATTTCTAAATTTAATAACTCCCACAATAGTAGCCCGAATGCCGCACAGTTATTTTCAGGTAGTAAGTAGTTTTATAGACTTTTATTAGAAATATGTTTAAAAACCCTAGTTATTTATATTAAGAAGATAAAAGTGAACCAAAACTGAATTTCTAAATACAAAGGTTTAAAAACATATAACGTAAATTTTAACTACCTGCTTAATGCTTTCTATTTCCCTTCACTTAACAATACTTGTCATCCTTTTCATTAAATTTTGACAAATAACACCAATAAACAGCTGAATATCCAATAATTCTTCAAAATTATAGAACTCACCATTGTTGTAGAACTCACCGTTCTTGCGTCAAACTCCCGCATGTGTGAACCGCACAATATACAACAAGGTATCTTGAACCCGTACTTGCGGCTGCGTCAACCTTGCGGGGCTGTAGGGAAAACGCCCCCAAGGTGCTCGCTGCGAGCTCGCAAGGATGACGCACTATGTGTGAACTGCACCATTTAACTTATAGTATCGTAGACCGCATTTGCGGACCCGCAGCGAGTTCGCAACGGGTATTCCCGCATGTGGACACCGGCGCTTAGTCCCCCAAAAGAGGAAGTAAAGTAGCACTTTTACTCCCTGACGGAGTAAAGTGTTTCCATGACAACAAGTAAACAACAACAAAAAAGTAATCGCGTTACATGTTAGGATTTATTGAAACTATGTGATTTAGCGTTTGCAGAGTTCAATTGTCCGAATAACATGTAACGAAATTTTCGAAAAAAATTTTCGAAATTTTGAATTTTTGCGTTAAGTCCTTTAGGACGTGCAAAAAATAGCGTATATACCACTGGACTAAAGTGCCTTTTAATTCCTCATGTGTTAATACAGTCACATTCAGGATTAAAAGATGCTATTTATCTTTTTCAAAAAATTTGGCTTTAGAGAGACTAATACCTACTTTGTTGTATACCGTTAATATTACATGCAATTTCGTTGAAAACCATAACATAATTGAATTTGCAATATGGAACAAGAATACATAATATAAGATTAATAGGGGAAAACCGTACTTTCTTAAGTAAGTGTCTATGGGGATGTGTTGTAAATTGTCATAACTGTTAAATCTGTTACTGTTAACAAGTTCATATTCGTGTAATTATATATTATACATTTTTATTCTTAATATCTACTAAATTCTATATTTATATGTACTACGGTATTTATACATTATTATTTCCTTTTCATTAAATACGATCTAAAAATAGGTAAAATATCTAATTTGAAAAATTCATATAATTGATCAATCAATTATAGGCTTTGCTCGCTCCGACATAAACTGGACTCGTCTATAAAGTCCTCCATTATGTACTTGATATATAAAAGTATTTTTTGACATCCACGTCCTAACTCTAAAATAACACAGTTAAAGTTTTCATTTAGGAACTCTAGCAAAAACATCAAGTGCGGTTAAATTGCTGATCATTTTAATTCGTGTATTTAAAGCATGCAGTTTAACCATGAGATGCTATTCAATTTTGAACTTCTACCATAAATCCATTTAATAATTTGAATTTTTTCTTCCTGCGTATACGACATTTTGAACTTTCTAGTATTCTAATGACAAATTGTGATAAAGTTGAGTTTTATGACAAAAGCAATTTATTTAGTAACATACTATTATATCAACATAATTATTTTAACGTCACTGTGTGTTTTAATGACAGCTAATATATTTGGTACAGATATGTTTGTTTGCTTGCTTGTTATTGGTAGAAATTACCTAGCCATGATTGCAATCTATCTTTGTTTTGCTATCCATATTGCTTATGTCTTCCTTGTTGCACTTATTAATTTTTGTATGTTTAGATTGGTTTTCGGATAGTCGTATATATTAGAGTAATAACAAATTATATATACTGGTAACACTGATATACTGGTGTAAAGAGAAGCCTTGGCAAGGTAAGAATCTTTTGCTTCACCTTTTTTAAAACAGTTTAATTGAATTTATTCTCTTTATTTCAGGTGAAATATAATTATATAATTTAGGTACTAACAAATTTGTACTTCGTTGTAAGGTATTTTTTTTGCTCTTGACACTACATAGTTTAGTCTTAAGTGAACCTCAGATGATCCGCGCTCTGGTCGCGGACGTGAACGTAGGTTCTCGGTAAACCGGATAATGATCGGACATGTAATTTAGTACATAAACAAGTTAGGGTTCGAGAGTGTTTGTTTAATAAAATTATACGTATTGTATTTCTTTAAAACGTGTATATCGAAATGAAAGAAATAATTATTGAGTTCATAGCAAAATGTCTACTGAAGTCTCTTTCTTTAATTAGAAGTATTTAGTATTATGCAGTCAATAATGCCTTTCATTGTGATAAGAATGTTTTAACAAAATACAATACTTATAATTTTATTATATAAACCACCACGAAGTTCAACTTATTTATGCAATAAATTACAGCAAAGTTAAACATTGAGTCATTACCCGGTTCACGTCTGGGTCGAGGACCTCGTTCAGGACTAGAACGCGGACCATAGTCTGTGGTCCACTTTAGTCTTGTATTATATGCATGTGGCGGTTTTTGTAAATTCTGTTTGTATTTATTCTGATTAGTAATACAAAGTAAAGTTGCTTGGTGTCTAGCAAGCCACTTTCTTTGTATCGTGTTGTAACACAGTCGTTTTACTCTATAACACAAAAGCCCCACGGTTGGACTGTCAATTGAAACGATAAAGATTTATAGCCCTAACTTAAACTAACGTCGCACGATGGACGTCACTGTAACATCAATATAATTCAAAACACTGAAAATACAGAAAAGTTACTCAAATTACTTACTTCACATTAATAACGATACTTACTGTACTTTAATGCAGCGACTTAAGATCTCTAATGACAAATTATCTCATAGGCGTAGGTACTGGTTTCTATAGCTTATAGATTGTAAAGAAGAACAAGGTTTGTAGAAATAACAAGGATATGGGCGCCATTTGCTCGTAAGTCATTATAATACTCAAAATCCGCAAGCAAAATAAGATTCTGGTTATATTGATTGAATTCAATTAATAATCATAGTTAGTTAAGTTAATGTTAGGCCGATTAATGTATTTTGATAACTAATAACCACAAGTAAACGGTCCAGTACTATTACAATAATATTTAATTTAACGGTTCATTTATTCTTAGATAAAACAATTATTCAAAATGACAATAATACAAACAGTCGTAATCATGTTTTAATAAGGATCCTTATTGAGAAGAAAATGGTTATAATAAAATGGTATAATTAACAAACCGTTTTCATAGAAATGGTACAAATAAAGTTAAACATCGAACTTACCTCTATTGTACAGTTTATCCGTTAATCCTTGCTAAATCGGTAGAGTTTTACAATCCTTTAAATTTCACCAATATCACTTTCACAATATGCCCTTAAATTTACTTAACATTAGGTACAAAGTACCTCACATATTATAGATGTAGAACTTTGAACTATTGCTGTCGATGCTGAAGTTATAACAATTGTTGATTAACTGAAGGTTTATGGTAACTATATGTACTTAGGTTTGCAATATGCTTTCATTAATAAAGAATTAAACCATATAATTTCAAAAGAAACTTTCATCGTTTAAAAAGTTATCACGTTGACACAATTTTATTTCTCAGAAAGTTGCATTATCCCCAATACAATATTATTTTTTATTCCGGCACAAAATTTATGCAGTTTCCCAATACTAGCACTGCAATACGGAACAAAAATGTAGTATCCTTATCTTTAAAATTTAATTAACTATGGAATACATTTCACATATCGTAAACTAACGGCACACTAGATTAGTTATTAACTTTACTAAAACAAAATACTAAGCTTTAATATAAAGCTTCTAACTTTCTGATCGGTAAAAACTCAAATTTACTTCATTTGACGGTCCATAACAGAAGCTCGCGTCTACCAGGCAAATTCTCCAAGAACTTTTGTACTGCCTTGCTAAGCAATAACCCTTGCGTGCTTTGCGTTTAGTAAAATCTTACTGACTCTTCTGTAGACTGTATTAGACTGCACTGACTCGGGGATGAAAAAATATCTTTACGCTAATAATTTTAAGAGAGGTAACATAACCGCCCTATCAAAAACTAGACTGACACACATTACGCGAATAGAAAAGTTGTTCTAGAACCTTCCACGGGCATTCACAGGGTAAACAGTGTTGCTTCGTAGCATGAAACCAGATATTTACCGAATATTCCAGACCGTATTTTATATGTATATTTTTGAAAAATCTATTCATCCGAAACGAAAATAAGCTCATACAAGGACACATAAATTTGAATTAACTGCATTTTCAGACATATTATTTCGTCAAAAAATATTTTATCTCATATTTTCCTCACAAAAACAAATTTCATCCGTATGAGATGACCTTTCACATTAACGAAAACACCATTTGATTTAGAATAAAATCTGTAATTTCAAACCAACGAAAATGTATTGAAATATACAGGGCCGTACTATTTACAATCAATCCATTTAAAATGGTATTAAAATTGGATCTAGAATTTGAACACGTTACAGTGTTTAAGCAGAAGGTAAAATGTTGTTATATATAATTTTTTTTACTTGTTTTTGAATGATTTCTGGTTTTATTATGAAACTATTTGTTGCAGCTCCGCAAGCTATAATGGCATAATTTAGATGGCTCTCAATTAATGAAAAATACAGAATTTTCATTTGTTCCGTGGTGCATATTTTTTAGAGATATCTAAATTTATATATGATCTGTCTTAGTTCAAGGTATTTAACAGATTCTGTCATGACAATTTCAATTTGCTGTTCGCATTGGACAGAAATTTTATTATAATATGGCAAGCCATTTACATAGGATGCAGAGGGAAGGAAACAAATTTTGTTGCAGTTAATAATAATAGTAATCTGTCATTAAACAATTTAATTGTTCTTTAAAATTTTCTTCTACTAATATTTGTAGAGATAAATAATTTGCATCGTTATATAATACTAGCATAATATCCGTTGACAAATCAACGGTCCCCTTCTGGTCAAGTCAGCTATCCACGAAGTAAGAAAACAGCTCTACTTATAAAAGTTAATTTTTTGGGATCTCGTAGCTCAGGATGTGCTATCTGCAGTGGAGTTTCTATTTTACTTAATAATAATGTCAATCGGATCATAACATGTAACTATAATTTAATATAATCACGTTTGATTCATAATTAGTAATGCCTTTCTTCGTAATTACTAATAAGCCCCACAGTTTTTTTGCTCAAATACATGCTATAAAAACACATAAACTGGCCTTTTTCAAAATAACTTTAAGCGAATGGTAGGCGTGTTTAAAAAGAATACTTAATATAGTTATTTTAATTATATACCTATGTAGTTTATTATTAATATACTTTGTACTTTATATAGCATAATATTTGTTGGAAAATGAACGGCGTATGGAGGCACCGCAGGTAAAACGCTCCAGTCACTGGTAATCAGTGCGTGTTCCCATTCACTTCGTACTTTTTGTAAGCTCAGTTTTTGCGAAAACCGGTGAGTCTCGAGAACCACTGAATATATTTTGATGCCGTTTTCACCATTTGATAGCTTATTTCTTAACAAAGGTTTCTATGTATAGAGATTATTCAGAGGATTTCAGTAATGATCAAGTAAATACATACTTAAGAAAATTGGCTCTAACAGAGACAAAACGCACTACGCTGCGAAAATGGTAACAGATAAAGCCAAACTATAAGCGAACGAATGCTAGCTCTCAAAAAAATCTACAAACAAGTCCGATAGCATATACGTATCTCTTACAGATTACTCACAATCAAGATTTTTATAATAGTTATTTTTGCGGAAAATTCTTTTTCCCCTGGAATGTTGCCTTACTCCGCCCCTGGATGAAATACCCGTAATTTCTGTATTTTTTTATATTTAGAATTGCTTCAAGTATAATCTTGAAAATTCGAAATTTGCAGCTTACGCCATTCAAGAGATATATAACCATAATGATTTTTAAGAATTAAAATTTTTAAGAAATGCTATTAGATAAAATACAACCTTCTGATAAAGTATCCATACTAGGTGACTTAAATGCCAGGATAGGAAGCCAAGTTATACAGGGTGTAAAACAAAAATTTAACGAAGACACAATTAATGAAAACGGGGAACATATCATCGAATTACTCGTATGTGCATAGAATGAGCTACGTATCAACAACACTTTCTTTCCACATAAACAACAACACAAAAATACACTTGGGAAAATTCACGAGGACAGCGATCAACTATTGACTATATAATATCCAACAGAGCAATACATCCTACACAAATACTAGACGTAAGGGCACTAACATCTGCAGATATTGGCTCTGACCATCGTCTAATACTTTGCAAAATAAGGATGATAGCACAAAACAATAAAAAACTTGAATCTAGAACTACAGAGAAACTGAATATAGAGTCGTTACAAAATGAAAGTACTAGAAACTTATATGAAATGAGACTGAAGAATATGATAACTGATAATGCAATTAAAGAAGAAGAAGATGCTAACGAGAGTTGGAGCAAGCTAAAATACAAAATATTAAGCGCGGCTGAGCAAGCAATTGGTAAAAGAAAAATAAAAATACCGACACGAGGAAAAACAAAACCCTGGTTGACAAATGAGGTAAAACAACTGTCGCAGCAAAAAAGAAAAATTTATTTTACATACAGATCGTAGAAAACAGAAGAAGAAAATCGAAACTACGTAGAAGTCAGAAACAGAGTAAACACACAAATAAGAACCCTAAAACGAGAATACTGGCTGGCATTTACAAAAGAGATCGAACACGATCTATATGGTGCACAAAGAAAAATTTGGGGAATTAAACGACAAAAAACAGCATTAATGAATGTATACAAATTCAAAACTTAAGCGAAGACCAATGGACAAAATATCTTGGTACCCTATATAGTAAAGTAAGCAACGTTCTCCCCTTCAGAACGTGGAGAACAACCAAGCAATAAATAAAACAATATTTCTCCAAAATAAAATAACAGAAGCCATGAAGAAACTAAAAAATAGAAAAGCTTCCGGACCCGATACCATCCCTAATGAATTGGCTAAATATGGTAGAATAACATTAGCATAAGAATTAAGAATTCCCATTCAGAAAATAATAGATAAATCGATAATACCAGATGAATGGAGAAATAGTATTACAATACCGATATTTAAAAGAGGAAACAAGAACGATCCTGCAAATTATAGAACCATATCACTGTTAAATACAATAACTAAATTATTCACTAGTCTGATTGGTGATGAAATAAATAGAACAGTAGCCATAAAGAAAGAACGGCAGAGATTCCGCAAAAACAGATCGACTACCGATGCAATCTTTATTATAATAAATAGAAAGATAACTAGTTGAGAAATCGCTAGAATTTAATAAACCTATGTACACATGCTTTATAGATCTAACAAAAGCATTTGATCGCGTACTGTTAAAAGTTGTGCTTCAAATATGCCAAGAAAAGGGAATACCCGAGGATTTAATAAGAGTAATAAAAAATCTAAACACGAATAATACGACTAAACTACGATTACAAGGTGAATACTCAGTAGATATACATGTGTGTACAGGAATTCGACAAGGAGATAGCCTAAGTCCGCTACTATTTAACCTCATAATGGATAAAATCATCATAGCAACAAAGAACGTAAATCTAGGGTATAAGCTCAGCACAGGCGATATCTCAATTGTATGTTATGCAGGCGACGCAGTTATTATGGCAGAAAATGAAAACAATCTCCAGCGATTACTACAAAGATTCAAAACAGAAGCGGAAAAATATAACATGACAATATCGGTAGAAAAAACGAAAAGCATGGTAATAGCTAAAGAACCTCGAAGGTGTAAATTAATGGTCGATAATAAAATAATAGAACAAGTATTTACATACCTAGATGTAGAAGTATCTAGCTATGGAAATTTAACAAAAGAAGTAACTAACCAAACCATTAAAGCCAATTCGGTAGCAGGATGTTTAAAAGACGTAATGTTGAGAAATGAGTTCCTTAACATAGATAGCAAAGTGCGCATATACAAATCATGCATAAGACCACTGATAAGACCCATTATGATCTACGCAGCAGAGACGAGAGCGGACACCAGTAAAATAAAACATTTGTTACGAAAAACTGAAATGAAGGTGTTACGTACAATAGTGGGGAAGACCCTGCGGGACAGGATAAGAAACGAGACCATTAGAGAAATATGCAAAATTCAAGAATGTGAGATGGACGAAACAACGCAGGCGAAATTGGAATGAACATATAAGTCGAATGGACAACAACAGAATAGTAAGAATGGCTAGAGATGGAAAAGTCGGAGGAAGAAGTCTACCGGGACGACCGTTAAAGCGGTGGAAGGAGAGTTGGCAATCCACATCTCAAGAATAAAATGCTGAAAATAACAGGCATTAAGGCCTAAATTAAGAAGAAGAAGAAGAAATGCTTCCCTGCGACTCCCTCGGGTTTTTTAGGATTAGAAATATACTCATGCACCCCTTTGGGGCAAGGCCCACCTGCCTGTAAAAGTCTTCTAGTTTTTGAAATATTTTTCTGTGGACATCGGACATCGGAACTGGCTATTATTACATTAGAAGATTACTGTATGTAATTAATCATCCAAGTATTACTTGCAGAAATTAAAACTCCTGGAAATTATTGTTCGGGCAAAAGTATGTACCGATTATGAAGTACATTCTCACCTTGATTTGTTTTAGTTTCGTGTAGCATGTCTGTTTTACCACTTTTGGGTTATAGTTTTGAAGCATCTGCAGTGATGTTTCTAGACACCATAGCAGAAGAAGGCGCTTAAGATTGATTTCAAACATTTGTGCTACTTGATTTTCTTTTCTTATCGATGTATCAACATATCCTGCTATGCTTGATGATTTCCACACACAACAAAAGAATCGTTAATTTAATATTATGTTTTGTTGAAAAAGCCAAATTATTTTAAATAAATGTTTCATTATTTTCAATATAGTAAATGTAAATTAATAAGACTGTTTTATTTATTTCAAATTTTATATTGGTTTAAGCAGTATACTTAAATTGAATATTGCAGATGTCAAATTAAAGCTTCTACAGTTTAAACTAAAGTATTTGCAAAAAGGGAAAATTAATTCGTTTCGAAATATTATGTTAACTAAGCTATTGCATTGCTGTAATTTATACCAATAATTAAATTAACATTACAAAGCCAATTATTCTCAAAGGATTGTTCCAAAGCAACTATCAAATCGTTTCAGTCATACTTATTGTTGAATTAACTATATTGGCCAATCGCTTGATCATTATGACATGCTTCGTTCCAAGCATACACTGGGTATTTTTGCAGACGAAGCGCGTTTTCGTTCTTTCACCAATTGATTAATTAGTAAATCTTGCATCGTCCGATTTGACTTTGATGGGTCTCGACAAAAAGGTGTAAAAGTTTTTAGTGAAAGTGAAGTGCAATGAAAGTATAATTGCTTACTTTGTGGAATATGTAATTACAATAGTCATTAAAGCAATAGAATAGGTGTCTCATGTGTCAGGCATGTTGTTTGACATGAGTTGAATAATTTTTTGAAACTTACACAAATTTAAGTATTGATATTATACACAGAAAAAAGTTGCATTAGTTAAATAAATTTAAGTACAAATAAAACTATCTGTTTCATATATACGTAAATGAATGTATATTTAGAACGAGAATAATATTTTCTTGTATAAATACTAATAAACAGTAAATCGCAAGAGTATGATTTATTGAATCAAGTAATAAAAAATTATGTTTCGAATTAAGTAAATGCAATTATTTAATACTAGTAACGTAACGATTGATTGAAAGATTGAATAGTTTTGATGAAACACACTGTATCTTTGTAATAAATGTTAGCTGTTTAGTTAGGACAAAACTTACTTCCTTTGCTTTGAATAAAACTGTGAATTTAAATAAAACAAATGTATCATGTGTAGAAATTATTTAGGAACAAGCATCTTTAATGTAAAATTGTATATTAAAAATTTTCATTGTTATTAATTTATTATCAAACTGATGAATAATTTTTCGACAGTTAAGTCTTATCAGAAGCAATAGTTGTATTTTTGGAAGTAATGCTTCTATTCATTGGCAGATGGATAGAATGGAATGGAAAATTAAACAAAATTTGTAAAAATTGCCTTTGTTCATTATAAGCTTTGAATTTGCTTATTATTAATCTATTTTAAATAAATTTTATACTAATACTCTTTAATGAAGTGAAGTTTTTCAATGGATAGAAAATTATATTTAAAAATGTAACTGGTATGCTTCTGATAAAACTTTTACTTCATAAGTACAAACTGTATTATGTAGTTCCACGAAGTAAAAGTAGAAAAAACCAGAAGGGTTTATTGTTTACTAACCTCCTTTGCATTTGCTGCTACTCCTAAATTCCTGTTTTTGCAAGTTTCTTTTGAAATAGGTTGAACAAATGAATGATTTTATGTTGATGAATCATTTTACGGTTAAAATTGCGTTTGGGACTTTATTTACCTGTGGATTAAAAGATTAAAAAGATCATACAGAAACTAACCAGCCGTTATTTTTATTTTGAAAGAATTTGAAAACGAAAGAATTAAACAAAAAAGTATAAGTAAAAAAACAGAATGGGTTGTGTACTAAAGGTTAATGAAAAACAGATTTTATCAAATTTGATAAAATATCGTCTTACTGAGACCCGGCAGTCATTATCAGTGATTATTGGACAAGTTTCTAAAGAAACAGGTATTAGCGGAAAAACTTTGCTCTCAGTACGTCAAGAAAGTATTTCACCTGATAGAATAAAATCTCCAAGAAAAAGAGCAAAAAATAAAAATACTTCAAATCGCATTGCATTATCTTTCCAAATCTATCATAAAAAATTAGGGTTTCCATTTAAAAAAATTTCGTTATCACCATAACTCGAAAACAAAAGACGATCTACAAATAACGATTACACTAAAATATGCCTCCTTTAAGATAAAAATCGACGTGTTCGAGGATTTTTCTCAAAAATACTTAATAAAAGATTTATTTCGATAGTTCCAGACTTTATACGCGCACTATATGAACAGCAAGTTTTAAAATTTTGTTTTACCACCGCCGTCAGAAGAAGTGACTACCTGCAATATAACTTGCTCGAACAATAAAGGTTTAACAAACGGTTATAAAGGTTTATGCAGTTACAACTACAATATTTAGAAAGTGTTTTTAAAAGTTGCTTGCAGGATGTTTGGCAACCCCGTTGTCCATAAGAACACACACTGTAGTCTCAACGTGAGGCGACCAATAGTTACTTTTAGTATATAAGTACCTGTAAGTATTAGGTATATATTTTTTTAATTATAAAACATTTTACAATATAATATCACCAATGAAATATCCACAAATTCTGTATATACTGAGTTAAGTACCCTAGATTTGATGCTAAACAATTAAACATGTACATATAAACAGGCAGAATAAGTCTGAATGAGTTAAAAATGTCTGCAACAGTGTTCAATCCAACTCATCTAAAAGAATACTGGACAAATTGAAATCCATCTCGCAATACAGGAATCTACAAAATCAAAATTACATAATAGCCAAGGAGACATTAATAAGTGGCAGCTCTTATTTATTTCATTTTAATTACAAGAATAATCGCACACAAAGTATGAATTTTGAATTTTTCAAACTGGGACTGGCATAATCGTTTTATAAAAAAAAATATCTATATTTTCATACAAAAAAAGAGCGCTTAGTGATTGATAAAATTTACATACATTATCCAAATTACGATTTCACCTTATCAACTCTTAACTTCCTTTAACTATCCAGCGGCGTAGCTAAATCTTCTAAAGGCATGATTTAGACCAATGTTAAGCAGTAGTAAATATAAACAGTAATAAGCTGACACCACCAACAATCCAACTTTATATTTAAAATTATTTAAAAGAAATTATTATCATATGGAAAATCGAAGCATGTTTTGTGTCGTTTTGTAGATCGAAATTGTAATTATTTTTAACTTCAGACTGAAACGCAACAGTAATAAATTTACTGCAATCTATTCAAATCTTTATGACACGCGTAAACCTTCAATACACTAGGTATGCATACATGTATCAGTGTACATTCGAACACTTCGCAAATTTTAGTTTACAGAATTTCAAAGAAGATTCCCGGAGAACAATGTTTACAAGCACGAAGCTAACGTCGGAGTTACAAATTATCTTTGTTACCTAACTAAGTTAATAATTATACCTTCGAACACCAACTCGCTATTATGTTGTTATTATATTTGAAACTTGGAACACTTAGACCGTCAATAACACGTTTATTATGAATATTTCTAAACGAGAAAGGACTTTCCAGGAAAAAAACACTATCTACGCCACTGCAACTCTCTGTTATCACACATATTTCTTATTCTTCTACTTGAATAAACAAACGAATTAACATGGCCTTTCGATAACAAAAGTCACTGAAAGTCAAGAAGTTCAAAACTTTTAGAGAATAAAACCCCCTGCAGTCTAGCAGACAGCACCTCACTTGGTGTTCAGCTACCTTGGAAATCAACATGGCCAAGTTAGCAGTTCTCTTCTTCGCAGCTTTTGCTTTCCAAGTAAGTTAAAATAGACATATTTAACATCTAATTTTTTCTTATAAATTAATGTATAACCAAATTTCTAAACATGTATTTATTATTAAACTAGGCCGCCTTTGCTGGCGTTGTAAGTAGAAGCTCCTACCTCAACAGAGGTATTGAAGATTACACCTACGGTGGTCAATATGAAGGACTTTACGGACAAATCCATGGCATTACCAATGATTTAGTAGGAACCTTCCAAGGAACTTACCTTAACAACCAACAAATCAGATTCGCTCTTCGTGAATACGTCCAAAACATCGAATACATCATCACCAAATTGCAAAGAGTACAAGTAAGTAATACAAAGATTTATATTACATTCTGAGATTAATTTTAGTTTTCTGAACTTTAGGGTACCTTCGGCAATGTCGAATATGACCATGTTCTTGAACAAGTCATCTACAGACTTCGTCAAGTACTTGTACCCATCATGCAAGTCACTGATGTTGAAGTTGTTGAAAACGTAGATGTCCTCAAAACTCAACTCATCAAAGAATTCGAAATTGTAGCTCGAGAACTTAAACAATTGGTACAATACGGATCTCAATGTAAGTCTAAATTTTATCATTTTCAAACAAAACATTTTCATTCAATAGTGTTAAAACTTGAAAAATATAATGCAATTTTTTTTGCAGACACTTACTTGATCCAAGATGTCCTTTACGACTACCTTTACGCCATTCAACAAATCAAACACTACATCCAAGGCGAATACCAAGGACAAGGTCTTTACGGACTTCAGAAATACGGTCTCGGCAAGGATTTCTTCATGGGCAACCTTAACAAATTTGGCAAAACCGGAAAAGGTTTCGCTATGCAAATCCAAGCTGTTGTAACCGATCTCGTACAAACCCTTCACGCTAACCACTTCGACGATGCTGAACTTAGACAAACTTTCGTTCACCAAATCCGCGAATACATCCAACTTCTCGAAACCATCGTAGAAAGATTGGAACAAGTAAGTATATAACTGAAATATTTTTTATATAAATTGTGTATAACTGTAACAAAAAAATTCTTACTAGAACTTTACCAGTCCCTATAATTGACTATTTCTTACTTCTTCTAGTTCCAATATGACACCACTGTCGATGTTAAAACCGTACACTACGTTGTCGAAAACTTGAAACACATCGTACTCACTCTTAGACAATTCTACGGAAATGACTTCACTATGTCCTTTGGTGAAATGAAATACCAACTTATCATGTACATCCAAAACTTCGGTAACGAACTCCAAAAGTTGGTTATTGGTGGATATAACGGAATCCAAGGAACCGTCTACACCGCTGTTAAGGATGTTCTCGTCCAATACTTGATTGCTACCCGCAACTTCCAAATCCAACTCCGTCAATATTTCGGTGTTTACGGACGTGAATACTACGGTGGAAAATATTTCGGTCTTCAAGGACGTCAAATGTTCGAAACCCAAGAACAATACGTTTATGAAATAGAAATGTTGGCTAAGGAATTCTCCATGTTGCTTCAAGACACCACCTTCAACGGTCAACAAGTATACCAAGTTCTTTCCGTTCAAGCTCGTCAATTCGTTCAAATCATCAAGAACATCATTGACCAACTGGAAGGACAAGTAAGTATAAATTTATTCCTTTTTCGTTTGCATATAGTCTAACTGAACGTGTTATCTTCTTCAGGTAAACTACAAAACCGTCGATGTCACCGTCCAGCAAATCGTCTACAGATTACGTGAAGTTCTTTTGTCTTTCGAAAAACTCGCCACTTACAACACTTTCACCCACGTTCGCGAACTTAAAGCTCAATTCGACAACTACTTCCAAATCTTAGTTGCTCAATTCCACAAATTGGCTTTAATTGCTCAAGAAGAAACCCAAGGTCAATGGTACCTCATTGCTAAACACATCTTGAACACCTTCTTCTACGAAGTTCAACACGTTTACTACCAACTCAGAGAGGTTGCTCAATACCATCAAGGATATGGCTACGACTATATGGGTCAATACGGTAAATACGATCAATTCTACGGCTATGACAAATACGACCAAGGCTACGGATACGGAAAATTTGGTAAATACTACCAAGGCAAATACGACCAATTGTATGGCAAATTTGACCAAACATACCCTAAATACGGACAAGGTTACGGATACGGAAAATTCGATGACAAATATGGCAAAACCTATCAATACGGACAAGGATTGGACAAATACGCAAACAAATATGGCAATGAATACGAACTCTTGAATGATCAATATTACGGACTTGAAGGTAAATACGAATATGGTACCAGAGGACAGTCCATCGAAAGATTGGTATACCAAATCAAAATGGTAGCCAACCAAGTCGTTGAAAGGTTCCAAACTCTTAGTGCCACCGACAAACAAGCTCGACAAGTATTCTTCATGCAAGCTCGTCAACTGATCCAAATTGTCAACAACATGATCGACAGATTACAATCTGAGGTAATTCTTGATATATTTATTTCCCATTGCCTGTAATGCTAATTTTACCTACTGTCATTAGGTCACCATTGTAAAGGGAAGCCACTACGAAATCGTTCGTGAAGTTATTGACAACCTTAGACAAATCGAAGTAGAACTCCAACGCTTCATCAGCACCGGAGCCATCACCACCGTCTACCAATTCAGAGCTCAATTCGTCGACATCATTGAAAACATCGTCGCTGAATTACACAAGCTCGTTGTTGTTGAATCTGATGTACAATGTAAGTTATTAGCTTGTTGATTGAAAGCTAATTAGCTAACTTATAATGTAATTTTACAGTTGCCCATGTTGTAAAGGATGTTCTTTTCCAATACTACGTTTACCTTCGCAACTTCTACTACCAATACCAATATCAATACCAATACTACGGTCAAGGCATGACTTCTGACCTTCACTTCGAAGATAGCGACCTCAACGAATATTTCCGCAGCTACCCATACCACACCATCCAAAACCGTGAATACGGCCAAGACTACATCAACAGGGAACAGTATTATCTTCCTCTTGCTATGGAATACCAAGTCCAAATCCGTGAATATTAAGGATTTGACCTATTTATATGTAATTTCTATGTAAGACTGTATAAAGCGATATAATTTTTTATATCATTCCTTATAATGTTAAAACAATAAAGATTAACTGTTGCAAACCTATTTCTTTTATTTTCAATCTTTTCCTGATTTGGTGGCACATTTTTGGCGTCACTGGCATATTAGACTGGTGAAGATGCAGTACACATTCGTGAGAGCTGAGAAAACTGTGAATAATGTTTAATGTTAATGTTTAAGTCAGTTGTAATGCGTAGCAATAGTATATTCCACTGATCCTCATCTTACCTTAAATAAATTATTTAAAAATTGTTGGGATCTCAATTTTTACACTGTTCCCAAAAAAGATTTTTGCAATTTTGGATCAATTCTTGCATTGATTAGTTTGTATTTGATTAGTTTAAATTTCGTCAATTTTTGTTATACAGGGTGATTCAGAAATAACTGATAACCTTTAAATGGTAGGTAGAGGGGTGGCAGTAGAGCTAATTTACCTTGACAAGTATAGGTCAAAAACGAAGTTTTCCAGAAAATTAATTTTAAAGTTTTATTGAATTTTGGATCTGGTCCTGACGTTGGACCCTTTTGGATCAAGGTAAACTAAAACTGGCTCTACTACCTCCCCTCTACCTACCATTTAAAAGATTGTCTTTATTTCTGAATCACTGTATCCAAAATTCATTTTCTGGAAAACTATTCGTTTTTGACCTGTACTTGTCAAGGTAAATTAGCTCTACTGCCTCCCCTCTACCTACCATTTAAAGGATATCAATTATATCTGAATCACGCTGTATACATAGTTTTAAATCTACAACTTCTGGCTATCAAAATCTTGGTATCCTCTTTTATAGAAGTCATGAAAATATAGATCTTTTTCGAAACTAAACAAATTTTTAAAATACTTCCAGGGAAATATTACATAATAATCAATTATTTACTATCAATTAGCTACTAAAATGTTCTTGTTGCAAAAAGACTTTTTAACTCAAAACAAACTATGGCTGGAATGCTCCTGCTTGGTAAGTTGAAAATTTAAACTTCAATATTGTTTTAGCTCCAGTACAATAGCCCAAACCACAAAAAAACTAATACATTTTTCGTTTAGTTACATGCTTATAAGAAAGGCATTAATTTTCGTTTTTCAAATAGGCCGGTTAACATGCAATAAATATTTGACCAATATTTAAATTTAAACTTAAATTAAATTAGAAAAGTTATGTATCAATACCGCGGAAAGAATTATTTAGAAGAACTAAAGAATAAAATAGACTAAAGAATATTCTTTTTTCTATAGCTTATGGTGATGCCCACGATGAGTCACGTTTACGAGAGTCTCGCATATATCATCTCGTTTACAAGACTTGATATGAGACGACAGAGTACATTTTGCTTGCGAGACGAGACCAGATTTTTTAAAATATCGTCTCGTATCTCGAGCGAGAAAAATCGCAATCTCGCAAAAAACTCGCGTTATGGAAATTGTTTTAAATTTTACAAGCTAAAAATTATTTTAATTTTGTATTAGAAATCCGAGTACCTACACAATACAATAATTTACCGTTTAGCCATAAATTTTACAATTTACTTTGTTGCGGTGTACGTTGAAGTTCTATTACATAAAATCAAAAACAAAATAATAAAGTATGAAATATCATAATTCACAATAATCACTTATATTTCGTAATGGAGAAAACATTGTTTATATGCGTTTTTATGGCTTTTGCTTTGTTAGCCGTTTCTGTATCCTGTAATATAATAAAGGATTAATAAATGTTGACATGTATAAGCAGCCAAACACTGGCAACCAATTGTTTTTTCTGAGGTCTGTTTAAAGAAATTTTTGATACTAAAAGAAGAGTTATGAGAAGTTAAGAGGAAACTAAATTCCTGGAATAAATGAGCTAAATATAAATAAATTAAATTATAATTTAAAGTTTTCTTGGATGTGTGATTTTAGTGTAATATAAAGTTTTGTCTTTGGACATTCCCGTTTTATTTTTCGCTCACAGTAAACCTTTGATTTTTCAGACCCATACATAAATGCTTGCAGTTTTTTTTAATCTAATAAATTTAAAGTTAGTTTTGCTCTGATTTGGAAATATTAAGGTTAGTACAAGTTACTTAGATTTAAAACAGTTTTTAAAGATTTTAACGTAGGTAATAGGTGATTATTAAAAATACGCTTGTTTATAATGAATCATAATTTTTCAAAACGAAAATGAAAAGCATTGAAGAACAAGAGAACATGTCAACATCTACTGATGATTATTCTAGCATTATCAAAGGCATTTCTATTGCTTAGGCAATCGAAGTTGTCGAAACAATTGTCAGGTAAAATTAAATAATTTTTGATGCTTTAAGATGCTTTAAATGATTTAAGATGCTTTTACAGTTTTCAATAATGCAAACTAATAATAATAGGTGTGTAGACTTAAACAATATTAATATGAGCATATTTTTTTGCTGTTTTAGAATTACACCTTTTTTGTTCATGTTATGTAAAGCATGTTCAAGATATTATAAAAAAAGGTTTAAAAGATTTAACTTTTATAAATAAACATAATAAATAATTTAGACTTTTATTTAGTAGAAACAATATAACTCGCCGCTATTCAACTCGACCGCACCTGCGAACAGTGGTGATTGAAGATTCAATCGTCACTAGACTAGATAGTCTTCTTCACGGTTTTAGCCTTGCGAACCATCCAAGAACTCGCTAATTAAGAAGAATCGAAGTATCCTAATTTTGCGGATCATTGGAGTTAATATAGGTTCTGTAATCCGGTGGATTCGAGTTGCGAAAGAGGGCAAGTAACAGTCCCGAACTTCTTGCGGCTGTACTATCGGCTGATGTCCAAATGCCACTTCAATTTGACAAAGAAGAACCTATCTTTATTAGGTTTTATGTCCTCATTGGGACTCCATGGCCGACGTGTTTTTCTACTAGTGTTACCCTATAGATTGCCTTTGTACAAAAAGAGATATCTTATCCGAAGTAGCGAGAATTTATGTTCGTTTAACATATTTAATCCCAGTGGTTCTCTGTGCAAAAAAGGCTGATGCAGCAAATATGGATGCGATTAATAGATCGGGATGACCCTGTTCCTGAGGCATTTAGTTATACCAGTTAACAGTTATTTTAAATTTTAGTTCTATTTTATTGCAGATTTTGGAATTTCGGTAAACTGTCAACGAATAGAATTAACTATTAAATTTGCCTACAGGTCATTTTAGGATAAATGCAGAGCTGTCGTCAGCTACTAGTCTATAAAAAGTATTCAATCAAAGTTGGGTACTTTTGGGCTAGCGTGCTCTTCTCTCACCTAAGCGGCTGCGGCCCGGTTCGACTATTGACACCGGCAGATCTGTTTAAGGGCGCGCTTCATTACGTACTGAAAGTGTCGTTTCCGATTTTCCATAACGTTCATACAATTTCAGGAATGAGATGAAAATTTGATCGAGGTCTTAAATTGTAGATAAAGGATAAAATTAGGGGTTGGGATATTTTTGAAGAGTGGATATTTTGTAATAATTGATACAGAGCCCTTCAAACTTTGGCAAGTTTAGGGTGTGATTTTATATAAGTTTAAAAGTTCTTCAAAAATTAAAAACAAGTCATATTTTTTTGTGAAATTCAATTGAGAACCTAATTATAAAAACTGCATGGTGCTATCACCTTTAGATTTTGTGATGAACTTAAACTACGTGCACAATGTTTCTGGAAATGATTTTTACAGTGGCTCCTGATTTTAAGCTTCCCAACTAAAAAATGACCGTAAAACGAAATAAAAGAGGTTGAGGTATTTTCCCACTAGGGGAGCTTTATCCGTATTTTAATCTGGAAGAAGTTGGCTCTTGTATGAGCTCATTAAATCTCGTTGACAGCATTTATTGCTTACATTAAGTTGAAATATTCTATTGAAATGTACGTCTGTAAAGGTATAAATTACACTAAATTATTTCCGTTACAAACCCGGGTTTAAAACATTGGTATTAGTAGGGTACACAAAATGTAATTATTTTATACTCATTCAGAATTCTACATATGAATACGAGCAGAAAAGATTATGGACACCTTGTATTGTCATTCTGATCTCTCTAAATTAATAAATATGTAAAAAAATAAATAATATTTAAATAAAGAAATAAACGTAAAATAATAGAAAAGATATATATAAATAACAGATATCATGGAATGAATGGAAATTTTAATTAGTATATGTCCTTTTGAGCACATACGTAATATATTTTGTAAAAAGTGCGATTTAATTAGCAATTAGTAAATATTTAGAAAAATACCACAAAACTAAATAAATATAATATTCTTTATTTCGCATGTCACAAAGCTTTAAAATAATCTTTAAAAGTACCACGGTATTTTATATTACAGTAGGTGGCGCAAAATTTATTACCTAATTTTAAATATAACTTTTGAAATATATGAAAATAACTTCATTTTATTTTGAAAAAAGAAAGCGGTCATATCGACAAAAAGAGAAATGAAGAGGCCAGAAAAAGTAGATCTCAATAAATTGTTGGTCTCACGCGCACGTGTGCGATAATAACGTCTTGCTGGATTCCAACTCCAGCTCGTCTCAATAGGTTATCAAAAAGTCGCGTAGCACGGCTTTGAATCATCGTCTATCTCGAAATCCCCAATTGTGTAGCTCGTCTTCCAATTGATGTTCTCGGGTCTTGGTCAATACTTTGCCGTATAAGCTCAATATTTTCGACCGACCGTGCCAGTGTTCGCCCTAACTTTTGTTCTTCCTGTATCTTCGAGGGATGCTAGGTGTTGAAATGTTGGCGCAGTTGATGCCTGACGATTGGGAAACCTTCACCGAAATTCTCGTTGTACTAGAACCACACGTTAATTGTTCCATAAAAACATTGAGACAATTATTTCGCGTTCTTGACAAGTGTAGTGTTCCATAATCTATTGTCGTCTATTTCGCGTCTTTCAGTTATACAGTTGTCAAGAGCACGATGATATTAGTTGCCAGTTGCCAAAATAGCGGCTTCATTTTATTAGGTCATACATTTTGCGCCACCTAGTACTATGTGTGTTCTTTTGTGGGACTGTATTGAAAATTTCTAATAAATAAATTTTTCTGTTTGTGAAATTTTATTAAGCGATGAGTAAATTGCGCGGTCTATAAAATTATAGATAGGGGAGAAGGGGATAAATCCTTACCTTTATCTTTTGTCGAGTGGGTCTTCTTATCCTGAGTTCAGGACGTCTAATTGGAAGGCCACTGTGATAACTATTTCACTGTCAGGTCAGCTTCAGGTCCCAAAATGTTAAATAGTTCCAGAGTAACAGTTTAATATAGTAAAGATACCAAATCGTTTGCGTACCACTATACGGACGGGCTTGGTTAAGGAAGTTATCCCAAGTTATATATTGTAATATTTTACAATATAACGTCAAAAAGCGGGCAAAAAAACATGACATTATGTTATGTATTAATTTGTTTTTTAATATGCCTTTTTGATAATTAAATTAAAATATTAAACAGAAAAATAATAATAATAACGCAAACACAAAACTACATGGACGGAACAATGTGAAAACATTCAATTTCCTAGATTTTCTTCGAAATTAACTCAGTGGGCTTAAAATCTTGTCATTAAACATGTTTGTAAATGGTCCATTCTTTTATTAGTTATTTTATAATAGTATTTAAATCTAAAATAACGTATTAAGTAATAGTTATTTATGTACCAAAGGCGTTAAGATGATGATAATGCCAAGAGGGCGACGATGTTTCAGTCCGAGGACTTGAAAGGCCCGAGAGATGGAAGTCTTCCGATGGGCATTATCATCTAGTAACGCTCGAAGTGCATACAAGATTTTATTTTTCACAAGACTACGTACAAGTAAAAAATTAGTTTCAATTTATAATTGCTGACGTTGCCAAGGACATTGTTTATATATTAAATTTATTATTTTTTTATATATAAATTTCTGGAAAAAACTGTTCCCACCGGTAGGCGTTTTGTGTTTCTTTAAAAATTCACCTATCGGTAGGTGAATTATTTTAAAATAATTTTTCACCTACCACTTTACCGATTTGTTATATTAACTATCTATATAAAGCTTAAAGGAATTGTACTATCTGATATAAGAAAAACAGATTGTTTTCTCAAAGATATGGAAATATATTTTGTATACTGTACCTATTACAAAAATAATATATTATGGAAATATTTTATAGTATAACCAAAATAAACGACTATTATAAGGTGACCAGACGTCCCGCTTTTGACGGGACAGTCTCGCTTTTGTTTCACTTCTACCGGTGCCCACAAAATCTTCAAAATGTCTCGCTGTTCATGGATAATCATGATTTGACGAACATAGACATAAAAACAGTTACAGTACGATTATTGGTTAAAACAATAAACGTAAATGTAAACTTTTTAATTAATTTTCCACAAAATTACAGTAAACTATATTTAATATTGGTATCCAACGGATTTATATTTCTTTTCAAAAGCTGGATATCATTTATCTTAATTTAATTTGACCGTGCCAATTATATAAATAAATATCGCACACTTTATTTGGGTTTAAATACAAACACTGAGTTAACATTAATTACAAGAAATAACCGTAGTTGCATCTACTATATAATGCCAATCACACTTATTATCAAACAAAATTAAAATCTGTAAAATAGGGGAAGCCTACTCAACTAACAACAGCTGTTCTTGGCAATGACGAAGACATGAAAAAGATGTATTTTTTACGTATTAATTTTAACGCGCTAAAAATATACCGAGAGGCACGTAACTATTACATTCCATTAAGCATCACTTTGAAATATTAATTGTGGCATGCAAAAGGATTAGAGGCACTAATTTTCATATGAATTTCTATTCCAGTGCTACTTGGGCAAAAGCACCTGGCTACCGACAAGCATAAACTATATGTAAATGTTTCTGCCTCTTCTTCTAAGTTGCAAGATTATTCCGTAAAAGTAATGTCGGAAAAAAAGCAGTTAGCGTTAGCTGAAGGACTGTTTGAATTTTATACTGTTAATAAAAATCAGAGTTTTCGGGCAATGGATTGCACATCTAGAAATCATTCAAAAAATGTTCGAAAAGCTTGCTTAATAAATTATTTATGATGGACGGCATCCCTAATGTATCGCCTTATCGATTCTGAAGAAATCTGGCCACCTTAGATCACCTTATTAGCATTTACAATTAACACATAACCATTTTTTTGAATGAAGCTTGATCAATAACAACACATGTTAAAAGAAACAAAGTAAGCAACTCTTACATTTTGCTGATTTTGTCTGACAAATTTTACTGCATGCTAGTTTTGAAATGAGCATGTATAATATGATTAATTTAAAAATATGTCCAAATGACCCATGTATGTAGTTACGTTACAAAAATGTATTCGTGATTAGGTTTTGTTGTTGAATTAGGTTAAGTTTTGGTAGGTGAAAAATAAGTTAAAAAGAATTCACCTCCCGAAAGGTGAATTTTTAAAGAAACACAAAGCACCTATAGGCCAGTAAAATTAGACCCGTTTTGGACCGTTGCGTTGGTGGAAATAAATGTTGGAAAGCGGGAGATCGTTTCTATCGCTTCATTTGACGTCAAATATAAGTATTTGTTTCTTGATGTATTTTTTACCAGTTTTTTAATGAAATGCACAATTAGAATAAGACTTTAATACGGGAACAGAAATACAATTTTTATTTATGTCAGAAAGAGAATGACAAATCTTACATATATATTATTAAGCTATTGCTATGCAATTTTGCAACATTTTATAATAATAAATCGAATACAGGGTGGACCCAACATGGCGCCCGCCTTGAAATAGTAAATCTTTTCAACAATAATTAAGTCTGTGGAAGAGGACACACCTTGTGTATAGCTCTTCTTAAGATGCCATTGTTAGTACGAACAGACACAACACGAACCTTATTGTCTTGTCCAGGATGTACCTGTATCACTCTAGCTAGCTGCCAGTTCATAGGTGGAAGATTATCATCTTTGAGGAGCACCAGGGATCCTATGACAATATTTGATGAATCTTGCCTCCATTTCGAACGTTGCTGCAGGGTGTTTAAATAATCATTTGACCAAATTGTCCAAAATCGTTGGATCATTCGCTGCAACTTTTTATAGGTAGAAAGTCTGTTAAAAGGAGTGTCAGAGACATTCTCTTGTGGTACTGACACCATGGCATCACCTATTAAAAAATGCCCAGGAGTCAAACACTGTAAGTCTTGAGGATCAGATGACAATGGACAGATCGGACGCGAGTTCAATACTGCCTCTATTTGAGTGACGATAGTATAAAAATCTTCAAAAGTCATATTAACGTCAGCTACTATTCGTTTTATATGGTACTTGAAGGACTTTACGGCAGCTTCCCAAATACCTCCAAAATGTGGAGATCTAGCAGGAATGAAGTGCCATTTTACACGATTCTCATTAAAATATGCGGCAAATCTACAATGGTGTGGTACTGTGGTTAGAATTTCAGGAATTTTTTGCAATTCTTTACAGGCACCCACAAAGTAGGTAGCATTGTCGGTATAGATGTGTTTACAAAAACCTCTCCGAGACACAAACCTTTTGAAGGCATTCATAAAACCATCAGTGGTAAGATCAGTTACCAATTCTACATGCACAGCCTTTGTGGCTAAACAAACAAAAATACATAAATAGCATTTTATGAAAGTTCTACTGCGCGATTTTCCATCTTTAATGTTATAAAATCCCGTATAATCAATGCCACAATTTGTAAATGCTCGCGAAGGTGTTACACGCGCTTCTGGTAAATCACCCATTAATTGGTTGATGTGTGTGGGTTTTGCCTTGAAGCAAGTAAGACAATTCTTCAAGGCACTACGTACTGAATTTCTGCCATTTAATGGCCAAAACTGTGTACGTAAACGTGATAAAATTAATTGAGCACCAGCGTGTAGATATTTATGATGTTCGTGCAGTATTAAAAGACGTGTTAGTATGTGTTTTCCAGGTAATACTATAGGATGTTTTTGGTTAAAGGAAATGTCAGCATTCTTAAGACGTCCCCCTACTCTTATAATTCCGTTAGGGTCTAGAAATGGATTTAAGGCAATTAGTTTACTAATTCTAGGTATAGTTTTACCTTGTGAAAGAAGCGTCAATTCAGAAGTAAATTCACTAGACTGAACCATCCTACATAACACTAATGTAGCAGCATTTAACTCATGATAGGAAAGTTGCCCTGTAAATTTATCTTCATTCCTTACGTTATGCAAAAAACGTAACATATAAGAAGTAACACGTTGAAGTTTACGAAAGTTAGAAAAACGAGAGAAAAGGGATGTATCAGAAATAGAGTGATAAGTTAAAATTATTTTTTCTTTGCGTGCTTCCGGAATAATATCAATGTTAATGATTTGCTCTTGTGGCCAGTCTTCATAAGGACCTGTGAGCCATGATGGCCCATGCCACCAAATATGGCATTGTTCTAAGTCTTCTGGTTCTAAACCACGTGAAATTACATCAGCTGGGTTATCGCTAGAACGTACGTGACGCCAAGTACTATGTTCACTTAAATTCTGTATCTCGGCGACCCTATTTGACACGAATGTTTTCCATCTGTTAGGTTGAGAATCTAACCAGGATAATACAATTGTGGAATCAGTCCAGAAGTATGTATGTTCAATATCCAATTTTAAGGAATGTTTAACCTTTTGCATCAATTGTGCAAGTAAAAGAGCTGCGCATAACTCTAGTCTAGGTAAGGTAACTAACTTAAGTGGAGCTAATCGAGATTTAGCACAGACTAAATTGGAAGTGATGTTATCATTACTGTTTCTGGAAACTAAATAAATACATGCACCGAAAGCAACCTCAGAAGCATCGCTGAAACCATGCAAAGTAATGACGGTAGGATTTAATTGAAGGATATGTCTAAGGATCTGAATATGATTTATGTGATTAATGTTCTCAAGAAAACGTAACCAGGTTTTCTGGAAGCCTGCTGGTACTAGATCGTCCCATTGGATTTGTAATTGCCATAACTGCTGCAACAACAATTTAGCCTTTACTACGCAAGGGCTGATCAGACCAAGTGGATCAAAGATAGTTGCTATATTTGACAGAATGGAACGTTTAGTAATTAGGTGGCCTAAAGAAGAAAATTTCACCGAATATAGAAATATATCAGCTTTGGGATTCCATATGATTCCTAATGTTTTTACATCCTTATTGGAAGAGATTATGTAATGAGCATTTGCATTAACTGAATCGTCTGTATTGTCAAAGACTTCTGGTTCATTCGATAGCCATTTTCTAAGAGGCAAGCCTGCGTCTAATAATATTTTTTCAATGCCAACTTTGGCGTCTCTAGCTTGTTCTAGATCGAATGCGCCGAAAATTAAGTCGTCCATGTAAAAACAATTCAAAATGGCTTCACTAGCTATTGGATCTGTTTCTTTAGCATTAAGACCTATTTGATGTAACGTTCGCGTAGCTAAGAAAGAAGCACTAGCGGTTCCGTAAGTAATTGTATTTAAGTTGTAATGATTTATGGAATCGTTAGGACTTTTGCGCCAGACTATTCTCTGTAAATTGCGTTGATGACTATCTATGGTAATCTGTCTATACATCTTAGTGATGTCGGCGGTAATGACTATGTTATAGGTACGCATACGTAATATTATTTCAAATAAATCACTCTGTATAGTGGGACCTATCTTTAACACATCATTCAATGAAATTCCAGTGGACGTTTTTGCCGATGCATCGAACACCACTCTTACTCGAGTAGTAGTACTAGAATCTTTAACGACCGCATGGTGCGGTAAGTAATTATGAATTGTATTAGGACAATCGAAGTCAGTATTAACTTTAGTCATGTGACCAAGGTCTTCGTATTCCTGAAGAAAATCATTATATTGCTGTCTTAAATTTTCGTCACGAGATAACCTTACTTCTATGGATTTTAAACGCTTAATAGCTGAAGAAAGAGATTCGCCTAAATTAATGTAATTGTCCTTTAAAGGAAGTTTAACCGAGCAACGGCCGGTACTGTCTTGATAAAAATGTTTACGGAAATGTATTTCACATTCAAGTTCTTCGTTAGAGAGCTTAGAATGTGGTAACCACAAATGTTCTGTTTGCCAAAATCTTTCAAGTTGTTGGTTAACTGACGTTGTACTTTGCATGAGAAGGCAATTAGAAGAAGCCTTAGAAGAACAATTTGCGCTAATGCAATTCTTATTTTTGTATATTTCTAATGGACCTGCCAATGTCCAGCCAAGTTTTGTTTGCTGAAGAATGGGGTTGTCTTCACCTAACTCAATTCTTTGTGATGTGAGTAATGAAAAGAAAATACCGCACCCGAGTAACATATCAATCTTTCCAGGTTTATGATATTGAGGATCAGAAAGTTGAAAGTGACCGGGAATGTTTAAGTCTGAAGAATTGAAGTATATCTGCGGTATATTACCTGTTATTTGATTAATAACTAAGAAAGGAAGTTGAACTGAATATGTATCATCAGTTGATTTAATATATGCGTTAATTATTTCACGTATATTTAATGCTGCTTGGTTTATACCTGTGATAGGCATATCAATAGGGGAAGTTTGTAATTTAAGTGTTTTAAGTAAGTCATGTGTTATGAAATTAGATTGCGAACCTGAGTCAAGTAAAGCTCTGCATTTGATTGGCTTATTGTTAGCATCATAAATGTAAACTTGAACTGTTGAAAGTAAGACTTGAATGTCCTTATCTGCGTTTGAAAGAAGTGCTGTAGTGTTTTGTGGATAATTAGTGTCGATAGTACTATCTTCTATAGCGTGCTGTAAGCCAGGCGATGAGTCACTGCTGACCTGTTGTGAAATATGTGCTGTTTGTGAATTTTCATTGATCTGTGCTTGACTTTTGTAATAATGACTTGGATGTTCAGTATCTGAGGAGTAGTTAACTGAATGTAGTGCTGTGTTATGACGTTTTTTGCATGTTTTACAGACTCTGTTGCTTCGACAAGTATTTACCAAATGTCCAGCCTTTAAGCAATTACAACAAATCTTGAGTTTCCTAAGTTCAATATATCTTAACTTAGGAGCAAGAGCTAGTAGTCTTGAACATTTATAGGTAAAATGAGTGCCCTTACAAAAGGAGCAAATTATGTTAATGTTATCAGTTGGCTTAGAGTCTTCACTGGTAACGAGATGATTGAAGGATTTCACATTAGGCTTATCCTTATGAATTAATGATTTTGAACCATCTCTCGTATCCAATGTTTCAAGTAATTGAGCTCTATTTTTTAGAAACTCTAAGAACGTTTTCAATTCTGGTAGTTGATTAGATTTAATAGAACCTTCCCACTCACGCCTTGTATGCATATCAAGTTTATTGTTTAATATAAATATTAATAAGGTGTCCCAAGTATCAATAGGTTGACCTAGAGACTTTAATGCCCTATGATGTTTCAAAAAAGTATCAATAATCTTTCTCAACAAAACGTGATTTTCTTTAGTGATTGCAGGAAGTTCAAAAATACCCTTAACGTGGCTGTGCACAATAACACGCTTATTTTCATATCGATCTTTTAAAAGTTCCCAGGCTTTATTAAAATTATCGTTACTTACCTCCAGGGATTGAATTACCTGAATCGAGTCACCTTTTAAGCAAGAAAGTAAGTAATAAAATCTTTGAATATTATTAAGCGATGTGTTATCAAGCACAAGCGCTTTGAAACCTTCATAAAATGGTAACCAACCTTCATAAGATCCGTGAAAATGAGGAAGATCGATTTTAGGAAGTTTAACATTAAAATTTAAAACTGAATTAACGTCACTGGACGTATAGAGTCCTTGATTTAAATCTAAATTATACTTCTGTATTATTGACCTACCTAATGCAACTAACATAAAGTATTTGTCTTCGAAAGTTTGTCTCTCGGAGGTCTCTGATTGACTTATGTCAAGCATTTCAATTTGTGTCTGAATCTTTTCGAATTCATACCACGCACCATCTAATCTTTGCAAACGCACATTAAGTTCATCGATTTTGTTATGATTAGTAACGTCATCGACAAACGCTGCAAAACGTGTTAAATGACCCTTAACAACTCCGCGTTGGGTTTTCAATGTTTTCATTTCTTCTGACATCATTATTCAAAAATAGGCCAAAGTTAAGAAATGGAATAGACCTACTTGTTTCTTGAAGATATGTATGTGAAGCGCGAGTCGATACTATCCACTGCGCTAGCCGACTGTACTCGCCGGTTGTCTGATTTCTGCTCACCAATTTGCGTTGATTCTTCAACCGCGTTAATGTATCCGGCTCGAAGGACCATGTTTGTTTCTTGATGTATTTTTTACCAGTTTTTTAATGAAATGCACAATTAGAATAAGACTTTAATACGGGAACAGAAATACAATTTTTATTTATGTCAGAAAGAGAATGACAAATCTTACATATATATTATTAAGCTATTGCTATGCAATTTTGCAACATTTTATAATAATAAATCGAATACAGGGTGGACCCAACAGTAGGTTTGCACGGTCCCTCGACGCGAGCTTACCCGAGGGCATCAAAAGAACTACGAAATCTTCTCCTCTCCTTCTCCTTTTTTAGTTTCTCGTTTATAACTTCAAAGCGGTGCTTTCCAACGAAAACTTCACTATTACAAGAATTAAAGAGCATTAAATTCTGCATAGGATAAGTATCCAACACTTTAAATTCGGTCCAGTGGTATGGTCGAAATCGACGGCCGAACAACGACAATTTTACAAATTTTCGATTTTCCTTCAGACCCAGAGGCTTTCCGTATAAAAAAACCCGTGGACTCATTCTGATTGTTAATATAAGTCGAGAAATACCTAAGCTTTGATATTATAGAGGTTTCCGGATTAACTTAATGACCATTTTTTTGTCATCCCCCACCATAGAATCAATTAGAATCAATTGATATAAAGTAATGCAGTACTGATCACTCGATCATTTCGAAAAAAGATAATTTTTTGTGTGTTATCACCCCTAAGTATTGGTAGATCAAAACCACTGTCATTTTATTTTTATTCCAATTGATTGAAATATGGCAGCCGTATTTGTTTCGTGGTGCACGACGTTGCTTGCAGTTTTTGGATGTAAACGTAACTCTTAATATCGCAAGAACGGTTGATCCTAGAGACCTGCGGTAAAAATGATTGTATTGCTCACATGTCGGACTACATTTTTTAATCATAAACATAATATTGATATGACGTATCATAACGAGAACTTCAAAGCCCATAAATACCAAAATAGTAAAATTTCAGATTTAAAATATTTTATACATAAACTACCTCTAACCGTGTACGTTTAAATAAAAAATCCTCCCTAAGACTTCATTTTTATCTGGATATATGAAATATGCCCCCATAAATTTTTGTAAAAACTTTAATCTTCGGGATTAAATCACACCCGTAAGTAAGCGTCCTACAAATAGTCCAGTAAACAGAGGTCGAAAAAGGGTGGTTACCCTACAAAAGGTCGGGTAGTTCTAAATTTTTGATATGTTGTATAGATTGGTGGGTTAGTAAAACATATAAGTTTTCCAATTCCATCCCCCTCCGAGCTCTCCGCCATCTTGAAAAAACCGTCGAGAATCGGCACTTTTTTAGTGTTTTGCCTATAACATCGCTCCGGTGCATCATAGCGCAAAAAAGGTTATTTGCCGACTTGTAGAGGACAAGATTTTCTACAAACTAGGTACGTGAAGTTGTTTAGTATAATAAATAGCAACGAGCGGTGAAGCTCGCAAAAAGGACTAAAATTGAGTACTATGCAAATTTTTTAGTTTCTTGTCCCTTAACATCGCGGTAACTCCGTAACACTTCATTTTATCGTAAAAGTCTTCAGAATCAATCATGTAGACAATTTAATTAGCTACAAATTCTATTATCAATTAATTTATTACGGTCTATAAAACGGAGTGGGGCAAAATTTTGAAAAATAACGAAACAGTGGCTTTTTTAAGTTTAGTGCAGCAAATCTCTTCGGTTCATTATTTCTAATTATGAAAGTATTGCCTTTGAGTTCAGACGGAATAATTTTTATAGATGCAAAATGAAAGTAATTATGTGTATAGGTATTGTATACAAAGTAAGTCGGAATCAACACGACGGAAACCCGTCGCAGGTATGGAGCGTTGCATTCCTAGTGCAACACAAAAAGAAGGGTATGTGGAACAGTTAAGACGATGAGAATGGGGAGAGAGCAGCAGGAGAGTAGGATAATGGAGCGACATTATGGCACTACTGTTAGGGTGGTTTTTGATGGTTACCCTGAGGAACCTGCACTGCGAAGTACCAAGAGCGCTGAACGGGCAAGGAGGTGTAAGACGAACATCTCAGCTGACGTACTATTTGACAAAGCAACTGTCAACCTAACACCCCAAGAAAAGTTTTTATCAAATGAGCACAACAAAGAAACAATTCATAGCACTTCTCATGACTGAACTAAGGGCTTCAAACATCGACACCAAACAAGCTGAAGAAGATGCTGACGTATTAATAGTCACCACTGCAAAATCCGTGACTTCACAGTATGATGCAGTGGTGATTATTGGTGAAGATATCGACTTGCTGGTTCTGCTGTAATGAGCCGGGGTCCCTACCCACTAGACGATCACGGCCCATCTTACTCTACCCGCGTAAAATTCAAATATTTAACAAACCGGAAATTGACACAGTATTACCAACCTTACAAATGACAAACTTTATAATGATAAATATAACAAAAGAACAAAATGGATATTTAGCAAACTGGATCCTACGTTGTGATTATTTTTTATAACATGTGACCAAGGTTGATAACGATTGATCTACTTCATACGGACGGAGAAAGAGAGATAAACACAAATAATAAAACACAAATAAAAGAACAATTAAATATGATTGTATTATTTTATTAATTTATTCTTAATCTTGAGCGAGGAGGGACGTATTTAAACTGATACAAATAAATGGCTAGTTCTCTAAAAACCTCCTTGAAATTATATGCTAGCCCAGCTTAAATACGTACACGCTGCAAGTTTTATATGTGATCAAATGATTATTTAGTTTGGTTACATTAAACAATACAGGTCAATAAATCAATTTATCAAGTTGATACAGTTGTGTGATTATACCAGGCATTTATAAATAGACAAACGCAAATCTCTCAATGACATAAAACATCAAAAATGAGTGAAACAGAGTCAATCAAAAAGATTTACAGATAAACTAGGCAAGGTAAACGTGCCAGATTAAAATGAATACGCAAGGACTGCTGAACAAAAATTATATCTTATTTGACATAGCAACATATACGTTGTGACCAAACCATATATGGTTATATCAGAACACGTCTTTTGCAAGATATAGTTTTACTGTCAACAACAGGGAAAGCTCGTATCTAGATAAGCGAGAGTGTGTTATAAGCACTGAAAATAATATAAATATGCAAAACAAAACAGTTTGACGGTTCTACGACACGGCCTATCAAATGGACTTAAGCCACCGGGGAGCCTTCGTACCCAACAGTCTTTGGACGGTTCTACAACCCGGCCGATCAACGGACTTAAGCCACCGTGGAGCCTTCGTCTCTTAAATACTAAATCAGATTTTCTCTTACACGGCCTATCATGGGTTTTATTACCACCGTGCAGATTAATACACTTTTAAATAATAATAATTCTAACCTTAGGGTAACATAATCTCTTGTTCCGGACCAAAAGATTATCCCTTCATTTTTTTAGTCACAAAGTAAAATGTTTTGTTAGGTTATAAATATTAACCTAAAAACTCAATAACAACTGACAGTAAAACACATAACAGCAGTAGTCGTATTTACCCACTAATAAAATATCAAATTGGCAATAATTAGCTGTAATGCTACGACTCACGTTATAAGACATTATTTTCTAGTAATATTTACACATCAAAAGGATAAATTTATGAATTATTAAAAAGTATCAAACGAATCTAGTTACTGCCTAGAGCTGGATTTATATATATATATTCAAAAGAGAGATTTGGGTTTCAGATTAATTAAACAATACAAAAATTACACCACACAACTAGAATCAACATAAATTCAATTAACAGAATACACTTACATGAATTTATATTCAGTTTTACAAACCAAGACAATATGGCTACTTCCTCTCTGTTTTCCCCAAAACCTCCTCTCTGTTTCCAAAAACAAAAACCCAACGTCCCTTAACTACCCCTTAGCAACCCAAACTACCAACATTAAAGAACCTGTAATAACCATCCCTAAACATAAAATCAAGTTACCAACCCCAAAGAAACTGTAATAAACACCCCCAACATTTTATATTGAAGCAAACAGTTGTTATTTTTAAAATAAATTACATATTTTGCCTGAACTTGTATGTAATAACAGAACTAGGTAAATTGATTATTATGAAAATTGTTTTGTGACAAAATGACTTGCTACAGCTACTTTGATAATTTTGGTTGACTGTAGGTCTGACCACTACACTGCTGACCGGAACAAGAATGTGTACCTCCTACGGTCAAGAATGTGTACCTCCGAAAACCTGGGAGAGTCAATTCACCTGACATTCTGTAGTCTTCCTCATCATTCAAGTACAACTCGCCGAAGAACATCCTGCTCCTTCACGCCATTTGTGGATGTGACACCACCTCCAACATTTTTGGTTTTCCAAAAAAAAAACACTTTTTGTGTGAGCTTTCAGAGGAGTTTCGGAACCCATATGCCGTTGCACCAAAAATTTCTGAGGTAGGAGACCGCATTTTGGTGGCTTCGTATGGTGGGGATTAATAGCTCTCTCCGCTATGCCAAATTCATGAGCAGCAGCACCAAACTGAATTTGGCAAAGCTACCACCTACAACAGATGCTGCGCGGTACCATTCCCTCCGGACATGCCACCAGGTCAAGGCGTGGATGGGAATTGTAGAAGATCCTCTGGATTGGGGCTGGACGAGAGGAAGCTGAGGACTACAAGCCATCAAGACTGCGAGAGATGCTACTCCTCTCGAATTACTGAAAACAGTATCCTGCAAATGTATAACTGGGTGCATGGGAGCTTGTGGTTGCAGGAAAGCTGGCCTCAAATGGTCCACCCTCTGCAAGTTCTGTTATGGGCAGTCTTGCGAGAAGAGGCCTGACGTTCTTCTCGACGAGGACGAAGATGACATCGATCCAATACCACCAGCACAAGAAGACTTTAACGATAACTCCTCCCCTCCTACTCCACTCCCTTATAAACGTAGGAAGTTGTAAATATTGTATATAATTATCTTTTGTTATATTTTCTGTTTTCTTTACCATGTTTCCTTGAGTTTCCACATTTTCTATATTGTGTTAAAAACTTTGAATTAATGGAACTTGAATGTGACACCCTTGAATTGCCTATATATACAACTTATACATGAGGCTTGTAGTATATAATTGTGCTGATTAAGTTATTTAATGGTAATAACGAAATTTTTAAAATGAATGTTTGGTGAATACAACTAAAACTATATAATGAAATGTGATGATAATGAGATTTCTTACAAGATTTATTCTATTCACGTGCCGAGGAGCTTTTTATTTATTTATAGCTAAGAAAAGTGGAAAGAAACTCTATATTTTTCTAAGATCTCTACTTTTGCCTTTTTGGGAGCGGCACAGCCACACCGCTATTGATTTCACAAAAGACATAATATGCCCAAGTTTTACAAAAATGAGTCTTAAAATACTCCGCAAATAACTCATTCGGCGCTAAAGTGGAGTTTTTTTAATGTTTTTTCTAGTAGTCACACGAGACATCACTGACGTTCACCAACGTCAGTAATTACGTCCATTTTGCATCTATAAAGATTATTCTGCTTGAAATCAAAGGCAATACTTTCATAATTAGAAATAATGGACCAAAGAGATTTGCTGCACTAAACTTAAAAAAGACACTTTTTCTTTTTTTTTCTAAATTTACCCCCACTCCGTTGTATTGAGCGTAGAAATTGATACATAGATTTTGTAGTTAATTAAATTCTCTGCAAGATTGATTCGGAAGACTTGTATGCTAAAATGAAGTGTTACGAAGTTATCGTGATGTTAAGTGGCACGAAACTCAAAATTTTGCAAAGTAGGCAATTTCAGCCTTTTTAGCGAGCTTTACAGCTCCGTTGTTATTCATTGTGCAAAACAACTTCATATAACACCAAAGTTTTAAAAAATCTTGTCCTCTACAAGTCGGCAAATAACTTTTCTTACCCTAAGATGCACCAGAACGAATTTTTGACGGTTTTTTCAAGATAGCGAAGCGCGCGGAGGGGGATGGAATTGGAAAACTTGGATTTTTCACTAACCCACCAATCTATACAACATATCAAAAATTTAGAACTATCCGACCTTTTGCAGGGTAAAATCCCTTCATTCTCTTGACTAAAAAATTATGTTTAGATTTAAAATTGTAGTCCGACATGTGAGCAATACAATCATTTTCACCGCAGGTCTCTAGGATCAACCGTTCTTGAGATATCAAGAGTTACGTTTACATCAAAAAACTGTAAACAACGTCGTGCACCACGAAACAAATATGGCTGCCATATTTCAATCAAATGGAATAAAAATAAAATGACAGTGGTTTTGATCTACCAATAGTTAGGGGTAATAACACACAAAAAATTATCTTTTTTCGAAATGATCGAGCGACCAGTACTGCACTACTTCATATGGATTGATCCTAATTGCTATGATGAGGAATGATGAAAAATGTCCATCAATTCAATCCGGCAACCAATCAACAATCAAAGCTTTGATATTTCTCGACTTACATTAACAATCAGAATAAGTCCACCGGGTTTTTTTTATACGGAAAGCTTTTGGGCGTCCGGTCTGACGGAAAATCAAAAATTTGTGAAATTGTCGTTTCTCGACCGTCGATTTCGACCATACCACTGGACCAAATTTAAAGTGTTGGATACTCATCTTACGCAGAATTTAATGGTCTTTAATTCTTGTACTAGTGAAGTTTTCGTTGGAAAGCACCGCTTTGGAGTTATAATCGAAAAACTAAAAAAGGCCCGAAGATTTCGTGGTTCTTTTGATGCCCTCAGGTAAGCTCGAGTCGAGGGACCGTGCAAACCTAGGATACTTATATTTGACCTCAAACGAAGGGATCGAAACGATTTCCCGCTTTCCAACATTTATTTCCACCAACGGATTCTATTTTACTGGCCTACTACCGGTAGTAACAATATTCGTTCGTGGGGTGATAACAACTTTTACTAAATTTGCAAAAGTCAAACAAATATGAACTTTTAAATTCAATTCTTTTTTTGTTGGTTGTCACCAACATGAAAGCAAAAAAGTCCTAATAACATATGCCATCTAAAGAATACAATTATTAATTTTATCTAAGAAATTTCTGTAGGAGTCGGCGCAAAAGGGTCGTAAATCACGCGCCCAGAAACTACGGTGCAAATACACACTCGCACGCAATCATATAGCTTTTGACCTAATGAAACGCCGACTCTGATTGCAAAGTAAACAATGAACAGGCGTTATAGACTATAACGCCCGCGTATAATGCCCTGGTTGTTATAGCGAAACATAATAGTATATTACGTATTAAAGGCTTAATTGAGTGTTTTAGAGCACGCAGAGTCAATTAGCGCCTGGCGAAAGACGAAGGCGCTATGACGATATATGGCTCTAAAACACTAATTATGCCCGAAATGCATACGTTAATTTATGTCCGGTCTAAGTTTAAATTGATATTTTATTTTAAAATAAAATAATTTGAAAAGTGCATAGGTAGGTGCAGTGTTAAAACTTCAAGTAGGTAGGTGCAGTGGTATATAATTACTGTTATTACTATGGAGACGGCGTAAACAAGGGTAGTTATGTTTCCAGTGGGCTCTAAAAAGTTCTACAGCCCTAGATCTGTAGTTTAGCAACTTATACTCTAAAACAGGCCAATAAACCGATCAAAATCACCCGACCGGACCACAGACCAAATTAGAAATTCGAGGGATAAAATATTCGAAAATTTGCAACAAAATTGCAGAATGTTACAGTAAATACCAATTCTATTGGCGGAAGACTCTTGAAACGAAACGTCATCTGTCACTTAGCGAAAGGTATCCCCAAAATGTTAGGGGTCTCTATCTGTCGGTTCTAGAAATTCAAAATCCTCTTTCCGTTCGTTCCAAGTATCTTTCGCCAACGAAATTGGTGTTTACTGTAATACTGTAAACGTTCAGGGTTTTAAAGTCCAAAGATGAAACCTTTAAGTCTAAAACCTACATAGTTTTAAAATGTAGTTTAAGAAGTTTAAATTATAAAGTCTAAATCCTAACGTTCTAATATTCTACAAATTCGAAATTTCAGAAATTTAAAATTCAAAGTCACCTTTTAGCTTTCAACTTTGCATATCCGTAGTTTAGATTGATATATTCTGGGCATCAATAAATTAGAAACTTACAAATGTTCCATTGCTTAAAATGAAAATTTGAAAACTGAAACTCTGAGAATTTAGATTATCGACTTGGATTTAGAAATTAAACTTTGGATATCTTAGTTCTTGATATTTAAACTTAAATATTTAAAATTAAAAGACTGACCTTTAGAATCTTAGAGATAATGGAATTTTGATGATTTGGTACCTGGTTAATCGAATACAAATTGTGAGGTAAATTAAAACTTAATTCTGAATAAAATGTGTATCTGCCTTGAAATTCGTGCAATCATCCGGTGTTTTGTAATCTGATGTAAAATTCCTTTCTTGAGATTTGCCTCTAGATTTTATCAGGTGGAGAGGCTCTACATATTTTTTTATTTCATCTGCTTGTTATTTTATTCTTATTTAAAGTCATTTATCTTGCAACTGAAGACAACTTCGTAATTTTAAATTCGTTACAGTGTTTGCTGCCATTACGATGATTGACTTGGTTTTCCGCGGAATGACGCATTACACCAAAACCCTATGACATATTATATGTTTAATACATATTTTCTCATTGTTTGATTATCCTGTTTAGAAAAATAAGTACATATGTACACACCTCCTGCGTCTTTTAACAGAATGTATAAACTCTTTCATACTACGCTTTTTTAATTGAGACTTCCACATACTGAAAAATTGATTTCCATAATTGGTTAATTTTCAAAGGTTCGAATGCAAGAAATGGTAAGATATGCAAAAGTATGCATTTAAGGTATACTGAGGGTTTCACAGACGACGATTTCAGCGATAATAAATTATATGTTACATGCATATGCATTGATGAATATGCTGCAATGAAAGTAAATTATTATCCTTATCTGTAAGAATAGACAAATCATTAAATAACTTACGTTATGATATGTTTATTAAAAAACTGAAACTGTTATAGGCTTCGTTAACCGCTAGTACAAAAATAAAGTTTTTGAATGATAATTATAGTCAAATTTATGACTATGTATGAAAGTATGAAAATTAAACTTAAAGTGAAAAGTAAACTAGTTAGAATTGGAAATCATTTTATAAAAACAAATTTCTATAATATCATACAACAAAGTGCGCTTAGTGATTGATAAAATTTACAAACATTATCCAAATGACCTTTCAAAAAATTTCACCTTATCAACTCTTAACTTAATTACTCTAACTATCCAGGGGCGTAGCTAAATCTTTTAAGAACATGATTTAGATCAATGTTAATTAGCAGTAAATATAACCAGTAATAAGCACACAGCACTAAAATAAAACTTTATATTTAAAATTATTTAAAAGAAATTAATTTCATATGGAAAATCGAAAGAAGTTAACGTCAGATTAACAAATTCTCTTTGTTGCCTAGCTAATTTTAGTTAAATATAATGCTTCTGTTCGCCAACTCAACCATTGGGACACTTAAACCGTTAATAACACATTAATTTATAACATTTATTTGTGAATGAGTATTTTCCAGGCAAAATACGCTAGCTACGCTTCTGCAATTCTCTATCTATCTAATTATCACATTTTTTATTCTTCTACTTGAAAAAACAGGACCTTCGATAACAAAAGTCACTGAAGGTCGAGAAGTTCAAAATTTCTACAGAATAAAACCCCCTGCAGTCTAGCAGAGAGTACCTCACTTGGTGTTCAGCTACCTTGGAAATCAACATGGCCAAGTTAGCAGTTCTCTTCTTCGCAGCTTTTGCTTTCCAAGTAAGTTAAAATATACATATTTAACATCTAATTTTTTCTTATAAATTAATGTATAACCAAATTTCTAAACATGTATTTATTATTGAACTAGGCCGCCTTTGCTGGCGTTGTAAGCAGAAGCTCCTACCTCAACAGAGGTATTGAAGATTACACCTACGGTGGTCAATATGAAGGAATTTACGGACAAATCCATGGCGTTACCAATGATTTAGTAGGAACCTTCCAAGGAACTTACCTTAACAACCAACAAATCAGATTCGCTCTTCGTGAATACGTCCAAAACATCGAATACATCATCACCAAATTGCAAAGAGTACAAGTAAGTAAAACAAAAATTATATTATCTACATACAGAGATTAATTTTGTGTTTCTAAACTTTAGGGTACCTTCGGCAATGTCGAATATGACCATGTTCTTGAACAAGTCATCTACAGACTTCGTCAAGTTCTTGTACCCATTATGCAAGTCACTGATGTTGAAGTTGTTGAAAACGTAGATGTCCTCAAGGCTCAACTCATCAAAGAATTCGAAATTGTAGCTCAAGAACTTAAACAATTGGTACAATACGGATCTCAATGTAAGTCTAAATTGTATCATTTTCGAACACAACGTTTTCATTCAATAGTGTTAAAACTTGAAAAATATAATGCAATTTCTTTTTGCAGACACTTACTTGATCCAAGATGTCCTTTACGACTACCTTTATTCCATCCAACAAATCCAACACTACATCCAAGGCGAATACCAAGGACAAGGTCTTTACGGACTTCAGAAATACGGTCTTGGCAAGGATTTCTTCATGGGCAAACTTAACAAATATGGCAAAACCGGAAAAGGTTTTGCTATGCAAATCCAAGCTGTTGTAACCGATCTCGTACAAACCCTTCACGCTATCCACTTCGACGATGCTGAACTTAGACAAACTTTTGTCCACCAAATCCGCGAATACATCCAACTTCTCGAAACCATCGTAGAAAGATTGGAACAAGTAAGCATATAATTAAAATATTTTTTATGTAAATTATGTATAACGGAAACAAAAAAATTCTTACTAGAACTTTACCAGTCCCTATAATTTACCATTTCTTACTTCTTCTAGTTCCAATATGACACCACAGTCGATGTCAAAACCGTACACTACGTTGTCGAAAACTTGAAACACATCGTTCTCACTCTTAGACAATTCTACGGAAATGACTTCACTATGTCCTTTGGTGAAATGAAATACCAACTTATCATGTACATCCAAAACTTCGGTAACGAACTCCAAAAGTTGGTTATTGGTGGATATTACGGAATCCAAGGAACCGTCTACACCGCCGTTAAAGATGTTCTTGTACAATACTTGATTGCTACCCGCAACTTCCAAATCCAACTCCGTCAATATTTCGGTGTTTACGGACGTGAATACTATGGTGGAAAATATTTCGGTCTTCAAGGACGTCAAATGTTCGAAACCCAAGAACAATACGTTTATGAAATCGAAATGTTGGCTAAGGAATTCTCCATGTTGCTTCAAGATACCACCTTCAACGGTCAACAAGTATACCAAGTTCTTTCCGTTCAAGCTCGTCAATTCGTTCAAATCATCAAGAACATCATTGACCAATTGGAAGGACAAGTAAGTATAAATTTATTCCTTTTTCGTTTGCATATAGTCTAACTGAACGTGTTGTCTTCTTCAGGTAAACTACAAAACCGCCGATGTCACCGTCCAACAAATCGTCTACAGATTACGTGAAGTTCTTTTGTCTTTCGAAAAACTCGCCATTTACAACACTTTCACCAACGTTCATGAACTTAAAGCCCAATTCGACAACTACTTCCAAATCTTAGTTGCTCAATTCCACAAGTTGGCTTTGATCGCCCAACAAGAAACCCAAGGTGAATGGTACCTCATTGCTAAACACATCTTAAACACCTTCTTCTACGAAGTTCAACACGTTTACTACCAACTCAGAGATGTTGCTCAATACCATCAAGGATATGGCTCCGACTACATGGGTCAATACGGTAAATACGATCAATTTTACGGTTACGGCAAATACGACCAAGGCTACGGATACGGCAAATTCGGTAAATACTACCAAGGCAAATACGACCAATTTTATGGCAAATACGACCAAGGCTATGGATACGGAAAATTCGATAAATACTACCAAGGCAAATACGATCAATTCTATGGCAAATTCGACCAAACTTACGCCAAATACGGACAAGGTTACGGATACGGAAAATTCGATGACAAATATGGCAAAACCTATCAATACGGACTCCAAGGATTGTACAAATCCTACCCCAACAAATATGGCAATGAATTCGAACTCTTGAATAATCAATATTACGGACTCGAAGGCAAATACGGATACGGGCTTGAAGGTAAATACGGATATGAAATGAAAGGACAATCCATCGAAAAATTGGTATACCAAATTAAAATGGTAGCAAACCAAGTCGTTGAACAATTCCAAACTTTTGGTGCCACTGACAAACAAGCTAGACAAGTTTTCTTCATGCAAGCTCGTCAATTGGTCCAAATTGTCAACAACATGATCGACAGATTACAATCTGAGGTAATTTTTAGTTGATTTATTTTTCATTGTCTGTAATACTAATTGTACCTGTTGCCATTAGGTCACCATTGTAAAGGGAACCCACTACGAAATCGTTCGTGAAGTTATTGACAACCTTAGACAAATCGAAGTAGAACTCCAACGCTTCATCAGCACCGGAGCCATCACCACCGTCTACCAATTCAGAACTCAATTCGCCAACATCATTGAAAACATCGTAGCTGAATTACACAAGCTCGTTGTCATTGCTGAATCTGATGTTCAATGTAAGTTACTAAATTGTTGATGAATGTTTAATAGCTAACCGGTAATATTGATTTTGCAGTTGTCCACATTGTGAAGGATGTTCTTTTCCAATACTACGTTTACCTTCGCAATTTCTACTACCAATTCCAATACCAATACCAGTACCAACACTACGGCCAAGACATGAGTTCTGACTTTGCCGGTTATTACCGCGACTACCCATCCAACACCATCCAAGACCGTGAATATGGTCAAAATTATATGAACTACATCAACAAGGAACACTATTATCTTCCTCTTGCCTTGAAATATCAAGATTCCTTCCGTGGATATTAAGAAGATGATCTAGTTTGTCTCATTTTTGATGTAATTTTTATATACCCCCTTTTAAATTGATATAATTTTTTATATCATTACTTATAATACTAAAATAATAAATAATAGCTGTCGCAAACCTATGTCTTTTATTTTATACTTTTCTTGTTTCTGCGAAAAGTTAGGTCTCGCGAACCTAGTGAATTTTTGTTTTTGGAGAAATTCAGGATTAAATCAGTTTTAGTTGACACTAGAGACACGAAACATAATAACGTTTCGCGAAACGTTGCCGAAGTAACAATAGAACAAAAATCAGTTGATGTTTCATAATCTTTGCTGAAAGTTTGTGGTAATTTTGAGATTGGTTTAATAAATTGTTTTATAAATTGGAATATATTGAGTCACTAGTTTTAGTGGGTAGTGTTAAATTTGTTTAATCGCACTAAACCCAATACAGTTCATTAAACCTTCTGCGAATGCTCGAAATAATCTGACAAAATTCTACAGTTGTGTATATTTGTTAATAGGATCAACTAGTTTTTATAGGATTAGTTTGATCAACTATGTATACATGATCAACTATCCTGCAAATGTATAACTGGGTGCATGGGAGCTTGTGGTTGCAGGAAAGCTGGCCTCAAATGCTCCACCCTCTGCAAGTTCTGTTATGGGCAGTCTTGCGAGAACAGGCCAGACGTTCTTCTCGACGAGGACGAAGATGACATCGATCCAAGACCACCAGCACAAGAAGACTTTAACGACAACTCCTCCACTCCCTTATAAACGTAGGAAGTTGTAAATATTGTATATAATTATCTTTTGTTATATTTTCTGTTTTCTTTACCATGTTTCCTTGAGTTTCCACATTTTCTACATTGTGTTAAAAACTTTGAATTAATCGAACTTGAATGTGAAACCCTTGAATTAGCTATATATACAACTTATACATGAGGCTTGTAGTATATAATTGTGCTGATTAAGTTAGTTAATGGTAATAACGAAATTTTTAAAATGGATATTTGGCGAATACAACTAAAACTATATAATGAAATGTGATGATAATGAGATTTCTTACAAGATTTATTCTATTCAAGTGCCGAGGAGCTTTTTATATATTTATAGCTACGAAAAGTGGAAAGAAACTTTCATTATTTTTATTATTTTTAAGATCGCTACTTTTGTCTTTTTGGGAGCGGCAGAGCCCCACCGCTATTGATTTCACAAAAGACATAATATGCCCAAGTTTTACAAAAATGAGTCTTAAAATACTCCGCAAGTAACTCATTCGGCGCTAAAGTGGAGTTTTTTTAATGTTTGACGTCACCAACGTCAATAATTACGTCCATTTTGCATCTATAAAGATTATTCTGCCTGAAATCAAAGGCAATACTTTCATAATTAGAAATAATGGACCAAAGAGATTTGCTGCACTAAACTTTAAAAAACTTTTTCTTTTTTTCTAAATTTACCCCCACTACGTTGTATTGAGCGTAAAAATTGATACATAGATTTTGTAGTTAATTAAATTCTCTGCAAGATTGATTCGGAAGACTTGTATGCTAAAATGAAGTGTTACGAAGTTATCGCGATGTTAAGTGGCACGAAACCCAAAATTTTGCAAAGTAATCAATTTTAGCCTTTTTTGCAAGCTTTACAGCTCCGTTGTTATTCATTGTGCAAAACAACTTCATATACCAAAGTTTTAAAAAATCTTCACCAAGTCGGCAAGTCCTCTACAAGTCGGCAAATAACTCTTCTTACGCTAAGATGCACCAGAACGAAGTTATAGGCAAAACACTAAAAAAGTGCCGATTTTTGACGGTTTTTTCAAAATGGCTGAGGGCGCGGAGGGGGATGGAATTGGAAAACTTGGATTTTTCACTAACCCACCAATCTATACAACATATCAAAAATTTAGAACTATCCGACCTTTTGCAGGGTAAAATCCCTTCATTCACTGGACTAAAAAATTATGTTTAGATTTAAAATTGTAGTCCGACATGTGAGCAATACAATCATTTTCACCGCAGGTCTCTAGGATCAACCGTTCTTGAGATATCAAGAGTTACGTTTACATCAAAAAACTGTAAACAACGTCGTGCACCACGAAACAAATATGGCTGCCATATTTCAATCAAATGGAATAAAAATAAAATGACAGTGGTTTTGATCTACCAATAGTTAGGGGTAATAACACACAAAAAATTATCTTTTTTCGAAATGATCGAGTGATCAGTACTGCATTACTTTATATCAATTGATTCTAATTGATTCTATGGTGGGGGATGACAAAAAAATGGTCATTAAGTTAATCCGGAAACCTCTATAATATCAAAGCTTAGGTATTTCTCGACTTATATTAACAATCAGAATGAGTCCACGGGTTTTTTTATACGGAAAGCCTCTGGGTCTGAAGGAAAATCGAAAATTTGTAAAATTGTCGTTGTTCGGCCGTCGATTTCGACCATACCACTGGACCGAATTTAAAGTGTTGGATACTTATCCTATGCAGAATTTAATGCTCTTTAATTCTTGTAATAGTGAAGTTTTCGTTGGAAAGCACCGCTTTGGAGTTATAAGCGAAAAACTAAAAAAGGTCCGAAGATTTCGTGGTTCTTTTGCTGCCCTCAGGTAAGCTCGAGTCGAGGGACCGTGCAAACCTAGGATACTTATATTTGACCTCAAACGAAGGGATCGAAACGATTTCCCGCTTTCCAACATTTATTTCCACCAACGGATTCTATTTTACTGGCCTACTACCGGTAGGAAAAATTTCTTTTTTAGAAACTCGTTACCTACCGGTAAGAACATAATACACTCTCTTGTTTATATTGATAAAACTTTTACTAAATTTGCAAAAGTCAAACAAATATGAACTTTTAAATTCAGTTCTTTTTTTTGTTGGTTGTCACCAACATGAAAGCAAAAAAGTCCTAATAGCATATGTCATCTAAAGAATACAATTATTAATTTTATCTAAGAAATTTCTGTAGGAGTCGGCGCAAAAGGGTCGTAAATCACGCGCCCAGAAACTACGGTGCAAATACACACTCGCACGCAATCATATAGCTTTTGACCTAATGAAACGCCGACTCTGATTGCAAAGTAAACAATGAACAGGCGTTATAGACTATAACGCCCGCGTATAATGCCCTGGTTGTTATAGCGAAACATAATAGTATATTACGTACTAAAGGCTTAATTGAGTGTTTTAGAGCCCGCAGAGTCAATTAGCGCCTGGCGAAAGCCGAAGGCGCTAAGACGATATATGGCTCTAAAACACTAATTATGCCCGAAATGCATACGTTAATTTATGTCCGGCCTAAGTTTAAATTAATATTTTATTTTAAAATAAAAGTAATGTAACAAGAGAGGAAAAGAAAGAACCTCTTCTCGAACAACAAATGGAATATTCTACAGCAATCGAGAGGATTACTCATCGCACGAAGCCGGTGAAAGAGACGCGGTTATTCTAGAAATATATAGTGGTTTCTAGCGGGTTCTAGAAGATTTACATGGGGGTATATAATCGACTTCGTGGATAAAAAGAGGTAGTCAACAGCGAGTAATTAAATGGGTATCACGAAATAAATAGTAAATGTAAAGATAAATGTTGTATTAGAAATTCATTATAGTTTTAGTGGTTTATAATCATAGCGTTAATTTATAGTGTATTCATTAGTGTTTGTAAATAAATATTTCTTATTAATAGACGATTTAAACAGCACTTTTGTTATTATTTTAAAAAGAACGTTACAGTGGTGTCAGGTGTCGGGTTTTAAAATAAATAAAATCGTGTAATAAACAAAGTGCTGTGAGAATAAACTGTTAGTGTTAAAAACAATTACATCTAATAATTAAAATGGCGATGAAATTGTTAAAAGATCTGAAGGTAATAGACTTAAAACGTGAACTGGAAGAACGGGATTTGGATACAACGGGCCTTAAAAGTGTGTTAATAAATAGGCTAAGAGAATGGCTTTTGGAACAGAAGGAATATCCTGAAAATTACCTCTTCGAAATACCTGGATCCGCAATTGATACTAGTTTGTTGTTAAGTAAAATGGAAGATAATTCTAGAAAGTCCGAAGAAAATTCTAGAATGTTAAAAGAAGAACTACTGGAAAAGTCCGAAGAGAATTCTAGAATGTTAAAAGAAGAACTACTAGAAAAGTCGGAAGAGAATTCTAGAATGTTAAAAGAAGAATTACTGGAAAATTCTAGAAAGGCCGAAGAAAATGTTAGAATGCTAAAGGAAGAAATACTGGAGAATTCCAGGAAATCCGAAGAAAACTCAAGAAGGCTTAAAGAAGAATTACTAGACAAGTCCGAAGAAACTTCTAGAAGGCTTAAAGGAGAATTACTGGACAATGTCAAAGCGTTAGAAGAAAAAGTTTTTGAAGAATTGTTGGAAAATTCCAGCGCGTTAGGACTATTGGAAATTAAATTAGAGAAACAGTATAAGGTAATAAAGATGGTAGAAGAGAGAATAGCCCAAATACAATTACCACCAACAACTGAGAAAGATAGCGTAACTAAAATGTTGGAAGATAGAATGAGTCAATTACGGTTTCCCTCAACTTCTGAGTGGCCGAAACAATTTAAAGAAGAAAAGGATCCTGCCTTATGGATAAAAGTAAAACCACCCACGTTCGATGGAAAAATACCTTGGTCCACCTACTACAAACAATTTGAGGCGGCCGCTGGGGCCAACGGATGGACAAGCAAGGAAAAGGCCGTTTCTTTAACTGTGGCTTTGCGTGGAGACGCGTTGAACATCCTGCAAACAATCCCAGCAGGACAGGAAAATGATTACCAATTGTTAGTGTCTAGTTTGGAGATGAGATATGGAGACGCGCATCTTCAACAAGTGTATCACGCGCAAGTGAAGAACCGTATCCAGAAGAATGGAGAAAGCCTTCAGGAGTTTGAAGCCGATGTTGCGCGGCTTGTCCGATTGACGTACCCTACGGCACCCGATTCATTTCTGGGACAACTCGCTGTGCAGACCTTCATTGATGGGTTAAGAGACGGGGAAACACAACAATCATTGAGGCTGGCACGACCAAGAACAACTGATGATGCGCTTGCTCACGCCTTAGAATTTGAAGCTGCAAAACAAGCGTCCCGAGGTCACGGGCGTGTTCGGGCCGTTGTGGAAGAAGAAGAAGGTTCTAAAGATCACCTAGAAGAGTTAGTACTGAGAGTTCTTCGGAAGGAAGAAAGCCGTAAGAAGAATCATCAAGAAGTTCGAGGGCCTCGTTGTTGGAATTGCGGCGAACAAGGGCACATACGACGTCGTTGCCCTAAAACCAAAACAAGTTCAGCAGTCGGAAAACTAAAGAAGGTCGACGAAAGGGGGCGAGCGTTTACCTTGAGTGGAGATGCCCCGGAGATCACCATCCATGCCGTAACATCGAAGAACAATACCAGCAGTTTGTTCGTAGATGGGAAGATTGCTAATCGAACTGTCCCCCTACTCATTGATACGGGGGCGACAAAATCGATTATACGCCCTAACGTTCTACGAAGAAGCATTAAGTTGTTACCGACAACTACTCAACTCCGTACAGCAACAGGTGAAGTGATACCAACACGCGGAGTGGTGAAGATGAGGATTGGCATTGGAAGTGAAGAACGTGATCATGAGGTGCTGGTAGCCGACATCATTGACGAATTCATCTTGGGAATGGACCTCCTGAGAAAATTTGGTTTTACATTGGACTTGAAGGAGGGTATTTTGAGGGTTGGTAATGAAGAACTTCCGTTGCACCCACGAGAAGATCCTGTCGTAAGGGTTTTGCTGAAAGAAGATGTGATATTGCCGGGTCAAAGCGAGATGGTTGTCGAGGCAGGTTTGGATGGAGATCTTCGGGTAGGATGTGTGCGAATGATGGAGCCTGTTTGTGATAAGAAGATCCATAGTGGCGTACTGGTGGGAAAAGCGCTGATCAAGGTTGGAAAGATAGTACCGGTGAGGCTTATGAACGTTAATGTGGATCCGGTGACATTGAAGAAGAGTACCCTTGTGGGACAGTGTGTGCCAGTATTCCGAGTAGCCAGGTGTATGGCTGATGTTCCAAAACCAGTTGCCAAAAACCATGGTGAAAAATTAGTGGGTATGGTTGTTAGTTCGTGCGAAGACCTAAATAGAACGGAAGTGAAAGAGGTACACGGTTTGGTTCACCGATACCAAGATATCTTCGCTCTTGACGATAGCCAGAAGGGACGAACAGATATAGTAAAACATAAAATCAATACAGGCAACTCTATGCCTGTCCGTCAGCAGCCGAGGCGTCTACCTCTAGCAAGGTGAGCAGAAGCCGAGAAGATTATTACCGATATGGAAGAACAAGGGGTCATCGAGCCATCCAGCAGTCCATGGGCATCACTGGTGGTCCTGGTCAGTAAGAAGGATGGGTCAACGAGATTTTGTGTGGACTATCGGCAGCTCAATAACGTGACCAAGAAAGACAGCTATCCCTTACCACGCATCGACAACACGTTAGATACCCTGTTTTTTTCGCGATGGTTTTCGACTTTGGACTTGAAGAGTGGTTATTGGCAAGTTGAAACGGAACCTGAAGACCGGGAGAAGACCGCGTTCACTATTGGTTCCGGACTATGGCAGTTTACAGTTATGCCTTTCGGTCTATGTAACGCTCCGGCTACCTTTGAGCGTCGAATGGAGACCATCCTGAGAGGGCTGTCGTGGAAGACCTGCCTGGTATACCTAGATGATGTGATTGTAGTCGGAAAATTATTCAACGAACATTTGAAAAATCTAGAGGAAGTGTTTCGAAGATTACGTGGAGCCAATCTGAAACTGAGTCCGAAAAAGTGCCACATATTCAGAAAGGAAGTGAAATATCTCGGGCACGTCGTATCACAAAATGGAGTGGCAGCCGACCCCGATAAGATTCATGCAGTCCAAGAGTGGCCAACACCTAGAGATAAACACCAAGTTCGTAGTTTTCTTGGGTTATGTACCTACTACAGGCGTTTCGTTCCTGGGTTTGCCAATATAGCGAAGCCCCTGACAAGGTTAACTGAAGATGGGCGCGACTATGTTTGGAGCGGAGAGTGCGAAACAGCTTTCCAACAGTTGAAGCGGTCCCTGACAACAGCACCAATATTGAGCTATCCACGGACAGAAGGGAAATTCATACTTGACACAGATGCAAGTAACCTGGCCATTGGGGGTGTGCTTTCTCAGATACAGGATGGACAAGAAAAGGTCATCGGCTATTTTAGTAAGGTTTTGTCCAAAGCCGAAAGGAATTATTGTGTGACCAGAAAATAATTATTGGCCGTCGTGAAGTCCGTTGAGCACTTCTACAAATACTTGTACGGACGGAAGTTTTTATTGAGGACGGACCATGCAGCGTTAAAATGGCTTCTACAATTCCGTAATCCTGAAGGACAGGTCGCAAGGTGGATCGAACGATTACAAGGATACGACTTTGACACAGAACATCGAGCGGGCACTAGTCATCGAAATGCCGATGCTCTTTCAAGAAGACCCCTCCAACGGAGGGGAAACGAAGAGCACCTATGAAGCAGTACAATGTGGGTAGTCCCCTGGAAAGAATAGCTATAGATATTGCCGGACCATTTCCCGAAACCGAAGATGGGAATAAATACATCTTAGTGGCAATGGACTATTTTACCAAATGGCCAGAAGCATATGCCTACCAAACCCGGAAGCTGCAACTGTTGCTGACGTACTAGTCAAAGAGTTTTTCAGTCGCTTCGGAGTGCCAATGGAGCTGCATTCAGACCAAGGCCGCAATTTTGAGTCTGTACTCTTTGGAGAAGTCTGTCGATTGTTGGGCATTCGCAAGACTCGGTCCACACCGTTACATCCGCAGTCCGATGGAATGGTAGAACGCATGAATCGGACAATGGGCAAATATTTGGCCAAGGTCGTCTCCGAACATCAACGAGACTGGGACCAATATCTGCACCTGTTCCTAATGGCTTATCGTGCATCGGTCCACGAAACAACCGGTCAGTCACCAGCGTCTGTGATGTTTGGACGCGAGTTACGGTTAAGGTGTGATCTGGAATTTGGATTCCCACCTATAGAGCAAGAGGTAGCCGGGAATGATTACGTCATCAACTTAAAGAAGAAGTTGGAGGATATTCACGACCGAACCCGAAACACTAGCCGAATGGCGAGTGACCGGATGAAAGCTACGTACGATGTGAGAGCCCAAGAAGGAGGGTTTCAACCTGGTGAGCTTGTCTGGCTATACAACCCGCAAAGACGTCGTGGCTATTCTCCAAAGTTATAGCGGAATTGGGAGGGCCCATACCAGGTGAAGAAACGAATAAATGACTTGATTTATCGCATCCAGAAATTGCCAAGAGGGAAACCAAAGGTGGTACACTAAGAAGGAAACAATAACGTAGTCGCGGATCGAGAAGATGATGTTGAGGTGGCTGTCAATACCGTAAGGCCTGAAGATAATCAGCCAACCTTTAGAGAATTTATGGCTGCGTTTTCCGGAACTAGAAAAGCCCGATTCGGAGTCACGACCGAGATGCAACAAGACCTCTTCCGAGTTCCTGGTGATTATTCCATTGCCCACTGTGTCTCCGAAGATCTCCGCATGTCCAGGGGGATCGCAGTAGTGTTTAGAAATAAATTTGGACGGCTGGATGAACTTCGAGATCAGAATCCCTCTGTTGGCAAAGCCTTACACTTGCCTGATCATGACCGCTCCATTTACTACTTGGTAACCAAGCAGTTTTACTACCAGAAACCGAGTTACGCCGACTTGTGGATGGCATTATGGAATTTGAAGACCGAGTTGCTTACCAGGGGTATTAACAAACTGGCAGTTCCCAAACTGGGTTGTGGGCGGGACCAGCTGGATTGGAGAATCGTTAGAAACATGCTGGAAGTTGTCTTTAGAGGTACGGACCTCAAGATCTTCGTCTGCAGTTTTGACCCACAGCCCGCATTAAGGCCAACGAAGAGTGTAGACTGTTACTTCTACCGTAATGGAACGTGTAGTCGTGGTGAAGACTGTCGATATCGTCATGACCCGTTCTACAGGAACCAGATCATAAAACCTGTTCTGGGACAGAACAGACCTGAAGAGGGGGGCAGTGTAACAAGAGAGAAATAGAAAGAACCTCTTCTCAAACAACAAATGGAATATTCTACAGCAATCGATAGGATTACTCATCGCACGAAGCCGGTGTAAGAGACGCGGTTATTCTAGAAATATATAGTAGTTTCTAGCGGGTTCTAGAAGATTTACATGGGGGTATATAATCGACTTCGCGGATAAAAAGAGGCAGTCAACAGCGAGTAATTAGATGGGTATCATGAAATAAATAGTAAATGTAAAGATAAATGTTATATTAGAAATTCATTATAGTTTTAGTGGTTTATAATCATAGCGTTAATTTATAGTGTATTCATTAGTGTTTGTAAATAAATATTTCTTATTAATAGACGATTTAAACAGCACTTTTGTTATTATTTTAAAAAGAACGTTGCAGTAATTTGAAAAGTGCATAACTTCAAATAGGTAGGTGCAGTGTTAAAACTTCAAGTAGGTAGGTGCAGTGGTATATAATTACTGTTATTACTATGGTGACGGCGTAAACAAGGGTAGTTTTGTTTCCAGTGGGCTCTAAAAAGTTCTACAGCCCTAGATCTGTAGTTTAGCAACTTATACTCTAAAACAGGCCAATAAACAGATCAAAATCACCCAACCGGACCACAGACCAAATTAGAAATTTGAGGGATAAAATATTCGAAAATTTGCAACAAAATTGCAGAATGTTACAGTAAATACCAATTCTATTGCCGGAAGACTCTTGAAACGAAACGTCATCTGTCGCTTAGCGAAAGGTATCCCCAAAATGTTCTTTGCTTGTAAATAATAGGGTCTCTACTTGTTGGTTCTAGAAATTCAAAATCCTCTTTCCGTTCGTTCCAAGTATCTTTCGCCAACGAAATTGGTGTTTACTGTAATACTGTAAACGTTCAGGGTTTTAAAGTCCAAAGATGTAACCTTTAAGTCTAAAACCTACATAGTTTTAAAATGTAGTTTAAGAAGTTTCAATTATAAAGTCTAAATCCTAATGTTCTAATACTCTAAAAATTCGAAATTTCAGAAATTTAAAATTCAAACTTCAAAGTCACCTTTTAGCTTTCAACTTTGCATATCCGTAGTTTAGATTGATATATTCTGGGCATCAATAAATTAGAAACTTACAAACGTTCCATTGCTTAAAATGAAAATTTGGAAACTGAAACTCTGAGAATTTAGATTATCGACTTGGATTTAGAAATTTGGAAATTAAGCTTTGGGTATCTTAGTTCTTGATATTTAAACTTAAATATTTAAAACTAAAAGACTGATCTTTAGAATCTTAGAGATAATGGAATTTTGATGATTTGGTACCTGGTTAATCGAATACAAATTGTAAATAAATACTTAATTCTGAATAAAATGTGTATCTGCCTTGAAATTCGTGCAATCATCCGGTGTTTTGTAATCTGATGTAAAATTTCTTTCTTGAGATTTGCCTCTAGATTTTATCAGATGGAGAGGCTCTACATATTTTTTTATATCATCTGCTTGTTATTTTATTCTTATTTAAAGACATTTATCTTGCAACTGAAGACAACTTCGTAATTTTAAAGTCGTTACAGTGTTTGCTGCCATTACGATGATTGATTTGGTTTTCCGCGGAATGACGCATTACACCAAAACCCTATGACATATTATATGTTTAATACATATTTCCTCATTGTTTGATTATCTTGTTTAGAAAAATAAGTACATATGTACACACCTCCTCTGACTGCGTCTTTTAACAGAATGTATAAACTCTTTCATACTACGCTTTTTTAACTGAGACTTCCACATACTGAAAAATTGATTTCCATAATTGGTTAACTTTCAAAGGTTCGAATGCAAGAAATGGTAAGATATACAAAAGTATGCATTTAAGGTATACTGAGGGTTTCACAGACGACGATTTCAGCGATAATAAATTATATGTTACATGCATATGCATTAATCAATATGCTGCAATGAAAGTAAATTATTATCCTTATCTGTAAGAATAGACAAATCATTAAATAACTTACGTTATGATATCTTTATTAAAAAACTGAAACTGTTATAGGCTTCGTTAACTGCTAGTACAAAAATAAAGTTTTTGAATGATAATTACAGTCAAATTTATGACTATGTAATGAAAGTATGAAAATTAAACTTAAAGTGAAAAGTAAACTAGTTAGAATTGGAAATCATTTTATAAAAACAAATTTCTATAATATCATACAAAAAAGTGCGCTTAGTGATTGATAAAATTTACAAACATTATCCAAATGACCTTTCAAAAAATTTCACCTTATCAACTCTTAACTTAATTACTCTAACTATCCAGGGGCGTAGCTAAATCTTTTAAGAACATGATTTAGATCAATGTTAATTAGCAGTAAATATAACCAGTAATAAGCTCACAGCACTAAAATAAAACTTTATATTTAAAATTATTTAAAAGAAATTAATTTCATATGGAAAATCGAAAGAAGTTAACGTCAGATTAACAAATTCTCTTTGTTGCCTAGCTAATTTTAGTTAAATATTATGCTTCAGTTCGCCAACTCAACCATTGGGACACTTAAACCGTTAATAACACATTAATTTATAACATTTATTTGTGAATGAGTATTTTCCAGGCAAAATACGCTAGCTACGCTTCTGCAATTCTCTATCTATTCCATTATCACATTTTTTATTCTTCTACTTGAAAAAACAGGACCTTTCGATAACAAAAGTCATTGAAGGTCGAAAAGTTCAAAACTTCTACAGAATAAAACCCCCTGCAGTCTAGCAGACAGTACCTCACTTGGTGTTCAGCTACCTTGGAAATCAACATGGCCAAGTTAGCAGTTCTCTTCTTCGCAGCTTTTGCTTTCCAAGTAAGTTAAAATATACATATTAAACATCTAATTTTTTCTTATAAATTAATGTATAACCAAATTTCTAAACATGTATTTATTATTAAACTAGGCCGCCTTTGCTGGCGTTGTAAGCAGAAGCTCCTACCTCAACAGAGGTATTGAAGATTACACCTACGGTGGTCAATATGAAGGAATTTACGGACAAATCCAAGGCGTTACCAATGATTTAGTAGGAACCTTCCAAGGAACTTACCTTAACAACCAACAAATCAGATTCGCTCTTCGTGAATACGTCCAAAACATCGAATACATCATCACCAAATTGCAAAGAGTACAAGTAAGTAAAACAAAAATTATATTATCTACATACAGAGATTAATTTTGTGTTTCTAAACTTTAGGGTACCTTCGGCAATGTCGAATATGACCATGTTCTTGAACAAGTCATCTACAGACTTCGTCAAGTTCTTGTACCCATTATGCAAGTCACTGATGTTGAAGTTGTTGAAAACGTAGATGTCCTCAAGGCTCAACTCATCAAAGAATTCGAAATTGTAGCTCAAGAACTTAAACAATTGGTACAATACGGATCTCAATGTAAGTCTAAATTGTATCATTTTCGAACACAACGTTTTCATTCAATAGTGTTAAAACTTGAAAAATATAATGCAATTTCTTTTTGCAGACACTTACTTGATCCAAGATGTCCTTTACGACTACCTTTATTCCATCCAACAAATCCAACACTACATCCAAGGCGAATACCAAGGACAAGGTCTTTACGGACTTCAGAAATACGGTCTTGGCAAGGATTTCTTCATGGGCAAACTTAACAAATATGGCAAAACCGGAAAAGGTTTCGCTATGCAAATCCAAGCTGTTGTAACCGATCTCGTACAAACCCTTCACGCTATCCACTTCGACGATGCTGAACTTAGACAAACTTTTGTCCACCAAATCCGCGAATACATCCAACTTCTCGAAACCATCGTAGAAAGATTGGAACAAGTAAGCATATAATTAAAATATTTTTTATGTAAATTATGTATAACGGAAACAAAAAAAATTCTTACTAGAACTTTACCAGTCCCTATAATTTACCATTTCTTACTTCTTCTAGTTCCAATATGACACCACAGTCGATGTCAAAACCGTACACTACGTTGTCGAAAACTTGAAACACATCGTTCTCACTCTTAGACAATTCTACGGAAATGACTTCACTATGTCCTTTGGTGAAATGAAATACCAACTTATCATGTACATCCAAAACTTCGGTAACGAACTCCAAAAGTTGGTTATTGGTGGATATTACGGAATCCAAGGAACCGTCTACACCGCCGTTAAAGATGTTCTTGTACAATACTTGATTGCTACCCGCAACTTCCAAATCCAACTCCGTCAATATTTCGGTGTTTACGGACGTGAATACTATGGTGGAAAATATTTCGGTCTTCAAGGACGTCAAATGTTCGAAACCCAAGAACAATACGTTTATGAAATCGAAATGTTGGCTAAGGAATTCTCCATGTTGCTTCAAGATACCACCTTCAACGGTCAACAAGTATACCAAGTTCTTTCAGTTCAAGCTCGTCAATTCGTTCAAATCATCAAGAACATCATTGACCAATTGGAAGGACAAGTAAGTATAAATTTATTCCTTTTTCGTTTGCATATAGTCTAACTGAACGTGTTGTCTTCTTCAGGTAAACTACAAAACCGCCGATGTCACCGTCCAACAAATCGTCTACAGATTACGTGAAGTTCTTTTGTCTTTCGAAAAACTCGCCATTTACAACACTTTCACCAACGTTCACGAACTTAAAGCCCAATTCGACAACTACTTCCAAATCTTAGTTGCTCAATTCCACAAATTGGCTTTAATTGCTCAAGAAGAATCCCAAGGTGAATGGTACCTCATTGCTAAACACATCTTAAACACCTTCTTCTACGAAGTTCAACACGTTTACTACCAACTCAGAGATGTTGCTCAATACCATCAAGGATATGGCTCCGACTACATGGGTCAATACGGTAAATACGATCAATCCTACGGTTACGGCAAATACGACCAAGGCTACGGATACGGCAAATACGGTAAATACTACCAAGGCAAATACGATCAATTGTATGGCAAATACGACCAAGGCTACGGATACGGCAAATTCGGTAAATACTACCAAGGCAAATACGACCAATTTTATGGCAAATACGACCAAGGCTATGGATACGGAAAATTCGATAAATACTACCAAGGCAAATACGATCAATTCTATGGCAAATTCGACCAAACTTACGCCAAATACGGACAAGGTTACGGATACGGAAAATTCGATGACAAATATGGCAAAACCTATCAATACGGACTCCAAGGATTGTACAAATCCTACCCCAACAAATATGGCAATGAATTCGAACTCTTGAATAATCAATATTACGGACTCGAAGGCAAATACGGATACGGGCTTGAAGGTAAATACGGATATGAAATGAAAGGACAATCCATCGAAAAATTGGTATACCAAATTAAAATGGTAGCAAACCAAGTCGTTGAACAATTCCAAACTTTTGGTGCCACTGACAAACAAGCTAGACAAGTTTTCTTCATGCAAGCTCGTCAATTGGTCCAAATTGTCAACAACATGATCGACAGATTACAATCTGAGGTAATTTTTAGTTGATTTATTTTTCATTGTCTGTAATACTAATTGTACCTGTTGCCATTAGGTCACCATTGTAAAGGGAACCCACTACGAAATCGTTCGTGAAGTTATTGACAACCTTAGACAAATCGAAGTAGAACTCCAACGCTTCATCAGCACCGGAGCCATCACCACCGTCTACCAATTCAGAACTCAATTCGCCAACATCATTGAAAACATCGTAGCTGAATTACACAAGCTCGTTGTCATTGCTGAATCTGATGTTCAATGTAAGTTACTAAATTGTTGATGAATGTTTAATAGCTAACCGGTAATATTGATTTTGCAGTTGTCCACATTGTAAAGGATGTTCTTTTCCAATACTACGTTTACCTTCGCAATTTCTACTACCAATTCCAATACCAATACCAGTACCAACACTACGGCCAAGACATGACTTCTGACTTTGCCGGTTATTACCGCGACTACCCATCCAACACCATCCAAGACCGTGAATATGGTCAAAATTATATGAACTACATCAACAAGGAACACTATTATCTTCCTCTTGCCTTGAAATATCAAGATTCCTTCCGTGGATATTAAGAAGATGATCTAGTTTGTCTCATTTTTGATGTAATTTTTATATACCCCCTTTTAAATTGATATAATTTTTTATATCATTCCTTATAATATTAAAATAATAAATAATAGCTGTCGCAAACCTATGTCTTTTATTTTATACTTTTCTTGTTTCTGCGAAAAGTTAGGTCTCGCGAACCTAGTGAATTTTTGTTTTTGGCGAAATTCAGGATTAAATCAGTTTTAGTTGACACTAGAGACACGAAACATAATAACGTTTCGCGAAACGTTGCCGAAGTAACAATAGAACAAAAATCAGTTGATGTTTCATAATCTTTGCTGAAAGTTTGTGGTAATTTTGAGATTGGTTTAATAAATTGTTTTATAAATTGGAATATATTGAGTCACTAGTTTTAGTGGGTAGTGTTAAATTTGTTTAATCGCGCTAAACCCAATACAGTTCATTAAACCTTTTGCGAATGCTCGAAATAATCTGACAAAATTCTACAGTTGTGTATATTTGTAAATAGGATCAACTAGTTTTTATAGGATTAGTTTGATCAACTATGTAGTTTGTAGTAGGAGGCTAGTTTCGTGATATTACATTGTAAAAATAAGGTGAATTTTTTATGGTAATTTTTTAAACTAATTAAGTGCTTTCAAAAGATATAAACTTGTTTTTTCACCTTACGAGAGTTCTAATGTCATTGGCTTTTATTTAAATTACAAATTCATCTTTTTTCACCACAATAGAAAATTACTCATTTTTGTAATATCCCCAATTGGGGATGAAACTAAAATAGTGAAATATATATGTAGTTTACAAGTGATGAAGGCCTATATATCCAAAAAAAATTTATTTCTTACAATTTTTAAATGTAGATTTTTAATCTGTGATAATTTTCGGATAATATCACTGTAAAAACAAAGTTTGGAGTCAACATGGTAATTAGTACGCCACATTCTGCAGTTGCTAACAGATAGTATTTCCAATACGATGAATTTGCCAACAGATGCTTTGGCAGACGTGGATCTTTGGAGCTTGCCATTGCAAAGCTCGATCCTATTTAAAAAGATAACAACAAAAAAAGTTTATTTTGCGATCTCAAAGAAACCAAAAATCTCTAAACACTCCTAAACACTCTAGTTACCATTCGTCGCTATCTTGACAAAATAACGGTGGTTTTCGAAATCTTTAAAAACATTATCTCTGGTGCTTTTATTAATATTCATATACTCCAAAGTTATTATTTCTTTCAATTCTTTAAAATTTCTGGGCGGTTTCGGGATAATTTTGTCTTTAAATTTCCCCAGATAAAGTAATCACGGGAAATAAAGTTAAAGAATCGAGCTGCCACAGGACAACGTTTACTAATCTAATTGTACAGAATGTTTACTTCATATAGGTGTATCTAAAAAATGATTTTTGGTTTCTTCTAACTTTTTGGATAAAATCATTGAGAAATCAAAGAAAAAAGAAAGAAATCTCATTTTTTAATATTCGGTCTATGGTTTTTTCATCATACCCGTTGTTTAGAGCTATTTGTTTTATTATGTTAAATTCCGCTAAAAGATCTTCTTTGGATAAAGGCAACGTGACAAGTCTGTGAATGAAATCATTGAATGTGACATTTTAATATTTTCCGGGTGATTTGAATAATTGGGTATTATGCTATTGGTGCGAGTATCCTTTCTGTATATTTTCATATAATGCTCTACACGTGTTTCGGTTTGTTAGACCTTCTTCAAAAAGCTACTCGACAAGGTTCTGTCTGACAAAGCAAATTGCCAGGTTGAAGTCGTGAGCCGACTCCTAGTAAGCACTACCACCTGTGTTTAATCCTTTTTTATAAAATAAATCTGTTACTGGGATTTGTTAGTGTTTCGTGCGTCGCGTTTCGTGCGGAACTGTAAAATCTACTGGTTTCGTGCGTCAACCAGATGGACAATCAAGTTCGGTACTAACGACTTCTGGTTTCGTGCGCACACCCAAAATTTGCCTGCTGACTTTGTTTGGTCATTTGCAATAAATATGTTACTTTTTAAGATTTTTTAATTTCTTCTTTCTAATCTTGTGTGTTTAGCTTTAGTTTTGTTAGCTTTTCTTTTTGCACTTGCAATAGATCTACTCTAAATCTACGAAATGATTATTATCTAAAGAATGGTCGGTCATTAGAAATAATTCCTTCTTTCTATACAAGATATGGCGTTTGTGTTCGGGTAAACGTTACTACTACTTTGGTCGATATCAAAACTTCTCTATTTAACCCTTATTATTAAATAACAATTTTCCTATGTTGTTTTTATTGGCACAAATATTATTACAATTTGCTTCCATAAGCTTGTTTACTATGTTACATATATAATAAAAGCCCCCTTCATAAGCTATAAAATGAGATCAAACTTAACTCTGTAGCTAAAACGGGCATTTAAAGTTATTTTAGACGGTAGAAAACAAATATCTCAAAAATTATCTAAATCCATGACATCAAGTTCCAAATTACATTTTTCTTGGTTGAGACCACATGGACTGACGCTAGAATGAAACTGAAACTGGAAGGAATTTTAATTTAAATATTTCCATGAATTTCTGATACCCTGGAATACCTTTTATTTGCTTTAAAATATTATTGTAACGCATAGTAAACCGACATATGACGACATTCTCAAACATTCTAGATGTATGAGTCATCAACTGTATGACTCATCAATAACACGTTGTTACGTGCTAATTTCGTAGCACCCTGTATAGCTTTGTATTTTATATTAAGTTGTATAGCGTTTAGGGATTTTTGCATTTTCTCTCCTTGTAGTTGCCATTTTGTTGTGGAACTATTTCCTGTTCGATAAGAGATTGTCACTCTTGTTTGATCCGCTTGTGAAGCTAGAAGTTCCTTGAAGAACCTTTTCGTGGACATTGCCGTCTAATTAATCTTTTCCTTTTATGTTGAGTTATGGGAATTGCCTTAGTGCAGATTTGATGATTGATTGTGGCGTTAGTTTTCCGATTTAGTTTATTGGAAGCCGTTTATGGGATATATTTCTACTTGTTCTTTTGAGGTTATGGAAGCACACCTTTTCGTAAGTTTATTGATTAACTTTTTTTATCATTCAGTCTCTTATACTTAATCCTTTCGATAGGTTTTTATGTATAATCGTCGTTATATGGAGGCGATATAAATCTCTCTTAAGGTCAACTTCCATCGAAGGTATTTATAAAGTGTTGTGATGGTCATTCTGTTATTGCGATTTATTTGTTACAGACCTTTTTATCTTGGGTTTGTCCTTTACTCATTTTATTACTTGCTGTATAACAAGTATACGTTGACTGTTTGGATTGGTACAAGACCGTTACACGGACTTGGTTGCTGTTGTCGGGATCACGTTACGTTCAAGCTTTGGAGACGTTCCTCTTCAGCTCTAAGAACAGACACCGTATCGTGAGTTGGTTATAATTTAGCAACTGGTTACAACAACAATAACGTTTGACAACTCTTTATTGTATATAAAACATTTATGTATATTTGTATATTATGATTTTGTGTTAAATGGTTTTTCACCAGTGTGCGTGTAGCACTCATTACTAGATATCTGCTTCATATTTATAATTCTATTGCATACCATTTATTGTATGATATTGTCAAGACTATTTGCGAGTGTGTACGTAAGTCTTTGCTCCGTAATAGATGAATAGCTCACTACTGGAGCTGATGATTGCGCAATCTGATTGGTACCTGTAGACGTGTTAAATTTACCGTGCCCTTTGCTTATTGCTTTTGTGACTTTAAATCAACTTTAGAGTAAGTAATCGCGCTCGCATTAATCTTTTTCCCCTGCAATTTGTGTATAGCATTCAATAACCGCTATCCAATTTTTGCCAAGGTTATTTCACATTAAATAATTTGCTAATTTGAATTAATTAATAATAAAGCACTGTATATAACTTACTTGAAGATCTATTATTTATATGTGTGGTATTTGCAGTTTATATTTTCAGCAATCGAGGAGTCATTATTGGGAAAAGTCGACCACATTGGTAGTAGTCGCAAATGTGTTGTTCTCTTCAGATTTTGTCGGTCAATACTGTAGCTATCTTAGACGATTCTTGGCGCCCATTACAGAAGACCTATAGTGAGACCTACGACCTCCCACTAGTTAGCTGGCAGCCGACAGATTTAACTGCGGTTAAAGGTTGTTACCGTTTCCCAATAAGCAGTCCCCATTTTGTTGGTAACAACGTGCATGTATGACTCATCAACACGTCATCGAACATTCTAGATGTATGAGTCATCGTATGAAAGATATAAATTGAGATCGCGAGTAGAAGGGGGCAGTTAATCTTTAACCGGCGTCGTGTTGCAATGTACTCTGAGTAATTAGTTAATTATTGTAATACATAAATAGTTTATATAAATAGTCCTCATATAAATTTGTAAATACCTACCATTTATTTAAATGCTTTAGTTTGTTAAATAGTTTATAGTTATAGTGTTTTTAATTAAGTGCATTGTAAATAATCTTCTCTTTATTAATAGACGAATTTAAACAGCATTTTGGTTATTATTTTAAAAAGAACGTTACAGTGGTGTCGGGTGTCGGATTTTAAAATAAAGTCGTGTAATAAACAAAGCGCTGTGAGAATAAACTGTTAGTGTTAAAAACAATTACAACTAATAATTAAAATGGCGATGAAATTGTTAAAAGATCTGAAGGTAGTAGATTTAAAACGCGAGCTAGAAGAACGAGATTTGGAAATAACGGGCCTTAAAAGCGTGTTAATAAATCGGTTAAGAGAAAAGATTTTGGAACAGAAGGAAGACCCTGAAAATTACCTCTTCGAAATACCTGGACCCGCAATTGATACTAACCTGTTGTTAAGTAAAATGGAAGAGAATTCTAGAAAGTCTGAAGAGAATTCTAGAATGTTAAAAGAAGAATTACTGGAAAATTCTAGGAAGTCTGAAGAAAATTCTAGAATGCTTAAAGAAGATTTACTGGAAAACTCTAGATTGCGCAAAGAAAAATTACTAGAAAAGTCTGAAGAAAGTTCTAGAAGGCTTAAAGAAGAATTACTAGACAATTCCGAAGAAAGTTCTAGAAGGCTTAAAGAAGAATTGCTGGAAAATGTCATAGCGTTGGAAGATAAAGTTTTCAAAGAATTGTTGGAAAACTCCAGCGCGTTAGGACTATTAGAAATTAAATTGGAGAAACAGGATAGGGTAATAAAGATGGTAGAAGAGAAAATGGCCCAAATGCAATTACCACCAACAGCTGAGAAAGATAGCGTAACTAAAATGTTGGAAGATAGAATGAGTCAACTACGGTTTTCCTCAACTTCTCAGTGGCCGTTTTAATGAAGAAAAGAAAAAATTTAAAGAAGAAAAGGGTCCTGCCGTAGGGATAAAAGTAAAACCACCCACGTTCGATGGAAAAATACCTTGGTCCACCTACTACAAACAATTTGAGGCTGCCGCTGGGGCCAACGGATGGACAGGCAAGGAAAAGGCCGTTTCTTTAACTGTGGCTTTGCGTGGAGACGCGTTGAACGTCCTGCAAACAATCCCAGCAGGACAGGAAAATGATTACCAATTGTTAGTGTCTAGATTGGAGATGAGATATGGAGACGCGCATCTTCAACAAGTGTATCATGCGCAAGTGAAGAATCGTATCCAGAAGAATGGAGAAAGCCTGCAGGTGTTTGAAACCGATGTTGCGCGGCTTGTCCGATTGGCTTACCCTACGGCACCCGATTCATTTCTGGGACAACTCGCTGTGCAGACCTTCATTGATGGGTTAAGAGACGGGGAAACACAACAATCATTGAGGCTGGCACGACCAAGAACAACTGAAGCGTCCCGAGGTCACGGGCGTATTCGGGCCGTTGTGGAAGAAGAAGAAGGTTCTAAAGATCATCTAGAGGAGTTAGTACTGAGAGTTCTTCGGAAGGAAGAAAGCCGTAAGAAGAATCATCGAGAAGTTCGAGGGCCCCGTTGCTGGAACTACGGCGAACAAGGACATGTAGAACGCCGTTGTCCCAAAATAAGAAAAGTACAACCGTCGGAAAAGTTAAAGAGGGTTGGCAAGAGAGGGCGAACGTCGACTGTTAGTAAAGAAGCCCCAGAGATCACCATCCATGCTGTAACATCAAAGAATAGTAACGGCAGTTTGTTTGTAGATGGGAAGATTGCTAACCGAACTGTTCCACTACTTATTGATACGGAGGCGACAAAATCCATCGTACGCTCTGATGTTCTACGATAAAGTATTAAGTTGTTACCGACAACTACTCAACTCCGTGCAGCAAGCAACAGGTGAAGTGATACCAACACGCGGAGTGGTGAAGATGAAGATTGGCATTGGAAGTGAAGAACGTGATCATGATCACGCTGGTAGCCGATATCACTGATGACTTCATCTTGGGAATGGACCTTCTGAGAAAATTTGGTTTTACGTTGGATTTGAAAGAGGGTGTTTTGAAGGTCGGTAACGAAGAACTTCCGTTGCACCCACGAGAAGATCCTGTTGTAAGGGTTTTGCTGATAGAAGATGAGATATTGCCGGGTCAAAGCGAGATGGTTGTCGAGGCAGGTTTGGATGGAGATCTTCGGGTAGGATGTGTGCGAGTGATGGAGCCTGTTTGTGATAAGAAGATCCATAGTGGTATACTGGTGGGAAAAGCGCTGATCAAGGTTGGAAAGACAGTACCGGTGAGGCTTATGAACGTTAATGTGGATCCGATGACATTGAAGAAGAGTACCCTTGTGGGACAGTGTGTCCAAGTATTCCGAGTAGTCAGGTGTATGGCTGATGTTCCAAAACCAGTGCCCAAAGACCATGGTGAAAAATTAGTGGGTATGGTTGTTAGTTCGTGCGAAGACCTTAATGGAACGGAAGTGAAAGAGGTACACGGTTTGGTTCACCGATACCAAGATATCTTCGCTCTTGACGATAGCCAGAAGGGACGAACAGTGCGAAACAGCTGTCCAACAGTTGAAGCGTGCCTTGACAACAGCACCAATATTGAGCTATCCACGGACAGAAGGGAAATTCATACTTGACACAGATGCAAGTAATCTGGCCATTGGGGGTGTACTTTCTCAGATACAGGATGGACAAGAAAAGGTCATCGGCTATTTTAGTAAAGTTTTGTCGAAAGCCGAAAGGAATTATTGTGTGACCAGAAAAGAACTATTGGCTGTCGTGAAGTCCGTTGAGCATTTCTACAAATACTTGTACGGACGGAAATTTTTATTGAGGACGGACCATGCTGCGTTGAAATGGCTCCTACAATTCCGTAATCCTGACGGCCAGGTCGCAAGGTAGATCGAACGATTACAAGGATACGACTTTGACACAGAACATCGAGCGGGCACTAGTCATCGAAATGCCGATGCTCTTTCAAGAAGACCCTGTCCAACGGATTGCCGTCATTGCTCTCGTCTGGAAGAGAAGGTTTGCCAAGTATTAAGAACTACTATCGTCAACGACAACTGGTTGCCGGAAGAATTGCAACGACAGCAGGATGCTGATCCCGAACTAAAAATGGTACTGGAATGGAAGCGTGTGGGAGAAAGGCCTGCCTGGGAAGCTGTCAGCCCTTTCAACAGAACCCTAAAAGCATATTGGGCCCAATGGAAGTCCTTGAAGGTGGAAGATGATCTCCTGAAACAAGTGCTGGAGAGTGAAGATGGCACCACCATTAGGTCTCAGTTCGTGGTTCCAAGGAGCCGAGTGGCTGCAGTATTGCTACATCTCCAGGACGGTGCCTCAGGAGGACACTACGGTGTAAAAAAGACTTAGGAGAAAGTTAGAGAGCGCTTTTATTGGGTCAATTGTAAAGAAGACGTGAAAGAGTGGTGCCGGAAATGCGAACTATGTGCCACTAGTAACGGACCCTTGGGGAAACTAAGAGCACCTATGAGGCAGTACAATGTGGGTAGTCCTCTGGAAAGAATAGCTATAGATATTGCCGGACCATTTCCCGAAACCGACGATGGGAATAAAGACATCTTAGTGGCAATGGACTATTTTACCAAATGGCCAGAAGCATATGCCCTACCAAACCAGGAAGCTGCGACTGTTGCTGACGTACTAGTCAAAGAGTTTTTTATTCGCTTCGGAGTGCCCATGGAGCTGCACTCGGATCAAGACCGAAATTTTGAGTCTGTACTCTTTGGAGAAGTCTGTCGACTGTTGGGCATTCGCAAGAGTCGGACCACACCGTTACATCCGCAGTTCGATGGAATGGTAGAACGCATGAATCGGACAATGGGCAAATATTTGGCCAAGGTCGTCTCTGATCATCAACGAGACTGGGACCAATACCTGCATCTGTTCCTGACGGCTTATCGTGCATCGGTCCACGAAACAACCGGTCAGTCACCAGCGTCTGTGATGTTTGGACGTGAGTTACGGTTACCGTGTGATCTGGAATTTGGATCCCCACCTATAGAGCAGGAGGTAGCCGAGAATGATTATGTCATCAACTCAAAGAAGAAGTTGGAGGATATTCACGACCGAACCAGAAAACAATAGTCGAATCGCGAGTGACCGGATGAAGGCTACGTACGATGTGAGAGCCAAAGAAGGAGGGTTTCAACCTAGAGAGCTTGTCTGGTTATACAACCCGCAAAGACGTCGTGGCTATTCTCCAAAGTTACAGCGAAATTGGGAGGGCCCATACCAGGAGAAGAAACGAATAAATGACTTGATTTATCGCATCCAGAAAATGCCAAGAGGGAAACCAAAGGTGGTACACTCCAATCGTCTGGCGCACTATGAGGGAAACAATAACGTAGTCCCGGATCGAGAAGATGATGCTGAGGTGGCTCTCAATACCGTAAGGCCTGAAGATGATCAGACAACCTTTGGAGAATTTATGGCTGCGTTTTCCGGAACTAGAAAAGCCCGATTCGGAGTTACGACCGAGATGCAACAAGACCTCATCCGGGTCCCTGGTGATTATTCCATTGCCCACTGTGTCTCCGAGGATCTCCGCATGTCCAGGGGGATCGCAGTAGTGTTTAGAAATAAATTTGGACGGCTGGATGAACTTCGAGATCAGAATCCCTCTGTTGGCAAAGCCTTACACTTGCCTGATCATGACCGCTCCATTTACTACTTGATAACCAAGCAGTTTCACTACCAGAAACCGACTCACGCCGACCTGTGGAGGGCATTATGGGATTTGAGAACCGAGTTGCTTACCAGGGGTATTAGCAAATTGGCAGTTCCCAAACTCGGCTGAGGGCGGGACCAGTTGGATTGGAGAATGGTTCGAAACCTGCTGGAAGTTATTTTTAGAGATACGGATGTGAAGATCTTAGTCTGTAGCTTCGATCCCCAGCCCGCATCAAGGCCAACAAAGAGTGTAGACTGTTATTTCTACCGTAATGGAACATGTAGTCGAGGTGAAGACTGTCGATACCGTCACGACCCTTTCTACAGAAACCAGAGAATAAAACCTGTTCTGGGACAGAACAGACTTGAAGAGGGGGGCAGTGTAACGAATAGTAAACCCACATATGACGTCATCAAACATTCTAGATGTATGAGTCATCAACTGTAGGACTTATCAATAACACGTGCATGTATGACTCATCGACACACCCCATCGACGTGACTCATCAACACGTCATCGAACATTCTAGATGTATGAGTCATCGTATGAAAGATATAAATTGAGATCGCGAGTAGAAGGGGGCAGTTAATGTTTAACCGGCGTCGTGTTGAAATGTACTCTGAATAATTAGTTAATAATTATTGTAATACATAAATAGTTTTATATAAATAGTCCTCATATAAATTTGTAAATACCTAGCATTTATTTAAATGCTTTAGTTTGTTAAATAGTTTATAGTTATAGTGTTTTTAATTAAGTGCATTGTAAATAATCTTCTCTTTATTAATAGACGAATTTAAACAGCATTTTGGTTATTATTTTAAAAAGAACGTTACATTATTATAGTAATTTAATAATATACTGTCTGTTCCGAACACTACATCTTTCTTACGCTATATATAAAATTGTTAGCAAAATTTCGAATTATTATTTAATGTTATAATTTTACACATATCCACTCTGCGGCTCGGTGCGTGCGGCACCTCACACCGCAAGGTATAAAAGGCTAAAGATTATGTAATGTGTTATAATTTTTTAATTTAATTAACAAAATCAAAACTCATAACAAATTCTAAATATCTTATATTTTTAACACAAAATTAAAATATTTTTCAAAAAGATTATTATTTATGCACAAAAACAGCAAAATTACACATTTTTGGCAGAATAAGAACTCAGGACACTCAGGAGATGACTTAATATATTATGGACATTTTTTATTGAGGTGGATTTGTTTTAAACAAAAATATATGTATGTAAATTAATAAGAGATGTAAAATATTTTAACTTTTAACATTTCTAATTTGGATGTTTTTCCAACCAAAATATGGTTTTCATCATAGGCACGAAAATGGTGACTATAATCTTGTTCGAAAGAATATACTTATTCGTTTAGACTGACATCATCCGTATAATTTTGCACAGTGACTGAGTTAAAAATGTGTACACCCAGTGCGGATTCTAAGCCATTATTACAATTATTGCCAAACTAACCTTCAAAAACGTTGTTGCAATAATGCCAATAGTCAGAAGTATGGACCACGACCAGAACAACCAAAGATATGTCTCTGGAAGCCCTTCTAGACACAATATCGCGGTAGAAGCGATCGATTATGTTTTCCAAATCGATAATGATATACAGGTGTTATTCGGTATAACCTTGGCAGCGTTGCCGGATTGAAACGCACCAAAATAAGGTTTGGAATCAAGTAAAATAAAGCTGCTTTTCGTTTATGGCAGTCAAAAGCTTCTACACATTCTGGATTCTTTTAAATCTGGCATTTTCACAGGGGAAAAGAACGAATTAGCAACATTTTATGCCATAGAAAATGGCTCCGGATGTTTTGGAAAATTAAGGTCTTCGAATGGCTCTTGGAAGATTAACTGTTTTGCTCTGCTATTTTCCGAAACTTAATAACACTGTAGTAGGTATTTCCATTAATATGTACTTTGCGCATAGCTACATCTAGCAAATCACAAAAAAATCCGGAAATGTGCTCATAATCCAAAGCACTCGTATATCAAAGTGAATTTCCCCATAAGAAATAATGGGAACTTAGATGATTCGTTCCGCAATTATTTCATATCAAAATGAGACATAAATTGTTGAAGCGATGGAGTCATTTGCAGGAAAGCAAGTCGAACTGCGCCAGGCAAATCAGAAGCGAAATTACAAAGACTGCAAACTTTCATTTCTTGGTTTGAGGAACACTGCCCATTTTTTGAAACTGTCTTGAACTGTCTTGCTTATCAATAGGGGTTGTGGCAGATGAAAAGGCGAATTGTGACGAGGCGTTTGAAATTGGAGCACTAGAGTTGAAAGACAATGAGGAAAAAACTTACTGACATACTCTTAAAGACAAAGTTTGCTGTGAAGTCTCTTGTAACCATCACCAAAGCAGTGACAATACGCAATGACAATATATGTGTAAACCCTGACACCCTTCTACACCGGATGGTATGCACAGTGAGAACTGATGAGCAGCTGGCAGAAATCTTCAAACAAGAATTACGCGCTTATCCTCCATTTCTTTTTGACGAATCTGGTTTTACAAGGAAAGGTAGTAAGTCTTCAATAGTCAAAGTGTCAGTGCCTGCAGCAAATTAACCATTTGACATCACAGATTTAGGAGGAGTGTCATATGTTATTGATAGAGAGCACCACATCCATCGTGTTGTGTGGTTAAGCCCAGCTAACTTTAAACAGATTTGTCAGCAATACACTGGCTATGTCATTTCTCATTATGGGAAATCAATTGTTGTCTTTGGTGGTTATGGGGAAGAACACAGCACATGAAAGATGAAAAATATTTGCGCAGATCATGCACTACTACACACGTTGAAGTGAAAGTACAATATGCAAATTAATGTCACTCTTGGACAATCAAAATTTCTTGCTAATGGTAAGAACAAGATGCAACTGATTTCTCTCCTCACAGTACACTTACAGAAAGCTGGTAGCAAAGTACTTCACGCAGAAGGTAATGCTGAAACAAAAATCGTTTGTACTGCAATTGATGAATTACAGAAAGGAATTGAAGCTATCGTGATGGGTGGTGACAGTGATTTGTTAGTATTGTTGATTGCCTATGCCAATGATCCAGCCAACAATCAGTTGAAGATGGTTATACCAAAGAAAGGTAACCAAGAAGAAAAAGTCCACTGCATTGGAGACATTCAGCGTGGCATTGGGTGAATGAAGGATATTCTCTCGAAGGTGTACGCTTTTATCGAATGTGATAGTGTCTCATCAATCTATAAAAAGGGAAAACTACATTTAAAAAAGTGCAAGGCAACAAGGAGCTTCATAAAAAGCTACTAACATTCAATGACCCGAACGAAAACCCTGATGCAGTAACTGTTGCTGATTTGGATACTCTACGCCATCAATGTTACTTGCAGACCATCGCAAAGCATCCTGTACCCACGATGATCAGGTTGGCTGTACTTTCCTCCACTTCAGCAGCAGCACAACAACACTCACACAGAGTTTTCCACCAAGTGCAGCAATGGCTCAATCTCAAGAAAGATCCACTAAAATGGGGTTGGAGAAAGATTGGTGGTCATCTCCGTCCAATTACAACTACAACGGCTGCTGCTCCTGAGGAATTGCTCTCCCTCATTGTTTGCACTTGCAAAGAGGGATGTGTCCAAAACTGTGAGTGTTGACGGCGTCGCTTGAAATGCTCAAACATGTGCACGAATTCCTCAGGACATAGGTGCATCAACAGGGTTCACCAACTATTGACGATGATATCGATGAAGATGATCCGCAAAATGAAGAAGATCTTGAAGATTTGTTGCTTACTGCCGATGAGTGACTTTCTTAGGTATCATTTATGATTATCTGAGGTACTATCAGATGACTGCTATTGATGTAATTACCTCGTAAGTTCTACATATCACATTTCATGTAAGAATATTGCATTTTCCATTTTTATAATAAAGAATGTAAAATATATTGTTGTTAACCTTATTTATTCTTCCTACATATGAATTTAGCTTTTGAAAAAATAGGAAAAAGGATGGGTGTTTTATTTGTAATTTATGTCACTACTATTTATATCGAAACTTTGCTGATTTTCAAGTGATTTCGAGAAATTCCAAGCAAACTGAAAAATAATGATATTTTTGATGATACGTTGATACAACGGGTTATGTTACGTTTAAGGCAGGGGTTCCCAAAGTTTTGCCTAGGTGGGCCAAATTGTAAATTCTAAAATATTTGGCGGGCCAAAAAAAAGTTTTATGGAAAAATACGCTGAAATCAATAAAACGCTAGACACAAAAGAAAGGTTTATATACTAATTTTATAGCATAATCGTTCTTTTACTTATAACAATAATTACTTTTTATTTCAAACAGTTTATTAACACATTTAAAAAATAACTAAACAAAAATAACTAAATAATTTAAAATAAAAAAAAGAAAAAAATAATCAATTCATCAATCTGAAGTGTTTTGTTTTCTTTTAATAATATCATTGAGCCTTGGTTCTAAGTCAGTTTTAATGTATTCTTAAAACTGCTTGTAAATGTTCATCAGTGAATTTTGATCTCAATTTGGATTTATTAATACTCATGAATGAGAAAACTTCTTCGCATATAACTATAAGGCTTCCAAATAATGAAAACATTTGTTAAGTATGTTTGCTCAATTTTAGGAAATCCTGTAAAAATAATCCTTTATAAAAACCAATTAAAGAATTGTTGCGATAAGAATTCAAAAAGCTTCGGCATTTTCCTGTAAGTCGATTAGTTCAATAAGACAAAATACAGTGAGATCCAAATTGAGTGAGGTCGGTTTGAATTTCGCGCCTTAGGTTTTAGTGTATTTCACATTGTTAGTGTAGCACTATTGACATGTGTTGAGTCAAATTACAGCGTCAACTCGTCACTTTCTCGTTTACATCGTTGTGCTTTTCCACGTTGTTCTGGGGTTTCATTGAGTTTTTGCTTTATTTCGCTTGTTTTCTTATTTTACAAAACAGTTCTTTTCAGAACTACGGTTTGTTAGACAAATTTATTATCAAATAAGTTTATGGTTTAAAATTAATGAAGTTTATAAGCTATATTATTTTTGAAACGCCACTGTAAAATAAAAGCAAGTTAAAAATGTCTAAAAAGTATTCATGTTGCCAACGCGACAATAATTTAACGTGGCGGTAAATTCAAAGTATCTTCACTCATTTTGGATCACCCTGTATATACAAGCTATAGAATAACAATATACTTATTACATATAAAATTTAGTATTTTTTTAAGTGAACAATTTTTAATTATAATATGATATAATTTATTTATTTTTTTTGTAAAAATGTTAATTATTTCTATGAATTCAAAATCGCCAATGATCTGACGGCGGGCTGATCGCGGGCCTCATTTCTAGAGTTTGAGGGCCGCATTTGGCCAGCGGGCAGCACTTTGGAAACCCCTGGTTTAAGGTTATGTTCCTTAGATATGTGTGTAATCGTTTTGCATTACATTTTTTTTAAGTTACGTTGATATGTTACTAATAATTGAATGAATTAAAATAATTGGTAATATTTAGAATTTTCGTATTAACTTGTTTTCTACATTAAAGATATTTCAGACAAGTCTTAATAACCTAATACTCTATTAAATATTAGGTTGGTCTAATACGCAATGGTCAGTAATAACTCGGGGTCACCAACCATTCCATTTAAAGCGAAAGTTTATAATTAATGTTTTCCAATATACAACTTTATACAAGAAAATCTAAGATACTCGTACATAAAAAAAGCATATGTTTTGGTTAAAAGTTTCTGCATTCGTTTCTTAATACAGGACATTAATTTGTTATTGATAATGTTTGCGTATTTACTTTACAGAGTATTTAATGTTAATTATGGGCGTATTGTTGTTTCCAGCTACTACATGTAGCCATTTAGAGAGGATCAATAGTTTACTTGTGGGAAAAAAGAAAAACTATGTTAGTATGGTTAAAACTGTTAAATTACGTTATAGAAAGAAAGAATTTAAAAGATTTAGCTGCTGAACAAATAGGAAGTTTACAAGAGCCGCCAAACTACTGAAAGGATTACATAATAAACCTCGTAGGGTGCTTTCTAGAGGGATTTGTTAGTGTTTCGTGCGTCGCGTTTCGTGCGGAACTGTAAAATCTTCTGGTTTCGTGCGTCAACCAGATGGACAATCAAGTTCGGTACTAATGATTTCTGGTTTCGTGCGCTCACCCAGAATTTACGTGCTGACTTTGGATACTTTTTAAAATAAGATTTCTACATACAAATTGTTGATTTTCTTTTCAGTATTTTATTCATGTATGTTTTCACACCAAATACAAAAATCTAAAGTATTATAAAAATTATTAGTTTAGACCAGATACGAGTAAATACTTATGTATTCTCATAATTTTTTAAATAGTCATGTGATTTTGTTAAACCAGTTCGATTACTTCATCAATTATATTGATTTTCTAAATTCAAGCTATTTATTTTAACTACTTTTAGATCCTAAGAATGCAAGGAGCCTGCAGAATTATAGAAAGGTGGTGTGAAGAGGACGGCCTCTCAGTCAACCCACGGAAGACAGAGATGATTCTCTTCACCAGGAGGAGAAACTTGGCAGAATTCAGAGCACCTATTATGTACGGAAGACCTCTAACACTAGTGCAGGAGGTTAAGTACCTATGGGTGACTCTCGATAGCAAATTAAGTTGGACGAAGCATGTAGACAAGGTGGTCACCAAGTCGATAGCAACCTTCTGGCAGCTGCGCCGGGCGGTAGGTAGGAATTGGGGGATGAGTCCTCGAATTCTGTACTGGCTCTACGTAATGGTGATCAGACCTAGAGTCCAATATGGCTCAGTGGTATGGTGGCCTAGTGTAGAACGGACTACCATCTCGACCAGGCTGGCTAAAATCCAGAGGTTGGCATGTATAGGCATTACCGGGGCAATGAGAACAACCCCAACAGCAGCACTTGAAGGGTTATTAGGACCTCCTAGTCTTGATACCTGGATAAAGAAAGAGGCCATGGCAGCCCATTTGCGAATGCGAGACGCAGGGTTGTGGATAGGCCAAGGAGTATGCACGGGCCACGCTAGGGTAGCTGAAATAGTGACGAAGGAGTTACCCTTGTCTAGTTGTAAAGCAACCGAGGCAGAGGACAGGTTAAGGATGGATAGAGGATATGCTCTTACAATCCCCTCTAAAGACGAGTGGGGGCAAGAAGAGCTTAAGTTTCAACCAGGAGTCTTAGTGTGTTACACGGATGGCTCAAGGATGACTAAAGAACAATGCTCCGGAGCAGGTGTCTATGTAGAAAATCGAGGCATACAAGAAAGCATAAGCTTAGGGAAGTATGCCACGGTGTTTCAAGCAGAAGTTTTTGCTATCCTAACGGTAGCAACCAAGGAGGAAATAAAAAGGTCGACAGAACAGAAAATATACATCTGCTCTGACAGTCAAGCGGCACTGAAGGCAATATGCTCGCCCAGAACAAGATCACCACTTGTTCAGGAGTGTGGCGATGCCTTAGAGGAGCTGGCAAGACATAAACAAGTCGAACTGGTTTGGGTCCCTGGTCATGCAGGAATTCGAGGCAACGAGAGGGCTGATGAGCTAGCCAAACGCGGAGTCATGGAAACATGCTTCGGACCGGAACCCTTCCTAGGTATAACAAGGAAACATGTCTCAACAACTCTATGTGAATGGGCCTACGAGACATCTAAGAAAAGATGGGAGAGTAGCAGAGGCTGTCGCCAGGCAAAGTACCATATAGCGGGGTTCAACTTACAAAAGTCTACCTGGCTACTGGGGAAAAGCCGAAGGGTCCTAAACCTATTGGTAGGGATTCTGACAGGACACTGTAAATTGAGGAGACACCTATCCTTGATAGGAGTAGAACAGAATCCCATATGCCCAAGATGCGGAAGGGAGGAAGAAACATCCTACCACTATCTGGGGGAATGTGTAACATATGAGCGGTTAAGATTTAAAACCTTTGGGGCGTTTACGCTCGAAAAGGAGGAGTTACACTCCCTGGCGTGGAGACATCCTGACTTTCATTAGAGAATGTAGGAGGTTCACGGAGGGAGATGAGGTAGAAGAAGACGAAGGCAGTGAAGGTGATTAAGGGGACGTGCGGGGGTTGGCAAAAAGGGCCCATAGAGGCCTACTTGCTAGGCTTAGGTCTCCCCATAATTACTACTACTACTACTACTAGATCCTAATTAATAAAAGGGAAATAATAATGGATAAGTACATATAAATAAGAAATTTATTAGATATTAAGAATAAAAATGTATCAGCTTTAACAGATGTCAATTTACAAAGCATCCACATCGACACTTAAGGAAAGTAAGGTTTTCCCATATTAGTGTTTCTTTAAATCCTGTATATTATGAATTGCTGTTTCACATTGCAAATTTAGTTATGTTATGAATTTCAAGGAAATTGCAGATAATATTAGCGGTACATAACAAAGTAGGTATGTAGATCTGTATTTTCCATCAATATTCCAAATTGAGTAAAGTTTCCGTTTGCTTCTTAGCGATACTAATGGTAAAAAAATGATGCTTAAGTAAAAGAACCTACCAAAGAGACAGGAATTTGCTTAGTTTTTAGCTGACTCTGTGAAATGTAGAATATTAAAGTTGATATGATACTTGATATTCAGATAAGATCAGGTAAACATGTGCAGGTAATAACGCACGAAATAAGAAGTTATTAACGCCATCATTTTAATTCCGTACGAAACCAGAAAGTTTCAGGTAGATTTTCGTCGGCGCACGAAATCCGACGCACGAAACAAGAATATACCTCTAGAGGTGAGGCTTTATATGTATTTGTGGAAAACAAGTACACCAGACAGCAAATATGTGTATTAAGACAAGATCTGCACTTATTAAGATAGGATGCTATGCACTCCCTGCTTGGAATATACAAATGGCAAAGCTACGTTGTTATACGAAAAAAGAGTCTGTAACAGTTCCTGAAGCAAGTTCCGAAATCAAAAACTACAAAATTTGTTACATTATACCACAGAATGTTTAATTTCTGTCCAAATTCCAATTTTAGAGACTTTAGATATGAATATCATCTCAAGTTTTACTTTAATTAGTAAATGAAGGTACGGCGGCAGCTCCGGCCATTTTGTTTTCTAGCCAAGATGTTTGTTCTAACATTTTGTTAATTTCATTTTTGACAAATTTTTACTAAACTAAAGTAAGCCTATGACAGTACTATTGTACGTGTCTTTTGTCTTTTAAGATTCTTATTTAATAGAATACAGTGTGTAAATAAAGTAAGGAATAAAATTCATATTTGTTGTATTATCACTGTTTGGAAAAAAAAGTTCGCACACGCCAATTTTATTGTATTTCTGCAGATTTTACGGGCGTCAATTTTAATTTTTTAGTTTACTACTGTGGGGCCTATGACGTCATCGACTTTTTTTTAATGGAACCCCCTTATTTTTTTGCTAGAAATGAAAAGTATATATTTTTCTGAGTTCAGCAATATGTGATATTTAAAATTAGTATTTTTTGAAATATGGAGGACCGAATGTGATAACTGTCACGAAAATAATAATAAGACTTGAAAGATTAATTCTACTTAAGATTATTTAAGTCTTTAAAATGTTAAAAGAATTATGATTGACCGAGATACCTTAACTTGAGTTACATATTGGTAGGACTTTAAGGGCGCATTTAATGACGGGATCATTCGTTTATAACTTTATAAGGTTACTATAGTTTATTGCTTGCTTCTGGTGGAAAACAACTATCAGTAAAAAAATGTTCCAGAAAGCAATTAATTATTAAACTGATATCGATGTTTATTTTTGTCTTGAAATAATATGTTTAACCTCTGGTTGATTTCATTGAACCATCTAATGCATTTCACAACTCAAACACTTACTTAATTTAATAATACTCAATAGCGTTGCTTTCCACTATATAGAAATATAAGTACTGAATAAAAGTTAACATGGGATATTCTACAAGGATTACTTGATTCATTTTTGTCACATCATTGAAATATTTTATTCTGCAGCTTATAAAGTAGTCACTGATTTTGAAACTCTTGCACCAAATCGTTTCAGTTGTCATGTCTTTTAAAATGAGCATTACATGTGGTATAATAACTTATGTTAGGATTTGCAGGTTTTAGCTAATCGAGAACATACTTGTCCTGGTTATGTTCAAAGTTAGTTTTTAAGTTTCTTAAATTACTTCGACAGGCGTAGCAAGAGTTTATTAGAAAAGAAATGTGCGGATTTTATACTTTATGGCTATACATTTATATGACTGCAAGTCAAGCTTTGCGCCTCAAATGTACATAACATTTAGTTTCTTTTATTGTTAACGCTTTATGCAACATAGTTACATTTATCTAATCCAATGTTCTATGGTATCAATGAACCTGAAGACCTTCCCGTATGGCTGTTTCCAAAATAACAACGTTATCAAGACTAATTAAAGCCATTAATTTGCTATCACCGTGACGCAAACAGTTTCAAACTCCAAAAAGTTCATTTTTTACTGGAGTATGTATTTATAAAATCATATTTCTATATTTCCATACAGAGAAAAAGTGCGATTAGTGATTGATAAAATACTAAGACATACCTTCTTTATCTGACGTTTGTAACTTATCAATTCTTCACAATCCAGTGGCGTAACTAACCCTGCCAAAGACGACGAACTTAGGTTAGAAAACAGTAAATAAAACCAGTAATCAGCCCAGTTAGTAAAATAAAAAATCCTGATCTACATTTTATTTAAAAGAAATAAGTTTCGTATAAATCGATGAGATCTTTTTGAAGAACAAAATATTAATTTCTAACATTCCATTGAAATCTAACAGTAATTTTATTGGAATCGATGTCCTTATAGCCAGAAATAGCATGTCATATAAGTGGGTGCAAAGATACATTCCAAAACAGTTTCCAATACGCAAGTTTTAGGTAATAGAAGTTAACATAAAATAGCCAAGGGAATATATTTACAGACACTACACATACAAATTCACCATACTGTCTCACTAATATCACTCAGTTACTTTCACTCACCGATGAGGTAGTCAGCTTTTATTTCTTTGATCACATAATCACACCGCTAATATTGTATTAATGATATACTAGTGTAACAACCGAAGCTACATCTATGCAATATTCTTGCTGTTTACATTCATCTTAGTTGGTACGCATCAATTCCTCTTTCAAAACCTTGTTACTATTTAGTAGCCAAGAATCCACTAAACAGGTAAGCTCCTTCTTAAAAAAACAAGTTCGCTACGCCACTTCAACTTTTTATTTTATTATCACGTATTTTTTATTCTTCTTTATGAATAAACAAACGAATTAACAGGACCTTATGATAACGCAAATCACCAGAGGTCGAGAAGTTCAACAATTCTCGAGAATAAAACCCCCTGCAACCTAGCAGACAGCACCTCACTTGGTGTTCAGCTACCTTGGAATCAACATGGCCAAGTTAGCAGTTCTCTTCTTCGCAGCTTTTGCTTTCCAAGTAAGTTAAAATATACATATTAAATATACGATGTTTAATATAATTTACAGTATATCCAAATTTCTAAACATTTATTTGTTTTTTTACTAGGCCGCCTTTGCTGGCGTTGTAAGCAGAAGCTCCTACCTCAACAGAGGTATTGAACAATACACCTACGGTGGTCAATATGAAGGACTCTATGGACAAATCCAAGGCGTTACCACTGATTTAGTAGGAACCTTCCAAGGAACTTACCTTAACAACCAACAAATCAGATTCGCTCTTCGTGAATACGTTCAAAACATCGAATACATCATCACCAAATTGCAAAGAGTACAAGTAAGTAAAACAAAATTTATATTACCTATATACAGAGATTAATTTTCTGTTTCTGAACTTTAGGGTACCTTCGGCAATGTCGAATATGACCATGTTCTTGAACAAGTCATCTACAGACTCCGTCAAGTACTTGTACCCATCATGCAAGTCACTGATGTTGAAGTTGTTGAAAACGTAGATGTCCTCAAGACTCAACTCATCAAAGAATTCGAAATTGTAGCTCAAGAACTTAAACAATTGGTACAATACGGATCTCAATGTAAGTCTTAATTTTATCATTTAGATAAAAAACGTTTTCATTCAATAGTGTTAAAACTTGAAAAATAAATTGCGATTTCTCTTTGTAGACACTTACTTGATCCAAGATGTCCTTTACGACTACCTTTACGCCATCCAACAAATCCAACACTACATCCAAGGCGAATACCAAGGACACGGTCTTTACGGAATTCAGAAATACGGTCTTGGCAAGGATTTCTTCATGGGAAAACTTAACAAATATGGCAAAACCGGAAAAAGTTTCGCTATGCAAATCCAAGCTGTTGTAACCGATCTCGTACAAACCCTTCACGCTATCCACTTTGACGATGCTGAACTTAGACAAACTTTCGTTCACCAAATCCGCGAATACATCCAACTCCTCGAAACCATCGTAGAAAGATTGGAACAAGTAAGTATAGAATTAAAGATATTTTTTATATAAACCGTTTATAACTTTAACAAAACGATTCATACTAGAACCTTACCTGTCCCTATAATTTACTATTTCTTACTTCTTCTAGTTCCAATATGACACCACAGTCGATGTCAAAACCGTACACTACGTTGTCGAAAACTTGAAACACATCGTTCTCACTCTTAGACAATTCTACGGAAATGACTTCACTATGTCTTTCGGTGAAATGAAATACCAACTTATCATGTACATCCAAAACTTCGGTAACGAACTCCAAAAATTGGTTATTGGTGGATATTACGGAATCCAAGGAACCGTCTATACCGCTGTAAAAGATGTACTCGTACAATACTTGATTGCTAGCCGCAACTTCCAAATCCAACTCCGTCAATATTTCGGTCTTTACGGTCGTGAATACTATGGTGGAAAATATTTCGGTCTTCAAGGACGTCAAATGTTCGAAACCCAAGAACAATACGTTTACGAAATAGAAATGTTGGCTAAGGAATTCTCCATGATCCTTCAAGATACCACTTTCAACGGTCAACAAGTTTACCAAGTTCTTTCCGTTCAAGCTCGTCAATTCGTTCAAATCATCAAGAACATCATTGACCAATTGGAAGGACAAGTAAGTATAAATTTATTCCTTTTTCTAAATTACATGTAATCTAACTAAATGTATTATCTTCTTCAGGTAAACTACAAAACCGCTGATGTCACTGTTCAACAAATCGTCTACAAATTGCGTGAACTTCTTTTGTCTTTCGAGAAACTCGCTACTTACAACACCTTCACCAACGTTCATGAACTTAAAGCTCAATTCGACAACTACTTCCAAATCTTAGTTGCTCAATTCCACAAATTGGCTTTGATCGCCCAACAAGAAACCCAAGGTGAATGGTACCTCATTGCTAAACACATCTTGAACACCTTCTTCTACGAAGTTCAACACGTTTACTACCAACTCAGAGATGTTGCTCAATACCATCAAGGATATGGCTCCGACTACATGGGTCAATACGGTAAATACGATCAATCCTACGGTTACGGCAAATACGACCAAGGCTACGGATACGGCAAATACGGTAAATACTACCAAGGCAAATACGATCAATTGTATGGCAAATACGACCAAGGCTACGGATACGGCAAATTCGGTAAATACTACCAAGGCAAATACGACCAATTTTATGGCAAATACGACCAAGGCTATGGATACGGAAAATTCGATAAATACTACCAAGGCAAATACGATCAACTGTACGGCAAATTCGACAAAACTTACGCCAAATACGGACAAGGTTACGGATACGGAAAATTCGATGACAAATATGGCAAAACCTATCAATACGGACTCCAAGGATTGTACAAATCCTACCCCAACAAATATGGCAATGAATTCGAACTCTTGAATAATCAATATTACGGACTCGAAGGCAAATACGGATACGGACTTGAAGGTAAATACGGATATGAAATGAAAGGACAATCCATCGAAAAATTGGTATACCAAATCAAAATGGTAGCCAACCAAGTCGTTGAACAATTCCAAACTTTTGGTGCCACTGACAAACAAGCTAGACAAGTTTTCTTCATGCAAGCTCGTCAATTGGTCCAAATTGTCAACAACATGATCGACAGATTACAATCTGAGGTAATGTTTAGTTGATTTATTTTTCATTGTCTCTAATACTAATTGTACCTGTTGCCATTAGGTCACCATTGTAAAGGGAACCCACTACGAAATCGTTCGTGAAGTTATTGACAACCTTAGACAAATCGAAGTAGAACTCCAACGCTTCATCAGCACCGGAGCCATCACCACCGTCTACCAATTCAGAACTCAATTCGCCAACATCATTGAAAACATCGTAGCTGAATTACACAAGCTCGTTGTCATTGCTGAATCTGATGTTCAATGTAAGTTACTAAATTGTTGATGAATGTTTAATAGCTAACCGGTAATATTGATTTTGCAGTTGTCTACATTGTAAAGGATGTTCTTTTCCAATACTACGTTTACCTTCGCAACTTCTACTACCAATTCCAATACCAATACCAGTACCAACACTATGGCCAAGACATGACTTCTGACTTTGCCGGTTATTACAGCGGCTACCCATACAACACCATCCAAGACCGTGAATATGGTCAAAACTATAACAACTACATCAACAAGGAACACTATTATCTTCCTCTTGCCTTGAAATATCAAGATTCCTTCCGTGGATATTAAGAAGAACCTAATTTGTCTTATTTTGATGTAATTTTTATATAAGACCTTTTAAATCGATATAATTTTTTATATCATTCCTTATAATGTTAAAATAATAAATAATCGCTGTCGCAAACCAATTTTTTATTCGTATAATTTCCTTGTTTCTATGAGGAGTTAGGTCTCAAAAGACTAGTGATTTTTTGTCTTTTGAAGAAAATCAAGATTAACTCAGTTTCTGTAGACACTAGAGAAACGAAATCAAACGAAAAGATATTCAAAATAAAATTTAGTTGTTGCATAACTTTTGGTAAAAGCTGAAATGTATTGAGTCACTATTTTTAGTGAGTAATGATAAAATTTGATTAATCACACTGAACACATATCAGTTCGTTAATCCTTCTGCGAAAACTCTATATATTCAGAGAAAATACAAGCACAAAGCGTCTTTTTTAAGTTTTACTTTCTTGGTTCTAGAGAAAACTAGACGATTAAATTCTATCAACTACAGATGCTGCAAAAGTTAATGTTTCGTTTAATACGGACCATCGGCATACATAACTTTTCCTATACCTGGAAAATGATGTGAACTTGTAAAACAAAGTAAATCGGCTTAGTCAAATTATAAGGGAAGCAAATTACAGTTAGATTATGCTATCAAATGATTACAATAGATAATAAAAAATGAAAATGCAATCAACTGGTAAAGGAAGCATACTAGACAAACCATCGGTCGTGTAATATTTGCAAGAAAAGACAACTAGTCTTTAAAAAAGACAACTATATTGGTTACCTTATTATGTAACCCCCTTCACTCTCCCCTAGTTGACTTCTCAGTGAAGAGGTTACATAATAAGGTAACCGAAATTAGGTATTCCTATGCAGAATAACATTCTAAACACTTTCTGGCTCTTTGTATTTTTCTCTAAAATCAATAGAAACGGCGTAAATCGCATTTCCAATCTCAAAGACCGCCATTTTGAGTCCGCCATTTTGCATTTCTTAATTTTTTCATTGAATTCATAATCAGAAACCCCGAATATAAATTTTGCTCAAGTTGATGGAAAACTTCCAGAGTTATTAAATTGGGAGTGTAAAATGGGGGTTTCAAACCCCCGAAGGGTCGTGCCCCCATTTTAAATATATTACATTTTATATTGGTCCAGTACTAAAGGCATTACAAAAGATTTCAAGTCTCTATATTTAGATAGTAGAAAATAAGACCTTAATGCAAAAATTGATTCTATTACTAGGTCAGAGCGAAGGGGTTACATAATAAGGTAACCAAAATAGTGTATACCTTTGCAAAATCACATTTTAAACACTTTTTGACTCTGAGTTTTTCTCTAAAATCAATAGAAACGGCGTAAATCGCATTTTCAATCTCAAAGACCGCCATTTTGGGTCCGCCATTTTGCATTTTTTAATTTTCTCATTGAATTCATAATCAGAAACCCCGAATATAAATTTCGCTCAAGTTGATGGAAAACTTCCAGAGTTATTAAATTGGGAGTGTAAAATGAGGGTTTCAACCCCCCCGAAGGGTCGTGCCCCCATTTTAAATATATTACATTTTATATTGGTCCAGTACTAAAGGCATTACAAAAGATTTCAAGTCTCTATATTTAGATAGTAGAAAATAAGACCTTAATGCAAAAATTGATTCTATTACTAGGTCAGAGCGAAGGGGTTACATAATAAGGTAACCAAAATAGTGTATACCTTTGCAAAATCACATTTTAAACACTTTTTGACTCTGAGTTTTTCTCTAAAATCAATAGAAACGGCGTAAATCGCATTTTCAATCTCAAAGACCGCCATTTTGGGTCCGCCATTTTGCATTTTTTAATTTTCTCATTGAATTCATAATCAGAAACCCCGAATATAAATTTCGCTCAAGTTGATGGAAAACTTCCAGAGTTATTAAATTGGGAGTGTAAAATGAGGGTTTCAACCCCCCCGAAGGGTCGTGCCCCCATTTTAAATATATTACATTTTATATTGGTCCAGTACTAAAGGCATTACAAAAGATTTCAAGTCTCTATATTTAGATAGTAGAAAATAAGACCTTAATGCAAAAATTGATTCTATTACTAGGTCAGAGCGAAGGGGTTACATAATAAGGTAACCAAAATAGTGTATTCCTTTGCAAAATCACATTTTAAACACTTTTTGACTCTGAGTTTTTCTCTAAAATCAATAGAAACGGCGTAAATCGCATTTTCAATCTCAAAGACCGCCATTTTCGGTCCGCCATTTTGCATTTTTTAATTTTCTCATTGAATTCATAATCAGAAACCCCGAATATAAATTTCGCTCAAGTTGATGGAAAACTTCCAGAGTTATTAAATTGGGAGTGTAAAATGAGGGTTTCAACCCCCCCCGAAGGGTCGTGCCCCCATTTTAAATATATTACATTTTATATTGGTCCAGTACTAAAGGCATTACAAAAGATTTCAAGTCTCTATATTTAGATAGTAGAAAATAAGACCTTAATGCAAAAATTGATTCTATTACTAGGTCAGAGCGAAGGGGTTACATAATAAGGTAACCAAAATAGTGTATACCTTTGCAAAATCACATTTTAAACACTTTTTGACTCTGAGTTTTTCTCTAAAATCAATAGAAACGGCGTAAATCGCATTTCCAATCTCAAAGACCGCCATTTTGGGTCCGCCATTTTGCATTTCTTAATTTTCTCATTGAATTCATAATCAGAAACCCCGAATATAAATTTCGCTCAAGTTGATGGAAAACTTCCAGAGTTCTTAAATTGGGAGTGTAAAATGGGGTTTCAACCCCCCCGAAGGGTCGTACCCCCATTTTAAACATATTAGATTTTATATTGGTCCAGTACTAAAGGCATTACAAAAGATTTCAAGTCTCTATATTTAGATAGTAGAAAATAAGACCTTAATGCAGAATTTGATTCTATTACTAGGTCAGAGCGAAGGGGTTACATAATAAGGTGGTAACCAAAATAGTGTATTCCTTTGCAAAATCACATTTTAAACACTTTTTGACTCTTTGAGTTTTTCTCTAAAAGCAATAGAAACGGCGTAAATCGCATTCTCAATCTCAAATGCCGTTATCTTAGGACCGCCATTTTGGGTCCGCCATTTTGAATTTTTGAATTTTCTCATTGGATTCATAATCAGCGACTCCAAGAACCCTCCCAACATAAATTTCGCTCACTTTGGTTGCGTTACTAAATTAGGGGTGCAAAATGGGGGTTTCAACCCCCCGAGGGGCCGTGCCCCCATTTTAAATATATAACATTTTATATTGGTCCAGTACTGAAGGCATTACAAAAGATTTCAAGTCTCTATCTTTAGATAGTAAAAAATAAGAACTTAGGCATGTTTTTTGCAAAAATTGACTCTACTAGAAGAAGCAGAAGAAAACGTAGATAAAAGAATAAACTATGAAAAATTATTTATTGTATCTAAAATGTTGTTACAACAAAGACTTGTGTTAGAAAGAAAAACATGTACTTAATCGAGAATTTTTAAAGCATCTACTTGCACTTGGCCAGTACGAAACCAGTACAGATTGGTGCCTTTTATTGGCATACTTTCTTTATTCGATTACTCAAAGAACAAGAGAAGATATAAAAACACTGTTTAACTGCTTTTGTGAAGAAGTAGATATAAATGAATTTTGACTTGCCTGACAGCGGTCATTTTGATAAACCTAAATAATAGTTTCTGAAGAAACCAATAAAAACCATTTGAAGGCGTGATTTAGCACCATCTATAGGTTGTGACTTCTAAGGATTTATTTTAACAGACCACAGAGAAGGCCTATGTCAAAGCAAACTAAAGCCTACGAGCTTAATAGCCCGAGAACTGGACCAAAAAGTGTAAGAGTTTTGTAAAGGCCAATATTTTAATATTAGCTTATATTTAGGGTGTAAATAAATATCCTACACAAAAAAACTCGGATATGGAGACACTCGGCGTCAGCGCAGTTTGAACTAACTGTTTTCTAGAACCTGAAAATTGATCATTGAAGCAGTTAATACTGAAAAACAGTCGTCAGACAGCGTAATGATCGAACGCGTTGCATCAGCACCGTGGTCACAGTCGTTACTTCTAGCAACTGCTGACTAGCTCGGTTCTATCAAAATAAAGTCTGACTGTTTTTTTGATAAATTATATTCAATAAATTAACACTGACTAAATTTCAGCTTTTTCAAATCACTTCTTTACATTGACTTCATTTTCACGATATGCGACCACCGCATTGGTGCTGTTGCAACGCGTTCGATCATTACCTTGTCTGACGACAGTTTTTTACTACATAAACTGCTTAGTGATCAATTTTCAGCTTTTAGAAAACACTTAGATGACACTACTTCTTGTTACAACTTCCAACCTGCGCTGACGCCGAGTGTCCCTATATCCAAGTTTATTTTGTGTAGGATATTTCTTACACCCTAAATATAAGCTAATATTAAAATATCAGCCTTTACAAAACTCTTACACTTTTTGGTCGCCAACTCTAGGGCTACAAGCTCAAGGTTTGTGATATCATGATAGAATCTACGCACAGCACGCAATTTTTACGCGGTAAATATTCGCTTAGGTATTTACCAGTGATTGCTGAGATTGCTGTAAACCTGCTAACTAGCTCTAAATTATAAAATAATAAGCTGAATTTGTTCAAAGTAAAGGCACATTAGATTTTATAATTACCTCTTCACAAACTAGAAATTCTGAACAAAACTTTAACATATTGACTAACCGTTATACAGTGCGATTCTAAAGTATGGAATAAATTCGAAAAAAGGGAAAGTATTAATTTTTGAAAAAATTCCAAAAAATACGTCAATTTTGTTTTTAAAGTCCCCACTTTTTGACATAATATTCGAATATACAGGGTGATGCGTTTAAGTGTGGTGACGTCATCGGCATTTTTTTAAATGGCAACTTGCATTTTTTATTCCATATTCTGACACTTCATCCTCTTGCTAAAATGGTAATGTAATAAGTTTATTACCTTACATAAGGAAATTTTTGAAAAAAATAATTATGAAGACGGGAAAGTGCTATATACTCACCACACTTAATTGCAAAGCGAGTCGCAAAGTATTGATTTTTGCAAAAATTCCAAAAGCATGTCAATTTTGTTTTTAAAGTCCGCACTTTTTGACATATCGGATATACAGGGTGATATACAAATAGCACTTTCCAGTCTTCATAATTATTTTTTCAAAATTTTTTTCTGTAAGGTAACAAACTTATTACATTACCATGTTGGTAATTGGATGAAGTGTCAGAATATGAAATAAAAAAATAAAAGTTGCTATTTAAAAAAATGCCGATGACGTCACCACACTTAAACGCATCACCCTGTATATTCGAATATTATGTCAGAAAATGCGGACTTTAAAAACAAAATTTACGTGTTTTTGGAATTTTTCCAAAAATCAATACTTTCCCTTTTATCGAATTTATTCCATACTTTAGAATCGCACTGTATGAAAAGTAAAACAAGAGCTTTTCATACAGTATACATTATAATACATAATTATAATGGTCGAGAAAGGCATAGATAAAAATATAAATCTTATCTTACAGTTTGGCGAACTAAAAATTATTGTATCAAGTCACCTATCTAACAACAAAAGATGAAATGAATATACAAGACATTCTTATTAGTTGTAGTTGCTAACTTTCTTTTCTTGTATGCCAAAAAACTACATTGGTTATTTTGTAACACTATAAAAAAATTTTAACAAAAACATGAAATTAAGGATGTGGATACATTTTTAAACATAAAGAACAGAGAACGAAGAGCTTCATCAATTTTTATTGTTACCACATTCTGACAATCCGAGGGTGACTTGACTTCAAACAATTTAAAAATTTTGTTGGTTTCTAAATTTTTCTTGTTATTCTTAAAATTTATTATGTTTTAAACTGTTTTTTTCCACTGTCCCCAGGTTTTCACTTTATTTCGTGCACCTGCGTTAATAGCACCGAACTGTCTATATTTCCCGGCTCTTTGCTTAACGAAGTTTTGTTCTTTTTGATAAGCATACTTTCGTTGGCATCAAGTTCTTTGGCTGAATGAACACTTTTCAATAATTTCAATTTATCAATTTTAATCACGTGCATTGTGTCATATATTTAGCGACACTTGATTTGTCTATGCGATTGTATTTAATATCCGCTATATGTTCTTTGAATCTAGTCAAAATTGATTTCTTTGTCTTCCCAACGTAACTCTTATTACAACACGCTTTTCAAACCTTTAGTGTCCAAAACGGTGTTGGAGAAATTTATATTATAATTGTAGAATCGTATTGTCCAGCGTTGTGTAGGTTTTCGTTACTGAATTGTCTAACAGGAACGTACGACAATTATTTAACACAGTCAGATTTAGTTCTGCATTCTTTGGAACAATGTTGTAGAGGATAAGCTAGCATATTATGTTGAAGTATAATTGTAAAAAATGTTTAGAAAAATAGAATATTTTGCTTGAATGAAATCATAATCTAGTGTTCAAACTGCTTGCTACTAATTATTGTGTTTCGCAAAGTTTATGGATGACATCCTATAGATGTCACAACTTGTAATTGTCGCTATTAATGTAAATTCGAGATTTATAGATAAACAGGCGACGGCAAAAGGAAATTTTAGTGTTATACGTGTATATACTACACGTTGTATAGTATGTAAATACTATACATTGTATAGCTATATACATATTAGTTACATATATTTTATTATATGTAAAAATATAAATTTTATTTGTGATACCTAACCTTCTGTATAGAATATTTGTGACAGAGTATTGCACAATTTGTATAAATGTGAACAAGTAATTGTGTTAAATACTATTAAGCAATTGTGGCACAACTAGCGCAACAATTGTACAATTTTGTATAAAATTGTATGCAATGACATTACACATTCTGTTTTAATAAGTAACACAATTTGTTATGGAAACTTATAGACAACTATTCATTTGATTCTACAAAAATTACTATTGACTTCCACAAAATGTTATATTTGAGTTTATACACATCCTTACAAAAAATTGAAAACATTATTTAAAAAATCTTGACAAACTAAATGACACAATCTTGTTTTATAATTGTACACAAATTGTCCCTGTCACTTTTTTAAGACCAATTTGTTTTACAATACCACACAATTGTTGATGAAATTTAAATACATTTTTCTCTGTGTAGCCAATACTTACGGAAAATATTTAAATTCTTCTTTTATCAATATTTTACAATTGCTCATAAACAAATTAGCTATAAAGGTGATAGAGGGTTTCCCATCGCGGTTCCATCACGTTCAAAATATTTCCCATTTATTTGAAATTTGTTTTGTGACATGCACAAGTTAAACGAATGTATTCCGAAATTTTCTCCTCTTCTACTGTATTTTGTTCTTAAATGAATTTCCGAATATTTTATGGCCGTGTTAACCGTTACGCTGCGAAAAAGTGAACAAACATCAAATGGTACTAAAATTTCCCCATCTTCTCATTTTAAATCCTTTACCTTATTTACAAATTCTAATGAATTATTTACAGCTATCTATTTAACTAACTATTTAATTGTATATGTTGATAATGATCCGTTGGGGAATCTACTCCTGGTACGATTGGCCTCATTAATTTACCGGTTTACTGCACAGAGAAAAATGTATTTAAATTTCATCAACAATTGTGTGGTATTGTAAAACAAATTGGTCTTAAAAAAGTGACAGGGACAATTTGTGTACAATTATAAAACAAGATTGTGTCATTTAGTTTGTCAAGATTTTGTGGAAGTCAATAGTAATTTTGTAGAATCAAATGAATAGTTGTGTATAAGTTTCCATAACAAATTGTGTTACTTATTAAAACAGGATGTGTAATGTTATTGCATACAATTTTATACAAAATTGTACAAATGTTGCGCTAGTGTGTGCCACAATTGCTTAATAGTATTTAACACAATTACTTGTTCACATTTATACAAATTGTGCAATACTCTGGCTCAAATATTCTATACAGAAGGCTAGATATCACAAATAAAATATATATTTTTACATATATTAATATATGTAACTAATATGTATATAGTTATACAATGTATAGTATTTACATACTATACAACGTGTAGTATATACACGTATAACACTAAAATTTTCTTTTGCCGTCGGCTGTTTATATATAAATCTCGAATTTACATTAATAGCGACAATTACAAGTGGTGACATCTATAGGATGTCATCCATAAACTTTGCGAAACACAATAATTAGTAGCAAGCAGTTTGAACACTGGATTATGATTTCATTCAAACAAAATATTGTATTTTTCTAAACATTTTTACAATTATACTTCAACATAATATGCTAGCGTATCCTCTACAACATTGTTACAAAGAATGCAGAACTAAATCTGACTGTGTTAAATAATTGTCGTACGTTCCTGTTAGACAATTCAATAACGAAAACCTACACAACGCTGGACAATACGATTCTACAATTATAATATAAATTTCTCCAACACCGTTTTGAACAATATTGTGCAAAGCTCTTATGAAGTATTTCTCTCTGTGTGTATTTTTGGAAGGCAATACATTTTTAGGGTGATCGAATTCGGCAATTTATATAAGGTAATTTATATTTAAGATGCTTTGAAATTAGGACGAGGCAATTCTTGTTTCTTTAACATTGTATCGACTCTGTTATAGTATTCTCTATTATCCATACATAATTAAATAATAACGTGATTCTCAGTAAAAGTTGTAAAATTCTTTTTATGAATAAGAAGAAAGATTTTGAAACTAACAAGATTTTTAAACTGTTTTGGGTCAAGTCACCCTGGGTATGTGAGCATGTGGTAGCAATAAGAATTGGTCAAGCTTTGCTTTCTCTTTCCTTTATGTTTAACATCCTTAGTTGCATGTTTGTGTTAAACATTTTTTGCATGGTTGTGATTGGTTCTTTAAATTTAACCACAGAAAGAGAGCGTTATTAACAACTTTTAGAATTGGACGGTTTTATACCGAGAAAAAGATAACATCGTTACCAAAATACGTATTGGCAATTAGTCAAATACAATGTATGGTTAGGAGACCGTTAAATTATAGTGTTGTGATAAACCACAGTCCTTAAATCTATTATTATTGTTATTTTGTAGCTTATTTAATAATTTTAAAGAATTTTTGACAGAATATGCTTTTACAAAACAAAAGTCTTCTATCACATTCAAAACTCGTGTTTGGTATGTATTCTAAAATACTTCCTCAAGAATGTATTCCTTTGTTAGATAGCTTTTGGGTTAATAGTAAAATCGAATTCAGTTAAGGGCCCGTTATCGCCGCCAGTGTTAATAAAAGGAAGCTTCAGAAACTATAAACATCTAAAGATGGCGCTACGGTCCGCAAAACGGAATTAATTTCTTTAAAACAAAAATTTGAAAATGTAAATAGAAACATTATTTGATCGCATCGCAGTTCCCTGCTCACAGTGTTGCCAGACATGCGTGAACTTTCTAAATATTTTAAGTTTAACTGAATTTTTAAATACCAAGGAATAATGTAAGTTAGTTGAAATCAAAAGGGGAATATAAAACTGCTAAATATCTTTAAAGATATTAGTTGTTCTTGCTGGTTTTAAGAAAAAGAAGAGTATTACTATATTAAAATATTGAAAATATATATTAGTTTTAAGAAATTAATCAGGACTAATTAAGAGTGAAATAGTTTATTCAAAAATTAACTGTCACATGCTCTTAAGTAAAAAAACAACATTTACTACGGCAATTTATTAAATAATAATTAAATGATTAGAAAAGTTAAATTACTTTTAAATGTCCCGCGAATATTACCACCCAACGCTTCCTGGTGCAGAAAACGTTCAACTAAAAATGACTGATTTTCGTGCTGTCGTATTTAAATTTCCGCGCCGTGTACATCTATTTTATTTCAATCAATACTAAATAAGTAAGCAAAAAAATTTATCCCTTGTCATAGATTTTCCTATTAAACAGTTATAATGACTGTATTTTGTTTATTTTGGTTATTTTTTAGAAAACATTAATTCTACAAAATTGGCGACGTTCGACTACGATTATAAAATTTATTTTAGATATCTACTCCTTACAAACTATCATCCACACTACCTTAACAGTTTAGCAATCGACATCAAACGTTATCTTTCTAAAAAAACGATTATTAAAAGAAACCTGAATGAAAGATGTGAGCTATATTTTGACGCTAATATTTTGCGCCAATAACGCCCCCTTAAAAGGTTAGAGTTAATTCAGTAAGAATTCAAAATTATTTTACCTTCAATAATATAACATACCTACAAAAAGAATGGATTATCTATGGGAAATTCATGCAGTTCTCTGTTAGCTAACATTTTTGGATAATTTAGAAGATTAAATATTTGAGTTCAATTTCTCTCAACGGATTATCTCTTCGTTTGGTTATATGTTCATGACATTTTAGCTTGTTTTAGCAATTCATTTGAGGTTATGAATTAATTTTTAATTCTTATGAATAGTCTCTACCAAATCATAAATTTTACACTAGGAACAAAACAAAATAGAACTATTAACTCTTTGGATTTAAACATTAAGATTAACACACAATATATTTGAGTTTTCCTTATACAGAAACCTACACATACAGTCATTACTATCCTGAATAGATTCTGTCATCACAAAGCAGATAAAGTAGCAGGGTCATTGCATGCCAAATCATTGCAGCTCACAATTCGACCATCTCAGAATTTCATAAATTTTTGTAGGATGGTAGAGTACATAAAGTAACTTATTTATGTAAAGTTATAGCCTTTAGTGATACATACATACATAGGAGGGCTGCAAACATGATAAAAAAATGTAAAATTTACACTTACAAGGTGAACAAAAACAATTCATACCTTTGCTTCTAATTATTGTAGAACTTGCAGAATCTTAGGTTTGTGTTAAAGCTAAAAGAGCATAGTCTTCATGAAAGATTGTTTTATAATAAAATATTGAGTATTTCGTTCCAAGGTTACATGATGTTACCTTTAACCTTAAATATCTAAGAAAGTGCACCTTCGGTTTTTTAGGAATACAATAATATATACAGTTGGATGGAGTCTATCTTTGGTGTAAGTTTCATTTTAGGAAATCTTTGAGAACAGGAGTAATAGTCCAGTCAATTTAGAATAAATTTTCACGAATAGCGGAAAGTTGAGGTAAGTCCGTGGATTTTCGCATAGGGCTTCCTTGGGGGTTGCTAAACAACCCCCTAAAAGTTAACACCTGTAGGTGGTGAACTTGAAGAGCTAATGAGGGTAAACCACGCCCCCTAACTGTTTTTGTCGTTTTTCTCAGAAACTATTAAGGTTATCAAGATGAAGAAGCTTAGGTAAAATAAAGCTTATTTAAATCCCTACCAAAAATGCCCGAATATTTTTTCGTTCCTCGCCTTCGTTTTGTGTTACCAGAGAAAAAAGATATGTCTTACACAGAACTGCAATTTGTACCAGTAAATTTGCTCAAGGAACTTTCCGGCGTAACTTTTTGTGGTCTCATATTCGTCATGAAGTAGCTAAGAAAAATTCGTTGAGTGCCGGACGCGACCGTGGAGTCGTCTTTTACTTTAGCATCTTTTCGGCAAAATCCATTAGGTCGTGTTATCGATATTCTTGATGCCAGTCGGCTGAAAAATTCGTGTTGGCAGTTAATTCTTAGAAGAGTGCACTGTACTAGTAATTTTCTTATCCAACCCAATACATATAGGATGTTTCGTCTGTTTTGAAATCCTAATTTTCTTTATTTATAAGACCTCGGTATCGAATAAAATTTTTTCTTGAATGATTTTTGTTGTAAAATTGAATTTAGTATACGATTTGAAATGAAACGGTTGCCTTGTAACGCCCGTACAATTTAAGTCAGGAATTAAATCGTGTATTTCAATTTTACATCAAAAATCATTCAAGAAAAAATTTACTCGGTACCAAGATCTTATAAATAATGGAAATTAGGATTTCAAAAAGGCGAAACACCATGTACGTATTGGGTTGGATACAGAAATTGTGTAGCGCAGTGTACTCTACTAAGAATTAACTTTCCAATACGAATTTTTCAGCCGACTGGCACCAAGAATATCGTTAACATCACCTGATGGATTTTGTCCGGAATATCCTTTGAGCAAATCTACGGTGCAAATTGCTGATCCGTGTATGGCATATCTTCTTTCTTTGATAACACAAAAAGAAGGCGAAGTACGAAAAAACATTCGGGCATTTTTGGTAGGGATTTAAATAAGCTTTATTTTACTCCCTTCATCTCGATAATAGTTTTCGAGAAAAACGACACAAACAGTTAGGGGGCGTGGTTTACCCTCATTACCTCCTCGAGCTCACCACCTGCAGGTGTTGACTTTTAGGAGGTTGTTTAACAACCCACATGGAAGCCCTATGCAAAAATCCGCGGACTTACCTCAACTTTCCGCTATTTTTTCTAAGCTGACTGGACTATAAAAAAAAATGTTAAAAATTAACAACTATTTCACTCACACAGCCAGTGCTTTAATTGCTAAATGAATAAAAATTTATTTTTAAAGTAATTAAAGGTTTTATATAAGCAACTATTTCTTTAACTAACAATCGAATGTATTCATATATTCGTTTACTTTGTTCAATTTGCAATACATTTTATCAATGCGAAAATTTACTATTAAGAATTTTGTGAAACTAACAAATTAGTTTTATCAAAAGCTCAAGAAAAAATTGTAAAGAAAGATCATTTGCAGGCAAAGATAGTTTTTGAAAATAAATTAATAAATTATTATTGAAGCACTAAATCAATAATATCTAATACGCGTCATTACATACTTTTGATTAATAACTTTAATACGTTTTGAATTTATTAGTTTCAAATATTATTTTTGCCTACAAATAGTTTTATGTTTACAACTTTATCTTAAGCTTTTGATGAAATTAAACACATTGCGTTGTTTGTTCTTGCGCATATAGAATTATCATATCATGTTATAATTTTGCAAATCATGCAATTCACTTACCTTTTCAACGCCTTAAGTGTCCTTAATCGTTTACTATAAAAATAAGACATAATTTACAAAAAAAAAAGATAATTAATAAATGCCATTTAAAAAGTTAACTTTCTTGGAGTAAATTATTTTGCGTGCGTCCAAGCTAAACAGATTAATAATCTCGAAAGATTTGAGCAGCAATTTCATGTAGAGCAACCATTTGATTTTTTTTCAGTTTCAAATTTAAATTCGATACAAACATATTTACATTTAAAATCAATAGAAAAGCTGCTTTCAAATACTTCTGAAAAATGATTGCGGACACTTGAATAAGTTTCCTTTCAGCAAGTGTCTAGTACTGAAACACCGTGCACTTAACAGATTTTTTTATACAAAATGTATGCTTCATGTCTGTAAAACAACTGATTTTAAGTTGCACGTAAACCGTGGTCAACTTGACTGAAACTGGCTGATGTAAAATATTAAGTTATTTCAAAGCTGCAAGTGGATGATGCAAAGTATAAAGTTATTTCATTTACGGATTGTTATTGGTTGTCAAGCGTCTGTTGTGTTTATTTTGGATGCAAGGGTGCAAAGGATATCACAATAGGATGAAGTCCTTTTTTCTATTATACTTTCTGAATATAATAGTTACTACTGCATTTAAATAATTTATGTTTCCAGCTATTTTTGTTACCAAGCTGAATGGTGTTCATGATATTTTTCTACTTATTACTAATAAAGTAACTAGCAACAGAAAAATATTTATCCGGTCATCAATAATCATCCAACTATAAATAATATATTATAAATAATGCAAAAATATTTATTGTAGTACGAGATTGTAACTAATTCAACAGGTGTGCAAAACTGAAACAAAATTAAGTGCCAGAAATGTTTTTGTTACTTTTTTGAACTTTTGACAAAATTATGTAAGTCAACATCTAGTTTTAGTGGTGCATCTTCTTTAAAGTACTCTGACTACAAATCTATTTCGAAGATGTGGATCAAAGGTAAGTTGACATGTAAGCAAAGAGTGACAGTTTATTATTGCTGCGATTCTAACAGTTAAAATTCAAATTTTGCTATTTTATTCTTCTGAAAACATCCTTCATGGCAAGCTAAACCAGATGTCACTTTTGGTGGACACAATTTTTTGAAAAATCTTGTTCGTTGATTAGACTACACCAAGGATACATTATGTCATTGCGGATTTACGTGATCCCTTTAAGCATATAATTAAGACACTCTCTTATGTGAGCGCTACTAATTTTCACTGGTAGGAGCGAGGCTGCGTTCACCCTATACTAGCTCTCCAGGCTAGTGCCGAATATATTAACGTACTCAACCGTCGGGGTCCATTGATCAAGAGAGTCCGTTTACGTCTACTTCGCCCAACATGCAGATTTTCATTGAACGTCTGAGTCCAACTTCAAGTGTGGCTGGTTTGGTCCTAGGTCTGCCTAGGATCTTTTCACCTCTGCCTATCATAATCAAGGCTTGATAGAACCCCATGAGACTCTACCTAAAAGTAGAGGCCTGTGATATAAAGTGTAGGTATCACTGCAGGTGAGTTTCTTGAGTGCTAGAAGCTAATCTAACCCTTCGATTTTCTGCACCTGTCTTTCAATTGAAAAAAATATAGTTAAAATAACATATTTTGTGCACAAGACTATTCCATAACTACTATTTTGGGTTAAAAAGTTTAAAATTTTTTTTTGTGTAGTTTCAACTAAACTGGACCGTCTTGCATTAAGTTTCTTTGCATTCCAAAAATCAGAGCATTTTCAAGCCATTATTCTTATTTGGTCAGAGAGTTTTATTGCTTCGGATTTTAGGTTTAATAGTTCTGTGTACCTCTTCATAAAATAAAAGAGAGAATTTCGTCTAATTTTATTATTATTTTTTATTGTTGTTGCAGGTTGGCATAATTATGTTTGATTGGTTAGATTCATATACTTAACCTCTATTAAAACATTAAGAAGCAAATTGTGAGTTTTCTTTTTCGAAGTGCGGAGATAATAGTCTGGTCTAGCTTTGTACACAGGTTAGTCCACGTCAATTAGAGGACATAGCTTTGTAGAGTGAATATGTATATCGCGATGGATTTTGTTTTAAGTAAGGCAAGTTTGAACGAATTTACCGTTTGTCGGGTTTTATAGTTTAAATCGTTGATTTGGAAAAACAAATACTGTGATAAATTACCGTGTGTTTGCCGGTTTAACCTTAAGCCGAGTAATCTTCTTTAAATTAAAAGAAAATGAATAAACGACTCAAAAATCTGTCTTGCTTGAGTTATTATTTATTAAGTTATTTATTAAGTGTTCTTTTAAGAGCTTGAACTCCAAGTAATAAATGCAACATGTTGCAAATTTTGTATTTGTTTACAACAAATTAATTTCCACATTTTCCGTAACAAACCCGTAAAACAAATTCAAGAGTTGAGTTGTTTTGATATTGGTTTCTAATGCTGTATAATAAAAACTAAAGTTTGTTATATTCTTAAATAATTAAAAAGTCAACAAGCTTCAAAGTGGAAATAGCTGCAGCGCCCCAAGATTTAGTTTTTAATACAAATTGTTTGAAATTTAATTTGTGTGCTGTAAATTATTGCTTCTATATTCCTAAACAACTTCAATTAGTGTTTGTTAGTGACAACATGATTTTTCTACATTTTAAGGAATGAGAAATTCTACCAAGAATTCCTAGACATGTAGTCACATAACTTGTCACTGTTGTCCTGGAAGGTGAACGTATTATGTTTGTTATTGTTTCGCAAATAATAGATGCTATCTGATAACCAGTTGTTATAGCTATCTCAAAGATGAGCCCCACAAACAGACGTAAATTTTTTTTTTATTAAACATTGTATCAGCAATCAGAATACAGCAGCATTCTACAAGCTAATTTGTTGCCTTTAGTACTGGCGTGGTGAGGGCCCCTCCAGCGATGGGTCCTCTTTAGTGCAGGTCAGTGGGCCAACGTCTCTTGAATCTTCTGATAACTTCGTGACGTGGGAGGTCAGACAGCAGAGGATTGATATGGACTGCGATCTTGTTAAGGTGTTTTGATGTTTTCTCTTGTATGACCTGTATTATAAGTGGGATACCTAGGTCTTCCTGTAGCATTTGGTTGGTTATGTACCACGGCGCATTGGTTATTAGTCGTAGGATTATGGACTGACATCTTTGCATAATGGCGATGTTTGATTTGCTGGCACAAGACGTCAATTGTGACACGCTTTTTACTCAAAAAACAAATAAATTGAAAACAATAACTAAAGTCAAACAACTCCATAAATGTATAATACTTACGTTACTATACTTACTAAAGATCTTAATGCTCCGGCCTATCGTTTTAAATCAAATGAAACTCAGATGTCGTGGGTGTTAATCACAAAAGCTTCTGATCAGATAATAAATCTAGAAATAAATGAGAAGATAGGGGGCTCCACCAAACTGAATAGGTGTCACATCATTTAAATAAAGACGAGAAGTCCACAGTTTGGGAAATGATCTTCTTTTTAAATTTACTTTGAATTGATCTAACAAATATTTTAATATTCTAAAATTTTGTTAATAAATATTAGCAGTTTGTTGTACCGAACTACATACATCAAGCGATAATTAAGATTGAAGTCTGTATATTAAAAAATAAACACGAGTATGGATTATTTAGAAATTATCACTTTTTACATACATCAAAAATTTCTAACTAACAGAATTGACGATAAATTTCGGGATCCCAACAAAATGACATTTACACATAGAACCTAATTATTCTTAAAACATTTTGAAATTTAGCAAATACTAAAGACAATCTTAGTTAAACAATTTTAAACAATTTTTCACTAAGACTTGACCAAAACTATGGCTCAAGCTATTCATCAATCCGGTCATAACACAGAACAGGAGCTACAGTTACAGGAAATATATCTTTTGAGTTTTAAACTGTTATTATTTTAACAACAAACTCCAATTTAACTTTAGCAATAAATAACAATAACGGTAATAAAACTGGCTTGAATGTTGCTTGAACTGCTTGAATTTTATTTTGCATTTACATGCGTCCATTTACATAGATTCACTGTTGCATTGCGATAAACTGATTCTTTAACCAACACAGTGATTCAATGAGAGAACTTAACACTAGACTCTATTTTTAATAAACGGCACCGACATACAAAACACTTCCTTGCCGTTCAAATTATTTTATACTAAAAAGGAATGAATTGTTGGAACTTCCAATGAAATAAAAGACTACAGTAACACCTAACAAAAAATGTCCGAAATTATAATCATTTAGTCGTTTCTATTTTTGGCGTTTTGGATCGATTTCTCATGTAACAAGAAAGCTACTAAAAAACCTTTATTTATCAACGAACAGATCTGTAGATATAGCTACTATATTTACATCAGTTTATAAAACATTTCGAAAATATAAACTTCTCTTGAACCTTGTTTATTGTTTCCAGCCTTATTTTGTGGAACTCCATAATCATGAAATAAATAAAGATTATTAAAAGTTTCACAGTTTTATTAAAATATACCTGACAATATTGTTTCGACAGCTATGCTGTCATTATCAAAGGTAATATAATTATAAACAAACACGTCGCTAAGGTAGATACAAAATAGGTAACTAGATAAAATAATAATAATAATAATAAAAATTAATAATAAAAATCATAATTAAACATCTAATACTTCCAGTAACGGAGAATTACTGAGCTCAAGTTGTTCATTCATTAAAGGTACCCTGAGTTTGTCGAAACAATATTGTCAGGTATATTTTAATAAAACTGTGAAACTTTTAATAATCTTTATTTATTTCTCTTGAACCGTTGCACAGTGCGTTGTCCTGTGGACAAAATTCAAAAATTAAATTATATCTAAATAATCATTTAAAAGTCATTAGGAGACTTTAAATTGCTCGACAATTTCTAAAAATAATTTTCTATTATGTCATAACTATACTAAAAGCTATTTAAAACATTTAAATAAAATGTAATTATCGTATAAATGATAAATAAAATGTATTGTATATAATATTCAACAGTGTAGTTGTCAGTTGCACATTCGGTCGATAGTGATAAAACTAGTTTTGATCACAATTTTATTTTTGTGAAAAATATTGTTAAAGGTACATTTTGTCGACAGTAATAATTTTACACTAGTTTTATTTATTTTTAATCATGATATCCACATTTAAAATCTCCCACACAATTTTTCAAATATAAAAATGACTAGTCAACTTTAGCAAAAGATATCTGAAAAAAGGTAAAACCATATATGTATGAGATTTTTGTCGTAAATACTGAATTGACTATTATTCTATACAAATAGCTGATTTATAACTGCAAATGTTTGATTTTATACGAAATTAACAATATTTTAGATGTGGTTTAAAAAATTATTTTCAAGCATACAAGTTTAATTTTTACTACAAAAAATTGTATTTATTCTTATTAGCGTAGCTTTGTTTTTAAATAAACACTTTTTATTTCATAGACATTATTTTATTAATAATATTGCAACGTTCTTTTCAAAAAAAAATAATAACAAAATGCTGTTTCAATCATCTATTAATAAAGAGAAAACATTCACACTTAACACACACTAATCTTAATTATTTACAAAACACAATTACAAACTAATTAACAAAGTATTTATATTTAATCACAATATTTATTTCACACACATTTATATTCTAACTTAGATATTTATGTATTACCACTTGCATCTACTAACACGTCTAATTGCTCGCGGTTGACTGATTGATTCCCTTCCGTGCCAGCCGGTGTTTATATACCGTACAATCTTCTAGAAAATACACTAGATTCTTCTAGAAGATCTATTGATTTTTCGCGCCGTCTATGACTCACGCTGATGAATCACACATGCAGGGTCGGCGAACCACACTGGCAGATGTTGATGAGTCATGCAATTCTCGAACATTCGACGGCGGAGTTTAGAGGGCCGATTACGTTCATTACATTGCCCCCCACTTCAAGTCTGTTCTGTCCCAGAACAGACCCCATTCTCCTGTTCCTGTAGAAAGGGTCGTGACGATAACGGCTGTCTTCACCTCGACTACACGTTCCATTACGGTAGAAGTAACAGTCTACACTCTTCGTTGGCCTTGATGCGGGCTGTGTGTCAAAACTGCAGACCAAGATTTTGACGTACGTACCTCTAAAGATAACTTCCAGCATGTTTCTAACGATCCTCCAGTCCAATTGGTCCCGCCCACACCCGAGTCTGGGAACTGCCAATTTGTTAATGCCCTTGATAAGTAGCTCGGTCCTCAAATCCCATAACGCCCTCCACAGGTTCGCGTAACTGGGCTTCTGGTAGTAAGCCTGTTTCGTTACAAGGTAGTAAATAGAGCGTCCATGATCCGGCAAGTCCATCTCGGAAACACAATGGGCAATGGAATAATCGACAGGGACCCGGAAGAGATCTTGTTGCCTCTCGGTCGTGACTCCGAATCGCGCTTTTCTAGTTCCGGAAAATGCAGCCTTAAATATTTGCAGAAAAGAAATCTTACTGTATAAATTGTACAAAATTTAATGTAAGTGTAATCTACCAATTAATGTGATAAATTGCACAGATTCTGTGCAAAAAAAAATTTTTTTATTTTTGACCAGATTTCCCATTTAAACAACGCACTGTGCGTTGGAACGATAATTTTTGGTAAAATAGATAATTTTTTAAATCTATTTTTAAACCTGAGTGTACGGTATTTTACCTAATGTCCCCTCTTTACATGTTTCAGAATTCAGACTTGTAAAGTTCTGGATTTGCAAATATTATCAGAAAAAATAAATTATCGGTGTAAAAATAATGAATACTGATAGAGAAAAACTGACAAACTATATGTTTAAAATAAAGAAAGGTTATCATAAAAACAAGAATGACCTTATAATTTTGTACAAAACCTATGGGAGGTTATGTTTACGAAAATGTTTATTGTTTTACATACATTATTATTATTTGGCACTGCATAGTTTAAGTACTCTGGAATAACTACAATGAATGAAATAAACTAAAAAGCTAAATGTAGCTGTAACCGCTGAAATAAGCTTGAAGCCTATGTAATGCGAAACCATGTATCACTTATAAATATATTTTCCAATATAAGTTTTATACAATTAAACATAGAAAAAGCGTCTAAAGTTATAATGACCTACTTGTTAACTTAACCCAGTGCAATCTACCTAATCCACTAACTGTTCTCTAATATCAATAAACAGATAGACTTTCTGTCTGCCTCAGCAAAAATAAAGATTTTATCAAAACTACCTAATAAGGACATCCTAATCACTGTGACGCAATTAGTCTCAAATTCCAGAAAATTCATATTTTTTTAGTTTTTGTTACAAAAACATCTATACTGGGCTTTGAAATAAAAAAAATGTAAGCTTAATAACTAGTTATTCATCTTGGTAGACATCTCTTTATATTATGATTTTACCTTATCAACAACAGCCGTCTTCTATTATCATAACATACTTTTTTGTTCTTCTTCGACAAACAAATGAATTAACAGGACTTTTTGATAAAACAAATCGCTTAAGGTCAAAAGGTTGCAAATTACTTTAGCATAAAACCCCCTGCAATCCAGTAGACAGCACTTCACTTGGCAGTAAGCTTCCTTGGAGTTCACCATGGCTAAGTTAGCAGTAATCTTCTTTGCAGCTGTAGCATTTCAAGTAAGTCAAAATACATTATTATATTTTATTAAAATATTTAATTTAATATCTAAATAACTTAATTTATGTTCAACCAGACCGTTTTTGCTGGCGTTGCCAGAGATTACGACCTCGACCGGGATCTTGAAGATTACACCTATGGAGGCCAGTATGAAGGACTCGTTGGTCAAATTCGAGGTATCACCAATGACTTAGCAAGATCTCTTGAGGGCACCTACCTTAATACCAAACAAATGAGATGGATTCTACGTGACTACGCCCAAAATGTCGAATACATCATCACCAAATTGCAAAAATATCAAGTATGTAATATAATCATCAATAATACAACAATAAACTAATTTTGTTTCCTTCAACTTTAAGGGTACAATTGGGGACGTTGAAGCTAACAACGTTATACAAAAGATCATCTATAGACTTCGCCAAGTTCTTGTGCCTGTTATGCAAATCACCGATGTTGAAATTGTTGAAAACGTAGATGTTCTTAGAACCCAATTCATTAGAGAACTCGAAAGTGCTGCTGAAGAACTTCAACAATGGGTGCAATATGGTCAAATTGGATTCCAACGTATGTTTTAATCTTCATTCCAAAAATCAAATTCTCGCTCTTTAAATAAATAATTTCTTTCTTTCAGAAACTTTTATCCAAGATGTTCTCTACGATTATCTAAGAGTAATCAGACACATCCTTATGCAAATTCAAGGTGAATATCAAGGACAAACCCTCTACAAATACGAAATCGGTCAACGTGATCTTCTTGGAAACGACTTACGCATGGGCAATCTTTACAAATACGAGAGAAACGGAAAAGGTATAGCCATGCAAATTCAAGTTATCATAAACGAACTTGCTGAAAGTTTCCAAAATTTACGCCTTGACAACGTTGCTCTTAGACAAGTGTTGATCAATCAACTCCGTGAATACATCCAAGTTCTTGAAACCATCGTAGAGCAATTGCAAGAAGTAAGAAGTTTAAGAAATATTTAAATATAACGGTGTTTTCTATCAAATACAATATTTTAGCTCAATTATGATACTCAAATCGACATCAAATATGTTATTGGAAACTTAAGAGAAATTGTTCTTTCCCTTCGACAACTCTGTAGAGATGCCAGATTAACAATGCCCATCCCAGAATTGAGAACTCAACTTATTATGTACATCCAAAACTTTGGCTATGAACTCCAAAAGTTGGTTCTTGACGAGCAGTATGAAATTCAACGTAAGTTACTCTTTACAAACTTTTTAAAAACCTAATATTAATGAATACAAAATAATTTATGTCTTACAGAAATTGAAGGAAACATTCGCACCTCTTCCAAGGATGTACTCGTCAAGTATTTGATTGCTACCCGAAACTTGCACATTCAACTCCAAAATATTGCTCAATTACCACAACTTAGTCAGATCACTACTCGTGTTGGACTTCAAATCCAAACCCTTGCTCATGGTTTAACTACTGCTCTAGAATCCGTTTCTGTCAACAACAAGCAAGTCAGAGATGTTCTTATTGTCCTGAGCCGCGAACTTGCTCAACAAATTGAAATTATCGTCGAAAGACTTCAAGCAGAAGTAAGAAACAAGCTCTTACATGCTATCAATTCGAACTGTAATTCATACTACTGTTTCTTTATAGACTGGTTATGGCGTTGAAGTTACCCGAGTTGTCGAAAACTTGAGACAAATCATCGTCTCCCTTAGACGTATTGCTGGATTAGAAAATCTCACCTACGTTTCTCAACTGAAAATGCAACTCATTGTTTACATTCAAGAAACCGCTTCTGAAATCCAAAGATTGCTGTGGATTACGCAACACCAACTCCAAGGACAGAACATCGATAGCGTACTCTATGAAATCCTTAATGATTTCATAGTTACTCTTCAAAACCAACAAATTCAGCTGCAAAACGTATACCAAGGCAGACAATACGGACAGAACTTGCAAAAATTGGCTATCCAGATTCAGACCATCACTAATAACCTTGCTATTTTCTTGCAAAACATTCCTATTAATGGTCAAAGAGTCGATCTCCAAGTTCGCAAATTGATCCTAACTATTGAAAATATTATTGATAGAATTGAAATCGAAGTTACCTACAGCAATGAAGGCACTAACGTCCAACAAGTTGTTAGAAACTTAAGACAAATTGTCGCTTCCCTTGAACATGTCAGTGAATGGGAAACATCAAACCATGGTTTGATCCTCCAACTTCACCTTGTCTTTCAAAACGTTGCTGTTGAATTGAAAAAATTGGCTTGGATTGCTCAATCTGACGTAAAACGTAAGTATTTAAATAACTTCTTAACCATAAAGTATTCTGTAAATGTTTCTATTAAGACGTCTTAATCCAACTATATGATTTTTTAGAAGTTCAAGAAAACCTGACCACTGTCGTCAGAAGCGTACTCGTCCAATATTTAGTAGTTCTTCAACGCGTTCAAATTGAATTGCAAAACATTACCCAAACCGTACAAATTGGTCAAACTCCAAGAGAACTAGCTCTCCAAATTCAAATCGTTGCAAAACGTGTGTCTGAAATGCTACGTGTTATACCTGTCGACAGACAAAATCAATACTCCTTGATCTGGCAAGTTCGTCGTTTTTACCAAATCATCGAAAACATCGTCGACAGACTCGAAATACAAATCGCTAGAGGTAATAGAAACGTCGATCTCCTTCAACAGATTTTGAGCAACTTGACCGAAATCAAATTGTCTCTGCAACAATACATTCACACTCCATACGTAGCTGGTATCCAACAATGGAAAATCCAACTTCCCATCTATATCCAAGATGCTGCGGTTGAAATAAAGAAATTGATGTGGGTAGGGCAATTCGAACTTAAAGGCAACACTGATGTCATCATTAGAGGCGTACTCTCCGATTTCTTGGCTGGACTTCAAACTCTTCAAATGCAACTCCAAACCAACTTCCAAATCGTTCTCGGAGTTCAAAATCCAAGATCTCTGACAAATCAAATCCAATCTGTAAGCAGACGTTTGTTCGCCTACCTTCATTGGGCTCAACTTCAACCCAACACTTTGGAACTTAGACAAGCTTTGATCATTCAAATCGGTGACGTAACCCACACCATTGAAAATCTTGTACAAATGTTACGAAATGAAATAAAAAATAATGTAGAACATGTTGTTCCTCTTCAGCAAATTCTTGCTCGACTCACTAAAATATCTTTGTCTCTTCAAGAAATCCAAGGAATTGAATCTAGAGTTACCGTTAACGAATTATGCTCTCAGTTAGCTATGCACGTACAAGATGTAGTTGCTGAAGTTGAACGTTTATGCTGGATAGCTCAATCCAAACTTGAACGTAAGATTTTCTATATTTTGCGTATATTAATTTTAGTCTAACAGAAATTGTTCTTTTTAGAAACTCAAATCAACTTTGATGGTGCTCTTAATGGCGCCCTTAACAATGTCTTGGCTACTCTTTGTAATATGTTGATCCAATTGCAAACCACCCAAGAAGTTGGCGAATCTGGACAAAACATCAAAGAACTTGCAAACCAAATCCAAATGGTAACTAACAAATTGACAACTTCCGTCCAAGATGTTGTTGCCGGTACCAAGCAAGTCAAACAGGCAATCGCTATTCATGTCCTTAAGTATACTCGTCGCGTCCAAAACATTGTTGACAGACTCGAAACTGAAGTCACATATGTTAATGGAATGAAGATTGATCACTTCCGTCAAATTGCTTACAACTTAAGACAAATTGTAGTAGGCCTTCGCCAAATTGCTGAATCCTTAGTTACCAAAACTAACATTGAACTCAAAAACCAACTTCTCAATTACATCCAAAATGTTAATGCTGAAATTCAGCAATTATTGTTGATCGAATCTAATGTCGAAAGTAAGTGTACTTAAAGGAAAAGTTGCTATATGCCTTACAATGTTTTATATTGTTTTAGAATACCAATGCGAAGTTGACACAGTTGTAAGAAGCATTGTTATTGAATACTTAGCTGCTTTACAAAACTTGCACATCCGTGTGCAATACATTCATCACGCCAGCCAAAAGGGATTAACTCTACATGAATTAGCTGTTTACATTCAAAACATTGTCAGCGATCTCAGCAGCTACTTCCAACGTATTGAACCCACCAACCAACTTGTAAAACAAATCATCACAACTGAAGCTCGCCAATTAATTCAAGTTTGTGCCAATATTGTTAACAAACTCCAATCTGAAGTAAGAAATATTTAAGAAGAAACTAACCCTAATATATTCTATTTAGTGACAAACTATAAATCTAATTGTTATTTTTAGGCTATGGTCGTCGTAGGAAACAATGGTCTCTTGCATAAAGTTGCCATCCAACTTAAAGAAATCCAATTGTCTCTCCAACGCATTGTAGAAGTTGAAGCCATTGGTGACATTCGTCAACAAAGAATCCAATTCATCGTTTATGTACAACGCGCTGCTGCTATTGTCGAAGAATTACTATGGGCTGTACATCCAGAACTCCAATGTAAGTTTTCTAAACTTCTAGCATAGAATTTACAATTAATATATGATTCTTCTTACAGTAACTCAAATTAGCACTGGTGCCGATTCTCTTGTAAAAGACATTCTTAACGAATTCCTTACTTGTGTACAAAACGTAGACATCCAAATACAAATTGTCCTTCAACATGGACAAGTTGGACATTATTCCTTAGGATTGGGTCTTCGAGGTCTTCAAGGTCTTCTAGGTCTTCAAGGACTTGAACAATATGCTGATAGATATGGTGTTTCTAAGATTGGACAATCTGGGTTAGAATTGTACGAGCGTCAATATTCTGGAGAACTTCAAGGACGCCAAATGATTCAATCTCCCGAACAATGCATTAGTGAACTCAAAATGCTGGTTAGAGAATTGTCTGCCTCCCTTCAAGAAACAACTTTCAATGACCAACAAGTTTCTCAAGTACTTCTGGTTCAAATTCGCAGATTTGCTCAAGTCATCAGACAAATCATTGGCGAGCTGGAAACACAAGTACATAAAAGTCTTAAATACTAAATAATAACAAAAGTTTATTTTATGTTAATTACAAATAATTTTATTACTGTCATCTTTTTTCAGGTAATTTATGGAAATGTTGAGGTAACTGTTCAAGAAACTATCGACAGATTGCGTGAAGTAGAAATGACTCTTCAAAGGCTTTCCATTTACAACACATTATCCAACGTTCGCGAACTCAAAGGTGAATTCGATAATTATGTACAAATTGTAATTGCTCAAATCCAACGGTTGGTTTTGATTGCTCAAGAAGAAGCTCAAGGTAACTGGTACTTACTCGTTAAGAACGTATTGAGCACGCTCTTCCGTGAAGTTCAAGATATTTGCTATCAACTTGGAGATGTTGCTCAGTATGGCCAAGCCTACAAATATGGTTATAACTATGACCAGATTTACGGTTTTGGAAAATATGGACAAGGATTATTCGGACTTCGAGGTTGGTACAAATATGAAAACCAACACGGCACTAATTATGGTCTTGGAGATATTCAAGATGATACTGATATTCTCGTTGCTGTTCAACTTGGTGATGACTTGGAATGACTTGGGGTGTCCCAAAATTTCAAGATGTCATTGGTGTCTACTAAAGGCAATAATTTGTTACTGTTGTAAATCATTATATTTTAATAATAAATAAAGCTTATTGAAAAGTTTCAATTTTTATTTTTAAATACCTTTTTTACTTAACAGGAATTTGGTACACTATAAATATAATCTTAAAAGTAGTAGTACATTATAATGCCTTCTAGTGGAATAATTTAATTAATATCAAATGTCCACTCAAACATTCAAGTTCGTAAAAGTGCACTTAAAGCAAACTTACACCTTAAATATCTAAAATAAATACTGCTCAATTAGAAAGATTAGAGACTACAAAGGAGTGCATTCCAGAAAATTTTATGTTACAGTTCTTAGTTTTGAATTGCAGAGCTTTTAGCAAAATTTAAATTAATCCATTTAAATTAAATACTCTATCTACATTGAATGAAATACACTACCAAGAGCCCCATTTTCTATCTATTCTTTGGTGGGGCATGTTGGTATAGAAGAATCCAGCGTCCGGTGTTAACCAACGAGATTTGATCATATCGGCACCTTTTTCAGCTATCATTATTGCTGGAGCATTAGTATTACCCGATGTTACTTGAGGCATAATGCTTGCATCCATCACACGTAACCTATCAATTCCATGTACCTACAATTACAAAATTTCATTAGTCTTGGGCTACTACAAGATGATAAAGAAAAATAATTACTTGAAGTAATGAATTAACCACAGCCATCTTGTCACTTGATGGTCCCATTTTACAACTACCAGCTTGGTGGTTTTCAGGACCAGTTTGTTGTACAGCAGCACATGCCCAATATTCATCAGTTGCAAATGTAAACTTTTCACAGCCAGCTACGTGAGTTCGGTCTAATTGAAAACCATACCGTTTTAAAGCTAAAAATAGTTTTGTTAACAACAGTACCAGATTTAATTTTTTTTTCTAACTTAATCTTACCTTTAGTTTCTGATAATTTAACGGCAAACTTAATCCCTTCTACCATTACTTTTACGTCATCAGGATGAGAATAATATCTTGCATATATTAATGGATGACTTAAAGGGTTATTATCCTTAAGCTTTATATAACCTCGACTTTTAGGATGTAAAACTGCAGGAATTATTTGTATAGATCTAGACGAATTATCAAGTCTTTCGCCAACTTGGCCAGTCCTTGCACAGTTAGCCAAGAAACCACCAAAGAAATATTGAATATCTGGGTTATCTCCCGCGGGATCAGCATACTTCGAATTAATCAAACCAGTAACTTCAGATATTCCTGTTCCACTCATCAAGCCGTCTCTAAATAACAAATACTCCATAGCAGTCGCCCAATTTAATGGAGCACTATTCGTGTCGTTTATATTAAAATTAGTATAGAAAGCAACATGATTATGTAGATTTTTACCAACACCAGGTAAATCATGAACTACTGGTACACCAACTTCTTGTAATTCTTCTTTTGGGCCAATTCCAGATAAAAGCAGGATTTGTGGTGAGTTAACCGCACCACCAGAGATGATAACTTCTTTACTAGCGTAAATTAGCTGTTTATTGCCATTATTGATAACCTCAACTCCATAAGCAGATTTGGTGGTGGTGTTGATAATTACTTTAGTTACAGTTGAATTTAACAAAATATTTAAGTTTCTTCTATTTTTAAAAGGCCTTAAGAAAGCTTTGGCTGTACTCATTCTTGAACCATTTCGATTAGTTGTTTGTGCAATAGAAAAACCTGAATGGTAAGGTCCGTTAAGATCACGTGTTGGGTAACCTAATTCTTCTCCTCCTTTTAGAATTGCTCTAGATAAAGGAGGGTGATAAGGAAATTGAGCAACAGTAAGAAGACCACCACTAGCATGATAACCTTGTTCCATAACATCTATCTGTTTATTATCCTCACTTTTTAAGAAATATGGTAGAACTTCATTATAGCTCCAACCTTCATTTCCTAAAGATGCCCATGAATCAAAATCTTTCTGGCTTCCACGTATGTACATCATTCCATTCATAACTGATGTGCCTCCAAGAACCTAAAACGTTTTAAATTAACAGCTGATATTTATTATTCTCATATAACCATACCTTTCCTCTGGCCCAATAACATCTATGTTCTGTTTCCCCAAGACAAGCATTCTCTTCCGGTTCAGTCAAGTAGCCCCAATCAATTTCAGAACCAATAAAATTTAGAAACATAGAAGGCACTTGGGTTCCGGTTGGTTCGTCTAGACCTATTCGTTAAACAAGTTTAAATAAAAAATTAAAACAATTTAAACACATTTTATGTAAGTTAAAGATTCTAACCTGCTTCAATTAAAAGTATATTCCATTCTGGAATTTCTGACAATCGACTAGCAACTACCGCCCCAGCAGAACCACCACCAACTATTATAAAATCATATTCCGGTAGAATTCGAGGTTTTTGAGGTCGCCCACATGGGTCTTCTAAATCACATTGTGACCTAAGGAATACTTCCAGCAGTCCCATGAAAAGCATGAATGGAGCACCACCACATGTTGAAGCTAGTGTTGGCCCTGGTTGAGTCACCGGACAGTTACAGGGCATCTATAATCAAAACATACATTGTTAAAAATATGTATTTTTGTTAAATTGTTTTTGCATTTTGTTAGACTATATTTTATTCAGATTTGTTAGTAATTTAAAGGCAAGTAAAACGAATTAGTCTTGGAATAATATATGGCCATGGTCATAATCAATTTTTTAGTTCTTCCTTTACAATTATCGTGTTTTACTTTCACCTTTCCTTATTACCTAAATAACCAAATCTTATCATGCAATGAAATCTTAAATTGCAAAAAATTGTATTTACTGTTTTTCATATATATACAGGGTGTAACTAATATAAGTATTAAGTACAAACCACGTAATGGGGGGTAGCTGTAATAATTTAGACCATATTCTCCTTATCTGCATGTGGTTACTTTCTGCTAGTTTTCGAAAAAAATAGCATTTCAAATTTTGTACTCATATTACATTAAAAATACTAATTAAGCAAAAAATTAAAATTTTGCCTTAAGCATCCTTAAAAAAATCTTGTTTTGCTTATTTAGTGATTTTAATGTAATGCGAGTACAACGGGCGTATTTAAAATTTGAAATGCGATTTTCTCGAAAACTAGCTGGAAGTGATTACATGTTGATAAGGAAAATATGTTCTAAATCATCACGTAGTATCACCACAGTAGTATTGCTTTACTACGTTATTAAAAAGCTGTTGTTATACTTATGAGAACTTTATTTTTCTTATGATTTGTAAGTGTTATATCAATGTGTTAATTATGAAAGTCATTAAAATTTTTTGTTTGTTTACTTATCGTTGCCTTGGTTACTGACCGCTACTTATGTTAGTTACACCCTGTATGTAGGAAATTGTATACTAAGATAATGTCGTTACATCTACGTCAATTATTATGATCTTTTAAATGCAAATACTCCGCACCATTAATGAAAATACTGCAATCCACTCTGGCCATATAGGACTGCCATGTCATGAGGTTTTTAATATTACGATAGTTTATTTGAATGTCTTGTTAAAGCCACCGGGGCTGTAACCATAACTGAAAGTAACGCATTGTAACTTATTTCAAACTAAGAGTGTGTAAGAGAAATAGTCAATGCACTTCTTATACTGCCTCTTATTTTCGTTCTAAATTTTAATAAAACCTAAGAGTTTCTACAATTTTTATAAAATTTAAATTATTTTCATGTATCATGTTGAAAGTATTCCACAATATTCTAATTTTAGTACTGATTGTTTTATAAAATTGTAAACACGAAAAGATTCTGGTAGAAGAAGCTTGTTCTTTATATTTGAATATCCAGGTCTAAGATTTGTTCAAAATCTTGAACAAGATTTTACCTAAGCAGCATGCCTAGTCAAGCATTACCTAAATTCAGATGACGTGATTCGGTTTTCAAAGCTACCTACTATCCATTTTTTTCTCGAGTCCTCTGACTTTGAAAGCGTATTGCTCGTAAACTATTGAACCAAATTAAATATTTTAAAAACAAGCAAAGAGTAAATTTATCTCTATTATATTTCTAAACGCTAGACTTTTATTTTTATCGGACGATATGTAATAAAAGGTACCCATTTTTCGGGACAATTTCATTAAAAGTAAGTTGAATAATTTTTTTCTTAGAAACTGTATGTTACATATCATAATTTGTAATGTATAATGTATAAGATTTTTGTAGGGGTTAGAACGGAACCTTGCAGTTCCCATACTATTAATTTTTAGTCAAAAAAGCGGTTTATTTAAAATTTATATGAAAAAAATACCGAACTATGTTTTCTTACTTATTAATAGAGATAGCGTCAATATTTTTTGTCCAAACCGCTTGTCTATAAAAATCTTTTTTTTGTTACTGAATTTTTTATTGTTAAAATTATGACCCTTTTTGAAGAAAAACATGTCTACATAAGAAAAGTGTTGATTTAGCGAAAAAATATTAACGCTTTCTTTATTAATAAGCAAGAAAGCATAATTCGCTACTTTTTCATATAAATCTTAAATATAACGTTTTTTTGTCTAAAAACTATTAGCATAGGAACCGTAAGGTTTCTTCCTAACTCATAAAAAATTCATAAATATACGACATATAGTTTCTGAGAAAAAAATTATTCAACTTACTTTTAATGACATTGTCCCTGGGTTGCCCTAATGGGTACCTTTTATTACGTATCGTTCGATAAAAACAAAAGTATACCACTTAGAAATATCATATTCTACTATTGTATGAAGAAATAAATTTACTATTTGGTCAATTTTAAAATACTTATTTTAGTGCAGTAGTTTTCGAGCAATACGCTTTCAAAGTCAGAGGACTCTAGAAAAAATGGATAGTAGATTACCGATTAATCTGATACCGGTCAATACTCCAGTAACTGCTCTAGTACAAATACTTTAAATCTAATATCTGTCTGTATCTCTATGGAATTTTGAAACTAAATTAATGATTTTTTTCTTCAGGTACTGTCATTGGCAATAGACCTGCCAATCCGATTATTCAAAATTATAATAGACCATGCGTTATTCTATGACTATCCATGAGCCATTCTTGCAGCGCAAAAATAGCATTAAGCTTGTTTCTAGGGTAATTAAAGAATATTTCTGACTACCATTCAATCTCGTCACCAATAAATTGAAGTAATTGAATAAATCTTATGTGGTAGTCTTTCAGTTTAGAGAACTCTAAATAATTTTCCCATGATTATACTTTTTTATAGGTCTTTTATTTTTATAGGTAAGGGGAGGCGATTTGCTTAAAAAACTTATGATATAAATTGTTAGAAAATTGTTCTATGAATTATTACAGATACAATAGATGACAACTAAAAAATACGTTGATTAGATGATTTAAACGGTAAACTAAATAAATGATCTAGAATATTGAGGTATAATAATATAATTAACCAACATTTCGAGTACTGTTATCGAAACTGATATTTAAAGATTAAAAAACAGAGAAAAACTAGAATAACAAGTATGCTGGACATATTACATATTTATATTGGCGTACGGTAGAGCAAAGAAGTTTTTATAAAGCTAATTCCAATTTGTAATTACCAGGCTTAGGATTTGGATGCATAATCTGCAATAACGTATTTACGCTGACTACTTTTAGATAGCCTGGCCTTCCCACCTATTCTATTAAGCATCTGATAGATATGTGTAAAGAAATGTGTAATGTTATAAAAATCGACCTTTTGCACAAGATATTTATTTTAAAATTTGTGGCTCAAGTTAATATTATTAGTGTATTTATAATAACCATTCTTCTAAATTCTTTTTTAATTGTCAAATATATTTGCTAAATAACCCAAGGAACACAGTGTCATCTAATAAACATTTACTTAACATCTAGCATATATGTCTATCGACTGTATTTTCTAGATGCATTGTAGACCACTAAATGTCCGCAACTTAGATTGTATATACGACGTCTAAGTTATACTATTTTTAGATGTTCTAATAAGACTGCAAATCTGCAGCTGCTTAGGACCTATATCTGATGTCTAAGCTATACTACTTTTAGATATTGTAATAGACTACAAATTTGCATTTGCGTAGACGGAATATCTGACGTCTAAGTTATACTATTTTTTGATGTTCTAATAGACTACAAATTTGCATTTGCGTAGACGGAATATCCGACGTCTAACTTATACTATTTTTAGATGTTCTAATAGACTACAAATTTGCATTTGCGTAGACGGAATATCCGACGTCTAACTTATAGTTTTTTTAGATGTTCTAATAGACTACAAAGAATGGTAAAAATCTGCTGATTTTGGTAGCGGAGAGGCCAACGGACAAATTATACATCATTTTGTTCGTCTTGATGTGTGGATTCTAATGGTACCAAAATCAAGAACAGGCTCCCGAGGGAACGGAAGCTATTAAGACGTTTGTGGGTTTACACAAAAAGGGACCTTACGGAAGTAAGCCATAGGATTCCTTTTCCCATCACATCTTTTAAATGGCCGATATCCAGTATCAAGTTAATCAAAATAATACGTCATGTGTATAAAATATAGCACATAAATGCTTTTACTAAGCATCTTTCTTATTAATTAAAAATCATATCTGTTATCTTTTATTAACAGTAGTAAAAGCACAAAAGTATTTGCTACATTTTATTCATATGGCTCATTATGCTGATTCTGGTAAAATAAACAATTTGTAAACTTTTATTTTACTAGAATCAGCATATTATTTTAATTAATTTAATACATTTGATACTTGATATTGCACCATTTAAAAGATGTGATGGGAAAAGAAGTCCTATGGATTACTTCCGTGAGGTTCCTTTTCGTGTAAACCTACAAATGTGTTAATAACTTTTGTTCCCTCGGGAGTCTGTCCTTGATTTTGATACCATTAGAATCCTCACATCAAGACAAACAAAATGATGTATAATTTGTGCGTTGACCTCTCTGTTACCAAAATCAAGAGCTTTTTACCATTGTTCTTTGCATTTGCATAGACGGTATATCAGACATCATGTTAAAGATAATACGTACAATAATCTGTATAATTTTTATTAAAAAAGTCAAATGGAATCTTAACAGTACTCAATACTTATAAAATACAGCAAATTATGTTTGATTTTTTTGGTGTCGTTGGGGTGTCGTCTCACGGTTCCACCTCCTATTATAGCCAGTCTGTTTTTCTGTAAATTAAATATTTCTTATTAGAGTATAAAATAAGAATTTTTTACAATCTCAAATATACAAGCAAGTTTAGAACAATAACTTTTTGCTGTTATATTATAAATGCAAAAACTAGATACCCAAAGCAGCAGAGATAATTCTTCTGGTAGTTCTACAAAGGAACTGAGTACCGAACAATAACGGTAATTCAACAATAACTACCCCCTGCCAACATCCAAAGTTCACGAACAAGCCGCATGGCCATCACGTGGGTGCAGGGTTGCAATATTGGGGGTTTATTGAGAAAGGAGATGTCCTTTCTGATTATGTTTATTATTAGAATGTTATTGTTATTTCAATATGAATACAAGTAAAAATACAAACAGGTACCGATAGGCAAATGCCGAGGAGCCGGGGTCGGAAAACCCTGATCTTTTCCAGGAAAAATACTAATCTCCAAACGTCCCTCAGGCAAGGTTAATTGAAAATGTTTGGTGCATGTATGATAATTAAAGTTTGAAAAGACTTCCGCTCACAGAAATATTATTTCTGTTATTTTTACTGGAGGCGATTGGAGTGTCAAAATTCTTACTTTAGATAACAATAAAAAAATAAAATTGAAAAATAATGATTATCATTATTTATGGAACCATTTTTAAGCAAGGGTAGACTTTTTATCAGGTTAATTTTAAGCATAATTAACAAATTTTTGAAAATTCTAGATAATGTCTAATACATGTTTAAAATATATAGCTTTATAGACCAATAAAGTAGCATGTTTAAACTACATCTATTAAATGTAAGACAATAGACTCAGTTCGGATTCATCTAAATTAGATTGTAAATAGATGGTATATATTTTAGCATGTGTTTTCGGTCAAAAAGTTACATCAATTAGACGCATTTCAGATAACATTAAAAAAATTTTTTTATGAAAAATGAACATTATTATCCCTAACAAACTATTTTTAAGCATGCAGGTAAACTTTTTACCAGGTTATTTTTAAGCATAATAAAACATTTTTAAAAATTTTAGATAATGTCTAATACATGTCTAAAATATATAGCTTTATAGACCAATAAAGTAGCATGTTTAAACTACATCTATTAAATGTAAGACAATAGACTCAGTTCCGATTCATCTAAGTTAGATTGTAAATAGATGGTATATATTTTAGCATGTGTTTTCGGTCAAAAAGTTACATCAATTAGACGCATTTCAGATAACATTAAACAAAATTTTTTTCATTGAAAATTAACATTATTTTCCCTAACAAACTATTTTTAAGCAAGAGGCTAAACTTTTATCAGGTTAATTTAAAGCATAATAATACCTTTTTTAAAATTATAGATAATGTCTATTACATGTCTAAAAGATATAGCGTTATAGACAGAATAAATTACTGTGTCTAAACTACATCTATTAGATGTACGATAGTAGATGTAGATGGAATTTAGATGAGGTAGATGGTAGATAGATGGTCTATAGATCACTATGTGTTTCTTGGGAAACCTTCTTTTCTACAACATTTATTTATGTACTTGTAAATAAAATTTTATAGTTTATATTATATACACATATTATACATACAAGTTTATTTACGTATTTCAGTTTCTATTTTTATTTTGTTTAAAGAAAATGCATTATTTATGCACACACATTTAACACAAATTCCACACAAATTGCAAACTAAATTTTTACAAATTGCACATAAATTGCGCAAAAATTGTACACAAATTGCACACAAATTCTACGCAAACTGCACACAAATTGTACACAAATGTCCTATAAATTAATTACGCTCAAACTGGGCACATACTGCACACAAACAGTATACAAATTGTACACAAATTCACGCAGACTGGACACAAATTGCTAACAAAATGCTCCCAAATTGTACGCAAATTGTACACAAATTGCACACAAATTGCACACAAACAATACACAAATTGTACACAAATTGCACACAAATAGTACACAACTTGAATACCTACTGCGCGTACACTACACACAAATTCCACACAAATCGCAAACTAAATGCTCACAAATTGTACACAATTTGGGGTTCAACAAATTATCTGCCCCATCACTCATGTTTTTGATTTTGAATAATTGAATATAACAAACATTTAAAAAAAAATTAAGAACATTTAATGGTTTTCCGCTTCATTGACTGGTCTAAGAATGTAATTTCTAATTTTTTTTATGTTCTTATTTTGATTCCACTTTTGTTTCTTATTTTTTTTAATTCAATTTTTATTTAATTTATTTTCCTGAAGCGGTCGCGGAGCCCATGGGAAATGCACGCAAAAGGACCCCGCACGTTTCTTATGGAAATTGGATCCCGGTCAAATTGGCTAAAATTGAAATGTTGTAGTTTATATCATCCTGATCAAAAGTCTTCAGGGCCACGAAGCTCTAAAATTAATAGTTTCGGAGTTACAGAGCACGAAAGGCAGAAAAGATTCATACTTCGGTTAATGGATTGATGATTGGATGGATTGGATGATCAAGCAATCTAACTAATTGATATCCTTTTTCTAAATTGAAACCTATTTATTTATGCATAAGAAAGCTAGGTTATGTTTGCATGGAATTTTTATTCTTAGTTTTTAATTTAAGTATTAAGGAACCTAACTATGGTCCTATGTATACTGCCCTGCTTAGCAAGAAAGCAGTATCTCCATTCTCCACAACAGCAACTTAAGAAATATACCATATTTTTTATTGGCATTCATTACAATTTCACATAGTATATTTCTAGATAGCAGTTTGTGCAGATACTGCTTTCTTGCTAAGCACGGCAGTATAGCCTTTATATCATTTATGCCCATGACATAGCATGTCCCTCTTTTAATTTAAATCTGTTATAAAAATATTTGTGTTGACGTTTCCGTTCCGTTGTTGATAAAATTTTCAATACGGTGATTTGACAACACCGCAATAGTTCTAAACAAACACGTCGCTAAGGTAGATACAAAGATAGGTAACTAGATAAAATAATAATAATAATAATAATTAGAATTAAATATCTAATACTTCCAGTAACGGAGAATTACTGAGCTCAAGTTGTTCATTCATTAAAGGTACCCTGAGTTTGTGTTTGTACCTTTAAGGTACAAACTCCTTTAGGGTACCTTTAATGAATGAACAACTTGAGCTCAGTAATTCTCCGTTACTGGAAGTATTAGATATTTAATTCTGATTATTATTATTATTTTATCTAGTTACCTATTTTTGTATCTACCTTAGCGACGTGTTTGTTTATAATTATATTACCTTTGATAATGACAGCATAGCTGTCGAAACAATATTGTCAGGTTATATTTTAATAAAACTGTGAAACTTTTACTAATATTTATTTATTTCATGATTATGGAGTTCCACAAAGTAAGGCTGGAAATAATAAACAATATTTATGAAACACTGCTGATACTTAAACAATATTAGAAAATTCTTGCTTTAATTTCTCCTTTAAATAATATTAAAAATCTTGTGTTTTCGTTTGATTAACACCGCCTGATAACATAATTTTCCATATATAAGCATACATTTCAATTCCTATTAAATGAAGTAAATGATACTACTTACTACATTAGTATTTTTTACACGTTCACTTGCTGCAATTTATTCGTTATTTATAAGATCAAATTATTCATTATATATGTTATAATATGACAATCATTCAGGCAACATAACATTTCTATCTCGATGAAAAACTTTTGCAGAAACACCTGTTGCTTATATAACATACGCATGTTATTATGGTATTATTATAACAAAATTATTGTTTTTTTAACAATTGAATCGTAAATTAGAACTACTTACTTCTGGTTTGTACAGGGCGAAGCACTTAAATGTACCTTTCTTTCAAAAAATGGTCAAACGGCACTATTGCAAGATCATGGACAGATGCGTAAAAACCGGTTTGGTGCACGACCAATCAATCAATCAAAACATGTATTTAATTTTGTAATTTTAAAAGCACGAGAATCTACTGCACGTTTTTCATTTATTTTCTAAGTTTCACACGGTATTCGACATCAATAACGGATCAACGGATCATTGAAAAATGTAGTACCTAGGTACCTACTTTAAAGAATGCAGTAACTGTAATAAGGAAAAATATTTTTTTTTGCGTTATTGAAGAACATTTATATGATTAAGTAGATTCTCTTCTAATTAAAATTATGATATTATCATCGATCATGTGTTTAATTGTTTATACATAATTACATTTGCAAAAATAAGTAATATTGTCCTTGACCTCTTTTTAAATATTTTATAGTCAATAAAAAAAAGTTGATAATTTGCCTTCTAATGCGATTTCGGATAAGGCATTTCGTTAGTAATAATTTTTCAGTTAAATAAATTCTTTGGGAAGTGACGATTTAATTTAAAACTAATTGATTAGGTTTGCCATTTAAAATATTTCTATTTTTAAAAACATTGTAATAAACATGAGTGTGAAATATCCTAAATCACATGATTAATTGTCACTCCTTAATTTTGTATGACAGTTTATAATTGATTTATGTAGTATATTCAAAATTTGAACTGCGCCTACGTTTTTCACGGTTATATTTTATACGAATATTCAATTTTCTTCGTTTAAAAATTGCTTTAACTCTTCATTAATTTATTTGTTTTTGTTATAAAATATTCATGATATTTATGTTAATTTAATCTGAAAGTAATAACAATAACTAAACTAATAATTAATATCTTTATAAATTAAGACAACTACTTTTTTGATATTAATACATAGTAGGATGGCTGAGCATCCTTCGTACCTCATGGCACTGATTACTATGATCATTTGGCTGACCCTACTAGAATTTAGCCGAATCTTGGGGAATTCCACCCCCAGTAGGGATTTTTATCGTGCCAAACATTGCGTTGACATGGGACCTACAGTTTTACTTCCTATCCGAGAAGAAGGCATGTTTTTAATTTTTCTCTGCTATGAAAAATTACCAGCTCGGCCGGGGATCGAACCTGCGACCCTTGGATTATGAAGCAAACATGCAAACCACTAATCCACCGAGACTAGCAGTATTTGTATTATACCTAATTTTGTTGGTAACTGTTGGAAATTATCTTGATAATAATAAGGGCACATGTTATTTTATAATGTATCAAAATTTCAGCTGGAGGAAGCTGTCGCTCTATAAGTTCTTGGATACTTTTTCAGCGCAATACTACTTTACAAGGAAGAAGTTTTTCGAAATATGGAAAGTACATAGTCATGAAATCAAAGTTGTATACAATTATGTTTTAAGTAAAATAAATGAAGAACTGTCAGATTTTTACACAGTAGAAATTAATGAAACAATTAGAAATTTGTGTGTCGCTTAATTTCATACCAAATCAGCAAATTTTAAAACATGACCGTACTTTGTTATCTTAGCTTTTGTTCTTTTTTTTGAACAGATACATATGGAATGACAATAAATTAATTGTTTCAGATTTTTTGGATGAAGAATAGCCGAAGCAGAAGTTTTTGAAAATTTCATTAAAAAAAATTATCATAACTGCTTCATTTTCCGAGTTATCTGACTCATCTAGGTGTCAGATTAAAGCTAGTTGTTAAGAAACATGCAGACATTGCACAGGAGAAAAGTAAAGTTCACTTTATTTGTAGCTTTTGCGATTCTAGTGAACTAGTGAATAAGGCCGGGTCTTCAAACCTTGTCCAAGAAAATTCACCAATTCAGGAACAATTAATTTCCTTAACTAAAATACGTAGTAATAATGTGAGTACCAACTATGAAGTTAAGTACGCTGTTTTCATAGCAAAAGAAAGATGCTTTTATGTCAGCTTTTTTCGCTTGAACTTAAACTTTCCACTGTGCAGTGGCTCCAGCTGTAAGCACCATTCATAGTATAGGATACAGACCCCGAACAAGCTCGTTATAGTATATATGGATAATTATGTAGATATTTATGTAGTTGACTACGTTATATATTATTGGAGTATAGAAGAATATTAAAAACGGTAACTTTTTAAATTCATTATCTTCTTTAAATATCCACAAGCAGACAGAGCAGAACACAGTAGTAGAACCTTTCGAGGGGAACCATACTAGGAAAGGTGTGGGTCACATATTTATTATTAAATTAATTAAACATAATGAATTATATTCACTATCCATTTTTTTCTTGATTCCTCTGACTTTGAAAACGTAATGCTCGTAAACTGCAAAAATCTTTTAAAAATTAGCAAATAGTAAATGTATTTCTACATGCAACAGTAACATATCATACTTCTAAGAGGTATACTTTTGTTTTTATCAGACGATACGTAATAAAAGGTACCCATTTTTAGGAACATTTTCATTAAAAGTAAGTTAAATAATTTTTTTCTCAGAAAGTATATGCAATATTTCTATTAGATTTTTGTAGCGGTTAGAATGAAACCTTCTGGTTCTTACGGTATTAATTTTTACAGATTGATATAAAAAAATTGCGAATTATGTTTTCTTGTTTATTAATAGAGATAGCGTCAATTTTTTCGCTAAATCAACATTTTTTTATATGTAGGCATTATTCTCATCAATGAAATGTTCCTAATTTTAACAATAAAAGTACAATAACAAAAAAACACTTTTTATCCGACCGATTGTCGGACAATTTCTTTTTGTTGCCGCATTTTTATTTTTTGTAAACTAGTGATAATTAATCAATTTAATTATAAATTCCTGGAACCTACTGCACTTGCTCTTAAGCACATATCTCGAATAAAAAAGAGACCGAAAAAGATTAGCACTTTCTCCTCCTCCTCCCTTTCACCAAAGGGTCGTGATCTAGACACCACAAAAATACAGTAGGAGGGGGGAGTTAGTGATTGTTAATTTATTTAGGGCCAGGAAAATTATGCCGCAAAATGATGAAACTGCTCAAAAATTGCCAACAAGCCAGATTTTTGTATGTAGTTATATTTTGAGGTTTGTTTACAACCTCAAAATATAGCTACTCTCAAACGTCCTATTGCATATCGAGTGTGCATAATTTTTGATAAAGGGTAGAAGGGAAAAAGAGTTGCTTTTTTAAGGGAAAAAGAGTTGCATTTATCCAATTATCTTGAATACTATCAGGTTTTCGGAAAAAGTGGCTAAAATAAAAAAACTTTTTTGTAAAATGGACTACAAAATAGGTTCCATGACTTTTCTTCGTACAACCAGTGGTGTGCGGTCCATGGAAGCAATGCTTGCCTTGAGAATTTATTAAAAATAAAAACAATGCTAACCAAAATACTTTTGTAAAATTATGGTTATCGTTTATTTAAATTGAAATATTTATCAAATTAAAGCTCAATATCAACTCTGTACAGCAAAAAGTATAATTATTTAGAGTACTATTTTAAATTAGGCTCATTAAACTTGCACGGAAAGGTAATACCGATTCAAATGTGATACATACACTTCATATAAGCACTGCTTACAAATGCTCTTCTCTTAACCTTGGCGTGAATCAGCGAGCGCGGGGTGTTATAATAGACGGATGCTGTTTGGCTGGTTAACATTGTTTGGTCGTAATTTTTATTGTGCTTCGTTCCCAAATGTTTATTTATTATAATTTGGTTATTTGTTCGATTTAGTGTTGCTTAAGTAATGTAAATCTGCAAATGAGACTGTATTTTGTCGCATTTTATTATTTTAATTTATAAGTTGTATTTTTTTAAAGACAAATAGTTCTATTTAGTTTGCCTGTATGCAAATTTAAAATTGCATTATCGTCACGACTGCAAATTCAACTGCTTCGGTGAAAGGTTCGAGTACCTTCGATATAGCCGAATCGGGACGATTTTTTGTTCAGTTTGTAAATTATTAATAAGGAATTTTTCGCATACAGTTTTGGAGAGAAATTACAAATTATTAAGAAAGGCAGATCAAAACCAGATCTTTCAAATTTAACAACAAAGATTAAAACCTGTACCGGTATTTTGTTAAGAAAGACCGGAAAATTGATACGTAGTAGTAGTTTTTTTTAAATAAAGAATGATAGTCAACAAATTCCATAAGTATAAAGTGTAAAAGTGCTTCTTTGAAAAACTTTTAAGCTTAATAATTATAACACTGTTTTTATTGTACCTAGCAGGGGCGGATCCAGAGAAGTATTTCGAGGGGGAAATCTTTGGAAAAATAATTGTTTTAATAAATAATAATTAAACAAACATTATTTGTTTCTATTCTATGTAAATTTATTTCTAAATTGGGGGGGGGGATTATTCCCTCCCCGTTAATCCGCGCCTGTACCTAGGTGTATTATAATTAAAATCGTGGTTGCTTCCCTAGCCTAAATTCTCACCGCACGCCACTGCGTACAACTAACACTTCTAGTGATATAAAAGTATGGAAGTAGATTAAGTACTGATACAAAGTATCCTTAGAATCCTAATGAGAAATGGCTCTCGGCCAAAATTCTTGAAACTTTGGTAAATGATGGTACCTAATGTATAGATCAAAAGTGTCAACGGGCACAAAGTCTAAAAAATTATAGTTATTATTATGATTATTATTGTAATTATTATAGTGAAAATTATGAATGATCTACAACTTGAGGAATAACTAGAATAATTGTTCTACATTTTAAACAATAAATGGATTAGGCGTACCACATAAAAAACGCGCTTATATAGTACTCTATTAAAACGTTTAGTTATAGAAAAAACATCATCAGACCTTTTCTTGTAGTAAATTTTACGAGCAACAATTATTAGATATAACCACTTTTTCTTAAAACTCAATAGCTTTTGAAATAAGTAGAAATAAGTAAAATTTTCCCCCTTTTCCCCTTTATAGAACATCTTCCATACGCGATATGCATCAGAACTTTTGAAAGTTTGTGTACAACCTCAAAACAAAGCTGCATGTAGAAATCAGGCTTGTTGAGCATTTTTGAGAAGTTCAAGTCTATTTTTCCTGATAATGTTTATTAACCCCAATGATATAGAAAATAAGATTTTTATAATTTAAATAATCCAGGGTCCCAAAAAAGGGGCAATATTCCCTAATGACCTTTCAGTTACAGTTGATATAACGATTTGTTTTGTTCTACCAATCATTAATGAAAAGATCATGGTTGAGATAAAGACGACATCCATAGCCATGTTTATTTTCAGAACTTTTGAAAGTTTGTGTACAACCTCAAAACAAAGCTGCATGTAGAAATCAGGCTTGTTGAGCATTTTTGAGAAGTTCAAGTCTATTTTTCCTGATAATGTTTATTAACCCCAATGATATAGAAAATAAAATTTTTATAATTTAAATAATCCAGGGTCCCAAAAAAGGGGCAATATTCCCTAATGACCTTTCAGTTACAGTTGATGTAACGATTTGTTTTGTTCTACCAATCATTAATGAAAGATCATGGTTGAGATAAAGACGGCATCCATAGCCATGTTTATTTTCAGAACTTTTGAAAGTTTGTGTACAACCTCAAAACAAAGCTGCATGTAGAAATCAGGCTTGTTGAGCATTTTTGAGAAGTTCAAGTCTATTTTTCCTGATAATGTTTATTAATCCCAATGATATAGAAAATAAGATTTTTATAATTTAAATAATCCAGGGTCCCAAAAAAGGGGCAATATTCCCTAATGACCTTTCAGTTACAGTTGATGTAACGATTTGTTTTGTTCTACCAATCATTAATGAAAAGATCATGGTTGAGATAAAGACGGCATCCATAGCCATGTTTATTTTCAGAACTTTTGAAAGTTTGTGTACAACCTCAAAACAAAGCTGCATGTAGAAATCAGGCTTGTTGAGTATTTTTGAGAAGTTCAAGTCTATTTTTCCTGATAATGTTTATTAACCCCAATGATATAGAAAATAAGATTTTTTATAATTTAAATAATCCAGGGTCCAAAAACGAGCAATATTCCCAAATGACCTTTCAGTTACAGTTGATGTAACGATTTGTTTTTTTCTACCAATCATTAATGAAAAGATCATGGTTGAGATAAAGACGGCATCCATAGCCATGTTTATTTTCCATTATTTTGTTCTTAATATTTAATTACTAAAAACATACTGCATTTTACAAGTACGGGTCTGTAATGTGCCTAGATAGGATTCTCAAAACGCTTACCGAAAATCTAATAAACTTAGCCCAACAACCTTTTTTCAAATGTCCTATATCTTGTACGGTACCGTACTAAACCGAAACAACAGTAAAAACAGTTACTTCACTGCATCCTGCTTTTATCACAAAACCACGTAAATCTATATATACAACATAAGATATACTTATACATAACTTGAACTGAGCTGCATTAATTCTATTGTTTGCTTCACACCCATCGTTACGATTGCGATTGATGGTGCTTTTAATAGTATGTGTTGCTTAATTCAAATCATTGTATCATTTTGTATCAAAAACTGTCGTAAGAGATTCAATGTAGTGAGATTCTATCCTAGGGCCGTATGTCCAACTTGTCTGAGTAGATTTTGCATACAAAATGACGTAATTTTCGATTACTTTTTAAAATATCATTGGCTATTCTACGAGCCCTGTCTCACTGAAGTTCGCACACTCTATTTTTGTTATTTAAAGAACGCCCCGCATTTTTGCTTTGATATATGCATGAGCTGTTTCTTGTTGTTGGAGTGAAGTTCTGTCTTTGCACTTATACCATGTTAAGTTTCATGAAATTCTGTCGAATGGTTTCTTTACGCCGCCCCTTCAACTCTGATCAATCTGCGGACAGAAAGAGGCGGTAAGAGGGATCACCGCCTCAGTAAAATTTTATAAAACATGCCATGAAGTAGGTGGTGCAGAAGCAATACCCTATTCTAACAATAAGGCACAGTCACCTTGAAGACCAAAGAAAATTTGGGGAAAAATATTGTGGAATGTACCTTGTTTTAAAATATAAAAGATAAATACACAACGAAATCAAACAATAAAACATCACTTATAATATAGGAGGTCAGTATTTTACTCTAGCAACAAGAAATAGCTACTTTGAAAAACCAAAAAATCCATAGTGAAAATTGCGGGACGCCGTTTAACAGAAATAGAAGTATGCGAACTTCAATCAGACAGGGCTCGTATATTGAAGGATGTAATAAGTAATAGTTACTACTTTTATCTTAGTCTGGCAATTTAACGTTTTGAACTTTCCAATTCCGATTTTCATGATACATTATTTATTGGTTTAATACATTTACCTTATCTTGACTACTTTTATAATCAACTTTCTTTCTTTTCTTTATTGTGAACACGTCAATCAAATAATATAACATTTGTTACGTTAAATGGCTATACCTTGGTTAGATTTCTTACTTTCATCCGAGCAATAACAGTTTTTGTTATAGCAGATCAAAGGAAAAGAATTCACCAAAATAGACGTCTACCAATAAAGAAAGAATGGAACTAATTCTTTACGGAATTATTATTCATTTTCCTTTCAGCGACTCTAAAGACAATAATTATACTATATCTCAGTTGCCACTGACAGCACGGGATTGGAGCCTTCTGATGTAAGTCCGAAAAGTCTAAATTTATTTGTATTATTTGATGTCGTGACAACTAAAACAATTGCTGTCTTGGATGGCTTATGTAGCAATTCTCTTTGGGACCAATAGTGTTTAACAAATTTTATGTTTCCTGAAAAACAATTACCTTACATTACCTTGACCTACCGCGTCTACTTCAATTTGGTTTAAAGAATTTTTTTACTTCGAGATTTGTTATAACCACTCGAAGAAACATATTCATTCTTCAATCCAAAACTTCTGCTAACAGGTTTTGCAAAATTTTATAATTAATAATCCAGTAAATAAATGATACTTCCTTTTACTCTGTTAAGAGGTATTCCATTTTGTATTAGTACTTTTCGTAAGCTTTAAATTAAACAGATGTAGTAATATTGCAAGAAATATTGCGGAAAGGAGGTTAAAGAAATCTTCCAAGCAGTATGGTTTACTGGCAGCTATAGATGCGAACTACTTACTCTATAAGTATAATAATTGGGAATAAAGATTAAAAATAGTATTTTATATTATTTGTTTTTATTTTAAATATTTTCTATAACACGTTATGCCTTAGGCGATGCAAATCCGAAAGCTACGCATTTGGTCTTACTGTTAGTACTGAAGTAGTACTTATCAGTATGAACATGAAAGTTAGTAATGAGCTTGTTACTATTTTTTAAAGTCAATTCCATTTTTCATGGACTGTTATTCTATCGCAGGACCTAAGCAGCATTTTTAGTCATCGCTACGTACCAGCAACTATCGGTGGAACTATTCGGTTTTTACCACTAGTCACGTACAAAAACGTAATTGCTACGGTTTTATTACGTACATGGAACCAAAATGGGGAACAATTTCTGTGTAGCAGATACGTAGCAGTAACCTCTCTGGAACTTGTCCAGAACGATTAGGCTACGTAGCGGGAACGTGGTGGCATAGTAATTGCTACTTTCGTGGAACTTCTATTCTCTTTGACACATCGTGTCACGCGATCGGTCTCTCTTTCCTTGCAACTTAAAAAATATTCTACTATCATTTTCTATACTAATTCTGCGATCGTGTTACAAAATGGATTACTATTTTATTCGTAATACGTACTTAATAATACAAAGAGAGATGAAATGTTTGATTATTTTATCATTATAGTACACTGTAAAAAATGAGGTAAAATTACCTTGGGAAAGAGGTAACTTTTCGCTATTATTTGCGGTATTTTTACCCTAAAATTAATTTTACCTATACATTTAGTAGTTTTACTATTTGTGGTAAAATGCCCTGTAATTATGTAAAATTATACAAATATAAGTAATTCTACTACATTGAACTGGTTAAAATCACTATCCATAATATAAATTTACATAACTCAGACAATTTTTTCCTTACAAATGTATAATTGCTCAATAACTTAATTCATTTTTAGTGTAATATTAAAGATAAGATGAACTTGAACAAGAATAGTGTAATTTTACCCTTAATATTTACCCTTAATTAATATTTCGCTGATCGCACTTGTTTGTGACCTTCGTTTCGTGAAAGAATTCAGGAATCCATTATGAACAGTCCAAATAGGCTTTTTGGGGAATGGTCGGAATGGTGTGTACCATTCTTTTATGATTTCGGCGAGGCGTACTCTATCGATATCGAACGAAGTGTTCATTCTGTTGCTCATTAATATTTTGTTTTTCGTTGTAGTGTAGTGCGCATTTATTAAAGGCAAATATTTACACGTATGACCGAAGATGGGAAGAATTTTATTTTATAGTAGAAGTTAAAAAATAATAATCGGTAAGTACCTATATGTTAAAATTACAAATTTAAACCAATAAAATAAAAATATTTAATTTAATGTTTTTCTAGGATGAATCAAAAATTGAAGAATTCGAAATAAACTAGCATAACTGTAATTGAGAAAGGTACTCGTGTATAATTGTTTATATAATTTATAATTTTTTAATTTTCTAGGTGGAATCGAAACTTTATCTGAATGTCTTTGAGAGACCAAATATTTCCGAAAGCCCCTGAAAAGAAGTTCTGTTAATGTCTTATATTTTATATAAGTACATACGTTCAATAAAAATTACTTTGATTTTATTTTGTTTCATACAATTCCTTTACCTATGTAAGTAATATTCAGAGGAACGATTGAATTTGCAAGTACTTTCGCAAGTCATCGTTACATTCAAGAAGTATTTTCACATTTGTATTTTAACCCTGAAAAGTACTATTGCCATGAAATATTAACTTTGCCATGTAACTTTACACAGGTGTTTTAATGTTAAAATGTAAAATTACATTGAGATTGTAATTTTAATCTGTAAATTTACTTAAAAAGGAAACATTACAATGCAAATTTAACCTAATGTTGAAATTTCCCCACTTCCTATGAAAATTACACTTTGAAGTAAATTTACCCCAAAAAATGGAGGTAACATAGTTGCCTCCATTTTTTAGGGTATAATTCACCGGTAATTTTTTAGAGTGTATACCAAAATTATAAACCAATGCAACGTTTTTGTTAAAACTTGTGATTTTTCTTGAAGGTTATAGTGAAACATCTATTAACAACCATAACAAATTGCAAATTGATCAATACCCTTCAACATTTTACAAGTAAATATGTAGTAGTTTACGAAAAATCACTTTAACGTAGTTTTCACTGTAAAATACGTATCTAAAGTTTGTGTGACTTAATTAATAGTAACTGGAACTAAACAAATTCTACTTCAAGGTTGTTGTTACCACGAAGTATAAAATAAGTTTTCGTAACCACGTTCCAGTTCTTAATGTGGCTGCAAAGTTCCTATTGGAACTTTAAAAAAGTTTAAGTTTAACCTCACATTTAACCATGAACATGAACAAAATATTTTTATACTGCTACTACATAATAATTAGACATTGCATATTTTAAGATTGTAGCAACCAAAGAAAAACGATGAATATACTTCACCCTTGTTTCCTATAAATGGGAGCAAAATAATATTTTGTATTGACCCCTATTACTACCAGTGGAGAAACACAATTAACCTCTAAATTCCAAACTAGCCTACATCAGATATGCCTCTATTAAGCAATCCAACTACCAATCAAATGGTGTTTTTGTAGTGCCGACGGAAATATTTACCCACAGCAGCCACCATTATTTCGATTAATTAGGCAAATTTATTAGGTAATGCAATAGTCTGTCAAATGGTGATTTTATGACACCGAGGGGAATGTTTGACCACAGCAACCATATTGGTTTGGATTGCCTAATAAAAGTTACTGTCACTTCGTTGTAATTTTTAATAGTGTTTATGCAATGACAGTCAAGCACGAACGTTCGCGCCGCCATTTTGTATTAAAAGATAGTTTACCGCGTAAACAAAATAAAACAATTGCTTTCGAATCGTTTTTGAATTGTCTTTGAAAATTATTCTGAATTTTGATATCAAATTCGTCTTAACGTAAATATTTGGGTTTTAAAACGTATTTTCTAATTTAAATAATCAATAATTCTTCATGAATTAATTGTTCGTGAATGTTCTTGGAACATATCGTGATTAAGTGTTATAAATGGATTCATTGAGTTGGGGATAATTGGAAAACAGCAAACGACTGGGGCATCAGAAAGTGATTTACTCTTTGGACACCTTTGGGGCCCCAAATCTTAGAAATTAGGGTGAGTTTGGAAAAAGGGGAACAGTTCCAGGAAAGAAACATTTCAATTTAAGGTAAGTCCCTTTGTTGGGTTTTCATTAATTAACCTTCTGAATCCTTTTATTACCTTTTGTTGTGTTATATTTGGATACAGTCCACTTACTTTCGTTGAAAGTACGGGTTTCATTTTGTGTAGTTTCGTATCTTCGTATTTTAATAACTGGAACTTTGTAGTAATTCTGGTGCAAAACAAGTAGTATAAACCACTTTAAAGTGATTCTATTGGGTAGCAAAAAACGTAAGTTACAGTTAATAAATAATAAATTGTAGAAACAATTACATAATTACTAAAAGCTTATCTCTAGCTGATGAGATCTAAAAAGATCGAAACAGCTGTCCTAGAGTGTTTCCTGTGAATTATACACATCTCATTTATATTTGTGGGTTTAATATTGTCACACTTTGACTTATTTTGTAAAATAATTTCCCCACTTTGAATTTTTAATAATGCTAATATTCTTTATTATATTTTTTGATTTTTAAACTCGAATGGAGGACAAACCATTCATATTTATTGTTGTTTGGTAGAGAACACCACTTAATGTGGTATATAACTCTACAGATGTCGCAACATTCATTTCTCGGTATTAATGTTATTTCCGGCTATGTATATAAGCCTGGATGATGTGTGTATAATTCACAGGAGACTATCTCTAGCTGATGAGATCTAAAAAGATCGAAACAGCTGTCCTAGAGTGTCTCCTGTGAATTATACACATCTCATTTATATGTGTGGGTTTAATATTGTCAGACTTTGACTTATTTTGTAAAATAATTTCCCTACTTTGAATTTTTGATAATGCAAATATTTTGTATTATATTTTTTGATAATTACTAAAATATTCCGAACTGAATTAATTAAATCTATAAAGTTAGAAATTTTGTTGCAGTTACATAACAACTACTCAGAGTTCCGATCTCAGTTACTGCTACTTAGATGCTGCTTAGGGACTGTCAGTGGTGCACCCCAGATATTGATATTACTCCATAGTTTTATTCAAGCCAGCAATATTTTATACTTAGGAAGTTACAAAATTTGCAAAAAAACGGGGTTTTCGTTTCGGTCTGCGTGATTTTCTCAAGTTAGGTTTTTTCTAATATCCTCTACCTTTATTATATTTTTACATGTTGCTCATTAATTCTTTTGAAACAGTTGTGCACCAATTCGCTTGCCAAATTTAACATAATTATTTATTAGAAGCAATTATAGATAATTAAAGTTTATAATTATATTAAAGTTACAAGTTTTATAGCAGTCTAACCTTAAAAAGTAAATCAAAAAAACAGAATTTGAAGGTGCATGGCCTTCAAATGCCAATCAGATCTCAAGAATTAATTTAAGAAAGAATAATATCAAATTCATTATTTAGAATCGCGACACTTTCTCCAAATTCTACTTATTAAGGTAAGTTTTAGGAAATACCGTAGTTTTATGACATTTTCTTTATAATCTACACAAATGTTAACCTTAAAACACATAAAGAACTGTGCAAATCCATTATCATATTGTATTTTTCAATTTTAAAGTAAACTTTCTGAAAGTAAACTACAGCAATGCACTTCTTAAGAATAACCACAGCAAATTACTGAATTCAATAAAAACCAGATATTTTGCAAATCATGTCTTATAGAAAACAAATTAAGCAAGCTACTGAAATTCTAAGAATAATAAAAAGTTTTTAAAGTACATAAATAAATTTGGTATCAATATGGATTTGAAATGAATTGACACGTTAGTGTTTTTACACCAATCAAGCTAGAAATGTGAAAGTCCATCATTATAGTAGTTACTAGGTAAAAAAATTGCATGATTTGATTATATGTATATTTGTATATGTCATAATAATCTGTGAGAAGTAAGATCGAGAATATTATCAGAGTTATTATAATAATAGGCGGATATAAACATGATTGTTTTACTTCTTCATATTTACAACGATGGTGAGGAAGTTCGGTTTTGAAGATCCAATTACATCTAGATTATTTTTATATTATTACAGTAATCTGTAGTAATGTTTATATAATTACAACCATTTGTTTACTCAAAACGATTTAAACTGGTATAGTTTCTTAATATTAGCTGTTTTGAGAAAAGTATAATTTAAATTACTTAACTACGTCTAGATCTTAGAAATATGATTCCAACCAGAGATAGATGTAGTACATAATCGAAATCGGTTGAATTTATTTTTATTACTTCCTATTTCATTTGATTTCCTTATTTCTTTAGTTGTGGGAATAAATAAATCAAAATCTAAACACCCAATCGCACTGAAACGTAAAATTTAGATTTTTCGGGGTCAATATAAGAATATTAAAAATCTAGTAAGAACCAGTGCAAGATAACAAAAACCCTAACTGAAACTTTTAAATATACTCTCAGGTGTCGAGATAAGGAGCAATGACTTGATACATCAGATTTTTTCTCGATTTTTTGGAGTAGGGAAGCGTTCTACGAAAGAATGGCAATAGAAACCGTGCCCGATTGACTGTATTAAGGCCCAGCGGACAAATGTCCCATTGGGTGCACATTTCTTTTTGTTCTATAAATTAACCTAAATTTGATTATGTTTTATATAAAATAGCCATAAAATAAACCTTCTAATAAATCTAACAATTATATTACTTTACACAATTCTACATAGTCAAGACAACATAAATATTTTACAAACTTCGGTGTTAGATAATTTATTGACTAGATTATTATTTATTCTTGGGCGGGGAATCGGGATGGCGGTGCATCCTCGGTACCTCATGGCACCGAATACTATGATTATTATTATCATTTGGCCGACCCTAGTAGAATTTAGCCAAGTCTGTGGGAATTCCAACTCTAGTAGGGATTTTGCATCGCATTGATACGGGACCTACAATTTTACTTCCTATTCAAGAAGGCTTTTTTGTTTTTCTACTCTACGAAAAATTACCAGCTCGGCCGGGGATCGAACCTGTGACCGTTGGTTTATGAAGCTAACATACAAACCATGAATCCACCTATCACATTATTAATTTAATATTTTATCGTTGTGCCTTGTATTGCAGGCATGCACAAATTTCTGGCTTGATTGGTTGGCTTTTACGTCTTACATATACTGAATTTTCAAGAATACAGACGGAATGTAAAGCAAGAGTTAAGAGACAAGTCATTAAACACTTGTCTGCAATCACTCATACAGATTAACTGCATGCTTTACGTGGAGTCCCCGTGTAAACATACCTCCACGTTCCTTCCCTTGGGAGGAAGTAATTGAAATATGCTCAATCAGCGCGCGAATTGCATAGCAATTGCTCCCAGTCAACTCACTGGTCGGAGCTAGGTTGCCTATCCACCCTCTACTAGCTATCCAGGCTAGAACCGGAGCGATCGACTTAACACGTGCTCACCCGCCGGTACCCTCCCGTCCTATTTCATACGGGGTGAAGTACCTCGTCCATCAATAGGACTATTCCCCCAACATAACTCAGTTGAATAGAGGAACCCTCCAGTCCTATTTCATACCTTCACAAGTTCCTCCCCGAGGCAGGGGTTGGGGCCACTGCCCGATCGAATCCAACCTCAATTGTGGCAGGACTTGGTTTTTTAATGGTTTTGCCACCCCGATCTATCAATATATAGGTTTGGTGAGCCCTCGACAGAACTTCGTTCGTAAGTCTACACGTTATAGACTCCCAGTGTGTACCTCAGTAAAGTGAAGTTGTCTTGATTGTGAGAGGCTATGTATTCGCTTCAACTCTCCTTAAGTGTAATAGCTTTTAGAACTTCTCCCAATCACTGTACCCAGCTGCAGTCCGGATCATAGGGTGGTCGGGATAGCTCCTAAGCACAGTTACCTGGCGGTATGCAGTTTCCCGTAAGCATGAACTCCTTCAATACCGGGATAAACCTCACTTCGATTCTCCTCCTTAAGATTCAGTCAAACAGCGGGTTCCTTTGGTGACCATAGGTGACCTTGGTCAAACAGCGGGTACCGTTCGGTGACCATAAATGACCTTATCCAAGGCGAGACTCAAATCCGCCCACACCGGTATCATATACCAAGGCTCCCCCTGATCGGTATGAATGACCGTCGAGAATTCTCACGAATTTCTCTACTACACACTTAACCTGACTGCTTCATCCATTGCCCAGTCATTTTTCCATGTTTCAAGGATAGGGTGGAAGACAGCCAGTTTTACGTGTGAACGTCGTGTGGTCTCCGGAACACCCGAAATCACTCATACAGTGCAAGTATAAAGTCTGGAACTATCGAAATAAATATATTCTTGTCTTCCTAAAACAAAAATCAAACAACAATCAAGACAATTGTTCTTTACAGATTTTTTTAATTTTGTTTAATTGTTTTATTTATGTCTGGTCAGTAACCCCAGACAAAAATATCACGAAGATCCCAAGAGGTCGTTGGATATACATTTAGAAAACTTACGCAATGTGAAGATAACTGTAGATAATTTCTTTGCTAACTTATGAATATGGATATTCCATGTTAAATAGCAGGTCTTAAATAATGTCCTGAGTCTTACTTTGATTGAGAAAAAGTTAGTTGGTACTCAACCATTATTTTCATAGATTCTCAGTCCAATGTAAATCATCCACGCATTCTGCAGACACGTACTGGAATATATAATATAGTGTCATGTGCAAATAATGTGTATTGAGCCAAAGTTGTAATTTTTTGGTAGGTTGTTAACGAAGATCAGAAAAAGTATTGGAACCAAAACCGATCCTTGGGGCACGCCGTTATTTATTAACTTCTTTTTAGATAAAGCATTTTAAGTTTTTAATTTGCCATCGGTCCTGTAGATCAGCACTATTAGTGTCGAAATTATATCACAATTTACTGACCAAAATGTCAGATGAAACGCAATCGAACGCTTTGTTTCAAAATTTCAAACAAGCTAAAATCTGACAATATTTCCCTATTTGTGTCAATTAAATTAAATTTAGCTATTGGGAAACATGTTTATCCTTCTAAAAACCTATATTCTTCTTTTAGTCACGTACGCAAAACCTTTTCTGTTTCTTATATTATAAAAAAATTATATTACAAAATAAAAGCGAATTCTTTTAGCATTCTAATAAATTTAGTTCTATCTAAAATAGTATAAGTAGGTATAGCAGTTTACGATCGTTTCTAGGTAAACATGCAATTCTGAGACTTCCTTAACATTAAATATTCACACAAAATAACAAATTGCGTTCAAAAATATAATTCATGTTTTGGCAGACATTTTTATAGTTCTGTAATGGAGTTTAATAATGATAAACTTGTCTGGACTTTTTAGTTTGGCCATTTGCATATTTTATAAAATTCGTCTAAATTGATCATTGATGTACAATTTTTCCTGTCGGAAGACTCAATTAGAGAAATCACAGTCAGACTCTCGAAGAGATGCTTGACTCATCTGTGGGCGGTTTTTGCCGTTCAACTTCCATTTACAAGTATTGAATGTCTGGCGTTTTTGGCTATTAATATGCATGGGGATAGTACATAATATCTAATGATCTCTCGAATGTTTTCAAGTAAGTTTATTGTTTAAACCTTGCTGTGAAAATTTAGAGTTGCCAGCTTCCGTTGTAAGTTCTGCTAAATAATTAGAATCAATGAAACGTACAAGAAGTACATGTGTAAATCAGCCTTCTTCTAGAAACGAGACAATTTGTCTAGTCGAGTTTATTATCTTGTTGATATTTATTAAAGTTCAAGCGTCCTTTGAGAGTAATTACTGAAAATAATAAATAATATAGATTGTGAAAGTCTTTTGTTTTCGAGTTAACTTTTATAATTCTCTGAGAAGAGTTATTAATAAATTTTTGTTCTAAATTTCGTTTTGATAGAAATTTTGGTTGTTGTGCAGAAGTGACTAAATTTAATAAAATATAAATTATTATAAATATGTCAACGGACTTAGAAGTGAAAGCGATTGCATTGTCCGAAGTTTCAGTCCTTTATAGGAAAAGTTCAGAGTTCAACTTCGTTCCAGTATCTTTGCAGTGTTTGTTCTTTTTGGGTTGTTGTGATGATTAGTTTTACAAGTGTTAGCCAACATGGGTTGTAGTTAGTTAAAACAAATGTAATAGAATAAAGGAATTATTAACAAATATTCTTTTAGTAAGTTGAGCTTCACATTTTGTAATTAGATATTTTGAAAATTCGTACTGATAACAAGGAGGAAAAAGATCATTTTGCCAATGTCTGCAAGAACAACTGGAACTGAAGTATTACTACTTCTTAGAGGAGACTTCAATTAAAGAGTTGAAAATAATAATAAAACAACAGAAAAATGTGTAAGAAGGTATGGCGAAAATACCCCGAATACAACTAGGAAAAGTATAATTAAGTCTTATATAGTAAACGAACTAGTTATAACCAATACGTTTTTGAACACCTAGATACTATATACATATACAGGGTTGCGATTATGTATGGAACCGGGTTCGTTCTGCTAAAACGGTTTGAGCTAGAATCCTGAAACTTTAAAGAGACTTAGGACTCAATAAAAACTACTTATTAAAATTTAAAAAAAAATTTTTGATCCATAAGTTTTCAAAATGCAAAGCCAACTTGATTTTTTTTTAAATGGGAACATGGGTTAAATGGGACATCGTTTTTTTTCATTTTTCATTTTTATTTTTTTTTCTGAAATTCTGTCAAACAAATCATCAAACCTATTATACCATTCAATTCGGAAAAAAATAACCTTTTAAACGATGTCCCATTTAACCCATGTTCCCATTTAAAAAAAATCAAGTTGGCTTTGCATTTTGAAAACTTATGGATCAAAAATTTTTTTTTAAATTTTAATAAGTAGTTTTTATTGAGTCCTAAGTCTCTTTAAAGTTTCAGTATTCTAGCTCAAACCGTTTTAGCAGAACGAACCCGGTTCCATACATAATCGCAACCCGTATACAAGTTTACAAGAGTAGTAGAGAGAAAAACAGAAAACTCGACAATCAATCTTCTTTTAATAAAAAGAAAAGATCCTAAGAAAGGACTTAAACAATTTGAAATAGAAAGTGATCATCTTTTTGTAGAAGCAAGGTTAAAATTACACATTACGAGAGATACAATATGAAACGATATTTCAAGAGGAAGTGAGAAAAGAATTAGAAAAAAGCACATGCTGTAGTTAGATAACTTGGAGGTGATGTGGAATACGGACCCAGATATTTGGGCGCGGCCGTTTAGGCGCGACCATTTCGGCGCGGCTGTTTCGACGCGGAACACTTTGGCGCAAGGACACTTCGGCGCAGAGACACTTCGGCGTGGGTGACTTAGGCGCAGGCACACTTCGACGCGAGAAATTGGCTAGTATTATTGTAATGAACAAAATCTGCAGGTATTTATAGGTAATAAATACAGTATGATCGATGAAATACAATATTCGATAAATACAGTACGATAAGGAAAAAAACACTCAATTTCTGTCAATCACAAACGCTCGTATGTACTGCCAGGTCTAACAAAAAAATAATTTTCTAAGCTACTAAAACATAAAAATCAAAATTCTTTCGCAAATCTCTGCATAAGAGAATAATTTGTAATAAGAATTTAATTTGTTTATTATAAATCCCTCACTGTTTATAAGAATATTATGTTGGATAATTATGTTAATATAACTTTTAAAAAATTAAAAATTTTATAAAAGTTTAGTTTTTCTTTTTACTTTTGTTTTTCAAATTATAAGTAAGAAAATGTAATTTCATTGATAATCGGTATTTACTGACATTTTAGTATATTAGGAAAATGAAATATCTAAATGTTAATATCTATATAATTTTTATTTTTTTTTTTCTCTTCTTATAGTTAAGAGCGTCTTGCCAAATTAGTTCTTGATTTTTCTTTGTCACTTTTTTTTTACTCTGTAATTGGGCATAAGCCTGTTGAGTAAATAAACATTATTATTATTATTAAAAAACATTTAAATGACATAGGAAAACTGATATTAACGTTGAATATCGTACCATTGTTAAATATACGTGTCCCACTTCACGAATTTTGTCTCAGTAGGTAACACTTATAAATGGATACTGCTTAGTGCTTATAGTACAATGATTAAAGACAAAAAGCAGTGGAATAACGCAATTTAACCAGTCCAAGCAAGATTCTGGATTTAAGGTGTTTGTACATAAAAATAAAAATGGTTACTTTGACAATACGGTAGGTTGTCCCAAAAAATTAGACTAATGTAATGTATAAAAAACGTTTTGCTCAAAGATCTCTAAAAGTTTACATGTCTTGAACTTGTCTTTTCGTCAAAGTGTGCCTGCGCCTAAGTGTCCCGGCGCCGAAGTGTGCCTGCGCCGAAGTGTTCTTGCGCCGAACTTTCCGGCGCCTAACTGTCCTCGCTCCGAAACGGCCGCGCCGAGATGGCCGCGCCTAAACGACCGCGCCCAAATGTCCTAGACCGATATATTATTATTATTATTTACATTTTAGGAACGATTAGGAACAATAACGGTGAATTACTATAGTAAAGAGGAGATAAAAGAAAGATGGATAGAAAGTGCTAGAGGGTTCAGATGAACATGTAAGAAATGTACAAATCAATCTCAAAGGACCAGCGAATAAGAACATTGGAGATTGGAAAATGAAAATAAGAAGAGTTGAAACATGCACTGGATATGCTAAAAAATTAAAGGCGGCTGGGGCAAATGGAATAAAACAGGAAATGTTAAAGAAGATGCGAAAGAAATTAAATACGGTACTAAGAATATACAATAGAAGATGAGAATATACAGCAAGTAAGTACTTAGGTTCGAAGGTAGACAAATAAGGAAATTTGGATACAGAGATAAAGAAGGTCTACTTTGCCTTGTTAAAGCCTTTCATAAGAGAGCAGTCAGTAGAAAAACAAAGGTAAAGATCTACTTTAAAGTGGTCGTACCAATGCTAATTTCTGGTGTTGAGGCGTGGAACTTAACAAAATGATACAAAAGTATGTTGAGAGCATACGAAATGAAGTAATTTATGAAAAATCGACGAAACCTTTTATAGGCCTATAAGTAAATCCAGGCAGGACTGCAGTAAATGCCCTAATTAGGTCGAATTCATTATATGTAGTATTTCGCAGTAGTATTACAGAATTTGTAGAGAAATACCCAGTGGCGTGCGGTGAGAATTTAGGCTAGGGAAGCAACCACGATTTGAATATACCTAGGTACAGGCGCGGATTTACAGGGGGAATGGGGGAAGTTCTCCCCTCAAATCTAGAAATAAGTATACATGGAATAGAAACAAATAATGTTTGTTTAATTATTATTTATTAAAACAATTATTTTTCCAAAAATTTCACCCTCAAAATAATTCTCTGGATCAGCCCCTGCTAGGTACAATAAAAAACAGTGTTATAATTATTAAGCTTAAAAGTTTATCAAAGAAGAACTTTTACTCTTTATACTTATGGAATTTGACTATTATTCTTTATTTTAAAAGAACTACTACTATGTATCTATAATGCAACTTGATTTTCCGGTCTTTTTTAGCAAAATACCGGTGCAGGTTTTAATCTTTGTTGTTAAATTTGAAAGTTCTGGTTTTGATCTGCCTTTCTCAATAATTTGTAATTTGTCTCCAAAACTGTATGCATAAAATTCTTTATTAATAACTTGCAAACTGAACGAAAAATCGTCCCGATTCGGATGTATCGGAGGTACTCGAACCTTCCATCGAAGCAGCTGAATTTGTAGTCATGATGATAATGCAATTTTAAATTTGCATACCCACAGAGCAAATTAAATAGAATTATTTGTCTTTAAAAAGTCCAACTAATATATATTGAAATAATAAAATGTGACAAAATACAGTCTCATTCGCAGTTTACATTACTTAAGTAACATTAAATTTAACAAACACTAAATCGAACAAATAACCAAATTATAATAAATAAACATTTAGCATGAAGCACACTAAGAATAACGAACAATGCTAACCGCATCGTCTGAATCACCTCGCCCGCTGATCCACGCAAAGACTAGGAGAAGAGCAGTTATAAGCAACGAAATCAGTGCTTACATGCAGTGTATGTAACACATTTGAATCGGTATTACCTTTCCGTGCAAATTTAATGAGCCTAATTTAAAATAGTACTCTAAATAATAATACTTTTTGCTGTACGGAATTGATATTGAGCTTTAAGTTGATTAAATATTACAAATTTAAATAAACGATAAGCATAATTTTATAAAAATATTTTTGTTAGCATTGGTTTTGATTTTTAATAAATTCTCAAGGGAAGCATTGCTTCCATTGCTTCCATGGACCGCACGCCACTGGAAATACCTGTACCTTTTCTGTACCTTCGTCAACCTTACCCATCGCAATAGAAGTTCCCTGCAGACCACCACGAAGAGGCGGTTTTGTAACATCTCGCTTTCGTCATGGAATATATTATCTAAACAACAAAACATTTTGTCATTCTGTACAAAACTTAGTAGAAATGTCGTGCTCAAACGGACAAAAATCTTTGTTGTTTTGGCAGTTTAACCTTCAATTTAAGAAAAAGTAAGTAGAAGTTCCATTAATTATTTCAATTACAACAACAAGAATGGTAGGTGCGATCAAGTAGTTCTTGGTTTTCACTTCACTATTTATGAAACATATACTCTGAAAAACTGTCAAGTCGTTCCCAGATAATACAATATTTACTTAATGGTGTGTAAAACTGACCAAGATGCACTGGTAAGCTTTGGTACGTAAATAACTACGTATTTCAAATACACATACATAATAAGATGTACACTGTAATTGATTCTAATTTAAGTATATAGCGCTTCGAAATTCAGAATAACTGTGAAACCTGAAAGGTTGGTGTATAGCCTTGATTCAATTGAAGTTCACTTGATTTTTTTTTGTTTATTGTTTCCAGCCTTATTTTGTGGAACTCCATAATCATGAAATAAATAAAGATTATTAAAAGTTTCACAGTTTTATTAAAATATACCTGACAATATTGTTTCGACAGCTATGCTGTCATTATCAAAGGTAATATAATTATAAACAAACACGTCGCTAAGGTAGATACAAAATAGGTAACTAGATAAAATAATAATAATAATAATAAAAATTAATAATAAAAATCATAATTAAACATCTAATACTTCTAGTAACGGAGAATTACTGAGCTCAAGTTGTTCATTAATTAAAGGTACCCTGAGTTTGTGTTTGTATATCTCAAAGGCTTCTAAAATGTCTAATTTGCGTTTGTTATTACAAAAATGTAGGAATTTAATATTATTTTGAGGAGTCATTGTGTGATTTTGTTCTAAAAGGTGTTTGGCGTAATTCGATTTTCCAGGATGTTTATTTTTGTAATGACGTACGTGTTCTTTATATCTTATGTCAAAATTTCGAAGTGTTTGTCCAATATATACCGAACTACAAAAAGAACAATTTAAACGGTAAATGCCCGATTTCATGATATCATGTGTTCTGTCTTTAGCATTAAATTTAATAATTAAGTTCAAATTACATAAAATTTTAATTTTTTATACATCTAATCATAGTTATTAAAAATATATTTTAGAAAAATATTAGAAACTAATGAAAAGTTCATAGAAATGGAGAAAACTAAAAAATGAAGTAAAATTATATTTAATGATATTTAGAAAATAAATACTGAAATAGTTAAAAAGAAAAAAGATTTGTCGAATGAAACTCTTCTCATGGTAGAAAGTATTATTAATTTAATAAATTGTATACATGCTTGGAACGGATTCATAAAATACGAGATTATAACGAGGAGAAAAAGAATATCTGTATCTGTGTGTATTCCATAGTATGTTTGTTCTGGCTTGAACAACCTAGCATTGGATTATATTATATTACATGTTCTCTTAAAATTTCAAACTTCGAGTAAAATTTTAAGTGAATGATCTTTTATACTCATTAAAGCTAAAGTGATTCACATCCAAATAAAATCCCGGAAACAATACCATGATGACATTATCTAAATCAGTGTGATCGTGTCGAGCTTCAAACGAAATAAATCAAGATGGTTTTAATGCCAGTTCACTGCTATATAATAGATTTGTATAATCTCTGTATCCAAGGATAACCATTACATAGTGTCTGCTTCCAATATCAACGAACTCATAATAAACTGACCTACGACCCGACGGTTAACGCTTTTTCCAAGCGGTAATCTCTTGCGACTACACTATTATTTTCTTGCTTGATTGATAACTAATTGTAATAGTTGATTGTACTTTACGCTAGTACTTACTTTGCTGATGTAACAAAAACATTTTTGAACTCATTTTTTTGCGGATGCAGTTATCTATTATGTCTACAAGGATATAAATATATGTTATTGGCAAAATTAATGCAATCATTGTACATGGAAATAAACAAGAAAAAGAAAACCTCTTTCATCTTGGGATTATTGATAAAATATCAAAAATATTAAAATATAAATTGGTAATATTCTTAATAAATTAACCCCGAATAAATAGTCCATAGTATTAATTTGTTCTAAGTAAGTATTGGAATTGCAAAAATACTTCGACGTCTTTAAATAATGAGAAAGGTAGTAAGGATAATTTTGTTAAAGCGTCTCAAACCCTAATGTAAGAAATCTTTCTATATATTTAAAACACAAAGCTTATTTTTGTTCCAGTTCGTTTGAGGGTTCTACTAGACCGATTTGCGTGCTTTTTTATATTGAAGCTTTTGTTGTGTAGATTAATCAACACTACTTAATTTCTGTATTTCTTTGAGTTTAATATTAAAAAAAATTTATATAAAACATTCATTTGGATACACACGAGACACTTGCATTCACTTGCAGCGCCATCTCACTTTCCAACGGTAACTTTTGGAACTATTCACGATTATAAAAGTTTGCACTTGCATAATTAAAGTATTTAACGTTTGATTTGTTATTAAGTTGCGTAGATATGTATTAATCACAAAATTCAATAATAATACTAGCATATATTAGTATAATATTTTTATAATTAATGAACATTGTACTTCCTAAATGTTTCTTTCACTTAGCCTTTACATATACTGTGTTTATAAATAAGTATTTGTTCTTGGGATTTATTCCTGTAAATACTTCCTTATTTTAAATAAATAAATAAACCATGGAAAGAAAACAAATTGTACAAATGAGGGCACTAATATCAAAGGCGACAAACTCCAATTTTAGGTAAAACATATTATAACTGGATCATCACTGCTTTCAAAGACATTGGAATCATGAATGTAATTTGTTTTGTTAAAGATGTTGTATTTGCCCAGACAAACAGCCACTCTTAAATAAAAAAATCTAAAGCAAATAGAAAAAGGACAAGATGCGAAGGAAATAAACTTAAAAGATAGTAAAAGAGAGTAAATAAATTGTTGGCCAAACATTTTGGGAAATACTGGAGGGCAATAGAAGACCTTATATTTTATAATAATATTGTCCCTGCCATAATTGAAGAAGAAGAAGGGAACACTAAATATATCCTCCCTATACCTGGTTACTATGCCACCAACAGTTCTCAGACGAGTTTTATAGTATCTGCTGTGGAGCATTTTCACAAAATTCGATATCTCTGTGTCACTCTGTGAGTGTGCATTTTTTGCAGATTGGGATATTTAATGAAAAAGCAAAACATGAATGTATACGAACTAATGTTTTATTTTTTAAGTAACATAGACAAAAAAATTTCGAGAAAAGTTTAGAAAGCTGGTATATTAAGCATATAGTGGGTAAGTCGAGGGAGAAGCCCGAGGGGGAGCTACCGGGGGGAGTAAGTCAGAACGGTGACAAGTCAGACAAGGTGGGTTAAGTGGAAAAAAGTAGTAAGACGGGGGTAACTAAGGAAGGTAGGATAATTCGGGATTGGTGGTGAAGTGGGATAAGTCGGGGTGTCTGTTAGATAACGCGTTCAAAAGTTCGTCTGAGAATGGTAAGCTTAGTATTTTCAACTGTTTTTGTTCGATTACGTTTATTTAATAAATATTAATATTAAATAGGAAATCCTTCAATAAATTAGCCTTTTGACCGTCATGTCTTGACGAGGGTTTCCCTAGTTATATCTTAAAGATATAATGTAATAAGGGAGGCTGCTTTCGAAAACATTTTACGACATTACGTGACATGTGTGCATTAGTCAAAAACAAAATTATAATATTGCTAGTAATATAAGCCGATGGGCGATAAGCATGATCAAAGTCCAGAAATCCAATATTCTTTTGGTTATACTTGTAAAAATCTTCCATGTACACTATAATTTTGTTTTTTTTAAATCAAAAACTTTTAAATCTTAAAGTTTCCTGGGACTTGAGAGATGCAGTGATTTATCATCCATTTGGAAGTTGACATTGGCCTTTCGAAACACCCCTCCTCAGTTCCGACTTTCTCAGAGGAGAAAGTCGAAAATTCGGACCGTTGGATTTCCCGAGCCCTATGCTATAAGTGTGCAATCTTTCGTCTTTATAGGTGAACAGAGGGCTCTTGGAGGAGAAAAAGCAGACATATACACATATTAGAAAATTGTATATGTACCTTAGGTAAGGCGTGTTGTACTAATATCTAATCTCTGCCGAATCTCTATTGGAAACTTTTGACTGGGACGAGAAAGTGGTCTGATAACAATGGTGACTAAGGTAAATGACCTGACAGGTTTAAATTCTAGACTTGACCTTTGACCTGTGTCAAAAATCAAGTACGAATTTTGCCTTTTAGTACTGATATTTAATAGGAGTAGTCGACCACAGAGGGATCAGTTTTTAAGTCAGATTTGACCTGTGACTTTACAGTTCAGACAAGTAAAATCCCAAATCCAAATTTTGCTTCCATGTACGTTGATCCTACACAACTCCGTGTTCAGATTTGACTTCCAAAATCACGAGTATAGTCCCAAGTACTTATCTAAGAAATTGTATAAAGCAACGAATAGCAAAGATTTAGTAAATGCTAAATTCATAGAATTCCTGCAATCATGGAAGAAATTACGAGAATAGAATAGCAGAATATGAGTATAAACCAGTACAGTGCCAGCATTATATAATCAAAGAAGAAAAACATATTTTACTATTTACAATAACACAAGGCGATAGGAATGTTCTTTTAATTTTAAAGATTAGAACATGTTTGCGTCAAATAAAAATATCGATACTATCAATATAGAAGATATTACTAGAGCAGTGCAGTAGCTACTTTGACCAGACTACGTAGATATTGTAAACGTTAAAATTGAGACAACGTTCAGAATTATAGCAATGGGAACTTGGTGCAGTTTTCAGATGTTAGTAATAACATCTAATTGGAGATCCATCACTACTTGTTCTGATATTTGGAAAGTGATTACACGAGTTCTGTTTATATTCCTTAATATTTAAAAGATTTCTAATAAAAATTCAGATTCTACTCTGGGGCCTACGGACTCCAACTAAACGAAATCTAGGTTTAAGATACCATCGGAGTCAAGAGTTATGGGAGAATAAATCAGGGTAGGAAGATCGAAAAAATTTGATTCGCTCGCAAAAGAATAATTCTTATAAAAATTTAATTTTTCATTCCTTTACAAATTTTATTATTTAATTCTCCGGTTAATTCCATTATTATTCGGGAACTAATTATGTTTGTTGAGAGTAAAAAATATTTATCCTTCACGATGTTTTCGCGTATTTCAAAAACATGACATAAACATAGTGTTGGCAAATTTCCTGCGTTTTATACAAACAATACGAAACTGCTCTGAATAAGCAATAGCCATCAGCTATTATTTGAATAATTCGTCTGCTGTCCATAATTTTCAACTTTGCAAGTTTTGTCTACCCAGCCTAACAATTCTTTAAACATTAACCGCATGTTAACCGCTTATTAATGATGGAAGTGGGCGGCTGCATCACCCTTTTATATTTATAAGCGGGAATAGTTAGGAAACTCACCACCGTAGAAAGTGAGAGGGCGTCCCAAGTGAATGGCCGATTCGTCCGTCTCAAATTAAACATTTTAGAGTTTTTCAAATTAAAAATATAAACATTTAAAAAATATAAAAATTAAGTAGTGTTGAATCTACACAGCGAAAGCTTTAATATAAAATAAGAATCGCTTAGATCGGCCCGGCGGAACTCTCAAACACACTAGAACAAAAATAAACCTTGTGTTTTAAATATATAGAAGATGGATGTAGTGTGAATAAAATGTAGGAAATGGCTATCGTATTCTCAGTAACTAAATATCATATTTTCATCCTTTATTAATAGAAGTAAAATTACTTGCTACAATTCGTTCATATGACCCAATATTAGGGAATTTTATTTTCTTTCGCCATTTCATCTAGTTCATCTAGTATTGGAAATCTCTGTTTATGAGATTACCGGCCGACGGCAGGGTTGGTTATTCTCCGTTTTTTTATTAATTTACAAGATCTGTCTAGGCGATATGGATGTTAAGAAATAGCTTTAGAATAACCAGTTGTTAAATCGTCAATTAATCTGAACCATTGCTAAATCATCGAATTCGAAATAGATGGTTTTACATTTGAGATAGGTCAAAGTTTATGATATTAGTATACCTATACCTTAATAAAATTAGAGCCACTTTTCAACCAACTATCATTTTGGTTAAAAACCTGTGTAAAGTGTACAATTTTTTCGAGCCTGCGCGAAAAACTCAACTCGACTCGGACTCGACATACGTGAAGCCCGACTCGACTCGAATAAAGAATTGTTGAACTCGACTCGAAACTCGGGTGTAATCGTTATTATTTATTAAGAAGTGGTAAGAACCGATATTGAATGATTCATTTGCACTCGTATTCATTCGCGAATGGATTTTTTTCTAAACAGCCGATTTTGCATTCGTTCGCAAGTGAACGAAGTTGTCTCCCATAAAATTACATTCTTAAAAAGAATGAATAATAAATTGTAAAACATAAAATTCGTTCGGAAGTAATAAAATAAGAAAAGATTTTTTTTTCATTTGCGAATTGTAATTTCCTTACACTGGAGTAAATAAATCACCGCCAACATTCACTGACTTTACCGGAACACGAACGTTTTGCTCAAAAGTGGTATCATTGGTATGTTTAATGTTTAAATTTAGGTGAGAAAACCAATTATTATCTATACTGAGTTTACCGGAACATGAATTTTTTGCTCAAAAGTGGGATCATCGGAATGTTTATGTGAAGGATTCATCGAGGTTATGAAACAAACCTAACATAACATATCCTATAAGCAGATTTTTATTCTTTGGGAGTACAGGAAGTAAATCAAAACAATCAGAAAATCTTACGAGTTGATTATACGAGAAATTAATGAAAAATATTTATATTTCTCGTCTTAGTTTTAGTTTTGTTGTAAACTAAAGATGTACACTGTACAGCATATACACCGTGTCTGCTTAAGTTCGCACCATTTGGAAAACTTTTTTATTGTTAATTTTACGAAAAAAAGTTATTCTTCATAAAAAGTTCTGCACGTTCTAAAATCTAAAATACAATCATCAGATATAAAATTTGATATCAAGAAATCATTTGTTTATCAGTGCATCCTAGATTTTACGTAACTACAGTTACAGTTACATTTGCATTGTTATTGTAGATAAAAAAAGAAAAAAAGATTTTTTCCATGTAATTGGATGTAATTGCATATTTGAACGTAGTTTTTAGTTATGATAAACTATTCTTAATAACAATTTTCGATATTGTCATAAATAATGGTAATTTACTCTTGAACCAAATTAATATTTTTTGAGAAACCTCGTATACGACTGAAAAAATTTGATATCTGATGATTGTATTTTAGATTTTAAAACATGCAAAACTTTTTATAAAGAATAACTTTTTTTCGTAAAATTAATAATAAAAAAGTTTTACATATGGTGCGAACTTAAGCAGACACGGTGTATATCTGCGATAGAACATTATCGTAAAGGTTTTCTAAATTTTCCCAAGAAGATGAGCTTTACAAATCCGATCAAAGCATTCAGTTATTATTATTTTCGAAATTGAACAGTTTTCAGATCCAAGATCACACATAAACCAATTAATACTGATATTAACTTTTTTATTGTGCAATTTTTTTATTTAAAAATACTACAGTAGTATCTACTATCTACATCCAATACTATAAAACTATATATTGAAGTGACCTATGAACTACGTCTGCTAATTGTTTGCTTTTTCTCACAATCTCGAATAATTGCTATTCATTTATTGGTTGATTGATAGATAATACAGTAATAACTGATAACTCGTTATGCTGATGTAACAAATACATTTTTGTACTCATTGATTTTTTGCGGACACAACTATCTAACGTTTTTATATTCAGACAAACATGTAGTTAACTTATCAGTTAAAAATGCATTTTGTTTTTAAGTAATAATTAAACAAAAATATACTTAATTTGTTTACAAAACATACTTGTTAATTCTGTGAACCTGAAAATAGGTTATAAAGTTCTTTTTCATTCACTATGTAACTTTTCCTGTTTCATATTTACGATAAAGGTTGTTTATTGATAGATCCTATTTGTAAATGAGTAATAATCAGTGGTAAATATAGCAAAACACAAGTTTTGCACACAGTAATAAAATTGATAGGAATAGTTTTTTATTATAAAATTAAAGTTAGCAACAATATTATTCTTAACATTATATTGCAGAATTTTGTAATGTGACCTGTTGTAAACTATAAAAACCTAGAATGGAATAATAGTATATTATGCATTAAGGGCTTAATTGAGTGTGTTCGAGTCCGCAGAGTCAGCCTGAGGCGAAAGCGGAAGGCGCTAATACGATAAAGGGCTCTGAAACACTAATTAAGCCCGAAATGCATACGTTAGTTTATGTCCGGCCTAAGTTTAAATTAATATTTAATTTTAAAATAAAACTAATTTGAAAAGTGCAAAACTTCAAGTAGGTAGGTGCAGTTAGAAAACTGCAAATAGGTAGGTGCAGTGATAAAACTTCAAGTAGGTAGGTGCAATGGCATATAAACTGTTGTTACTATAGAGACGGCGTAAACAAGGGTAACTATTTTTATAGCAGGCTCTAGAGCTCTAATTTAGCAACTTACGCTTTAAAAACAGGCCACTAAATAAGTCATAATCGCCTGACCGGACATAAAAAACTTTATGTACGTCAATCTATAAAATTATATGAGTTACACTCAAAGAAATATTGGAAATCTAAAGTCAAGAAACGTGGTGTTTAAATCAAAATGACCCAGATAACTTTTAATTCTAGACATAATATGCTTGAAGAGAAATATTGGATTATCAATTTAAGCATTGTTTTCTGCTTTTCAAAGAAGCAAGTTTAAAAGAAGATTTTTAACTTCTTGTATCAAAAAAATATGCTTAATGCAAGAACAAATATGTTCTTGAAATCTAGGTATTGTTTTAAGCACTAAGCCACTTGAAATAAGAATCTTTGCATTTCAAAATAAACATTATTTTCTGCAATTTATACAGATGTGTTCAAAAACAAGATTTTTAACTTTTGGTTTTAAGAAATTTTGTACTTACTGTGAGAACAAACATGTTCTTGAAAACTGTATATTGATTCAAGCACTACAGTACTTGAAATAAGAATCAATGTAATTTGAAATAAGTATATGTTATGCTGAATTAAGCTAGTTAACATTTACATTTCTGAAATTAAAAGGTTCATTTTTGTACTGACCATACAAAAAATATGTTTGGGTTGGCTAAGAAAGTTGCCAACATTTCTTCAATTATATTCATAAAAGATGCCAGCTAGGCAAGGAATGACAGTTAGCTGTCGAAACAATTGTCAGGTAAATTATAATAAATTTGTGAAGATTTTAACTAATCAGGTTTATTTATTTCATGATTATGGAGTTTCACCAAATAAGAAATGCTGAAATATCTAATATATATTATTATATTCTTATTTCACATATATAAAAATTCTACATGCTGTTTTGAAACTTACTTGCAAAATCATGGAGGTAAATGAAAAAGTGCAAATACCAAAAACCTGGAAACCTAGCATTACAGATACGTATATGCCTTTACTACTATTTATTGCGGCAATAGGTGAAGAGCCAGCTTTGAACAACTGGAGTAAGTTTTTCACGTTACCTCATTTACTACATTTTTAATTTTTTTTCTCGTGTTATTCGGTTATGCATTGCTTTCGAAAACGCAGTTTACGCATTAATAATTGAGCGTTTTCAAGAACAGTATTATGTTTTTCACTTAAAAAATTTATTCTGAAAACTTCCAGAAGCAAATATTTGGTAGCTTATTTTATATTAAAAAATCACCCTTTCGTTTTTTTTTTGTTTGGGACAATAATGAAGCTGCATATTGTTTTTTGATTTTTGTAATAACATTTGTAGATTATAAAGGTTTTAAGCTGCAATAATAACCTTGTTTAGGTTTTAGATATAAGGCTTTTTATATTTTTATTTATTTATTTTTGGGCAAGGATTCGGGATGGCGAATACTAGAATTTAGCCGAATCTAGGGTAATATAAAAAATTACCAGCTTGGTCGGAAATCAAACCTGCGACCACTAGATTATGAAGTAAACATTACAGCATTTGGGAAAAGATTGTTGAGGAAATAAAACATGACATAGCCAAAGAAAGGTGTATAATTCAGTTACAATTTACGACCGATATGTCCTACTGGGTGGTAACTTGAACCCGTAGTATTTTCTACGAAAACTGAAAATACGTTGTATTTTTCAGATCTTATAAAAATTATGAAGCTACTTTAATGTACCCATAACCACAAAACAATATTTTTACCGAGGTGGAAATGCTTAAAGACTTGAACTTTGAATATCGACCTATGGTGCAAAGTGTACTTTATTTAGTAGCCTCACAATTTAAAAAAAGTCCTTCGAGATGTGGAAGATGCTGATATTTTAGCAGTTACCAATGAAGATAACATGAAAAAAATATTCCATCATCGCTATTGAATTTGCTAAGTTGGCTTTTGTGTGATTAAAGAAATCAGGAGTTTAAACATTGCTCAGGACATTATTTTTTACAATTTGCAGCAGACAATGTAGACGTGTTAAAGGAAACTATCAACGGTTGCAATACCTTTCACGCAACTCAGATGGTAGCTTTTCAGCAATGTCCAGAAAACGAATTATCTATAGGAATTCCAATAAAAAGCGACTACTTGTACCTCAAGACTTCCATTCCTTGTCAAACTCTCAGTATACCAAGACTAGAATAACTTTGCCACATTGCGAACGAAACGCAAAATTAGTTATTTGCTGAAAAACTAAGAATAGTCAATACCTACTGATACAAATAATTTGGTGTGGATTTTAAGTAGAGTTCAAATTTGTAGTTCACAGATTGTACCTCAATGGACTGGTTTCAACAAAATAACTGACAATTCAGACAATACTACATTGACAGCCATGCTTAGGTGTCGAGATATCACTGCACATCTGAATCATGTAAAATATACAGTAATTACGTTTGTTCAAGTATTGTATTACTATAACATAGTGGCTTTCAGAATAACCTTTGTATTCAGTTTTGTTATTATATATTTTGACTACGTAGTATTTCGACTGTTCACGTAGGGTCCCATGAGGTCCACGGATATTACTTCCCATAGAAGGGTTGGTTGGTGGGGTCGAAGTGGAGCCCTCTCCTGCAGTGGGCCTCGTTTGGTGGCGGCGCATGCCCAGCAGGTGCGGATGTAGTTCCGGACGCTGGCCTCTAGGTTTGGCCAGAAGTAATGCTGGCCGATGGTTCGAACTGTTTCTTCCATGCCGGGATGTCCTGCTGTGGTGGCGTCGAGATAAGCGTACAGGACGGGCTCGTGGCATTCCGTTGGGACGACGAGCTGATTGTGGGGTAGCTTGCGTCTCCACAAGTACCCGTCTTAGACCAAGTAGTCCGCCAGGATGCTCGCTTGGCCTGGGGTTTCGGGCCAATCGCGACTAATGGCCTTTCAGGTCTGGATGAGGTTGGTGGCGTGTGGATTGCCGCGTTGTGCCTCCTTGACTTGGGCGGCGAGGTCCTCGACTTCGAGGTTGACCGCACCAGGGTGGTCTTGGCTGGTGTCTTTGGAGGTGTCGGTTGTGGGTGGTAATAGTCGATCGATGTCCGTGATGTCTTCGTCGACCGTCCCGTCGCTGGGGTTTCTGGACAGGTGATCCGGGAGTTCGTTGTCTTTTCCCGGGCAATGGATGACGTCAAATGAGAACTCTTGCAGCAGTAGTGACCAGCGGGTCAACTTGGAGTTCTGGTCCTTCGTGCGGTCCAGCCACAGGAGCGCTCGGTTGTCGGTTTTGAGGGTGAACCGGCGGTCCTCCAAGTAAGGTCGGTAGCGCCGGACGGCCCAGATGACGGCCAAACATTCTTGCTCATTTACGTGGTACCGGGATTCGGTCGACCGGAGCTTTGTGCTGGCGTAACTGACTATCCTCTTGTGGTCCCCGTCCTCCTGGTATAGGACAGCAGCTATGCCCGTCTGGTTGGCGTCGGTTTGCAGCGTGAACGGCTTGGAGAAGTCGGGGCGGCTGAGGTGTAGAGGTTGGGTGATTGCTTCCTTCATCTTTTGGTAGGCCTCTTCGGCGGCGGTAGTCCGTGATGACTACCCGTCCGTCGGTGGTGATGACGTGCCCCAAGTAGGTGAGAGACTGCATCCCGAACCTGCATTTGTCTAAAGACAGGCAGAGTTTGTGCTGTTGCAGCCTCTCCAACACGAGTCGCAGGTGTTGCAGGTGGTCCACCCAGTTCTTGGAGTAGACGATGATGTCATCTAGGTACACCAGGACGAATTCGCGCAAGTACCCTGGAAGTACGTCTTGGGTCATCATCTTTTAGTATGGAAGTACGTAGCTCCATCTGGGGTTGCGAAGGCGGTGAGTGGTTTGGAGTCTTTCTCCAGTGGCACCTGCCAGCAGCCGGATTTCAGATCCAAGCTCGAGAAGACTGCAGCGGTACCCAGGTCTCGCAGCGTCTCATGGATGATGGGTAGGCTGGAGCTTTCGTCTTTGGTGAGGGCGTTCAGCCGTCTGTAGTCCACTCAGAACCTGTGTTTGGGATCCTTCTTTCCCACAATAACGATTGGGGAGCAGTAACTAGACGTACTGGGCTCAATCACGTGATCCGCTAGCATGGCCTCTACTTCCTGGGCGATGATCTGTTTCTTGGAGGAAGAGTAACGGTATGGAGGAAGTCGGAATGGCGCGTCTTGATGCAGCCTGATGGTGTGTCGAGTGGTGGCCGTGGTGGTCGGTCTTCCGGTGGCGGCGATAGTAGCCTGGAATTCGGCCATGAGGTCCTTGAATCTCTCGGCGGAGGCGGGTGGAAACTGGTGATGTACGTCCTCCGGTTTGAGGGTGCTGGCGACCTCTAAAGGCGAAGGACGGGCCCAGTGGCAGGTGTTTCTACGGAAATATTTTATATATGCATGTAAACTTGAATTGTGAGTTATATCAAGAAGCTCTCTTAATTCTCTATTATGACTTTATGGCATATCTAATCTCATTTTCACTGACCTTTGAATGTTTCCACAGTTCTTGCAGTAGATTCCTGAAGTTTCCCGCCCGTTTTACACACAACACATTTTTTATAACTGCGTATCTGTTTATTTTTTTATCAATTTAAAGAAATTTAAATGTATGTAATAATTCATCGTCTGTTATAGAATAACTTGAACAACTCTCCCTGTTAAGGTTAATGTCGTATTTACAAAAACAGTAAGAATTTTATAATATTTTTCAACAAAATGTTATATCACCTGCATTTGTAATTCCAATATTGTGCTAATAGTTGTATGTACTGACGAACCTGGTAAGAGCAGTGCGTTAGAATGAGACGGAAGACGGGTGAAAATAGAGATAAAACGATCGCTGCTCAACGGTAATTTATACATTGTCGGAATGAATTGGTCATATCTTCGTTACTGTCTAGCCAATTTCAAAGTGTCAAAAAGCGTTGGATTGTAAAATCTCGAACTAATAACAGTTATTTTTTGAACTTTTTTGATATCTTGCGTCGTCCAAAAGTTATCACGATATAAACATCTTTCTATGTTTGCAGAAATAGAAATACGTATAATAAAGGAGTTAATAAGCTAATCTAGTGAGTATCCTTCCGTTTATCTAATGGTAATTCTTGAGAGAAAATTAGCTCTAACTCGCTTAATACTTTAGAGATCGTATTTATTTTAATATAGCCGGATAGCAAATAAAGTATTCTACATTTGCTGTTTTTTCAGATTTTTGGTGTTGGAGACCGATATCGCCAGACGAATTGATATACCCCCTAAATAGCATCCGATAACGTACTCCATATCTTTTTACCTTTCAATGTACCACGGACTTGATTTCTAGATGCGTTTTTTAAGTTTGCGAACTCTACTAGTAATGAGTAAGCTAAAATATTATTAATCTATCTCTAAGGGTGCTCCATTTGAAAAAACTTTGTTTTTAGGGCCCTGATAATACTGTCTACAAAAATGTTATTAAAATTAAAATAAATGAATAAACTTTCACTTATTTATTACTGCCTTACAAAATAATTGGGAACATCGCATGGGATTAAAAAAATGAATCTGCTGTTGAATAAACAACTGAGAAGAGAATAATTTCATGTAAAATACATAATTTTTACCTAAGTAATACATTTAATAAGCTAAAAGATCTTCTGGAGAATATAAACCTCAGTACAGAGACAAGAGTGCGTATGATAAGATAAGATGTTTCTGTTGTGTATTAAGGTATGGATGCGAATCTTTGACAATATCTAAAAGCTATAAAAACCAAATAAATAAAGCGGAAATGTAGTTTTACAGAAAATGTCAAAATATATTTTGGACTAAAAGGTTAACAAATGAACAAATGCAAATTCAGGTTAAAGCTAAAAAAGGACTATGGTAAATCGAATAATTAAACAACAATAAATTAACGTTTGTAGGACGTAATACAGTGTAAATCATTCGAGTGTAAAACGCTCTTACCGGTAAAATTTGCGGAAAAAGGAGAACGTGTCGTAGCGAGATCAGACATTTGGCCGCGGCCATAATACCGCGGCCGAAATACCGCGACCAATAATACGCGTGATAGATCTTGTGTAACAATATAAAAACATTTATTTCGATGTATTCTTACATATTTGCAAATGTTTCAAGCCTAGATCAAATGTTAATGTTTTCAACAACTTGGGAGCTTTTGTTATTTATTTATGTAATTTTTGTTCTATTATAAAAAAGTACATTAATAAAAAATGCAGTTGAACGAAAATTCACCAGTACTTGAAAACACTAAACACTCAAATTAATCCATTTATGTCATTCTCCAATAATTTGCAAATATACTCTACATTATTGGCGGTATTTTGTCCTTGCAGTATTTTAGTTCGCGGTATTTTGTTCGGCAGAGGTATTATGGTCGCGGTATTACGGCCGCCGTCAAATGTCCTAGACCGGGGGTCGTAGACGGGAGTGTATGACTCAAACAATGGTGAAATGTGAAGTGAAATGTTCGTTGTGTGTGAAAGGTTGGAAGTTCTTGGTCGCCGACGACACCTACTGACATGGCACGAGAAAAAGAAAGAGAAAATATATAAGGTGTCTCATTTAAGAAAAGCGTAACTCTATTGGCCTCGCTTTTGTGAAACATCTTGTATTGTTATAAGTATTTTAGGAATGCATCTTTGACAACCAAGAAACTTTTGTATTAAAAGTGATTCTCTATATTTAGTAGTTTAGGCGATATGTCAATCAAATAATTGCGCACTAATTGGACACCCTGTATATATTTAATACAACTATAAGATACATAACAGTCACAATTGCTAACACTTTATAACCATATTCAAGTCTGATAGTAACTTATATATATTTTAGTAAGTTATAATTAAGAACTCCATTTTGGAACAATTTATGACAATGACAATGATAATATGACCCTGTACATAGATCGCAATGTTGTAAAAGCATTACCAGCAGATAATAGTCTATAATGGTGTTTAATTAGTCATTTAACTACCATACTTTATGCTACCAAAACTAAAAAAAGCAACTAAACGAATTATTAAAATCTATTATACAGGATTCAATCTGGTTGGAGATGGCCTAGTGGAATTGTGAAAAATATTATTGGTATTGGTGGTTATAAAATCCTTAAAGAAGTCCAAAACAATTAGATCAATAGACCGCCGAAATTATGAAAAATCCGCGAATAGTAGCCGAAAAATAGTACCGTTTTCGTAGAATACACCGAGAAAAACGTAATTTTCTAAACTGATCTTACCAAGAAAAATTCTAAGAAGCCACAGTGCAAAACACACCAGCAAAGCTACTCATCTCAGTCAGAAATAACTTTTTAATAATTATTAATTATTATTTAATAAGATGGTTTACCTATGGGTAATTCTCTGAGTCCTCTATTAGCTAACATATTTATGGATAATTTAGAAGATCATATATTTGAATTAGATATTTCTAAACACATTAGTTTTTGGTTTCGTTATGATGCTGACATTTTAGCTTGTTTTGACAGTTCTTTTGCGGTTATCAATGAATTTTTAATTCATATTAACAGTCTTCACACAAACATCACGTTTACACTAGAAACAGAACAAAATAGAGCTATTAATTTTTTGGATTTAACTATTACAATTAATACAAACAATGAATTTGATTTTTCCATATACAGAAAACCCACAAACACAGACGTCATTATTCCTAATGGTGAGAAATTTGCTTATATGCGTTCGGTGGCAAATAATAGTGCCGACAAAAAAACGTTATACTATAATTTCAGTAAGTACAAACTATATTGTGTAGTTTCACGAAGTAACAGTAGGAAAAAAATCAGAAGAGTTTATTGTTTATTAAAATCCTTTGCATTTGCTGCTAATCCTAAATTTCCGTTTTTGCAACTTTCTTTTGAAACAAGTTGAACAAATGAATGATTTTATCATGATGAATCATTTTACGGTTAAAATTGCTTTTGAGACTTTCTTTATTTACCTGTGAATTAAAAGATTAAAAAGATCATACAAAAGCTAACCAGCGGTTATTTTTATTTTGAAATAATTTGAAGACGAAAGAATTAAACAAAAAAGTATAAGTAATAAAATATCGAATATTTAGATACATGTACGATGAACAATCCCAAGTAATGTTTAATAAAATAAGTGTTTAATAAAATAAATACATGTTAATAAGACTTTCTTTTAAATTCTCCTTTTGTATGGTTACGATTACCCTTTTTCGGTCACTGTTTTCAAAGGTTTAGAACTTCTGGAATCTTAATCCACATTTCTATAGATTCATACGTGAAATAGGTGGCAACAACGAAGCCCAAACTCCCATAAGAAATACACTAGCTATCTTTCCTTCGCTGTAGTTCCAACGTGAGACGGGCAGTAGTTACCTATTTTCTGTATGTATTTATCCTTAGTAACGTGTTTGTTTATTAATCTTATCTACCTTTGATATTGACATTTAATGTCGAAACAATATTGTCAGGTTAAGATACTAATAAAGCTTGTGAAACTTTAACTAATCTTTGTATTTATATTATATTTCATGATTATGGAGTTCCACAAAGTATGGCTAGAGACAGTAAACGCCTACCATTCGTTTAAAGTTATTTTGAAAAAAGGCCAACTTATGTGTTTTTATAGCATTTGTTTCAGCAAAAAAACTGTGGGACTTATTAGTAATTACGAAGAAAGGCATTACTAATTATGAATCAAACGTGATTATATTAAATTATAGTTACATGTTATGATCCGATTGACATTATTATTAGGGAAATAGAAACTCCACTGCAATAGCACATCATGAGCTACGGGGTCCCAAAAAATTAACTTTTATAAGTAGAGCTGTTTTCTTACTTCGTGGATATAGTGGAGTAACCCTAAGCAAAAAAAGAGCGTTATCTCGGAACCGGTCCAAACTACTTCGTTTTTTTTTTTTTTCTAAAGTCTTGTAAATATAAAATACTAAAATCTTTACAAATTAGAAATTGACGCTCAGAACGGGAAATGGGGTGAAACTCGAATAACCTAAAACCATAACCAAGTGGTTCCGCACCGGTTGCTCGACCATCTCAGAACAGCATAATTTTTGGTGTGTTATCACATCAATGTATTGGTAGTTCGAAGCCACTATTAATTTATTTTTATTCCTTTTGGTTTAAATACGGCAGCCATATTTGTTTCGTGGTGCACGACGTTTCATGCACTTTTCTATGTAAACGAAAATCTTGATATCTCCAGAACAGTTGATCGTAGAAAGTCGCGGTAAAAACCATTGCATTCTTCACATTTCGAACTACAGTTGTTGTTCTAAACATAAATTTTGTAAGATGCTTCCTTATGGGCGCAAATCAAGTCCGAAGTTTAACGCTTTTTTTGCAAAATTTCGGCTATTTTGAGTGTCATATTTCCAGACGATGGTGAAGTATCAGCGCTCATTCTTTTTAAAAAACTACACAGTTAAGGATAGTTTATGTTCAAAATATTTCAAATCTGAAACTTCATTATTTTGATATTTATGGGCTTTTGAAGTTCGCGTTTTCTTCATTTTTTAACAACTTTGGACCTGAACATCTCTTATGGTCATAGATGGATTTTTTTTATATTACGTGCATATGAAGCAGCATATGGTGGCAAACTGTGGTAAAAATTTTAACTTGGCTATTATCGTGAGGACAGAGTTATGCTCAGTTGAAAACTGTAAATGTATACCATTTCCATTAGTATTAGTATTACTGAGTAAATGTACTTTATTCTGGTGCTAGTATTGGTTTGGGAAAGTAAAATTATTATTATTACTATTATTATATATATATAGTCATATGCTACTGATAAAGGTCTTTGCAGTCATAACTAAAGTTATTAATATAACAAGGGTTATTTTCCTTTGTATTTTCTTCCGTGGCCTATTTCCCTATCAGTCCGTGTAAATTGAATGACAGCTGACATGAGCATAACTCTGTTCTCAAGCTAATATCAAAGTTGCCATTTTCACCATAGTTTACCATCATATACTGCTTCATATCCACATAATATAAAAAAAATCCATTTATGCCCATCAGAGATATTGAGGTCCAAAGTTGCTCAAAAATGAAGAAAACGAGAATTTCAAAAGCCCATAAATATCAAAATAGTGAAGTTTCAGATTTGAAATATTTTAAACATAAACTAGCCTTAACTGTGTAGTTTTTTTAAAAAGAATGAGCGCTGATACTTCGCCATTATCTGGAAATATGAGACCCTAAAGAGCCGAAATTTTGCAAAAAAGCGTGAAGCTTCGGACTTAATTTGCGCCCATAAGGAAGCATATTATAAAATTTACGTTTAGAACAAGAAATGTAGTTCGAACGTAGTTGTAGTGCATGTGACCAATGCAATAGTTTTTACCGCGATTTTCTACGACCAACTGTTCTTGAGATATCAAGATTTACGTTGACATAGAAAAGTGCATGAAACGTCGTGCACCACGAAACAAATATGACTGCCGTATTTAAACGAAAAGGAATAAAAATAAATTAATAGCGGCTTCGAACTACCAATACATAGATGTGATAACACACCAATAATTATGCTGTTCTGAGATGGTCGAGCAACCGGTGCGGGATTACTTGGTTATGGTTTTAGGTTATTCGAGTTTCACCACATTTCCCGTTCTGAGCGTTAATTTCTAATTTGTAAAGGTTTTAGTATTTCATATTTACAAGACTTAAAAAAAAACTATTCAAATCGAAGTAGTTTTGACCGGTTCCGAGATAAAAACGTAAGGTTACTCCACTAATAGCAAACATGATCAGAGGGGACCGTTGATTTTCCAACGGGTATTATGCTGGTAATAAATAATAATCAAACGAATGCATTTTTTGGCTTGCAGCTTTCATGTACTATATTATGAATGTTTGAAATAATCCATTTGATGTTTTATGCATCTTTTGAAATTAGAAGGTATTGACTAAAATATATTTTTTGTAAGCTTTATGTCTATACTATAACTACATTATCTTCATAAAAAGTTGAAGGTTATCTATACGAATAAACTTTATTTTCATCAGGTCACCGACCGACCATCACCGTAGTTAGGTTCACTTCTATCTGTTCATTAAAAGCTTTTAAAACATATTAGTAATGTTACTACTAGAAATAAATCATATCGATCAAATGTTTTGAAAAGTACAAAACAAATTGATGTTTAAAAGGAAAAGGAGAAAAATCAACAAGGTTCGTTATGCATGCCTGCAAATTCATAATGCTAAGGTTAGATAGCAAACAAAAGATAGTAAAAAATCATCCTTAATAATTTATTTAAAAAAAAAGTTACAAGAAAGTGCTATGACCATCCTTAATAATTTATACAATCAAAAGCAATATCTAATAACCTTGATTAAAGTAAAGGGTGTGAATATAAAAGAATCATAAAAAAGAACACGCAAAGGAAAAACTTTCTTAACGCTACTACAATACATTCCTCATTAGTAGTTTATTAACTTCATTAACTAAATATTATTAATTTTCTAACTTTGCTAACATCCAATATGAATATGTTATTGTTAGAATACATGGAATACGCAATTATAATTCTATAAAAATTAGTAAATTAAAAACGATTAATTAATTTTCGATGAGGGTGTTCTATCGTTATCTGTTGTGCCAAATGTATTTAAACAAGAAATGTTTATGTTCTTATTGAATCAATTCTATTAAGCACTAAATCAAAAATTTACAAATAATTGAAAAAAATATCATAAAATATTTATGCTATTCATTTATATAAAGATCGTTACGAAATGAAACCAAAATAAAATAATTGGTGAAAACTATTTAATTATTTTGCTTATTTTATTATTATGGAGTTTCACGAAGTAGGGCCTGAGATCGTAACTTTAGAAGTTTACCAATGTGCAGAAAATACAAAGTCTGTAAATTCTCAATAGCCTGCAAAAACTACAAACTTAAAATAAAAATTAGTTTAACTTCTTACTTATTTTAAATAAAATATATTCAGAATTCTTTATAATTAAGTAAAAAGTAATCTTCTTTTTTGTATAATAAACAACATAGATAACACTTAAAACAAAGTCACTGTAAGGAAGGTTAGTACGAATTAAAAGAAATTGATTTTATATCTGCACAATCCTTAATTTGCGTGGTGTGGGATCGACAGAAGCCTATTCTTCTCATTTTATGGATTACATCATTCTAACGGGTTAGAAATAAAACTACTATTTCACTATCCCCAGTCACCCAGATACTTGGGGATATTAAGGTACCCAGAAAACTAATTACACAGATTCACAGGAAATAATAACGCCTCAAATGAGTGATGAAGGATTAATAATAAACAACTCCTTTAAGTTACTTACGAATGTAATGTGCTTTATAAGAAAAGCTGAATAAACACTTTCCACTTTTTGTGGTTATATAAAGGGTATGTAGAAGTATTGAAAGCATATAGGAAGGTTCCACACGCTTTATACCTCTAGGTATATAATGAAGTGATTCGAGGATTCCTTGCAAATTATTTCATTTTATAGTAAGTAAAAAAACCTTCCAACAACAACTTGTTGGTTTAACAATTTTAATTAATTTAATTAGATACTGTTACTAATAGTTAACAGTTAACCTAACTAAACAACCTGTTTGTATATGTTTGGGTAGTTGCAATCGTTTGCTAACTGCTTTTATTTATATTTCTAGGTTTTGAAAATGGCATTAGCCTAAACATGTCAGCCATCTACGATTATAAATAATGCAAATAAATGTAGACGTTAAAGATATAATTTTATTAATATTAATTAATAATAATAATTATTCCCATCGCCATATTACAAAAATTATTGTCGGCATACGCTTGCCGTAGTATATAATAACAAACTTGTATGTTTGCCATTGCCTCATTATAAAACTAATATTTGTGGAGTTATATAATGGTATTCTGAATTACTTTTATAAATCATAAGAGACAATAGCGTTCTTCTTGGTTTCCTAACAAAAACTAGATATAACATCACTTAAAGTAATTTCGGTTATTATAATATTTTAAAAACACTTCTAGAAACTTTCAAGATTTATAACAACGCTTTTAGTAGCATTAAATCGCTTAAGATTATATAGCAAACCAAAAGTTGTGTAACAACGCCGTATAATGTTACTTCATTTTATTTAAGATTAATATAAGTGATATTAGAGTTTATAAGAACATTTAGTTTCCTTCCGACATGACATTTAAGGTTGGATATTTAATTTCTTGTAACTCTGGTGTTCAAACTCAGTTGAACACAATGTTTAGTTTTTGAAATTATCTTGTTCATGTTTGTAGTAAAGATTTTGACCTATACTTATGCACTAGTTTCATAATTAAGGTAATTATAAAAATTCGGTGTTCTTCTCTTCTTACTTGAATTCTTCTGTTGGTCTGCCCTATGTAGGATTCCCCGCAGTCTTTACATGGGATCTCGTATAGTCCTTGGCTTTCTAGTGGTATTTTTGTTTTTGCGGATGGTAGCATGTTCCCAATATTTTTATCGGTGTTGAAGATGGTATCGATGTTGTGTTTTCTCAGCACCCTACTTATTTTGTCCGTGGTCCCTTTGATGTACAGTAAGTGTGCTTTGGATACCGATGTTTCTTCTTCCTTTGGCTTTGGGTCCCTTGGTGTTAACGCTTTCTTGATATTTCTGGACGAGAAACCATTTTGTCTTAATGCCAACTTCACCTGTCTAGTTCTTGATGTTTATTATCGTCATCAGTCAATCGTTGTGATCTGGTTATTAATGTCTTGACTACTGACTGTAGTTGCGCTGGGTGGTGATGTGACTGCGCGTTCAGGTAGCGATTTGTGTGGGTTGATATACTGTGTATCCCAGGCTGCCGTCTTCCTTCTTGATTATAGATACATCTAGGAAAGGTAGTTGGTTGTCCTTTTCCACCTCCATTGTGAATAAGCTTGTGCGTGAGGGAGGGGGCGATTATTATTATTATTATGTAGGCCCAATGTGCGGCTGCAGCCGACTTACGGATGGAACGGCAAATCCCACATTTGTGTCACAGCTAAGGAAAACTGCAGAAAACCTTAACCAGATCTGCCGGCGCCTGGAGTCGAACGCGGGCCGCTTGGGTGAAAGTCCGGCACGCCAGGCATTACACTACCAAGGAATATACTATATATATCTCGGTGAATATTGACTTTATAAAAAATTTGTTATATAAAAGTTGTTTAACATTTTATTTTCCATAATAAGATAGCATTCAATTGTTTTTATTTCAGAAAACAAATGAGTAATGAATAACACTTTAATTTTTTTAAATAGCAATGTACCCTTTCATTAGGCTCATTTGATAAAGATTTTTTTTCTCTTTTCGATGACCTAAAATCTTAGTACCATTATATCAGAAAATGTTTAAAAAAAACGTAAAAAATGTTTATTAATTTAATAACAGATGTGAATCTACATAATGTACAAAACAAATGAACAGAAAATTATGTACGTCTCTTATAAAGCTTGAAGACAAAACGAAAGCAATAAAATGGTTTTCATGGCAATAAGTGTTTAAAACGTTCACAATTAACTGCAAGGCAGTGGCCCAACCTATCACGAAAAGCTTGAAAAGAATTTCTGAGCGATCTGGGAGAAGTTGCTGCAGCTTCATTTTGTATTCGTTGCTCTAATTCGGCCAGATTCTGTGGTCGGTTTGTATACACTTTTGATTTTAAATATCCCCAGAAGAAGAAATCGCAAGGTGTAAGATCCGGAGATCGTGGAGGCCACTCCACAGACCCTCTTCTGCCTATCCAACGGGCCGGATATACCACATTTAAATATCGGAGTACATCTAAATTATAGTGGGGCGGTGCTCCATCTTGTTGAAACCACAGATCATCCAGATTTGCTTGGCAAGCTGGAATAATTTGCTGTTGCAATAATTGCAAATAACGGTCACCAGTTAGAGTACCATGAATAAAGAAAGGTCCAATTATGTGATCTGCACAAATTCCCATCCATACGTTTAATTTTTGTGGTGTTTGGGTATGATTTTGGATCATCCAATGGGGATTTCCAGCGGCCCAATATCGACAATTATGCCTATTTACATTTCCATTTAAACAAAACGTAGCCTCGTCAGAAAAAACAATATTAATAAGAAAATTTGGATTGTTGTTGATTCGCTCCATTATAAATTCACAAAATTCAACACGTCGATCGTAGTCATCTTCGGATAATTCTTGCAAAAAAATCGGTTTGTACGGATGTAATTTTTCTGAATGTAATATTTTCTGTATTGAACCTTTACTTACGGCATGGTTCGAACTTAACTGACGAGTTGAAATGTTTGGATTTTCTTCGATTTCTATTAAAACATCGAGCTTTTTATCTTTATTTGTCGCAGACCTCTGCGGACCAGTCTACACCAGATCTTTAACATTGCCAGTTTCCCTAAACCGTTTCAAGGTTTTGCTAACTACTGACTGGGTGATTGGTTCTCGATGTGGATAACGCTCATTAAAAATTTCACAAACTTTTCTAATTGTGTTCGTTTGCGATCCCCCCCATAACCGACCATAATTAAAATTTCTATACGTTCAGTTTCTGTTAAATGAACCATTTTTATTTTTCCATGTACCAACAACTTAATTAAATAAACAAACTTCTGTCACAATAAAAGCCTACAATCAATTGTTAAGACAAATGAAAGAGATATCGGATATCTAGATTCATGTTATTGGAGAAATTAACTTAATAAACATTTGTTACGTTTTTTCAAAAATTTTCTGATATAAGGGTACTAATATTTTAGGTCATTGAAAAGAGAAAAAATATCTCTATCAAATGAGGCTAATGAAAGGGTACATTGCTAGTTAAAAAAAATTAAAGTGTTATTTATATAACAAATTTTTTTATAAAGTCGATATTTACCGAGATATATACTATATTCCAAACATAATGGGCACCCTGTATAGTCAAAAAGTAAGACAACACATCATTACAAATACGCATCCAAGACGGACAAAGATAATATTGCGAGACAGAAAGTTTATAACAGTAATCGCGACAGGTACAAACCTGCATTTTAAGAGTGAATGTTTTTAATTCTACTAAATTGCGGTTGTATAAAAAATTATGTAGTGTCAACGAAAGCATCTCTGCTACTATTGGTTATAAACTCTAAAGTCGTATACTGTTACTAAGCAAAGGTGTTAAGAATCCTTATAAACTGCTCGATTTAAGACGTTTATAAAAGAAATAGACATATTACTTCTACTAAATTTTAGAATTTATAGACTTAAGTGATCGTAAATTTGTGGTTACTAATATATGAATAAAAATTGTTTGTTTAGAATTTTTTTATTAAACGCCGTGTTTATTACTTACTGATGACACTGCTTAATCGGATCTTTAGAAATTTCACAATTTTATTGTGATAATGTTGTAAACGAAATACAAAATTGCAGTGTCGGCAGTTGTACAATAAATCGTTTTCCTATTGTAACTACATATATGTGCTAAAAACATTGCACCATTGTGATTTTTTTTAATTTACGCTTCTAAAGAAAAATGTTATGGAGATTTCTTTGTTTGTCTTCTACTATTATGTGCACCTATCGAGGTGTTAAAATATACTAAAGGGTTGTATCCTAGAACTTTTGTGTAATTATCCTTTCTTACATATTTTGATTTAAAAAGTTATCTTTTCTAATATGAATAAGCTTTGTTTAATTAATTAATAAATTCTAAACCACAACCGCATACCTACACCTCATAAAAATAATTCTATTAATGTACACTAATAAGTCTACAAGAAATTATATACCAAAATATAAAAAATGGTTAAAATCTAAGGCTACCGATTCAAATTCGTTTGATGAGTTTCAAAGGAATGGGTATTCTTACATTGCAAAGCTGAGAAATCAAAAGGATAAAACTTCCTTAAAGCAGAGTGTTAACTACTAACAGAAAGAGAATACCGGACGCAAACGAATTATTAAACTAGATTATTAAAAACAGTAAAATAATAAATATAATGGAATTGTCATATTTTTCTTAAATGCAATAACCATTTTACTATTTATTGGCTTGTACATAATTATAATTATTTTTATGTTTGCATTGAAGAAACCTCGGTTAATGAAAATCTGTAGATTAACGTTTGGAAAATTATATCTCTACTGCAATAGAACAGTTTTGTAAATATTTTGACAAATTGATTGAATTCGGAATCGAAGCAAATGTGTTTGTTTTAATTACAATTTCTAATTAACAATTTGTTTACATTAGATTGGTCTATAATGCTTTAAACATAATTTTACTATAAAAAAATTCTGAATCATCTTATTTTAAAACTTGTTTTAATAAAACATCATTTAATCATTTATTCTGAAATCATCTTTTATAATTAAAAGTTATCTTATTAAATAACACTTCCATTGTTTGCAAATTAAATTTATAGAGGAAAGAATCTACTTTCGTTTAGAATTTCGAATTCAAATTTGAATGTGAAAATAAACAAGATAAGAGATCAAAGGGCACGGCACGAGCATTTTAAGTTACACAAATTGCACAGATTTCACTGCACTCAATCAGGCAAAAATCCGTTTTCTCTTGTTTCATGCCAAGTTCTGCAATTTACCTTCCAACATTCCTGAGATATTATGCACGATTTATCATAAAACAAAATTAATTAAAGGTGCTTTAATGTACAACTTAGTACAAGAAGATAGATATGGGGTGTTTTGGAAATAATGGGGTAGTTAGAATTATCAAAGTTACATATACCTTTAAAACGGCGTCAGCATTATGTTACGGGTAATTTGTACGTAAGTAGTACGTAATTACATAATTTACGTAACAGCATGGTATTTAATGTAATTAAAAAGTTCGAGAAGTGTTGAATTAAAATATAGTATTTGGTGATATTTACTTAATTCAAATTGTTAAGCTATATCAAAGATTTATTAATAAATTATATGTATAAATGATAATAATGAACAAATTATATAAATTCCGGAAATTAATTACATAATAAAATCAAGTTTATGGTTAAAGCACTTTCATTACCGGTATGGAACAAAACCCATGATTTCGAATAATTTATAATTTTAAGAATTACTTCAAAATCTAGTCGCGCCTAACATTGTCTTTGAAGGAAAAGAAAGTATAAGCATGTGAAGTGCCATCAGAATTTTTAATTTTTGCATGTTTTATAACCACAAGAACTTTGAAATACGAATTTATAATCTTGTAAAAAAATCTATTATGCAATTCTTTCTTCGTCCGCACTTTTTAGCAAAATAATGAATTCTGGAAAGTAGAGTTTTTTCTTAAATTCTGATGAGACTTCATTGAAATTTAATTTTAAAATTATAAAGTATTATATAAATTCTGAAGATATCCTAAGGTCCAATTCCTATTGGTTAATTTAAGAATCCGATAACAACACTGTTCGGAAGAAGAAAACTTAGGAATTTGATTGGCGAACTGTTTTAGGATAATTTGGGTTCGCTAATTACGAGTTTTATGCTCATTTTGCTGTAACACGTCAGATTTTTTTGTATCCGTAGTTTAAGGTAAAAAAATTAAATGTAAGTGCAAGTTGAAATGTATTAATTCCATTTTCTATATGTATATGTCATCTATGAGAAAGTTGTTTGTTATGAAATAATGAATATTTTTTATTGGTGCACTTACCCCACATCATCATCCCTTAACTACTTACCACAGACTTCAAGTCTGGCGTAAAACGGCTATGCATGGTGCATGGTGTTAAACAAGATATTCCTCATGAATCCAACAAAATCACCCTAAAACCCCTAAAGTATGAGAAAAAAGTTGTATTTTTTTACTGCGTTTGTTTTTATATTGTATAAATGACTAGGATACGTGTCATGGTGTCTTAAAAAATATATTATTCATAAGAAATTGGAGGGGGTGCCAAAATAATAAATCCCCCCAAATTTTTGTTAAAGTAACAAATAGAAAACGTTAATCTATATTGCGGTGGTATTAGATCACCTCATTGAAAATTTTAATTAACGATAGATCTAAACGTGAAAACAAATATTTCACATATCAGATTTAAAATAAAAGAGGGACATGCTAAGTGATAGGCATAATTAATATAAAGGTTACACATAGGATCACAGTTAGGCTGATCAATATTTAAAATAGAAATCAAGAAATAAAATTTCATGCAAACATAACCTAAGTTTCATATGCATATAAAAAGGTTTTATTTTTAGAAAAAGGATATCAATCATTTAGATAGCTTTATCATAATACATGTTACAACCCAAGTTACACATTGGGATGGTGTTTTTGTAGAGAAGAAGTAATCTTCTTGTTTAAATTTAGAGGCTACGATCTTTAACGTAGGATGAATTTTTCTATTTTCCAAGAGACCAACTCAGTTTCGCGCTGTCAGTATACTGAAAACATATAATTTGGGTCTATCTTATTATGACTTATATAGCACAATTAGTTTTTAAACTTTGTTATAAAAATTCTGACCATTTTCATTATTGAAGGTTGAAATCTTGTCGTTATGCTTTATTTTGACGATTATTAACTCTTATACTGTTTTTTCTCACCGTTGTTTTCATGTAAACACTTGGAGAACTGTACGCTAGACAATTTGATCATAAATTGATTCTATTTGAATCAATATTAAAGCTGGAACTTGCAAATGCATTAATTAATTGGTTGATTCGATGTCATATCGGACTGAAAAATTATGTTTGTTGTAAATTGTAACGATGTTCCTGTGGAAAATGTATATGTATTAGTTGTATTGTGTGTTCATGCATCTATTTTGTAAAGGATAAACCTGTTTTATTTCAATTTTGTATGTAATTAAGCTATAACGAGATTTGTACATTGTCAATCGTTTTCGTCTTGTATCTTTGTTGCGATGCATTTTAGAATACAAGTGTGTGAATACAAGAATATTGTTTTAATCCTTGTTTTAAGTACTACAATCCTGTGTTTATAGAATTAAGATTCGTGACAATTAAGAACAGCTGTGCGGGTCAGTGACGTCATAAACTTTACGTGCTTCGATTTTGTTTTGGAAAAATGTCAGTGCAGGCTTTTGTTTCAACAAAAACTATATAAGTTGGAGTCAAATTTAACAAAGTCAGTTGACAAAAAGCTATGGGCGAATCTATGCTTGACTCCGGATAATAAATCTGTAAATTAAAGTGAGGTTAGATGTTTTGACCATATGATGCGTCAATTTCAAATATATCAAAGTTTGAATTAAATTGAAGTGTTTACCTGAACATTTTTTAAAAAAAGTTTAAAGAAGGTTTTATTGTTGTTCCACATCTATTGGTATTTGAACGAGTTTTAAATAAATTCTGGGAGAATTTATTTTTCTTCATCGATTTACGTATTGATGTTTTAAAAACAAGAAATCAGTTGACAAATACATTGTTACAGTATTACCAATAGTGGATTAATATTTAAAAGGAAACTATCTTTATAATATACCAGGTTGGTCGTAATAAAAAGGGTTCTTTAATTTGATTGACAATATTAATGTTATAAAGTTTTTTCTTTAATAATTTCAAATTTATTTTGTTAAATCTTAAAGGTTCATTTGAGAACTTGTTTTCTTTCAAAAATAAAACATTTCAATTTCTTCTATTTCAATTTATTTTCCATTAAGATAAACATTTTTATTTGTATACAATTTTGATTTGTGTTGGTTTGTTCAAGTGAATGACTGTAATAGCCCTATGTCAGGCTATCACGACTTAATTACATTTGAGCAAGCTTGGGAATCAATTTTTCCCATTGGTCTTATTGTACAAATTTGAACAATTTTTCTTTTTATTTCTTTCATTTTTAACAATTCGATTCACTTTTCTTTTGAATTAAATAAAGTTTATGTGTTTTTAAAATTACTTATGTGTTTAATTGATGCATATACAAGCATTCGGTTTTCTTTCTTTTTGAATTTAGAGTTTAGTAGTGGTTGTCCAGTTTACAGGAGCCCTAGTGTTTGCAACATAAGTTTTTCTGCTTTTTCAGGCATAAGAGTCTCATAATTCAAACAATTTATGTTCTATCGAATAACTCTGAGCTGGCTGATTGGAATAAAGAAAAATATATGGGGTGTATTTTTATTTTAATCCACCGTATATAATTTATGTTTATTGTTGGAACGGTGGGCATTTTATATCTATTATATCATTTATTTAAATATTTAAATATCACCGCAATATATTTAAAACACAAAGCTTATTTTTGTTCCAGTTCCTTTAAGAGTTCTATTGGGGCGATTTACGTGATTCGGTTTAAAATTGAAGCTTTCGTTGTGTAGATTAGTCAACATTATCTAATTTCTGAATTATTTAAGTTTTATTTTTTTAAATAAATCTAAAACATTTTTTTAGATACGCAAGAGAACGACAATCTACTTGCAGCGCCCTATCTATTTCCAGCGTTGTTAACTTTTGGAACTATTCACGATTATCAGCGTTTGCTACAACCGGCCACTTGCGTTTAACGTTTAATTTGTTATTAGGTTGCGTAGACAAACCGCATTAGTTGAAAATATGGAAAGCAAACACATTGGACAAATATTAGGCGATGGCAATTGCTTATTTATAGTCGTTTCAGATTGTTTGGACAAAATCGCGAGATACGCTTGCAAATTGTTGCAAAATTATAAATTATTATATAGATTTCTTTATTGGCAATCAAACTTATCGTGTTCCCATTAACACTGCTTTCGATCATGTTATGTTCGAAAATCTTATATCCTTCGATAGTGAATACACTGGTCATATTGCACTTTATTGTAGAGGTTACTTATTATTATTTACTAATCTATATATTTAAAACATGACTCATTTTTGTTCCACTTCGTCTACAAGTTCTACAAGACCGATTTGCTTCATTCTTTTTTATATTAATGGTTTGATCCTGTAGATTAGTCAACATTATATTCTTAAAACCGTTTTTTCTTTTTTAGTTTGTGGAGTTTTAGTTTTGTGATTTTTTAATTATTTGAAGGGCACAACAGAAACTTTATCTATCGTATTATTTTATTTTGGATAAATAATTATTCTGTATACCGCATCAAGCTTTTTTGAATTTCAAATGTTTATAGAAGAACTAAGTGCTCTCAAAGTTTTTCTTGTTTGGTCAAACATTTTTATAGCTAGTAATTGGCTACTATCTGATAAGATTGTTCGAAACATAATTTAATAGCGTCTGCGACTTTTAATAAAAATAATAGCATATCATGAAGAGTTTTACGTGGGGTACCTATAAAAACATCACCCTCACGTTCCTTCCCTGAGGAGAAAGTAATTGAGATACGCTCGATCAGCGCGCAATTGCTTAGTAATTGCTCCCAGTTACTCACTGGTCTGAGCGAGGTTGCCTATCCACCCTCTACGAGCTAACCAGGTTAGTACCGGAGCAATTAACTTAATACTTGCTCACCCGCCAGCATCCTCTTTCATACGGGATCAAGTGCCTCGTCCGGCATTAGGACTATTCCCCAACCTAGGTTGGGTACATCGGAACCCTCCAGCCCTCTTTCATGCCTTCATAAGATTCTTCAACTAGCCTTAGTTGGGGCCACTGCCTGATCGAATCCAACCGTAGATGTGGCGGGACTTGGTTTTTAAGAGGTTTTGCCACCCCGATCTCCCAGTTTTAGGCCTAGTGTGCCCAAAGTTCGTCCCGGTGTGTACCCGTTAAGGTGAAGTTGTCTTGAACGTGAGAGGCTATGTATCTCCGCAGCAACGTCCCGTAAGTGTAGGTCTCTAAACGATTTCCGAAGATTCGACGACTGGAACTGCACAGCCAAAGTCGGACCCCCATACTGTCACCTTCGAAACGATACCTTGCAGTATCGCTATACGATGCAGTTGCTCATAGGTCAGCGAGCGAACTCCCTGACAGACATAAACTTCACTTGATTCTCCTCCATTCGACTACGTCAGACATGATTTACATGAATGTTTTATGTGGGGTTTCCGTGTTAACATACCCCCACGTTCCATCCCTAAGGAGGAAGTAATTAAGATACACTCAATCAGCGCGCAATTGCGTAGCAATGTTGTTTAAGTTAACAAGAATATCCCTAAATCAAGATAGGTAAGAAGTTAACAAAGGGTGATGAAAGGTTAGTGTTCAAACACAAATATTCGTTATGCGATAACGAACAGTTTTCCTTTAGATATGACAAACTTGCATTTACATTTCCTTTTTTACATTTAACAGAGGACACGGGAAGAACCTGACGTGGTATGGCAAACTGAGCATTGAATTCGTAATCCGCGATCCTAAATTATCCTAAAACGATTTGGAAATCAAAATTCCTGGAGAAAAGGTATTAACTTTGCTACTCAATGCAATAACTTGTTTATAAAACCAGTTTATTACTGAACATAGTTTGAAAATTTTAGTTGTGTACACAAATATCCATATTGGTATCTGCTTAAATAAATATACTATTATGTATCTAATTTTCTATAGCAATAATTCAAAGAACTCAGCCACCGAGCTTACATTTCTGATTTCTTAACCAACATAAAATTTTTCTTGGCAGCAAAGAAGAATAGGCATTTGTCCATTTCATGTAGAAACTCACCTGAAACAAAACAAAAAGAATTAGTATTACTGTTAAAACTCTAATATTTATAGTACTATAATAACAATTATATCTAATACAGTATATTGGCATTTTACAGCTAACAGACATGAGTTGTTATAAAAAAAAACATCTTTGCATCTTTTATTTGACGATAAATGTTATTTTTAATAATACACTCATTAGTGTGAAATTATCCCCAAGTGAAATGAAAGAGGTTAAACGGCTAGCGCATTCTGAGCGTTTGTGTATTGTTGGTTGCATAAACATACATTAAATGCAATGCTTTGAAAGGATTATTTTAAAATGCAATATCGAGTATTTTACATTTTAATTTAATAGCACTGTATAAAATATATGTTATATCGATGAACTATCTAAGGGAATCATTGCTTGTCTTAAAATCTTTTAAGATTAATAAAGCTATTTCAGCTTAATAAATAAAGCTGAAATAATTAATCATTGCTGCATCGATAAATGTCCAAGACTGTTATTTAATGTGAATTTAACATCTTAATTTTATCAGCTGATATATTTAGACAGAGAGTACAGAGAGGGTTCTAAGGAAGATTATAAAGAGAGATGATCAGATGAAGCAGTTTTTATTACAGATTTGTGTTCACCATCAAAAGATCTAGCGGACCCAACCTACCTGATTTTTGTGACAGGTATGTTGTAGGCCAGTAAATAGCTCGCAGTAACAAAGTTCAATTCTTAGTCAAACCGAAAGTAGACTTTCAGTATATGTATATGATATGTATATATATGTATATATGTATATATGTATATGATGTATATATTATACTTTAAAGGTTCCTATTAGTATAAACTACTATTGTATTTTAACTGTAAAAATCTAGCTTCACACTTTCATTCACTTGTTCATCAAATTGAGAAACCGGTTAATGGAAAGAAAAATTGCAACGCAATGCAAATTATGGTTAAGGAAGCCTCAAAAAATTCCATAATGAATGTTTGAGTCGAAAAACAACACAGACTATCAAATAAAATAAACAGAAACAGTAGGAAATTAGTTAATAAAAATCAAAAAAATAAATATTAGAAATAATTAAAAAAGCTGGAATTTGATTCAGCATGTACGGTTTCGCATGAGGAAAGCGAATAAAACAACTAAAAGTAGTTAAAATTACGTTAAAATCCACAGGGATCATTACGTAAATACATAATTAAAAACAGACATGCACAAGGAAGTCAATAAATTTTGACAAACAAAATAGACATAATTTTATTTCGACGGTAATGATCATATTATACAGGGTGTATTATAGCTCCCGCACCAGACTTGACCAGTGCATTTCTGATGGCATTTGGAACGAAAAATCTTAATAAAGTTTTTTGATTAGAATAAAAATTTTAGTAATTTTGACTAACGTTATAAAAAGTACCTACGTTAGAAAAGCATATAAAATTATAATGAATTATGTTTATGGTGATAATATTAATAACTGTAACTGTCAGCTTAGAAATTTGAGAGCCAGACAAAATAATTTGTTTAGGCTGCATAATACCAAGAATACAGACTTCAATAGAAATAAATTCAAGGTCTAATAACAGCTTAAAAATAAATCTGATGTATAAGAGAATATCTTATCTGATTAAAAAAACCATTTGTTTTTTTAATAAGATAAGTTAATTAGATTAAAAGTAATTTTATTCGTGTGGGTGGCGTTGAATTTAATTTAAAAAACAAAAATCATTCGGCTTTATATGAGCATTACCTTACGAATTCTAATACCTGCAATGCAATGCGGAGATCCCCGCGGCGATGTCGCCTTGTTTTGACTACATTAATTTAACATTTTAGTAATAAGAACTGTAGATTTAAAGTGTTGCAAATTTGTATGTCATCGTTTACAAAGACTTAGCCTACACTAATATATTTTTCTTAATTATCGGCGTTCTGGGAATTATCATCTGACTAACTGACCTGAAAATTGTATTCTAAAACAATCAGGTTGCATGTTGCAAAGATCAACAACGTAAACATATCAAAACATAAAACGTCTTTTTATTTATTTTCAAGACCACATTAAACCCTAATGCATGTTCTAATAACAGTATACCCTTCTTTATTTTCATTTTTCTGGAAAAATACGCTTCTGAGAATAAAATGTTATAGAGATTTTTTGTTTGTCTTATCGATGTCGAACTACTTGCTGCGTTTGATGTGCTTGTTATAATACACCCTGTATCTGTAGCTTTAACTTGACATTTGTAATAATATTTTTATCTGACTATACTTTTATTACCTTATTAAGTTTTTAAACCTAAAACTGTCTAGCTAAAGTGGCAGTTGCAAGTTTGTAACAGTTTTACGAATCAAAATAACACCAAATTTAAAAAGAATTTTCAATCATAAATGAGAACTTATTTAGCGTCTCGCTGAATGGTTTTTCACTAGATCATGTGAATATTCTATTATTATTAGTGTAGCCAACTACTCATATTTTTTTATAATTTGTGTAATGCAACTGCACTCAAATTTATGTAAATGATAGTTACAAAAGGTTTTGCTAGAATTTTGCTAGGATTATACAAGTTCTAATTCTATTAAACGATCATTCTATAGACCCAATGGTTTTATGTCATAGTAAATAGTGATCACCCCATGTTATACAAATGATACTAACTTCACTGGACAGACTTTTGTTTACTGAAAACAAGTAGAGTCTTTTCAACGGTACCTACACAATACAACTTATCAGGAAATAGTTGACACGAGAAAATACATACGTTAACGTGTTATAACTATAAAGAATGTTCACTAAAGAAGTCGGTAATATCAGACTTTAATATTTACATTCTCCGCATTGCATCATTTCTCAAAAGGTGTCTAAACAAACGCTGTAAAATTAGTTATAAAAAGTAAGTTTGTTAATTCGAAGCAAAGTGTTTATGTTAAATAGCTGTAGGATTTAGTACTTTTTATACATTTAAGTACAGGTATGTTCTCAATGAAGAACTAGTTGATTGAGAACTAAGCATTGATAACTAATATCAATAACAATTGAAATTATATGTAAATAGGTCTATCCTTACATCTACGAGTATTTTAACAAAGTCTTTAACAGTTTTTAAGAAATTCTATAGCATCATCTAAATGTAAAAAGTGCATTTTACAATAAACATCCGCAAAGAAAATAATTATCATAAGATGCATAATTTTATTTTATTTTTACCAGGAAAATATATGTATTTGTAATTAAATAACAAAAGTATTTATGTGGGTTACAAAAATAAATCGTTTCAATACAAATGTAAGTACTAATTTTTGTGGTTAAATGCTGTATCTAACAAATTAAAGTTAAATAAAAATTGTTTATATTTAGAAATTAATTAACATAGCTAACAACAAATATCGTAAATGTTAATCACTAAAAGTCGGCTGAGATTATCCTTTCATTTATGTTCCACAAATTCGAGATACTATTAACCCTGACACTGTTAGATAATTCTTTCTTTTTTCTTTTCTTTAATTGATATGATATAATGTTACAATTATGTGTACTATGTAAAGCTCTATCAGCAGCTACAACATAAAAAAGAAACGTTATCTACTTTACAATGTCATGGTCAAATTTACATAATAGCCTTTGGTTTTCCTTTTTGCGTATTTCATTATTTTTCAATTCTCTTCCAAACATTTCACAATTCCCTTTTCTACAGAATCCACATAAAGGGTGTTAATTATAAGTAACCCCATTTTAACAGAGAATAAAAATAATCGGAATGCATTATAAAATAAAAAGTGGACATTCCAGGTTATTCTGACTAATTTTCAAAGCATAAAATTTGAATCTTACATCCATAAAATGATTTCCATTGTGATAAATGCTGTCTCAGCAGTAACTTTTCTCATACTAACTATTTTTTCTAAATCTCTCAGGGTTTCAGGTCGGTTCTGGTATATTTCCGATTTAACATAGTTATACAAAAAGTAATCAAGAAGCAGACCATGATTATGTCCGTGCCTACCTATAGAAGAGGGTGAATAAATCCACAGGCGAGTATTGTCATATGCATCTTGTCTGGGATAAAATGTGTACCAAAAAACGGACCCTTTCATTTTTTCTTGTATGACTAACGGCGATTTCTGAAATTCGATACATGAGTTGAACTGTCGAGCAAATGAACCGTAGTTGTTGTTAGAATGAGCGTACAGATTTTCAGCATATCAATAACGCAGATTCTGGTCATAATCTTGAATGGTGATTTTCCGCTCATAATAATGTTGTTGAGTAAATTGAGTAAATGACTCTCTTAAATGATCTCTGCTTTTATAGATACGAAATTGTAAATCGTTCTTTAATATCTTCTTAGATATTTGCTTCCGCTCTTGCTTGCTCTATAATTAAAATCCTGAAACTAACCTTCTAGGGCGATACCTGATAATTGAATCATCTTCTATTTGTCCTACCAGATGAACATGTACACCACAACATTAAATTCTTGTCGGAAGCCACGCCGTATCTGGATAAATGCACCAGTTCTAAAATCTTATTTTACATAGAATATTGTTTAAATAATTAGTCAGCCCCATATCTAACAAATCTTGACATATTACAGAACATCTGGTAGTTATAATCGTTGGAATTTAATGTAAACAAAAATAATTGATATGGGAACACAGACTGTATTGGCACTCTTTGGATGCAGATTCTAAATATGTACATATAATAATAATTAATAATAATTGCTACAATCCATAACCTGGAAACCAGGCCCCAGAAGCTATAAGCTTGTGCGGGAGCGAGGGGGCGATTATTATTATTACGTAGGCCCTACGTGCGGCTGCAGCCGATTTACAGATGGAACAGCGCAAATTCTACATTTGTGTCACAGCTAAGGAAAACTGCAGAAAACCTTAACAAGATCTGCCGGTACCTGGGGTCGATCTCGGGCCGCTTTGGTGAAAGTCTAGCACGCTAGACATTGCACTACCAAGGCTGTATAGTTATGTACATTTGCATTCACACAAACCGTGCATGTTAGTAGAGCTGCGATGTACGGTTAGGGTAACTGTTAGTATGTTTTGAGCCCTCGCACGGTTCACGTCACTGTTCTGATAATAGTCTATTCTGCTAAAACTGTCTGGATATTAACGTTTGGGTAGTAAGGTAAGCACTGGTCGATTCATTTTACTATTTAGAATTTTTATCTTTTTCTGACTCTTTCCTATCTAAAACTATTCCCAAGTTATAGCTGCCTTATACAAAACTATATTGCCTTGACCAATCCAGCTAATCAGAATACAAAAAGATAAATAAACCTTAGAGTGGGTCGAAAAAAATAAATATTTTTTTTTCGGAACTCTTTAGTGCGGAAAAGTTGCCTATTGTAATAAGAAGAAAAACGGTATAAAAAAATTAAAATCCGTTAACATTTTCCGTTGGCGCATCGTACTTAAAGTTTATGAAAAATTGCAAAAATCACGATATTTTTGTAAATTTTTCCTGTTAGTTAAAACTTTTCAAATAAACACGCTTTAGTTTTTTATGCTTGTTTTATGGTTTAAATAACCGAAATCAGTTAAATTCTGATCAATGATCTAATTTCTTCCGTTCGCGCAACGTCTTAGAAAAAACAGAAATTTACCAATATTTCGCAATTTTCACTGTGCAACGAGTGAAGACGTTTTGCTAGAACAAAACGAACCAGAACTCACTTGAAATAGATTGTACTGGTACTGGTACGAAGTAGATTGAGCCGTGGCGTGGTCCCTCCCTACTCTGCCGCAACCCTCCCCCAACCAACTCGGCCTTCTACTCGTCACGGCGCGGCGTCCACGTCCAATGTCTACGGCCTTCATCAAATGATATAACTCAAAGTATTATTTCTCGTTTGTATGAACTATCAATATTATTAGAAAAACTAGAAGTAGTAGGGTGTGATGGCACTGTAACCAACACTGGATGGAAGAACGGTGTCATCCAAAGACTAGAAAATCATGTAGGACGCCCACTACAGTGGAAGCATATGCCTCCTGAATTTTAATGAGCTATCTCTTTGGCACATTTTCCAACATATTGACGGTAAAACTGCAGGGCCTAAATCTTTTAGTGGACTGCATCTCACTTGCTGTAAAAATGGCCCTATGAACCCATAGCTTGTTCGATTCCTGATATAGACAAGAATTTGTTGAGCAAAGACCAACAGTATTTGTTGGACATTGCAAATGCAATTACCTTGGGACATTGTCCAGAAGACTTGGCAAATCGGGACCCTGGTCCATTGTCCCATTCTATATGGCTAACTGCGGCCAACCGAGTCTTTAGGTTGTATATAAGTTCATCAGATCCATCCGGAAACTTAAAAGAAATAGTTGGCTTCATCTCAAAATCATATATGCCTGTGTGGTTTGCCATAAAAAGAAGAGCAAATATTTTACTAACGGACCAAAACACGTCTTTCCAGCAATTCCAAACATCACGGTATTTATCCGACGCATTACTTCAAGTTGTCGATCCAGTAATACAACGAAATGCATTCTTTGCGCATTTAGAGAATGTTCTGTTGGAAATGCTTGTCGATGAAAGAGGATGATATTAAATCACTCATCAATTCTGACACTATGCGAGGCATCAGATAAATACAAAAGTTTTCCTGTCACACCCACGCTGTGAAATGGTGCGTCAAGCTGATAACAGAGGCCTCTAATAAAGTATGTGGACATGAAGCTAGAGATGGCTATATTCGAGCAACACTGAAGTCTAGATCGGTTATTCCTTATTTCTCCACAAAATCAGACTTTAAATGTATGTAATGTAAATATACTATAAATACCACACCCAATAATTAGATGGTTGGTTAGGTAGGGCGTGGGTGGAATTTGACGTGCAACCACCTCCACGTGGTGAGTTCCATCCAGTGTTAGTTACAGTGCCATCACACTCTACTACTTTTAGTTTTTCTAATAATATTGATAGTTTATACAAACGAAAAATAACGCTTTGAGTTATATCATTTGATGAAGGCCGTAGACACTGGACGTGGACGCCGTGATGAGTAGAAGCCCGAGTTGTTGGGGGGAGGGCTGCGGCAGAGTAGGGAGGGACCACGCCACGGCTCAATCTAATTCAAACCAGTACAATCTATTTCAAGTGAGTTCTGGCTCGTTTTGTTCTAGCAAACTGTGTTCGCTCGTTGCACAGTGAAAATTGCGAAATATTGGTAAATTTCTGTTTTTTCTAAGACGTTGCGCGAACGGAAAAAATAGATTATTGATCAGAATTTAACTGATTTAGTTTATTTAATTCATAAAACAAGCATTAAAAACTAAAGCGTGTTTATTTGAAAAGTTTTAACTAAAAGGAAAAAATTACAAAAATATCGTGATTTTTGCAATTTTTCATAAACTTTAAGTACGATGCGCGAACGGAAAATGTTAACCGTTTTTAATTTTTTTATACCGTTTTTCTTCTTATTACAATAGGCAACTTTTCCGCACTAAAGCGTTCCGAAAAGAAAATATTTTTTTCGATCCACTCTACTTGGTATACTTGAACTTGGCATAACTGATAGTGAATCCGTTCGTATAATTATTAAAGATATTGTATATAGTCTTGTAGATACCGAGTTACTTAAAGCGCTGTATACATTCGGGCATAGCAAACATCTTTAAGGAATGGTGACAGATGTAGAAGAGCAGTGTTACAGAAATAACCACACGTGAATTACAAGCTGTAACTGAAAACTGTTTTTTATTAAATAATGTTAATAAATAAACAACAATAAATTAATAATAACTAGGTATTTTGATTAAATAACTAATTAATTAATTATTCAATGACAAATAATAGTTATTACAATCCATTTATGCTTTACAAGATAATTCAATTAGTAAATTTCAGAAAACGTGTGTTTTTGTCGCAACATAACTTTACATAACTTTAGGAGTGTATCCTACATCTATACTGAATATAATATATTTGCCATATTTATACAGGCAGTTAAAAAAATCGAGTACACCTAATTTTCTGATATTTTACATTACGTCACTTGTTATAACTTAAGTTAGAGATAACATTGGTATATTACTGACATGGAAATATATTGACAAGCATAACCTATTTAAAAAAGGACCTTAAAAATTAAGAAAAGAAAGATGCATGTGTCTAAAAAATTGTGAAATTCCGAGCTCTTAATTCTTAAGCGGTATTCGTTTTTTTAAATCAACTGTATAATGTAACATACAGTACTGGTAAAATTTCGCTTTGGGTTTAGGTTTTCATGTGTAAGCTGAGGAGAAATATCGAATACAAGTCATCTGAGAAAGATAGATATCATCGCATACTTGCCAAACTTTACAATATACAGGAACTTTTTTGTAAGGTTGGTAGTATGGATAAGAATTTTTAAATATAATTGACGTTTGTCATTTTGACACAATAACCTAAATTGTGTTTAAAGCTTTTTAAAATCAACAGTACTGTTTTGTTCACATATTCATCCACGTGTTTATGTATGTACATAATTAATTGTTGTGTCCAAATTACGCACTTCATATATACATAACGAGGGTCATTTTTTAAGTAAGAACCGTTTTATAATGGAGTAAAAGAAATTTTAGTTAATAACACAAATTATATCAAAAACTAAAATATGAACATTTTTTCACTTTTAAACATAGTCGCCATCAACGTTCAAGTATTTGTTAAGCCGTGGCACCAGCTTTTGGATCCCTTCATCAAAGAACTCTGCCGCCTGACTATTAAACCAGTTCGTAACTGTTTCTTTAAGCATGTCATCATTGTCCAAATGCTTCCCACCGCGAAATTCCTTAAGTTTTGAAAAGAGATGAAAGTCTGATGGTGCCAAGTCTGGGCTATAAGGCGGATGATCCAGTACTTCCCAGCGAAAATTGTCCAGTTGCGTTTTTGTTCTTGCTGCAACGTGAAGCCGAGCGTTGTCGTGAAGCAGAACGACGCCGCTAGACAGTAGACCCCGCCGGCGATTTTGAACAGCGCGCCTAAGCCTAAGCAGTAACAACAGTTACTGAAACTACCACTACTCCTGCTGCTACTGCGGCAACTTGCAGTCCTCCAGGATCATTATTTATCACTCCAGATACAACTTCATAAATATTTAGCACTGCAGCTGTTACACTTACTACGTCATCCCTTTTTGGTATTACTGACACTACATCAAGATCATTATTTGAGGCATAATTATTAGTTGGTATTTCTACTGCCACTGTAACCAAATCACTGTTGGGGCTTCTCCAAGCATCACATTTAAATTACATGCAGGCCAAATTAATTTACACAGCTCCATTATTTTATCTCCCCACTGTTGAGAAGTGGGTGTCTTTTACCCAGTTGCCCACAAGTACGTTTAGTAACTAAAAATAAACAACTGACAATTCCGCTGCACTCGTAGAAGAATACCATTTTCTAATTTTTAAATATGTCCTATTTTACTGTTTTACTACAATTGACTGTTCCATTATGTATTTAATATTTTAAATAATTTTATAAAAAAAGTTTTTGTATTATTTTTTTAGTAAATAAATTAAATTTTCAATTATGCCACAACGACAAACTATTTCTCAGATATTTTTTCATTTTTTTGTACCTAGCACTAACTTTACAAAAAGTTACTATAGTTTAAGACTTGGCAAGTATGCCATAATAATATCATTCTTAGTTTTATTGCTGTTCGCTATTTTTCCTTTGTTCACACATGAAAACTCAAACCCGGACCGAAATTTTACCATTTCTGTATAAGTTCACGTGAAATTTGCTTAGGAGGGTGCGAAAAAACAAACGATATAAACTATTAAAGATAGTGTCAATGTGCTTGATGGAACGCAGAGTAATTATTTTTTTATATTCAAAACCTTGCCGCTCCTCTTGAATCACTGGGTCTGGTTTATTCAAGTTTGCCAGGGGCGGTCAAATTTGCAAGTCTGACACTAGATGTTGTACTAAATAAGAATGTGATTAAAACTAAATGCAGTAATTTAAAAACACCTTTTTAAATAAGATACTAAAAATTCATAACCAATAGAATGTTACTAGTTCATAAAATTTAATATAAGTATCATGCATATATTTTATAAAGAATCCTTTTGAGTTTATTATTTCATGCTTAACTTACTGAAACTCATTGTTATATACATAAATGAGTAAAATTAAAACAACAGCAAAAGCTTCCACGGTTACTATTTTTTGACTTTTTCTTAAATACAAGTACCATTATCGTTATTAAATAAATAAATAAATACAATCACCTGTTCTATCATGGGATCCTGAAATATTTTATGTACTTACATACATGCCTAGGTTACAAAGTATTAAATTAAATTTTAAAATTACTTATTTATATAAAGCTGGTTAAATAAAGCTTAATATTATTCCAGTATTCTATTAATCTGAAATGTTTAATTTTAATAATTGATCATTTCTAAAAATATAAATTTTAAATCTACTATTCTGCTATAAATTTTAAATCTGCACCTACGCTTCCGCTTTGGTCGTCATTTAATTTAAATTAAATATTCTATTAATTAACCATAATATCAAACCTAATAAGGTATATTAATATGATATTTTTAGTTTAATCTGCTCATTTTTATATAACACTAACCTAAGACGTCACTTCTATATTGCAAGGGTAATTTATATGTTTATTGCAATGGGACAATGGGGCAGCGCACTCATCAAATTATGATTAATTAAAATTATTAATTTAAAACAAATAATTTTTGTTCAAGATTACAATATCCATATGTCATATAATAAAATAATTAATTTTATGTGCAACCGTACGCGAAGTAGGCTCTCGCGTACGTTGTACAGGATGCGAACTACAATATCGCGGCCGTTATTAAGGGTAACGGAGTTTAAAGATTTTAATGAACGTTACCGTTTTATAGTAACGTTCTTTAAACTCAAAGCCGTTTTATTATTTGACACTTGAAAGTTGTTTCAAGATTTGTTTCAACATGTTTCAACAACATTGATTTGTAATAAATAAATTCAACAAACATTGTAAAATAAATGCAACTGTCGGTTTTTAGAATTAATGCGATTTGTAATTGCCTATTTTTTACGGTTGCGTATAAAATGTGTATACCTTATCCGCGAAATTCGTTAGCGTCCTCGAGATTGTCCTGCCTCGGCCGTAAACAGCCTCGGCGACAACTGAGAAATAAAAGTAAATGTTGGGATTGTTTTTTATAGATGATGTTTTGGTTTGAAAATACAAATGGACCCCGCACCAAATACATGGGAAAATGGATCTCGGTGAAAATCTTTCTAACTCGGGGAATGAATCCGTCATTTGATGCTGAAAAAAGTTTCCAATACAACTTGGGTCTAAAAATCCCGGTGTCCAAAGTTACAAGCTTATCAAAAACGGCTGTTTTGTGGCCATTAATATAAGCAGTATATTATCAACCCTTAAACGGCCCTTTTCAGGGCCACAAGATGTGCGAAATCCGACCGCGCAACCTCCTCGTGGTGCACATTGGGTAATGCTAATGCCGGCGGTACCGAGGTGTTTTCGATGTATGTATCGGCGAGTTGTAAGAAGAGAGTACTGACTTATTTTTATGGGACAAAAACGTTTTTGTATTTTTATATTATTGATTTTATATATTGCACGTTAATGGCCACAAAACAGCCGTTTTTGACAAGCTTGTAACTTTGGACACCGGGATTTTTAGACCCAAGTTGTATTGAAACTTTTTTCAGCATCAAATGACGGATTCATTCCCCGAGTTAGAAAGATTTTCACCGAGATCCATTTTCCCATGTATTTGGTGCGGGGTCCAACTGCATTTTACCATGGTAATCTGAAATTACGTATTTAGTTGTTATTTCATAGTTTGGATATCCGAAAATATGTGAATAATGTTTAATAGGATGTAAGGATGGATTTTGTAGGAATAGAAAGATGTAACTAGGCGGTTTTAAATAATTAATTTAATTTTTAATTATTAAATGTCCTGAACGATACGAAGGATGCGCCAAATAAATCAAAATGAATTTCATAACTAATACGGTTAATTGTTGTTGCCATTCGCGTCATTGGAGAATAAAATTTTAAATTAGTTCTGTATCGTGAGATATACAATAGGTTTCGAGGACGGGACCGATGAGCTAGTACATACAACTGTATCAAAGGCAATAATTTGGGACAGTCTATTCTATTATTTATGAGCTTATAGATAAAGCAAGTGTCTCCCATTTCCCTTCTTACGTGTAACTTAACAACATTAAATTCATTCCTAATGTCCTGATAATCATTATAGTTAGGGTATCTACCATGCGTTTTAAAATATAAATATTTTAAAAACTTATTTTGAACAGTTTCGATCTTGTTTTGATGTATATTTATACCCGAATTCCATACTACCGATGCGAATTCTAGTTTAGATCTTAGTAATGAGTTGTATAAGAGTTGTATCGTTGTTGTATTCTTAAAATCACTTGTAGCTCTTATGAGAAAACCGAAATTTTTTGTAGTTGCGTTTACTATTTGATTTATATGATCGTCCCATTTTAAGTTAGCCTTAAGGAGAACTCCTAAATCCCTAATTCTAGATATTTGTTCTAAGTAATTCCCATTCATAACATATTGATATTGGTTTGGTTGTTTCCTTAATGTGAAAGTCATGCACTTACATTTGTTGATGTTAAGACTTAATTTATTAGTGTTACTCCAAAGGAGTAGTGAATCGACACAATTTTGTAATATTTGATGGTCATGTTTATGTGTAATTTCTCTATATATCTTGACATCATCTGCAAATAGTAGACAGTCACATTTCTGAATGCAGGACGGGAGATCATTGATAAATAGTAGAAAAAGTAGTGGTCCCAAATTACTGCCCTGTGGTACACCCGAAGATACTAAGAACTTAGACGATTGTGATCCGTGTACCTGTACATATTGAAATCTATTTTGAAAACAAGATTTGAAAAACTGTAATGAATCTATAGAAAAACCATGTAAATGTAATTTATCTAATAAAATATCATGATTAACAGAATCGAATGCTTTAGAAAAGTCCGTATAGATTACATCAACCTGCCCACCCCTGTCAATTACACTGCTAATAAACTCTATGTATGCTATGAGATTGGTTTCAATAGATCTTTTATTCATAAGATAGATCATTTTTTAAACTACTATACAATTTATTATATATCATTTGTTCCAAGATTTTTGCTGGCGAAGATAGCAGAGATATCGGTCTATAGTTCGTAACGTTATATTTATCTCCAGATTTATGAATTGGTAATACTTTTGTTAATTTCCATTTAATATCGATAAAGGATAGCTAAGGAATTCACGACAAGCTTTAAATATATACGGAGGTATTAAATCAGGACCAACAGATTTTTTAGGTTTAAATTTCCGCATTGCCGCCTCAACCTCTTGTACATCTACTTTTTGGAGTTGTATACTATCAGAAATGCTAGTAATAGTAGGATTTGGATTTTTTATTGGACTCTGATATTATTTGATTAACGTTATACGTCGAGTCGCTAATATATACTGAATTGAAATATTCCGTGAATAATTAAATTTCTGTTCTTATGGTACTTTTTCTTTAACCTAATATTATTAATGATTTCTTTAGTGTACCATAAAGGATAACGATAATACCGTTTATGGGATACCTTTGGAACAGATTGATCAAGCGCCCCGTAAAATAACGTATAAAACTTATTTACAGCTTCATTTATGTCACTATAATTCTCGAGTTCTTGCCAATCAGTATCTCTAAGCAAATTGTACAATAGTAAAAAATCAGCTTTTTTGAAGTTGTAGCAATCCTTTGAGACTCTGGATGTGTATCTCTCCCTACATTCAAAACTATATGATACTGTTAATACTAGGTAATACTCATCTACAGGTACAATCGGATCGTCATTCTCTTGCACACTTACTTCAAGATTACTGATTATTAGATCAAGTGTACGTCCCTGAAAATTTCTTATATTATACATACTAAGATTTTGTATATTAATAAATTCTTGTAAACGTCTGGTACTCGGATTACCATTTGAAAGATCATATCTACTATCATAAATACAAGATAAATTGTAATCGCCAGCAAGAATAACATTATTATTTAAAAATAGTTCCGTGTTTTTTATAACATTATAATAATCATCATAAGTCTTATAATCAGTATTAGGTGGAAGATAGGTACCGTTGATGATAATATTTTTACCAGGTAAATAAATTTTGACAAATAATGTTTCTAATGCAATATTGAAATTTATTATTTCTGATTTATATTTTTTATGAACTGCTATACATACACTTTTATTTACTTTTAATTGAAATAATATTCAGTGCTGTGAATTTTTATTAGTGTTATAATTTTTCTTTTTCGTAAACAGAATTCTTATGGGTTTTGAGAATATCAACCTTCGTTGGAAATTGGATTATGGAAGAGAATTTATCAATTTAATTATTGAATGGACTTAGCTTATCAAGCCAAGCCAAACAGCTGGCCTTTAATAATTTTTATTAATACCATTTAATTTGGACATTTATAAGAGTAGAGTGAATTAAGTATTTTAACCATTTTAGTTTTAAACCAAAATATAATCTTTAATACATTTAGCGTTTACTGTTATTTATTTATTTATGCAAAATTCCAAATCTTGAATCTGATAAAAGAAATATCTTTGAAAAAGGACAAAACACAGAAAAAATCATCTAACCTGTTACTTCAATCTATCAGACATAAAATTTCAGAAAACAATTTAATTTCTGTTAAAGCAGATAAAGGTAACACTTTGGTAATCCTTTCGAAAGATGTTTACACACAAAAGGTTAATGATTTTATTAATAAAGAAGATTTAAATGTTTTAAACAAAGATCCTACCACAAAATTCCAAAAAGAAATAAAACAAGCTTTAGCAAACTGCAACATCTGCTTTAACGAATTAAAAAACAACAAATCATACATAAAAACCCACAACCACCAAAGCTATATGGACTGATTAAAACACATAAACACAACATGCCTATACGACCTGTAGTATCATATATCAACGCACCTAATCACACCTTGTCCAAGAAACTCAACCATATTATTAACACCATAGGATACAAATCGAAATACTCTGTCAAGAATTCATTAGAATTAGTAGAAAAACTACAGAACATACATCTTCCAGCACATTCAAAACTTGTAAGCTTTGACATTTGTAACATGTTTTCAAAGATTCCACCACAAGACTGTATTCCTTTGTTAGATAATTTCCTAGTTAATAGTAATGTAGAATTAGTAAAAAGATTAGAGTTAATTCAATTATTTGATCTTTGCATCAGTCAAAATTATTTCACTTTTAATAATATAATATATTTACAGAAGGATGGTTTACCTATGGGTAATTCTCTGAGTCCTCTATTAGCTAACATATTTATGGATAATTTGGAAGATCGAATATTTGAATTAGATCTTTCTAAACACATTATATTTTGGTTTCGTTACGTTGATGACATTAACAGTCTTTACACAAACATCACGTTTACACTAGAAACAGAACAAAATAGAGCTATTAATTTTTTGGATTTAACTATTACAATTAATACAGACAATGAATTTGATTTTTCCATATACAGAAAACCCACAAGCACAGACGTTACTATTCCTAACGATTCATGTCATCATAAAATGCATAAACTAGCGGCTTATAGATCTTTAGTACACCGAGCTTAAACTACTCCAATGAAACAATCACATTTTGATAAAGAAATTTCTATCATCAAACAATTAGCACATGCAAACCATTATAACCATAATATGATTGACACTTTAATTCAACAAAAAGATTATAGGTTAGCTATCAAAAGAATATTTCCAATTGACACTCAAATACAAGACACAAACTACATATCAATACCATACTTTGGCAAGATATCAGAACAAATTGCAACTATAATAAGAAAAACCACCAGTTACAAAATAACCTATAAAACTAACACCAACACCTTTTCATTTTTATTCAATGCTAAAGACAAAACACAAGATATCATGAAATCCGTCATTTACCGTTTGAATTGTTCTTTTTGTAACTCGGTTTATATTGGACAAAAACTTAGATATTTTCGACATAACACGTACGCTGTTATAGACTTAAACATCCAGAAAAATCAAATTATGCCAAACACATTTTGGAACAGAACCACCCAATGACACCTCAAAACAACATTAAATTCTTACATTTTTGCAACAACAAACACAAATTAAACATTTTAGAAGCTTTTGAAATATACAGACCTAAACGCACAGTGCCTTTAATGAATGAACAAACTGAGCTTAGTAATTCTCCTTTATTAGAAGTGTTAGATATTTAGTTTTTGTTATGTATCGTATCTAATTACCTATTTTCTGTATGTATTTATCCTTAGCAACGTGTTTGTTTATCAATCTTATCTACCTTCGATAATGACACAAAGTGTCGAAACAATATTGTCAGGTTAAGATATTAATAAAACTTGTGAAATTTTAACTAATCTTTGTATTTATATTATATTTCATTTTTAATACATTTGCTTAACTGCAGGTTCTGTCATCCTTATGAGGTAAAAGATTACATTCATAATTGTCCAGCCAGTCTTGAATTGTCATACTATTTTCCAGCCATAGTTGAGCTTGAAGATATACCCTCTTTAAATGTTGCTGGCAGAATCGAGTGTGGGACATTAGTTTGTTAGATTTACAGAATTATCTTTCGCAGTGGCTTTGGTAAACGTACAACACGATATCACCAATCGGTATTGCTGAGACGCAGGGTCCGGATCAGGGTGAAACACGTTTCGTCATGAAAACACATTTTTCAGAAACCTTTTAAATTGCAGTCGGTAACTTTTTTTTGGTTTTTTTAATTAAACGCCCTGTATATTTTGACAAATCTTGATTCCTTGAGTCATTCTGATAACAAAAATAATCTAGATGGGAATTTATTAGATTTCCGGATGAAGCATCACCTACCAAAACTTCATTCAATCAAATTTAAACAGGTTTATTGCTAATAATTCCTTGAATAATTCCAGACGGGAGAAAGCATAGAGCGGTTTTAACGGAAGAAGGTGAGTTAGAAGTTATATTACAATTGACAGAGGAATTGCGCCGTTCCACGGTGTCTGTAGCCAAAGACTGAAACATTTCTCAATCAAGTGTATCGAAGGTTATGAAAAGCAACAATTACAAGCCATACCACATGCTCCCTGTGCAGCATTTGAATGAAGATGATTTTCTAAACAGAAGATTATTCTGTGAAGAAATGATTACAAAATTAATGGAATTTTTTGAACGGATGCGCCATCTTCCTCTACATCTGGCATATTAAATAGAAAAAATGCACACTATTGAGCAACGAAAAACCCACATGTCGTGGCCCAAGTGAAAAAGCAAGGGCGTAGATGGTAGAACTGTGAACTGTTGGTGTGAAATTCATAAAGTTAAGATTATTGGTCCTTTTTTTATTGATGAAGAATGAAAAACCCACATGTCGTGGCCCAAGTGAAAAAGCAAGGGCGTAGAAGGTAGAACTGTGAACTGTTGGTGTGAAATTCATAAAGTTAAGATTATTGGTCCTTTTTCTATTGATCAAGAATGAACAGGCCAGGCTTACCTAAACATTCTACAACCCAATGTCGAAGATTATTTAGATGAGTTACCAATACTGGATATAATAAGGGCTTCTTGATAGCAAGATGGATACCCCATAATATTCTAGAAGTGACAGACTTGTTAAATGGTAAATATCGCCTCTGTATTGGGAAAAAAATAGTCTTATTCGCTGGCCCGCACGGACTTCAGACTTGAATCCTCTTAATTTCTTTTTATGGGGAACGCTCAAACAAAAAGTTTTACAGTGAACCCGTGAAAAATAATAAACAATTAAATAATACAATTGAAGAGAACATAAATTTTCTAAAGGATGTAGCACTTTTTCAAAAAATTTGTTCTAACTTTATAAAACGTTGTTTAAAATGCATTGAGGTTAACGGTGGTTATGTTGAAAATATCATGTAATTTATTTCAATTAATATATTTTGTTTTGTTTGTTGATTTACTTCATTAATTGATAATTATCACAATCAACTTTTCAACATTGTTATTAGAATGACTCAAGGAATCGAAATTTGTCAAAATATACAGGGTGTCCAATTTAAAAAAACATGATTTTTTGGGCACCCTGTACAAAATATACAGGATGTCCAATTTAAAAAAACATGATTTTTTGGGCACCCTGTACACCCAGAAAAATTCTGCTGCAAAACTGTTATCATGAGTGGAGTCTACATAAAAACCCACATAAAAATTTTTTTTAAATATCTTGAATCGGTCAATACCTAAAATAATAAAGGGGGGGGGGTTACATTAATAAAACTAAGCTTCTACATTTGTACAATTGTACTGTAATTGTATATGTTGTGCTTTCTTTATTATTTTTGCGTTACATGTTTATAACTTTGAGCTAGTTTAATGTAATTTTAGAAAAATAATAACAGTAATTTTGTAAAACAATAAAAACATGTAAATAATTTAATATAAAAATGTAGTAGATACAAGACACTTTTTTGAAATCATAAAGATCCTAGTGAAATTTTACTTGTTATAAAGTTCGAAAGTTCAAGTACCTAAAAAGTATATTCTTAAAATTTAATTGTTTCCTTATTTAGAAAGGAATTATAAATATTCATAATGGTCATAAAAACTACACTTTATTTCCTTTAAATTATGTAATTATTTTCAGATAAAACAAATTCTTTCTCGCCTGAGGAAATTTACAATATCATGTGTTAAAAGTACCTGTTCAAACAATAATTTGAGAAGAAAATTAATGTTTATGAATTTTTTATGGTTTTTATTGTTACGCGTCACGAATTTATTAAGCGCACGGGAAGAACGCATCATTTTTAAAGGTAATTAAGCACGTCCGTCTATTAACAAAAAAAGTTGTTAATTAATCTAGAAAGCATATCTAAAAAAGACTGAAAATAATAATCACAGCTTGTAATTTTATTTCGGTTCTACAACAAAAGTTATCTCATTATTTATATTGTTTTACAAAAAAATATAAAAAATTGCTTAATCATGATTCATAATATTACCTGCAAGGCCATTGAATTTGATAAATTAGTAATAATGATGAAAAAAGTGTTATTATACAATTTTTACCACCCTCACACATTCAGTAATTGGACCAATAAATTATAATAATTTTTTAAAATATTACATAAAAGATTTTTTAGCAAATTCCGTATACCTTTCACACGACCAAATTACATGTAAATTTATGATTCTTTGATGCTTCTTGAAGATTAGCTATTAGCTACGTATTGATGCATTTTAAAAATGAAAAATAAAGTGCACGTTTTGGATGTAATCACTGCTGACATAATCTCGCCGAAGGAAGATTTAAAACGCCACGATCCAAGAATTTATTGATGATTTGTTTGCCATCAAAGGTCAAGTAAAAGTAATCGTATCCTTTTCTCTAGTTTTCTATTTCTTTCTCATGTAGTCTATAGTTTCATAATAGTTTCGTGAAGTATAAATTTAGTAATATAGAGATGATTTCTACAAGCTTCCTTATAAGTTGTCGTCTACATATATTAAAAGAAGATAGTAGTCATATATCAAAGCCAATTAATTAAAAAAATTGTATAAAACACAATATATACGGAAATCAACCACATCATAGTTATAAATATGTAATCCGCATTTCTAAATAATAAAGCAATAAATAAATTTGCATATCAGTTAATGCATCAATCAATATTCTTGTAATGAAGAAATAAACAGATGAGAAGATACTTGCTGGGAAATAGAACACTTTCATGATCTTCAAGAATGTTGCATTAATTATTTAATACAAAAGAAATAGTTGTTAGATCTTACAAAGTACTCTCTTTCGTAGATTCCAGTTGTGTTAGTACTTTTTGGTAATTTTGGATTTAAATAGAATTATTTAATTTGGCTGACCCTTCTTGATCTGCACTTGATTCGCTTAAACTGCAGAACCTACGTTAGTCTTCATTCTATACTGTTCTTGCACTTGATGCAATTTATCATTAGAATTCAATGAACTACGAGTATAACTAACAAAAAAATCCTACTTTTACTCGGTAATCGAATTACATTGAAATCAATCAATAAAGTCAAACAAAACCCTAAATGCATAATATGTACTTACGTTAACTAATGATCCTAATGCTCCCGCCGAGGCATCTTATTAAGTCAAATTATACTCAGGCGTCGTGGGTGTTAATAACAAACGATTCTGATTAAATAATAGATTCAGGAAAAAATAAAATAATCCTGAATACAATTATTCTTAACACTTTGTAACCTCCAAAACCTCTTTCACACAGAAATGGCTCAAACCATTTTTAAAACACAAACCGTTGACCATTATACCAAAACTCACATTAAAACTACTGCCTGAAATTGCAGATGCGGGAAATACCTTGAATCTTGAACTATTTTTCACATTGAATGACAGACTTTAAACTTTGCAATAAGTTCCAATGCGGAACAAGCTCGTTGTAAGTCTTAACATTTAACGATACTAAAAACTAAATTCAAACCGAAAGATAGTACGTAAAACTAACTAGAATGTTGCTTGAATGTATTATTGACGAGTCCTTTCTACAAAAACAAAAATACAGAAATTCCGTCTGCAAAAACAAATTTTAAATGCAACTGTACGTAACTATATTCGACAAAAATGCATATTGAACGTGGAAATTAAATTTCAACTTAACCCAAACTAAATATCTCACTGTACACAGGCCCGTAGTAGGATATTTATTGAATACATATCCAAATCTATAAATTGAATCTTAAAATTTTCTATATGTTACAACTGCAAGATCTAAATCTAAATCTAAAGAGGTTTGTTTTGAAGATGTTATATTTTTATTATATTAGGAAAATCAATCTTTAGTCTTAGCTTAATTGTTATTAACATGTGCATTTGTTGTAGCTCTAAGGAACTTCGCACTTGGCCAACGATTGTTATTTTCTAGATGTTAGCTATGACAAGTTTTGAGGTAAAATTCAGGTATTAAATCATTATCCTCAGAGGTTTGCTCCAGAAGCAAATAACAAGACGTGGTAACTCAAACATCAGTCGAAGAAGGCTCTGATTTGAAACCGCAGATGCACCTAAGAAACAATTTTGTGATTTTCATTTGCATGCTGTATTCTTTTAAAAAACTCAAATATGCAGAATTAAACGCTGTTATTTAATATAGTATCATGATGCAATAGGTTTGTGTTACCATTCTGATTTTAATTTCAATTCATCAAATCTCTCGTGTTTCAACTAATATGTTAAAGAACGCATTAAGTGTGGGCCAATATATATTAACACCTTTACCAGGCCAACACAGACCTGTTAGATTGCCCTATATGACACAATGTGTGGTAAGTAGATATATTAGGAATGCTTAATCAATATATAAAGCACATACTCCAATCTAAAAACTAAAAGAATGATCACCTTTGATTTGTGATACAAATTGGCAATCGTCTACATAGTCCAGTCAATTTAGAACAAATTTTCATGAATAGCGGAAAGTTGAGGAAAGTCCGTGGATTTTTGCATAGGCCTTCCTGGAGGGCTGTTAAATATCCCCCAAAAAGTCACCGCCTGTAGGTGGCGAGCTCGAGGAGATAATGAGGGTAAACCACGCCCCCTAACGGTTTTTGTAGTCTTTTTCGGAAACTATTAGGTTTATCGAGATGAAGGAGGTTAGGTAAATTAAAGTTTATTTAAATGAAGAAAGAAGATATGTCATGCATAAATGAGTAATTTGCTCCAGTAAATTTGCTCAAGGAACTTTCGGGCGTAACCTTTTGTGGTCTCTTATTCGTCATGAAATAGATAAGAAACATTCGTTGAGAGCCGGACGCGATCGTGGTCCAGTCGTATTTTACCTTAGCATCTCTTCGGCAAAATTCATTAGGCGATATTATCGTTAGCTTTGGTGCCAATCGGATGAAAGTTTCGTATTGGCAAATTAATTCTTAGGAGAGTACACTATGCTAGTCAATTTTTGTATCCAACCCAATATATACAGGTGTTTCGCTATTTTAGAAATCCTTAGAAATATTTATGTATGTGCAATTTTGTTGTAAACTAGCAACCAAGATACTAACGCAGAATGTTTTGTATCTTAAAATGTCTGTTAACAGATAATTATAAAGATTCTGTTCCATATTTAGCATGCATGCAACGTACTGTATCAATATTAAATTGTAAATGTGGACAATACCAAGATCTTAGAAATTTTAGAAAGGATTTCTAAAAAACGAAAAACCTTGTACGTATTGGGTTGAATACAAAAATGGACTAGCACAGGTACTCTCCTAAGAATTAATTTGCCAATACGAAACTTTCATCCGACTACACCAAGGATAACGATAATACCGCCTGATGGATTTTACCGAAGAGATGCCGAAGGTAAAATACGACTGGACCACGATCGCGTCCGGCTATCAATGAATGTTTCTTATCTATTGCATGATGAATATGAGACCACAAAAAGTTACATCCGAAAGTTCCTTGAGCAAATTTACTGGAGCAAATTACTCATTTATGTATGGCATACCTTCTTTCTTCGAAAACACAAAAAGAAGGCGAGGTACGAAAAAACATTCGGACATTTCTGGTATGCATTTAAATAAACTTTAATTTACCTAACCTCCTTCATCTCGATAAACCTAATAGTTTCCGAGAAAAACGACAAAAACCGTTAGGGGGCGTGGTTTACCCTCATTATCTCCTCGAGCTCGCCACCTACAGACGGTGACTTTTAGGGGGCTATTTAACAGCCCTCCAGAAAGGCCTATGCAAAAATCCACGGACATCCCTCTACTTTCCGCTATTTTTTCTAATTTGACTGGACTAACAGTAAAAGTACTCAAAATTCTAAAGCCACAAGCGTGGTCACTTTTCAGTGCCAATTGAACGGTACAGGGAAAAAACAGGAAATGTTACATTTTCATAGTTTTGTGGTAATCATGTTTTAATTTTAGAAACGAGGTAACTATGATTAAAACAATTTAAAAAAGTTATGAATAATAATCAAAAATTAGGTTAAGGCTTATTTATTATTAACAAATGGTCAAAATTAATATTTTGAATATATTAAATATAATGAAAATATTTTTAATATACATATTAAAATATTTCAATCCAACTTGATGTGGTAGTTCCGAATAGAACTTTTGATCGGCAGGACCGCAGAATCTCTTCAAAATCATTAAATTATTAAATTTTGCTGTTTTAATGGGTATTAAATCTAAAAAAAGTTAAATCAAAAAACATGTTGTATTTTATCTAATAATCGTTACCATTATATGCTGGTACTGGGAGTTTAAATTCTTCATTTCCTAGTGTCTCCTTTTTGTTTCTTTTTTTAAGTGGACTGTAATACAACTTTTTTCCCATAGTCCATTGTAAGTTGTTCTGTAACTAATAAATCTAGGATCGTCCTTGGTACATTGTATCTCTTTCATTTTCTGTATAGGGAATAGATGTTTCTTAACATGGTATTGTTTCAAAAATACATCCCACTGCTTTACATCGTTTTGTTGAACATCAACAACTTGAAAAGGCTCTGTTTTTTTCTAGCTAGTTCTAGGACTTCGATCCAGTCTTCTGGAACTTCTATCTTGCTTTCCAAATTAACTACCCCCATATTTTTGTCGCATTCTAAGTACGAATGGCCTCGTTCGGGAAATGTAATTTTGATGGAGTGGTGTTTTCTTATTGTATGCACAACATAGCGTATAAAACCAAACATTGAGAAGTTCTTGTTTTGAGCCCCAGCAGAGTCACAAAAAATTTCGAGGTGTTTCACGTCATCATTTAGGTAATTGAAAATAAAATGGCATAGAAAGGATATCACCTAGTTTGGGCCCTTTTTCGCTATTGTTTCAGGAAAAGCGTAAAATATAGATTGAACTGTTGGAAGAACATGAATATTAAAAGAATACATTGAAAACTGTCTTAATATACGTCGTTCGTAGACACATTAGGCACCGAAATATTTTTTTGGAAATCCATTGCGATGGCCATTTTTTCAGGATAACGTCGAGCATTAAGTTTCGCAGCTTTTTTCCGATCATAGAATGTTTGGGCCTTATGTTTGTGTAAGTTGTTTATAATCATAAGCCTCTTTATTTCTTTTTTGTCTTGTTCGGAATCTAGTCCTTTCAGTTTTGCTGCAAATTCGGCACACGCGGAACACGTGTCTGTTCTTGGGTAACCAAAAGATAGATTAAATTTTGTATTAAAAATTGTTTTGTATGTCTCGTAAGATACTTGAATAGTCGGGTATTTTTCTTTGAACATATTTATTTATATTCATTTATTTATATTTTTATATTCAATTCTTCTGATAGATACTTTCTTTTTGAGTCGTGAAGGCTGTAGTGTGACAATCTTGCTTTGAAAGATTTGATGTGGTTATAAACCGCATTGAATTTTTCTTGTGGCAGTTTTCTATGTTTGGAACTATGCTGGCAGCGTTTATCTTGTGGTGCGGTTCCGAAGGTTTTTAAGGCAATTTGCAAATGTTCATGTTTACCTTGTGAAATTCCGTGTATCGATTTAAAAGCCTTGCTACATGCCTTAATTTCTTGCACGGTGCCACGTTTAACTCTTACTTTGTAGGAAAAGGCAGCTTGATGGATGATATTGTGCATTGTCAGCATTTTGCCTAGGTCTGCGCCGTTAAACCGGCACCAAATTTATTAATCCACATAAATATGCGTTTTGCTCGTTGTTTGTAGTTAGCGCATTAAATTCCTTCAACAATGTACTCCTTTCTTCGTTATTTATTATTTCAAAACACCGTAATCTAGCGCAATTGGAAGAATTTCCCGCCTCGTGTGATTGTAACCCAAGTTTTTTCATAACTTCTGTAATTCTTCCCGTTTTCTTCCTTTTCTTGCTACAAGTTTGGTTAATGTCAGCACAATTATCATCACTAGTCACAACTGCATTAATTATTGTATCAGACATTGTTTAGTTAACCCACAAGTGCAACAAACTATAAGGTAAATTTACTGTCATTAACCATAAACAACATTGAACATATATTGTAACAGAACGCTGTAGAATCGATGGGATGGAGTATTCCAGTACTTTCCATTTGGCGCGTGGACAGTTCTTGTTTTTAACCAACATGGCCATATTTTAAATGTGATTTCTGTTGCGACTATTCTTGTTATCAACCACCATTCATTGCCATTAAATAGGTCCCTACTTTAACCGCCAGATGGCCCAACAACCCGATTTTTAACAAAATGTGACATTTCTTGTTTTTCCCTGTACCATTCAATTGCAAAAATAGAAAGAATAAAAGATGATGAATAGTTTTGGAAATGCAATCTCATAAACAGCTAGCCCATAAGCAAAATGCATTTGGATTTCTGAACCCTTCTTCGTTTTTAGTATTTCAACGAAAAATATAAAACTGAATTATGGAACAATTTCAATATTCTAAAGCATCTTATATAATAGATGGCCAGAAGCTGCATTCTTGTGTAAGTAAGCATTTCCTTATTTTATTTATCAATTCTGATTAATTTTATTTTCAATCTCTTTACTTAGCATATTAATAAATTAATAAATAGATAAAGAAATGATAGGCAACGCCGATGTTACTATAGTAGAAATACTTCAAGATAGGTAATTTATGCATTGTTATTTATTTGCTGAAGTTTCTATATTAATTGTTTCTATATTCATAGAGTGTCATTTTCTTTTCTTTCTTTTTTATTTTGTTCTATGACATAACATGTAAGTATTAATCAATCAATCATTTGATGCTTTATCAGCGACTATTCCGAAAAATCTTTTCCCGAATCGAGGCTCAAGCTGACGCTATAGTCTGGAATCATTTTGCAGAATAGTTTTTGCGTGCTTTCTCCACTAGGCTAAGCGGAGCTGATTCGTAATAAACTAAAGCCTAAATAAACTCAAATACTAATGAAGCAAGTAAGTATACCAAATTAACTCAACACTTTTAGCTTACTGCATAACTTAGTAAACAACTGCACTTAAGATTACAAACTCTAACACATAGTAAAAAACTGAATTCTTCTAATAACTAACAAGTGTAATTAATTTTAATATTTAATTGTATTAATCAATAAAAGTTATTTCACATTAAAGTCTATGTTACGGTTCCGCTAGTATTTGCTACATGAAGAACATAAATCTTGAGATTTTTTCTATTTAACTAAGAATATTAAAAGTAAATAGAAAATCCAATATGATATAAATGTAGTATATCTAATATATCCGGTAGGAATAATACAATACACACATCGAAAGTAGGATATAAGTTAGTATCTTCAACTGATTGCGCTTGCATCAAACTATAATTAAGGCACGATTTAAAGAAAATACAAGAACAAGGATGTACATTTAACAAATTATAAAAATTTATATAATATTTCAAACATGATGTAATAATGATTAAATTATAAAACATAAATCAATAATCTCCCACGAAATATGAATTTGTTTATATGTAACTATCAATCACTTTTTTAAAAGTAATTTCTTGCAAGCTATTGTTATATAGATAAAACTTCCTTATCTAACGTCACAATAAACAATATTTTATGTTCAATAGAGAAACCTTAATTCATTACAGATAATTAAAAGATAAATTCCTGTATAAATTATACTTTTTATTTAAAACCAAACATGTTATTATTCGATGGATCAAGTAAGCTGGTTCATATAAGTAAGCTTATTATAATAATTATATAGACTTACTACTACTTTCAGTCAGAAAAATGCGCCAGCCTTATCTAACATATTAGACTACGAAGTTAATTGCATCTCCTTTCTGAAGTTTTTGTTTTAACGCATTAAAATAAAGCAGTTAAATAAATTTCATATTCATAAAGCCGGCGCCACACATGCAGCATTTGCCAAATACTCAATAATAAATGTTTGTTATTCGTCAAATATTTACTAGTGTGGATGGACGATTTTAGGTTAATATTCGGGATTCGCCGACCATTTTCCGCTATATGTCGGTAACGGTAACGAATAATTTGAGAACTAGTTCGCTAAATAGCAAAGTCTATTCTAACGTACAATTTTAAGATAAATTCAAAATCTCAATCAAGATTACTCAGTTCTAGGCCATTTATACCATTTAAATTTAAATTAAAAGTTCTAAATACTAATTAAATTGCTTACTGCTATATATTGAAGATATATTGAACCTTTTTCTATAGGCTGATTCAATTGTGATTTTGCATCTATTTAGCTTAAAACATTCTGTTTCAAAGGCTAGAAAGCATTAGAAATTCTAGGCTTAAATATCGGAATATCTATTCGATTTTTTGGAATTTTTTTTTGAAAGATTTATTTTTTGTATTATTGTTATTTTTCATAAACTTCTTATCTAATATCATAGCATGTTGTCAGCACTTTTGCAGTTCTTTAAGTCTTATTCGTTGGATTGATTCAATTGTTTAGAATTTAACACATCAAAAGGTCTGTCTTGTTTGTCAGTCCATTGAAATAATAGTGAATTGACGCAAAGATAGTTGGTAATGTTCTGGACGGAGCTTGGTCAGGCATTAGCATCCTGTAGAATAACATTATCGCCGATTATTTGGCCAATTGGCTCAACTTGATGTATTAAAACTGTGTTCCAATATTGTAAGGCTGTCATTACTACAACATAAGTGGTACCAACCAACAAATACTGAGGTCACTATCATATTGCGCAATTTTTGATTGTCTCTTCTCACTCTTAGAAAAATTCTATCAGGTGTTTAATAAACCCCTACTTTACTTGTAAGAAGTGCCATTGATTTATATTCAATTTATCAAGATATACCTCTTGGTAATGTCGTTGCAAGCCATCGTCATTACGAGTCACTATCGTTATAAGCTACTATCGTTGCGAGCCAACATCACTGCGACCACAGACATGCTGAACAAAACCAAGTTGAACAGAACTATTTCCTTTACACTTAACAAATTTATGGGACTATTATGTAAGTTGCTAAGGATTTGTAAGTATTAAAATATAAACTTGATGTCAATAATGTGTAGGATAAGTATTATGAAAGTAAAACGGAAATTCAAATGTATGTTTAAATTAAGTTTGAGTAATTTCTTAGAAGAAGGTTTTCAGTTTTCCTAAATAAAATCTCGCATGCCTTAAGTCAAAGATGCCAATGGTATGAAAATTTGTGTAATGCCGAAATAACAAGGATTTATTTTGTTGAACCAGATCAAAGTTCATGGAGATGTAAAATTGATAAATGTGCATTTTTGTAGAAAATAGCCTGGATCGTTACGACTTTACTACACCGAATAATCTGAGATTCTACATATAATTTTATTTTATGCTCTCCGGCATCGCTTTAGATATACAGCTTGTGCAGAAGATTTTGAGCAGCCGTTGGGAGGTCAAGTGTGGTCGTCTTTGTGAGCTCATAAGCTGTTCTAAGTATGCTTTTCTGCACTAGGCATAAAGTCTAAAAAATATTATGTGTATATCTCAGATCATTCCGTGTACTAATAAAGTCGCAATGCCACTACATTTCTTGCAGAAATGGACTTTCAGTAGTTTATACCTATATTATTTTTTATAAGTTAGACAAAGTATTTTTTTTCGTATGATCCATTGCCTAAGAAATAATGTATTCTCAAATGAAATGGTATCCTTGTAGCACAAAGCGATTTATTAAAATGGGCATATTATTGTCAATTCTTGCCCAATTCTTCTTTTTGAAATAGTGCGACAATAGATTATAAGACATTAAGGCTACATCTTGGATACTGTACAGTTATAAACATTTCCTATAGAACTATAAAGCTTATAAAACTAAAGGAGACCTACAGAATCGCTATTTTGTTATAGTCTATATTAGGGTGGTCCTTATTTTTGAAGTTTTGAAATGTTGTTCTATTATGTATAAAAATATTTTGGGAAAAGTTTCATCCAGATCAAACTATATTTAGAGGTCGCTCAAGCCAGTTGAAATTTCCGCTTACAATTGGTTCTATATCTTGTGCTGGAGGTATTGTAAAAACTGAATATGCAGCAGCAGCTAATACTAGACGGGTTTTTACAATTTGGTTAATTGGCTCTAAAGACCGAGCTGAAAGGATCCTAATTACCCTTAACTAGACAAGTGTTGAATGTCTTTTTCTAACATAATAAAACCTTGAAGACAATTTGTGAGAGATGTAGGACTGTCATTAAGAAAACTGCTGTGTTTTGGCAACAGGCTAGTATTGCCATTCGTCATGAACGGGATTGTATCAAGAAAGTGGAGAAGCTTCATAAAAAGTGGACTAGGCTGAAAAAAAATCCCTATAAGATTACAGCCGCGTAGGGAGACAATGAGCCTCAATTATCAAGAGACCTTGACAGCTTATTTAATATTGCTCATCAGGAAGCCCTGCAGATGATAAAGATCCAAGAGGACAAGGATTTCCTTCTCGCACAGAGGAAAATTGGTCGCCGTGGTTGCTTTGGGCAAGTCGATAGTGTTGGCACCAAAAAAAGCGAAGACTGAATAACAGAAAAGAAAAAAAGCAATAGTTTAAGCAGAGGTACGAGGAGCAACAAGTGACTCAGACTGAAAATGCCAGTTTAATTTTCTCCAGTGATGAGCACAACACAGTGATGATCCTGAAGAGGAGAAAGCACATGCAAGCACTGAACAAGCAATGGCAACACCTACAACTTCCACTGTCAACCGAAGTTCCGAAGTAGAAGTAGGCACTGGAACGCTGGAGAAGCGCAAGCTGAAGCAGTAGCTACTTTGCTTAAAGAGTGGGGGGTTATCCAGGAAGTAAGCGCAATGTGCTTTGACACTACTGCCAGCCACACAGGTCACAGGAATGGAGCTCGCATACTTGAGCAGACGTTACAAAAGGGCCTACTAACATGTTGTCATAATGGAAACCATTCTTGTAAGTTCAAGGAGGGTACGTAATGTAAGTCATCTGGGCTGATATAGCCATTTTTAAACATTTTAAATAGTACCGGGATAAGATCGATTAATCAGCTTATGCACTGTCATAAGCTGATATAACAATTATGGCAGCTTTGGTAAATGAAAAGAACATTGTGACCCAATTTTCAATAAACCAACTTCAGGAAACTCAAGCTAGAGATGATTACAGAGAATTTCTAGAGCTTGCAATTATCTTGTTGGTACACGTTATATCCCCTGAAGCCCTTTATCTAGCTCGATGGATGACAAAGACATTGTATTCTTTCAAAATGAGGATGTTTCGTGACCAATCCATGCTCACTAAGTTAGAAGAAAACGGATTGTGTAATATTTGCATTTACAGCTCATTTTTCTATTGCAGCACTGTCTAATGACCTTAGACTACTGCAACAAATTAGTGTTTATGAAAAGGTAAATCCTGCTATCTCTAAAGTTGCTAGCAGGAGACTCGTAGGGTAACTGTGGTATTTAAGTGGGAAGCTTCTGGCTTTGGCCTTTTTTGATAAAAAACTATCCACACTTTCAAAAAAAACTATGCTTCGGTCCCATAGTGAAAGAGGCGGGGGTCGACAAACCTCTTAAGCGCATTCCAGATGAGTTGCAAAAGTCCTTCTGATATGAAGATTTGATATATAATTGTATAAGATACATGTGTACACTATATGCAATAACATGTAAAATTTTGAGCGTAATGAGCTACCACTAAATGTTAATTAAAATGTTTGAGATTTTACACACATTATTTTTTTCATCGTAAAACAATTCTGGGGTCAGATGATATAAATTGTTGGAAGGAATTTTCCAAGCATTGGTAGGACCACCCTAGTCTATATATTATACCAAGATTGTAAGAGTTATATACTTTACAGAAGCTCACAGAATAGACCTATTCATTGAACATGCTATCGCTTCTTTTGCTGTGTATACACCGAGTCAAAAGATTTTGATCTTGGTAAGATCTCCATCTTGTCGTTCCATTAATTCCAGAATTTGCACGTCACTACAAGATGTACTAAATTTTTTTGAAACAAAGCAACAAATACATATTTGAATTATGATGTTTTGGGCTATTTATTCAAAATATCAAATTTTCTTGAACATGTATCTAGTTTAGTTCGCCCAAATTAGCGCAAAGTTAGCAATGCAAAAAATTGTCTTTTTCGGGAGGGATGTATTAGAATTTCACCATTTAAGCTAGCAAAACTGATTTCTAAAAATCAGAATTTTTTTCTTGACGAAGAATGTTTATAAATAAAATGTTGGCCATCGTTCTGTCTACTGGTATCTTGAAAATTGATTGAACCACTACCACAGAGTAACGAACATAAGTACAGAAATAAGACTGGGGCATGTTTCACTATAAGTCTGCAAGCCATAATTGACATTCCTTTCATAAAGATCGTTCAGTCGTATTTAAAATTGCTTTCTTTTAAATTTTATAATTTTCGTATGCTATTGGAATAACAGCAGTAAAATCTAAAAAGGTAGTTATTTGTCATTTGGTCTAAGTCTACCTCAAATCAAGAAAAATATCAGGAAAACGATTACTTCGAACCTCATCAGTATTGGTGGCAGTTGAAAGATAATATCATGTAGATGAAGGTTACCTGTGACGTAAGTGAAATAACCCCTGCACAATTCTCAGCAATATTGGTGTGATTCGCAAAGTATGGTCATCAATGTCATCTGAACTAAGAATGTACTCCGCACTTGACCCATTGGACCTATACAAAGTTTTGTGCATTTTGTAGTGAGTTGACATAACAACAACTGATTGTTATTCGCATAACTTTAAACGTACTGTTTAACAAAATTTTGACAAAAATTTCGACAGAAAAAACTAATTTTAAAGAACTAGCATTTTATGCATGTATTTAGTAATGGTAATAGATAATGACTAATGAACAATAAGCTATCTATAAATCTGTTTCTAAATATATGGACCTTGAACGTATCTAACTGTACGTAAAAACACAACTAACATAAAACAAAAATATATCTTTAGAACATACTACCTTAATTAGTAAATTTACAAAATATTTACAAAAAAATTGATTTGAATATTTTTTAAATGTCAATCACTATACTAAAAAGTTTTAAAAATGAACCAAGTACCTCATATAAACTCCCACATATACCCAACTAAATAAATTTAAATATCGACCTTTCAATAACCACATCAACTATTCAAAAAGTCATTAAATACTCATACAACAAAACCACAGTTTGATCCAGTTTGTCTGCATATATGAACCTCATTTGAATTGTAAATCAATGTAAATATATGTCATGTCTCAATTTACTAGAGAGCCAGGGAATAGGTAGTGCGTAAAGTGATGTACTTTGGCCTACATTTCATCTTGGAAACGCAAAACATGATCAGATAATATAACCAACAAGTTTAGCTTGTTATGCAAGTAAAAAATGTAAATACTTATTACTGCAATTGAAATTGTTACAATTTCTTATTTTGGTGCTGACCATTAATTTCTTATTTTCTTTTTTAGAAAGTTTCATGATGCTCTTTGATTCTGGAAGAAAAAGTCTTGGCGTTGTACTAATTGAGAAAACAATAACAACAATAAATTTGATGTATCATTGCTATTAGATAACGGTTTATAGTTTGAAATTGAAAAATAAACAACAATAATAGCACGTCGCATTCTTTTTATTGCATAATCAATATTGCACGATTTCGGAACATAACTAGTACAAATTACACGAGATATTTTAATCTGCTAGGTCAAATTGGTACAATTGTTAAAACATGTTGGAATTATTATGCTTGCTACTTGCATTGACAAGGCTACTTCGTTGGTCATTAATTTAAAATTAAAACCGTGAGATTAATTTCGCGTCGCCTAAATTGTGGCACCATTACTTGCAAAAAAGTGTTTTGTGCAAAAACTCTAATTTTTATTTTGAAAATTGTTCCAACATTATCTATATAAAAAATATTAAATAATTAAAATAAATAAGGAAATCGTCACTATTGAGTAACCAACTATTTTTATTTTACGTTTGTTTCATTACACGATAAGACAACAATAAAGATAGACAGATAGACAATAATGTGAAAAAATTAATTTCAACGTTTATTACTTTAATATTCCGCAGCAAAGTGTGGGACACATACACATGTTGGTTAACTAATTTATAATAGATAATAAAGATATTAATTAGTTTTATCTGGGAAAATATTTTTTAATGATGGATCCATCAGAAATGCCGTTATATTGAAATACTTATCTTAAAGAGAAATACATCCAATGATAACAGATTCTATCAGAGACAGAAAACTCTTTAATTTAACATGTGCCATGCATAATCTCATCAAAGCTACAGGTAACCTACCTTATTTAATTAGAATTCTAATTTATAGTTCAATAACTCAATAATGACTGTGTAAATAATAGCTCTACGAAAAAGAAAAGAACAAGTACGTACATTACATTATTCAGTTATAAAATCAAAACTTAAAGTCCATTACAGGCATTCGAGTGAATAACTCGCTATAAGACTTTCGTTGGATAAATCAAAACAATAACGTTATTCTATTATCGATTAAATTTAAAATAAGATAAGATTTTCAGTTAGAACAGAGAATTGCTCAAAATTGCTGAAATTACTTGAATTCCCGAATCGACAAAAAGTTACCGAATGATGAATAAGAAAATTAAACAGAAAACTGCAGAGTTTTGTTTTTATATAAAACAAGAAATTCTCGTTAGGTTTTCTACTTGGACAAATATCGAGAAAAAAATACTACTCAGGATATTGACCACAAAGGAACTCTAAATACAGAGGGTCTTCCAAGGACATATTTCAACTTCCAATGGATGTATTATAACAGGTTAATAATATTCTTCAAGTCACCCATCAACATACGGTCTGTGATAGGTGGAGGGTAGAAAACACGATTTTACAAAGATAGAAAACAAAATACAAAGACACAAAGAAAAGAAGAGCACCGAAAAGTGCAAGAATAGAATAAAAAGAATTATAGCAACAGAAAATAGACAAAAAATAGCTGAAACTTGAAAGAAGTGATGGACAGCCAGCTAAAGGTCCATATCTTGATGACCAGGCAACCACTTCAAAACATGGTCAATAAAAATTTAAAAAATTAAAGTTGAATGCAAACGATATATAGTCACTAGAATTTCAGATTTATGTTAGTTTTCAAGATTTACGAAATCTTTAATCTCTTTTCTGTTTGTTGACTTTTTTTGTTATTAAAAGGTTATTAATACTAAATATTTACGTTTTTTTTATTATTTATTAAGGTAAAATATAATTTTAAGCAGATTCTTATAAGTATGAATTTTTAGTTACTGTTGTATTTGTATTTATTAATACCTTTGATTCGAAATAACTAGTATAAGATGGTTTTAAATGAATACAAACTACATAGCGTTTACTGTCTCCAGCCTTACTTTGTGGAACTCCATAATCATGACATATAATATAAATACAAAGATTAGTTAAAGTTTCACAAGTTTTATTAATATCTGAACCTGACAATATTGTTTCGACACTTTGTGTCATTATCAAAGGTAGATAAGATTGATAAACAAACACGTTGCTAAGGATAAATACATACAGAAAATAGGTAACTAGATACAATACATAACAAAAACTAAATATCTAACACTTCTAATAAAGGAGAATTACTAAGCTCAGTTTGTTCATTCATTAAAGGTACTGTGCGTTTATGTCTGTATATTTCAAAAGTTTCTAAAATGTCTAATTTGTGTTTGTTGTTGCAAAAATGTAAGAATTTAATGTTGTTTTGAGGTGTCATTGGGTGGTTCTGTTCCAAAATGTGTAAAATGTTTAAGTCTATAAGAGCGTTAGATAATTTCCTAGTTAATAGTAATGTAGAATTAGTAAAAAGATTAGAGTTAATTCAATGATTTGATCTTTGTATCAGCCAAAATTATTTCACTTTTAATAATATAATATATTTACAGAAGGATGGTTTACCTATGGGTAATTCTCTGAGTCCTCTATTAGCTAACATATTTATGGATAATTTGGAAGATCGAATATTTGAATTAGATCTTTCTAAACACATTATTTTTTGGTTTCGTTACGTTGATGACATTTTAGCTTGTTTTGACAGTTCTTTTGAGGTTATCAATGAATTTTTAATTCTTATTAACAGTCTTCACACAAACATCGCGTTTACACTAGAAACAGAACAAAATAGAGCTATTAATTTTTTGGATTTAACTATTACAATTAATACAGACAATGAATTTGATTTTTCCATATACAGAAAACCCACAAGCACAGACGTCACCATTCCTAACGATTCATGTCATCATAAAATGCATAAACTAGCGGCTTATAGATCTTTAGTTCACCGAGCTTTAACTACTCCAATGAAACAATCACATTTTGATAAAGAAATTTCAATCATCAAACAATTACCACATGTAAAACATTATAACCATAACATGATTAACACTTTAATTCAACAAAAAGATTATAGGTTAGCTATCAAAAGAATATTTCCAATTGACACTCAAATACAAGACACAAACTACATATCAATACCATACTTTGGCAAGATATCAGAACAAATTGCAACTATAATAAGAAAAACCACCAGTTACAAAATAACCTATAAAACTAACACCAACACCTTTTCATTTTTATTCAATGCTAAAGACAAAACACAAGATATCATGAAATCCGGCATTTACCGTTTGAATTATTCTTTTTGTAACTCGGTTTATATTGGGCAAACACTTAGAAATTTCGACATAAGATACAAAGAACACGTACGCTCTTATAGACTTAAACATCCGGAAAAATCGAATTATGCCAAACACATTTTGGAACAGAACCACCCAATGACACCTCAAAAAAACATTAAATTCTTACTTTTTTGCAACAACAAACACAAATTAGACATTTTTTATATTCATTTTGTCAGATATATAACCGAAAACGTGGTATATAACTAAATAAGTACATAAACCTTTTCGCTTATATACTTAATTTGATATCTGTTAAAATTAACCTAAAACTTATAATAAATTAATGATTTTTAGAATCTTGTGTAAACGAATACAAACAATATCCTTCGGTACGCCTGTGTTGTCAATTTTCAGGATCCTGAACATCCTGTGTAATATAGCCATTATATGCGAGTCAAATACAATATTTTATCTAAAACTTAAAAAATATCAATAATACAACTTAACAAATTAAAAAATCTTGGCATGTATAATTTAGGTAGCTTTATGTATTAACACTACTAACACTAGATACATAATGATATAATAACAAAAAAGATACCTCTATCTCAACGAATTTTCCAGATTCGGTCCGAACTGACTCAATATATAATGCGAACCAGGAAAGTCAATAGTGTTTGTGACAATACTTCCCCAGTAGCACACACATGTTGGAAAAATATTGTTTCCACATATTGGCCAAATATTGTAAATGACAGACACTGACGGGATTGGCACAATATGCGGAAGCAATATATCTCCAGTATTGCAGTTTGATATTGGCCATACATTGGAACATTATATTGGTTCAATATACGTTTATAGTATTGGCACAATATGTGCATAGAATATGTCTCCCACATGATCTCCAATATTGGTCCAACGTTGAAACATTTAATGGTTCAATATCCTTTTACAATATTGGCGAAATGCATTCACAGGATATTCATCCACCGTTTAAATGTAATATTGGTGTAGTATACAATATGTTGATGTGATAATGTGATACTGCTTGATATCTACATTTTATTACGATTAATGTCTCCCTCAACAGGTACTATTTGTCACAAATCACGTTGTATATCTTCTGTTCGTTTAACTCAATCATATTAATAACCGACGACGATAATAATAATAATAATAAACCGACAGTCCATATTGTCAAATTAATGTTCAACTGTAGATTAAGTCGGAGGGAGAGAGGGTCATCGTAATATGAAGTACTATAATATCCGCTAACTGTAATTCAACTTTTTTATTTTGTCAATTTAGACTTAAAACTATCGATATATCTTTCGTATAGAACTCGTTTTAGATGTATGTACTTAACACAATAATTCGTTTGCGTCATTGCGAAAACTGCAAATAAAAACACAAACGCATTAAATTTTGTTAATTGGACTTTTATCTACGGGATTTCTAGTTAAAACGTTAAACAAATTGTATCAACGTAAAACAGATAACTAATAAAATTAAATATATCCAACATATATTGGCAACATATTGGGCCAACAATATGTACTAGGAGTATTTGTTAAAAATTGTAGCTTAAGTTTGATATTTCAATCACTTCAATAAAAATCTCGTTTGCATTACACCTATTAAAGGCGAAACAATGCTACATTAACAAATAGGTACATAAAACAAATTACATTAGACGTAAATGTACCTATAAATTGTTTTCGTACGTTTTAAAAATGACGCATGCACATTGTTTACACAATTCATGTTTAAACGAAATGCTAACTAAATTCGACGGTTGTAATAATTAAAATGTATACATACAGATATTATAGTCAGTACTTACAGTTTAATACAAATTACACTATACACACAGTGATAAATATAAATTTTTCGACAAGACAAAACTAGCAGCCGAAATCACATAAAAATCACAAACAGGTTCATCAAATTAATACCATCAGTGCCAATGAAATCACGATTGACGCAGCCGCGCCAGATTACCAATATCCACACTGAAAGGTTGTCTCATGGTAAAGTTAATATGTTCAATAAATACCTTTGATTTATTTAAAAACACCCATTAGCGTACTGTAGTATTTTTAATGCTCACTTCAGGTTTAATATTTCTAGTTAGATTATTAACTAACCCAATAAACGTAAATATGGTGCAATATGGTAAAACATTTCACTACAAACCTTGGCGTTTGTTCTAGCGTTTTCTACCCTGCAATCACACGACTGCTTGTACGTTATTGGGCGCGAACTTTTAAAATGCGATTAGTATGAGTTTAGAACCAGGTATACAATAATTATGTATTAAGATATTATTAGTATTCAGTATTCGATAAAACCGGGTGAGTTATAAAACAACGGAGGCAGCTGTAGCGATGTTATTATTCATTTTCATGATAGCCTGTTTATTGCTATTTTGACTCCTTGAATAATCAAGTGATCTTGATTAATGACTGCTTATTCAATGTCGGACGTATAAAAGAAAAACATTAACTGCAATAATTCTTGAGAATTGATGCTATCTAAGGAATCTAATACCAATAAGATAGTTTAAACGTCCCAAAAATTAATTTTAAGTCTAAAATCAATTTATAACTATATAATAATAATAATTCATTATAATTTCCTCTCAATGGAATTATGGGCCATTAGATATGTATTGATGAATACTGGGCTAATATAATATGTCCAATATTAGACCGGTATAGAATAATACTGTATAGAATAATACTATATAAATAAATTGTATATGGGACCTTTGTAGGAGAAATATTGGCTAAATATATTGGCCACCAATCTTAACCCAATATAGGATTAATATAGTGGATACATATATTTTTTTTAAATATATGGTGTATATATTGGACCTTTGTAGTAGTAATATTGGCTGACTATATTAGGTGCCAGTCTTTAACCGATATAACACCAATCTTGGTTGAATCTTCCAAATATTGGGCCAGAATACAATATGTTACCAATATAGAACCAATATTGGGACAATATCTTGTGCTACTGGGGCTTATTTGGACGGAAAAGCGTATTTTGCTCGAAAAGTTTGATACAATCCTTAAATCCGGCCTATCCAAAAATCTCGACTAACGTGAAAAGCTAGAGACTCCCAACAAACTAGTAAAGAAGGGGATCCATGCACTTGACAGACTGGGATTTTTTTGTAATTTTGCAAAAGCATTCGTCTCCCACAGCTTGTTAACAGACTTTGTGGGCTTGATGCGGTGGCCCTTTTAAGGACCACAGTTTCAAAGAGAAACTAAAATTTCTTAATTGTTCTGACTGCCGGAAATATATTTTACGGGCATCCTTTATCGGTAAAGGCTCATTTAAATATCCGTGAAGCGAATAGCTTACAATAAAATTGCCAATTTTATTGTAAGCTGTTTTGATTACCTTTCAATTTTTTATTGGGTACACTTGAACTTTAAAGGTACTTCAAAAATTATAAAAAGTACCGTGCTTCCTATTTATTTTGTGAATAATAATTATACCAAATTCCAAAAATACTGAATGTATAGTTTTTAAGTTATTTTAAAAAAACTTATAAAAAAGCAGGTTTTTGGTAATAATTTAGTCGCTAGACATGCGATTTTCTTAAAATTTTGGGAAAATACTTCAAATACTATGAAACTTAAGTGCACTGTAAAAAATGAGGTAAAATTACCTTGGGAAAGAGGTAACTTTTCGCTATTATTTGCGGTATTTTTACCCTAAAATTAATTTTACCTATACATTAATAGTAGTTTTACTGTTTGTGGTAAAATGCCCTGTAATTATGTAAAATTATACAAATATAAGTAATTCTACTACATTGAACTGGTTAAAATCACTATCCATAATATAAATTTACATAACTCAGACAATTTTTTCCTTACATGTGTATAATTGCTCAATAACTTAATTCATTTTTAGTGTAATATTAAAGATAAGATGAACTTGAACAAGAATAGTGTAATTTTACCCTTAATATGTTTTTAACCGTTGAGATGCTATTTCGCTGATCGCACTTGTTTGTGACCTTCGTTTCGTGAAAGAATTCAGGAATCCATTATGAACAGTCCAAATAGGCTTTTTGGGGAATGGTCGGAATGGTGTGTACCATTCTTTTATGATTTCGGCGAGGCGTACTCTATCGATACCGAACGAAGTGTTCATTGCTCATTAATATTTTGTTTTTCGTTGTAGTGTAGTGCGGATTTATTAAAGGCAAATATTTACACGTATGACCGAAGATGGGAAGAATTTTATTTTATAGTAGAAGTTAAAAAATAATAATCGGTAAGTACCTATATGTTAAAATTACAAATTTAAACCAATAAAATAAAAATATTTAATTTAATGTTTTTCTAGGATGAATCAAAAATTGAAGAATTCGAAATAAACTAGCATAACTGTAATTGAGAAAGGTACTCGTGTATAATTGTTTATATAATTTATAATTTTTTAATTTTCTAGGTGGAATCGAAACTTTACCTGAATGTCTTTGAGAGACCAAATATTTCCGAAAGCCCCTGAAAAGAAGTTCTGTTAATGTCTTATATTTTATATAAGTACATACGTTCAATAAAAATTACTTTGATTTTATTTTGTTTCATACAATTCCTTTACCTATGTAAGTAATATTCAGAGGAACGATTGAAGTACTTTCGCAAGTCATCGTTACATTCAAGAAGTATTTTCACATTTGTATTTTAACCCTGAAAAGTACTATTGCCATGAAATATTAACTTTGTCATGTAACTTTACACAGGTGTTTTAATGTTAAAATGTAAAATTACATTGAGATTGTAATTTTAATCTGTAAGTTTACTTAAAAAGGAAATATTACAATGCAAACTTAACCTAATGTTGAAATTTTCCACTTCGTATGAAAATTACACTTTGAAGTAAATTTACCCCAAAAAATGGAGGTAACATAGTTGCCTCCATTTTTTAGGGTATAATTCACCGGTAATTTTTTAGAGTGTGGTATTTTTTGGTTAACTTTGAGTGTACAGTTTCTCTAAAATAATCTTTTCACGAAAAAAATGAGAAATAATTTAATTAATAAACATCGTTTTCCAAAACAACAAGTAAGCAAGTTTTAATATTCCTAGAGTATTAATTTAAATACAAAGTCATCACATTGTTATATTATTTATGAAAAAACAACGATTATTAATCATGCATTTAAGATTTATGCACCGTATTTGGGTATCTAAATGGCCCCTGTATTGATATTTTTAAAATTTGGTATAGTTATTCACAATATAAGTAAATCTACTGTGATTTTGTTTAGAAGTTTTTAATGTACCGTTAATTTTTTTTGGGGTACACTTGGACTTTAATATACCTATTTGATAATAAAGCCTTGAATTAACCCTTCTCCAGGCGAGGATTGTCTGACGGACACTAACGTAATCTTAAACACGTTAATTTAATAACAAATAAAGATTATTATTAATAGCTTATAATACTTATAATAATTTTAATGTTATAAAAAAATTAGTTTATAGGATATAAGCGTAGAACAGCTAACAATTATGCTCATAATTGTTAAACATCGCTCGATAATTCACATAAACATCATCGCTCGAATTCGATTTTTAGGTGGTACATAAAAATTCTGTTCTCCGACCTCGTTTTGACAATTTTCACTAAAGAGTATTAAACGCGATCGACCTTCATAACCTTTTTTGTAGATCTTTATAGTTTCTTAATACCTGCAAAGGACTCGGGAAGCAGGAATATGAGCGCTCCCAAACATATTCTACATTTCCCACACATTTCTGTTTAAAAGAGACCAATTTTTTTTCTGTATCTTGTTATTTGCGATTCCATAATGGTTCCATAGTTTCCGAGATACCGTCCTCCGAAAACACATAAAATCTAGAAAGCACTTACCGCTTCTAACCCGCAATTTTGGTCGCAATCGTACCCACTTTTACTGTTCTTTATAGTGATGTGTCCGATAGGCAACCATGCCCATCTGCGTTAGCACTTGAGCTTGCACGAAGAAGTGTTGAAGGAATCCTCTCTCAATATCTCATTTCGATTACTTTTGGAGGGTGTAATATAGGCTCGGTGGGGGTAAGGATATTTGAAAATATCATAAATTGAAATAATTAATTCTTGTAGTACTCGACGAGACAAATTGATTAGTTATTTTTGAAATTATTGAAATTGCTCCACGGACGTAAGAGGTAAAGGTGAAGAGAGGCAACCAATAGACACAATGAGCCATTTCAATTTCATTATTTTTGCAGGAATTTTTACTAGGTCTAACCAAACCTAACCTAACCTACTCTAACCTAACATAACCTGTCTAAGGCTTCGTTTTTTGGTACACATCGATTTGTTTCGTCGAGTAACACAAGGATTAATTAAAATATCCTTTCGATCTATTCCATCGAGTCTATATTACATCCAGTTTGGCATACATGCGATGGGATTATCCAACATGGAGATGTCTTACAGTATTATTATATTATTTAATTCTAATTTTCGTAACAATATTATTCCTACAGGCGTAAAAGTCCCACATATTGCCTGAGTGCATGCCTTAATTACATTTCTAACAAGAAAAGTTTGTTCAGTTAAACATTATGATGGATCTTATAGGTTTTGACATATTATTCTTAATGTATTTCTCAAAATAATTTAATCTGACGTAACCGTTTATCTATCTAAACAGAACTGACATGTAATTCTCTAAGTAAACTAACCATACAGCTACTTGTAAAGGTAAGCAGAGAAGAATAATCTACTAAAAGCTTAAATTACAGAAGTTATCGTTAGTATCGAATCTATTATGGAACAGGATTAGAAAAACATTAGGTGTAGTTGCAACTGAGGGATCTTTAAGTTCAGCATAAAAAATGATAACTGAAGTTGATTAAACAACTTCAATGTTCAATACATTTTTGTTTCAAAACCACATTTTTATAAAGTATACTTTTATTTCAGCAAAGTGTTTATTGATTGTATTCATTGTACACAATTTATGCAATTAAGTGCTATTCACTACTGTTTTTTGTGTTTGTATATAATTTCGCAATTTCCTTTTAATGAAGCAATGAAAAATCATAAATGACACTATAAAATCAAAGAACAATCATCAGAACTGAACGAAGGTATAAAAGATTGATTAAAATGAAAAGTATTAACTACGTAATCTAATAATATCTAAAAAAAACAGTTCTCTAATTAGTATTTATAACCTCCTGTCGTTTTTTAGTGCTGTCTTCATTTGAATAGAATTGGATGTTGTGTAAAAGGTTTCGGATATTCCATTTACCTTCTACAGTTCTACCAACAAATTTATATCCCGCTCTTGAAATTTACTGAAGCTTTTAATGTGATGCTGTTTTATACGATCCTAAAGACGGGTTTTAGCCATCTCTTGCTTTAGAGAACTAGTTCTTGTTTATCTTGTATTAAAAACTTCCTTTTACAATGCAGTGTTGTATCTTCCATCAAACAGGTTGAGTTATGGGTGAATTGCGACATGCAAGAGATGAACACGTCTAAAAGAGTATATCTGTACATTTAAGCGCATTTCATAGCACAGAATTTTCTAATTCAGACATTTATTATTAAGCATTTAAAAAATATTTAAAATATACTCTATAAAATTTATCTTAAGTAAATAAGAAACAAAAATTTTGTTTACAAAAATATTATATCTAAAAAGTGTTCTACCAGCAAGATTCCACTTAGGTATCAAGCAATTTAGTTAGTACTCATGAAATGCGTTTTATAATAATAATCTCAACAGAAATGCTTCTACCTTGGCTCATTTTCTTCGTCTTTTCTTAATTTATTTATGATTTAGAATTCTGTATCTAAGTACAGGAAGAGTGTCGGGGGTTGAAAATTTAGGAATCTTCTTTTCTTGAGAACATAGATTTTTCAGCTAAATCGGTGATGTGCGTGTACAAACTTTGGTCGAAAAGTAATAAACCTAAAACCAAAAAAAGTAATAAGCTCATATGCATTTGCATACTCTTTTGTTATATATGTCTAGTAATTTTCTGAGTGTCCTCTGTTCTTCTACGCTTCGTCTAGAACATATAGTACAGTAAAACTAGCTCAAAAACTGACTAAAACCAAACATCAAAACAAAAGTTCTACACCGCACCAAATTTTATTGTTCTATATTCTCCTCGTAGTAAGTGATAAAAACTTGCAATACCCAGAGCGTCGGGTTTGAGGGAAGGGGTGTGAAAAGGGGTAAAATGGTATGTTTCAACAGTTTTTCGTAAATATCTCTAAAACTATGAAGTCTAGCGCAAACTTTATTATGTACAAAATTAATCTACATTCAATTCCGAACAAAAATGGTTCTACACATTTTTGTGCTGAAAGCAATGGTTACGGAGATATAGAGGGGCTAAAAATCAGTATTTTTCAGTTTCCTTGGAATTTCTTGAAATCACTTGAAAATCAGCAAAGTTTCGTGGTACCTTTGGTTTGCGAAAATAATTCTTTCTGGAAAAGTGCTCGTAATCTAAAGCACTCGTATATCAAAGCAAATTTCCCCATAAGAAATAATGGGAACTTAGATATTCGTTCCGCAATTATTTCGTATTCATATAAAAATGATACACAAATTGTTGAAATGATCGAGTCATTTGCAGGAGTTCACGGCGATTATTCATAGCAGCACGTCTAGTTACACGAGGCAAATAAGAAGCGACATTTCAAAGACTTGCAGTTGTGAGCAGCAGTGGAGTTGTGAGTTGTGGCAGATCAAAAGGTGAATTGTGAAGAGGGGTTTGAAATTGGAGCAGTAGCGTTAAAAGAGATTGAGAGAAAAAATTTACTGACATACGCTTAAAGAAAAAGTTTGCTATGAAGTGTCTTGCAGCCATCACCAAAGCAGTGAGGATACGGAATGACACTATATGTGTAAAACCTGACACCATTCTAAACCGGATGGTATTCACAGTAAGCTCTGATGAATCAAAGTGTTGGTACCTGCAGCAAATTAACTATCTGACATCATAGATCCATGATGAATGTCATATGTTATTGATGGAGGACACCTCCTCTATCGTGTTGTGGGCTATGCCCATTTAACTTAAAACAGATTTGTCAGTAATACACTGGCTATGTCATTTCTAATTATTGAAAATTCTTTTGTTGTCTTTGATGGTTAAGGGGAAGATCACAGCACCAAAGAAGAAGAACATTTGCGCAGATCATCCACTACTACACATGTTGAAGTGAAAGTAGAAGATGCAATTAATGACACTCTTGAGCAAGTAGTATTTCTTGCTAATGATAGGAACAAAATGCAACTGATTTCTCTCCTCACAGTACACTTACAGAAAGCTGAGTCCAAAGGACTTCACGCAGAAGATAATGCTGACACAAAAATCGTTTCTACTGCAATTTATAAATCAGAGAAAATGAATTGAAGCTATCGTGATTGGTCTTGTTTATTGTTTCCAGCCTTATTTTGTGGAACTCCATAATCATGAAATAAATAAAGATTATTAAAAGTTTCACAGTTTTATTAAAATATACCTGACAATATTGTTTCGACAGCTATGATACCTTTGATAATGACAGCATAGCTGTCGAAACAATATTGTCAGGTATATTTTAATAAAACTGTGAAACTTTTAATAATCTTTATTTATTTCATGATATCGTGATTGGTGATGACACTGAATTCTTAGTATTGTTGATTGTTCATACTCCAGCCAACATCAACTGATAAAAGAAGTTTATACCAAAGAAAGGTAACTAAGAAGGAAAAGTCCACTACATTGGGCGCGTGATAGAACTTTTTTTTTTGATGTTTGGGTTTTGACTCTAGTTTTATTGTACTAATAGGGCGTCCAAGGACGATCCTGCAGCCACATTAGAGATAAGGTTTTCGTTTTATCTCATTTTTGACGTTGAGTGTGATAAATCATTCCGTTTCTTCATTACCGCAGATGCTCTCCGCCGAATGTTTCGACTTCTTTTTGTTTTTTCCGTGCTCTTTACGTCATTCCATGTAATATTCATATTTGAGTCTTACTTTTATCCAGGCGACCCGGGTACAATTCCCGGCACCGACAAGAGGAGTTTTCTCATCGACATAAAACCTCAGTACACTACGCCGTGCTATCAGTTGGGCACATTAAGCAGGTCGGTCTCAACAACCACATAATTATCTATTTGTGGACGCACGGATTGGACATTCATTTGAAGCGCCATCAATTTTATGATAAGAATAAGTCGGACATGGAGTCCGAGTGTGAGATAAGTCGGCGGATGGTAAGCCGGAGGAAAGGAAGTAAGTCTGAGGAAGAGATAAGTCGGATATGTAAGCCGGAAAAAGCAGTAAGACGGGGGTAACTAAAGGAGGAAGATAGGATAAGTCGTAATTGATGGTGGAGGAGTAAGGGGATGTTTGGTAAATAACGCGTTCAAAAGTTCGTCTGAGAATGGTAACTTTAGTATTTGCAACTGTTTTTGCTCGATTGCGTTTATTTAATGAATCTTATTATTAAGTAATCATTTTTCAACACCCAAAGGATTGTAATCACACAACGTACGTTGTATACAAGAAAATTCTTCAAAAAGTTAGCTTTTTGACCGTCATGTTTTGACGAGGTTGGCTAGTTTCTCCATGTATTCTTATAAGAAGGCCACATACGTTATAATTGGTGATCCCACACAAAGAGAAAATATCCCTTCAATGTACTTCTGCATTTCATAGTGATTGTTTCTCCACCCCTGAGATTTTTTTGAAGTGTACAGGACAGTTATTGAATTATCAGCTGCATTACTAACTGCCCCTCAAGGGAATATCCTAATAACCTTTCTCAAGGCCACATACATTATAATACTGTCGGAATTTTGTACAGTTTCGTCTATGCTAACGAATAATGTTTCACTATGAATATTTTAATACTGAAAAGACTTAATAGGTGAAAAGACATCTTCAGTATCGCCATCTATCTACTTTCATTCCCTGGATGAACTTCTACTAGATTCGCTTATTGATTAGCCTTCCATAATTAAGATTGAAATATGGATCGATCCTTCGTCATAACTAATTTATAATAAAAACAAATGATATGCAATAATTGTGAAAATGTTAATTATGTACATTAACAACGATAGCGACAAAGAACTTTTTTATTACTTATTACATTTGACCCATAGAAAAGAAAATAACTAGAACATGAAATTAGTCATCAAAGCTATGACAAATCAATCACAAGTTTCTAATTTCAGATTTAATGATGTTGTCCTATAGATACATAACCTAAAATGCTTTTGTATCCTTTCATAATTAAAAATCGTGTGTTGTTTGACTTTTAAGAAGTAATCCACTAAATCCTTCGATACCTTCATAGGGCATTGAACTAAAAACGTATAATAAGAATAACACAGTTTTCCTAAATAAAATATCAAAAAGGCTATTCAGCAGAAGATGATTTCGCGTTATGTACTGCTGATGTGCAAGAAGCGTGGCCACCTTGATATTAAGAGTGAAAGTTAAAGCTGTAATAAGGGAACATCTCTCGGTATTCACACCATCACTCTCGTTTTTAAGCAAGTTAAACAATACATTATGCATTTATTGTTGGAATAAAACAATGGAATTCTAACGTAATACGGTTTTAGTTTACGTTTTCTCATGTGAGTAATTTTTAAGCGGAGGACTGTAAAATATTTTACGATGCTGTAAAGTTAAATTATTCGAGTTATTTAAAACAAATTTGATTTCATAACGTGCAACAAATTTGTAAAATTCATTAGATTGATGTTCTATATGCTAGTGAGTTTTTAAAAAGCTCGTTAGTCGAATTTTTATAATAAAGATATAAAGTTTAAAAGTGGAATTTCACTTTTAATTGGATAAAAATTACTTAATTGAATGGTATTTTCTAGTTTTAGAAAAAAATCGGATATAATTTTTTATATCGCGTTTTTAGAAATAGAAATGTTTTACTTCATTAAACGTCATTAATCGGGATGAAGGATCTGCAGATTTATTAAAATGTATGGATTTCATGTTGAATAACCTTTTCAATAAATTTATTAATATTTAAGAAGTTGTGGAGTAATCCTGCTGCCGATTTTTCATCAATTCTTAGACTCCATCAATAAGTTCTTATTCACTTGGCTTGGCTTGGAAACCGAAACTTTTTGAAACCTATTCAGTCATGATATGCAAACATCACCCCCAACCCCCTGGGGTGTGGGGCGTAAGTAAGTTGTGAAAACTTAAATGGGAACACCTATTTTTTATTGCACTTTTGCATTCTCCATAAAAAACTGTTCTCAAATTGCAAATTTCGCTCCTGCACACCCGACCACTCATGGGGGTGGAAAGAGGGAAAATTGCACATGCCCGCAGAAAAACGATCTTTTTTTACTTTTTTTCCTCTAACAACTTACTCCCGCTCCACCCCCGCAGGGGGGTGGGGGTGATGTTTGCATATCATGACTGAATAGGTTTCAAAAAATAAAGGAACACGTGTTTTTTCTTTTTGAAAACGGATGTGTCGTTCTCGAGAAATTCAAGCGTTTCCACACTTTTTGGACACCCTGTATATCTTCTGATATTAATATTAAGGGTTTATTAAAATAATTTCGTAAAAGTTTGGCATGTCAGAATCCTTAACAATTAAAGCTGTTAAAATAGTCAAATTTGTAAGATAATAGCTGACTGTCAATATTAGAGATTCCTTCCGCAAGAAGAAAGTAAGATAATAGTTATTTATTATCCAAGCGTCTAGACAGACCGTATAATTCAACGATTATTATCAATAATTATAAAGCAGTTACTCATATAGCAAAGTTGAAAAGTTTTAGTTTATTTACACGTATTGATGTTTCAGAAACAAGTTTAAGCTTCTTTATATGTCATTCCTCATAGTCACTGTGGGGTCTTTGTGTCAATATTCTGATTGTCGTGTCCTTCAAACAGCCAAGGTTTATTCCGATTTTTTATTAAGCATTAATATTGTTACTTTCAATAATAAATCAGTGAAAAGGATGGCGCAAAGTTGGCCTGTGAGAAAGATAAACATCTTAACTTCACATGTCAGTTATAAATTTCATATTTTACACTTAAATGTCGCGGAAACATTTTTAGATAGAGAGCACTTGGAGAGAAAGGAAATTGTGACCATCTTTCAAATAATAAGGCTTTGTTCGAACTGGAACTTAGATATTTAATAATTTTGCATTATTAACAATATGGTGGACATCACAAAATCACATCATCTTAAAATATTAGTAGATAAAGATTTTACCTAAGAGGTAGTTTTAGAACCATTACTGTTTTTCATGAAAGCGTATCTAAAATTTTTCTAGAATTGTGGTTTGATTATTTCAATAAATTAACAATGCTTATTTCCACCTTTTATGTAAATGGCACTTTATAGGCATTTATGGCAACTAAGTAAATAAGTAGTTACAGCCATAGTCCCGTAAAATTTCACAAGCTCATAAAAGAGACCTATAAAATTTAACAATGCTCATAAAAAAAAGCTAATGGAAACTAATTACAAGATTTTTTGTTTAATAAATAGCCGTACTGCATTTGATTATAAAATGCTTTTTATAAAAAATATACAATAAATTAATAAAAAAAACAATGCTTAAGGTAGAAATAAAACTTTGTACGCGGCACGCTTTGCAATTAAATTTTACTGGGCTCACTGGGTTATGGAGGCTCACTCCTACGCCGCTCGCTGCACAAACCTTCCAGCTTGCCTGTAACGATTAGTTTACAAAGCTTGCCACGTCAATTCCTATTATCGTGTTAGGAAATTAACCGTTTACATTATTTGAAAGACCTTTATTTCAAAATCAATTTTAGGGCCCTTTCAAAGCAAAGTTAGGTAAGAAAGTAACTACAGCCGTCACAGGTATTTAATCTGTAATCACATTCTAATGCCACTTTAATTTAAAATGACACTAATATTGATTCTGATATTGACCTTATGTTTAAAACAGTATCTACTTATCTAACCTATCCGCTCTTTGTGGAATATAAAGTGTCCTGTAGGACGTTCAAAGGTAATACTTTGTGTAGCTATTTTATGCACTACTACTTGTACAGCTTTCTCTTTATTTGACACCATTTTCAATCAAAAAAATGATAAACTTTCAAAAATGGCAAATTGGTGTTCTCAATTTTGCTCAAAATTGAAGCACTCTAGGAAAACCGCAGTGGACAAAATTTATGTATTTTTTGACAAAGAATGCGATGACGTTAAAATTTTTTTTAAAAATTCTATTTTTTAATAACTTTTTAAAAAAAATTTTCGGAACTGGATACTTGTTACTCTGTTTTAGGGGTGAAATATAATCTTTTTTATATAGAAGTCATGTGACTTTCAAAAGTAGAGGTTTCAAGCTTTAAAATGAGCCCCCGCAGACCTTTCTAAGTTGCGTCCATTTTTGGGTCTAGGCGGTGGTTGAGTTCAGAATGACCCGTATATATATTTGGTTAGATTTAGTAGTTCTTCATTACATTTTGTATTATTGTGTGTATATTTATTTTAGTTTGTAAATTTATTTGTTTAACTAGATTACCACACTTCTTAAGTATATTAAACATTACTTGATCTTTACTTTGTTTCACTAGCTTTTTGATGCTTTTGCGATTTGATTACATTTATTCTTAACATACATATTTTTTTGTTGTGTCTTTTAACCTTTTGCCTGCTTCCTATAAATTCTTATAAATAATAATAGATTCTTAATCATACATGTCTACGAAGGCCTTTCGCTTCTATCGTCGTTTCTAGCATTTCTCATTACTGCTCTGTACTATTATATCAGTTTACGAAATGATTATTTTATAATCACAGCTCAAAACAAACATTTTTCATTCTCTTTCAGTTCTTTAGAATCCTGAAATTATTATTCGTCCATTATTTTCTAACTTGAATGAATTATGTTTTTTCGAAAAGCATAACAAGGTAATCCATAGATCTGAAATAAATTCTTTTTTAATTGTTGTTTTTGCGAAAAGGCATTTAAGGGGGCGTTATTGGCGCAGAATATTAGCATCAAAATATAGCTCACGTTTTTCATTCAATTTTCTTTTAATAATCGTTTTTTTAGCAAGATAACGTTTGATGTCGATTGCTAAACTGTTAAGTAGTGTCGATCATAGTTTGTAAGGAGTAGATATCTAAAATAAATTTTATACTCGTAGTCGAACATCGCCAATTTTGTAGAATTAACGTTTTTCTAAAAAAAAAAACCAAACTAAACATAATACAGTCATTATAGCACTGATTAATAGCAAAATCTATGACAATGGATAAATTTTTTTGCTTACTTATTTAGTATTGATTGAAATAAAACAGATACACGGTACAGGTACACGGCGCGGAAATTTAAATATGGCAGCACGAAAATCAGTCATTTTTAATTGAACGCTTTCTGCACCAGGAAGCGTTGGATGGTAATATTTGCGAGACATTTAAGAGTAATTTAACTTTCCTAATCTTTTAACTATTATTTAATAAATTCCCGAAGTAAATGTTGGTTTTATTTACTTAAGAGCATGTGACGGTTAATTTTTGAATAAACTATTTCACTCTTAATTAGTCCTGATTAATTTCTTAAAACGAATATATATTTTCAATATTTTAATATAGTAATACTTTTTTTTTCTTAAAACCAGCAAGAACAGCTAATATTTTTAAAGATATTTAGCAGTTTTATATTCCCCTTTTTGATTTCAACTACCTTAAATTATTACTTGGCATTTAAAAATTAAAAATTTCAGTTAAACTTAAAATATTTTGAAAGTTCACGCATGTCTGGCAACACTGTGAGCAGAGAACTGCGATGCGATCAAATAATGTTTCTATTTACATTTTCAAATGTTAGTTTTAAAGAAATTAATTCCGTTTTGCGGACCGTAGCGCCATCTTTAGGTGTTTATAGTTTCTGGAGCTTCCTATTATTAACACTGGCGGTGATAGCGCGCCCTTAAACATTCCGATTTTAGTTTATATGCATCTTTTAAATATATTTCGTATATTACAGGTTGCTCTATAAAAAAGTGGGAAACTATGGATGACATATTACATGTTTATATTCATACTGTGTTATTGCCTTTAAAACCCAATAGATTAAAAAATATTCATCATGCCTAATCATTTTGGCATGATTGTTTTCTGGGTGTTTATGCTAAAAATATCGTAATATGTCGTGGTTTGAATAAGATAAATTTTAAGTCAAGAGCATCTCATTAAGTATCTTCAATGGTTTTACATCAAGTCTGCTTTGTTTATATCAGCCGATTTTTAAGGTTCAAACAGGTTTTTAACTAATTAATCTTGCTCTAGATGGACGTGGTGCGTATCCCCTATGGGACTAGCGGCGGCAGATTGCCATTATATTAGAAAGCGTATGAAGAACAAGTTCTTCATTTTATCTTTCACAATAATTATAAAACTAATTCCCTAATAAGATAATATCTTTATTCAATTTTAGTAACAATATTTTTATATAAGTAGTTCAGACATGGGATCGTGAGCAATCCATTTTTCTTGATCTTGAATTAATCTTGAAGAAGAGGTTTTTGATATGAATGTGCATTAAATGACCTCAAAAAACTTTTATTGCTCATAAAAGTGCAGTTACTGTTTCTTTTAGATTTTATATAATATGTACTTATTGTAACTTAAAGGTAACTTTACTCAAAAACAACTTTATATGATTTGTATGATTTGATAAGGCATTACAATATTACTAAACCACTCATATAATATTCAGATAGCAACACAAAAGTTTAGTATAATTCGTTAAACTAAGAAGTTCTTAAAATAAACTGACATACTCATGCTTACGCTTTGTTTTTGAAATTTGTAGATCAAGCTAACTATGATAGTTTTTTTTTATAAAGATGTAAATGCCGGAAACCCCAATAACTTGAATTTATTAAGGGTCTACAGTATGCAAGAATGTATGATGATTAAAATGCTTGCCTATACTGACCATTCAGATATTTCTTAATATTTTCACACTCAACTTGAACCAAAATAAAGAGGAAAGTTCATTCTATTCGTATGCTTTTTTGGATTTCAGGAAAAGGTATTTTTTATGGAAAAAAGCTTACAAGAAAACAGAAAATACGATTTATTCTAAATTGATAAAAAAAATCCTAAAATTTTAACTAAGAGTAATTCTGAAAAAAGGCAAAAACAGCCGAGTAGTTTATTAATCGCACTTCATTTTGCTTTTTGTTTCATTTTTATCGATGAATTATGAAGATCAAGAGACGAATAATTGGAAATCAAGTTTCTTTGATTTTTAGTTATAATTGGCGTCAAAAGAAGCGTCTTCTACATTTGCTAAAACCAAAGTTAATTCTGCCCAGTGATACCAGAAACAAGTCACGAAAACACAGCGTTAGCATTTTCTCCTCCTTGTTAGACAATTCCAACATCGCAATAAACGTAATTTTAGATTTCAGAATATATTTTACATGCGTAAAGAAATTAATATTAATTCTTGATTATTTAATATTAATTAATTATCAGATAATGCTCTATAATTGTACAGAGTTATTAAAAAGTAATTAATAATAAAAAAGAAAGCCTGATAAATAATATTCATTAAAGAAGCAAAATACGTCAATAGTTACAAAACGCAGGTTCTAATACCGCCTAGGTTACCTTTTTTTAATAAAATATTTAATATATTTTATAAATAAAAAGCTTTTTTTTTCATTTTGCAGCATCGACATCTGTGGCCATTAGCTGCAATCAGTGTATATTCTGTATCCAATTTCCTTCTCTTGGACCGTTACCTGCTAACCCCCATAAACCAACTATAGTCCACCTAGCCGTATATGTGATCCAATAGATGACCCAATAATCTAAACATTTAGCAGAGACAGAAGTAAATCATGGATGCACTCCCATGGGAGTTGTATATAAAAGACACACAAATAGTAAAATAGACACATAGTCACCGTTAGGATTGGCGAAAGCCAAACACAACACCACGTTGTCAACATCAATACAAGAGATCACGGATTAATAAAATAAGTGTAAATATAAAATGATTTGTATAAACATAAATATATGTATATAAATATAAAATATATATCTTTAAATAGAACTATGCTTTTACTATTTATCACAGTCAAAGATAAGATTTATGTACTTATTAATGGCAATCAGTTACAGCTTGCATAACAAACGTATAGATTACAGAAATGCTACAAACCTTATAATGGAGTTTGGGGTATCCCCTAGACATTCTGTCATGTTATCAGGTAGGTGTAAATTCTGACGCTGAATATCATATTGCAGGCAGTCTAAAAGCAGATGCCGAACTCCTGGTGTTACTCCACAATGTTCACATATTGGTGGCCGTCCGCCTGCCAGCAAGTAAGTATTAGTCAACCGAGTGTGTCCTATTCTAGCTCTACAGACTACCACCTGTTCTCTTCTTGTTAGTGATACTGGATATCTCCATTTCCTCACTTCTGGTTTAACAGCTATTAATTTCGATTCGCTGTTAGACCAAATGGTCTGCCATGAGGAGATTGTTTTTTGTTTCAAGTGGTACGACAAATCATTATGGCGATTGGGGATGTTTTGGTGGATTACTCCTGTGTTTGCAGCCAGACGGGCTGCCTCGTCGATCTTTTCATTACCCAGTATGCCTATGTGGCTGGGTATCCAAGCAAAAACTTTTCTTCCTGTAGATTCTAGCCACTGAATTAAAGTTAAAATACTCTGAACCAGAGGATCATCATTAAAAGTGTCAGTTAGACCTTCCGTGGAACTTTTCGAATCCGTACAAATTAGTACTGACGTGTGCGTAGACATTTCAAAATACCTCAAAGCCTGCCATATGGAATAGAGCTCGGCGGTGTATATGCTCGCGATGGGAGGTAATGTCCAAGAGTAAGAACTGTCTTGGACGTAAATTGCAGCTCCCACTCCCGTTCTTGTTTTAGACCCGTCTGTATATGACTAGGCTTTGAGGATATTTGCTCAGAATAAATTTAAGTGTTGTTACATAAAAAATTGTACTAATTTCCCCTTTTTTGACTGTAGCACATTCCGTATGACAGATTGGCTTTGACAGGTTCCACGGAGGTACTTCATACGGGCCCAACTGGTATACTAAAGACAAGTTGTTGACCTCAAAGTCGTTCAAAGATTCTGTAAATTGAATTCTAGACGGTCGAGTTATTGTGCGACGAGAAGAATATATCTCTTCAAGTTCTTCGGAAAAAAGTTATAGTAGCTAGGGTGATGGGGTTGTCCCCATGTTCTTACTGCGTATTGCATGAGTAAATACACACGTCTTTGTTTAAGTGGAAGAAAACCCGATTCACAACACAGGGATATCGATGGACTGGTACGAAAGGCTCCGGTGGCTAGTCTAAGCCCCATGTTCTGAATTGGTTCCAACTTTTGCAAAACAGATTTCCGTGCAGAAGCGTATATAAAACAGCCGTAATCGAGTTTTCATAAAACTGTTGCACGATATATACTAATTAGAGTGTCTCTGTCGCTTCCCCAATTGATATTTGCCAGCCATCGCATAATATTCAGGGATTGCTGACATCTAGCGCGTAAACCGGTAACATGCTTTCTCCAATTAAGCTTCGAATCAAAGGTAAGTCCGAGGTATCTTAGGGAACCTACAAACTGAATAGGCGACCCATTTAAATTAATAATCGGATTCTCTTGGTATGATCGCAGTCGACAAAAGTGAACGCATGCCGTTTTTTGCTCTGAGAATTTAAATCCTATGTTACTGGCTGCGTTATAAAGTCGATCTATTGCAGTTTGTAGTTCTGTAGTTATATCTTCAACGTACAGCATTTTACTTACAGCCTCCCCATCGATTGCTTCTAGCAGATTGTTGACGGCAATAATAAATAATGTTACGCTTAATGTTGATCCCTGGGGAATACCATTCTCTAGGACGACTGGAGATGACGTTACATTGCCCATTCTGACATGTATTTTCCTTTCCGACAAAAAAACTCTCTATTAATAGACCCATTTTCCCTTTGACCCCCCCAATTATGCAACGTTTTTAAAATGTTGTGACGCCATGCCATATCATATGCTTTTTCTATATCGAAAAAGACAGCGACTGTATGTTGGCGTAACGCAAAGCTGTTTTGTATGGCATTATCCAGTGAGACTAAGTTGTCAACTGTTAATCTGTTGCGTCTAAATCCGTGTTGGTATGGAGATAGTAAGTTATGCCTTTCTATATACCATACCAACCGATAATTGATTATCTTTTCGAAGAGTTTACCAATGCAACAAGCAAGAGAGATGGGTCTATAGCTCGTTGGTTGATCTGGATTTTTCCCAGGCTTTAAGATTGGAACTGCTATAGCATTTTTCCATTGCTCTGGATATTCACCAGCCTGCCAGATTTTGTTATAGAGCTTAAGTAGAGAGTTTTTGCTAGAAGATGGGAGGTGCTTCAA